>OX463816.1:15279444-16567743 GCA_949825045.1 Argyresthia goedartella | reverse complement strand
AAAAATTCAACGCATCATCGCGTACTTTCGCAGGTTCACGAAACATCGTAAAGAAAAATCACGCTGGTGTGACCTGTTCCTCAGCCGTTTAGAATGAATGAAGAATTACTCAGTATAGTTAAGCATGTCCAATCGCACTATTTTAATGCTGAAATAACGCGTCTTCAAGAACATAGAATACTCTCCAAACAAATGCGAAAACTAAACTTATTCATCGACGATTCGGGGATTATCAGGGTGGGTGGCCGTTTATCACGATCTGGGCTTGTTACATCCCCCCTTTTTATATTTCGACCCCTCCTTGAAACGCAGTCTCTTATTAATTGTGATGGCCAAATAAAATAGATCGTCTAGTAAATTAGAACTCCTACAACATGTGAAACCAGTAACTCTTATTATAGAGGTATGAGTAAGAAGTGCTGACAACTTTGACAATAGATTTTAAACCAGGAATGTTTTAAATTGAATAATAAGTAATTTTAAATTTTAATAAAATATATATATTTATATATGTCCCCACTAACAAGAATGACACAGATTAATATCCATAAAATGATTAATAACTTTATAAAGTAGATTCATATTATAAAATGTCATAGTATATTTTGGGTATTGATTAAAATAAAATAAAAAATTATAAATATTAAAATAATAAAAGGAAAATTTGGTATTCATAAAATTTTGGAGAAAAAACCCCTATTACTTGATTCGGTCTTCTACCCAGATAACTCTACGAAACCAATAAATTTGTAGTTCTGATACTCATTTATAAAAAAAAGTAGCGTATAAGTATTCTGAATTGGATTTAGTCATAGATTCACCGGATTGGGATGGGGTATGACCGATCAGGATAGGATTATATTTTGCGAATGACATTCAACTGTCTCATCAGTCAATATCCGATATTCATGTAGATTATATTAAATATTCTTCCACATAAAACTATAAACATACACAATGAAGTTTCACTGGTTGTTTATGTTACATGTTTCAATAAAGACTCATTTGTCTCTTAGTAATGCCCAATAGCATAGCATGAAGTATAAAATATTTCTTCACATCCATAGATGTGCGTAAGTAGCATGATTAATTTTAAGGTTAAGGAATTGACCTTCAATCAACCATCAGCAGATCCAAACATGTTATTGTTACTTCGTAAAGTGCGAAGATATAAGTATATGTATCCGTAGAGTAATATAAATATGCACAACTGAATAGAGCATAACTGTGAATTTCCGTACTTCTATTGCTTTATTCTGGCGTTATGTGAACATTGGCGGTGGCTTTGCGACGGCTTATTCCATTATTTGATCAAAGGTGATTAATCAATAACTATTGTATTAGTAAAATTAACCATGACCTCTTTCCATGATTGCATTGGAAGGTCTAGGGAATTTGAACCTTTATCATAATTCAGTTAAGTCGAGAATTGCAGGTTTGTTTAATTAAAGTCCGAATTCTCGACATCGAGTCGAACATATAATTTTTAAAACGTTGTTGCAGAAATTAGTCAACTCAGTTACTACTTTCAATAAGTTTATAGTCTCATTGACTCCAAATACTACAAAATAGTACTATATTAATATTTCAAACTTCATTCCATGTCGCTGGAATAACCACAAATTGAATAGTAATTCAAACTCTCAATTTCATTCAACATAAATATGAATAATGTGACAGTGTAACTAGGATTCAGGTAAAAATAGAGTATATAAGAGTAGATATTACTTAAAAAGAGAATCAAATAAATTCCTTTAAATAACATATATTAACAGGGAGAGGGATATAGGAATAAATAAATTAGAAATAAAATGTTATTAAAACATAACTATAATCTATTGAGAACCCCATAATATTCTATAATTTTTTATTACGTATTTATTTATATAAATATATATATATATTTCCTCATAACATGCTCAAGAAGTCTCTCTTAAGAGATAAGCTCGCATTTGCTCATAACATTTTGTCGTATCTTTAATATAATAAATATATATGTTATATATATATATGTATGCAAGCAAATGCGAGCTTATCTCTTAAGAGAGATTTCTTCCAGGAAACCTAGAGATGACAGTAGGAGAATTTATGAAACTGGAGAGTCCTAGAGCACAATAAAACTACATACATGTAAGAAAATTACTTTTAAAACATAAACAAAATTTAATTTCACAATTTAATTCGCGATGGCATTATAACTGTTTGATGTAGTTTACCTTAAATTTATTTTCCACTGGCCACCTGGTGATATCAATCAAATTTTTAATTGATTACTTCCTGGGTCTGGACTAAAAACCAGCATCACGGTCCTGCTTTTACCATGATGCTGAGACTAATCTCTTTTGCTGTCGCGGCACGTACACGTGGCAGCAAAACCACTCAAAACTTATGTGGGTACTTTTAAATCAAATTTTTTAATTGTCATCATAAAAAAAATAAAAAATCTTTAACACACACTTGATTACAATTTCATTAAGTGGAGCCCCCCTTTTAAGTATAGTAATACCTATGCAAGGAGGTCCCGCTCTTCCGAATTTACACACAATATTTAGGTGGGTATCACTTATGTTAGTAATTCATTCATCGTGGTTCTATAAAAACATCCAAAATTATTATAATAGCCATCGCATTGTTTACCTTAGTATTAAACAATGACATAATACTATGAATTCAATTATTGCTAGGTATAAATACATATGAGATATATGTACTTTTGTTGCTATTTGTACTTTTATATGGGGAATTGTAAAACGATCGAATAAAAAACGAATTAAGCGAATGATCACTGAGCGAATGGCCATAAACAGCCGAAATACTTGAAATAACCAAAAAAATCACTAAATTGAGCATTTTTTTCTAATATTAATAAAATTCAGAACGAGCTTTCAAAAAGTGGGCGTTTCAGATATAAAAATTCTAACCATGCGACCAAATTACTAAGTGAGCGACTAGAAATACAGAGAGGGCAACTTCAATAATGGAACACAGAAAGCCAATATTGGCTAGAGTAGGTAATTGTGGCTAAATTTAAATTGGATTATAGGTTAGGTTTGAACTTAGAAGAAGCAACCCCGGAGCGTAGCGGAGCGGAGCGTATTCAAATAAATAATAAAATTGGCTAGAGTAGGTTATTGTGGCTAAATTTCAATTGAGTTATAGTTTAGGTTGTGACTTAGAAGAAGCAACCCCGGACAAGAGCGGAGCGTATGCAAAGAAAAGCTTCTCATTTTGTATTTTAAGTAACTCAAATTAATGTTTGTAAGTTGCTGTTCTGTTTATTTCTCGTCACCCGCAGTTAGTCGCTCACTTAGTAATACAATAACCTAAATTAATTATTTTTATCGCTTCAAACTTAAATTTACAGTCACTCGTTTAAATACTACCCCTTTTATATTAATGTGTTTCTGTGCTGAAACAGCATATAAACGCTGCTCTATCATTTAAGGTTTGCTGGAAGATATATATCTTATTAATTAAGCTCGACTTGGCGTATAACATGTCTTGTAACTGTAGGTACTTTTCTATTTTCTGTGCTATAAAGATAAAAGAATCCATCCAGCTTAAATTAAATACCCCTGTACGCGATGTACATAGAGTACCCCGCAATTCTTATTTGTGTGTACTTATTGCGGGGCGCAGCGTGGACTGTAGATTTTCTTATTAGGTTGATGGCGAAGAGGGCTCGAATGATAACGCAATTTCTTCAATATTTGCAGGCGGAGAGGCGAGGGGGAGGCCTTGGTACTTCTTCTGCTGTAGCTCGATCGGGAATGAATGTTCGGCGGCGCGCGCGCGCCTTTTATTGGACCGCCTGAGAGTAGTTTTGTTTACCTCAGACCCCGCGCCGCACACCGCCCCCTTCCTCGCCCCTCCTTCCCCGCTAGGCTTTATTTCTAATTAAAATGGTTTTATTTTACATTTATTGTCTTAAATCTATGCTTATTCAATACCTTAAGTCTCTAAATATCCTTTTACATAATGATTTGGGTGACCGCGGGCTTTCTAATTAGGGTTTTGTATTATTTTGGCCGGCCCGCGGTCCCCCGCCTCACCGAGGTATTAAATATAGGTGCCTGCGCGCCTCGAGTCGCTTCAATCGGAGCTCGGTTCGCACAGGCTACACATCAAAAAACAACCAATACAATATCTTTATTCTCATAACATACTTAAATCTAATAGAATATGAACACAAAACATAAGTTGCTTAACTAGGTTTTCCTTAACTCTAATGTCCTACAAATATTATCTTTATTTATTTATTTTAACAATATATTTACAGTAATCATTTAAACAGTGACGTCGCTTTCGTCGTTAACAACCCCAATGCTCCGTCTGTTTGAGCTTTTGAGATCACCGTCAGAATATAAGGAGAAAAATAAACTTTGTGCCAAAAATTACATCGACAATGAACAAAACAAAAGGGAACCAAAAAAGCACATTGCGTAAAAAATGTAGGCGCGAATAACTTTCAGAGAAATTTCATTTTATATGCAAACAAAATTAACAGTTCAAAAGGCTCTCATTTACCAACGGGTCACTAAAAGTTCTTAGCTCATTCTTTATGTAAATTGCGTCCGAGAAAAGTAACACAATATCAGTCGCGCCTCGCAGACACTCCGACTCAATGCGTGTCATGGGGACCCAGCTTCTTTGATTGTGATTTAGAATGAAAAAGACTAAAATACTATCAATGCTTGCGTTGAAGATGGCCTTTATTTAGTAGTAAGCTAAGTTTATATCTTAAGAATAATGGTTAAGTGTTTAATTCGAAACGAAACTCAGTTTGAAGGCTGACAAATAAGGATTGATGTTAAAATGGAAGCTCAACAATCTTCCTAATGTGGACTTAAATGATTCTGAGTAAAGTTTAAAGCGGTACATATACAAGTCCTGAGCAGTAACGAAGCGATGACGATGCGAAATAACTGGTCACACAGAAACCATTGACAATCAACGCGGGCATTACTCAATGTAGGTACTTTTAAATATGTTCCAATAACATTGTACCTAGAAAATTGGGCATGCTTTGAACATCTGTTTACAATGATACCGCCAGGCCTGCAGTTGATAGGCCATTCTGGCGTGCCGCAAGGCTTAAATCGTCCATATGACCCTTATGTACTTGGTACCGTTCTTGTTTCGAGCCTAAAAGGGACTTTGGTCGGTATTTCATCTTATCATGGCAATCCCGCTGGATTTTTATATGAGCTGTGAAACTTCCGAACTGTAGTTGGTTTTAATTAACCTATTTTGGCACGCCCCCGAAGGAAATGCGGGTCACTTGTTTTAGAAGTACGGATAATGTCAGACGGGAGGTGACGAATAATTTACGCTTGATATTATAGGTAATAATGAATCTGCTGGAATATTTTTTGCTTCTTTTTGCTTCTTCCTTCAATGAAACATGAATAAGCTGTTTAGTTAAATTATATTTTTATGCAGGATAATTGATATACGTATATTTGTATATTATATTTATAAAAAACGTACACAGCTTATTAGCACTAACACATTTGATGCTTTGCTCTCTCTTTCCCTGAAACGTTTTAAAAATATGGTAGGATCTCTTTTCTACTAAAATTATAAAGTGTAATAGTCCTACTGTTTATGAAGTCCTAGATTTAATCTCTATTGTGTTTAATCAGGGGAACCAGTATGGTAACGTCAACTCACGGGGGGCACGGAAGTCGACGACGGGCGGAAGTCAAATCTTACCTTTTTTATTTTAGTGCCCTGAAACTGTGTAAGATGGAAGCACATGGCCGTGCTTCTTCAAGTGAATTCAAATAATCTCTCGGGGGAATCACGTCGTTTAATAATCATCAAACTTCACTTGCAAGGTAAGTTCGTATGATTTTATATTTTACACTCGGCACTTTATAATAGGTGATGCAACACTGCACAACAAATTATACTTAGATCGATTATGAAACGCGGCCCGATCAATACGGATTGGGCTCTTGGGTGTTACTCAGACGACTTCTCACGCAAAAGTGAATATGCGGGCATTAGGCTCCGCCAATCTATCTTGCTTTATGCGTTTTTATAAATGCGAGCCTCTGATTGGTCTGACTTTGCAGGCGTTTTAATCAAACCACAAAGAATAATATTATCAGCTCAATAAGAACCACACCCTAGAATTTTGTAAGAGTTTCACAGCAAATCGGAATGCCAACACAAACGAACATTCAAACATAGGCATACGTACTGTAAGATTAATCATATCTTTATAACACAAATAATATAAAAAACAAGATATGCATAAAAACAGTGTACAAAGACGAGCTTATCTCTAATAAGAGATTTCTTCCAGCAAACCAAGTTAAGGTGGGAAAGGTTGTTTGCTGAGCAGGGGTAGACCTATGTGTATAATATATGAAATAAATGACATAATACTATAATCGTATACTAAATACCTATAATATACTATTACTACTATTATATAGTAAACAATACTGCCATGCATACTTATTATTATTCTAAAGAGAGAAGTAATGTATCTTCAAGCGTCTTTTAAATATATTCAGAGTGGGACTGTCCCTGATGGTACAGGGGAGTGCATTCCACATCTGAATAGCCCGGGGTCTAAACCCGTTCTCGTAGGAGGCAGTGTTATGCTGTGGAGTTGTAAGCAAGGAAACTGTGTGAGTTCTCCGAGGCCAACTTGTAGAAAGAAATTGAAAACTGTCTCGTAGGAAAGTTGGATAGCGTGGATTTCGTAAAATGTTGAAGAGGAAATTGAGGAGTGTAAATCCCGATGAAGACGGATTGGCAGCCACTTCAACTCCTTGCGAAGTTGTGATACATGGTAGTATTTTCGCAGCCCGAAGTTAACCTAATCCCAAGATTTTGAAGTCGTTCGAGTTTGTTCAGTAGTTCTTCGGGATCTCGGATTGTCCGAAGGATGAATCCCATCTTCTTATACCCTCAATATCAGCATTGAGTTTGCATCCTTCGGAAAAAAGTGGCGATAAATCTGTAGATCATCAGCGTCAAGATGATATAAGGAAGACTGAACGGCCGAGATGGAGTTAATGAAATCTAGAACAGAAGAGGAGAAAGAATGACACCTTAAGGGACTCCTGTAAAGAGGTCACAACATTCAGTAGATATCTCCTCCGACCTGATACGCACTTGCCGATTCTTCAAATAAGAGTCGAACCAGCTGGCAGAGAAGGAGGAAACGTTCAAGGATATTCAGGAATGAGAAGCTCAACGAGAATATTTAAATCTTTGCAGTTGAAGGCACTAATGAAGTCAAGTAGAGCTAGCATGAAAAGATGTTTGCAGTCCTTGGCTACTTGAATGTTATTTGCAACTTTCAGCAGAGCCTTAACGGTGCAATACCCGATCTGAATCCTGACTGGTACATACATGTTCAGCATATTGTTTGAGTGACGGTAATAAGTAATAAGATAAGGTATAAGGTAATAAGAGAGCTAGGTTTTATATACACATAGTCAGGTCATAAGTTCTGTCACATGTGCAATATGAAATAATTTAGACATGTTTATTATTTATGTAAACATTTATATAGCAAAATGAACTTAATAAAACATAGATTCTTATGGTAATAAAGTTTATTCAAAATGACCCCCGCGATTTTGAATACAGGCCTTTATTCTGCGCGGCCAGTCGTCTATCGCAGCACGAACGAGGTCCATGTCAATATCGGCGGCTGCCTTAATCAAGGATGCCTTGAGTGACTCCAAATCAGGATGAGGCTTTGAGCAGGCCTTTTCCTCCAAGTGTTGCCATATCTTGTAATCTAACGGACTCAGATCTGAACTGGAGGAGGGCCAGTCTTCGTGCCGGATGAAGTCGATTTCACGCGCCGCCAGCCAGTCTTGTGTGCTTTTCGCTCTATGAGGTGGCGCAGAATCTTGTTGGAATACCCAGTGCCTGTTATTAAACATGGTATGAGAAACAGGTTCCACAAGGTTCTTGAGGACTGTATTTCGATACACAACTGCATTCGTTTTTACGCCTTTCTCACAAAAATGTACCTCAGTTAAGCCCCAATAAGAGACTCCCAACCAAACCATGAGCGAGGATGGAAAATGACCTCGTTGGACACGCGGAATACGGTTGCTCGCTTTTTCACTGCTGTGTGCGTACACCTTATCATTTTGTTTGTTGTAGCTCTCTTCCACGGAGAAAATTTTTTCATCCGAAAAAAGAATTTCCCGATGCTTTTTTCCCGCGTACCGCTTCAACAAAGCGCGGCATCTCTTCAGTCTCAGGTCCATTAAACGAGCGTCCAAACGATGTCCTGTTTTTCTTCGACATGCCCTAAGCCCTAAGTCTTCATTTAACACCCTTTTCACCGTGGTCCTGCTTAACCCCATCTGAAGGGCCAACAGTTTCTGCTTACGTATGGGATTTCTTTGAATTCGTGCCTTCACAGCTTTTATCACTACTGGAGTCCTAACAGAGCGAGGACGACCACTTCTTGACCTGTCATCTACACTAGAGTCTTCATTGTATCGTTTTATGGTACGATAAACGAATCTTTTGGTTATATTCAAATTTTTCAGTAAGTCGAAAATCTGAATTGGCGCGTAACCGCAACGATGCAACGCAATAACTGCGACACGGTCTTCTTTAAGTGTCCACTCCATATTTAAAAATGAGGAAAATTCTAAAAAGTACACATTTTTGTTTTCATGAAAAATTCGAAATTCGAATTCAATAAACTTTTTTGTGGCCAGCGTTCTAAATTCAAAAGTTTTTATTGTGTGACAGAACTTATGACCTGACTGTGTATATATATATTTACACTGGATCCAAGGACTTTGGAGAGGATGGGTCGGATTGAAATAGGACGATACTCTTTAAAAGAGGTGGGACTAGAAGTTTTAAGTAGCGGGATGACTAATGCTTTTCACATGATTTGGAAGATGCCATTTGATATGAAAACATTTATTTCATGTGAAATAGCTGGCAGTAGTTCATCTAGGATTGTAATAAGCATTTTAAGGCAGATTTTATCGTCACAGCTTACTGCTAGTACCGCTTTTTTGACCACATACATTCCAACATTGCTCAAGTTGAAGGGTGTGGTGTCGGGTAAGGATTTAGAGCGCAGGCTTTAAAGTGGCTTGTTTAACCGTGGGATCTATCACAACAGGCGGGGCGGAAAGGAACTGGTTGGGAACGTTGAGATCTATAATACCAGCAGGAGGGTCCTGATACTTTCCTATTCCAGTGTTTTAAGAAACTTCAACACCTAAGCTGGTGTGTTAATATCAATACTTTCTAGGATGTTTCGATGACAGAGACAGTTGCTGCGATTGCGAAGTCATTTGTTAGGATGGAAATTGTCATCTGTTGGATTCTTACGGTATTTACACATGGCTCTGTTTCTCTTGGCGATTAGACGCTCAATAGTATCTGCTAGCCACGGGGCGAGTAAGTGTTTCACTCTGCCTTTTTGTAGGTGTTGGCTTGTCGTAGAGATTTAGGAATATGATATTGACATTATCCATTTTCTCATCCATGGTCTCGTTGGATATTGTAGGGGACCAGTTGATCACCAAGGCATCTGACCTAAGAGATCTAGATCAATATCCCTAAAGTAATATTAAGAAAATTTTCCCCGCTCTTGAGAAGCCTGATCTATTACGAATGATTGATAATGTCATGAAACGAGAAAGGAAAATTAAGTTAACCATGTACGGCGACCTTATGCAAGTAAGAAACGATCATAATATCGAAAAGAGAGGCAAAGCAGTGGGGTTGGAAATGTGTGCCGTCAAGAGGCAGATTATACAGATTGAAGGAGTGGACTATGGACTTGAGTATGGTAGAACGGCAATTGTTTTTGAGTATACAGGCGTTGAAATCACCGACAATAAGGATATCGTTATAAAGAGGTGAGAGTTCATTGAGGAGGGATTCTAATGAGTCGAAGTAGTCGATACGAGAGGGGCTATAAATAACACCGAGGAGTACCTAACTATGGTAAAGAGTTATTTCGAGAAAAAGATTGTAGTACTGGATTTTGATCCATTCATTTGCGCCAATTAATAGACTGATAGATAGATAGATAGATAGATAAATTAATTTATGGTACCGCCATCTGGTGGAGCAGCCGCGTTCCTCTGTGGACAATCTGTGGAATCTGTGGAAGTGCTTTTAACGATAAACCTTTAGCCGTTCACTCATATTTATTACATACACAAGTGCACTAATATATTAGACTTTGGCAATTCATGTGAATATAGTGTAAGTTTGAAGCTTATTCTAGAAACATATTAGGTACTCACTTCACAGCTGATCAGCACTTATTTATTGTTAGATAATTAAGTATAACTTTCATTAGTTCAGAACGGTTATATTTTTAACCTATACTTACTTAAATAAGAAGTTAATTGAAACTTGACTGACTTTGACTAAAAATAGCTAAATAGGGAATGATTTAAGGATGATTTAATGATATATAGATTTAATTATTGATTAGATTTAGTCTCGTGTCACAACTGAGAGGCAGGATCGGTTCATCGTTATGGCCAGCTTGAGAAATCGTCACCTTACCTCCATTGAAATACAAAACCAACTTCGCGACTTCCACGGAGTAGCTGTGAGCCCTCGAACTGTTCGGAGAAGATTAAAGGAATGCGACATGGTATCACAAAAGCCCGCTAATGGCCCTAACTACTACTACTAAAACTAACGCGAGCCCACCACATGGCGCGCCTTCATTTCGCGCGCACTCATTTGAATTGGACTCCGCAGCGTTGGAGCCGTGTCCTTTTTACTGGTGAGTGCAAAATTGCGTTACACGGTAATGATGGAAGGAAGAAGGTCTACCGACGTAAGGGAGAGCGTTTTGCACAATGCTGCTTTGAAGAGAGGGTTGCTTATGGCGGTGGATCATGGACTGTCTGGGGCGGTATATCCGCGACTAGCAAAACTCAACTTGACGTTGTTACGGAACCACGGCTGCCAACATTGAATGCTCAAAGGAACATTCGTGAGTGCTTAGAACCTCACTTAGTGCCATACGCGGACTATGTGGGCCCAAATTTCCTTCTTATGCATCCTTCTTATGCCGATTGTTATTTGAATGAACCCATTAGAGCTCAATGTCACAACATGATGCAACCACTTGATTCCCTCTACAGCGATATTCTACGAGACCATAACTCTATTTCCCATCTCACCTTAAGTAGTCCAACTAGATGGTCAGCCTGGTTCTCGGGCGTCGGAACTGTATTTAAACACATATTTGGCACCGTAAGTGAAGAGGATGCTGAAAAATATAATAATGCTATTCGAGTACTTTATAATAATAATAATATTTATTTATTTCAGATATACATCCATAATTAAACACGGTAAAATGAAAAATAAATTGAAATAATGACACAAAACAAAAAATAAATTAATTGGTAACACAGAAAACAAGATCTAAGTATGTAAGTTAAGTCCACACACTCATTCGTCATTCTGTCATAATTATGTCTATTACACATCCATCAAACAACACATTCACTTATTTCTTATTCCTGTTTAAGTGCACATCCACCCAGTGCTTCATCATAGGGCTGTCGACCCTATCAGCCAGCGTTCTGAGGATCAAGTTCGAGCTGCCGCGAGTCCGACTCCACATGGACGCTACTCTGTTACGCAGTATGGCAAAAAAATCGTTTATTCTTGCTTCCGCAAACATCGTCGACGCGCTACAGTATCGCGGCAGCCCCAACACAATCCTCAGCGCGTTATTGTATTGGACACGCAGGGAGCTGTAGGCCCTCTGCGTATAGCGAATCCACAGACTGCAGGTGTAGAAGGTTTGACAGTAGGCTCTAAACAGTGTAAGTTTCACTTCTTTAGTGCATCTTGCAAACCTGCGGGCCAGCATGTTACAGCGGACTGACAACGCCCTGCGCTCTCTCTCCATGTCCAGATCATCTGTGAGTGTCTCCGTGACCACATGCCCTAGGTACTTAAATTCCGAAACTCTGGACACGGGTATTCCACACAGCCGGACTGGTGGTACAAACGATGGTGATTTGGTGCCCGCCTTGAAAATGAGCATTTCACTTTTTTTTGCATTGTACCTAAGGCCATGCGACCCGGCGTACGACTCACACATCCCTAGTAACCGTCTGAGGGCTCTGATTGAGGGGCTAAGCACCACCATGTCGTCAGCATAGCTTATGTTGTTGACCATGATGCCATGGACTGAACATCCGAGCTTGGTGTCGCACAGCCCCTCGATCAATTTGTTCATGTACAGATTGAACAGCTTGGGAGACGTCAGGCCTCCCTGCCTCACTCCACAGCTCAGCCCGTATGTACTTTATGATAACGATAATAAACTTATAAATTCTCTGACGGACAGCATTATTGTATCCCAATCGGCAATTTCAAATCTTAACCGATCCCTGTATGAACTAAATAAAAATGAAACTATACTGGATGCCACTCTTGAAAATTTAACCCATTCATTAAACAATGTTTCCAAAATAATGAATGAACTTGCATTCGAAAATCAAATCGCTAACACACTGAACAGTTTACAAGCCAATATGATAACATTGTCATTTAAAGTTGAAGATATTGTAAATTCTGTACTATTTACTAAAACAAATACTTTGCATACTTCAATAATAACTCCTAAACAGCTGTATAATGATATTTTAAAACATGTCAATTCAATGCCTAAATATAAAGACTTTCCTGTCGATTAACACCTGAATAATAGACATTTACTGATGAGTCTTTCAGAATTGATATGCTACTTCTTAGATAATAAGTTATTTTTTATAGTTAAGATTCCTTAAGTTACACTCACAGAGTTTAATCTATTTAAAAATATACCTGTACCTACACCCTTAAATGTTAATAAATCAAACACATTTTCAATGATTCTGTCTGAAAAACCATTTATTGCCTTAAGTAAAGACAAAACTGTGTATGTGTCTCTGGAAAACCTTCAGAAATGTAAAACTATCGTTGAGGACAAATTTATGTGTGAGGAAACCGAAATCTTCAGTGTTATTGGGTATCCATCATGTGAAACCGAAATTATGACTAAAGCCATCACTCATATGCCTAACCAGTGTAACCATAAATTTCTCTTCGGATATATAGACATTTGGCACAGATTAAGTAATCACAAATGGATTTTTATCCAATTTGAATCTACTAAGCTTTCGATAGACTGTAATAACAACCTCACGGAATTAACAATATCCGGTGCAGGCGTACTGAATATTGAACCTGAGTGTATAGCGTATTGTAGAAGCAATAAACTCTTAAGTAAATCAAACCCTAAGGTATCTATAATTAACATAAGACCTGAATATAATATAACTGTTCAGGCTTCTCAGCACCTAATGACCTCGTAGGGGCCCATCAGCTACGAGGTAGCGTGACGATCAGGTGCCAAGAAGTGATAAACGTCGGCGATTCACCGAGCTGAAGTTATGTGGGGTAAGTCTAACCTGGTCTGTGCTTCGGTCCCGTCAACTGTTTCTCTGCAAGGCCCGGGTGCACCCTAGGCTCTTCTTGGTAGACAGGTTCTTCAGCCAAACAGGTATGACTGGCGGGCCAGCTTCAATGAGCACAGTGTCCAACACAGGTTATGTTTCTACTCGTAAATACAATCGGGCACGAAAATCCGAACTTTATCTGGTTCGAGAGACAACAACACACTCAGCTATATTAACAATCCTGTGGGAATCCCGAATACATTCCAGATGCCCTGCGATTTAATTTCAACCCCTAACCAAAACGCGTTTACATTGCGAGGGCTTTCGTCTGTCAGTTGTCAAAACTGCCTGATTGACAGCTAACGTCAAAATTAAAATGACCGTTCAGAAACCATCGATCGAATATCGATTTGGAATCGAACAATCACCCGCCCGGACAGTTCCAGTTTTGGAATCGTCATCCTTGTCCAAATAGGCGCTACCTTGCTTTTTGCCAAAACCAAACGCACGTCGACCTCCCCGGTGGAGGTGACGGTTCGCAAATAAACCGCTGCCGCAAACCCTCGTTCAGAGGCATCACAAAACCCGTGAAGGTTTGCCCTGTAATCCCCAGCAGGGACCAATTTCCTCGGCAGCGATACATTATTTATGTCCGATAGCGAGGTGAACATTCGCGTCCAATCAGTCAACAAATCACCTGAGAGGTGGGTGTCCCAGGTCAACTGAGCCACCCATAGCCTTTGCATAAAACATTTGAGAGCAAAGGTGACTGGAGAAATCCATCCATTCGGGTCGAACGTTCTCGCAATCGTTGAAAGTACTGACCGCTTCGTCTAGGCCTTCGGTGTTTCTAAAACCACCCGATAGGTAAACTCATCATGGACGGGCCGGTACTAAATTCCAAGTACTGACAACATGTTAGGGTTGTCAGGATTCTCAAAAACATGCGGGTCTTGTTGAAACTCATCTGGGAGACCAGCCATCAACTCAGGGGAGTTGGACATCCACTTGCGTAGTTCATAGCCGCCTCGTTCCAGCAATTGAATGAGCTCGTCACGTCGGTCCAGAGCTTCCTCTACACTGGCTGCCCCTGTGCAGACGTCATTGACGTACAAATCTTGCTCCAGGATAGCGGCGGCTCTAGGATAGCTCACACGGTCACGCGACGCCAACTCCCGCAGGGTACGCATCGCCAAATACGGGCTAGACCGTAACCCATATGTGTTCGTGTTTAACTCATAAACCTTGACTGGCTCGGCCGTGGACTCACGCCAAAGTATCAACTGATACCTTCTGTCAGCCGGATGAATTACCGTTTGCCTAAACATCATCCGAATGTCTGCGACATATACAATCTGGTGTCACCGAAAGCTCGTGAGAATATCCGAAATATTACGACTCAACTTGGGTCCCGAATGTAGACACTGATTCAGGGACATCCCGTTCGAGGTAGGTGCTGACCCATCAAAAGCAACTCGAATCTTGCCGGTAGGGGTTCGCAGGACGGCATGGTGTGGAAGGAAACAATGATCCTCAGATCTCCAGTCCACACCCGATACCGACATGTGTCCTAACGACTCATACTCCCTCATGAAATCGACGTATTTTTGTTTAAATACGGCGTCCCTTGACATCCTACGCTCCATCGACATCAATCTCGTCTCAGCCATCTTCCTAGATTCTCCTAGTGGCGGTCGATCGGCCTTGAAAGGCAGTCGAGTTACAAAACGACCAGAACGAAGGCGACCAGTACTATTCTGGTAAAACAACTCGCACTCTTCTTCGTCTGCGTCGACTCGACGAACGGTGGGAGGTTCCTCTATCTCCCAGAAACGTTGGATAGCGTCTGACAACGCTGAGCCAATAAGTATGCCATCTGACTCGGCAGGCCCATGACATGCGTCATTACTAAAGCTTGCACGGATGTTTTTGTCAAAATGTCATAATTTGGAGAGAACGTGATCACCGATTGACCAACTACATTCGTAACCGTAACATTCCCCACGCCCCGTATTGATTTATTATACCTATTTACCTTGAGGCCCAACCATTTTGCTAAATCATTCGATACAATGCAGCCCTGAGCTCGAGAATCTAATAGGGCGCGAACGTATGTTGGGTTGCCCGCCAAATCCCAAACAAGCACAGAGGCGATCGGTAACACCACCGTCTCCGGTTGGGGGGCAACAAATTGTTGGGCCGCCAATTCCTAGCGAGGGCCCCCGGGGCCCCACTCTGCCTGTAACCAATCAGGTATGCAGCTATACGCCAGAGGGTCCCATTGTACAAATGGCCCACGCGCCGGTTCCATTGCCACCCTACGACGCCCCGTAAAGGGGGGTGGGCGTGAATTCAACCGTGGCCGCTCCATGAGCGGGGGGGACATCACATCTGACCGACGAGGACGAGGCGACGAGCGGGGCGACAACTGAGGCGGCGTCCGAACCGCACCCGCATAGCTCGAAGGTGTCCCATGCCACCCGCCCGTTACGGCCTGCTCAACATACCCAATGTCCCGCTGAGTCGGATGCTGAGTCGCAACCGAAAACTCAGGGCCCCCCATGTAATGATCCTGAGTGCGGCCCTGCACCCTAGTACTGCCCTGTGCACGTGAAGACGTTGGCCCCTGAGTTGCGCTCCGAGTCACAAACGAATTCTCAGGGCCCCATGCCGTGTCACCCTGGGTACGGCCCTGAGGTGGCTGTTGGCCGGACCGGTTCATGCACAACAGATTGTTGTGGGCCCCACCACAATATCCGCACATTTGTGTGCGCTGGCAGTCCCTAGCCATGTGTGGCCCGAGGCACAGGAAACACCAGCTCCGCTTCTTGGCCATCTGGCGCCGTCCCTGAACCCTAAGTTCCCCGAACCTATTGCAATTGGCCACAGCATGGCCAATCTGCCTACAACATGGGCAGGTCTCACCATGTGGGGTCAATGCACTCACAGTCCCATATGACTGCCGGTTGGTGCGGTCCTTCCTCGTCGGAGGGCCCCTACTCACAGCGCTCCCGGCAGCTCTCTGTGGCTCCGAAGGATGGGTGACCGTCAACCCCAAATTCTCTGCCCGTCGAGCCTCCTCTTCCAAAAATCCGACCAAGTCGGAGAAGGCGGGCAGGTCCTCGGCCGACCTCCCGTGAGACTGTTAGAAACGAGTCTGCACGTCAGCGGGTAGGCGGGAAAGTACAATGTACAACAGTAGGTACGACCATTCACCAACCGGAAGTCCAAGATTCTCTAGAGCCTTGGTGACGGACAACAATGGGTTCTGTTCAGGCTTCTCGGCACCTAATGACCTCGTAGGGGCCCATCAGCTACGAGGTAGCGTAGCGATCAGTTGCCAAGAAGTTTGAACGTCGGCGATTCACCGAGCTGAAATGATTGGGTTCGATCTAACCTGGTCTGTGCTTCGGTCCCGTCAACCTCCTGTCTCTCTGCAAGGCCCGGGTGCACCCTAGGCTCTTCTTGGTAGACAGGTTCTTCAGCCAACCTCCTGTGTGACTGGCGGGCCAGCCTCGATCAGCACAGTGTTCCAACACAGGTTATGTTACGTGGTAAAAAACCAATCGGCCACGTAAATGCGAACTTTATCTGGTTCGGGGAACCACAACACACTTAGCTATATAGACAATCCTGAGGGAACCTCGAATACATTCCAGATGGACTGCGATTTAATTTCAATACCCTATCCAAAACGCGTTTACATTGCGAGGGCTTTCGTCTGTCAGTTGTCAAAAACTGCAAGGTTGGCAGCAACGTCAAATTCAAAATGGCCGTTCCGAAACCATCGATCGAATATCGATTTGGAATCGAACAATCACCCGCCCGGACAGGCACCCACCTGTCCCCTAATCTACGTGCAGCCGAGACAACGTTGCTACCGCTCGTTGTAGAACCGAGCCTCCTACTGGAACCTCCGCAGACCGGGGGGTCCCGTCCTTGCCAGGGAACAAGTTAACAATGCGCCCCCTGCGCCAACGTAGTGGCGGTAGGTTAGCATCCTTAACCAGAACGAGGTCACCAATACTAGGGGGGCTGGTTTTGTCAGTCCACTTAAGGCGCTGTTGTAAGATATGCAGATACTCGAGCGACCAACGCTTCCAGAAATTCTGAGTAAACTGCTGCAACATCTGATACCTTGACAACCGATACAATTTCACTCCCTCGAAGGGGTGCTCGGGCAACGCGTTAAGTGGCTGTCCTATCAAGAAATGGCCTGGGGTCAGAGCCTCCAGGTCATTTGGATCCAAGCTGAGCGGACGCAACGGTCGCGAATTGAGAACGGCCTCGATCTTACAAAACAATGTCGCGAGCTCCTCAAAAGTCAGCGCGGTCTGACCTACTATACGCCCCAAGTGCGTCTTAGCTGACTTAACTACGGCCTCAAAAATCCCACCCCAGTGGGGGCAACTCGGAGGGCTGAAGGTCCACTGTATACCCCGACGGGAGAGGGCCGTTCCAACATCCACTTTATTTACATTCAAAAAGTTGTCTATCTCTCGTAAGTATCGTTCCACACCGACGTAGTTAGTGCCGTTATCAGAGCGGATCAAAGTTGGAAGTCCCCTTCGAGAAACAAACCTATCCAAACAAGCAATGAAAGCCTCTGTCGAGAGATCAGCAACGAGCTCGAGATGTACCGCCTTGGTGGATAAACAAACAAACACACATAGGTACGCCTTGTATTGCTTAGCGGTACGCAATCGTGAACTCTTCACCATAAACGGTCCGACAAAATCCGTACCAACACCTGAAAACGGTCTGACCTCATTCACACGATCAGGGGGCAAGTCCCCCATGAGAGGTTGCATCGTGGCAGCCTTAAGTCGATAACAAGGCATGCACCGAAACACGATGTTCCGTATGACACGGCGGGCAGATAAGATCCAAAACTCCCGCTGGAGCGTGGCCAACAACGCGTTACAGCCGGCATGCGCGTTTTTAATATGACGATCAGTCACTAGCAATTCAACTAACTGTCCCCCCTTGGGGAGCAGAAGTGGGTGACGAGCCGAATACGACAGATTCGCATTGCGCAATCTTCCTCCTACCCGAAGTAACCCGGTCGAATCAACAAAGGGGTTGAGACGCGCGACGGCTCCCTTCAATTTCGAACGTCCACTTCGTATAATCTCCAATTCTGCCCCAAACTTCGAGGACTGTACCAACCGGACCAAATTCAGTAGCGACTCGTTTTGCTCTGCCGGAGTCAGAATAGGGTTCAACGTTCGCTGATCGCGAGGAGTACGACAATTTCGAGCGAATCTCCTAATCCAAGTGGACACGTTTATCAACTTGTCGAGTGAGCTATACCGGTCCAGCAGAAACCCGGCGTCAGGGTCCTCAGCCTTCTGGGTAACATGCACGGCCGCTCTGGGGCCATGATCCGAAGATACTACTACATGGCTGTGGGGCCAGTCCGATTCTTTCCTGGCAAGCCAGGGTGGTCCCCACCACAAATGGTGTCTAACGAGTTCAGGAGCCCGACATCCCCTGGATGCACAATCAGACGGGTTCAATTCTCCTGGTACATGTCTCCAGGTCAGTGGGACCTCAGACGACACAATCTGGGAGACACGGTTCGCAACAAAAACCTCTAAGTTATGGACCGAAGCCTTCAGCCAGCACAAAACAATCTGGCTGTCCGTCCACGCGTACACCGTATCCTCCAAAACCACTGACCCACGCAACACTGTTAGAGTGTGATTCAAAAGTTTGGTCAAAAGAGCAGCCCCGGACAGTTCCAGTTTTGGAATCGTCATCCTTGTCCGAATAGGCGCTACCTTGCTTTTTGCCAAAACCAAACGCACGTCGACCTCCCCGGTGGAGGTGACGGTTCGCAAATAAACCGCTGCCGCAAACCCTCGTTCAGAGGCGTCACAAAACCCGTGAAGGGTTGCCCTGTAATCCCCAGCAGGGACCAATTTCCTCGGCAGCGATACATTATTTATGTCCGATAGCGAGGAGAACATTCGTGTCCAATCAGTCAACAAATCACCTGAGAGGTGGGTGTCCCAGGTCAACTGAGCCATCCATAGCCTTTGCATAAAACATTTGAGAGCAAAGGTGACTGGAGAAATCCATCCATTCGGGTCGAACGTTCTCGCAATCGTTGAAAGTACTGACCGCTTCGTCTAGGCCTTCGGTGTTTCTAAAACCACCCGATAGGTAAACTCATCATGGACGGGCCGGTACTAAATTCCAAGTACTGACAACATGTTAGGGTTGTCAGGATTCTCAAAAACGTGCGGGTCTTGTTGAAACTCATCTGGGAGACCAGCCATCAACTCAGGGGAGTTGGACATCCACTTGCGTAGTTCATAGCCGCCTCGTTCCAGCAATTGAATGAGCTCGTCACGTCGGTCCAGAGCTTCCTCTACACTGGCTGCCCCTGTGCAGACGTCATCGACGTACAAATCTTGCTCCAGGATAGCGGCGGCTCTAGGATAGCTCACACGGTCACGCAACGCCAACTCCCGCAGGGTACGCATCGCCAAATACGGGCTAGACCGTAACCCATACGTGTTCGTGTTCAACTCATAGACCTTGACTGGCTCGGCCGTGGATTCACGCCAAAGTATCAACTGATACCTTCTGTCAGCCGGATGAATTACCGTTTGCCTAAACATCATCCGAATGTCTGCGACAAATACAATCTGGTGCCTCCGAAAGCTCGTGAGAATATCCGAAATATCACGGCTCAACTTGGGTCCCGAATGTAGACACTGATTCAGGGACATCCCGTTCGAGGTAGGTGCTGACCCATCAAAAACAACTCGAATCTTGCCGGTAGGGGTTCGTAGGACGGCATGGTGTGGAAGGAAACAATGATCCTCAGATCTCCAGTCCACACCCGATACCGACATGTGTCCTAACGACTCATACTCCCTCATGAAATCAACATATTTTTGTTTAAATACGGCGTCCCTTGTCATCCTACGCTCCATCGACATCAATCTCGTCTCAGCCATCTTCCTAGATTCTCCTAGTGGAGGTCGATCGGCCCTGAAAGGCAGTCGAGTTACAAAACGACCAGAACGAAGGCGACCAGTACTATTCTGGTAAAACAACTCGCACTCTTCTTCGTCTGCGTCGACTCGACGAACGGTGGGAGGTTCCTCTATCTCCCAGAAACGTTGGATAGCGTCTGACAACGCTGAGCCAATAAGTATGCCATCTGACTCGGCAGGCCTAACCATTGGCAATGCCGGACCCATGATCACGTGACCAAACTTAGTATCCACAGCAATCAACCCGTCCGGCTGAAGAACTCGCCGATCCGACAACAGAAACCTACCCAGAACGTCTGCTCCCAGTAGCAGGTCGACCGGGGCTGGAGTGTCAAAATCGGGATCCGCCAGCTTGAGTCCTGATGTCAGGAATCGAACGGCCGGATTCAACTTCACCAAGGGGTGTCTGCCCATGACATGCGTCATCACTAAAGCTTGCACGGATGTTTTTGTCAAAATGTCATAACGTGGAGAGAACGTGATCACCGATTGACCAACTACATTCGTAACCGTAACATTCCCCACGCCCCGTATTGATTTATTATAGCTATTTACCTTGAGGCCCAACCATTTTGCTAAATCGTTCGATAAAATGCAGCCCTGAGCTCCAGAATCTAATAGGGCGCGAACGTATGTTGGGTTGCCAGCCAAATCCCAAACAAGCACAGAGGCGATCGGTAACACCACCGTCTCCGGTTGGGGGGCAACAAATGGTTGGGCCGCAAATTCCTAGCGAGGATTCCCGGGGCCCCACTGTGCCTGTAACCGATCAGGTATGCAGCTATACGCCAGCGGGTCCCATTGTACAAATGGCCCACGCGCCGGTTCCATTCCCAACCTACGATTCCCCTTAAAGGGGGGTGGGCGTGAATTCAACCGTGGCCGCTCCATGAGCGGGGGGGACATCACATGTGACCGATGAGGACGAGGCGACGAGCGGGGCGACATCTGAGGCGGACTCCGAACCGCACCCGCATAGCTCGAAGGTGTCCCATGCCACCCGCCCGTTATGGCCTGCTCAACACACCCAATGTCCCGCTGAGTCGGATGCTGAGTCGCAACCGAAAACTCAGGGCCCCCCATGTGATGACCCTGAGTGCGGCCCTGCACCCTAGTACTGCCCTGTGCACGTGGGGATGTTGGCCCTTGAGTTGCGCTCCGAGTCGCAAACGAATTCTCAGGGCCCCATGCCGTGTCACCCTGGGTACGGCCCTGTGGACGTGGGGACGTTGGCCCCTGAGTTGCGCTCCGAGTCGCAAACGAATTCTCAGGGCCCCATGCCGTGTCACCCTGGGTACGGCCCTGTGGTGGCTGTTGGCCGGACCGGTTCATGCACAACAGATTGTTGTGGGCCCCACCACAATATCCGCACATTTTTGTGCGCGTGCAGTCCCTAGCCATGTGTGGCCCGAGGCACAGGAAACACCAGCTCCGCTGCTTGGCCATCCGGCGCCGTCCCTCAACCCTAAGTTCCCCGAACTTATTGCAATTGGCCACAGCATGGCCAATCTGCCTACAACATGGGCAGGTCTCACTATGTGGGGTCAATGCACTCACAGTCCCATACGACTGCCGGTTGGTGCGGTCCTTCCTCGTCGGAGGGCCCTTACTCACAGCGCTCCCGGCAGCTCTCTGTGGCTCCGAAGGATGGGTGACCGTCAACCCCACATTCTCTGCCCGTCGAGCCTCCTCTTCCAAGAATCCGACCAAGTCGGAGAAGGCGGGCAGGTCCTCGGCCGACCTCCCGTGAGACTGTTCGAAACGAGTCTGCACGTCAGCGGGTAGGCGGGAAAGTACAATGTACAGCAGTAGGTACGACCATTCACCAACCGGAAGTCCAAGATTCTCTAGAGCCTTGGTGACGGACAACAACGGGTTCAAAACCTCCGTCTGTATGGCCCCGACCTTGTTCACAACCGGGATACTAAACAAACGGTTCAGTTGGGCATCGGCCAACCTCCGTTTGTTATGGTAACGTCTGACCAACAATTGTCTGGCCGTTTCATAGTTACCCTCCGTAACTGTCAAATGAGCGACCAGCTCCCTAGGCTCACCCCTCAATGCTGCCACCAGCTGAGCCATCTTGACAGACTTGGTAATGTCCGATCGCATGTGCACCAAACTGTCGAACAGATTGATGAAGCTCATCCATTCACCGGACACTCCGTCAAAAGTAGGCATAGTTATGGCCGGTAACCTGGACCCTGAACCCTGAAGCGGCAGAGGTGCTTCAATGTCACCACCATGGCTGGACTCGCGCTGTCTACGTATGTCCGCAGCCTTCTGCGTGATAGCAGCTGCCATCTCCATACATTGGTCGACATCCCCTAGCAACCGTGACAGCCTGTCAGGTGCGCAACCATCAACTGATTCCGCCTGCGCGGACAATTCGAGCACCCTATTGTAACGTTCCTTAACGTCCATAGACCGCTCCAATACCACATCATGCCTATCTAAACGGTCTATCAGACCGTGTGCGGAGGAAAACCATCTGAGTTCCTTAGAAACACCCTTCTGGATTTCAGATAACGACATGATCGGAACGATACTTACTCACAATTTGCAGTAACTCAATTTTATTGGACCCTCCAGTCTATAACCCAAACGAGGGAACCCTAAACTATAACTTAAACAATGTTGATTTCCTTAAACAATAGGAACCGAGTTTTATATCTATATAAATTCTGTAAATAACAATTTAGTTTCCCTTTATCACTACAACACACACAGATAGTCAATATTAGTTCAAGTTATAAATTGCTATAACTGAAAACAATGTAATAGCCTGCTATCAATAGATGTAACTACCTATGTTAACCAAAACATTCATTAGCATTACTAGACCACTAATAGATTGACTAACTGGTACTTCAATGCAAATTTCAACTCAATATCTGTCTGTCTACTACCAGCAATAGACCTATAGCTTACAATACTACCAATCTATGTGGATATAGGAACACAACCAAGTTATCTAATAACCGCCTATACCTACAGATTGATAGTCTCAAATCGTGTCTTCCTGGAGCCCTTGACGGCTGCAAATCTCAGGAAGCCACGCTCTAGCTACCAAATTGTTCAGGCTTCTCGGCACCTAATGACCTCGTAGGGGCCCATCAGCTACGAGGTAGCGTAGCGATCAGTTGCCAAGAAGTTTGAACGTCGGCGATTCACCGAGCTAAAATGATTGGGTTCGATCTAACCTGGTCTGTGCTTCGGTCCCGTCAACCTCCTGTCTCTCTGCAAGGCCCGGGTGCACCCTAGGCTCTTCTTGGTAGACAGGTTCTTCAGTCAACCTCCTGTGTGACTGGCGGGCCAGCCTCGATCAGCACAGTGTTCCAACACAGGTTATGTTACGTGGTAAAAAACCAATCGGCCACGTAAATGCGAACTTTATCTGGTTCGGGGAACCACAACACACTTAGCTATATAGACAATCCTGAGGGAACCTCGAATACATTCCAGATGGACTGCGATTTAATTTCAATACCCTATCCAAAACGCGTTTACATTGCGAGGGCTTTCGTCTGTCAGTTGTCAAAAACTGCAAGGTTGGCAGCAACGTCAAATTCAAAATGGCCGTTCCGAAACCATCGATCGAATATCGATTTGGAATCGAACAGGTTCAAAACCTCCGTCTGTATGGCCCCGACCTTGTTCACAACCGGGATACTAAACAAACGGTTCAGTTGGGCATCGGCCAACCTCCGTTTGTTGTGGTAACGTCTGACCAACAATTTCCTGGCCGTTTCATAGTTACCCTCCGTAACTGTCAAATGAGCGACCAGCTCCCTAGGCTCACCCCTCAATGCTGCCACCAGCTGAGCCATCTTGACAGACTTGGTAATGTCCGATCGCATGTGCACCAAACTGTCGAACAGATTGATGAAGCTCATCCATTCACCGGACACGCCGTCAAAAGTAGGCATAGTTATGGCAGGTTACCTGGACCCCGATCCCTGATGCGGCAGAGGTGCTTCAATGTCACCATCATGGCTGGACTCGCGCTGTCTACGTATGTCCGCAGCCTTCTGCGTGATAGCAGCTGCCATCTCCATACATTGGTCGACATCCCCTATCAACCGTGACAGCCTGTCAGGTGCACAACCATCAACTGATTCCGCCTGCGCGGACAATTCGAGCACCCTATTGTAACGTTCCTTAACGTCCATAGACCGCTCCAATACCACATCATGCCTATCTCAACGGTCTATCAGACCGTGTGCGGAGGAAAACCATCTGAGTTCCTTAGAAACACCCTTCTGGATTTCAGATAACGACATGATCGGAACGATACTTACTCACAATTTGCAGTAACTCAATTTTATTGGACCCTCCAGTCTACAACCCAAACGAGGGAACCCTAAACCACAACTTAAACGATGTTGTTTTCCTTAAACAATAGGAACCGAGTTTTATATCTATATAAATTCTGTAATTACAATTTAGTTTCCCTTTATCATTATAACACACACAGATAGTCAATATTAGTTCAAGTTATAAATTGCTATAAACTGAAAACAATGTAATAGCCTGCTATCAATAGATGTAACTACCTATGTTAACCAAAACATTCATTCAATAGCATTACTAGACCACTAATAGATTGACTAACTGGTAATTCAATGCAAATTTCAATTCAATATCTGTCTGTCTACTACCAGCAATAGACTTATTGCTTACAATACTACCAATCTATGTGGATATAGGGACAACCAGTTACTTAACTTGTTGGGATAAGTGGGTAGTGAAATAATAAACAGTCTTGAACTTGATCTCTGGTCTTATTTACAACTTCTACATGGCGCAGCCGTAATAAATAGAAATTCGTGGTATTTAGTGGAAATCAACAAGAATAATAGTTGTAGGAAGTGCCTTGATTAATATACTAATTCAGTATTTCGTTAGACGTGCACGAATTCGTCTGGTGAACTGTTAAAATGGAATCTATGTTGAAGCCGCCACCGCCATTTGCATTCGTTAATAATTTAGAGAATGTTACATCGGGAAACTTGTCTAAGGATTGGGAAAAATGGAAAAGTGCGTTCCAAATATACTTTGACGCGTGTGAACTTTCCAAAAAAGACCCAAAAGTGCAAGTGAGCATATTACTTCATGTCGTTGGTGAGCAGTGCCGTGAAGTCTACGAAGAGTTTAACCAAAGTTTTACTGATAAGGAAAAACTGATTAAAAAGTTTAATTAATTCTTTTGTAAAAAGAAAAATATAACGGTACAAAGACATTGTTTTTTCACACGTAACCAGCTGGAAGGTGAATCAATTGAACAGTACGCATTTGAGTTAAAGAAAATGGCTGTAAAATGTGAATTTAAGGATTTATGTGATGATTTGATTAGAGATAGGCTTATCTGTGGAATTCAAGACATATCACTAAAAGAACGTCTACTGCGAGAACCCGACTTAACCTTAAAAAAGTCACTGGATATTTGCAACATAGCACAGATGTCGAGATTGCAAGTAGGAGTGATAAAGACGGAGACAGAAAAAGATGTGTATTCAGTAGATAATTATGAACAGTATCCTGATGAGGCCTGCGCTTACTGGATGACAAAGAATGACGTGAGGGCTGGCAGAGGTCGCGCGCGAGCCCGCGGGCGTTGGAGCGGCGCTGGGCGCGGGCGCGCCGCCGCCGCCTGGGCGGGCGGTGGCCGGTCGCCTATGCCATCCGGCGTGCAGCGGCCAGACGGGCCGTCATCGTCACGTTGGCCTCAATGTCAAGGTCAGATCCAACCAAATTCCCACTCAGTTAGACAGCATGAACCGTCGGTTAGTGCTGAGTGTACAAACTGTGGGTTTTATCATGAACGTAATATGTATCCTGCGTATGGTAAACGATGTTTAAAGTGCAATCATGTAAATCATTTTTCAAGGAGATGCAATGTTTATGATGTACAAGTTGAGGAAAACCCCGATCAGGTAATCTACTATTTTAATAAATCTTGTGGAGATTGGTCGATTAGTTTGTTAATACATGATTGTGAAATACCTTTCAAATTAGACAGGGGTGCAGATGTGAACGTTCTACCCAGTCGCTATTTGGACCAGCTACGCTTATCTAAAAATGATCTTATGACAACGTCGATTAAGTTACGAGGTTATTCTGGTGGCGATATCGTAGTTATAGGTAGGTGTAACTTAAAAGTATTATACAAAGGTCAGTCGTACATAATAGATTTTATAATTGCAGATGTGTCATCCCCGCCTATTTTAGGTAGGTATTCATGTCAGGAATTAGGCGTTGTTAAACTAACGTTAGCAGTTACTTTGAATTCTCTCGACGAGTTTACGTCGGGTATTTTAAATGATTATAGTGACGTATTTGAAGGTATCGGGTGTATGCCTGGTGAATATAGAATTTGCATAGACAATACTGTACGTCCAGTAGTACATGCACCACGAAAACTGCCATTGGCAATCAAGGATACACTTAAAAATAAACTAGATGAAATGGAACAACAACAGATAATAGCAAAAGTAGATGGCCCTACGGATTGGGTCAATAGCATGACGGTGGTTAGGAAGCCAAATGGTGATCTACGCATCTGTTTGGATCCGCAGGACTTGAACAGAGCTATAAAACGAGAACATTTTAGTCTACCCACTTTAGAGGATACAACTGTAAAATTATCAGGGGCTAAATATTTTAGTACTGTCGATGCTAAAAACGGATTTTGGCAGTTGAAATTAAGTAGTGACTGTACAGATCTCTGCACCTTTAACACAGCATTCGGAAGGTATAAATTTTTACGCCTTCCGTATGGTATTACGTCTGCCTCCGAAGTATTCCATAAAAGAATGTTTGAGATGTTTGATGATATGGAGTGCGTTTGCCATTTTATCGATGACATTTTGATTTATGGAAAAACACGCGAAGAACACGATAAGAGGTTAAAGGCAGTTTTAGATAGGTGTAGATTAATTAATTTGAAACTTAATAAAAATAAATGCAAGTTCGCTCTCACAGAAATTAAATATTTGGGTCACAAGTTTACACAAAAGGGCATTCATCCAGATGAATCTCATATATCTGCAATAAAAGACATGAAGATACCTGAAAATACTAAAGGTTTAAAGAGGTTTAATAAATTATATAGGAAGATTTGTACCAAACTTATCAAGCAAAACTTATGAACTAAGGCAACTTTTAAAGAGAGATGTGGAGTGGCACTGGACTAATCAGCACCAAAAAGAATTTGATGGGTTAAAAGATACCTTAATAGATTTACCTGTTTTACAATACTTTGTTGTAGATAAACCGGTAGTCATATCTGTAGATGCCAGTAAAAATGGATTAGGTGCTTGTATTTTACAAGATAACTTACCAGTAAGCTACGCGTCAAGGTCCCTAACAAAAGCCGAACAAAATTATGCACAGATAGAAAAAGAACTTCTGGCGTGTGTCTATGCATGTGAAAAGTTTTATTGTTATATTTTTAGTAAAAGCGATGTTATAATTGAGACTGACCACAAGCCGCTTGTAAATATCATAACGAAACCAATCTCGAGCGCTCCAGCCAGACTGCAACGAATGTTATTACGTTTGCAATTGTATTCTTTCAAAATAGTGTACAAACCAGGGAAATACCTATACATTGCGGACACATTATCACGTGCTCCTTTACCGGTTTCTAATCAGCATTTTGAAGAACGGGACCATTTTGATGTACAGGCGCAGGTTTGTGCCGTCACAGCGTGCAATCCACTCACGGATACACACTTTATACAGTTACAAAAAAGTACGGAAACTGATATTGAACTACAGCTTGTAATGAAATGTATAAAAGAAGGATGGCCAGAAAATAAACAGGACGTGCCAGACTGTGTCAAACCGTATTGGTGTTTTAAGAGTGAGTTGTCGATATCGTATGGCCTTGTCTGGAAAGGCAACAGAATAGTTATTCCAAAAGCATTGCGAAATGAAATGCTGAAAAGGGTTCACGTAGGGCATTTAGGAGTTGAGAAATGCAAGCTTCGTACACGTGAGACAATGTTTTGGCCAAATATAAATAGTCAATTAGAAGACTACATAGGTAAATGTCAAGCTTGTCTAACTTTTAAAAATGAGAATAGGAAAGAAACCATGATTTCTCATGAAATTCCAAATCGTCCGTGGTCAAAAGTGGACTCTGACATGTTTCATTTCGATGGTAGGTTATTTTTAATTGTAATTGACTATTACAGTAATTTTTTTGAAGTAGCTGAAGTAATGTCATTAAAATCTACGGAAATAATTCAACAATTGAAAAACATATTCAGTAAACAGGGGGTTCCAGATATTCTCATGACCGATAATGGACCGGAATATAATTCATTCGAGTTTAAAAAGTTTTCAGAACAATGGCATTTTAGTCACGTGACTTCTTCCCCTCGATACCCGCAGTCAAACGGACAGTCGGAACGTGCTGTCCAAACTGTAAAAAATATTATGAAAAAATGTAAATATGAAAAAACAGATTTCAGATTAGCCCTCTTGGAGTACTTAAATACTCCCATTAGTAGTTCGTTGGCTTCCCCCGCAGAAATTTTAAATAGTCGTAAAATGAGGGGAATTTTACATTGCGCACCAAAGCTACTTACACCCAAGCTACAAACTAACGTTAAATCTGAATTAAATAAACGGCAAAACATACAAAAGCAACACTATGACAAAGGGGCAAGGGACCTAGCTCCATTATCCATAGGACAAAGTGTTAAAGTACGGGTATCTAAACAATGGGTCAATGGAGTAATAAATTCATTCGTTGGCAAGAGGTCGTATTCTGTACAAATTGAAGGTGGTAGTAGACTAATTCGAAACCGTAGGCATTTTCTTAGGAATCCAATAAATAATATGATGTCAAACCACAAACAATTAAACCACGAAGAACTACAACATACAGCATTGCCTTACGATGATATCGTCATTCAGAATAACCCTTCTAGGTCTCCAACTGAAAATAATGTCGTTTGTCAACCATACGTTTCTCGTTTTGGCAGGGAAGTGAGACAACCTGATCGGTGGGCCTACTCGCACTCTTGAGGCGGATGATAAATTAGTAACTATTACCTACCTATATACTGTAATCTCTCCATAGATGTTTATAGATCTACCTTTGTAAGTATACTAATTTAATTATCTAAACAGCAATTAATATTCTTAAACAAAAGTGAACCTACAATAGCATCATTGGATAACTACTTAAACATTATATAACTGATAGTTTCTGTCTTTTAAAATTATTACTTTTACTTTAGAATCTTATAACCTACTTAAAGAAATAAATTATAGACCTATATTTATATAAAACAAATTGCATAAAAATTATAAGGATTATCTAGCATGTTAAATAATACTAATTCAGTGTAGATTAATATTTTGTGATTTAAGTTTAAAAAATATGTATTATTTGAGTTGTGAATAGCATGTACCTACTCGTGGCTATTAGTTAAATTTTGCATGAGTACCTATAGTTAATTAAATTTACTATTAATATTAATTAAATACTTAAATTGTACTTAAATACTTAATTAGGTATATATAAATATACTTTAATGAAAATGTAAAGTACCTTCCATACTTATTACTCTCATTATTTTCTATGCATGTGCTATAGGAGATTAAGGAATAAAAATTCTAATGGCTATTTAATTTGTAAAATATACCTACTTATGAAAATGCACGAATTACATGCAATTGAAAATTTGTTTAAGTACCTATGTATACATGTACTACTTAGTTAAGTTCTATTGTTTGCGATAGATAAGTATGTATATTTATTTTAGTGGTGTGAATTGATAAATGTAATACCTAAAAATAATTATTCAAAACTTTGTAAAAGGGGGTTGTTGGGATAAGTGGGTAGTGAAATAATAAACAGTCTTGAACTTGATCTCTGGTCTTATTTACAACTTCTACAGCCTATACCTACAGATTGATAGTCCCAAATCGTGCCTTCCTGGAGCCCTTGACGGCTGCAAATCTCAGGAAGCCACGCTCTAGCTACCAAAATGTTCAGGCTTCTCAGCACCTAATGACCTCGTAGGGGCCCATCAGCTAAGAGGTAGCGTGACGATCAGGTGCCAAGAAGTGATGAACGTCGGCGATTCACTGAGCTGAAGTTATGTGGGGTAGATCTAACCTGGTCTGTGCTTCGGTCCCGTCAACTGTCTCTCTGCAAGGCCCGGGTGCACCCTAGGCTCTTCTTGGTAGACAGGTTCTTCAGCCAACCAAGTACGACTGGCGGGCCAGCTTCAATGAGCACAGTGTCCAACACAGGTTATGTTTCTACTCGTAAATACAATCGGGCACGAAAATCCGATCTTTATCTGGTTCGAGAGACAACAACACACTCAGCTATATTAACAATCCTGAGGGAATCCCGAATACATTCCAGATGCCCTGCGATTTAATTTCAACCCCTAACCAAAACGCGTTTACATTGCGAGGGCTTTCGTCTGTCAGTTGTCAAAACTGCCTGATTGACAGCTAACGTCAAAATTAAAATTACCGTTCAGAAACCATCGATCGAATATCGATTTGGAATCGAACAATAACTGACGATAAATGCGATAAATATACAAAAATTTCAAGATTTAAACTTAAACACTTCACATCAAAGTATTTCGAATATCAACCTAGATAATCTTAAATATTTAAAATTACTCTCTGATCAAAATATTGAAAACTTAAAATCTGTAAAAACATCAGAACAATTTGTGAATCATGTCAGTTTTATAATTTTTAATGTATTGTCAATTATCTTTTGTGTTAGTATTATAATCTTATTTTTTTGTAAAAAATATGAGTGTCTACAATCCCTTATCTCTAAAGATCAAAATTATGATGAAAACCCAGAAATTCAAATCGAAGAAGAATCTGATCCTGGTCCGCGACTTTGCATTGACTGAATTTCACCTGAAACTTACATGAAATTCGGTAAGTTTCATCTCAAGCAGGGGGCTGTTATACTCCTTCCATGCTTAGTAAATTGCTGATGAACGTGCTTCATCATCATCTAAGCCCTGAACTGATGAATTCATTGGCGAGGAGTTAGTCTCTCTCCGCCAGTCATACTGTAGACACACATATTTCTTCTAATCCCAATTTTGAATATATTCTCTTATTCTAGTTAAAAACTGTTACTTTTTTAAAAAAGAGAATTCGTGGACCCCTATAATGTTATAACATTACGTATCCTTGGTCAATTGTTTTTCGCTCGCTACTCACGCTGAATCCGGTGCTGACAATGTACAAATGAAATAGTATGTTACAAGCGTGTTATTAATATTACCATCTTTACCTTCTGTAGTTCGTTGTCGATGTACCAGTTGATGTCTTGCGGTGGTCAGCTGCGAGTAGTCGGGCGTGCAGTTTAGGATCAGCGGTTTGCCCGGGTGTACCAATCGAGGGGCACCAGCAATCACCAGGTCTGAGTCGAGTAGCGCTGTAGAAACAACTTTGTGATTTCAACATTATTTGCAGATGATTTCAATACCTTGCTTCTAACCAATACTCATTATTCGGGAATAATCAATAATAGCTATTTTCAGTTTGGCAACCGATCCGACCATTACCCGTCTGAATTTTAAATTTATCGTTTGGCACCTTGATGACTGGGCCGTGGGAGATAATGCATCACCTCGAAAGGTTCCGTTATCGAATACTTAAAAATATTGATGAATGAATGTAGCAAAATAAGTATAGATCTACGTTAACCAAACTTCGAACTTCGACTAACTGAACAGCTCATCTCATCATAAAAAAATCCAGAGAGCAAGAGTTTAACAATTCAGTACCTGGCATTGTAGAGATCCCCCCCTTTATGTTTTAACCTATATTAAACAAAACGCTTTTAAGCATATGTTAATTGCAGAAATATTCAATAGTAATATTTCTCAATGAAATGGCCAAATTTGATCGTATCGCTGTGGTAGGACTTGCTACGTTGTGTAATTTTTTGTTTCAGCAATCCCAGATTATTTTAGAGACATGAAATAGGTAAAGAAAATCCATGAGAAAGAAATTAATAGTTTGAGATGGAGGTGATGTAATTGGTCATAAAAATTTGTTTAGAAAGATTTGGAAAGATCCTTGGACGAGGCAAACATCGAATAATTATAAGCTTAAAGAAGGTATTTACAGTTCCCTAAATCTAGATTCTGTCGATTTTGTCATAAAAAAATGGGGGAAGGGGGGATTGGAAGATGCCCCAAACCTCGCATCTACCTGTGAATGCCAACCAGCGTTGCTAAGTGAAAGATCTCGCATCTAGATTAACATCTAGTTGCGAGATCTGTTGAATTCCCTTTAATGAGGAGTAAGGATTTCCCTAAGTTTGGCACAGGATGCTACAATAAGGCCTGACGGACTCTCAGTGACGCATGTACTTATGTAAAATGACAAACTTGGAGCTATTTTGATATTCCCTACGGATGTGATTCCTCAACCGAATGCAAATCAAATTAATTCGTTAGCATTCCCGCAGTATGAAACTGCAACAACGCCACGTGACTCGGAAGTATTCGCGGTCAACTGTCTCACTCAGACAACCGCGAGAACCGGCCAGCAATAATTTAATTCGCGGGGTTTGGAAGACATATTCCCATCCTTTCTTACGTAACGGCGTGTCCTACACCCTTGTCATCGGGTACCACTACTACTCGCCATGACAATATGTACATCCCCTACCCTGTAAGACTTTTCAGGCAATCACACCACCTACAAAGGGGCAGATCCCTATTTTTCGCAATATGACACAACCACCACATCACACAAGAGGATAAATTACAATTCAATATACAATACAAATAGCCAACAGGCACTCCGGCTACCAGGTAGTGAAGTTTTAATCATCACCAAACCGACAGCATTATTCTTATCTGTAATAAATAACAATCAAAAATAGCTTCAATTGAAGCAGGCTAAATAAATTAAGTATATGTAGGTTTTTAAGAACGCTAATGCAAGGTCTGTCATTCGTAAGAATTTGGTATAGTTAAAAAACTTCACGGAAGGTGGAGAAAAATGTAACCAGAGTAGTTCTATAAAACGTTATTAAATATAAGTGCCAAGTAGATTAACGCAATACTACTAAGTGTTACATGTGTAACTTAATTTTACAGAAATTTAAAACACAAAGGAAGGGAAACAAACTAATCCGTCAGTTTGATTATTACAGGATGAGCTTACTGACAAAGAACTCAACTGTTATTTTATTTCAGGATATAAGGATGGGGAATGCCTACCTAAGCGGCTAGCCGGCGACAGATCTACCTTAATCAGTTTTGAAAACCCAGTAACACGCATCTCATGTCGACGCAGCTATTTAAATAGGCGAACGACAGTACTACGCATTATGGATTATCATTACACGCTTTGTACCTACATAACATTTTCCGTTTGTTACATAATGAGGAGTCCGAGTCGAGATAATTTACTCATAGTTCCAGTAACAATTATATACGCCCCTACTAAGACCGAAACCTCTACTATATTGACACTTCCTTGTGGTGTACAGTTAAAAAGGACAAGCAACGACAATATTGACAATACACGGTACCGGTATTTAAAGTGAAAAGCAATCAATAAATTAGGTTAAGTAAACTGTGCATCAAACCAGACAGGAGTTCCCGGCGCACTGAGATGCCGCGCGAAAGCAGGTCAAAGCTCACCCGATCAGCCGGCTGATGGTCAGATACAGCCGCGCGTTGCTAAGCCGACAAGCGCGAGCGCAGCCCCTGGAAGTGTCTGCCCGATACGAAATGAGTGATACGTTACGCATACGCAAATAGTTTTAAGCAAGTTCACGTCGCGAGCCCGAATCTTCCAAATTACGCGTAACATAAAGATAGATATATTAACAACAGTAAAATATAAATCACAGCAAGTACAAACAAGATTAGGCACACGTCACCGGATTATAATAAATACTTGACAAAGTGGGCTTAGGCCTATTCCTCTGTCAACCACGAGAGCTTGTTAAACCTAATAGACTTTATCATTCTAGAGCTGAATCAGATCAATAAATATGATTCAAAACGGCAAAGAAATGCGTCTTGCATATCTTAAAATAAATTTAATAGCGTTGATAAATTTATGATAAGTTGAATTATAATCAGTGATCTGGATTCGAACCAGATTAATTATAATTCTCCGTGGTCTAATAGGCCTCAGGCTTGCCTCTCAAATAGAAGATGCAGGTTCGACTCCGATGTACGACATACTAGCCCCTTAATGATAAATTTATTAACTATAACTACTGGATGATAAACAGTTCTCTGGATTCGAATCAGATTAATTATAAATAGCTCCGTGGTCTTATGGGTCCCACGCTTGCCTCTCACACAGAAGTTGCAGGTTCGACTCCCGCCTATGTACCAATGCGACAATCAGTCCATTTTAAGTACATTATACGGACGTTCTAACGGTGATGTAAAACATCGCGAGGAAACCTTTACCAGTCCATAGCTGCGGCGATGGGCTAATTGTCAGCCAAGGCGGAGCATGAAATAACCGGCTCAAAATGGGCACAGTTGTGCCCCTACCACCCCGCATGGGAAAAGGCGTGACGTTATGTAATTATAATCCTCCACATCTCTGAAATGTAACAAAATAAAATAGACTTACCACTTTGTGCTATCCTTCACTCGACAGCCGATGCCTACCACGTGTACCTTTACTCACCACTCGGCGAAGGCCTTTTGACGCCGCAGTCTCGCCTCTCGCGCCCGGCACCAGAAAAACTCCCGCACTTCCTGTTCTTCAGCTTGATGAAGACATCCTCGCTGTCGACTCCCCTGTTCCGTGTCTAAACCCGGTCTCCCTACTCTGTCAAATTCCCGGCCTTTCGGCGTAGGCTCAGCCCTACCTACTCTACTACCTACCCTTCCAGTCTCGACCAATCAAATCGCCAAATCTCATTCAAGACTACGCCCCTATGTCATCTCATTGGCCCATGTACTCATGATGCTATCAGGATTATTATTTTAACAAGCATAATAGTTAGCCTATTTAGTTCTTTCCATGCCTAGATCCACCCCAATAAATAGAACGATACTGATACATGAAAATTTTCGCCACCGCCTATAAGGTGTTGTTAATATTAGGTTTTCGCTATATACTTTATTTGGTTCTTTACGTCACACACTTGCCCAAAGTGGGTGATAAAATAATTAGCAACCAAGATTAAATATATCAGGATCTCATTTTAGTATGTTACCTAAAAACAATGATTCAGTGTATGATTATTAGCCTAATCTAACCTATCAGAGCTCAATTAATTTCAACGACCCGAATGGCCGAGTCGGCAGTGCCCTACCTACGAAGCCAAGGGTCCCAGGTTTGAGTCTCGGTGGGGGCAATTATTTGTTTGATGAAAATGGATGTTTGCACCCCAGTGATGGCTGTTTATCTATCTCAGTATATATTTTTAAGTATGTTTAACGCTGTCCAGTAACCAAGATACAGGGAATCCTAGTTTGGGCCAGATAAATGTGTGTAAATAGTGCCCAAGGTATTATTATTATTATTAATTTATTTCAAAGATGTCATATGGCATTCATTCAGTGGGGTTCCAACAACGGCATCGATCCCTGGCTTTATTTAGACAACAACGTTTTAAAATAATAAAACATCCGCGCCGTACCCGCCTTTTTACACCATCATCATTGAATTACTGCAGGACAGAGTATGTTCGATTCCAAATCGATATTCGATCGATGGTTTCTGAACGGCCATTTTGAATTGACGTTAGCTGCCAACCTAGCAGTTTTTTTTTTGACTACTGACGGACGAAAGCCCTCGCAATGTAAACGCGTTTTGGTTAGGGTATTGAAATTAAATCGCAGGCCATCTGGAATGTATTCGGGTTTCCCTCAGGATTGTTAATATAGCTGAGTGTGTTATTGTTTCTCGAACCAGATAAAGTTCTCATTTTCGTGCCCGATTGTTTTTACCACGTCACATAACCTGTGTTGGAACACTGTGCTCATTGAAACTGGCCCGCCAGTCATACCTGGTTGGCTGAAGAACCTGTCTACCAAGAAGAGCCTAGGGTGCACCCGGGCCTTGCAGAGAGACAGGAGGTTGACGGGACCGAAGCACAGACCAGGTTAGATCGACCCCAATTAACTTCAGCTCGGTGAACCGCCGACGTTCACACTTCTTGGCAACTGATCGTTACGCTACCTCGTAGCTGATGGGCCCCTACGAGGTCATTAGGTGCTGAGAAGCCTGAACACTTTGGTAGCTAGAGCGTGGCTTCCTGAGATTTGCAGCCGTCAAGGGCTCCAGGAAGGCACGATTTGGGACTATCAATCTATAGGTATAGGCGGTTATTAGGTAACTTGGTTGTTGTTCCTATATCCACATAGATTGGTAGTATTGTAAGCAATAGGTCTATTGCTGGTAGTAGAAAGACAGATATTGAATTGAAAATTGCATTGATTTACCAGTTAGTCAATCTATTAGTGGTCTAGTAATGCTATTGAATGAATGTTTTGGTTAACATAGGTAGTTACATCTATTGATAGCAGGCATATTACATTGTTTTCAGTTTATAGCAATTTATAACTTGAACTAATATTGTGTGTTATAATGATAAAGGGAAACTAAATTGTATTTACAGAATTTATATAGATATAAAACTCGGTTCCTATTGTTTAAGGAAAACAACATTGTTTAAGTTGTGGTTTAGGGTTCCCTCGTTTGGGTTGTAGACTGGAGGGTCCAATAAAATTGAGTTACTGCAAATTGTGAGTAAGTATCGTTCCGATCATGTCGTTATCTGAAATCCAGAAGGGTGTTTCTAAGGAACTCAGATGGTTTTCCTCCGCACACGGTCTGATAGACCGTTTAGATAGGCATGATGTGGTATTGGAGCGGTCTATGGACGTTAAGGAACGTTACAATAGGGTGCTCGAATTGTCCGCGCAGGCGGAATCAGTTGATGGTTGCGCACCTGACAGGCTGTCACGGTTGATAGGGGATGTCGACCAATGTATGGAGATGGCAGCTGCTATCACGCAGAAGGCTGCGGACATACGTAGACAGCGCGAGTCCAGCCATGGTGGTGACATTGAAGCACCTCTGCCGCTTCAGGGATCGGGGTCCAGGTTACCTGCCATAACTATGCCTACTTTTGACGGCGTGTCCGGTGAATGGATGAGCTTCATCAATCTGTTCGACAGTTTGGTGCACATGCGATCGGACATTACCAAGTCTGTCAAGATGGCTCAGCTGGTGGCAGCATTGAGGGGTGAGCCTAGGGAGCTGGTCGCTCATTTGACAGTTACGGAGGGTAACTATGAAACGGCCAGGCAATTGTTGGTCAGACGTTACCATAACAAACGGAGGTTGGCCGATTCCCAACTGAACCGTTTGTTTAGTATCCCGGTTGTGAACAAGGTCGGGGCCATACAGACGGAGGTTTTGAACCCATTGTTGTCCGTCACCAAGGCTCTAGAGAATCTTGGACTTCCGGTTGGTGAATGGTCGTACCTACTGTTGTACATTGTACTTTCCCGCCTACCCGCTGACGTGCAGACTCGTTTCGAACAGTCTCACGGGAGGTCGGCCGAGGACCTGCCCGCCTTCTCCGACTTGGTCGGATTCTTGGAAGAGGAGGCTCGACGGGCAGAGAATTTGGGGTTGACGGTCACCCATCCTTCGGAGCCACAGAGAGCTGCCGGGAGCGCTGTGAGTAGGGGCCCTCCGACGAGGAAGGACCGCACCAACCGGCAGTCGTATGGGACTGTGAGTGAATTGACCCCACATGGTGAGACCTGCCCATATTGTAGGCAGATTGGCCATGCTGTGGCCAATTGCACTAAGTTCGGGGAACTTAGGGTTCAGGGACGGCGCCGGATGGCCAAGCAGCGGAGCTGGTGTTTCCTGTGCCTCGGGCCACACATGGCTAGGGACTGCACGCGCACACAAATGTGCGGATATTGTGGTGGGCCCCACAACAATCTGTTGTGCATGAACCGGTCCGGCCAACAGCCTCCACAGGGCCGTACCCAGGGTGACACGGCATGGGGCCCTGAGAATTCGTTTGCGACTCGGAGCGCAACTCAGGGGCCAACGTCCCCACGTGCATAGGGCAGTACCAGGGTGCAGGGCCGCACTCAGGACCATTACATGGGGGGCCCTGAGTTTTTGGTTGCGACTCAGCATCCGACCCAGCGGGACATTGGGTGTGTTGAACAGGCCGTAACGGGCGGGTGTCATGGGACACCTTCGAGCTATGCGGGTGCGGTTCGGACGCCGCCTCAGTTGTCGCCCCGCTCGTCGCCTCGTCCTCGTCGGTCACATGTGATGTCCCCCCCGCTCATGGAGCGGCCACGGTTGAATTCACGCCCACCCCCCTTTACGGGGAATCGTAGGTTGGGAATGGAACCGTTGCGTGGGCCATTTGTACAATGGGACCCTCTGGCGTATAGCTGCATACCTGATCGGTTACAGGCACAGTGGGGCCCCGGGGGTCCTCGCTAGGAATTTGCGGCCTAACCATTTGTTGCCCCCCAACCGGAGACGGTGGTGTTACCGATCGCCTCTGTGCTTGTTTGGGATTTGGCGGGCAACCCAACATACGTTCGCGCCCTATTAGATTCTGGAGCTCAGGGCTGCATTGTATCGAATGATTTAGCAAAATGGTTGGGCCTCAAGGTAAATAGGTATAATAAATCAATACGGGGCGTGGGGAATGTTACGGTTACGAAAGTAGTTGGTCAATCGGTGATCACGTTCTCTCCACGTTATGACATTTTGACAAAAACATCCGTGCAAGCTTTAGTAATGACGCATGTCATGGGCAGACACCCCTTGGTGAAGTTGAATCCGGCCGTTCGATTCCTGACATCAGGACTCAAGTTGGCGGATCCCGATTTTGACACTCCAGCCCCGGTCGACCTGCTACTGGGAGCAGACGTTCTGGGTAGGTTTCTGTTGTCGGATCAGCGAGTTCTTCAGCCGGACGGGTTGATTGCTGTGGATACTAAGTTTGGTCACGTGATCATGGGTCCGGCATTGCCAATGGTTAGGCCTGCCGAGTCAGATGGCATACTTATTGGCTCAGCATTGTCAGACGTTTTCCAACGTTTCTGGGAGATAAAGGAACCTCCCACCGTTCGTCGAGTCGACGCAGACGAAGAAGAGTGCGAGTTGTTTTATCATCTCTATGCAGATGACCTTCAAATTTATCGGCATTTTCCCCTGTGTGATCTGACTTCGACTGTAGAGGCTTTGAATGCTGACCTCGACAACATCAGGAAATGGGCTCTTTTGCATGGGCTATTAGTCAACCCGGATAAGTCTCAGGCGATGATACTGGGTACACGGCACTTACTTAATTTGTTGCAGCATAGGTCAGTTGCTCCCGTGCTTTATGACGGTACCATTGTCAAGTACAGCGAGAAAGCCAAAAATCTTGGGGTTGTTTTTGATACTCTTTTATCCTGGTCGCCCCACGTTTGTGAGGTCAGCAGACGAGTCTTTGCATCCTTTCATTCCCTTCGGCGTTTGCAGTACTTCTTGCCTAGGCAGACTAAAATCATGCTAGTTCAGACCCTTCTTCTGCCTTTAATTGACTACGCCGATGTATGCTGGGCCAGCGCGAACGAAGATCTACTGAACAAACTCGAGCGACTTCAAAATCTCGGGATTCGGTTTATCTTCGGTCTCCGCAAGTACGATCACGTGTCCCAATATCGCAGGGAATTAGGCTGGCTCCCGATCCGACTTCGTCGTGATATGCACATTCTCTCCTTCCTCTTCAATATTTTGAGAAATCCGCGCTATCCCGCATATCTTCGTGAACATTTTGAGTTTCTTTTCTCTGGGGATAGACTTCGGAGATCTCACACGGTGTCACTTTTGTCAATTCCTCAGCACAACACTGTTGCTTACGAGCACTCGTTTAGGTTAAGGGCAATACGTTTGTGGAATGCACTTCCTTGCGCTATTAGGGATTGCACATCCTTGTTCTCTTTTAAGAAAAAGTTGAAACTGCATCTCCTCTCTTCCGCATAGTGGGTATCTTATAGTATGTATGTGTATCTATGTATTTATTGTATTCTATTAATTTATTTTATAGTATGTGTAGGATGTATTGTGATTTATCTGATAGTATATTGACTTTATTTCTTTCTTTTAAATCTTAATTGACTAGGACTAGCACTAGGACTACCTCTCTATAAATATTTTTTCCTTTCCTCACAGGTTAGCTGTAAGAAATTTCTTTTTAGAAATAAGCTCACCTTTGCATATTGTTCGTTGTATTTTTTCCATTGTGTTTTCTGTGCAATAAAGAATTATTATTATTATTATTATTTTACCAGAATAGTACTGGTCGCCTTCGTTCTGGTCGTTTTGTAACTCGACTGCCTTTCAGGGCCGATCGACCGCCACTAGGAGAATCTAGGAAGATGGCTGAGACGAGATTGATGTCGATGGAGCGTAGGATGACAAGGGACGCCGTATTTAAACAAAAATATGTTGATTTCTTGAGGGAGTATGAGTCGTTAGGACACATGTCGGTATCGGGTGTGGACTGGAGATCTGAGGATCATTGTTTCCTTCCACACCATGCCGTCCTACGAACCTCTACCGGCAAGATTCGAGTTGTTTTTGATGGGTCAGCACCTACCTCGAACGGGATGTCCCTGAATCAGTGTCTACATTCGGGACCCAAGTTGAGTCGTGATATTTCGGATATTCTCACGAGCTTTCGGAGGCACCAGATTGTATTTGTCGCAGACATTCGGATGATGTTTAGGCAAACGGTAATTCATCCGGCTGACAGAAGGTATCAGTTGATACTTTGGCGTGAGTCCACGGCCGAGCCAGTCAAGGTCTATGAGTTAAACACGAACACGTATGGGTTACGGTCTAGCCCGTATTTGGCGATGCGTACCCTGCGGGAGTTGGCGTCGCGTGACCGTGTGAGCTATCCTAGAGCCGCCGCTATCCTAAAGCAAGATTTGTACGTCGATGACGTCTGCACAGGGGCAGCCAGTGTAGAGGAAGCTCTGGACCGACGTGACGAGCTCATTCAATTGCTGGAACGAGGCGGCTATGAACTACGTAAGTGGATGTCCAACTCCCCTGAGTTGATGGCTGGTCTCCCAGGTGAGTTTCAACAAGACCCGCACGTTTTTGAGAATCCTGACAACCCTAACATGTTGTCAGTACTTGGAATTCAGTACCGGCCCGTCCATGATGAGTTTACCTATCGGGTGGTTTTAGAAACACCGAAGGCCTGGACGAAGCGGTCAGTACTGTCATCGATTGCGAGAACGATCGACCTGAATGGATGGATTTCTCCAGTCACCTTTGCTCTCAAATGTTTTATGCAAAGGCTATGGGCGGCTCAGTTGACCTGGGACATCCACCTCTCAGGTGATTTGTTGACTGATTGGACGCGAATGTTCACCTAGCTATCGGACATAAATAATGTATCGCTGCCGAGGAAATTGGTCCCTGCTGGGGATTACAGGGCAATCCTTCACGGGTTTTGTGATGCCTCTGAACGAGGGTTTGCGGCAGCGGTCTATTTGCGAACCGTCACCTCCACCGGGGAGGTCGACGTGCGTTTGGTTTTGGCAAAAAGCAAGGTAGCGCCTATTCGGACAAGGATGACGATTCCAAAACTGGAACTGTCCGGGGCTGCTCTTTTGACCAAACTTTTGAATCACACTCTAACAGTGTTGCGTGGGTCAGTGGTTTTGGAGGATACGGTGTACGCTTGGACGGACAGCCAGATTGTTTTGTGCTGGCTGAAGGCTTCGGTCCATAACTTAGAGGTTTTTGTTGCGAACCGTGTCTCCCAGATTGTGTCGTCTGAGGTCCCACTGACCTGGAGACATGTACCAGGAGAATTGAACCCGTCTGATTGTGCATCCAGGGGATGTCAGGCTCCTGAACTCGTTAGACACCATTTGTGGTGGGGACCACCCTGGCTTGCCAAGAGAGAATCGGACTGGCCCCACAGCAATGTAGTAGTATCTTCGGATCATGGCCCCAGAGCGGCCGTGCATGTTACCCAGAAGGCTGAGGACCCTGACGCCGGGTTTCTGCTGGACCGGTATAGCTCACTTGACAAGTTGATAAACGTGTCCACTTGGATTAGGAGATTCGCTCGAAATTGTCGTACTCCTCGCAATCAGCGAACGTTGAACCCTATTCTGACTCCGGCAGAGCGAAACGAGTCGCTATTGAATTTGGTCCGGTTGGTACAGTCCTCGAAGTTTGGGGCAGAATTGGAGATTATACGAAGTGGACGTTCGAAATTGAAGGGAGCCGTCGCGCGTCTCAACCCCTTTGTTGATTCGACCGGGTTACTTCGGGTAGGAGGAAGATTGCGCAATGCGAATCTGTCGTATTCGGCTCGTCACCCACTTCTGCTCCCCAAGGGGGGACAGTTAGTTGAATTGCTGGTGACTGATCGTCATATTAAAAACGCGCATGCCGGCTGTAACGCGTTGTTGGCCACGCTCCAGCGGGAGTTTTGGATCTTATCTGCCCGCCGTGTCATACGGAACATCGTGTTTCGGTGCATGCCTTGTTATCGACTTAAGGCCGCCACGATGCAACCTCTCATGGGGGACTTGCCCCCTGATCGTGTGAATGAGGTCAGACCGTTTTCAGGTGTTGGTACGGATTTTGCAGGACCGTTTATGGTGAAGAGTTCACGATTGCGTACCGCTAGGCAATACAAGGCGTACCTATGTGTGTTTGTTTGTTTATCCACCAAGGCGGTACATCTCGAGCTCGTTGCTGATCTCTCGACAGAGGCTTTCATTGCTTGTTTGGATAGGTTTGTTTCTCGAAGGGGACTTCCAACTTTGATCCGCTCTGATAACGGCACTAACCACATCGGTGCGGAACGATACTTACGAGAGATAGTCAACTTTTTGAATGTAAATAAAGTGGATATTGGAACGGCCCTCTCCCGTCGGGGTATACAGTGGACCTTCAGCCCACCGATTTGCCCCCACTGGGGTGGGATTTTTGAGGCCGTAGTTAAGTCAGCATACTTGTGGCGTATAGTAGGTCAGACCGCGCTGACTTTTGAGGAGCTCGCGACATTGTTTTGTAAGATCGAGGCCGTTCTCAATTCGCGACCGTTGTGTCCGCTCAGCTCGGATCCAAATGACCTGGAGGCTATGACCCCAGGCCATTTCTTGATAGGACAGCCACTTAACGCGTTGCCCGAGCACCCCTTCGAGGGAGTGAAATTGTATCGGTTGTCAAGGTATCAGATGTTGCAGCAGTTTACTCAGAATTTCTGGAAGCGTTGGTCGCTCGAGTATCTGCATATCTTACAACAGCGCCTTAAGTGGACTGACAAAACTAGCCCCCTTAGTGTTGGTGACCTCGTTCTGGTTAAGGATGCTAACCTACCGCCACTACGTTGGCGCAGGGGGCGCATTGTTAACTTGTTCCCTGGCAAGGACGGGACCCCCCGGTCTGCAGAGGTTCTAGTAGGAGGCTTGGTTCTAAAACGAGCGGTAGCAACGTTGTCTCGGCTGCCCGTAGATTAGGGGACAGGTGGGTGCCTGTCCGGGCGGGTGATAGTTCGATTCCAAATCGATATTCGATCGATGGTTTCTGAACGGCCATTTTGAATTGACGTTAGCTGCCAACCTAGCAGTTTTTTTTTGACTACTGACGGACGAAAGCCCTCGCAATGTAAACGCGTTTTGGTTAGGGTATTGAAATTAAATCGCAGGCCATCTGGAATGTATTCGGGTTTCCCTCAGGATTGTTAATATAGCTGAGTGTGTTATTGTTTCTCGAACCAGATAAAGTTCGCATTTTCGTGCCCGATTGTTTTTACCACGTAACATAACCTGTGTTGGAACACTGTGCTCATTAAAACTGGCCCGCCAGTCATACCTGGTTGGCTGAAGAACCTGTCTACCAAGAAGAGCCTAGGGTGCACCCGGGCCTTGCAGAAAGACAGGAGGTTGACGGGACCGAAGCACAGACCAGGTTAGATCGACCCCAGAGTATTGTAAAAAATAACAAATAACAAGTAAAAACCAATGAGATTCATCGCTGCCACTGTGGTGTCAGGGTGTACCAACAAGAACGCCAAGACCTGTCCTATTATTATAGCACCGGTCGTTTCCCTAAACATGCTGCCCTAAATGATATCATCTGTCACGCCCTTTCCAGCGCGGGCTAGCTGTCCGTATAGCCAGCTACGACGTTATGAGGCCCGACGTAAGAGGAATTTGCTTTGGCAATTTACAAGGCAGCATGGAAAGTCAGCAGCTGGTTTGAGACGCGACATATGTATATTGCCACGCTAGCGGCATCAAAATGCCATATAAATAAAATAAAATAAAATAAAAATCCCAATTTCCAGCCACTTTTTTAAGGTTCGGAGTTGCAGCAGAGTTTTCGAAAACTACATATTTGTACTGTTTTGCATGAATACCCTCGGTTCGTGGGAGCCCGACGCTGGACGAGTCTTTAAGGAGATTACAAAGAGACTCGTCGAAACGGATCGGGGATCCAAGAGCTGGTACCTAACTTTTCCAGAGGATTAGTCTGGCTATACAGTGAGGTAATGGTGCCAGCATGGTTTGCATGTAGTTGACGCCCTAAGCATCAAGACATCCACACCGTAACGCTGCAGGTGGGACAGATGTACTCGCCTCTCATGTTTTAAGACTTTCGACGTGTCCGTTCTGAAGTGCTACGACATATTGCACATTCGTAGAATAGCTAAATATTGTACATGGTCAGGATAAGTTGATAACAAAATTTTAATATGAATCGATATTTTAAACATGATATCACAAATCCCGCTAAAGAAATCTAAACCAATCGACGGCGGTGATCTAAAGGATTTTTTATTTTTTTTTTATATTTATATTTTTTTTATTTAGTTAGGTTAGGTTGTAAATATAAGTAAATAGTTTATAACTTGTATCAATTGTATATATATGATACATAATGTAGCCCATTAATGTCCCTACAGTGGGGAACAGGCCTATACCCGGAGATTCAGATTCAGTTTTTTTTATTAAATATAAATAAATAAATTATCATAATGTCATAAAGTCAAAGTTATACTTACTCATAACTAAAAGTCATTTTTTATATGTAAAAAGGCTTCACCGTTTCGGCAGGTGGGCTTCGGGGTTGAGAAGAAAAGGCCAGAAACTCTTCCATACCTTCTTTTCTTTTTAAATAAATATTGGCCAAGTGCGAGTCCGACTCACCCATGAAAGGTTCCGTTGTAGCAAGTAATTATGTGACTGGATCATTGTGTTGTTTATTTATTTATTTATTTATTTAACTTTGTTGTAACTTTGTTTTTCATAATGTTTGTATGAATGACAAAGTTATCTTTACGGTTTTTAATAAATCTTTTACATCATAAGAACTGCTTAATTTATTTTGTTCAAACCAATTTTCGTTGAAAGTGTGTATTAAGATATACAGTATATTTTTCACTCTCTTACTTTGAAAGTTAGAGCCCCCCCCCCCCTCCCCTCTGTTTCCGTAGAGAAATAAGGAACCCTTATAGTTTCGTCAAGTCTGTCTTTCCGTCCGTCCGTCCGTCCGTCGGCATGTAACTGCAACTTTTTATTCTATAAACCGCTTTACGATTTTTGTACAAAAATTGAACATAGAACTGAAACCAAAAAAATATTTTTTCGTCAAACCTATATGTGTTTGGTGTCTATAGTAACTTTTGAAGTACACTTTTAATGAAAATTGGTTTAGAAAAATAAAATGAGCAGTTTTTAAGTTATGAAACATTTATTTTAAGACTGCAAAGATAACTTTGTCATACATACAAACACTAAGAAAAACAAAGTTACAACACAAACATCCAATCACATAATTATCTGCTACAACGGCGAGTCCAACTCGCACTTTGCCAATTTTTGTAAAAAAAAAACGTATTTATTTCTGTTGCTCTCCCCAAAAGCAATATTCCATGAGACATAATACTGTGAAAATAACTAAAGTAAACCAATCTGGCAGTTTCAATATATGTAAGATATCTGATTCGTCTGACCGCAAAAGCAGCTGAGTTAAATCTTCGTGCGAGATTAGTGATGTGAGAACACCATTGAAGTTTCGAATCTACAGTGATTCCAAGAAAGATTGTGTCCTCAACGAGGTCCAATCTTTCAGATCCTATTCTTACACTCGTTTCAACCTGCCTTACATTGCGATTAAGATTGAGCCATACTCCACTACGCTGCTCAGTGCGGGTTGATGAAATGGTCCCACAGAAAGAGGAACACCTCAAAAACTGTCGACAGATTGCGACGAGGAAGATCTTTGGTTTTGAAGAAGGGTGACTTCTTGGAGAAGCATACACAGCATAATGCAAAAGGATCAATGAAGAGACCAAGACCCACAAAGGATTGTAGTTGTAGCCGTACAGAATGATGATGATGAAATTTACCTTCTAATGTGGGTTGTATCTGAATATCTCGTGCATGTCTCGGTACAATTTCACTGAGTGCAGCCTCCATTCGTCCATGTTGAAGTGACAGCTGAGCTCAGCCGCGCGACGCGGGTACACCGAACCAGCATTTCGGTTATCTTGTAGCCGGATGACAGGGCTGGTGAGATGACATACATCATTAAGTTTCTTACATCTTACCGACAGAATGTATGGTTGAAGAAGCGTCTGCTTGAAAAAGGCACCGCAGCTCGTGGCTAAATAATCCGATACAGTCTACTCAGAAGATAGCCCAGAGCATAGAGATGTGACTACTACGACGCAGACATTACGCTACGAAAAAAAGTGACTACGCCGTAACGCCACTTGTACAGTATTTTATTGCAATACGCCCTTAACACTACATTTTAAAGCCTTACAATTTTACGACTTGTAAAAAAAAGACTTCCCTCAAGTAAGGTCTGCAGACTTCTACTAATGCACATACATGTAGGTACGTAATGTGAAGTTATGTATCTATGTTTGTACAGGATCTCGAAAAAGAATAATTTCCTTAAGGGCTCAATAGGGCTTTGGAAGCAAATTACCAGACTAATTAACTAAATATATGAAAAAAAAAACGGTCAAGTGCGAGTCTAAATCGCGCACGAAGGGTTCCGTACCACCGGCAATGGAAGCGATGGTGTGGAGTAAGAATAGTTTGGATTTTACACAGCAAAATATTGTTTACAAAGTTATTGGTGCGGTTACTTTCACACTCCATGTACGTAACCAGGAGCATCCATAAGTTTGTATGTGGTATTGAAAGAATTGTTGTATGGGAGCCCCCTTAAACATTTCTTTTATCCTGTTTTTTAGTATTTGTTATTAATGTTGTAATACATAACCTGTGAAAATTTTAACTCTCTAGCTAGCTAGGTTCTTGAGATACAGCCTGGTGACAGACGGACGGACGGACGGACGGACGGACGGACGGACAGCGGAGTCTTAGTATTAGGGTCCCGTTGGGAACCCTTCGGGTACGGAACCCTAAAAACATGAAACATGACTGAACGAATCCCATTTTTGATTTAACTGATTTTGGGGTTTTAGTTGCATATAAATGATTCTTTTTTATCCCTTTTGTGTAGTACAAGGCGTTTTAATTAAATGAGATATAATATAAAGGAAATGTATTTTAATAGGGCGATTATTAAATATGTCGTAAGACTAGTTCTATAATAACGTTATCTTTACTCAGCGTTATTATGTTCAAATTAGTTACTTGCTCGTCGACTGTCATTACTCCCCTAAGTAGACTAAAACTACTCACATGGGAAAACAATTAGCCATATTGTACAAGCCCCCCACAACTGTGCCTCTGCCACCCCGTATATGCAATAGTGTAACGCTATGTTTATTGGTTTCTTGTAAATACAAAACTTTACGAGTCCGCAACACTTCACTTAATAGGAAACATGAATTGATTTTATTTTTTCTTGCATTTTCACGTACATATGTCGACGAGACTACGAGCATAATAAACAATAATCTAATACTACAATGTATTGCCAAAAATAGCGGGTTCAAAGGGATCGTTGACTGTTTGGCGCGAAAACAGACCTACAGGATGTGACGTAATTTGCGTTATCAGTACGCACTTTTCGTTTTACGTTACTTTAAATTCGTAATTTTTATTGAAAATAATATAAAATGACAAGGCGCCAAAGAGTGGCCTTTTACATTTAAAGGTCTCAAATCATTATGAATTGTGATAAATATCTGCACGAAAGTTTCTCTATTTAAACCGAATGATTTTCCCTAATAATGGCATGCGATGTTTGCACTTATTGTCTCATCACGACGCTATCGGAAATCCTTACCTGATAACTTTAGGGGTTGTGAGACACCGAGGCTTATGATCTTCAAGTTAAGCAGGAGGCACAAGCGTAATGACTACATAAACTGTGATTTTATAAACTTGTCTTACAAGCCTTTGTGTGTACCGTATTCATACTTGTAAAGTTACTCGATTTATTTGCGGTTATTTAGAAGTCCGTTGAATTACCAAGATTATGTTTTTTTATGTCGATGGTATTGCGGCTACTTGAAAGTTTCCTCTTCTTCATTGTAATCAAAATCATTTTATCAAAATCATTTTATCATTTTACACTTGATAACCAATTTATCAGTTAAACCTTTATAGTCTATACATAATTTTAATGCTTTTTGTATGGACTACTAACTTTGTTGAATTACTTTGAACACACGGGGCATTTTTGCGTCATTAGTTACCCAGTAGCCGAAAGAGGGCGTTGTAATTGCTTGCAGGTAAAAGACTTTTTATGGTCGTAAAGGGTTTGTTTGATGCTCTTATTAAATTATCTTTATGACATCATAATCTAGAATAAACTACTCACACTCTAGTGCATTAATGAGCAGGTATTTTTAAAAATCCGATCTCGTAGATTTTTTTTCCTTTGCTGCAAGTTGAATGTGGTATATATAATAATAAGTCAAATGTTAATAAAACATTGCAGCATATTGTACTTGAGTTTGCATATTATTTAAGTTCTAATTTTAGTGAAAGGCATACCTAAGTTTAGTTAGCTATTAATTATTGTATTAAGAGTTATATAGTTATAAGAAGTGTCATCTTGACCAACTGTGCTAATTCGTTTAATATAGTTTGTGAGTTAATTATTTGTTTAATAAACAGGGCAATTTAGGGTTTTCACGCAAGTGTTTGTAGTATTACCTACCTATATTTGTATATTTAACATTTACTTATTTTTGTATTTGTAACATTTTTTTCCGTCTGAGCTCAAAAGCCATATTTAGTTTTTTATTTACGTCATTGTAGAGATGTGGAAATAGAAAAGAGTATTAGTACAGTTTTCTTAGGCTTAACTTCTCAACAACCCAATCCCGTTTGAGGCATCGCAATTTACTACATGCCTAGGTAATAAAATTCAAAACCTATAACGGTAAAATGTCTTGATGGAAAAACATGGGTCGTTGTGAAGAAAAAACCTCAAGTGATTTGTAAAAATCGACTATCGGAAAGCGATATGGTCGACACGTCATTACTTTAAAAATTGATCGTTGGGGTCATTCTAGAGGTAAAAAGTCGGTAGTGAATAGGCCACCCCGAGTGGTTATGCAGTATGTTAAGACTGATTCACTCAAACCGTACTATATTGTCTTAAGGAGGAATGTGTCAACTGTATTTCTTTGACATTTCAAGATATTGGTTTACGTGTAGTGATTGTTATATGTTCTATATGTTGTTTCCCTTTAAGGTTTTTATGTACAGTAGTACCAAAAATAGATAAAAATTAAGAGAGCCATCTTCTGGAAATATGTTTATTATTTATCTGAGATCACTCTTTGGGTGTGTATTTATTAAAACTATCAACGTCCAAATGTAAACCCTTGTGGTCATGGCACTCACTTAACCAAGGCCTAAAATTTCCAAAAACGGCTCGGCGAAAAGATTCTGTAATGTTGTATATGCAAGAAAAATCGTCTCCACGGTTACTGGCGTTCTCGATGACCTTGGTTCCCCCGATTTTGGGTTTTCCAGTGTTGTACTAGTCTTTAAAAAATTTACACCCATGTTAATAGGCTTTTCTATAGATGGCTTTCTTATTTTTTTATCGATTTTTTAAATATGATATTACTTTTGGAACACACTAGTATGTCCCCTTGGTATTTAATGATATCTGTCTTAACTAATGATTGACATCTGCACTAGTGTTTGTTGTCACATTTTTCTAGGTGTATCATTTCGTTGAATTGTATAATTGGTTTACATGTTTTGTTTATGCTAAAAGTTATATATTTTCTTTTGTTTTCTACAATCAACAAAAATTATGGACATATCATAAATTGTGAAGTTGTAGCAAATAAATTAATCAACGACGAAGAAGTTTGAGTGATGCTAGAATTATGGCTACCAACGCCATCTAGCGATAGAGGCTGAACTTTCCATAAAAAAATATTTTTCGAGTTTTAGGCTGTTTCTTTGCGTTTTTCTTAATTTTATTTTTTTCTTAATGTTCTCAGGACTGAGGAGAATAAAACCAAATAGTAATTATACAAACCAATCTGGCCATTTTAGATATTAAGTAAGACTGAAGTACAGCAATGAATTTTAATAAGTATAGATATGTATATATTTGAACATGCTAGGTAACACACTGGCTTAGTTATCACTATCCTAAAATATATATGTACCTATATTTTTCTACCTCATGCACGCTGGTTTGCTTGCTCCTTAGAGTGCGATGTTTTAGTAGTCGGATTTTAGATTTGAACATAATGTTATTATTGGTGCATGGCTATAGTTTCGTAGAGATATTTCAAATTGTGATATTTCAAAATATTAAATCCCATAAATCCTTGCATTCGTAACGTTCAAATATATTCAATAGCACGGGCAACATTACCGATGGTCGATGCTCACAAATTTTTATTTGTCCTCATTAAATCATATTATAAAGAAGCAGTTTGAATACGGCTGGAAAGAAAATAATCTCCATAATAAAGCATAAACGGCAACTGGACGTGAGCCAAGCTATCGTAGTATGTGAGATTTATGTAGCGAAGGTGAATTTTTCGCAGTTAGATCACCATTTACTGTTTTTTAAAGTGACAGTGCGAATGAGCAATATTTGTTACTGGGTGGTATTTTGCATTTCCCGAAAATGTAAAAAATGGCAGCTGAGTGTACAAAATGTAAATATAATGACTATTCTTCAAGTTTTAAATTAAATAAAAATATAATTCGTTCGTAACGTGATTTCTGTTTGTGGTTTGAAATTCTGTATCCCTTTCTCTAAATGTAAACCAAATAATATGAACCAAAGTTAAGCGGAAGGGTGTTTATTGTTACTATGGGAAGGGCCTACATAAATCAGCGTGACACCAATAAATTAATTTCTTCCATGTTAGTAGCAGCTCTGGGCACTAGCTTGTGAGCTTTTTTTATCGGTTACTCTAGTCGTGGTTTCCTTTGTGTGTAGCTTCTATGGAATTAACCCCTTCGGCCGTGAACGTAACCGGAGGTTCGTAACTATATCCGGCGCTATCACCCACCTGCCGGCAATGAGCGACTGTCTCGGCTAGATATGAGCAAAACCATTCGTAGCTGCCTGCCACAAACTGAGAAAACCTTGTACTTGTACTCAACTTTGAAAAGGAAGATTTTGCTACTTGGTATATGCTTGTTATCATTATAAAGTTTTATTTTGTTTTACTGTCCCTACTATTACTTTCCGGTATACCATTGAGTTGAAATTTTGCGTGCGTATGTAAATCGGATGATAGTGCAATATTTTCTTACATGGAACTGATCTGATGCTGGAGCCGGAAGGTAGTGATGGGTACTTTGTAATCAAATGACGCAACCCCATCGATTTTGGGCTAACTTAATTCGTCTTGACAAGATCTCTGGTCCTTGATGATATCCAGGGTCAGAAGATGGAACAGAATGTGGTTATGGGAACTCTGTAATAAAAAAACGACACAACCCCATCGAGTTTAGGCTCGGCGGATCTTGACAAGTTCTCTGCTCCTGGACTTGATTATTACTTTTTAGGGTTCGGTATTTATTATTAATCCTATTATTAAACTACCAAAACCCTATTTAAGAAAAATATAAGCAACATAATTATGAAAACAAACAATTTGTTTGTAATAGTATATACTCTATTCCATTTCTTTCAAAGGAATTTATGTGTTATACCCTATTGTAATTGGAATCATGGAAAGCGAGGCTTTACATATTAAAAAAGTATATTTTCTTTATTAAACACAAAACTTATGAAAAAAAAACAATATAAATATTGTATTTTTTTTTGTTTGTACACCTTTGTACACTATTTTCACATAAACGTGAAAATAGTGTACAAAGGCGAGCTAATCTCTAATAAGAGATCTCTCCCAGAAAATCAGGTTCAGATGGTAAAGGTTGATTGCTGAACAGGGGTAGACCTATGTGTACAACAATATATACTAATAAATATTTTCATTTAAACATCTAAGATACAAGAAGTCTTTATTTGGATATTTCACATTACATTCTGATCAGCTGCACTAAGCGCGTGGCCCTACCTACATGAATATGGAAAGCTAAGATTTGGTTGAGCTAATCAACAGGACCTTCCCTAATACTAATTACGATTATGATTTCGGGTGACAACCATATTGTAATCAATTCGCTTAAAGAAACACACGATTTGCATGACGTACATAATGGACAACATAATTTACCTGTTTACCTATGTACAAAGTAGCAAAGTGTGCATGCTGCCTTTACTATTTTTAATTTATTTATATGATATAAACATATAATCAACGCAAACAATACCGTTTAATTCGAAACTTTTCATTCAACTTTTGGCGATCACATGATTTGGCATACAAAAGGAATAAACAACTTTGCAAAGTGCTGGCGTGAAGCCAGCCGCCTCGCGATGGCAAATATCTACGAACTTCATTTAATTCCTCCGGCAATTGACACATTTTTAAAGTAAATTAATTGAAAATATGTATGTAAAGTTTTATGATAAGCATCAATTGCTTGTTTACCGTGATTCTAGTGAATATAATAGCGACGAACTTGCTAACGATCTTGAATAAGTTGGGTATGACAGATTCTCATAATTTCTTCCATTGTAGGTGTACACACTTGGGATTTCGTAGATCTAAGTAACCAAGATCCCCTAATCCGGGTCTAATGGGCTCGGGATTAAAACATGTTACATTTGTTACGTTGTAACCTCTAAGATTCCGCCTCATTAAAGAGAGGTCTCGTTTTGAATTCGATGTTGAAATTTATTTTCATGTGTACATAGGTAGTTTTTTAGATTTCCTTGATGCAATTTATTTATTACATTAATATAACAATGAGTCACGCCTATTCCCATACGGGGTGGCAGAGGTGAAATTGTGTCCACTTTTTGGCCAGTTATTCAATACTCCATTTTTCGTGACAGTGGGCTAGTTTCTTATTTTTTTAGTTTTAAACATTAGAATATTCGTAAAATATATTTGAGATAAAATACTCATCTCATTAGAACAAAGTCAACACCGGGATTCAGAAGAAGAAGAAGCATGAAAAGCAAGCGTGAAACCGGGAGAAGCAATCGTGAAACCCTTTAGACCACGGAGCTCTTTTTATTTATATTTACTATTTATTATATTTTGTTATGAAGCTTATTAGAATAATTACGATGCTGGCAAAATTAACTATTTTTATAATATATATATAAAAGAGACCTCTCTTTATTGTTAATAAAGATCATTAGTATAGTCAAAAAAAATTTATATAAAATATACATAATTTGATTGAATTTCATTGTGCCGTTATTATTTTCTAATACCACTGTAGACCTCACGAGACTGTTGGAGCTGAACCACAGAATAAGTAGTGCTGAAATAAACTTCTAACATACACACTTATGAATACACCTGGCTTCCTATATGGAGTATGAAAAGTACAACTGCACCCATAACTTTATAAATTACATTTTGCGATCTAAAATAAAACTATGGGTTCACGCTACGTAATTTAAGGCCCAAGATCACACAAAACCACTGAAGAGCACTTTGACAAAAAAAAAAACAATTCACTGAATTCATAGGTCTTAAAAGTGATATATGTTATTCACAATGAGATAATCTAGTTAAAATACTATGTCGTTACATACTTGGATTAATTTGCCTCGATCGTAAAAACTGCTGAGCATAGTCTTTGTTAAAAAGGAAATACAATAATTTTAATATAAAATAACAGATTTTTCTCATAATTTTTATGCCTAAATTATCCTTTTTTGAGCCCCGTATCCCCTTAAATTTTATCAATTAGCTTATTTGCGTTTTTCAGTAATTTAGATAAAACACCTAATTTTTAACGTCACAAATCATCGGATCCTGGATGCTGAAGAGGAACTTCAAAGTAACGCAAGCCAATGGAAATTTGTGTGTGTGAGTGACAAGTGCCACTGTAAGTACATTTGAACACCTATAATAACTAAGTACAATTTCAAGTAATTTGGGACTTGTAAAATTTTAGATATAATGTATGGACTTGTAAAATTTTCGAGATCGTTTAGGACTTAGAATAATTTAGTTAAAAGCGATACTACGGGGAACCTATGCCCGATTTTCTATAGAATTTGAACTGTTTCAAAGTCTCAGAAAAATTCGTGATTTTTTTGGACTAGTATTTTTTTTCAATAATTTTATCTGAAATTGTAACTTGCATTTTGTGGAGATATGTCTATAGGAACAGAAACTTAGTACTTATTGGTTAAGAGTGCAGCTCAAAGATATTTTGGTTTTATATAACTTGTAAATAAAGTAAGATGGAGCCAAATATCAAGATACAAGAAGATTTATATAGTAGAATAAACAAAGCCAGAACAAACTTTAAGAAGTCTTCGAAAGAGCGACTTGCTTCATTTTCGTATCTCACCACTAGATTGGAAGCATTGCTTGAATTGTGGTCTCAGTTCTCGTTAACGCATACGAAGATAGTTCATCATTCCGATAAGGCAGCGTTGCAGGCTAGTACATATGGTGCAAAGGATCTGTACGAAGAATGTGAAGAACTCTTTCTTCAGTACAAATGTGAACTTGAAGATGCTCTCGACAAATGTAAGCAGAAAGAATTAATCAGGCCTTATCCTCAACCGACCGCAAGCAAGGATTACTGTATAGGCTTCCAAAATCTCAATACCGTTATTTTCGGGCAAGTATGCAGAGTGGACTAGCTTCCGTGATTTATTTACATCGTTGGTACATGAAAACCAAGCGCTTAATGAGGTACAAAAGCTACACTACCTCAAAAACCACTTGACGGGAGAAACAGAACAACTTCTTCGTCACATGCCAATCCCTCACGAGAACTACAAGTTATGCTAGAAACAATTGGAAGACAAATACAATAGTAAAAGATATCTATCAAACTGCATTTTAAGAAAATTAATGACCCAAAAAATGTCAATAGATAGTGAGAGTGATAACATAAATGAATGTCTTTCTGCCTTAGACAATTTATATATAGATGTAAGTACATGGGATATAATCGTGATTTATATATTAGGTTTAAAGTTAGACAATGAGTCCAGAAAGCAGTGGGAGTTAAAGTTAAGCGAGAGCGCAAAGGATTTGCCCACTCTTACTGAATTCAGTTTTTAGAAGTTAGATCACGTGCTCTAGAATTCATAGATCCTAAATTGTTAAAAAACAATGTCTCCCAGGAGCCTAATAATGTCAATAGCACTCCATGCACTAATCCAAAAGTTCATGTTGTAGCAACCATGACATGTGGTTACTACACGGAATATCATAAATTAGGCAATTGCTAAAAAATCGTAAAAGCAGATACTGACACTCGTCGAAAGTTCGTACAGTCCAACGGGTTGTGTTTCAATTGTTTAAGAACAGGCCACTCAGTCTTTTCCTGTCGCCACAATTCTTGGTGCAGAATCTATAGAAAAAACACCATTCCCTCCTGCATCTCAAAAATACTAATAACTCAACTGAGCCCAAGAACTCAGGTGAACAGGGTGTTGCTCAAGCAACGTCATCATTAGCATCGCAAGTAATAAGTACTAGCAATGTACTTTCATGATTTACATGAATGACTTACACTTGCATGTTCAGCAAGTGTAAATCATCAAGTTTTACTTGCCACAGCATTAGTTAATGCTAAATCAAAGTCGGGCTCGCTGGTAACTCTCAGGTGTCTCTTAGATCAAGGATCACAGGAATCTTTCGTCACGGAATCCACAGTCCAACTACTCGGTCTAAAGAAAACACCACACAATAGTTCCATTATGGAATTAGGAAGTGACCAAAATGCTTCTATAGCCTCGAAGACGATGGTTTCTTTTCACATTCAGGCACTTCATTCAAGCTTTTGTGTTAAACAAGCTCACTTCAGTTCTTCCCGAAAGGAAAATTGTTATCGAGCTCTGGTCCGAGTTGACAGGTATAGAGTTAGCAGACCCGTCATTTAGTTCACCAAATAAAATCGATGTACTTCTCGGAGATGACATTTATGGTCAAATCTTGTTAGATGGAATTATCAAGGGTCCACCTGGTACACCAGTCGCGCAAAAAACCAATCTGGGTTCGGTTCTGTCTGGTCCTACATGGGTCCAAGACTTGGCATTTGACATACTACTATGTAATTGTGTTCAGTCCACTCCCGAAAATGATCTTCTGAAGAAATTTTGAGAAATGTAAACTGACGTCATGGTTGTAGATTCTCAAATACAATTTACTGAGGAAGAAGTGCGAACAAATATTCGCAGCAACTATGAAGAGAAATGAGTAGGGGCGTTGTATAGTAAATTTACCGTTCCGTGATGAGGATCCAGGTTCTAAGTACGGAGAGTCCAGAATTATTGCCGCCAAAAGATTACAGCAGGACATTAGCAGCAAGAAAAAAGGTTAGAAAAGGATCCAATACTTAAGGCACAGTATTCTGGTGTGATAACAGAATATTTAGAACTCGATCACGTAGAAATTGTACCTGAGGATTTTAATCCTCAGATGAGACAATCCCGATGCAGTATATCTGCATCATCATGCGGTAGTTCGAGAAGATAAAGATACCACCAAACTTCGCATTGTCTTCAATGCATCCTGTTCTGGAACCAATGTTGTCTCTTTAAACGATGATGTTTTAGTAGGACCAACCCTTCAAGATGATTTACGGCATATCATCATGCGATGGCTACGCTATCCCATATGTCTCGTATCCGACATTGTCAAAATGTACAGACAAGTGAAGGTGAATGAGCAGCAAACCGATTTACTGCGTCTTCTGTGGCGCGAGAAACCAGAAGATGAGATCCAACATCTAAGAATGTAAAATGGTAACATTAGGAACTGCCTCTGCATCTTATCTTGCTATCCGCAGTCTACATCAAGTGGCATATGAAAACGGCAAAGATCATCCTCTGGCTTCTGAAAGAGTCTTTAAATAATTCTACATGGATGATCTGATGAGCGGCTGTAAATCTGTGGAAGAAGGAAAACAAATATATAGACAAATGACGGAATCAGAGTTGTTAAGGGAAATAAATGAAGATCCTTAACCACAGGAAGTAAATTTAAAAATAAAAACAGATGCATGTATGCAAGATTTTGGGACTTACCTGGAATAGCACATCCGACGAGTTCGAGTTCGAAACTCCTGTTTCAGCACCTGTTACAAAACGAAAAGTAATATCCAACATTGCATCCTTGTTTGACTTTCTAAGATGGTTGGCGCCAGCAATAATTACGGCGAAAATGTTTATACAAAAGCTATAGCTCTCAGGAATTGAGTGGGATGATGAACTACCAACTCAATTGCTCAAAGATTGGTTAAGATACAGAAACAATATAAGTCAACTTACCAAATTTTGTGTTCCATGATGGATAAACACAAATGATGACGATGTACTTCGAGAACTCCATGGGTTTTCTGACGCGTCAACCGAATTTTTTGCTGCAGTTGTGTATCTACGCGTCGTAGATAGTTAGGGGAAGATATATGTAACGTTGATCGCACCCAACAAGCAAATCTCTATACCAAGGTTTGAGCTTTATGGGGCAGTGCTTCTAACTAGATTGTTAGTTGAAGTAGCTGAAATCATGGGTTTTGAGAAAATAAATATCCACGCATGGACTGACTCGTTAGTGGTTCTTGCATGGCTCAATAGCAGACCCAACCACTGGAAAAATTTCGTTGCAAACAGCGTATCTGAAATAATAACAGCATTAGAGCCACAACAGTGGTCACATTTGTCCTCAAAGTATAATCCTCCTCCTCCGACAAAGTAGGTGCAGGATTTGGGACTCTATTACATAACCGGCTTAACCAAAAAGTAACGAACATTTGCTGTCCAAATAGTTCATTTGTAGATCTAGTGAAGATGATTAGTCGCGGTATCTATGATGAGTACAGCACAATTGTAATTATGGTAGGAAATCATTCAAACATTAGTCGGAATGATTTGAATAAAAGTGTTGAAACACTTCTAGACTTACATAGTAGGATGAAATGCAAATTTATACTATGCAATTTTCCATATGCCTGTAATTTGACAGAACTACAGAACAAATCTGTGCATTGAATGAATATTCATTTATTTAATTTAACATGTCATCACAGCGATGCTATTTTATATTTCGACATGAATAATTTTATTCATAACTTTACTCTGACACGGGATACATTGTACCTGTCTAATAAATATAGAAAATTAGTAGCTACATTGTTAGCTTATAATATATGCGACGCAGCTATAGTTGGTTTAACTAAGTTCAACTTGACATCAGCTTATTTTAAGAGTAACATAACATGCACCCCTATTGGGAATTCACCTGTTACTTTGCATGCAACATTGGAATCTGTTCCAAGTAATTTAAATTAGTTCATAAGACAATAGAGGAAATCTCTAGCATACAAGAGCCACTAAATATGTCAAAATGTAAGCCCCAGTTAAATATTGCCCATCAAAACATCCAGGGGCTACCTGGCAAAGAACTTGTATAAGAATTATTTCTAAAAAATTCTGACATTGATATTATTTGTGTTACTGAACACTGGTTGAAGGAAAATATGATGTCTTTTAACATAAATAATTACAAAATTGTCAGTTGTTACAATAGAAAGACTGCTGATAGAGGTGGTTCTTTAATCTTAGTGAAAAATAATATTAAGGTGAAACAACGGAAAGATATTCTTGCACTTACTGTTGAAAGACAAATAGAGGTATCATGTGTTGAGTTAGATAGCCATATTATTGTTTGTGTCCAGTAGGAAGTCCGCACATGCGGTAGCGATAAGTCGGTCATTCTGAGCTCCACTCATTTTAATTCCTAACAATGGTAAAAATGGCTAATCCCGACTTAGATGCTCTAAATAAAGCAGTGAAAAGTGCTATATTACCACTTGAGCAACAAATTCGCTCTCTTATTGCATGTGTTAGTGCTCTAAAGGAAGAAATAAGTGTGCTGAAATCCGTTAGTGTACCTAAACAATCCGCCACACTTCAAACCGCTGCGCAAGCGGCCGTACTGCAGCAGCACCCAGCCAATCCCAGTACCGCTGTGACCACTGCCGCCCAATCAGTGAAGCCGGCCGTCAGCGAGCACGACAGCCGACAAACGAAACGCAATACTCCCAATGCCGTGTCTACAAAGGCACGCGCACAGCTGCAACCGAAAAAGAGGGCATCATTGCCCTTGAAATCAATAGCAACACCCAACCACCAGACACCACAAGCAGCCCCAAGTCCTCCAGTAACAGCACCCTCTAATAGTGTCATCCCCAACGCGACTTCTAAGCTCAGCAGTCCCAACCCGCTAATCATGCAACATGACGACAATGATATTTGGAAAACCGTATCACACAAGAAGCGCAGACCTAAAGCGCGAATCACTGTAGGTACAGGTACCCCTGACAATGAAATTCAAACAGTGGAACAGCTTAAATATATACAAGCGTGGGCCTTTAAACCCGAGACAACAGAAGCAAATATACACACATTCCTAAACAAAGTGGCCAAATCCAATGACTATTTCGTAGAGAAACGAGTGATAAAGTCAACTAGGCACGCCTCATTTATTATCGGCTTTCCAGAGGGACTATACGAAACCTTTAGTGATGCGTCGGTATGGCCCCCGCGAGTCAGGTTCGTTGACTGGTTTCTCCACCGCCCCCGCGTTGACCAGCGGGGGGAACAGCTCACTGAGCGACGAGCAGACTCACCCCTCGCCGCCCCCACTGACCACGCCGCGGCCAATCTCGCCAAGATGCCCTAAGGTCACCGCTCCCATCTTACTCACCACCAGTCCTGTTGCACCTTCATCACAGCCAGCACCATCAGCACCCAGTAAACCCACCTCTGGCAAGACCCTACGAATCTGGTATCAGAATGTTCAATCCCTAAGAAATAAAACTCCAAATGTTGAACATCATACGCAATCTGAATATCCCTGCGACATTCTTCTCATGTCGGAGCACTGTCGAAGCAAAACATGTGAATATAACTAATTATGAATTGTTATCCAGTTATTGCCGGCCCACGCGCGAGCATGGTGGTGTGTGCATTTATGTAAACAAATCAATCGATGTTATTGATAGGCCCGATATTCGTGATTTCTCGGTTGAAATCCACTGTGAATTTACGGCTATACAATGTGTTTACTTTAATTTACTGGTAATATGTGTATATCGTTCTAACACTGAGGAAGCTAGCTTCGAGATATTTTTAAAGCAACTAAGGTCATTGATGGATTTTATCATTCATGAGAAATGCAATATTCTCCTAGTAGGTGATTTTAACGTAAATCTGCTAATAACATCGAGCCCTAAACGTCAGTTATTGGATCTATGTGCCCAGTATAACCTGTCCTCGAGGGTGAACTTCCCTACACGAGTGCAGGGTGCCTCCTCGACCTGCTTGGACCAGGTCTATACAGATTTGGATCGCAACAACGTGATAACGTCACCGGCAGATACGCATCTGTCTGATCATAAAGGTATTTATATCCAAATTATATACAACTCTAAATTGAATGAAGTAAGACATGTACAGAAGCGAATAACATCGCAAAATAATTTGACGACATTTTTAAATGATATTAATATTGACATGAACCTATTGAATTATAATAAAATTGAAAGTTTTGACACATTTATGAATACGGTCGTGCAATTATTCCACAATCATTGCCCGCTAAGGAAGGTGCCTGAGTGTCGGTTAGATGTTAGATGGAAGAATGATAACTTGCATAAACAAAATGAAATTTTATCCTTGCTAGAATTATATAAAGATACCTACCCACTCAACAATGATATTAAGACTTTGTTTCTTGATTTTAAATGTAAGCACAATATTATGCTTCGGAAGGCTAGATCTGAGTACATTAACAACTTAATAGATAGTAGTTCTAACCAGTCCAAGAGTATCTGGAATGTAATTAAGATGGAGACGTGCAAAGGCCCAGGTAGCAACCCACTGGCTGTCTTGCAACGAAGTGTTGTTGGTCCGTCAGGTTCGGCACGAGAACTGGCAACTAAGGTTAACCAATACTACCTATCTATAGTACGCGATACACCACTAAAACCTAATGTGTATGAGGCCATAAGACTACTGAGTACGAACATACCTACCATATCTGCATCTATGTTCTTGGTCCCGTTTACAGTACCTGAACTAAATTGCATCATTAAAAAATCAAAAAAAAGTCTACTAAAGACATCTACGACTTCCCATGTGACATCCTATGCAAACTACCTCTAAGTACACTAACTATATTATGCGATTTATTCAATAAATGCGCCTCCCAGGGCACTTATCCTTCATCTCTGAAGCGAATAAAAGTGGTTCCCATATGGAAAGGCAAAGGCAACAAGACGGAAATAAAAAGTTACAGACCTATTTCTCTCGTTCCAAACTTCTCGAAGATATTTGAGATGGGCTTGTGTGAGAGGCTAATTAACTTTTTGAATAAAAATTCAGTTCTTTCGGAACACCAATATGCTTATAAGGCCGGCCGGTCCACGGTGGGCTGCGCACGCGTACTGCATCGAGAGGTGCTCGAACTGCTGGAACGAAAACGCCACGTGGCGGCTGTGTTCTGCGACCTGTCACGAGCGTTTGACCTTATTGATCACTCTCTTATTGGAGCCAAGCTGGAACATTATGGAGTACGTGGCCTAACTCTCCAACTATTTATGTCCTTCCTCGCTGACAGGACGCAGATCACGGTGATAGACGGTGAAGTTTCTGAACCCGGTCTGGTCGGGGATAGATCAGTGCCGCAGGGGTCCAACGTAGGGAATACCACGTTCGTCATCCTGATGAACGACCTACCCCATATCGTCTCCGGAACAGCCAAGTCCCTGATGTACGCTGATTATGTCTGTGTTATCGTGGACGGTAAAGTTGAGGCTGAATTAAAGAAACACCTCCAATCGATTACCCTATGTCTAACTGAATGGTTCACAGTAAATGGCATGCTACTAAACCTTGATAAGACCCAGGTACTGAGATTCTCGTTGCGCAACGTAGGTGGGGCTCCCTAGGTTCCACTCGTAGTGAACGGGGTCACTCTGCCTGCCACCGACACTGTTCGCTTTGTTGGATTCACTTTTGACGCAGGATTGCAGTGGACTCACCACATTGACTCTTTGTGCAAAAAATTAAACAGTGCGTATTATGCACTATCGAGACTCTCACCTACTCTGTCTAGAGAGCACTTACTAACTACATACTATGGCTACTTCCATTCGATACTTTTGTATGGTATAGACTTGTGGGGAATGGCTGCTGAACGCGACAGACCATTTCTCATTCAGAAACGTGCAGTGCGTAGAATTGCCGGAGTACCTAACGACACCCCGGCTCGGGAACTCTTCATTAAGCTAGGTATTCTCACACTACCCTCTATGTACATCTTGGAAGTACTGAAGTATGTGAGGCAGAACCCATCGGAGTACCCAAGCTTCCAGAACCCAGACCGTAGGTATTCTTCTCGACGGCCCCACGACTTGTATTGTGCGACCAGTCGTCTTGCTAAAACCAGCAAATCATTGAAGGGTATGGGCCCTACCTTATTTAATAAACTACCAGTGGAGATAAAATCCATCAACATACTAAACATCTTTGTAACAAAGGTTAAAAAGTACCTCCTAAGCAAAGCATACTACTCAGTGTCAGAATTTATTGACGAATAAGTTAACCACTGACTTAATTAACTTATGATTGTAATGAAATTGTGACCTATTTTATTTTTTATTTATTTTTTTATTCTGACATGTAATTTTATTAATTTTTACCTGTAGTGGTATTATTCTTATTATTATGCGATTTTTACATTATTATTATTTTTGACATAACTTTTATTATTGACTTTTATTAGTGAGTGTATACTATTGTATTATTGTACTATCCTGACATGTTATTCATAATCATTATGCCTGCTAATTTAATTTATTTTCGTTTATTGTATACTGTTGACATGTAATATCTTATTATCAATAAAATATGAATATGAATGAATATGAATGTCTACAGACCACCGAGGGATGAAAAAGGCCATGGCAATTTCGAAATATTTGAGAAAATTATGGAGGAAGCCCTCATTAAACTTTGTAATAACAGAAAAAAGTTAATTATTTGTGGCGATCTTAATGTAGATCTGCTTGTAGATACAACACTGAAGCGACGATTAATAACTCTGTTCAAATCATTTAATTTATGTCATGTATTTCAAGAGCCGACTAGAATTACACTTACCAGCCAAACTTGCTTAGATAACGTTTTTTGTGACTGTGCATTCACAAGTAAAAGTGTAATTAACTGCTTACCCTCCGATCACAGTGGTCAAACAGTTTCATTCCCAATAACTATTAAGGATAAGACTGGTCCATCATTTTATAGGCCTATTACATCCCATAGACTAGAGACATATACGAAAAACTTAGATATAAATTTGCCAGTACCGGATTTTAATGAACAGAACCCAAACAAAATCTACTCAGACTTCTTCAACATTATTCAGACAGAATTCAATAAAGTTTTCAAATTAAAGAAAGTCAGTGACTACAACGGTAAATCTAAATTTAATGACTGGGCAACGTTTGGAATTCGTAAAAGTAGAGTTATCTTGTATGACCTTTATGATCAAAAAACCTATAACTTTGATCGAAAATTTCATGACTATGTTAAAAAATATTCCAAAACTTTCAAGTTGGTTTGTAGAACTGCAAAAACTTTACACATTAATAGAAAAATTCAAAATTCAAATAATAGAATGAAAACAGTTTGGCAAATAATAAACCGCGAAACTGGCAAAGTTATACCAAGGGACAGTGATTTCTGCCTAAAGATAGGTGATGATGTTGTTAAATCTAACGCTGATGTTGCTCGAGCTTTTGAAACATTCTTCACCAATGTACCCGTACTCACAACGGACCGTCTAAATTCATCGCCATTTGAAGCAGAGACTTTATTAAAAAATAACACTAGCGTCAGTAATGTATATTTAAAATTTCAGTAGAGTCCATTAAGTAATGAATTTTAATTTTCTATTTAAGACGTAATATGAGATGTACATACATTTAAAAATACTTTGTACAAAACTTAAATATGCAAAAACATACACACACACACACACAAACACACTAAGAAAATAAAGCGCCCCGGACCATATCAGATGCAAAGGTCCCCATCACGCTGTCGGCGTTTCCGCGCTGCACTGCGAGGGAGATCCTCTGCATAAGATAGGACCCGGAGCGGCGGTCATAGCCACGGTCCCTCAGGCGGCGCCCTATTTCCCTAATGAATGCCTTGCCCTGTACTCCCCAGACCCCGGTGGTTTCTATGGCAAGCGGGACGAATATATACTGGCCCAAAAGCACAGAGTACTTTTGGGTCTTCATCCTCGCTGCCTCTTCGGCTGCGGCCCCCGGGGTGGTCACGGTCGATGCCAGGTGGGACGGAGCGAATGTGCAGACACACGTTGCATCCCAAAGCAATGACCGTCCCCTCTCCCACGGGATCATGGTCAGGCCATCCGGGCGTTTCCCATCGGTATGGCACAGCCCCGCGGGCTCCAATACACAAGGTATATTGGCTGTTACAAGAGCCCGCTTGACGATGTCATTGATAGAGGAGTGCCGGGAAAGCCTGCCCGCGCTTCGAACGCAGTGAAGGCCGTGCCGACCATGAACGTCCACACCCGCACCACACACACAGGTATGAGACTGGCAGATGTCACAGCCAAGGTGCAAGTCCACAGCCACGCGCAACGTGTCATTGTCCAGAAATGTTCCTAGTTGTGGAGAAGGCAAGGCGTGGAGCCAGAGCCCTGACTCTGGCTGCGAAACTGCGTGCAGTCGTGCCAGCTCGACCCCCGAACTCTGGTCCAATAACTCGTTAAGCGTGACTCCACACGATAACTCATCCCAATTACGTTGTGAGTGCGGGTGCTGGGGCGGAGTGCTACCAGGACACCAATCATGCCATAACCCTAATGCCTCCTCCGCGAAGGGGATACGAAAACCATCACCATGGATATTTAAAATAAGAGTGACAAGGTCTCGCACCCCATGCGACGAAGACAAGAAGGCCGGCAGCTCGGTGTCGCGCAACCGTCGAATGCCTAAACCACCGTGCCTGATGGGCAAAGCTGCTTGGCACCACTGAGAGGAAGTCATTTCGATATTTATAGTCGATTCTAATGAGGTCTTCAGTACGTTATCATACTCAGTGGATTCCTCCCTACAAAGCCACGTCGGAGCCGTACGCAACGTGTATGTAAGCCTGGGAATCGACAGACAACTCCTCAGGATTGTTAGTGCGACGTGGGCTGGGAGTTGTTGTAAGTGATCCTTGGATGCCAAGAGAGCTCTTGTTTTGGCCGATAAGACACCCGGGGTACCCTCGGGGAAGACTGGTGCACCCAATAAAGTAAAGTTGGATTTATCCAGTAATCTTAACCCTGGGGCTACGGAATAGACTTCTGATAGCACTTCCGGGGAGACCTGGCTGGAACAGGGGTATAATTCGCATTTCTGTGGATTCACTTCAAGCCCCAACCTCGCTAACCCCTCGACAAGTGCTCTCAGATCCTCGATCACTACTTCCGGGCTGCCTCCGATGGTACCGTCATCCAAATACCATACGTTTAGAGGTGACCGCAAGGTGGACACTACATTCTGAATTGCGAGGCTAAATATTAAAGGTCCCAAAGGATCACCTTGCTGCGCCCCCACCTGAGACTCCACCAACTTGTCTCCTAAAAATAAGTTACTCGATTTGTAATAACATTGGTGTAGAAACGGGTACAATGCAGGAACTTTCTCCTTTATCATGGACAAAATTGAGTCGCGCTCAACTGCATTAAAAGCGTTGCGAAGATCGACCTTTACTACAATATTATTTGTATCGGCCTCATACAGGGCAAAGGCCCGAGTAGCATGTATAGCCGCCTCGCAACCCAAGGGTACGCCAAAACCCAATTGGCGGGGCTGCAGAAATGAAGCCATCTCCTCTCTTACGGCGCGGCACCCTAGCTTAGCCACTAAGCGACGGATCACACTGCCTATGGCAATAGGCCGTAAGCCTCCATCCTTTTTTCGAAGGGCACACAATGAGGCACCGTATAAAAAAGGACAAACTTCCCTATTTACCTCGCCTTTCAGCATGAAATTCGCCAAACTACAAACTGAGGCGAAGAGTTTTCCACCGTTGTCGCCCGCAGCAGCCGACGTCAGCTCTTTAAGGTGTTCAGGGCGCAGCCCGTCCAAGCCTGCCGCGGAACCATTAGAAAATGATGCGACAGCCTCGGAGACGTCCGACACTTCTACAGAAAGGAACTTGTCTGAGGAGGTCGGCTCTGGTGGGAAATCTAAAGAACGACCCGGAGAGGGATTTTTGAGGCGCAAGGCTTCCAATGTCTCCTCACTATTGTCAGCTACTGAGCAGTCAGACATTAAGATCCTTACCGCTCCACCTAGGTCCCCATCATAAACCTTCGTTTCCACGGCCCTATAAAAGGATCGGCGACTAAACGCCCTTATACTGGGCCGCGGATCTGACGTGACCAACCCTTGCGTACCCTGTGTGCTGATATTGTAAATATTTTCTTTCACTTTGGAAGTCAGCGACTGACTCCGATTGTCGGAGGAAGGGACTCTTAGGCATTTGAATGAAAAAGTTAGAAGGGCAAACCAGTCCTCCGTCGAGTTGTTCTGAACGCAGTGGTCAATCAATTGTGACAACTTCCCGGCGGCAAGACTTCTTGCACCCTTAGGAATATGTTTAAAGACCCTTACATTCGCCCTCAACAATGGTAACTGACCAAAAACTGGAGTGAGCACTTCACCATCACCAAGAACAGCCTGAGACTGTTGCGAATGCAGACCCCTGTGTACCCTACTTATATGCACGTTCAAGCCCCGGGGAAAATTAAACTGCCTTGAGGAACCGGGACAATGAGGACACAGTGACAGAGTGGGCATCTGGAACTAATTAACTAAACACAAATTGTAAAATAAGATTAAATGATACAATATTACCTCCATGTAAAATCCTTAAACTAAATCAAATCTATATAAAAAGTAACATTTAAAATAAATTGTCTTGGTAAAACTGATCAGTCTTCGGTCGACTGCCCAACCGGCAACTCTGCGCTTTAAATTCCGTGGCCGTGTGCCGGGCGGGGGCGGAAGGGCGCTGGCCGGAAGCGGCACGGTGTCGGACTGAGGCGGCAGGGAGCCGGGCTTAGGCGGCAGGTTGGGAAATGTTCAGAGCCACCCAAGGCAAGGATAGCATTCCTCGGACAGGAATCTGGCTCCTCGTTTATCGTAACATCCGCAAGTCCAGGGATCTAATCCAGCACAATTTATAAGCCCTTTTACGCAGGTGATGAATATCGTGGCAGATGCTGTCACTTCACTGCTTCACTGTGAGTCACGTTATATCAGGAATAATTAGAAGAACCTGTATGAGTTAAATTGGTAAATAGTGCACTTCTAAATTTTCGTGAATTATCTACTAAAGATTCTATCTTTAGTAGATAATTCACGAAAATTTAGATATAAACGAGCAAAATAGATGATTTTATAATTATTTTCTAGTTCAGAGCTTGTATATCCCCAGGACATTGTCAAAACGTTTAAATTACTTAACTTAAAAAATACGGAAGACCTGTAGGGTATATCAGTCAAAGTCATTGGTTCAGTAATTCTAGTTATAGCCCCACACTTAGCTTATATATTCAATAAATGTGTTGACGATGGGGCTTTTCCAGACCTCATGAAACACAGTAAACTTATACCGCTGTTCAAATCGGGAGATAAGGGCGATCCTTCAAATTTCAGACCAATATCTGTTCTTCCAACACTAAGTAAAATATTTGAAAAGATTATACTCAATCAAATGCTCTCACACTTCAACCGTACAAAACAACTCCATGCCAAGCAATACGGTTTCACTAGGGGTAAATTGACTACGGATGCAGGTATTACCCTTGTTCGATTCAAAATCGATACTCGATCTATGGTTCCGGAACGGCCATTTTGAATTTGACGTTGCGGCCATCTTTGCAGTTTTTTGACAACTGACAGACGAAAAGCCCCCGTAATGTGACGCGTATTGATTTTGGGCATTAAAATTAAATCGTAAGCCATCTGCAATTGTATTTGGGCTCCCCTCAGGATTGTCTTATAGCTGAGTGTATTGTGGTTCTTTGAACCAGATAAAGTTCGTATTTGGAACACTGTGTGCGTCGAAGCTGGCCTGCCAGCCATACCTGGTTGGCTGAAGAACCTGTCTACCAAGAAGAGCCTGGGGTGCACCCAGGCCTTGCAGAGAGACAGGTGTTTGACGGGAACGAAGCACAGACCAGGTCAGATAGAATCTATTACTAAGCTCGGTGAATCGCCGACGTTCTTGCTTCTTGGCATCTGATCGCTACGCTACCTCGTAGCTATGGGCCCCTGCGAGGTCATCGGGTGCCGAGAGGCCTGAACATTTTGGTAGCAGAGCGTGGTTTCCTGAGATTTGCAGCCGTCAAGGGCTCCAGGAACCCACGATTTGGGACTATCAATCTGTAGGTATAGGCGGTTATTAGCTAACTTGGTTTTGTTCCTGTATCCACATAGATTGGTAGTATTATAAGTTATAAGTCTACTGCTGGTAGTAGACAGACAGATATAACAGTTTTCCCTAAATGACCAGTTGTACTGAGATGTGACTCAGAATAGTAATTACATTACAGGTACATTGTAGGTGAATTGAAATTTGCATTGAAGTCATATCATGTTTGCAGTTTGAAGTTTGCATAGTCAATCTATTAGTGGTCTAGTAATGCTAATGAATGTTTGGACATTGTTTTCAGTTTATAGCAATTTATAACTTGAACTAATATTGACTATCTGTGTGTGTTATATGATATAGGGAAACTAAATTGTTGTTTACAGAATTTGTGTAGATATAAAACTCGGTTTCTATTGTTTGGGGAAATCAGCATTGTTTAAGTTATAGATTAGGGTTCCCTCGTTTGTGTTGTAGACTGGAGGGTCCAATATAATTGAGTTACTGCAAATTGTGAGTAAGTATCGTTCCGATCATGTCGTTGTCTGAAATACAGAAGGGTGTTTCTAAGGAGCTCAGATGGTTTTCCTCCGCACACGATCTGATAGACCGTTTAGATAGGCATGATGTGGTGTTGGAGCGGTCTATGGACGTTAAGGAACGCTACAACAGGGTGCTCGAATTGTCCGCGCAGGCGGAAGCAGTTGATGGTTGCGCACCTGACAGGCTGTCACGGTTGCTAGGGGATGTCGACCAGTGTATGGAGATGGCGGCTGCTATCACGCAGAGGGCTGCGGACATACGTAGGCAGCGCGAGTCCAGCCATAGTGGTGACATTGGGGCGCCTCTGCCGCATCAGGGATCGGGGACCAGGTTACCCGTTATAACTATGCCTACTTTTGACGGAGTGTCCGGTGAATGGATGAGCTTCATCAATCTGTTCGACAGTTTGGTGCACATGCGATCGGACATTACCAAGTCTGTCAAAATGGCTCAGCTGGTGGCAGCATTGAGGGGTGAGCCCAGGGAGCTGGTCGCTCATTTGACAGTTACGGAGGGTAACTATGAAACGGCCAGGCAATTGCTGGTCAGACGTTACCACAACAAACGGAGGTTGGCCGATGCCCAACTGAACCGTTTGTTTAGCATCCCGGTTGTGAACAAGGTCGGGGCCATACAGACGGAGGTTTTGAACCCGTTGTTGTCCGTCACCAAGGCCCTAGAGAATCTTGGACTTCCGGTTGGTGAATGGTCCTACCTACTGCTGTACATTGTACTTTCCCGCCTACCTGCTGACGTGCAGACTCGTTTCGAACAGTCTCACGGGAGGTCGGCCGAGGACCTGCCCGCCTTCTCCGACTTGGTCGGATTTTTGGAAGAGGAGGCTCGACGGGCAGAGAACTTGGGGTTGACGGTCACCCATCCTTCGGAGCCACAGAGAGCTGCCGGGAGCGCTGTGAGTAGGGGCCCTCCGACGAGGAAGGACCGCACCAACCGGCAGTCGTATGGGACTGTGAGTGCATTGACCCCACCCAGGGGTGCAGGTGAGACCTGCCCATGTTGTAGGCAGATTGGCCATGCTGTGGCCGATTGCAATAAGTTCGGGGAACTTAGGGTTGAGGGACGGCGCCGGATGGCCAAGCAGCGGAGCTGGTGTTTCCTGTGCCTCGGGCCACACATGGCTAGGGACTGCACGCGCACAAAATTGTGCGGATATTGTGGTGGGGCCCACCACAATTTGTTGTGCATGAACCGGTCCGGCCAACAGCCACCACAGGGCCGTACCCAGGGTGACACGGCATGGGGCCCTGAGAATTCGTTTGCGTCTCGGAGCGCAACTCAGGGGCCAATGTCCCCACGTGCACAGGGCGGTACTAGGGTGCAGGGCCGCACTCAGGTTCATCACATGGGGGGCCCTGAGTTTTCGGTTGCGACTCAGCATCCGACTCAGCGGGCAATGGGGCCACAAGCACGCAGCCACCCAGGGGTGCAGGGCCGCACTCAGGGTCATCACATGGGGGGCCCTGAGTTTTCGGTTGCGACTCAGCATCCGACTCAGCGGGACATTGGGTATGTTGAGCAGGCCGTAACGGGCGGGTGGCATGGGACACCTTCGAGCTATGCGGATGCGGCTCGGACTCCGCCTCAGTTGCCGCCCCGCTCGTCGCCGCGTCCTCGTCGGTCGCATGTGATGTCCCCCCCGCTCATGGAGCGGCCACGGTTGAATTCACGCCCACAACCCTTCGGGGGGCGTCGTAGGGTGGCAATGGAACCGGCGCGTGGGCCATTTGTACAATGGGACCCTCTGGCGTATAGCTGCCTACCTGATCGGTTACAGGCACAGTGGGGCCCCGGGGGTCCTCGCTAGGAATTTGCGGCCCAACAATTTGTTGCCCCCCAACCGGAGACGGTGGTGTTACCGATCGCCTCTGTGCTTGTTTGGGATTTGGCGGGCAACCCAACTTACGTTCGCGCCCTATTAGATTCTGGAGCTCAGGGCTGCATTGTATCGAACGATTTAGCAAAATGGTTGGGCCTCAAGGTAAATAGGTATAATAATTCAATACGGGGCGTGGGGAATGTTACGGTTACGAATGTAGTTGGTCAATCGGTGATCACGTTCTCTCCACGTTATGACATTTTGACAAAAACATCCGTGCAAGCTTTAGTAATGACGCATGTCATGGGCAAACACCCCTTGGTGAAGTTGAATCCGGCCGTTCGACTCCTGACGTCAGGACTCAAGTTGGCGGATCTCGATTTTGACACTCCAGCCCCGGTCGATCTGCTACTGGGAGCAGACGTTTTGGGTAGGTTTCTGTTGTCGGATCGGCGAGTTCTTCAGCCGGACGGGTTGATTGCTGTGGATACTAAGTTTGGTCACGTGATCATGGGTCCGGCATTGCCAATGGTTAGGCCTGCCGAGTCAGATGGCATACTTATTGGCTCAGCGTTGTCAGACGCTATCCAACGGTTCTGGGAGATAGAGGAACCTCCCACCGCTCGTCGAGTCGACGCAGACGAAGAAGAGTGCGAGTTGTTTTACCAGAATAGTACTGGTCGCCTTCGTTCTGGTCGTTTTGTAACTCGACTGCCTTTCAGGGCCGATCGACCGCCACTAGGAGAATCTAGGAAGATGGCTGAGACGAGATTGATGTCGATGGAGCGTAGGATGTCAAGGGACGCAGTATTTAAACAAAAATACGTCGATTTCATGAGGGAGTATGAGTCGTTAGGACACATGTCGGTATCGGGTGTGGACTGGAGATCTGAGGATCATTGTTTCCTTCCACACCATGCCGTCCTACGAACCCCTACCGGCAAGATTCGAGTTGTTTTTGATGGGTCAGCACCTACCTCGAACGGGATGTCCCTGAATCAGTGTCTACATTCGGGACCCAAGTTGAGTCGTGATATTTCGGATATTCTCACGAGCTTTCGGAGGCACCAGGTTGTATTTGTCGCAGACATTCGGATGATGTTTAGGCAAACGGTAATTCATCCAGCTGACAGAAGGTATCAGTTGATACTTTGGCGTGAGTCCACGGCCGAGCCAGTCAAGGTCTATGAGTTGAACACGAACACGTATGGGTTACGGTCTAGCCCGTATTTGGCGATGCGTACCCTGCGGGAGTTGGCGTCGCGTGACCGTGTGAGCTATCCTAGAGCCACCGCTATCCTGGAGCAAGATTTGTACGTCGATGACGTCTGCACAGGGGCAGCCAGTGTAGAGGAAGCTCTGGACCGACGTGACGAGCTCATTCAATTGCTGGAACGAGGCGGCTATGAACTACGCAAGTGGATGTCCAACTCCCCTGAGTTGATGGCTGGTCTCCCAGATGAGTTTCAACAAGACCCGCACGTTTTTGAGAATCCTGACAACCCTAACATGTTGTCAGTGCTTGGAATTCAGTACCGGCCCGTCCATGATGAGTTTACCTATCGGGTGGTTTTAGAAACACCGAAGGCCTGGACGAAGCGGTCAGTACTGTCAACGATTGCGAGAACGTTCGACCCGAATGGATGGATTTCTCCAGTCACCTTTGCTCTCAAATGTTTTATGCAAAGGCTATGGGCGGCTCAGTTGACCTGGGACACCCACCTCTCAGGTGATTTGTTGACTGATTGGACGCAAATGTTCACCTCGCTATCGGACATAAATAATGTATCGCTGCCGAGGAAATTGGTCCCTGCTGGGGATTACAGGGCAACCCTTCACGGGTTTTGTGATGCCTCTGAACGAGGGTTTGCGGCAGCGGTTTATTTGCGAACCGTCACCTCCACCGGGGAGGTCGACGTGCGTTTGGTTTTGGCAAAAAGCAAGGTAGCGCCTATTCGGACAAGGATGACGATTCCAAAACTGGAACTGTCCGGGGCTGCTCTTTTGACCAAACTTTTGAATCACACTCTAACAGTGTTGCGTGGGTCAGTGGTTTTTGAGGATACGGTGTACGCGTGGACGGACAGCCAGATTGTTTTGTGCTGGCTGAAGGCTTCGGTCCATAACTTAGAGGTTTTTGTCGCGAACCGTGTCTCCCAGATTGTGTCGTCTGAGGTCCCACTGACTTGGAGACATGTACCAGGAGAATTGAACCCGTCTGATTGTGCATCCAGGGGATGTCGGGCTCCTGAACTCGTTAGACACCATTTGTGGTGGGGACCACCCTGGCTTGCCAGGAGAGAATCGGACTGGCCCCACAGCCATGTAGTAGTATCTTCGGATCATGGCCCCAGAGCGGCCGTGCATGTTACCCAGAAGGCTGAGGACCCTGACGCCGGGTTTCTGCTGGACCGGTATAGCTCACTTGACAAGTTGATAAACGTGTCCACTTGGATTAGGAGATTCGCTCGAAATTGTCGTACTCCTCGCGATCAGCGAACGTTGAACCCTATTCTGACTCCGGCAGAGCGAAACGAGTCGCTACTGAATTTGGTCCGGTTGGTACAGTCCTCGAAGTTTGGGGCAGAATTGGAGACTATACGAAGTGGACGTTCGAAATTGAAGGGAGCCGTCGCGCGTCTCAACCCCTTTGTTGATTCGACCGGGTTACTTCGGGTAGGAGGAAGATTGCGCAATGCGAATCTGTCGTATTCGGCTCGTCACCCACTTCTGCTCCCCAAGGGGGGACAGTTAGTTGAATTGCTGGTGACTGATCGTCATATTAAAAACGCGCATGCCGGCTGTAACGCGTTGTTGGCCACGCTCCAGCGGGAGTTTTGGATCTTATCTGCCCGCCGTGTCATACGGAACATCGTGTTTCGGTGCATGCCTTGTTATCGACTTAAGGCTGCCACGATGCAACCTCTCATGGGGGACTTGCCCCCTGATCGTGTGAATGAGGTCAGACCGTTTTCAGGTGTTGGTACGGATTTTGCAGGAATTTATGGTGAAGAGTTCACGATTGCGTAACGCTAAGCAATACAAGGCGTAACTGTGTGTGTTTGTTTGTTTATCCACCAAGGCGGTACATCTCGAGCTCGTTGCTGATCTCTCGACAGAGGCTTTCATTGCTTGTTTGGATAGGTTTGTTTCTCGAAGGGGACTTCCAACTTTGATCCGCTCTGATAACGGCACTAACTACGTCGGTGCGGAACGATACTTACGAGAGATAGTCAACTTTTTGAATGTAAATAAAGTGGATATTGGAACGGCCCTCTCCCGTCGGGGTATACAGTGGACCTTCAGCCCACCGAGTTGCCCCCACTGGGGTGGGATTTTTGAGGCCGTAGTTAAGTCAGCGAAGACGCACTTAGGGCGTATAGTAGGTCAGACCGCGCTGACTTTTGAGGAGCTCGCGACATTGTTTTGTAAGATCGAGGCCGTTCTCAATTCGCGACCGTTGTGTCCGCTCAGCTCGGATCCAAATGACCTGGAGGCTCTGACCCCAGGCCATTTCTTGATAGGACAGCCACTTAACGCGTTGCCCGAGCACCCCTTCGAGGGAGTGAAATTGTATCGGTTGTCAAGGTATCAGATGTTGCAGCAGTTTACTCAGAATTTCTGGAAGCGTTGGTCGCTCGAGTATCTGCATATCTTACAACAGCGCCTTAAGTGGACTGACAAAACCAGCCCCCCTAGTGTTGGTGACCTCGTGCTGGTTAAGGATGCTAACCTACCGCCACTACGTTGGCGCAGGGGGCGCATTGTTAACTTGTTCCCTGGCAAGGACGGGACCCCCCGGTCTGCAGAGGTTCTAGTAGGAGGCTCGGTACTAAAACGAGCGGTAGCAACGTTGTCTCGGCTGCCCGTAGATTAAGGGACAGGTGGGTGCCTGTCCGGGCGGGTGATTGTTCGATTCAAAATCGATACTCGATCTATGGTTCCGGAACGGCCATTTTGAATTTGACGTTGCGGCCATCTTTGCAGTTTTTTGACAACTGACAGACGAAAAGCCCCCGTAATGTGACGCGTATTGATTTTGGGCATTAAAATTAAATCGTAAGCCATCTGCAATTGTATTCGGGCTCCCCTCAGGATTGTCTTATAGCTGAGTGTATTGTGGTTCTCCGAACCAGATAAAGTTCGTATTTGGAACACTGTGTGCGTCGAAGCTGGCCTGCCAGCCATACCTGGTTGGCTGAAGAACCTGTCTACCAAGAAGAGCCTAGGGTGCACCCAGGCCTTGCAGAGAGACAGGTGTTTGACGGGAACGAAGCACAGACCAGGTCAGATAGAATCTATTACTAAGCTCGGTGAATCGCCGACGTTCTTGCTTCTTGGCATCTGATCGCTACGCTACCTCGTAGCTATGGGCCCCTGCGAGGTCATCGGGTGCCGAGAGGCCTGAACAACCCTTATATCTCATATTTATTCTGCATGGGAGGCCGCACAGGATGCTATCGGAGTTTTTTGCGACCTGTCGAAGGCGTTTGATTGTGTTGATCATAATACGCTATTAATTAAATTAAATCATTACGGAGTTAGAAATAAAGCGTTGGATCTACTAAGATCATACCTAAGCAATAGAATTCAAAAGGCAGAAGTTAACGGCGTAAAATCTGATGGATCGGGTGTTAAAATGGGCGTTCCACAAGGTTCCATATTGGGCCCTTTCTTATTCCTGGTATATATTAATGATCTGCCTTTCATGATGGAGAAATTAACTGACATAGTGTTGTTTGCTGATGATACTTCACTGGTCTTCAAAATTGAAAGACAAAAAGGAGAATTTGATGATGTTAATGGTGTATTGTCTTTAACCTTGAATTGGTTCACAGTTAATAATTTATTGTTAAACGGTGGTAAAACCAAGTGTATCAAATTCTCACTTCCAAATGTCAGGCAAGTTGAGACCAGTTTAGTGCTAGACAACAGCACGTTAGAATTAGTAAATGATACGAAGTTTCTTGGAATAACCATTGATAGCAAATTGCAGTGGGGACCCCACATAGATAAATTGGCTGGCAAATTAAGTTCTGCGGCTTACGCTGTTAGGAACATCAGACAAAGCACGGATGTGGCTACATCTAGGCTAGTATATTTTAGTTACTTTCATAGTGTGATGTCCTATGGTATCTTGTTGTGGGGGAAAGCAGCGGATATTCAAACTATTTTTATTTTACAGAAAAGAGCTATTCGAGCAATTTATAATTTAAAACGAACAGACTCCCTAAGAGAGCTTTTTAAAGAAATTGACATACTAACAGTAGCTAGTCAATTTATTTTCGAAAATATAATGTATGTACGCAAGAACCTTACAACATTTTCCAAACTTAGCGATAGCTGTAATGTTAACCTAAGAAATAATCACAGACTATGTGCGCCCCGTTTTAGACTCGCGAAGGTTAGCAAATCTTTCAAGGGTCAGTGCATTCTCTACTACAATAAGATACCTCTGGAGATTTTGAAATTGCCACTTGAGCAATTTAAAAAGCATGTTAAAGCGACTTTGTCGAAAAAGGGATATTACAATGTTCAAGATTACTTAAATGACAGGACTGTATGGGGTTAATCTGGCTCAACACAGACCTTGCTGTTAATAATTTTGTAATTATTTATTCCTGCTTATTAATCATAACAATTAAATTTTTCATATTTGTATTAGTTAAGCACAACCTATTTTTAAAAGAGATCTAAAAATAAATCTGTGGGAGTTTCTACGCCCTTCTTCTCCCACAGTATTCCAATGTAGAGAAGAGGCAAAAAATGACGTTTGCTAAGTATATGTAAATATCTACAGTAATAAAGTACTTTGACTTTGACTTGACTCCTGCAGATTGCGCATCACGAGGAACCAGGAATCTGCAAGAAGAAGGACGGACTTACAAGGGTTGTCAGTTTTAAATGTAAAGGTAATGTTATTAAACGACCAGTATCGAAATTAAGTTTTTGCCAGTAACTTCCGAGTAAGATCGTATGTAATAAGTTAAATTTTTGTGCAACGAAGGGCTTCTGTACCTAATTAGAACAGAACAGGTTAGTTTAGTTTCAATTGTATGATTGTATTGTATAAAAACAGCATACATTCGCATATAGTAAGTAAGATTGCGTTCTTATAAGCATCTATTGTTTATTAAGTTTATTTAGTTAGGAATATACTACTTTGTTCATGGTAGTTTGGAACAGATTTTTTGTGTCACGTTGGTCGGAATAAATGAAATTTTAATTATTTCCTTGGTGGTCGGTATGTTTGACCGTTTACAAATAGTAATAGTTTCGTCCACTCACTACTAGAGGGCGCTGTCTCAAATTGAGTGAATTTCTACATCGCGTTGTTGAAGTGTTCGAGTCATAGCATAAATAGTGTCGTAAAGTTTCCTAACATGTATTCCTTTTTTGCAATATATGCTATATTAATATATACAGAGTATTATTTTTTTGATCGGGTTGTTCACAAATTATCCAAATCAATTTACGTCTTCTAGCTAATTTGACACTGAGTAATATCCCTTCAAACATAATTTACTTTATTAATATACGTTTTGAATTTATGTGTCAGTAAGCTTTGAAAAGTATGTTATAGTAAAAACTGTAGGAATTGCAAAATTTGTGGAGTTTACTAGAGTTGGACAGTTTACTCTTATTTTTAGAATTAAAATTATCGATAGCGCATTTTTTTAAGTACGTTGTCATTTTTCTTGACATAAAATACATCCACAAGAATGTACAAGTCTTTTAAAGACGGTGTAATATTTTACGCTGTCAATCAGAAACCCAACGTTACTCCCAGCTTTATGTCGCTGCTTTGTATACGAGTATTACAGTGACGCACCGCTGCGAAATACGTGTATGAATCATCGAACATATCGCATCAAAACATGAATGCAAAAATGGCAGCCAAGTTCGACTTCAATGACAACTTGAGATCTAAATGAGTGCCAAGTTTAAAATAATCCTAGTATTCAAGGGATCAGAAAGTATGGCTTAGTCGTTCTTAAAGGGTGTCTTTTGCGAATATTTTCAATGGCCAAGCCATGCTTTTAGAGCAATATAACACCAGGACCATCAGCCTCACATGCTTTCTGGGTTAATAATGTGCCGAGATAAATGTATCAAACCTGCGAGTCTATTCTAAGGTCGCGAGTGAGTAAACCTGTGATATGAATCCAACTCAATCTGCATAAATGTGCAGTTGACCCTGTTTTTATTTACACACCCACAATTTATTCACCAGACATTTGGCGATATTTCACTGCTCAAACTATTTCAAACATTGTGGATATGGAAGAAGGACGGAACTAATTTTGAATCTGATATTTTATGGTTGTACCGACATTTCAAACGAAAAGTTATAAAGAGTCCTAGTGCACAATTCAGTGTTATGTATGATATTTCAGGTTTAACAAATGCACATAATTCTGACTGATTTAGAATAGACATTAATTTATATTTATGACTTTTGCATTTTTCACCTCGTTTCGCATATTCTGCTACAAAAGGATCTTGAGTAAACCAGAGATGGGAAATGATAGTGTTACAAAGTTGAATTTAAATAACGAAGAAGTACCCGAATATCCCTGTTAAAATTTTTCATGCTTCTTCTATAACCTGCTTGGCAACAAAATAACTTCATCCGGACGAGTGACGTAATACATGGGGCTTCAAGCTTAACTCTGGAGAGTTAAGCTTGAACTGAATACACATTCATATGACTACCTAAATTCTACAATTTATAATACGGTCTAACTAAACCAATCACGATTTATTTATGATAGATAAATAGTATAGAAACTTTTGACAGTACTGTCAATAGCCCTGGCATTATAATCGATATAGGCAATACTTAAGTGGAATTAGCCGGAAATTGTAACGTGCCGTGATCCCTGGCCGAACCACCACCATCAATCTGGTAATAGTAAGAGCTGGCTCGCTAAAAAGATAATTAACTAAAACTACCCTTTATGCAACCAACATTTATTATTTTAAATACCCATTACATCTACATCATAATTGAATGAATCAGCGAGGAGATAGATAAGTGAAATCATATCCACGGGGTGTAATAGAACATTTTAGTGATATTTTAATAACCTTTAATTTTAACGAATAAAGCTACTTTCATTACTTGATAATGGTATCAACTGGAACAAACACATTGATACCATCCTCTCTTTGCCCCATTTTATGATATAATATTCCGTCGTTGCAGTATTAATAGAAACAGGAGAATCATTCTTTGTACCATTAACAGCACTTCACCGAAAACGGACAGAACTGCAATGACAAAAAGGAATAGTAGATGGACCTAACAACTCGCCCGAGACGAGCACGAGATACGAATAAAAAAAAAACAATATAAGGCCAAAATGTGAAAAATTCATCATAAAACCGTAGCAAAATCACTCAAGCCTCAGTGTTACAATGGTCTGCACTCCAGCCATTTATTAGCTTACCGAAATACAGTCAAAAACAATGAATGCGGATTTACTCAAAGAATGGCAGTTTGTATGCACGTCAGCGTAAAATTCGATAATACTAAACATAACATGTCTACGTAAGAATTGATTAAGTAAAATATCAGCCCCCTTATAGTCGTATGCGCTCGACCACAACACAAAAAATATGCAATATTAATAACGAAAAGTCACTTGGTAAATTTCTGGAGGGCAGCCCACCTTGATCTATTTCTGGGGGGCAACCCCACGCGATACTGTTTAACACTGTATTTGTATAACTTCCTAATAATTCTCATTTCAATTTGATGAATGTGTAACTGGATCTAAAGACCTGTGTCTTAGATGAAGATGTTAAAGGTTCAGTAGACTTTCTCTGTACCAAAGACGCCTCTATAGAAGCTTGAACCATCTACATTAATTAAAATATTAATGGTTATACAAATCAAAGAACTTGCTGGAGGGATAATGTAATTCTGCTGGAAGTCAGTTGATATCAGTCTGCCATCGGCAGTTATTTATTCAATTTAGTCTTTGTCGGCGGCATCGATTCCTAATGAAAGCAACCGCAGTCTTGAATTGATTCACTACTCTATTATTAAAGTCTTTCTACTCTCTTAGTATAGTATAGATGGCATAGTGAAGTCCATTGCAAAAAGTATATATTCTCTTTTAATATGGATGATTACAAATATACAATAATTAATAAGAAGGTAAAGTGGGGGCATCTTATGAACACTTTCAGTAATAAAAATTAATTTATCATGCAAAACATACAAATATCGCGCTTTTTTCCAAAGGATGTGGTAGATTCACCACGATGTATCCACGATGTTGTTGACATTGTGGGTGTGCGGTGTTGTTGTTCATTTTACAGAACTACACGGGAACAATTTTTTTTTCATCCTTGGTTTTATTCCGAAAAGCCAATCTATTTTAATTTATTCTATGCACATTTTTCAAGTTATTCAGAATGATATTATTAACAATTGTTAAAGTTTGTGCGTTATCAAACCCACTGCTTATAAACTTACTAAAACTCGTGGAATAGAACATATTTGATATTTGCGTATTTACTCTGTTCTTTATGATAAAAATGTATAATATGTATTTTGTGCGTGAATAACACTGATTGTTGGGGAACCGCAGCGTGTTTTTGTAGCTGAGGCTTTCATTCGTATTTAGTTTCTTACTCTGTGGAATTCTGAAAGCATCAAAACTATGTATTTTATTGTATAGGTATGTTTTAATGTAACTCAGTAACTACAAAATTATAAAACGTTCACGCTAAAGTATTTCAAAATGACTGTTCTCATATTCGTTTCACGAAGTTCATTAAACACTTCTCTAATCTTTTCCTTGAACTGTAGTGTGCGGCTCCGAATACACCTCGTTTTTTACAGCCCCCCATAGAAAAAAATCTAAAGGAGGCGTTCTTCTTTACAGAGCCACAAACTTATCTGTAGATCGGCGAAAGGGGAAACTACGGACGCCATTTTGAAAATGTCACTTCGCTGTCAGTTGTTGTTGCGTTGTGCTGTTCAGTTGAGAGTCCATTAATTTTTCCAATATTACAAGTATTTTGTTTGATAATCATGCCGAAAGCAATCAAATGTGGTGTATGAGAAATTATTCTTTAAATGATATTATTCTTTGATGCAGAAAAGCTGCAAAAAACTCCAATAATACGGTTTGAAAAAGAATACAAACGCATTGCAGCCGCTTCAGGCCAGATTATTATTAAATAAATTCTCGACGTCGTTTGATAATACGTTATTAACTCAAACAGCTGTAAGTATTTATTAGTTCCAATTTAATTTAGATTATATATAACCTGGTGCTCGCGACTTCGGCCGCCTAGAATTCGGTTACATTTTCTTAAATTGTATTACTCTAATGAAGAGTTTAGCTTTCTTTTATACATATATCAACAATTTAAAAAATTGTTACGGACTGTATAACCGCTGCAGAAATGGGTACGAAAATAACCACACCAGGAAAATCGAGAAAAAGGACAAGTGGTAAAATAGAAGTTGACAGTTTCGATCTAGGTTTGATCAAGCGAAAAGTGCATGAATTTTATTCGATTTAAAGGGAATTACCAACGATTAATAAACTGCTTACTGTTCTAAAAGACGACATAAATTTCCAATGTAGCAGAGAAACACTTCGTAAATTGTTACGAACAATTGGCTTTCGTTTCCAAAAAACACAAAGCAATCGCAAGGTTTTAACCGAGCGCAATGATATTTCTGCGTGGAGAGCTAAATATTTGCAAGAATTAAATATAAATGCATTATCAGCTAATCGTCGACCAGTTGTATACTTAGACTAGACTTATATACATTCCTCATAAACCACTAAAAATGCTGGCAAAGTCAAGAAACAGATGGAGTTCTAGAACCTGTATCTAAAGGGCAACGTTTTAGTATTGTTCATGCCGGAGGAGAAACGGGGTTTGTCCAAAACGCAGACCTTGTATTTAAATCAAATACCAAAAGTGCGGATTACCACGACGAAATGAATAACACAAACTTCAAAAAGTGGTTAACCGAAAAATTACTACCCAATCTTGAGAACCATCTTTGGTAGTAATGGAAAACGCTTCATACCATAGCATTCGGGTTAATAAGGCTCCAAATACAAACACAAACAAACCCGAAATTAAAAAGTGGTTAAATGGGAATCGTTTCGAATTCTCATCAGAAATGACTAAACCACAGTTGCTGGAGATTGTCAAACGATACAAACCTGACCTTGTATATGAAGTTGATATGAGCACAACATGATTTCAAATGTTTACGGCTGCCACCCTATCACTGTGACCTAAATCCTATTGAGATGGTATGGAGTTCAATGAAATATAGAGCACAGAAATGAAAATATGCCGAAACTAGTATGGCAAAAATATTGTGCACACGTGCATAAAATTGAAGAGGATTATCAACAAAACGGCGGATATTTAGATAAGCCCTTTATAGTCAGTGGTTCTGATACCTATAGTGAAAGTGACTCATATTTTGAGGAAATTAGTGGAATTTATCTACTCGACCATACATATGGCATAAGTGCAAATACTTCAGCTACATTAGATAATAATGACTGTGTGAAAAGTTTTCAATAAAACGAAAATTTGAAATGCAATGTGTCAGCAATTATATTTTTATAAGCAATATTTATACTTAATCATTTGTCGATCGTACGGTCTGGTCGAGTAGACCTCTTGTAAAATACGTATTTAGATGTTAAAAGTTGTGATAAGTGCCAAGTGCTTTATATTTTGGATTTTAGTTATTAATAAATGTTATGTACATATTTATATTTTTTATTTGGCTAACAAAACGGCTTGTCGTGTAAAGATATTAACCTAACCAGAACCTAACAGAAAACAACCAGGATAAAATTTAGAAATGACAGTTTATAAGGGCTATATACAATGACTTTAGAAAAATGATAGGAAGATGAGGGTGGATGAAATGAGACAGGTTTTATAAAAAATACAGGTATCAGATAAAAAAAAAAGAAACGGAGGACACGGAGAGTAGGAGCAGAAGGAGCAGTAAAAATGGTCTGCCGAACCGGTCGGTGGAAGCACTGGTGGGCGACGTAGCACTTGCAGATGGAGAGCGTGGCCGGCGGTCAATCAGTCATCAGACCCCGACGGGCAGCAGGAGTAGGGGCCCTGGTAGCGAAACGCCGGCCAGGGTAGAGGCCCGCAGCGTGTCGGCCTGAAATCACTGATGAACAGGTGTAGCAGAGAACGGGCAGGTGAAGTGGAGACCCAACGAAGCGCTGGCCAGGGTAGAGGCTCGCCAAGTCAGGAGGCGTAGCAGTAGCGGCTCGCAGGATCCCGGGGCAGTGCGACCCCGGGATAAGGCCTTTAGGTGATGCTTCTTGCTTGAGAGCTGAAGTGAGACTCCAGAATTTCAGAAATGTTCCGCTCTTATACCCTTTTTGGAGAGTTCTAAAAATTATTTAAATTAAAAGCAATTTTTGTGAGTGGCCAAGAGAGAAAAATTATTTTTGTAAAAGTATTGAAGCCAGCATATCAGACCGCTAACGAGTTTGAATGGACAATTGCCATGACAACCAGATAAACAACAACATAGTAAATGTCAGATTTTGGTTTCAGGCTCGTAATAGAAAAATCAACAAGTTCACATAGCCAAAATTACATAACAGCGAAAGATAAAAGGGTAGCGCACCAGCGCGCACGAAGCCCGAGATTGCAGAGTTTCGGAGAAAGCCAAATACAAGGTCACCAAAGGTAAACCCCTTCGCTATCGATTTAGAAGTGCTGATAGTGTGAAAATACGAAGCGAAAATGATTTGTTAATGTGTTCTTATGGTTTAAAACGTTACAGGGTCCTATGAAAATAAAGGTGAAACCAAATATCAAGCTGTACAGCTCAGCAAGTAAACAGCTGAACAGACCGGAAAATAGCACGTAAGTAGCATAACACTACATTTCCCCCCCGACCCTGGAAAAATTTTTGACTCAGCAAAAATTTTGATATGTACAAAAATAAACCATAAAAACACAACTTTGCAGAAACAGACAACACCAGGCATAATCAGATATACCATCTCTTACATTCATCATCTTCATTCAGGTAAGGGTGGAGTTCACATTCAATGACTACCACTCTAAAAGTGTGTTTTCAAAAGGACATTCAGGCTTACTTAAGGAGTTGTCATCCGCCCCTGCGTGGAAAAAAAAATAAGTGGAGGTAAAGAGAAACAAATTAATCCTAAGGTAGCTTTAGTCGCTACGACTTAAGACAAGACTAAGAACGGCCAGAGCGGTAGAGCTCGAAGCCAGAGATCAGCCACATCGCCAACGAGATGTGTCTGAAATAAAGATAAAAAAATAGGTGAAGACTAACTAACGAAAATTCGAGGTCCTAAAGTAAAATGTGTTGAAGAACACTGTATTAAAATGATGGTGATATTTATACATATATACAAATTAACAGTTAATAGAGGTTAAGAAAATTTAAGATTTAATGTCTTTAATGTGCCACTTGCCTCTAACTCCGTTAGGGTCTTCTAGAATGTATACTAATGGTGAAAGTTTGGTTATTATTTTACACTTAATTAATTTAGGGGCAAGTTTAGCATTAAAGTATGCGCCAGCATTGCTTAAAACATGGTTTTTACGCCAAACATTATCTCCCACATTAAATTATTTAAAAGACCGGCGATGATCATAGCGAGCACTATTTTTAGCGTGAGCTAAGTGAAGTTTAGTTTGTACTCTGTGAAAGATAGATGAGAGGAGACCAGCATTAGACGCGTAAATATCACGAGGCATAAATATCAATTCCTCGAGATTCTGAGTTGGAGTATAGAAGGAACCACAAGGTATTGTTTCCCTACCAAAGACTAAAAAGTTTGGAGTAAAACCAGTAGCAACGTTTGTAGCGCTGTTCATTGCGAACTGAATCTTAGTAAGATGGTTGTCCCAGGATCTATGATCGTCTCTTACTAGGGATGCTAGAGCTGTAATAATCGTACTATTAAATTTCTCTGTAGGATTAACCTGAGGACAATATAAAGCTGTGTGAAAAATACAAGGAACGTTATAAGAATTTAAGAATGAGTGGAATTCTCGCGACTGAAATTGAACAGCGTTGTCCATTATAATAGTTTGGGGAATGCCATGAACTAGAAACACTGAATTTTCTAAGACATTAATGATATTAGCTGAAGCAGCACGTTTAAGGGGAAAAATCATAGTATATTTAGTAAAATTGCAGTTAATTACCAGAATATACTGATTTCTTCTCCGGGTTATAGGCAATGGACCCATAAGATCTAAGGATATAGTTTGAAAAGGTCTGGAGCAAAGTTTAGGTTTACCCATAAGACCATAGGGAGAATGATTAGGGTGTTTGTAGGTTAAGCATGTTTCACAAGTCGAGATTAAATTGGCAATGTCCTTAAACATACCAGGCCAATAGTATTTTAAAGATATTTTCTTGAATGTCTTAAAGATACCAAGGTGGAGTTCTGAAGAGGAACCATGGCTAACTTCAATAAGTGCATGTCTATCTTGCGGCAGTGGAACTTCTTTCCAAATAAAGTCGTCGTTTAGACGATCGGGAGAATGGATGCAGCGGTAAAGTTTGTTATCCCTGATAGTGTAGTTGGGATATGCGTCTGGGTTATTGGAGCATCCGGGAAAAATCTTGTTGTAGTGCTCAAGTTCACGATCAGGTGGTTCTTCAATCGTAATAGGATTTACGCCTTGAGGTGAAGTTTCTCGTGTATCAGGACGTTCTTTATTCTTATGTCTTGATAATAAATCAGGAACAACGTAATCCTTTCCTTTTTTCGGTTTCAGGACAAAATTAAAACATGATAAGCGTAGAGTCCAGCGAGCAAGTCTTCCAGATGGATTCGATAAGTTCTGAAACCATTTAAGTGCAGCGTGGTCAGTATATATTGTAAATTCCTTACCATTGTCTAGGTAACATCTCTTAAGTTCTAGCGCAGTTTTTACAGCTTTTGTTTCTCTTTCAGTAGTTGAGTAGTTTTGTTGATTTTTGTTTAGTGCTTTACTCATGTAAGCAATCACGACTTCTTTGTCATCTTGATGCTGAGTAAGCGTTGCTCCTATGCCATAATTTGATGCATCACAATGTACAGAGAAGGGTAGTTCGAAGTTAGGGCAAGCAAGGAAAGGAGCAGTTACTAAAGCTTCTTTAAGTTTCTCGAAAGCAGCTGCAGCCTTGGAATTCCATAAAAATTTAGGAGCGTTCTTCCCGGAACAGGTTAGTTGGTTGAGTGGAGAGGCAATAGTGTTGAAGTTTGGAATGAATCTTCTAAACCAGCTGCAGGTGCCTATGAATCTTCGAACTTCTTTTCTGCAAGTAGGTACAGGATATTCTAAAATAGCTTTTATTTTATCTGGATCAGCACTTAGACCATACTCGTCCACTAGAAAACCAAGGTATTTCAGTTCTTTCCTGAATAATTGACTCTTTTCAAAGTTAATAGTCAGATTAGCATATGAAAGTTTTTCAAGAACTTTCATGAGAAGCGATATGTGCTCATCAAAAGTCTCGCTAATAATAACGATGTCATCCAGATAGCAAAATACCTTGTTCTCAAATTCAGGAGTAAATAGCGTATCCATTAATCTTTGTTGAGTTGCAGGTGAGTTAGTGAGACCAAAAAGCATTACTTTGAATCTGAACATACCTCTTCCAGGAACATTAAATGCTGTCTTATCTCTATCAGCAGGATTCAAGGGAATCTCCCAAAATGCTTTCGCAATGTCGATGCTTGATAAGTGTTTGGCATTTCTCAGGTTGTCTAAAATTTCGCTTATTAGAGGCAGACTATAAGCATCACGACGTGTAACTGAGGTAAGCTTCCTGCTATCTCCGCAGAAACGCCAGTCACCATTCTTCTTTGGAGTGATGAGGACTGGAGATAACCAAGGACTTTCGAATTGTTCAATGACGTTCCATCCCAGCATCTTGTCAACTTCATTAATTAAAGCCTTTTGTTTTTCAGGAGACAGTCTGTAACATCTTTGTTTGATCGGAAGAGCATCACCAGTGTCAATCTTGTGGGTGATTAAGTGTGTGTTTCCCAGAACACCTTTTTCTTCAAAAGAGATTGTCTTGAAGCGTTGATTGATGTCATTAGCGATGTTCTTTTGATTAGGAGTTAAATGCTCATAAGGTAAAACTTTAATATCTTTAGTGTCGATAGCAAAGCATTTAGGATCTGTAAAGTTAAGAGAAGCTAAAACACTAGGTAGAAGATTAAATTTTCTCCAAAAGTCAATACCTAGTATTAGAGAAGGAAATATTTCAGGGAAAACATAAGCTTTAATCAAGTGAGTTTCATTATTGAAATGGACAGGTAAGTCAAAATAACCCAAGGAATTAATTTTTTGATTATTAGCAGTAGAGACAGTAATAAGATCTGACTTGAAAAGTTTGCAGCCCAGTTTAAGAATTTCCAAATGAGAATTATTACCCAGAATAGTTACTGAGCTGCCAGAATCTATTAAACCAGATAAAGTTAAGTCATAAATTTTAAGGACGATTAAGATCCTGTTCTTTGGAGTAGAGTGTAGAAGAGATTTTGTAGCAAGCAAAGAAGTTTTGAATTGTTTTGATCCAATCAGTCCACTCGTCCTTATCAAAGTTTGAGTTACTTTTCAAGTCAGCAGTTAGTTTTTTGTACTAGTATTAGGTTTGGGAGAACAACTAGGGCAATCTGCAGTTTTAAAACCCTTAAGACCACATTTGAAACAAATCACGAATCGTGGTTGAGTGCAACTGTTCAAAGTATGACGCAGTTTACGACAGCGAACGCAAAAAAAACTTTCTTGGGGAGCTGCAGTTTGAGAGAGACTATAAACTTGTCTAGAAGGGTATTTGTAGGGTGGAGTGAATTTATTCATGAAGGGAGGAGAAGGTCGTGAGTTATTAGAAGGGTTTAGAGAGTCAACTGAACTTGAAGTGGAATGCTTGTAGTTGAATTCAGAAACATGAGGACTTTGTTGCAAATTTGGTTCTTTTAATTGTTTGTCTCTGTCTAGGAACTTTTCGTAGTTTTGGCAAGTGGCCAGAAGAAAATCGATAGAGTCAATGTCTTTTAGAGCTACGGAGACTGAATAACATGGGCGAATATTTCTCAAAATAATCTCCAATTGTTCTGTTTCAGAAAGTCTTTTTGAACATTCCAGACATGATGGAAATATAGATGACGATAGGTTCATCACGACCTTGAGTACGATTCCTAATCGCTTCTAGAAGTTTATGATCATAATCAAAACCACCAAAGTCTTTGATTAGTAAAGAAGAAAGTTCGTTCCAAGTTAAGTTTGGATTCTGATTATATTTAAACCTGAACCAATGAAGAGCATTGTCGGTGAAAATTTCGAACGCCTGAGAAATCAACAAGTCCCTGGACAAGCCACGAGCTAAGCTATATTCTTCAAATTTTTGAAGAAAGGATCTTGGACAGCTTTTACCATTGAAGGTGTGTCTTTTCAGATCTTTGAAGACGTTAGTTGGAGGGAAAGATTGAGGTGGTGGTGGAGGATACGGGGTATGGGTCTGGACAGAAGTTTGAGAAAGAAGAGGGGGTTCCATGACAGTCGGGTCAGCAGGAAGGTCCAGTGATGGAGAGTCATTTGCAGTTGAAGGTGGAGTCAAGGATTCGAATTGTTTAGAAATAGCGTCAAATTTCATCTTCAAAGTATCGAAACTAGCTTTAGAGTCTGGATATAAGTCCGTATCTATTCTCTCCAATCTGTAAAAAATTTGATTAATAAAAGTTTCTATTAATCGTAAGTATTTGGTTTCACCTTGTAAAAATTTTTCAATTTTACAATCCAGGTAAGTCAGAGTAGAACCAATTTGAGACAAGTCATCCTCAATCGGATCTGAAGAAGTCAGAATATCTTCAGGGTGAGATTTCGCAACTAAACGCAAAACCTGTTTTATAAGAAGCAAAACAGCTGGTTCCTCACATCTAATCCTTACTTCGTATTCGAGCTTGGCATTGTTAAGGAATTTGTACTTAATAACCCTTTCCATTGTTATAGTTAAGTGTAGAGTCAAGTGTTATAGAAGTGAAGTGAAGTGAAGTGAAGTGAAGTAATGTAAGTTTAATGTAGGCCTAAATATAATACAGATGAGTTGAAAAACTAGATGAAGTTTTGTTTTAGAATTTGGAAAATATGAAAAGGATGAATAGATAAAGATTTAAGAGCGAAAGAGAAAGCAAATCAAAGGGAAAAAGACAAGGCGCAGAAAAGGTGAAGGGTGGAGAAGAACTTTCACGTTGGGCGCCAAAATGTCGTGTAAAGATATTAACCTAACCAGAACCTAACAGAAAATAACCAGGATAAAATTTAGAAATGACAGTTTATTAGGGCTATATACAATGACTTTAGAAAAATGATAGGAAGATGAGGGTGGATGAAATGAGACAGGTTTTATAAAAAATACAGATATCAGATTTAAAAAAAAACGGAAGACACGGAGAGTAGGAGCAGAAGGAACAGTAGAAACGGTCTGCCGAACCGGTCGGTGGAAGCACTGGTGGGCGACGTAGCACTTTCAGATGGAGAGCGTGGCCGGCGGTCAATCAGTCATCAGACCCCGACGGGCAGCAGGAGTAGGGGCCCTGGTAGCGAAACGCCGGCCAGGGTATTGGCCCGCAGCGTGTCGGCCTGAAGTCACTGATGAACAGGTGTAGCAGAGAACGGGCAGGTGAAGTGGAGACCCAACGAAGCGCTGGCCAGGGTAGAGGCTCGCCAAGTCAGGAGGCGTAGCAGTAGCGGCTCGCAGGATCCCGGGGCAGTGCGACCCCGGGATAAGGCCTTTAGGTGATGCTTCTTGCTTGAGCGCTGAAGTGAGACTCCAGAATTTCAGAAATGTTCCGCTCTTATACCCTTTTTGGAGAGTTCTAAAAATTATTTAAATTAAAAGCAATTTTTGTGAGTGGCCAAGAGAGAAAAAGTATTTTTGTAAAAGTATTGAAGCAAACATATCAGACCGCTAACGAGTTTGAATGGACAATTGCCATGACAACCAGATAAACAACAACATAGTAAATGTCAGATTTTGGTTTCAGGCTCGTAATAGAAAAATCAACAAGTTCACATAGCCAAAATTACATAACAGCGAAAGATAAAAGGGTAGCGCACCAGCGCGCACGAAGCCCGAGATTGCAGAGTTTCGGAGAAAGCCAAATACAAGGTCACCAAAGGTAAACCCCTTCGTTATCGATTTAGAAGTGCTGATAGTATGAAAATACGAAGCGAAAATGATTTGTTAATGTGTTCTTATGGTTTAAAACGTTACAGGGTCCTATGAAAAAAAGGTGAAACCAAATATCAAGCTGTACAGCTCAGCAAGTATCCAGCTGAACAGACCGGAAAATAGCACGTAAGTAGCATAACACTGCAGGCTATATTTATGTATCAATCCTAAATTAATAAATCACTAAAAATAATCGTGTGTTACATCCACTATTTGCACCGATTGCAGCAATTTATGTAATATGTGGCAACCCTATTCGATGGTGGCGTCCTCCCTTCATTCTACAGATAAGTTTGTCAATCAGTAGGTACTGTGTTGACATAGTCTGCCAAAAGGCCTTGAATAAGTTAGAGATTTAAGATTTCCATCTATGAAAACAGGTCCGATAATGCGGTCTCCATGTATCGCTGCCCAAATATTCACAGATCATCTTTATTGGTGTCCTGTTCCTTTTAGAATAATGTGGATTCACATGCGTCCAGTACTGACTATTGCGTTTTCTCTTTGGTTCCAGACACCGTTTCTTGTAAATATATTCTCATCAGTTAATATAATTTTTGATAGGAATTCTCTGGAATTAAATTTTCTGGAATTTGCTGTTGCTAACGTATCCACGTAGAAAATAAAATACGTGGCAAGTAATCTGACGACAATAAAATAAAATATACATATAAATAAAAAATAAACGGATGCTGTCCGTCTTGCTTCAAGTTTTTGTGGAACCTCACATAGTTAATTCAGAGTAGTCGACCCGGACCTCGTGTGCTGCTCTCCAGGCTTGAATGGAAATACTCCAAAACTATGCGCTGTAGAGCATTGATGATGACTCGCGCATTATGAGGAGCGCGCCGGTCCAGGAATCGTTCCCGGTACATTGGTAAGGCAGCTCTTCCGCTATGATGAGCTTCACCATAACACAATATCATGTCAGCGACTTCATTGGGCGACGACCGATGTAGCCTAGAGGGAAGTGACCCTGCCTACGAAGGTGACGGTCCTGGATTCTAATCCCGGTTAGAGCAAATATTTGTGTGATGAGCATGAATATTTGTTCCTTAGTCTTGAATATTTTCTATGTATTTACAGAAGTATTTATCCCTTTTAAATATATCGTCGTCTAGTACCCATAACACAAGCCTTGTTGAGCTTAATATGGGGCCTAGTTCGATTTACTAGTAGAGATCGGCCTCTTGAGCCTCTCAAGCTGCAAATTAGTGGATTGCTCATGTTACCATATCCCACCACTCTTGTATTATAATGCATTCTTCAAATAATTATTGTACTGATTTTCTGGAGAAATCTAAATGAAATCAGATTGATCAGTCTGTGATAATTTTGATATAAACAGAGTGTCTTGTCATGTGTGCATGCTTGCAGCATAAGGAGATTTGGTTGCTCGCGAGCTATTTTATTATTGTAAGCCAAGATTCTCCATTTGCATTTTGCAGAATATTTATGATTTTCAAAAAGATTTGAAAAATTATTACTTGTCTGTCTAGACCCAGCCTGGGGCAGAGTCATAATATGAAACCCACGTCCTCCTGCCTGGATCCGCAGATGATACACTGAAACACGGTTCAATACGAACTTTCTTGCAGCCTGCATTATAAAATGTCATGTCATGTCATGATATTACATTTTATTCGTAAGTGAGATACGAAGGTATCTATGTGCAAAACCTCTGCGCTGCGCTGCGAGGACCTGCATCTTCGCATCCCAGCATACGCTCAGGCTTTATCTAGGATCTACTTTAAGAACTCCTTCGTCGACGTATACAGGATCTTCCCCGTGAGTGAAAGAGTTGGCACGAAAATGTCAATGATGGAACTCATGCTTTGCTTAAGTCCTTACTCTGTAGACGAGTTTTTTAAAAAGTCAAAACTAAAAATAAAAATGCGTGCTTGAAAATTAAATGTAAAACTTATTTTTTTAATAAACATGTGTTATACCTATTTATAAAATTACAGTGGTACATAATTACGACGCACAAACAGTTGCAGCAAAGAGCGCTTATGCCTCATGCGCGTGTGAGGCGCTAACAACCCAATGTAATGAACAGTTGGTGTGCCCAAGCTAAGCGCAAGCCGGGATAATGGCCCTTCTACAGGAAAACTTGTATAAACGTAAGTTTTATTCCCAAATGTTGTATGAAACACTTTGGTAAACTTTTAAGGAACACAAAGAATGGGCGAACCATGCTTAGGGTGGCGTGGATCTCAGACAACACATACATTATGTTCTTGTGCGAAGTTTTATTTTTTTCATCAACCAGAACAATCTGGACGTAATCTCGTAATCGGAAGCTATACATTGCTGCCCCATAAAACTTAATAAAATTAATGACTCTTTCACTGATATTTTTTTTTGTAAAAAAATACTTTCTCTTATAATTTATATCTACACACGTATCATAAACCCTCTTTACTGCATACAAAAACCGCACGTTACGATCAGCATAATGTTAAACTACATGGTAAAAACTCATTTCTTATCTGAAAAATTACATATTATGACATTAAAATTTCGAACGCCGACGCCCGTCTGCGTGCCGCTCCTAGTTTGTTTGTGAAGTTGGTACTACAGAACAAGCTAAACTACTGCAGAGTCATTCAAACATGCGGTTCCTGAAGACATCAAAGAAAGCTTATGATATGTGTGTAGATAAACTAGTGTATGTAACTGTACAAAATTAGGCATTAAAACTATCGAGTGATGATATTATGAAACTCGCCTTCGGATTGTTTCATAAGCCCACTCTCGAGTATTAATGCCCTCCATTATGTAGCAGTCACATAAACTACTATTGCGATCACGAATTATGCCTGGACTATAATATATTACTGTCGCGGTCTGTAATGACTGCGTTGCTGGTCGCACTTTTGGTGGCCGAAAGCGCAGCACAGCCCAGCTCAAGGTCTACACAGCGCGATCAGCTTTGCAACCTTTGATGGACAAGCTGGAATAAATGCCGAGACCGAAGTTCGAGGCTTTTATAGCGCGGACATCAAAGGCTGCAATGGTGACCAAGCCTATAGGCCAAGAGCGTAGCTAAGCTAAGCTCGAGGCCTTCATAGTGTGGCCAGCAGTGCAGTCATTGCAGACCAAGGCTTGTATAGTACTTTACTCAAATAATGCGAGTAAAACCAGCTTATTATAAAATTGAGAGTGAGTTTTTTTTTTTCTCATACTTAACCAAATTCTGAATAAAGCCTTTTTGCAGTACCTTTTTTAGTAGCAAGAAGATCTCCCGCTCTTTTTTTTTGTCACACATAACCAAATTCTGAAAAAAGCCTTTTTGCGCTACCTTTTTTTACCATTTTCGAAACAATCATGGAATTTGACAGGAAATTGCCGGTGTGAACGGGCTCATAGACAAATTATGGCGTGCGAAATTTTTCATTTTTTGAGGTAAATCCCAAAGTCTGAAGGCAGCTGGAAATTTGACAGCTCTTGTCCAGTTGCCGCCGGTTGCCATAGGCTCTATTTTCAAACTCGTTTTTAACCGTCTTTAAAAAACGGAGGGTTCTCAATCGGGTCGTATTTTTTTTTAGGTTCGACCTCGAATATTGTATTATTTATGAACCGATTTAAAAAAAGATTATATTAATTGAAAAAGAAGACCTCTAGTTTGTTCTTTGATTTTTTTTTTATAAAAAACTGAAGCCAATATTCCTCATTATTTTTCCTCTAATATTTGTAAAGTCAGATTAGTAGTTTCGGTAGCGAATGCGGCTTGGGCAAAAATGCTTTCGTTTGTCCGGATGTCGGGCTTTCCGGCTGTTTTCCTCTTTTTTTTCTTGTGGGCCATTATTTCTTTCAGTGTAGGTCGCATTTCTCAATAGATTTTCATAAAATTTTGTAAGCAGGGTGAATAATTATGATTTTTTGTCGATTCAGTTTTTGCAAATTTTTAAAATGGTAGAATTATGGGATTACAAAGTTATTGGTACGGTGGCATATTCCATGTAAGTAACCAGGTGCATTCACCACCAACCAAGATTGTTTGTGGTATTGAAAAAAAATGCAGTCAGGTTATTTGTTGTTGTATTAATTTCACTTGTTCATACGACAAACTTCAAGGGGTCATGTATATGAGAGGGTATAAAATATTTAAAAAAACACGAATTTCCTCCATCTCTCGCGAGGTCTTCAACTCAAAAAGCCACTAATACACCTTGGACCCTCCATACAAGGCTCATAAATTAACCACCTAGTACTACTACATAACCAGATAACGTTTGTACACATGCAAATGTGTGCGTGAACTGTACTAGGGCTGGATTACGACGTGTGTGGCGTAAAAAATGGCACGGCTTTGCGTCAAAACGGCGTGACCGAACATGTGCATCATTATGAAGTGACCTTGCACGAGCGGCGTTCAATCCAGGTTGTCGGGTTCTCATTGAAATAAAAAAATATATATGACAGTTATTATGTATATATAAAAGAGGTTTATTTATGAAATCAATAATGACAAAATAGGTAACTAAATATTGCTTACACTGAAATATTTCCGTTTAAATCACTTGTCTCTAAATAATCGATTATCAAATCACTTGGTATTTAAAAAATAAAATCTTACTAACAGTTTTGTAAATACAAGATCGAAAATCATGAGCAGCAATTGGTATCGCAATCAATATTTTTGATGGCTGTGGTGCTGCCGAACTCGACTCGATTTTTAAATTTATTTATCCTGGCAAGTCCCAAGGGAAAAGTTTTAGATGTACCTGTTTATAATATGACCCGAGAGGCGACGAATTAATTACTGGGCGCCCTTAGGGAGTGGTTCTGTTTGTTCTTTAAGCCATTAATGCCACTATTAGTGCCACTCCCTTTGATTACCATCTAGTTTTAAAAATTAATGAGCTGTAGTTTTTTTACATAAATACCAAGCTGATTTCCATTTCAAACGACGATTTGAATCTTTATATATATATATATATCAAAAAGCTTTTGTACTCTACTTAAAACGAGCCTGTTTATACAGACTCAAAAGGAAGAAAGGTGCTTCTTTGAACCTTTCTGCCGTTCTTATCTCGCCACAATATAAGGGTCTCAGCAAGACTCGGTAATAACACTGTCTCAGACCTCAGATGAAGTTAGAAATTACAGTTAAATTCCTTCATACATATGTTTATCGGGCTCTCCTATCTCGCAGGGACGAGTGCGGATCCCAAAATTTCTACCTAAGTGGATTAATTAGAGAATCTGCATGGAAATATGATGAATAGTGTTCTCGAAAATAAGATCGAATCCCGTTACCCACTAGTGTAGGCAGTTAATCGAATCTCGGTACCAGCCGAAATGGAGTTTCGTCAAAATAGAGCTTGTTAGCTATTAATTAGATATAGTGTATGTATGCGTTGGATTAATACGCATTGTTATTGATCGAATTGCATATATATGCAACGGAAAACTTGAAGTGTAGTAAGTGTCTTCAGAGCTACAGCTAGCTGATATGCTGACCAAACCACTCTATGGGCCCAGACTGCAAGATTTGAGCAAGAGAGTCGGTCTTAACAGAATCTCTCGATCCTGAAAAAAGTTGGGAGGGTGTGAAGGCTGTATGTCTTTCTATGATAATCTCTTTGGTCAAATGATTAGATGAGAATAGTTTGACAACTGTAACAAACTCTCTATTGATTTCTCTATTGACTGCTATGGTATATATTTTCCAATTATTATTTCTTTATTATCTAGCTACAAATAATATACCAGCTCAGTTTATAAACGTTTATTCTTGTAGTACATGTTGTGTTTAGGATTCACGGTAATCCTATCAATCCACGATCTACCAACTCAATGCTTCCACACCTCGCACACTTCAAAAACTTAAAATGGTAGCATTCGTGCAAAACTTACCGTGAAAACCTACAAAAACAAAAACTTACAAGATATTCAAAATGTCGAAGATACGTATTGAACCTTTAAGTAAGGATAATAACAATACTTGGGCAATACAAGCTGAGGCTGTGCTAGTAAAAGACAAACTTTGGAAACACGTGCAAACCACCCCAATCGCTACTGCAAGTGCTGCAGACGTCGAAGGAGACAATCAAGCTAAGTCTACACTTATCCTTATAATTGCTCTATTGGAACTGAAGCAAACTAAACAATGCAAAAAGCGTCCCTTTAAAAACAGCTAATACTCACTAAACTAGAAGGGAACAATATACGAGAACACCTGAACAGGTTTATAGACATAGAAACTCGCTGACATAAAAAATGGAAATAAAAATCAACGACGACCTTTTAACTATCATGATGCTCTACAGTCTTTATCCAGAATATGAAAACTGCAGAGTAGCCATTGAAAGCAGGGACACACTACCTAAACCAGATGAGTTGAAAACCAAAATATTAGAAGAAAGCGAGGCTCGACACCAAACCCAAATGGAACCAACGAGTTCTCAAGCTGTTCAAGCTGCTCACTACGCAAAAACGTGCAAAGTATGCAAGAACAAAAACGTGTACTTCAAGAACAGCTCTCACAAAATTTTTGCACAGGCTGCTGGTCTAAACAAAACAAAAACAAGAAGACGAAAAGGTGACATCTCAAAATGAAACGTCAAACCATGTCGAAGAAGACTGTCTACTCAACGTTCAATCTACAGTTACTACCAACAGTAACTGGGTACTGGACAGAGGATGCACTTCTCACATGACCTCAGCAAGACAACACTTTACAACACAGGCAATCGCTGAGAAACGACCAATCGACTGAGATTAAAGGACGAGGTACAGTCGAAGTTATTAACAACGACTATGGCACAGTAAACCTTCTAGAAACACTGTACGTACCTAGCCTTACAACTAATCTAATCTGTTGCAAAAAACTCTCAAAATGGTGGCACTGTAACTTTTACCGGAAACAAAGCTACAGTTACCAAGAACAACAAAACTATGATGACTGCTGAAAAGAAAAATTATCTTTACTAAGTCAAAACGCAAATTAAAGATGGCTCTACAGCTACACCTGAAACAACCACGGTGACAACAGTAGGAAACTCCATCGGAGACTGGCATAGAAAACTAGGACACATGAACGGCAAAGACCTTCACCTAGCGTTGAAAAACGAGACGATAATCGGCTTAAACTTCAACAAAGACGAGGTATTTTCAAACTATTCTCATCTAATCATTTGACCAAAGAGATTGTCATAGAAAGATATACAGCCTTCACAACTTGGACTGTTGGTGCATTCATTGTGACTTTGCTTGTGTATTGGACTATGTGATCGTTTTTTTTTCTGTCAACTTGGCATTTGTGTACTGGACTTTTGATGTGAACAAACCATGGCGTACAGTTCTAATTCTGATTTTAATGCTCTGAAAAGAAAAATACGTTCTTTTTGTAGTACCGAAAAAAACTATGATATGGAATATGTATTAGTACATGAGAAATGCAACACCTTCCGCTTCATGCAATGATATTTCTAAAGCTATTACTTCTTTCGTGGGAATCCATTGGGCTTCAGTTTATAGAATTGTGAAAGAAAAAATAACAATGATGGTATTTTGATATCTCCCAAGAAAACGAAACTGCGTATGAAGATTATTGACATAATTGATGATTTTTCTAAAATTTGTGAGTAGATATTAGATATTCCAAGTTGCGGTGATGGGTTAATCACCAGCCCTATATGGAAGATCTATTGACTGACTGGTTAGTCCACGCAACTGTACCTCTGCCATCCCGATAAGGGCAAAGGCGCGAAGCAATGTTTTGTTTCTTTTGTTTAGACAATACGCAGATCCAAATTTTCTGGTATCATTGTACTTCTATTCAAGGGTCTAAAGGCTTGAAGAAATAAGTTTATTTGAAAATAAAATAAAATATATCCATATTTCTAAATACTTCTGAAAACATCTTCATTTGAATTTTTGTGCCCAATTATGGGTATTCAGTTCAACCAATGATAATTGTTATAATATAAACACGTGTTTTTCCTTGTATAGTTATATTAATGTGACAATGACAGTCTTGTCATAACAACGAGAACATAATCAACATAACAGGTTACTAATAAAAAGGTTGGTTATTCAAACCAAATCCTACCTATTTCTAACACTCCCACTTAGGTAGGATGTAGCGAGGTGTACGGACAACAAAAAAATAAAAATAAATAATTTCTCCCACTGAGTCGAAAAGTTCAAAAAAGTATTTTGTTTTTAAAATTCTCAAACTTTTCCTTCGGCACAGGTTTGGTCAAACCATCGGCGAGTTGCTCATTCGTACTGATGTATGTGATGGTTATGTCTCTGCCCTCATACCGTTCACGCACATAATGGTATCTTACATCTATATGCTTCGTGCGCTTATGAAACTCCGGGTTTTTAACCAGTTTTATAGCACTTTGGTTGTCGACATATATATTCACAGGGTCCTTGTTCAGATTGAAATCAATTTCACTTAAGAATTGACGAATCCACATTGCTTCTTTTGTAGCATCACATAGGGCCATGTATTCGGCCTCTGTTGTAGAGAGCGCCACTGAGGGCTGTCGACGACTGCTCCACGTGACTGGTCCACCATTCATCAAAAATAGATATCCGGTCGTCGACCTTCTAGACTCTGGGTCTGTGGCATAATTGGCGTCTGCAAAACCAGTAAGACCTGCCAGCGCACTGCCGCTATACAACAATCCAAGTTGTGCAGTACCTGCCAGATAGCGCATAATTCTTTTCACAAGATGCCAGTGCGATGCAGTGTAGTTTGTCAGAAATCTGCTTGCGACCCCTACAGCATAGGAGATATCTGGCCTGGTTGTAGTTGCAAGATATATTAGGCAACCGACAGCTTCTCTGTATGTATGGTGCTTTATCGTCTATGTCGTCACAAACTACCACCGTGCTTGTCTCAATTGGGATGTTCACTGGTTTAGCTTCATTCATATTAAATCTTTTCAACATGTTTCTCACATAACTTTCTTGGTGAATTAGTATAGTACCATTCTCTTTCTTCATATCTATTTCTAATCCGACGAAATATTTTGGATTTTCTTCAATTGTTATTTCGAACTTATTTTTAAATAACTGTAGAAATATCATAAGTGTAGATTTGTGTTGAGAGAATACAAGGCCGTCGTCTACATAAATGACCAGAATGACTTTTTCATTTTGTATAACTCCCACATAGACACATGTGTCAGCTGATATACTTCGGAAACCAATTTCCTTCATGAATTCGTCTAATTTTTGATTCCAACACCGTGGAGCCTGTTTGAGTCCATACAAGGAACGTTACAGTTTACACACCTTCTGTGTATCGACGTCAAGTCTTTGTGGTGGTACCATATATATTTCTTCAGCAAGATTTCCATTTCATCTTTTTTATTGACACACTGAGCGAGTAAGATTCGAATGGAATCATATCTGGTGGTTGGAGAAAAAGTCTCAGTATAGTCTATTCCAAGTTTCTGATCAAAACCCCTAGCAACAAGCCGTGCTTTAAAACGTGAAACTGTACCGTCAGGGTTTAATTTCTTTTTAAATATCCATTTGGATGTTATAGGTTTCTTGCCTTCTGGAAGTTCTGTCAGTTCCCAGGTTTTATTAAGTTTAAATGATTGTAATTCCTCGATCACCGCTTTTTTCCATTGATCTTCTTCTGGGCTTGCCATTGCTTCTTCGTAGGTACTTGGGTCTTGAGAAGCGAAGTTAACTACATAATTCTCAAATCGTTTTGGTGCTTTAAGGTTTTCTCTTGGCCTCAAAACTCTGCTTGTCGTTGGAATTTCTTGAGTTAAAGTTTCTTCAATCGGAATTACCTCGTTTTCCGCTTCTTCGATTGCAATCTCTGCAGTATCATAAAAGGTATCTGTTGGGTTATTGTCTGGGCCCTGACCGGTACTCTCGTCGACTATAACCAAATCGCGATCTTCAATCAGAGGAACAGTTTTGTCTTAGACTGTGATCAGCAAAGGGTCTGCATCCAAGAAAAGGGTATCTGCTGGGTTATTGTCTGGGCCCTGACCAGTACTCTCGTCTACTAAAACCAAATCATGATCTTCAGTGAGAGGAACAGTTTTGTCTTCCATTGTGATCAGCAAAGGGTCCGCGTCCTCAATATTTTCTATTTGACCAGAGAAAGTCGATTCATTGAAAAGCACGTTACGTGAGATGTGTGTGATGTGTGTGATAGTTGGTAGAGTTGCCGTCATACCCAACAAAGATCATTTTTTTACTTTTCGGTTCAAGTTTGCTCCTCAACTGATTTGGTATATGCATATATGAATCACATCCAAATATTTTTGTATGGGTTACATTTGCCTTTTCACCGGTCCACTCCTGATATGGAGTTGAACTTGGCGTTTGTTTAGTAGGAGTTCTGTTCAACACGTAGATAGCACAATAAACGGCTTCTGCCCAGAGGTGCATGGGACGCTTTGATTTGTGTAGTATGGTTCGTGCGGACTCCATGATCGTTCGCATATCCCTTTCAACGCGTCCATTTTGTTCGGGTGTGTAAGGCGCTGTTTTTTCATGAATTATTCCAAAATTGTTCAAAAAGTATTTAAATTCTGTGTTGCAGTACTCCGTGCCATTATCAGTATGTAGCACCTTGATGGGTCGCCCAAATTTATTTTGTATTAGTCGTAAAAAATTTTTAAAATTTTCTAAAACATCACTCTTATGTTTTATGAAGAAGGCAATTCTGTACCCAGTACAAGCGTCCTTGAATAAAACGAAATATCTGAAGCCGGAGATTGAAGCTGTCGATATAGGTCCGCATAATTCCGAAATATGACTTCACCAGGATTGCAGGGTCTCTTCTCCGAGTCAACTTTCGCAAAAAAAGAGGCTTGTGTTGTTTGCCATAAGCACATGCTTCACAGAAAAAATCCTTGAACTCATTTTGTGCGATACCTTGTAAAGTTCCATTCGATACCAAGATTTTTACATATTCAGCGTTTATATGTCCGAGTCTCTCGTGCCACAATTTCAAATTGCTATTTATTGTGACAGGATTGGCATCACAGGTCAGTGTCTCTTTATATACTGCCGTTTTAAATAGTACTCGATATAAATTATTTGGTTGCTTGTGTGCATATGCCACCAACCTTCTATCCATGTCAAAAATATTAGCGTGCCATTTTTATTTATTAATAATATAACCTTTCTCCGTTAGAACTCCTTCCGAAATTAAATTCTTCTTGAGATTTGGGATGTAAAGAACATCATTAGTTTCCGAATCGTGCCATTGATTATTTAGCAATTTCTTAATATAGACTGTCCCTATGCCTTTGACACACAACTCAGTGTCATCTCCTAGACGTACAGTTTTTGTCGGGCAATCGTAGAGCTTATTAAAGAATTCAAATCTGCTTGACATATGAGCAGAAGCTCCGCTATCTAAAAGCCAAATATCTTCATCGTCAGCTAGACAATTTAAAGCAACAGTTTCTGCCATAAACGCAGAATACGTCAAATTTGCTCCTGGATTCGATTTGAAGTTTCTTTTTCTTGAGTAACAGTCTTAGGAAATATGCCCTGGTTTTTGACAGTAGTAGCAGATAAGAGCCTTTGGAAAGCTTCTTCTTTCACCATACGCATTTTTGGTGCCCGTAGCTAAGACAGTAGGTTCAGTGGTGTTATCATTCGCGAGGTTTGCTTCTTCATCTAGTAGCCTAGCGGTTAAATTAATGACATTTTGTTTTTCAACATCCATAGATAACCACGCTTGTCTCACATTTCTGTATTTAGGAGGAAGACTGCCGATTATTTTCGTAATAAAGGCTGTATCACTTATGTTGTCACCTGCCTCTCGTATTTGCTTAGCCAGGGATTCTACTTTGGCAATATGTTGAGCAATACCGTCATTTTCTCCCATTCTGTATTGGTAAAATCTTTCGTGAAGTGTCATTTTATTAAACTCTGATTTTTGAGCATAAATTGAGTCTTACTTTTCAATCATTTGCTTCGAAGTTGTACAATTCTCTATCAGCACCATTTGCTCATACGTCAATGAAGACGTGACTATAAACATTACAGCGGCATCTTCCCGTTCTCGCTTATCCGCTGCCGCTGCTGCTGAGGTCACTCCGGCATCTCCAGCACTCGCACCTGCGCTCGCGTTCACGTTCACACTTCCTTCATCTTCTATATACCTTCCCAAGCCTTTTGCTTTCAACGCGCACTTTAATTGAAATTTCCATTGAAGATAATTTACTCCACTAAACTTTTGTAACATACCACATATTTCTTTTTCCATTGTGCTGGGCCCATAACCGTTATAATATAAACACGTTATTTTCCTTGTATAGTTATTTTAATGTGACAATGACAGTCTTGTCATAACAACGAGAACATAATCAACATAACAGGTTACTAATAAAAAGGTTGGTTATTCAAACCAAATCCTTCCTATTTCTAACAATAATACTGAAAATTATCAATGCAAATAATTTGAAACAAGCAAATGTATGGAATTTCTCTATGAGAAACCATGTTTTACATCGTCTGGATATATATGGATAAATAAAATGAATTTTCGTCTTAACAGTTAACTATTTTGAGAATGTAAGTTAAAAAGTATTCATATAGTTTTTTATACGTCAAGTATGTCACTTAGAAAACAATGTCGCAATGATGAACAATGTGAATCTTGTGGAATAAAATTACTTATCTAAAAGTCTGTATTCATCTAATAGGTTATGGGTCCAGACCCAGTTATTCCTAATTCGCGATAAAGAAAATTGTTATCATGGCGAGCGGCAGCAGTGTTGAAGTGAAGGGCACATCCTCACACCCCAATCCAACGGCCATCGGTGTCAACGCCATTGAGAAACTACATGGTGTTGACAACTACAGCACATAGAAGTTCATGATGCGAATGATTTTAGTGCACGAGGACCTCTAGGGTGCAGTAGAGGAGGAGAAACCGACAGGTGACAAGCTGCAGCTTAAGGCTCTTGCTCGTATATGCCTAGAAGTGGAGTCATCTGTGATAAGCCACTTGAGAAATGCCAAGACGGCTTATGAAGCGTCGGGTATTTTGCAGAGGACCTATGAGGACAAAGGTCTGTGCAAACGACTTGGCCTGCTAAGGTCCCTCTTTAGCTTAAAGCTTGTTAGCTGTTTTAGAAAGGTTTGGTATGAGTGATTGTAAGCCAGTCAGCACTCCACTGGAGACCGGTCTTATGTTGACTAAAGCTGAGAAGAAGAATGAAAGTTTCGAGTACAGAGAGTTGATCGGCTGCCTCATGTATATAGCGGTGTGCACCGAGCCTGATATAGCGTATGCCGTGAGCACTCTGAGTCAATTCAACGGCTGTTACTCTGAGTGTCATTGGAAAGCAGCTAAGCGCGTTCTTCGATTAATTAAGGGGACTATAGATCACGCTATCACATACAGGAAGGGTGAAATGTCTGTTAGTGCGTATGTCGATACAGATTGGGCGTCTTCTGAAGTAGATCGCAAGTCTGTAACAGGGTTAGTTTTTAAAGTCACGGATTCTATTGTCACCTGGGAGAGTAGGAAGCAAAAGACCGTTGCACTTCCGAGCACGGAGGCGGAATACATGGCTCTATCGGACGCTTGCAAAGAGCCTTTATTTTTAAGGAGTTTCCTTAACGAATGCCTTGGTGTACAATACAATATAACAATGCATAATGACAACCAGTCCGCTCAGAAGCTTTACGTCAACTCAATGTACCATGCGAGAACTTAGCATATAGATGTTCGGCATCATTTCATCAGGGACATCGTGAGTGACGGCTTCATAAAACTTGTATATCGGCGCACAGATGAGATGATGGCGGACTTGCTTACAAATGCTTTGTGCAAATATGCGACGGTGAAATATGTAGAGCAGCTAGGGCTGTCGATTGTTTAACTCTGCGTCAGTGGTTATTTTATAACAATTACATTTCAATTGTTATCTGCCCATAAAGGCCACTGTCACTGACGAGGGATAGTTGTGTTAGGGTTGTCACAACAATGTTTGTTTTATTTTTGATTGATATAAGAGTGTTTTTATTTTGTGTTATTTTTCTGAATACTTTTAGTTAAGGGCTGGTGTTGAGAAATTATTTAAAAAGTATTCATATAGTTTTTTATTCTTCAATTAGGTCACTTTGAAAACAATGTCGCAATGATGAACAATGTGAATCTTGTGGAATAAAATTACTTATCTATAAGTCTGTGTTTATCTTATAAAACACTATGCAAGTAAGTATAAATAAACTGAATTCTGTCTTAACTGATAAGCACATTACCATTACAAGTCATAATTCCTCTCAGTTAGCTTCCTTCTTGAATTACCTTCTTGGAGATATTTTGAGAAATACTACTGCATAATGTAGTTACTGTATGTAGTTTCTGAAATTTGACATCAAAGTAGTTTGATGATGAAATGTATTAACTTCCGCTACATCCACATTATTTAATAACGTGTAAATTACCCACGTACCCTGGTTTATTATAATTGTATCCCAACTAAGAATAACCTTCTTGAGATAAAGCCGAAACACTAAAAAAATATTAATTATTAAAGTGTCATCTAATTTGTAACACCACCACATATACCACAACAGTAATAAATATTGCTAGGTTAGTATCATAAAATAGGGACCATAAAAGTCTTATGTAACTGTTTTCCACCGAAAAGAAAGTATAATCTTATGTTATGTAACTTTTTTCCACCGGAAAGAAAGTATATGAAATATCCAGCAAAACAGCTAATATTTTTGCTCTTTATAGGTGCAAATTGAGAGCAAAGCTTAGATGATAGGGAAATGACTGGCGCTGTTGGACCTCCTTGAGAATTTCAATTGCCCCCCCTTTTGTTTTAATTGAACTGAAACTTTACTTTATTAAATTGCGGAGGGCCAAAGATTTCTCATCTTCGCTGATTTTTTTCCAATAGTCCTTGAAAATAGTTATAATTATTTTGACATTATCACTACGGAGAAAGTTATCTTACTTACAGTTTTAATAGATTTTATCCCCAGTTCTGAAAGTGCATGCACTTATTTGTATTTATTATATATTTTATTATTATTTATTGGATATTGATCTCTATGCATCATTCTGTATGGAGATGGAGACTACAAGATAATTTTATCATAGCCCTGTTGACATTATCATAAGCCACATTATAATATATAGTATTATTTAATACATACATACATTTACATAACTATATAGTATTATAATATCTGCAATATAAGGCACCAGTTAATACTAAGCCAAGATCTGTTGCTTAGTTATATAACTGTTATTTTTTCTAATCAAGTGTGGCATTTCATATCTCTTCATGTTGAACTTTATTTAACACCTGAAATAACATATTATATACAGTATGTATAACCTAAGCCCAGCAGTGGGTTGATGCGGGCTGACCATAATGATGTCAAATTTTCCAGCACAAACCAGTCCAAAACCAGCACAAATTGTCACATCAAATATTCATGTTCACCGAAACAGATATAAACCAGCATAAAACCAGCAACATATATGCATATGCAAGAGTACATCATAAGAAGGTTTAACCACCTGTCTACAATGATAAAGAATACAATTACTTGCTTCTGACAATGTGGATCTGACCACTGACCTTTAGTGAAACAAAGATTTATGTTTAATTCCCAGCGACTCATGATCTCTTGTCAGTTAAGCGGCACACCAGCCTTAATTAATTAAAATCCATTTCAATATAGTTCTACTAGTTTGAGTATATAAAATCACTCACCTTCTTAGTTCCTGTTTTAAAATATGTAATTTAATTGCTGTTAACCCTCGCTGACCCATGTCTTGCCTACAAGACATTTGCCTGGTTTTGCATAGGTTTTGAATTTTATTACCATGACATATGAAAATCGCGATGCCTCACACGGGGTTGGGTCGTGGTCAAATTAAGAGACCCTGTCTGTGTTTGCAATTTTTTCAGCAGCCCCCGGCTTTCGTGAAAACAATCGACATGTATGTACATGGAGTATGCACTTTTTGAAGTCATTGTACATTTATGCAATTTACAATTGCAATGGAAGCAGTACCACATAAAACATAACACTACCAGCATTATATGGAGTAGCTATACATTCTTTTGGCTCCTAACCTTAACCTTTAACTGGTGACAAGGGGTCTTACAGGCCCAGCGGCATCAGTAAAACAACATTTTGGCACCTTCTCCGGGTTTCCTTGGGCTCATCACCTGAGTAGCTTCGAGTTTACTTGCGTCCATGCCGTAGAAGGGGATAGCTGTGTCGGACAGGCTCAAATCGGTAAGTTACATTGGCGTAAAGTTCGGCAGGGGTCTCTCAGACCCCATGTCACCACTTACGTAATTTTTTACGTAATTTTGTTGTATTTTTTTTTCACATTTTTAACCGAGAACAATCAAAACTCCAGGAAAGCAGGAGCCAGTTGTCTTCCTCGATAAAAGCGCCAATCAAATTACCAGTTTGAATCGTGTCCGAAACGTGTGTGCTTGCAGTGTGCAAAAAAATTATGCCCAGACTGCATATAAAAATTGGAAAAGTTCAACCATTGTCAATTTCGTGAAAATACATTTTTGATTTTAGTTGTTTTTTTTCTTAATTCATTATTACTTCAATATTATAGAAAAAAGTGTCTTTTTTGTCAAAATATGTTGATGAATTTTTTGCTTATGTAATTTGTGATCTCATCTCTAGTTTTTTGATTTTTAAGACGACATACATTAAAATTGCAAGATCATAACAAAAAAATATATTCAGAGTATAGTTATTTGTTTTATTTTATCCATTTATATATGATAACACAGTTTTTACATACTCTGGGTAGCTTCCACACTTAATTTCTATGATTTATACTAGATACCGCAGTGGGCCTCTCAGTCCCTTTGTCACCAGTTACGTTACACAAAAACCATGTCACCAGTCAAAGGTTAACAAAACATTCAGCACGTTACCACCGGCATTACATGGAATATGTATACATTCCTGTGGTTGCCAGCCATAAAAAAAATATTCAACACTTATAACCACCAGTATAACATGCAATAGGAATCCATTTCTGTGGCTTCCAGCCATTATAAAAAAACACTCGACATGATACACCACCGGTGTACATGGAATTTTGAGGTTATGGTACATCGAATGAGGTACTTTCTCGCTGGGGAACACGTGAGACAATCACAAAATAGCAGAATATTCATGTATTCGTGATTACGGGCAGACCCTCCGGGACTCCTGCAACAAATAAACGTACTATCAATAATATGCCATCAGCCATCAGCCATTCGACAAATCGACATTATTTCATTAAACGTGGAAATTGTGGATATTACTTCAATAACTTGCCTTGTTTGTCATTGTGGGCTGCTACTAGTAGCATTATTTGTTCTACCTGGGTTTTTCACACAAAGAACAACAGGCGTGTTACCTAAAGCAAGAGCAAGAGTCTAAAATCACATTACGCCTCAGCAACGACGTTTTATCATTATGTGACTGTAATTTTGTTTTTCCCACATTTTCTTCTATTTATGTTGGCATTGTTATGCCAAGATATCCCGTTAAACATATTATTACTTAAAGCACAGTTTAAACTAAATAATTAGAACGGCGAAGTGCGTAACACAAAGACCAAAAAACTTGAAATGATTGATGACAGCTGAGGTGTTGCTATGAAACTTTTTGTCTATTCTCTAAAGAAACGCGTCACACATATGTCGATAACGTGGTTCTACCTATAAATCATATTGGACCTGGCTTGGAGTATACTAAGTATTGTAATATTTGCATTAGTTAAACTCAAACTTTTTTTAAAGATATCTAAAATGCAAAATGTGTAATTTTCTTTGCCCTCCTTCTTCAACAGTGGACGAATACAGAAAAAATAAGAAATATTACGTTTTATAAGTATAATTTAAATATCTATAGTAATACAGAAGTTTTGACTTAACTTTCGACTTCGAGTGTAATTATATTCATGTTTTGGCATAGCTAGGATTTGATTTCAATAAAATAGACAGACATTAACTGAGCATGCTGTAACAAGTCTTTTTTTACCATCCCGAAAGTTGCCACGACATTTTTGGCAAAGTTAAATTAAATATTTTGTAGTATACTTATTGACATTTAAGCATTAAGAACCGTGCAACAACTATTGATCGACATCAAACATTTCCGTGTATTTCAAATTAAAATATAATTTAATTGAAGTCTCTTCTGTTAACCTACTGTTTAAAGAAAATCTCTAATCAGCAGATAATTCAAGAATGCTTGCGCGTTTATTTTTACAGTATCTGCCAATGACCAGCACAGATTTTCCGGTACATTACACTACATATGCGTAATTAGTGATTTCGGCCCAAACTTGGCTCAAAGTGAACCCATACTCTGTGATCTGTCGCTGCAAACTATGCGCTGCATAATTTAGCCTAACTACGGCTTGATTTCCTTATAATGGTGGATAAATGAATGGTCTCGGTTTGTTTGATGTACAGGGCCGATATACTCGCATAAGTATGGTACATATACTAGTGGAGTACATCAATTGAGCCAAGATGTAAATAATTTCAATGAATGTGATTGAATTAATTCACATCTAAATAGTACTGTCAGTAAACCGTAGCTGTAAAATATATGATATATAAAGATACACATGAAACCAGTTACAATTAGAAGTACAGCGGTGTTTTATTAAAGTAATGGGAAAAGCCAAATACTTCAACACCCTATATACGCTGATTGATAAATACATTATTTACTAATCGATCATGGCCACTGAAGAATAATATCTTGTTCATCATAATCGTCATTGAGGAGGATGCTTGCTATCAGGATTTTCTCTCGTTCTGAGTACAGACATCCATTCACACCTTCCGAACTATGAACCATCTTTCTTAGACATTCTAACGGCTTTCCCTTAAAACAAGCATTTTTCCCATTCTTATTTAAAGGGCTCCTCCTCTGACTCTCACCTAATACTTTGGTATTTACATCGTTTTCCTGGCTGACTTATCGACTCACTGCCAGCACTGTTTCACTAGTATAGGCTGAAATTTCCTTAAGTGAGAGGTTTTATTGGGGTAAAACTGCAGGTTACAGCTGGCACTTACATTATGTTATGTAACCTATATGTAGAATTGACGATATCATGATATCGTCAACCATGGTTGAATTAGAACTTTCCTTGAACGATGAAATATTTAAGGGCAGAATACTGCGGTAGCTGAGGTAAAGACCAAAGAGGGCCAGCGCAATGGAGCCCTCCAACACCGAAATTTTGTGTTAGTACAACAACAACAAAAAAACACGTTGTACTGAATGCAAATACTTTTTAAAATATATGTTTTCGAAATTTTGTGTTAGTACAACAACAAAAAAAAACACGTTGTACTGAACGCAAATACTTTTTAAAATATATGTTTTCGTTAAATTCAAACCCATTCTGACCATTACATGAAATGGTTGACTATATGATGAAATGGCCAACCATTTCATGATATCGTCAATTCTACAATAAGGTTACAACATATCCATCCATTGAAATGGAAACATCGAATTTTCAACAAAACCAATATAATGACGCTTGACGTGTTTAATAACCGCTCTTGCGAATAATCGTGACCACAGCCCATTTAATTAGATCTTTTCTGTTAAACAAATCAGAATAGTTGCATTGTTGGAAAGAGTTTTGTTCATCTCATTTTGTTCATCAAGGTTGGAACCACGACGGCTCCACTATGTGGGTCGCTGTTTGTAATTTTGATATTTCGTTTTAGCAAGGATTTACAGGCAAGAAGGCAAGGCCTAAAAATTGCGGTGGTGTGTGTGATATGTGTGGATGATTTGTATATGTAAGAGCTCCGCGTGTCACTCACACACGTTCATTGCTCAGGTCCCACCTTCTTCAGTTTATTAATATCTGAAAACAAGTAATATTTTTTTTTACTATAAGTGGCTGAGACCAGATAACGCATGGTCCAAAGCAGAGGTAAAACTTCAAAATAAAATGCTAGATCATTTGTTACCCTACTAAGAGTTGCATATACTCCGTCATTTCTCTGAAACAATGAAGTTCTTCAGGCACCGTTTATTGCGGGCATAAAGCGGTTTCTTTTTTTTGTCGCGGTATTCTGCTGCGGCCTATTCTCGGGAAAATTTATACTAAACCCAAGCGCTTTGAAATTGCACACTTTGTTGTCTTTCAGCTTATTGCTAAACTAAATGAAAAAATATGTGGTGTTAAATATTCCAGGGCAGCGATGGAATAATTTATGGAACCCTTCATGTGCAAATCCGACTAGACTTGGCCGGTTTTTTGTTGTTTCTTTATAATAAAGATGCATGGACTTACTACAACTTAATGTTTTTTTATCAAAAGAAAAAATAGCACCGCATCATGTTGAAAAATATAGTTTGGCAGAAAAAACTTTATTATCATAAAAAAGTTATAACCCATTTCTCAAATATCTACTCTTTTTTTTGAACAAAAATTCGCAACAGCACTACAAACTTACATCAAGCAAGAATTTTGTCTTTCTTTATGACTCAAATATTTTGAAAAACTAAGTTTGATTACATAGAACCTACAATTTTTATATCATTTGTACACAAAAATGTGGAAAACCCTTCCCCATATAATCACCCGAGAGCTACTTAAATAACATTGCTTGTTATATGTAGAAAATAGAATTGGATTGTATGATTTGTTTTGAGTACGTACCTATTTGTCATAATATCTAGGAAACTGTGAACTTGCCACATAACAGCGCCAATATTATAAACTGTCGCAAATTTTTAAAGGTTAAAATGCTCGTTATATCTAGGATCCAAGTAAAATGACAGAGCTACGACAAAATTTAATTTCACTTTTGCCTGCCAGCTTTCTAGACATCAGAGAAAGTTGTTAACAAAACATAATATAAATTTTCTCATATTTCTCTGCTATTAAATTAATCAGCAGGGCAGGCGTAATCGCTGCTGCTTTGTATTTTTTTAAGGGTCAAAACACACCATTGCCGAATACGCGACCGAAGTTCGGCGTGATTACGCCTGCAATGCTATCACGTAAGGTTCGACGTGGAACTTCTGCGCGTTTGCGGCGATGGTATGTCGACACGATAAATATATTGTCGCCGCCGCCTGCGCTTCTTCTGCGCACGCGTCAACGGCGGCGGCTGACTCATCGATAGAACACAGCGCGTATGTTGCAGACTAGAATGGATAGACTAACATAACCAGACGCCAGAAGCGACGACCAGCCCGCATCATTGACAACGACAACGCTGACCTCCAAAAGGTAGGCACGGTCATTCAAGCCAGATACCACAGAGGCGAACAAAATAATATCCCTCAACAACTTGTTAAAGTCTGACATGGGAAAAAGAAGAATATTATCGAAAAAACAGGGTTCTTTAGTGATTGGCTTCCCTCATCATGCATTCTGATGGGTTGCTCATCTGCAACCCAACAGTATGGCCGCCCCGAGTTAATTTAATGGACTGGTTTCGCAGGCGCCCCCACGCTGGTCAGCGGGGTATCCACTAGCCGAGCTCCACGGAGTCTCCCGAATAACCGAAAACTAGTTGTACGACACTTACCTCAACTCATTAAGTAGCATGTTCGACGGCTTTACATTGGTGTTGAGCTATTGCAGAACTAAAATACGGGGGTTCCGCGGTATTTGTAAATAATAATAAAAAGGGTTGAGAACACAGAGACGTGACCGCAATGTCAGTTGAAAGATATCTAGAAATAGGTATTAGTCCAAGCAGTGAGGATTTTGTTGTATGGAGATTCAACAATCGGCCGCGGGCAGCCACAAAACACTTATACGGATCAGCAAGCGTGTTCTATCTCAACAGTTAAAACAGTAATTCAAATAATTATTATTAATTACGGTCATATCCTTAAAAGTATATGACCGTTAGAAAAGTTGTTGGATTATTGAAAAATCTATTAAAATACGGCGACTCCTATCCAATAATAAATATATAAAAATGGACGGAGCAGTTTTTCACGCTAAGTATTTAAGCAAAAATAATAAAACGATGTTTAAAAAGGAAAATTTATTGGATTACTGAACTAAATTATGTATTTTTAGGATATAAAAACATATTAAAAAATAATAATTGACGGAGTAATTTGTCAGTAGAACATAGAGTGAAAAATATTAAAAAGTTAATTTTAGGTACCACGGAAATCGAAAAAATGTTGGGTTCTTAAACATACCTATTCTAAATAGTACAAACTTAAGTATACAGAAAGTATTTCAGACTGAGGAAATATTCACAGAGATAAATAAGAAAGAAGAAATATACACGATTTTCATGTTTAGGTGAAAATACCTAACTTGTTGTAGCAAAATTTATTGGATTATTGTGAATCTATAATCTGTATCACCTTACTTCATCACATGCCAAATTTCAAAGACGGAGGAATTTTTCGGGTTACATATGCTTCGTTTATCGGACTATATCTGCAGCTTACATAATTGAACTTAATATAAATGTTATTTGTATTTACAGAACTAATTTAATTAATAATGATGACTATCTGGACACTCTGGAATGAATGCTCGACAAGATTAGCGAATTTTCTGTGAATATATTTGTTTAAATTTTCTGTGTTACCATTTCTTGTTTATGTTGTGTTTTATAACATAACTTAGGTCCTTTATTGTATATTTTTAAAACAATAAATTTGAATTTTACCACTGTAGTTTTTAAAATTATTTGATTGTTTGTTTGTTTTAAAAGGTCTTTATTAATCATAAACTTAAAATTATTTAACAACCCAGTGTACATTAATCCTAGGCTAAACAATCATAAAATAACAAAGTTTACAAGGCTGTACAAGCCTATTGAAACATATAACAATGGAATTAAGTTGATAATATAAGCTACGCGGTTAATCTATGAGACAAGTTATGTTCATCTTAGTAAATGCACATTTTTGATATCTACATATATAATAAAATACTGTAAAATACAAAATAAGAATACCAGCTAGCTTAGGAATACTAGCTCAGACAATCATACTTAATAAGTATATTTGAAAGTTAAACAAAGCATTAACAACAAAATATAAGTAAGCATATTTAACTACTCAGTTAACTTTTATACCAAAAGTGTACGGTAGTTATTAAAAGTGCGGCTGCGAACATAAGCAGTGCGAGCTGCGACCGGCCGGCGGCGATGTGATCACGCGCATGACTCATGTCCCCGCACGGCCGTCGTGGTGCAGCAAGTAGTGATGGGGGAGTTTCGTCACGTATCGATATCGATAGTTTGATTTCATGGGACGAGTTGTACCGATATTTGAAATGAGATCGTTTGGGTGGTCAGGATTAGTAATGGAGTAAAAATTTTTGGTCAGTCTAATTATGAAATCGATTAATCTTGGAAAATTTATTTGTTTGTGTAGATTGATCAGATTGGTACAAAATGGAGTATTAAAAGAATTTTTTAAGGCACGGTTTTGAATTACTTGTAATTTGTTAATATTAGTAATAGTTGTATTACTCCATACGGGACAGGCGTATGTAATGCACGGCCTTATTAAAGTCGAATACATTCTCATTTTGGTGGAACTGCTAAGAGTGGAGCGAATTAAGATGGGAAGACTGGTTGACTTTATAAAAATGATTTATTTAAACGAACAGAGTAACGTCTAAGATTATACTAATACAATATTGACTTAATCTAAGTTGATATTGGTATTTATAGCTAAATAATGAAAGCTAAGCATTGACGTCATGACCTAATGTGGGGTAGTGCTGACAAAGGATAATTGTAGCGGTTGGTCTACCTTAACTCCTCCCCCCTTAAGATCGAAATTATCTGAAGCCGACAGAGTTGGTTTCGGAGAATTTCGTCCTATACAATTTGTATATATCCTGAATTTAAACAATACAAAAACAACAAATAAAAACATAAAAACATACAGTAAAATAGTCCAAACACTAATATTTTTCACAACATAGATAAAATCGTCCGAAATAGTTTCACTAACACTGAATTTAGCACTGGTAATAACGTCTTTGATGTCGCTGAAGTCCACGTTCTGTAGGTCCAGCTGCTTTTCCTCTTGTCTGATGGGATGTCGCAGCTCTGGTAGTTGGATGAACGGTAGCTGCATACTGGTCGAGGTGTTTGTGGGTGTTGAAATGAATACCTCTCCAACTTCGGTGTTACAGTGGCTCCTTGGTTGTAGAAAGAAGGTCCCTTGTACAGTTTGTCTGTACACTTCTTCGTTGCAGTGTTCTGTAATTATCAATCCATTTATAGAGTATATCAGCCAGAAGTTTTTGGTGATCCCTTGTATTTTCTCCTTTTCTAAATGTATGATGTGTTGATGACATCTGGTGCAGTTCTCCTTCAGCATCATGATCTGTTCTATGCAGGTTTCTGTAGAGTATGGTACGACGTCATCGCTTGAACACAGGAACTTGTTGTCCTCGATCTCGTCGCATAGGTTCACTATGGGCCTGTATTTCAACCTATTCACCATAAGGTAAGGGTGTTCGGGGATAATGGTAGTGGTTTTTAGGGTTTTAGGATTATAGACAGGGATAGGAATAATTTTATAATAAGTATACGTGTTTGCTTCTATCAATGGAACTTCTAATACAAAAACTAATCTATTACTAATAATATAAGATTTAATAATAATACTACGTTCTATTTTAACTAAATCCGCTTGATTTACTGGGTAAATTAAATGAGCATGTTTTTCTACTTCTAAAAGAATGTGGATAAGTTCTGTGGTATTGATGATAGACTGATGTAGAACATGTAATTTGCTGAAAGCTATAGCTGTCTCAGTTTCCTGAATAAAGTCGTAAATAGTGTGAAAGTTATTCGAAATTTGGAACAGGTTATTCATAAGAGATAAAACATTATCTCTTTTAGATTCTCTTTCTAAAAATGACTCTATTTCTACAGTTTTATTACTCAAAATGTTAACGTTCATGTTGATTTTTTGCGATATGTTAGCGAATTTATCTAGGGCATTTACCATTAATGACACTTTACGTTCTACTGAATGTTCCGCATTTTTAAGATGGCTTATCTCTAAATCATAACGTACTGCATCTGTTTCATCTAAATTTCCTGAAATAGCTTTAACTAATGAACCTAAAGGGCTAAATAATGCACGTTTAAATCTAGAAAAGGGTAAAATCTGATTTATCCTATCTCTTATTATCGATTCTAATGATTCTATTTGTCTACACAAACTACCTAGTTGATTTTTAAATTCACTATCATTTGAAATGGTTGCATTTAGTTGATTATACTGTTGAAAATTAGCATCTACTTCGCTTAACAATATATTTAAATCTAATGTCTTAAAAATAGTCCACGAGTTAATCCTCATCACTGCCGTCCCAAGTTTGATCGGAGCTATTCCCGGATTTGTCTCCAGACTTTGAAGTTCCAGGCTGTGGATCGAGCCGATCAGTACCAGAAGTACCTGGCTTAACCTGTGGAGGACGTTTAACATTCTTAATTGCCACTCTTGTCTTTCTTTTCTTTAATTCTACTGGGATTATATTCCTATTCGGTTTACCTATTACTTTAGCCTTTTCATAACGCGGCAAGTCTTTCGCTTTTCGCGTCCTAGTATTTTTCATGAAAATATCGTCACCTTCTTTGATTTCAGGTGGTTCTTCTCCACCTCTCTTTTCCCTAACTTTAACTTTATCTTCATGAAGCTTCTCTGTGACATATTCATATAAAACCTTCAACCTTTTTCTATGATCTTGTAACAATTTTTGCATGAGATTTCTTTCTCTATCAATATCAAACACATTGCTAGAATCTGTATTGCCGAAAACTATTTCAAATGGTGTGAAGTTGGTAGCAGAGTGGATGGAGTTATTATACGCCATGATTGCGTAAGTCATAACGGAGGCTGCATCCATGTCACTTTTCTCGTATTTCGCTAAACGATAGATTTCGATAATCGTTGAGTGAAATCGCTCAACTACTGCCATTGAGCTGGGACTATTTGGAGTACCTATGTGAAGCTCAATTTTATACAACTTCAAAAGTTCTTTGATTAACTCATTATTAAATTCAGTACCTGAGTCACAATTAATTTTCCTGGCTAATCCGTACATGCTGAAGTATTTTATTAAAGCTTGTACTACTTCTGGTGTACTGCGATTCGGTATGCTAATGGCCTGTCCTAACTTACTAAAAGCATCGACTATCGTTAGATAGTATTTACTATCAATGTACAGTAAGTCCATGAAGACTTCCTGAAATGGTGAGCTTTGACTCTGTGTCAACTGTATACATGGTTTAATGGGTTTCCTTTCATACTTCATTCTTTTACACTGTTCACATGAATTTATAATAGCTGTAACGGTTTCCTTCATGTTTTGCCACCAGTAGTGACGTTTTAATTTCATTAAAGTTTCATTTATTCCCCTGTGACACGTTTTCCCTTCATGATATTTTAATATGACCTCTCGTTGGTCCTCTTCGGAATCGGTTAAGTTAACTGTACGTTCCGTACATTCAGTCAACTTCAGCGTTCCCTTCTTAAATAGTCTTGTTATTACAGCTGAAAAAGTTTTCCTGAAATCTTGGTTCTCGAAATAAATAAAGTACTTGTGTTTCGTGTCTATATACTCTTTGAGAAACTCCTTTGTTAATTTTTCATTGTTAATGGGCATAAATACTTCAAGTATACGTTGTTTCTTATTAGATATATCGTTTACGTATAGCTTATCTTTAAACCATGTCTGAACCAGAATCTGCTTTGGTTTACAGTCTATCGCTTCTTTTAGAATAGGTATTCCTTCATGTTCCCTATTGGATATGGAATTTGCTGTAGCACCGTCGTCTGAATCTGAAATTTCTATCAATTTAGGCGACTGCTCGCATTCTGAATCTGAAAGCTCTATTACTTCAGATGGCTGTCCACCTTCAGATTCTGAGATATCCATCATCTCTGGTTGTGGCCTATTCTTCTTCTGAAAATTCTGATTTAAGTCATCTAACTCTTTCCTAACCTCAAGTACACGATCTTCGTTTTCATCTATATTCGCTATAATAGAATCTAAATCATTATCGTTATCTATTGCATTAATCTTTACTCTAGAAAGGGCGTCAGCATTCGTGTTTTGCTGTCCTTTCTTGTACTTGATCTCAAAATCGTATTCTTCTAACCTTAAACGCCAACGTGTGAGCTTGCTATTCGGTTCTTTTAGTGAGTACAGCCATGCCAATGGTCTATGATCTGTATAGATTGTAAACTTTTTACCATAGAGGTAGGGCCTAAAGTGCTTTACAGCCCATATTACGGCTAAAAGTTCCTTCTCTATCGTGCTGTACCTACTTTCGGTATCACTCAAAGTCCTACTAGCAAAGGCTACAGGTTTGTCTGACCCGATTGTTCCCTGTGATAATACGGCACCTATGGCAAAATTGGATGCGTCAGTGGTTAACACAAATGGTTTGTCGAAGTCGGGGAACTGAAGAAGGGGTGCATTGGTTAGCAGCTTCTTACAGGTTTCAAAACTGTTAACGTATTCCTCATTCAATACTATCTTTTTCCCTTTCTTTAAACAAGCTGTAAGGGGTCTTGTTATTTTAGCGAAATCCTTTATAAACTTTCGATAATATCCTATCAATCCTAGAAAGCTTTTGATCTCAGTTGTTGTCTGAGGGATTGGGTACCTTAATACCGCGTCTATCTTATCATTGTTTGGCATGAGGCCCTCGCTGGTTATTGTATGTCCTAAATACAATACTTCCTTTCTAAGAAAATGCGATTTGTCTAACTGAATTTTCAGATTAGTTTGACGAAATCTTTCAAAGACAGCTTTTAATTTTTCCACATGTTCTGGTAAGCTTTTTGAGAATATGATGACATCATCAAGATATACGAGACAGTGTATTCCTTGCAACCCTCTGAGCACATTGTCCATTGCTCTTTGGAAGGTTGCAGGTGCAGTTTTCAAACCGAACGGCATTCTGTGAAATTCAAAGTGTCCAAACGGGGTGCTGAAAGCTGTTTTTGATTTATCGTCTGGTTCTACTTCTATTTGATGGTACCCACTGGCAAGGTCGAGCGTAGTGAAGTACATACTCTTGCCTAACATATCAAAAAGATCATTAATATTTGGCAAAGGGTATTTGTCATCAGTCGTTATTTCATTCAGTCGCCTGTAGTCAACGACCATTCTCCATTTTTGTTCACCTGAGGCATCCAATTTTTTTGGCACGAGGTGAACCGGGGCACTCCACGGTGAGTGTGATTCTTGAATAATGTTATCCCGTAACATTTTACCTACTTGTTTCTTAATTTCCTGAGTCTGAACAGGAGGTAACCTATGTGCTTTTAAGTTAATGGGGTCTTCGTTCTTTGTTCTAATACTATGCTTCACTTGATTGCTGAAGGATAACGGTATATCCTCGCAATAAAATATATCCCTATATTCCCTACATATACTACCTATTGTCATTCTTTCTTCCTCATTCATGTGGTCTAGTCTAAGTTTCTTAAGATTATTTTCTAATAATTCATCAACATCTTGTTGAACTCCTGACCGTTTCAGGTGAGTTGAATTTACGTTTTGTGATTCTTGATGAAACAACTCTACATTGAATGGGGCCGTAACCGTTAATTTATGAAGCAATTCAGTTGTATTCTGAATTACAGTCGTCGCGAAGCCGTTAGTGCATTTCACTATGGCGGCTGGCATTCGAACTCCGTTGCTGAATTGGGTATAATTCAGAATACCTTCTCCGTGCAACAAGTTCACTGGCAACTTGACTCTCATCTCACATCGAGGAGGTAGGTTATACATCTCTCTCGTGGGTGGTGAGTAAATTATTGGTATTTTTGTATAATCTGTAAATAGTGTTTGAGACTTCATATCAATTTTCGCGTTCAGTTGTTTCAACAAGTCACTACCTATCAGACCATCATACCTTTCATCCACAGAATAAACATAAAATTTATGCTTTTGATTAGTATTAAAAATGTTGGGCAAGTTGATATAAACTACCTCATTGTGCCTGCTTGAGGCATGTGTACTAATCACTTCAAACGATTCGTTTTGTTTTGAATTTGCGTAGTATTCGTTAGCAACCTTTGGGCTAAGAAAAGACCGAGTACTACCCGTATCTATCATGAAAACGGCGTTAAGTTCCGGTACACGAATATGCGGCAAATTCAAACGCTTACTACAATTAAGTTTTATTTTCTCCCTATCATCGAGGCTTCTACGTGAAAATTTTCCGCTGGCTCACAGTAAGGGACAGAATTTAGACCGTCACATACTTGTGAGTTGCACGGTTGAGAATCGTAATAATCATTCTCGGTGTAATTAACGCGCCTTGAACTAGCCGTTCGCATTGTTACATCGGTATTCGAACCCGATGCGGTAGGCTGTTGTGCGTCATAGCCCACACGGTACCTATTGTCCACGGCAGCGGCGGCGGGGTGCTGACGATGCGTTTGCGCTTGCACTGGCGGTGACCTACTTACGCGAGGCCCGTGTTGCATGTTATTTTCATTAAATCTATTTATAGCATTAGCGTACTGCTGTCGATTATTTCTAACTTGAAATGAATTTTGTTGCCCGTTTGATGCATTTTGTATCGGACTAAATGCATTGTTGGGTGCAGATGCACTTGGTGGTCTTTGCGAGTTGTCAAATCTTGGAGGGTTGTAGTTATTATTCTGGGTTCGGCTTGTATTAGCACTGACTTTCGGGTTCTTGGCATCGTACACCGTCTGAAAGTTTTGCTCCTCTAACACAATCTTTAAAGCATCCTCCAAAATTGTGACATTTCGCAACCGCACCAACCTAACTAAATAAGCCGGTAAATTGTACAGAAAGACATTCAGTGACGTGTTATCATAGATGTGATGTTTAGCCACACGTAAATTTGCGTCCACAACAGTTTCATTTATTTTTGAAAATAGACTACTCCTCAAGTGTTGAACTCTGTGACAAAACTCTACGTAACTTTCACTTCTATTTCGCTTTAATGACTCTAATTCCATCGCCAAACATTCTTCGGACCTTGGGTCACCGAAGTGTTGGCTTAGAAGATCCTTTAATTCATTCCATGCGCTAATCAATTCCCTTTCTCCTACTAAATTAGCAGCTTCCCCAGCAAGTCGACTGGTAATCACATGAAATAGGTATTCATTTTGTAAATTCCCCCCTTGAAAATTTTGTAAAATATATTCACATTTCTTAATAAATAGTGGTAATGCTCTGGTTTCTCCATTGAACACTGGTATGATTTTAATCATTTCCGTGGGAACCCTAGTAATGTCCTCCATTTTGGCGGAAAAAAAAAATCTACCGATAAATTAACTATACCTAACGATAACACTATGAACGTTATTCAAGAAAAATTAATTCTCGAATAATGTTACTATCCACACGATAATGTTAAGGCGTTGACTAATCCCTAACAACACGTATAAATATTATAACAGGGTAGCGGAAGTGAAGAGTAGAGGAATGGTGAACAGGTGTACTCACAGTCCCGTAGCTCCCATGTCCTTCCGGAATATTGCTAGTCTCCAAGTGTCCTCTGCCTCTGGTCCAGTCCTTGTCGGGTCCTTGTTCCTGGTCCGTCGCTGCTTGGCTGCTTGGCTCCACAGGAATTTGACTCGGCTTCTTCTTAATAAATTTATTTGTTCGAGAATCTCAACTAAACCGTAGAAACGGATGGTGGATGCACGTACGGTAACGGCAAACCAACTGTTGAGATCCTGTCCGCAGCGCCAATTAAGATGGGAAGACTGGTTGACTTTATAAAAATGATTTATTTAAACGAACAGAGTAACGTCTAAGATTATACTAATACAATATTGACTTAATCTAAGTTGATATTGGTATTTATAGCTAAATAATGAAAGCTAAGCATTGACGTCATGACCTAATGTGGGGTAGTGCTGACAAAGGATAATTGTAGCGGTTGGTCTACCTTAACTAGCGCCTATTGAGTAGTGGGGATAAAGCTTTAAAAGCATTCATACCCTTTGTTCTCAGGTGAAGGATGTGATCGTTCCAACTCAATTTGCTTTCTAGGATTAATCCTAAATATTTTACGGTCTTATTCCAGGGTATGATGTGATCGTCAATTGATAAATTTCTTGTAGGCATTTGTCTAGCGCGAGTAAATAAGATTGCCTCCGTTTTTGTGCTATTTAACTTCAGCTTCCACGTGGTGAAAAATTTAGATAGGCCTTCGATAGCAAGTTGCAATCTATCTATTACGAGATCAACATCCTTTGATGATGTAAGACATGCTGTATCATCGGCAAAGCACGCCAAACTTGTTCTGGTTTGTTTGGGAATGTCGTTCATGTACAACAAAAACAAGTAGGGACCAATAATAGAGCCTTGTGGTACACCGGCAGGAATAGGGTGAGAAGTGGATGACACATCGCCTATATGTACATAAAAACTACGGAAAGACAGATAAGAATGGATCATTTTAATCAGGTGCATGGGGACTTTGCATAAAACAAGCTTATGAATAAGTCCTTTATGCCACACTGTATCGAATGCCTTTTCTATATCTAACAGGAACATTCCTGTTGAGTGACCTAGATTCATATTGTGAGCAATGGACTCAGACACTCGGGCAAGTTGCTGAACAGTGGAATGGGCATTTCGGAATCCGAACTGTTCATTGATGAGAAGATGTTTGGTATGCATTAGAAGACGTGAATTTATAATTTTCTCGAAAAGCTTTGCAAGGGAAGGAAGTAGGCTTATAGGACGATAACTTATGGGAATGGTCCCGTCTTTGCCAGGCTTTTTTATAGCTATTACCTTTGCCACTTTCCATGCTGATGGAAAGTATGCTAGTGACAGGCATGAATTAAAAATTTTGGTGATTAAGACAACAGCTTTCTGTGGAAGACTTTTCAGTAAGCAATTCGCAATTTTATCCAATCCTGGAGCTTTGCGCAGTTTGAGTCTGCGAATGAAATTAGCTAATTCCCTAGGAAAGACCGGATTGACTAGTGTGCCTGGTTGAAAGTTGGCAAGAAGTGAAGATGACGCCATGACATCCGCTTCAACCTCGGTGCTTTGCCAGTCGTGTGTTAGGATCAAATTTTTGTGGAAGGCAGATGCTAACTCTTCACATTGTTCAAGAGGAGAAGATGTTTTAGAGCCATCGGTCCTCAAAAGAGGGGGAATTACCGCAAAGGAAGACGCTTTAATATTTTTGGCCAAACGCCATAAATCTGGCCCCGGATTATTAACTTTCTTCAGTTTATCGCTCCAGATTTTGTCATTATGTTGGATAATATGAGAATGGATATGTTTGTTAAGGAAATTAATTTGGGTGCGAAGTTGCTTGCGGGTTTCCGAATTAGTCTCGTGTTGGTCGAGTTTACGTAGGCGGTTTTTGGAGCTAATAAGTCTTCTGATTTTGCGAGGAAGACGTTTAGGTGAAATTGATGCAGAGACTAGAGGTATTGCAGTATCAGCAGCGAGGGTAATGTTGTCAGTTAGATTCGCAATTGCTCCGTCAATTTCTTCAGGGGACTTGAAGACTGCGGAGGAGAGATGTATGTTATTATTCAGAGAAGATCGATAAAGATTCCAGTTTGCTTTAGCAAAGTTGAAACGGGTGGTGGATTTACGCTCAAAAGTTACCATTATCCGAAAAAATACGGGAAGATGATTTGAAGAGAGTGCAGCTATTGTTATAAAACTTGAGTCATCGATGTTGTAAATGTTGTTAGATACTACGAGATCAGGTAAAGATTGAGTGTGGTTAGGACGATAATGAACTAAGGTTGGGCTGGATGGCGCATAGATTGAATAATCGCGATTGAGCATATGATTGAAGAGAATATTACCAAAAGAATTAACTACCCCTGGAAACCAGTGCTTATGTTTGGCGTTAAAATCCCCCATTAAGAGCACCTGATTATCAGACTCTAGAAGTAAATCGATATCACTAGTCAATAATGGAAGATTTGGAGATTGATAAATTGAATAAATTGTGCATTTAAAATTATTAATGTTAAGTTTTATGCCTATTGATTCAGTATATTTAGTTTTTGGAGAACCAACGAGGGAATGATCAACATCTGATTTTACGAGAATCGCTACACCTTGCCCTATGCCGTTTTGGTGTTTGTCGTTGCGGTAGCAGACGTACCCAGGAATGTTGAGTTTGAGGCGATTTGTCAACCTAGTCTCGCAAATAGCAATAATGTCAACTGCCAAACTACTTACAAGGTCTGCAAGCTCGCACTGCTTTTTGTTTACGCCATCAGCGTTCCAGTATAAGAAGCGAAGGTCTTGAGAGTTAAACATAGTGGCCTAGATGAGTCAATATCAAGACTACCTTATCCAGGATTGAATTACACTGCAAAAATTGGCTCTTGATGGTTTGGATCGTTCTTAGAATATCAAGCATCTCCTGTGTTGTTGAGTCCTGTCCCAGGTTATGGGTGGGAAGTAACGGTGGTTGGTCTGCAGGATTTGTTGAACTAGCGATGTCAGCCCACGTTCTATCATTGCGCATAAAGACCGGTTTTATGCCAGGCAGATTAGGAGCAGGACGGTTCAGAATAGCAGGACGGGCATCTGTACGGTTTACTCTCATTCTGTCCAGATATGAAAGTCTCTGCGGACACTTATGATAGTTTGCTGGATGCTCTTCTTTACAGTTGCAACACTGAGCGGGAGTTGAACGATCCGTTTTAGGACATGCTTTGGTTTCGTGTGGTTCAGTGCACTTCACGCACCTCGGTGGAAAATTGCAGTTACGAGCTGCATGCCCGAAATTTTGGCAACGGTAACATTGCGTGCCAGCAGATTTGTTTGCCTTGAATCTCGTAATTTCTACAACGCAGTTTCCAATGTATTTTATCTGGCGAAACTTGACAATGTCTATTCCAGGGGGAAATTGTACCAAGTATGGTGGACACGTAGCACCTGCATTGGATGGCGACACGAGTTTAGTGACGATCGCCCCTTCAAAACCAAGTTCTTTTAGATCCTCAGGTAAGGTGGCTTCAAAATACGCTGGCAGGCCTCTAATGACTACTTTCGTCATTTTTTCATCCTTCCTGGTGAATGTGTGGAACTGGACATTTTCAGCTCGAAGACCGTCGATGATTAGTTTATGGGTCGCAGCGGAGTAGCATTGAACAGCCACTCGATTGTTGCTTCTATATTGAAGGTGAAAGTTTTTATCGATTTTATCAATCATACCTTTGATAGTTCCGTGAGTCCAATTATCTTGGATCTGGATGATGATGGGAGGAACTCGTGTCGGGTTTTTCCTCGCTGTCACTGCGTGTTTTAAAGGTTCAGATAGGCCTTGACTTGGATCCACAGATAGGTTGCTGAAACGGTTTTGAGTGATGAATCTGGGCTTATCAGAAGCTGTTTCGGAACTTGAATGAGTAGCAGTTCGCTTCGGCAGCTGCCAGCCATCTGAAGTTTCTTCATCTCTGGTGCGCTTGTTATTAAGGCTGGAGCTTGAGGAGCTCCTGCTTACGAATTTATCCATGTTGGATTCAACGACGATATCGATACTCCCAACTATCGATACTTTGCCCCATCACTAGTTGTAGTCGAGTGGGAACCGGTAGCTCACTTGCGAGGTAAGAACAGACGTGCGCGCGAAACGAGAACCCAACGAGGAATGAAAACCCAACGAGGAATGAAAATTATTTGATTGTTGACAATGTGTAATGGTACACGAGAGTCAGTACATTTGATACTTCATTTTGCGTGACAGAGGGCTAGCCCTTCGCCGCGCTGTTTTGAATACGAGAATCGGTTCATATAACGTTTGGGGTTTTGAGTAGCTCAGGGTAAGATAGCAAAAAACAATGTGCCCAGCGCGTGGGATGGTTCCAGGAACAGAGTTCAGGTCAGGTTTTTTTTGTCGCATTCCTGCGTAATGTGTAGGGATCAGAGCCGATTTGGCTGCGCGCTGAATAAATTATGAATAACTAAATAATGGAAGGTTATTATGGAACGATACGGAGAAAGATATTATGTTGACTGCAAATATACAATTGCGTTTGGTTGGTATGACATCACGAGTCTGAATATCATTCTAGTGGTCTTTGTCTAGCGCGCTAGCGGTCGGGAAGGCTTAAATTAATCGCAACAAGCTTTTATGGTCAGCGATCAACAGATTTTGTGTATCGGCCATACCGAATGACTTGAGTGATAACCTACGGTTGATCATAGTGAATATGCGTACACACAATTTGTAGAACGGCGGATCTGCATGACATGGTTGAAATTAGACCCTGTGTAGTTAGTGATAAGAAGCTTCGCTTGGGCAGAGCGTGTTCGCAAAGGACGCCATTTTTTTTCAGACATGTGGGGACTATAAATACGATTGCGTGGGAAGGGAGAGCATTCAGTCTGAGCGTCTAGCTACTGTGACAGTCGTCTTTCAACAAATTCTAAACAGTTTGGTCTGCCGTTTTACGCGTCGGAACTGGACGAATTGTGATTGCGAAGTTTCAGTGGTTTTTCGTGAGTGTCTGAAGCGCCGAGATATACCTCGGTTCCTATCCTTTATATCAACCTACCCCAAATTCCAAAACTATCCTTGGGTCGTTAGATAAGAACTTGTAGGTAGAATAGACGATCATAGCTACTGATAGCGGTGGCTCGACCTTAGCCTTTAATGCCGTTACAGATTTTCTGGTGCCGAGACCGAAGGATATCCTAGATAGTCTGATATCTAGATATTCTAAAAGAATCAAGGTCTAACGCGTTACTTTTAAAAATAACACAACGTAGAAACGATTTTAAACAGTTCAGTTTTGTAAGTAAGAAATAAGCAAAAAAAAGGGGCATTGTTTTCACAATTCTTCGGACGAGCTACGGCGGTTTAGTGTTCAGGAATAATGGCCGGCCGGATTAGAAAAAAAAACGTTAGTCGGGTAGTACAAGACGATTCACTTTCGCAGACAAGTGAAATGGCGTCAGGACAGGTGACGCAATTGTCATCTGAAATAGTGAATAGATTAGACAGTTTGGAAAGGGGTTCAAGTAGTACAAGTAATACTTCGGACAGACAGACTGACAGACAGGAACTAGAGACGTTTGAACAGTCGGTAGAAAAACGTCAATCATGCATTGTGAAAATGACACAAAAGTTGCCGACATTCGATGGGCGGAGTTCGGAAAATCCGATGATTTTCTTAAGAGATTTAAAGGCTTATATTAAAGTCTCGGGAGATAGTTCTAGGGCTTTGATATGGGCAACGGATAGTTTGGTAGGAATTGCAAAAGTTCGAATGAGCATATACAGAGACTCATGGCAAACCTATTCGGATTTTGAAAAAGATTTCAGAGAGGTATTCTGGGGTGATAATGAACAGGAATTAATTAAACAAAGATTCCTAACTGCGAAGTTCAATTCCAAGAAAGGTCAAAGTAAGGAAGAATTCTTTGCCTCTCAATTGAATAGCATATATGAGCTTACGATACCGTTTACTGATACGGAGAAAATCAACACGATTTTCAGACAGTTGCCGCGCGATATTCAGGTAGCGTTTTTTCTAGAAAGGAACCAATGACTATACGAGATGCGGTCGAGTTCCTTCGGCATTTAGAACGGAATTTCGATGGGGAATTAAGTGCGTTGCAGAGTTTGGAGACAATGAATACGAACGACGTAAGGCGGAATAGCTATATGCGTGGGCAATATCGAGCTATGCGAGTAAATACGATGCAATATAACGCGGTGAGTCGTAGGAATAATTATAACGCGGAAACAAAGGCGCGAAACGAATTTGGGACGCGCGCTCGCGGTTATTTTCGCGGTAGAGGTAGACAGCTTCAGGCTAGTTTCAAGGCAATAGGGTTCCAAAGGGGCAATGATGTTTCAGATAATACAGAGGCAGGGCAAAGTTCAAGTGACAGGAATAATGCGATAAGTTCGAATTCAAAAAACTAGTGGACTCGCGCGGGTCGTTCGCGCTCAGATATTTATTACGCTTCGGGTGGACAGCCGATCAAATTGAAAAAAAGCATAGACTGTATGAATTGTGTGATTTGGATTCGAACGTGGGTGTGAATGAATTTATTCAATTATTAGCGCATAAAGCGCACGGATATGCCGTGTGTTTAGAAGAAAAATCGATATTGAATTGTATAGGCCGCAATTACAGGCGTTTACATACGATATTCAGAGACGACGATTCGAATGAGTGTGGGCGCGATTTATGTAATACCTTGACATTACCTGAGATAGATGTGCGTATTGGGAATATTGTTGTAAGGAGTTTGATTGATTCGGGCAGCGAAATCAGTGTTATTAGTCGGAGAGTGTACGATGAAGTGTGCAGGCAATTGGGAAAACCGACGAAAATACCGATTCCAAGTTTGAGAATCACAGGTGCATTTGGGGTCAGTAAGGAAAAGGTTGATAAGTTAGTTACGTTGCCATTAACAATAGGTGAATGCGTTATCGATACTCCAATGCTAGTATTAACAAGGGTGCCTAAAGATTTAATTTTAGGGTTTGATTTTATACAACAGACGCGAGCCAGTTTAATGTGTGAGGGTAATAAGAGGCTAATTATACGAAGCGCCGGGCGGATATGTGAAATACCATTAGGTACTGGTCCTAATCAGGATTCTTGCTATTGTACAATGGAAGTGCAGAACCAAGATACCAGTAGAAATATGATAGAGGAATATGTGAATAATTCATCAATACCTGTTGAACACAAAACAAAGTTATTGCCGGTGTTAAATAAACATGCAGAGTTGTTTAGCGATAGGGTAGGTCGGACAAATAAATATATACATGAGATAAAAATGAGAGATGAAACGCCTTTCGTAAAACGAAGCTTTCCCATACCGTTCGCATATCGCGATAAAGTAACAAAACGTTTGAAAGAAATGGAACAGATAGGTATTATTAGCAGGCAGTCTACGGATTTCAGCAGTCTATTGACTTGTGCACTAAAGAAGTCGGGGGGGTCCGTATAGTCAATAGTCAATAGTCAATAGTCAAAGTACTTTATTACTGTAGATATTTACATATACTTAACAAACGTCATTTTTTGCCTCTTCTCTACATTGGACCACTGTGGGAGAAGAAGGGCGTAGAAACTCCCACAGATTTATTTTTAGATCTCTTTTAAAAATAGGTTGTGCTTAACTAATACAAATATGAAAAATTTAATTGTTATGATTAATAAGCAGGAATAAATAATAACAAAATTATTAACATCAAGGTCTGTGTTGAGCCAGATTAACCCCATACAGTCCTGTCATTTAAGTAATCTTGAACATTGTAATATCCCTTTTTCGACAAAGTCGCTTTAACATGCTTTTTAAATTGCTCAAATGGCAATTTCAAAATCTCCAGAGGTATCTTATTGTAGTAGAGAATGCACTGACCCTTGAAAAAATTGCTAACCTTCGCGAGTCTAAAACGGGGCGCACATAGTCTGTGATTATTTCTTAGGTTAACATTACAGCTGTCGCTAAGTTTGGAAAATGTTGTAAGGTTCTTGCGTACATACATTATATTTTCGAAAATAAATTGACTAGCTACTGTTAGTATGTCAATTTCTTTAAAAAGCTCTCTTAAGGAGTCTGTTCGTTTTAAATTATAAATTGCTCGAATAGCTCTTTTCTGTAAAATAAAAATAGTTTGAATATCCGCTGCTTTCCCCCACAACAAGATACCATAGGACATCACACTATGAAAGTAACTAAAATATACTAGCCTAGATGTAGCCACATCCGTGCTTTGTCTGATGTTCGTAACAGCGTAAGCCGCAGAACTTAATTTACCAGCCAATTTATCTATGTGGGGTCCCCACTGCAATTTGCTATCAATGGTTATTCCAAGAAACTTCGTATCATTTACCAATTCTAACGTGCTGTTGTCTAACACCAAACTGGTCTCAACTTGCCTGACATTTGGAAGTGAGAATTTGATACACTTGGTTTTACCAGCGTTTAACAATAAATTATTAACTGTGAACCAATTCAAGGTTAAAGACAATACACCATTAACATCATCAAAATCTCCTTTTTGTCTTTCAATTTTGAAGACCATTGAAGTATCATCAGCAAACAACACTATGTCAGTTAATTTCTCCACCATGAAAGGCAGATCATTAATATATACCAGGAATAAGAAAGGGCCTAATATAGAACCTTGTGGAACGCAAATTTTTACACCCGATCCATCAGATTTTACGCCGTTAACTTCTGCCTTTTGAATTCTATTGCTTAGGTATGATCTTAGTAGATCCGACGCTTTATTTCTAACTCCGTAATGATTTAATTTAATTAATAGCGTATTATGATGAACACAATCAAACGCCTTCGACAGGTCGCAAAAAATTCCGATAGCATCCTGTGCGGCCTCCCATGCAGAATAAATATGAGATACAAGGGTAATACCTGCATCCGTAGTCGATTTACCCCTAGTGAAACCATATTATTTAGCGTGGAGTTGTTTTGTACGGTTGAAGTGTGAGAGCATTTGATTGAGTATAATCTTTTCAAATATTTTACTTAGTGTTGGAAGAACAGATATTGGTCTGAAATTTGAAGGATCGCCCTTATCTCCCGATTTGAACAGCGGTATAAGTTTACTGTGTTTCATGAGGTCTGGAAAAGCCTCATCGTCAACACATTTATTAAATATATAAGCTAAGTGTATATTGCTAGATGCACGACAATTAAACACGGGAATGGTTGGGGAAGTTGAAACTACACCTTTAATGAGTGAGATATTGCAGTCGGGTTGCCGGATAAATTATATAGCGATTATTGATATCAAAGATGCGTATTTGTCTATACCATTATCAGACGAATCTAAACGATACACTGGTTTTGTATATCAAGGCAGAAGTTATGTTTACAATGTTTTACCTCAGGGGTTGAAAACCAGTGTGGGTTAATTTTCGAGGGCGATGGACTTAATTTTAGGGCCAGAGGTTAGGTCATATTGTTTAAATTTTGTTGACGATTTGGCGATTTTAACTGAGGGTGACTTCGATCAGCATTTGTCTCAAGTGGACACGGTTCTGAGTAAATTGAAAGACGCGGGCTTCACATGCAAACTAAAAAAATGCGAGTTCGCACAAGAAAGGGTCAAGTTATTGGGGCATATTTTGTCTACACAAGGTTTATAGATGGACCAGGACAAAATTGAAACACTTAAATTATATCCGTCACCCAGAACTGTCAGGCAATTGAGGGCGTTTTTTGGGGTTCATAAATTACTTTAGGAGGTTTATAAAAAATTTTGGAACTTTAACACAGCCCTTATACAATTTATTACGGTCTGGAGTCAAGTTCGTCTGGAGTGCGCAGGTGCAGAGTGCTTTTGACGAGATAAAAAACCAATTCTCAGAAAGTATAATATTGAGTCAGCCATTGGCGGGAAAAAAGTATTATGTTCAATGTGACGCCAGCGCTATAGGAATTGGGGGCTATGTTTATCAATTAGATGATTTGGGCCAGGAACGAATTATAGGGTTTTGTTCGCAGGCATTTAAGGGAGCTCAAACTAGATGGTCTGTCAGCGAACAGGAAATGTATGCAGTTATATACACTTTAAAGCGATTTGAGATATATTTGCGGGGAGAAAAAGTTATTATTAGAACTGATCATAAAAGTTTGACGTTCATTAAGTCGTGGACTTTGTTGGGGGCACGCGTAACTAGGTGGGTTATGTTTTTAGAGCAATTCGATTACGACATAGAATTTGTGCGAGGGACTGATAATCAAATTGCCGACACGCTAAGCAGGCAAATAACGGGACCTGGAGGTATGATTGACAGTATAAATGTTCAGCCGGGAATATTCTGGTTTCAGGCATCGAATACCGCAAGTGTTATTTCGAGTTTACGGGACATTGCGAGATTACAAAGCGAAGATGAGCGGTTAAATCGAATTAGCGGTTGTATCAGACGTAGGGTGGTAGATACGGAAACGAGAGGGTTTGATAATTACAAGCTAGTAGGAGATACGTTATATTTTCACGTGCCGAAGCGGAACGTACAGTTGCTAGTAATTCCGAAATCACTACAGTAGGAACTAATTTTACACATACATGAAGAAATAGGTCACTACGGCAGATATAAAATATTAGCACTGATGAAGGACAGATATTATTTTCTTCATATGAGTAGGGTGATTAGCACGGTGATAAGAAGTTGTGACATATGTCAAAAGGTCAAACCAAGTACTAACAATACCGTTGGTCCTTGTACACCGGTGTTGGCGGAAAGGTTGGGTGATAAAGTTTTCTCGGACTTTTATGGGTCATTGCCCGTAGGTAAATTCGGATATCAATATATATATGTGATTCAAGACGTGTACAGTAAGGTGATAAAATTGTATCCAATGCGAAAAGCGACAGGTAGGAGCGTGCTCGCTTGTACAAAGAGATTTCATAGGGAAATACCTATCGAAACTATAATTACGGACTCAGGACCACAGTTCATATCGAAAGTTTGGGAATTTGGTCTCAAACAGCTGGGGATTCGGGTCACTCATACGTCGGTGTATTGTCCAAATTCTAATAGCGTAGAAAGAGTGAATCGCGAGCTAGGTCGACTAATTAGAACTTATTGCGGTGGAAGTAATCGTAGTTGGGTCGACGTGTTACCGGACATTCTAAATTGCTACAATAATATCGAACACACAAGCACAGGCTTTGCGCCTAATGAGTTAGCGTTTTGTAGGCGGGAACCGTTAACTATTGACAAGGAATTAGGCGATGAATGGTTATTAGGTCATAGTGTGCGAGATACGGAACAGGTGCGGAATGTAGCGATAGAAAACTCTAAAACAGTAAATAATTGCAGGGTTTATTAATAACTTTTATATTTACTCAAGTTTAAAATCTGGAGGATGTTTCAAAAAAGTTAAAAACATTAAATACAAAAAAACTGTTGGGCCAAAACTTTTTTCACGTTTCATGAGATACAGCCTGGTGACATTAATTGTGGTGAAAGTGTGAATTCTAGTGAACGATGTAAGCGACAGGCAGACAAACGGCGTAAGTTAGAAGTCTATCGTATAGGTGATTATGTGAAACTTAAGACTTTTGTGCGTTCAAATAAAGAACATAAAATCATGCGGAAATTTTCATTGTTGTGTAAAGGGTGTTCAGGCTTCTCAGCACCTAATGACCTCGTAGGAGCCCATCAGCTACGAGGTAGCGTAACGATCAGTTGCCAAGAAGTGTGAACGTCGGCGGTTCACCGAGCTGAAGTTAATTGGGGTCGATCTAACCTGGTCTGTGCTTCGGTCCCGTCAACCTCCTGTCTCTCTGCAAGGCCCGGGTGCACCCTAGGCTCTTCTTGGTAGACAGGTTCTTCAGCCAACCAGGTATGACTGGTGGGCCAGCTTCAATGAGCACAGTGTTCCAACACAGGTTATGTTACGTGGTAAAAACAATCGGGCACGAAAATGCGAACTTTATCTGGTTCGAGAAACAATAACACACTCAGCTATATTAACAATCCTGAGGGAAACCCGAATACATTCCAGATGGCCTGCGATTTACTTTCAATACCCTAACCAAAACGCGTTTACATTGCGAGGGCTTTCGTCTGTCAGTTGTCAAAAACTGCTAGCTTGGCAGCTAACGTCAAATTCAAAATGGCCGTTCAGAAACCATCGATCGAATATCGATTTGGAATCGAACAATCACCCGCCCGGACAGGCACCCACCTGTCCCCTAATCTACGGGCAGCCGAGACAATGTTGCTACCGCTCGTTTTAGAACCGAGCCTCCTACTAGAACCTCTGCAGACCGGGGGGTCCCGTCCTTGCCAGGGAACAAGTTAACAATGCGCCCCCTGCGCCAACGTAGTGGCGGTAGGTTAGCATCCTTAACCAGAACGAGGTCACCAACACTAGGGGGGCTAGTTTTGTCAGTCCACTTAAGGCGCTGTTGTAAGATATGCAGATACTCGAGCGACCAACGGTTCCAGAAATTCTGAGTAAACTGCTGCAACATCTGATACCTTGACAACCGATACAATTTCACTCCCTCGAAGGGGTGCTCGGGCAACGCGTTAAGTGGCTGTCCTATCAAGAAATGGCCTGGGGTCAGAGCCTCCAGGTCATTTGGATCCGAGCTGAGCGGACACAACGGTCGCGAATTGAGAACGGCCTCGATCTTACAAAACAATGTCGCGAGCTCCTCAAAAGTCAGCGCGGTCTGACCTACTATACGCCCCAAGTGCGTCTTAGCTGACTTAACTACGGCCTCAAAAATCCCACCCCAGTGGGGGCAAATCGGTGGGCTGAAGGTCCACTGTATACCCCGACGGGAGAGGGCCGTTCCAATATCCACTTTATTTACATTCATAAAGTTGACTATCTCTCGTAAGTATCGTTCCGCACCGATGTAGTTAGTGCCGTTATCAGAGCGGATCAAAGTTGGAAGTCCCCTTCGAGAAACAAACCTATCCAAACAAGCAATGAAAGCCTCTGTCGAGAGATCAGCAACGAGCTCGAGATGTACCGCCTTGGTGGATAAACAAACAAACACACATAGGTACGCCTTGTATTGCCTAGCGGTACGCAATCGTGAACTCTTCACCATAAACAGTCCTGCAAAATCCTTACCAACACCTGAAAACGGTCTGACCTCATTCACACGATCAGGGGGCAAGTCCCCCATGAGAGGTTGCATCGTGGCAGCCTTAAGTCAATAACAAGGCATGCACCGAAACACGATGTTCCGTATGACACGGCGGGCAGATAAGATCCAAAACTCCCGCTGGAGCGTGGCCAACAACGCGTTACAGCCGGCATGCGCGTTTTTAATATGACGATCAGTCACCAGCAATTCAACTAAATGTCCCCCCTTGGGGAGCAGAAGTGGGTGACGAGCCGAATACGACAGATTCGCATTGCCCAATCTTCCTCCTACCCGAAGTAACCCGGTCGAATCAACATAGGGGTTGAGACGCGCGACGGCTCCCTTCAATTTCGAACGTCCACTTCGTATAATCTCCAATTCTGCCCCAAACTTCGAGGACTGTACCAACCGGACCAAATTCAATAGCGACTCGTTTCGCTCTGCCGGAGTCAGAATAGGGTTCAACGTTCGCTGATCGCGAGGAGTACGACAATTTCGAGCGAATCTCCTAATCCAAGTGGACACGTTTATTAACTTGTCAAGTGAGCTATACCGGTCCAGCAGAAACCCGGCGTCAGGGTCCTCAGCCTTCTGGGTAACATGCACGGCCGCTCTGGGGCCATGATCCGAAGATACTACTACATTGCTGTGGGGCCAGTCCGATTATCTCTTGGCAAGCCAGGGTGGTCCCCACCACAAATGGTGTCTAACGAGTTCAGGAGCCTAACATCCCCTGGATGCACAATCAGACGGGTTCAATTCTCCTGGTACATGTCTCCAGGTCAGTGGGACCTCAGACGACACAATCTGGGAGACACGGTTCGCAACAAAAACCTCTAAGTTATGGACCGAAGCCTTCAGCCAGCACAAAACAATCTGGCTGTCCGTCCAAGCGTACACCGTATCCTCCAAAACCACTGACCCACGCAACACTGTTAGAGTGTGATTCAAAAGTTTGGTCAAAAGAGCAGCCCCGGACAGTTCCAGTTTTGGAATCGTCATCCTTGTCCGAATAGGCGCTACCTTGCTTTTTGCCAAAACCAAACGCACGTCGACCTCCCCGGTGGAGGTGACGGTTCGCAAATAAACCGCTGCCGCAAACCCTCGTTCAGAGGCATCACAAAACCCGTGAAGGATTGCCCTGTAATCCCCAGCAGGGACCAATTTCCTCGGCAGCGATACATTATTTATGTCCGATAGCGAGGTGAACATTCGCGTCCAATCAGTCAACAAATCACCTGAGAGGTGGGTGTCCCAGGTCAACTGAGCCGCCCATAGCCTTTGCATAAAAGATTTGAGAGCAAAGGTGACTGGAGAAATCCATCCATTCGGGTCGAACGTTCTCGCAATCGTTGACAGTACTGACCGCTTCGTCCAGGCCTTCGGTGTTTCTAAAACCACCCGATAGGTAAACTCATCATGGACGGGCCGGTACTGAATTCCAAGTACTGACAACATGTTAGGGTTGTCAGGATTCTCAAAAACGTGCGGGTCTTGTTGAAACTCATCTGGGAGACCAGCCATCAACTCAGGGGAAATGGACATCCACTTACGTAGTTCATAGCCGCCTCGTTCCAGCAATTGAATGAGCTCGTCACGTCGGTCCAGAGCTTCCTCTACACTGGCTGCCCCTGTGCAGACGTCATCGACGTACAAATCTTGCTCCAGGATAGCGGCGGCTCTAGGATAGCTCAGACGGTCACGCGACGCCAACTCCGGCAGGGTACGCATCGCCAAATACGGGCTAGACCGTAACCCATACGTGTTCGTGTTTAACTCATAGACCTTGACTGGCTCGGCCGTGGACTCACGCCAAAGTATCAACTGATACCTTCTGTCAGCCGGATGAATTACCGTTTGCCTAAACATCATCCGAATGTCTGCGACAAATACAATCTGGTGCCTCCGAAAGCTCGTGAGAATATCCGAAATATCACGACTCAACTTGGGTCCCGAATGTAGACACTGATTCAGGGACATCCCGTTCGAGGTAGGTGCTGACCCATCAAAAACAACTCGAATCTTGCCGGTAGGGGTTCGTAGGACGGCATGGTGTGGAAGAAAACAATGATCCTCAGATCTCCAGTCCACACCCGATACCGACATGTGTCCTAACGACTCATACTCCCTCATGAAATCAACATATTTTTGTTTAAATACGGCGTCCCTTGTCATCCTACGCTCCATCGACATCAATCTCGTCTCAGCCATCTTCCTAGATTCTCCTAGTGGCGGTCGATCGGTCCTGAAAGGCAGTCGAGTTACAAAACGACCAGAACGAAGGCGACCAGTACTATTCTGGTAAAACAACTCGCACTCTTCTTCGTCTGCGTCGACTCGACGAACGGTGGGAGGTTCCTCTATCTCCCAGAAACGTTGGATAACGTCTGACAACGCTGAGCCAATAAGTATGCTATCTGACTCGGCAGGCCTAACCATTGGCAATGCCGGACCCATGATCACGTGACCAAACTTAGTATCCACAGCAATCAACCCGTCCAGCTGAAGAACTCGCTGATCCGACAACAGAAACCTACCCAGAACGTCTGCTCCCAGTAGCAGGTCGACCGGGGCTGGAGTGTCAAAATCGGGATCCGCCAACTTGAGTCCTGATGTCAGGAATCGAACGGCCGGATTCAACTTCACCAAGGGGTGTCTGCCCATGACATGCGTCATTACTAAAGCTTGCACGGATGTTTTTGTCAAAATGTCATAACGTGGAGAGAACGTGATCACCGATTCAAAATGAGTACAAGTGAAGCAGTGGACACACACGTAAACATGGGACAGAGAAAAGGATGCAAAACACGTAGGAAGTCATGGGGAGAGACTACAGGCAATGACCATTTGGATGGTACAAACTTCTCTGATGATTTTGCACTGAGTCTACCTGACCTGTCAAGACAACTATGTGACCAGGAAGAATTTCAGCAAATTATAATTCGAATACGGAACTTAGAGACGCAGCTTGAAAGTGCACACGTGGAAATTGACGCTCTTTCTGAAGAAAATAACTCGTTAAAGAAGCAACTCCAAGAGCGTCAGGAAAAAACGAATATACTAAAAAGGATCTGCTCTGAAACGCCTACATTAACGAGAACTCCTAAATCCGGAATCAGGGATAGAGAGTTTCCAAAAAAACGCTTAATTCTTGGCAGAGAAAGGACGCCAATTCGTCGTGATTATGCTGAACTGCTACTGGAAAGTGAAGATGTTCCGGCAACGAAAGAAGACCTAAAAGTAGACACAGATAAACCGATAAGATGTGAACGAGAACAACAATTTATTGACAAAGTAGAACCTGAACTTCAACAAGAAAGTGAAGATGCTCCAAAAACCAAAGAAAATACAGACACGGCAACAAAATGTGGACTAAAACACAATGAAGAGGTAGAACTCGAAATTAAACAAGATAGAGACACAAACAATCACAACATAAAAGGAGATGAAGACCTAAAAGAAACAACAAACCTGAAGAACGACCGGAAGCACAGGGTCATGCTGTTCTCCGATGAAAGAGGCATTAGAATCAGAGACTATCTCCAAGACCTCCTAGGCAAAGACTTCTCAGTGACAGCACTAATCAAAACAAATGCTACATCTGATCAGGTTTTGTCTTCATGTCTGGAAATGTGCAGCGACTACAATGAGTCAGATTTTGTTATATTTATGCTAGGTACAAATGATATAAATCCTGTCAAACTTCAGTCGCATCTATATTACGTGGTTAGTAAATTGAGAACAAATGTCCTTCTTGCTAATGTCTTCGCGACGAGGTTCTTAAATGAACACGCAATAAATAAGATGTTTCAATTCTTATGTACACAATTTTCCAACGCAACTCTCGTAGATTTGTCACAGGTCGTAGGTGAGGAGATTATAAGTAGGTGGGACATGACTAAAATTCCCATAAAACTGACCATAAGTAGACTTATTCTAAGGGAAATATTAGCAATAGTTTATAAATCAAACTATGACAGTTATGTGAACAAAACATGCCACAACCCCAAAAGCAAGCCCACTAAATTTAAAATAGTCACAAACCTAGAAGATGAATCCTCGATTCGGAAGGGCACTATACCCTTTTTCTTTAAAAAAGTGACTCAGAAGAAAATGACGCCAGTATGCACGAAATCAAATTACAAAGTTATAGATAAACCAAAAAGGGGCACCATCCCATATTATTTCGCAAGTGACTCAATGGTGAACAAACAAATGGATCTGCAGTTTTTTCGTCCAGAACAATGAAAACTACAATGTTTGCATGACTGACCACCAAGACATATCGAGACAATCAGGTAACACTACAGAAGTCAGTATATATCATCAAAATGTATGTGGAATAACATCAAAAAGGGATGAGTTAGAAGTATATCTGCACAGTCATAAGGGTGTTGTACAGTACGTTTGCATTACTGAACATTTCCTTAATAAATATTCAGCCCCTCTATTTAAATTGGACAACCATTATGTGGCCACCCACAATACTAGAATAAACATGACAAGGGGCGGTTCTCTTATTTTAGCTCATAATCAAAAACAATGTGCAGACCTTGCAATCTGCAAAAAGCTGTACAAAAATAGGTGTTTCGAAGTGTGCGGCGTCTTAGATCACGATACAGGTCTTAATATAATCTGTTGTTATCGGAATCCTGACTATGACACATACGATGACTTTTTGGTTTGTCTGGAAAAGCTTCTGGAACATTTTTTTGATAAAACATGTATTATTTGCGGTGACTTTAATATAGACACTCTGTGTGAGAATAATAGACGTAATGATTTTTTGTCTCTGCTAAAGTGCTACAATTTCAGGGTTTTGATAGACGTCGTTACTTTTGTCAGAAATGATGCGTCCTCAAGTCTCGACAATTTTCTTACAAATATTCCGGAGGAACATCTAGAGGGTACTGATGTAGACCATAATGGTCTTGCAGATGGTCATGCAGCAATATTCTGTGACCTTTCACTGCCGAACCTAAAATTGGTAAATAAAGAGGACCCTAAATTAATAATAGAACGTAGGCTGTTCTCCGAGAATAATAATAAACGTTTTAGGGAAGAAGTGATACGAGAAAACCTTAACGAAAAGGGGATAAATGGGTTCTTAGCAAGTTTTAATAACATATTTCAGAGGTGCTTTAGCAAGAGGAAGAAAAAGATCTCATTACGAAAGTCTAGCAAAATTAAATGGATCACTCCAGGTATCAAAACATCTAGCAAAATGAAGAGGTTTTTAGTAGTTTCGAGCAATTGTGATGATTCTATACGGAACTACCGTAACAATTATATAAAAATATATAGGAAAGTGCTCACAGTAGCAAAAAAAATAGCGGTCAGGACTGAACTCGACAAAGCAAAATACTCATCAAAAGCCTTATGGAAAGTTGTAAACCGTCACAGAAATAAGAATCCTGTCTCTGTAACAGACAAACTGATATTAAAGGTTAATGAAAAAAATATTGACAGACCAGTGAACATTGTAGATATTTTTGCGGAGCAATTTGATGCTAAATCAACAGGAGTCGCAAATGGGTCTGAAACAGCAGTAGATCTCTTAATGGACCACTGTCCAAAAGTAATGCGTGAGATGGACTTTAGACCAACGTCTAAAATAGAAGTTGAGAAGATGGTGAGACTCTTCGAAAACAAACAGTCATGTGGTTATGATGATGTTCCAATTACAGTGATCAAAAATAATATAGATTTATTAGCAGAGCCCATTTCTACTTTCCTGAACAACTGTCTAGAACTTGCTATTTTCCCTGAGCAGCTCAAGATTGCTCGCGTACTGCCAGTATATAAAAAAGGAACAAAATCTGATCCTACCCACTACAGGCCTATTTCGTTGCTACCCATCTTATCAAAAATATTTGAAAAACTTATCAAGGCAAGGTTTCTAGCACACTTAGTTACAAACAAAATATTAAGTAAAAGACAGTTCGGCTATCAGAGAGGTCTAGGAACCACTGATGCAATAGACACTCTGGTAGAGGACGTATTAAATAAACTAGACAACAAAATTAAGGTAGCAGCATTGTTTTTGGACTTAAGCTCGGCATTTGATCTTGTGGATCATAACATATTAATTATTAAGCTGGAACATTACGGTGTGCAGGGTAAATGCTTGGATCTCATAAAATCTTACCTACATAACCGAAAGCAGTTTGTCGAACTGACCACGAATAACAGCGGATGTCAAGAGGTAACAAGGTCAAGGATGGTCCCGATAACTAGAGGAGTACCGCAGGGCTCTATTTTGGGTCCAATTTTCTTCATTATGTTCACCAACGACTTGTTCGAATTTATTGGTAAATCGATGCCTGATAGTCAGCTCGTAGTTTATGCCGATGACACAAATGCTGTTGTTTCGGACAATGATCTTGAAACACTCGAACTCAAAGTAAATTTAATTCTATCAATGTTTCATAACTGGTTCACGAATAATAATTTAAAAATAAACACAAGTAAAACCAACCTACTTTTATTTAAAACCACGGCACGGAACAGTGACGTTATAAAAGCAACGCTAAACGGCGATACAGTGACAATGGTGGATGTCATCAAGTTTCTGGGGGTTCACATAGATTCCTCACTGAACTGGAAGCCCGAACTTACTGCCCTAGAAGGAAGCATCAGCTCAGCGTGCTATGCTCTGAGGAGTTTGAGAGACGTGGTGGATCAGGAACATCTTAAAATGGTGTACTATGCTCTGGTCGAATCCAAACTACGATATAGTATAAAACTGTGGGGAAATAGTTATGCTTACAATGTCACAAAGGCTTTCGTAATGCAGAAAAGAGCAATCCGTACGATAGTTCGCATTTCACAGATGGAATCGTGCAGGCCGCATTTCATTAGGTTAGGAATACTAACGGTTCCTGCGCTCTACATACTTGTTTTAATGGTCAGTCTATCTAAAAACATTCACAAATTAGAAAACCTCGATCAGAGGTCTAAACGAGAAACTTCGCGTCGGAAGGACTTCCGAATTGAATCCGCACCGAGGTTAGAGATCGCACGGCATGCTGCTGGTTACCAGTCGCTATTGTTATTTAAACACCTACCAGTGGAGCTAAAGACTTTAGTTACACACAGCAGCTTTAAACAAAAGCTTAAAGTGTACTTGTTACAAAAGAGCCCCTACAGCATAGAAGAATTTATTAATTTAAAGTGATTTTAATAGTACTTTGACATACATACCTAATATTATTATTGTTTGTTATTGTAATTTGTAGATTGTATACTGACTCGAAATTTTTGTTTATGTTTTATATGTTGTATTATAGGAAATTTAACTTGTGACGGCTCTATTAGTTTTAGGCTATGGTCTTTTAATCCTATTTAAAAAAATATTAATATTTAATTTTAATTATTTCTGTGACATTTTAATTTATTTTTTGTTCTTCATTGTACCATATTAATTTGATATTATGATTAATTTTAATATTATTTTTGTAATTTCATACACAATTTATGTATTGTTTTTGAATAAAATACTTATGACTTACTTATGACTTATGATTGACCAACTACATTCGTAACCGTAACATTCCCCACGCCCCGTATTGATTTATTATACCTATTTATAATAATAAATAAATAAATATAATAAATATAAATATTTGTGTCATCAACCATTTTATTATTCTTTAGCTCTAAGAATTTCGTCTTGCTAATATGTCCTAAACTTTGATGACACAAAGTATAATTATTTTGGGCACTGCTGCATGCTTGGTAATTCGGGTGAGTCATGTTAACAGACGCTACAAAATCTACAGCAATTAAATTATTGGTTGACCTACCTGTCATTATTACTGTACCGTCTTTTATGATTTTGGCTCCATTTTTGTCGAAAATTATTGTCAGTCCCGCCCTTTGCATCTTTGATACTGACAATAAGTTGTATGGGACCTCACTGCAGAACAGTACGTCCTCCAAGACTCCTTGAACGCCCGTGTCACTGGTAACACGCAGGGTTCCCTTTTTGGTAGCTGAAATAAATGCACCATCCTTAGCTACTGAAATTTTAAGTGGGGTTAACAGATTCGTATAGTCAAGGAAAAGATCATCCCTGTTCTTTATGTGATCCGATGCTCCAGAATCCAACAAAAAGGTTATTTTGTCCTCTTGATCCTTTTCTTGATATTGTCCCGTCATACATGCAAATCCGTCATAATTTGTCGATGTAGATGGTTGCCTAGTATCAATGTCCTGAACTGTTTTTGTCCTTTCCATAGTTTTAGGCTGGTTCATCATTATTTTATGCGCGCGAATTAGAAACTTCCAAACGCTGTATTTTTTTCACCATTGAAAGGTTTTGTGTTACTTTTCATTTTTACACCATCCAATTTTTCGGTATTTCAAACTTCCGAGTTTTTAATTTAGTCCCAATGTTTTCTTTGCGTATACTGGGCCCATAACCTATTGGTATTATGGGGCTATGATTCGGATAAATAGCAAACACCGTTTATAGTTTAATTGAGATTTTATTTTTATATATATCACTTGAAAGCAATATCGACCAACTCCTAGCACTGACAGTACGATAAAAAGAAATATAAAAAGATGGCCTTACTTTTGCATATTTAAATCGATTAATAAGTAATCAATTGATTTTTGCAAATGAAATAATAAATTCAACAGTAAGTACTGTGTTTCAACGGCTGTACTGACAAAACGCACCAACGTCATGCCCGCGGGCCAACTCCATCCCGTTCACATAAGTGATCTACAGGGTGTATCGATACAAAATAATCAATATTAAGTAAAGTTTAGTCTGTAATAATCCATTGTCCTTTCTTTTCCTTTTATATATCCTGAGCATAAATTGTCACGTTACGAGGGGTTGGTGTGGAGGAGGGTTAAAGTTTGGATGATGACCTCCGAGACTTTTCAACATTAAAAACCCAAATGTTTAGAGTAAGAAATGATAGTCGAAATATTTCTGAAACAAGACTTAAAAATGTTCAGGATGTAGAACTGCCTGGTACGCGTCTTGAAAATTTTATATTATAAGATCACAAATCCTCAACAATGCATTTACAAACAACGAATGCAAAGAACTTTTGAAAAATGATAGAATTTACTTCATTGACGTGAAATTCAAATGCTGCCCGCGGCATGGATAACTCCACGTGCAAGGAAAATATTTTACATATTACAACAGTACATAGTGCCTGTCGTATTTGCACTTCTTTCTGAAAAGCACCAAACTACATACAAAAAGTTTTACAATTTGACAAAGCAACATTTACCTGACTAGAAGCCGAAAATCATTGTATCTAATTTTGAAACAGCCATCATCAATGTAATAAATTTACAGATCTAAGAGGCTGCAACTTTGGGAATATCCAATGATTCCCCAGCAGATTTTATATATGTCACCGTAAGATTTTCAAAACCACTCGTTGACGAACTTACGTATTTTTCTCGTTAGTTGGTCAACTATCGATAGATAGTAAACTGTAGCGTACTGCTTACTAAAAGACGATTTAGTTGATAAACTAACGGATAAAACTGTTAAATCGTGAACTTGTTTAAACTTGAATTGCAAACGAAATACCAGGGCAAACACTACGGTGGTGAAGACTAGAGGGGGCGAGAGCAGCGAAGCCCCCAAATAGTTTTCGTGTTAGGTTGACATGTAAGAACAAAATAAACTTAAACTCCAAACCCTTATGGTCTGGTTTATTATCTGTCATATATATCAACTAACGCGTTAGTTTATCAACTAACGGTTTTGACTATCTTACGGAGACATATAAAAAGAAAAACAACTACCATTTAAAGGTTTTGTTGCAAAAATTTTCGATTTATTAGGATTTAAGAAATGCTTTTTTAGCGTTTTTATTGAGATATAAATTTTTATTGTCAGTTTAGTTCAAGAAACTAGGGATTACTAATGTGATGTTGACGATTAAATAAAAGAAGTAATTGTCAAAAAGGGGAGATTATCAAATATTAATTAGTTTAGTTTTAGATTGGTAATATTGATATTACATACAAGCTGTGAGTAGGGAAGCCATAATATTGTTAAAAGTTTAAAGGTTGATTATTGCGAAATTATTGCACATAAATTGTGATTATCAAAGATAAGCAGACTAAAATGGTTTTGATGTATTTAAATCTACATTTTTGTGGGTAATCTATAATTATACTCAAAGATAGTCTATGTACTAAATAAAGAACAAAAATATTTATTGCATCTCATAAGACGGACGTCTAGATTATAAAAACATATTCAAATCAACGTAACATTTTAACTTCGCTATGTCGACTTGTTGGTTCAGTGCCATATGGACTTGGCTTTTAAAATCACATTAGGCAACCTGTCGTCGCTTACAAAACTTTACAACCCTAAGCTGTAAAACCCCTACCGGTTTTTCATAAACACCATCGTTCTTAGGAAATGAAAATGGGTAAGAACTAAATAAACTCAAACAAGACTTCTATCAAAAAGCAATTAAAGTATTCATGGTTGGTAGAGAACGGCGGTACTAGTCGGGGTAGTGAGTTCACAGAGTGTTCCGTAAATCAAACTTTTACGTTCGAATAAACCCCTGTCTTATAAATAACACTGCGGCTTTTGAAATAAGTATTTGAACACACAGTGGTTGGCTCTCTCTCAATATCTATGATATTGTTGGGGTTCATTGTTCCAAACTGTAGGTCGTGTTTATCTGGCGTGACACAAAGAAACCTTTGTCATGACGCGATGTATCCAAATAGGGTGATGCGTAGTAACATAAGTAATAGATCAAAATTCCCAGAAAATATTGCTAACTTCACAAAATGATTTTAAATCCTCTCACGGCGATGCTCGCGTCGTCATTTCTTTCTTCCATCCATCTACATCCGGGTTTTTAAAGCTATATACATTAATTACCAAACAGGGCCGAAAGAGATATTATTATTATTAAAATTTAATCGCGTTCTTTGCATACTTCTATTCCCACTTGGGGACATAGTGGCTAAGTACAGTCGGCTACCGACATGATGACTTGGAGGTTTTGTGAAGGAATCGTTTTGACAAGATAGATATAAAAAGAAAGACGGAATTAGCAATGAGACACAATAATATCTATAGGTAAAATTAAAGGTATAATTGCACAGAAGCACTTCACACACTGTACACTAATATGTCTAAACATGTAGTGACACCTGCACATATGTTTCATTTTCAAGGCTATGCCCAAAGCCTTGTATTAGATAAGAAATAACTTTTTGATTGGTTCAAAAATACATCCGTAATTTCGTAATTTCTTTATTTTACTACACAAAACAGATAAACAGATAACTTATAATAGAAAAAAACATGTACAAAGGCGAGATTATCTCTCAAAAGAAATTTCTTCCAGCAAACCATGATAATACGAATGAGTTGTGTATGTGCGTGTGAATGTGTGGTGTATGTGTGTGCATATGTGTGGTGTATGTGTGTGCATATGTGTGTGTAGATGTGTGAGGGAGGGTGTGTGTGTGTGTGTTGTGTGTATGTGTGTGTGTGTGTATGGTTGATCAAGTAATGGTAAATATATGAGTAAGGGGGCAATTGTATATAACTAAGTAAGTATTTATCTCCCTATCTCTTTATCGAAGAAGAATAGTTGTTGATGTTAATGTCATGTCATAACAATTAATAATTCCTCAGTATTGTTATAGTCTAGACTCTTTAGGAAATAAGTAATAACTTTTTTACAGTTATATTTACTAAGGGAATAAATATTCAATTTGGAGTTAATTCGGTTGTATAAGAGATAGCCGAGAAAGCCAAAGTACCTGCCTGAAAAGGCTGTAGTCCAACGGGTAGATGATGAACAAACTACGGATTTAAGTCTAGTAAGTTTGTTGATATTTCGTAATGGGTCGAACGTTAGTATCGCATGTTGTTTTAGAGTAGTGTTAAGTATAAAAAGTTGGCGCACAGAGAGGACACCAGCCAAAGAGTACAAGTCTTTGGTAGGATAGAGAAAAGGTAAGGACAGACTAACTTTCAAATAGCTCTCTGGGCTCTTTCCAGGGTCATTAAACTAGACTTATATGCTCCGCCCCACACCGTAATGCAGTAAGTAAGAAGCGATTGTGTTAGAGCCAGGTAGACCATTCTGATTATATGAAAATCTGCAACACGGCGTAGGTTTTTGAACACGTAAGTCAGTTTCCGAATTCTGGACGAAAGGACATCAAGGTGCATCGTAAAATTCAGAGTGCAATCAATCATGACGCCAAGATACTTTATGTTGAGAGCTCTTGTAAGCTTAGAACAGTTACAAAGGTTGCATACTGGGGAAGATTGGGCTATGATGTGATAGTTATCGTGAACTGCAGGGGACAAATTTTTAATAGAGAAGGGAATGTATTTGGTCTTTTCAACATTGAGTGTAAGGACATTATGAGTAAGCCAGGAAAACACTCTGTTAAAACCAACCTGTGCAGAGTGGTAGACTTCTTCCCATGTATCTCCACAGAAAATTAGGGCAGTGTCATCTGCAAAAGTGACAACTTTACCGTTGTGTAGCTGGAGGTTACAGAGGTAATTTATGTACGTTAAGAACAGTGTTGGACCTAGAACACTCTCCTGTGGGACTCCATAGGAGATAGGTAGGTCCTCACTGACAAGGTCACCAACCTTTACTCTTTGACTTCTATCAGATAGGTAGTTTCTGAAAAGATTCAGTTGTAGGTCACGTATACCCATTATTTCCAGCTTGTATAATAAGAGTGGGACAGAAACCATGTCGAAGGCTTTTGCTAGATCAAGAAATATGGAAATTACTTTTTTTTGTTGTCAAGTTTGGAAACAATATAGTCTATTAACACATGTACGGCATCACTAGTAGAGGTATTGGATCTAAAACCAAATTGAGCAGACGATAATATATTTTTAGACTCTAGAAAGGTAATAAGTCTCTTATTAATAATTTTTTCAATGATTTTAGATAAGGTTAGAAGCATAGAAATTGGTCTACAGTTGTTGACACGGGTCCTGTTACCACTCTTATGGATAGGTAACACATCGGTGAGTTTTAACTGTTTGGGGAATACACCAGTAGATAGGATAAGATTGAAAGTATGTGTCAAAGGTGGAGTAATGACATCAATATATCGTTCAAGAAAATATCCAGTAATGTTGTCACGGCCTGGAGTGTTGTCTTTTTTAAGTGTTAGGATAATGTTCCGTACTTCTGATTCATCTGTTGGTGAGAGGGCAAAGGAATGTGGTTGGGCACTAGAAAAGGTTAGATTGCTATTAGAGGATGTATTATTGTTTCGAATATTTTCCGCCAGATTTTTACCTTTTGACTCAAAAAAGTTATTAATAATTTAATAATTGAAAAAATAATTAATATTATTAATCGAGTTAGTAGGGTTAGTCGGAGATATTAAATCTAAAGCAGGGTTTGATTTATTATTGGAGTTAGTTATATTGTTAATAGTTTCCCAAAGTTTATTATTATTAGTAGTTGAGGCGATTTGCAGTACTAGAAAACAGTACTAGAAGTAGAAACTTTTCTCATAATCATTTTTAAGTTTTTTTAACAACTGGTTGCAGAAATTTCGATTTCTTTTAAAAGTGACCTTTAAGACATCATCGTTGGGATTATATTTTAGTTTTTTGTTGAGATTGTCACGGTTTTTATACACCTAAGTAGCCCTGGAGCCATGGCTTTCTGATTCGTTTGTGGTTAGAAAAATAAGATATTGTCGTGTTGGACTGTATTTTATCATTTAGGTTTGATAGTAGAATGGAGTTTGCTAGATTAGCATCGTTTGTTTCATAAATATCTTTTAAACAAGCATTGCACATATCACTATCTAGTCCTACGTGATTAATTTTCTTGATTGGCTTTGAATGCGTTTTTTTGTCTAGTATAAAAATCACGGAGTCATGGTCAGTGATAGTCGAGCCTGCAATATAACAAGAAGCTGGTAATTTACTCCTAAGCATGAGATGGTCTAGGCAAGTTTTCCCATGAGTGGGACGCAAGTACGTTTAAGTATATGGATGAGTTGGAGTCATTGTTGTTTGGAATGATATCTATGTTGATATCACCCACGATGATTATATTTGTATATTTATTGAGGTTAGTAAGAATATCATTTAGTGACTGTATAAAAGGATTAATATCTTTATATCCCGGGGGTCTGTATATAGCAACTAGAACTGTGTTAGAGTCAATTTCAAATGTTAAACAGTTGGCACCATGGATTGTTGGTTCTATTATTGAAACTCTCATATTATTCCTAAAGTAAACTATAACTCCCTCATTTTGAGTCAAGTTATTTTGCGTCTGGGCAAAGTTTTAACCATTTAACGGTGGAATATAGTGAGAGTGCCGTAACCAACACTCGGAGAGAACAATAAAGTCCCAGTCGGTTTTAGCTCTGTCAAGTGTAGTTAAAAAACCAGGAAAGTTGCAATTTACACTTCTTATATTTTGGTAAATCAGTTTCGGACTTGAACTTGCGTTATTTGTTAAGTGTATACAGTCTTCAAGGTCACATACAGAAGAATTTGCAACGGCAAAACGGTCAATTTCATTATTTAGTTTATTCAAGGAATCGAACTTAAGGAAATAATAATCAGGTAGTTGTTATTACTGTAAGATGTTGCAATTGTTATCAATGTAGTGTTAGAAAGAATAAAACGATAAACATTTGATTATATTCACGGAAAATACTTTATTCGGTACGTAGGAAACAAAAGAGAGCTCCGCTCAACAACCAAAACAATTTGAATACATGACAGTTCTCTGCGCTAGTGAGGGGGCGCGTGCGTCGATCGCATAGTGCTGTACCGCGCTCATTTGGGATCGATTATCTTCTTATCAGTTCGGCCGTCCTGTTCTCTCCTACGCCCTCGAAGGATAACGTTGTAGCTCAGTCGACACACCGCCGTCAGAGCTGCCACGAAGACTCGATGCAGCAACCAGCAGCAATTGGCCCCGTAGGCTTAACAGGCCCGAAGGCATACAACAGCCCTGTAGGCAAAACATAGCCCAGTGGGTAAAACATAGCCCCGAAGGCAAAACAAAGCCTCGTAAGCAAAACATAGCCCCGTAGGCAAAACACAGCCCCGTAGGCAAAACAAAGCCTCGTAGGCAAAACATAGCCCCGTAGGCAAAACATAGCCCCGTAGGCAACGTATAGCCCCACGGGCATGGTATAGCCCCAAAGGCAAGATATAGCCCCACGGGCATGGTATAGCCCCGAAGGCAAGATATAGCCCCACGGGCATGGTATAGCTATAGCCCCGAAGGCAAGATATAGCCCCACGGGCATGGTATACCCCCGAAGGCAAGATATGGCCCCACGGGCATGGTAAAGCCCCGAAGGCAAGATATAGCCCCACGGGCATGGTATAGCCCCGAAGGAAAGATATAGCCCCACGGGCATGGTATAGCCCCGAAGGCAAGATATAGCCCCACGGACATGGTATAGCCCCAAAGGCAAGATATAGCCCACGGGCATGGTATAGCCCTGAAGGCAAGATATAGCCCCACGGGCATGGTATAGCCCCAAAGGCAAGATATAGCCCCACGGGCTTGGTAGAGCCCCGAAGGCAATATATTGCCCCACGGGCATAGTATAGCTCCGCAGGCATGGTATGATTAATAATCAGAATCATAGCATCTTAGGCTTCAGGTTAGCCCCGTAGGTCTGCGTAACATAACAATTATTATAATTTGAAACAATTAGGTACATGAAAATAACAAACGCCCCATAGGCAGTATCCACAACAATTGTTGTCATTCCAGAGGGGTCACAATATCACACTCTACTTCGTCCTCTGATGAACTATATAGTCTAGCTCTCCAAAGTTTAATTTTATCACGTGCAACCACGCTTTTATACGCTCTCTTGCCCCTGGCGGCTGAGCTGACTTCATGCCGGTCGTTTGGCAAAACAGCGGTAATTTTGTAAAGCCCTGCATATTTAGGAACCAAGTTCCCACTCGTCAATCCAGGCCCTAAAATTTTACGCTCTACCATAACCAATTTACCCAAAGATATAGGCTCCGTCACTCGCCGGCCTTTGTCAAACCGTGCCTTCATAGAGGCCACATTTAGTTCGACCTTTGCATCTGCATCTCTTCTAAGCTGTTCCGAATCAGGTGTGTGCCGTGCACCTTGTAAATCACCAGCTAATCGAGGTTTCAGACCACAGAGTAACTCAAGGTGGGACTTTCCTGTGTCCTGACTCACTATGGAGTTAATACCCAACTGCACCTTAGGCAAATAAGTATCCCATCCCTTACTCTCTTCGCCCAGCTGTGGAGACAAAGAGCTCAAAATTGTACGGTTTAGCCTCTCGACTTGGCCATTAGCTCTCGGAGATGCCACAACGTTTAACACATGCTTTATTCCAAGCTCCTCGCAATAGTCCTTGAACTCTCGGCACGTAAACGCTGTGCCTCTATCACTCACAATCCTTGTTAGAATCCCAAAGACTTGACTGAATTTGTTTAGTGCTGTAATTGCACCTCTAGCGTTGACACTCACAACAGCCTCTAGCCATACAAATTTAGTAAATCCGTCAATTATGGCAAATATGTAAGTATTACCACCACTCTTACAAAACGGCCCCAGGTGATCTACGTGAAGAGTGTGGAATGGAGTGGGGTCCCTAGGAATTAGATGCAGTAACCCTGGCTGCTTCCCGGTAGGCTTCTTAGTAAACTGGCACCCTATACAATTGGCGACATATTTCTCCACAATTTTTCGCATCTTGGGAAACCAGTATTTGGCTTGGATTGCTTCTAGGCATTTTGCTGCTCCCAAATGGCCACTTTTATCATGGTAAGTATTACATATGTGCCACCTTGCACTTTTGGGTAAAATAGACCTATGTCCACCATCCACAATATGACACAGTAACCCATTGAAGGCCATTATATTATTCTCCACAACCCGGCCGCCCGGCGCCAACCAGCTCTAATCCCAGGCATACATGAGCCCGCGTGGCGCGCGCGACTTGACTGACATATCAAGTGATTATGTCTGAATGGTAACTCTTAGAACTATGAGAGTTGTACATCTGAGTAGCTAATGAAACTCTCTCTTACTCAATGCGAAGAAAATGTCACTGTGACCTTAGTTTATTTTTGTACCGACATCAGAATCACAGACTTCTAATAAAATGCTCCCTCTCGTCACAAAAGTAGTCGACATGAGAAAAACACTACAAAATACACATTTTTTGATACTTTCGTAATCTACACAAGATTACCTTTTGAAAAAAATAAAAACATTAGTATGTTCTGATTAAAAATTTCAATATTTCAGCGTTCGAAGATTTCATGAAATACCGGTCGCAGTGCGCAAATCATACAAATCTTGTGAAATTCCTTGTGAAGAGATTAGAGCACCTAGCGTTATATTTCTTCGATTCTACGATAGGTTAGTTGTTTAATAAGAGGAATACAAGTAGCATTTACCACTAAATCATAAATAATTAGTGTGAGTAGGACATATGTCGCATGAAATCATAATAATGGGTATGAATCAACACTTTGTATTGTCTAAGATTAGGCAATATGTGAATATAAGATCACAAATCCTCAACAATGCATTTACAAACAACGAATGCAAAGAACTTTTGAAAAATGATAGAATTTACTTCATTGACGTGAAATTCAAATGCTGCCCGCGGCATGGATAACTCCACGTGCAAGGAAAATATTTTACATATTACAACAGTACACAGTGCCTGTCGTATTTGCACTTCTTTCTGAAAAGCACCAAACTACATACAAAAAGTTTTACAATTTGACAAAGCAATATTTACCTGACTAGAAGCCGAAAATCATTGTATCTAATTTTGAAACAGCCATCATCAATGTAATAAATGTACAGATGTAAGAGGCTGCAACTTTGGGAATATCCAATGATTCCCCAGCAGATTTTATATATGTCACCGTAAGATTTTCAAAACCACTCGTTGACGAACTTATTTTTCTCGTTAGTTGGTCAACTATCGATAGATAGTAAACTGTAGCGTACTGCTTACTATAAGACGATTTAGTTGATAAACTAACGGTTAAAACTGTTAAATAGTGAACTTGTTTAAACTTGAATTGCAAACGAAATACCAGAGCAAACACTACGGTGGTGAAGACTAGAGGGGGCGAGAGCAGCGAAGCCCCCAAATAGTTTTCGTGTTAGGTTGGCATGTAAGAACAAAATAAACTTAAACTCCAAACCCTTATGGTCTGGTTTACTATCTGTCATATATATCGCAAGTAGCTGGGATGGCTTCCGATCCGTCTTCGCCGTGATATGCACATTCTCTCTTATCTATTCAATATTTTGCGAAATCCCCGCTACCCCACATATCTTCGAGAACGTTTTGAGTTTCTTTTCCCCAGGGATAGAAATCGGAGATCCCACACGGTGTCTCTCTTGTCAACTCCTCGGCATAAAACTGCCGCCTACAAACACTCTTTTAGGTTAAGGGCAATCCGACTGTGGAACGCACTTCCCTGCACTATTAGGGATAGTCCCTCAATTTTCACTTTTAAGAAAAGATTGAAAGCGTATTTCCTTTCTCTTTCGTAATTAGTATCATATTTATGTAAGTATATGTATGATATTTTGTAGTTTATATATGTGCATGCTATCTAGTGTATTATATAGTTGAGATATATATATTTTTATTAGGTATATTTTATTTATATTTTAAAAGTAATTTTCGTACGTATGTATGGCGCGCTCGCACGTTTCGGACGTGTGCATGTGAATAAAGAAATTATAATATAAATTCTCTACTCAACTAATCCGTGACCTACTTTGTGTTTGTGTGTTTTGTGTTCGTTGCAACTATTGAAGTGTTATTGACTGTCATGCATCTAACATAATTTGTAGCAACTATATGTCAAGATGAGCGAAGGTAGCCCGTTCAACCGGAGCCACCTCACCAGCCGTTCACCACCCCCGACCTGCCCTTCTACATGTCAGAGCCAACACAACCCCCAGGACAATGAAAATACAATGGAAGTTGTGCGTACCAGTGAACTACAGAATTGGATGGCCACGATTGAAAAGTGCCTCAACGAAGTATGCTCTATATCCTCCGAAGGAAAACTTAACTCGGAACAAAAACTGAGAATAAATAATCTGTGCCGTAAAATAGGAAATGGGACATCTCAAATGGCTGTCCAATACCAATCGCTTAAACAAAAAGCCCTTCAAGCCCAAACCACAATTCAGACGCTGAAAGAAAATCAGGACCTATCAATAAAAATACAAGCACTTAATGAGGCCATTAAAGATAATTACAAAACAGCGACCTCCGGCTCCACTTCTTTTGCCGAGATTGTCAAGAAAAGTAGCAACAACTTTATGCGCCCCAGCACCCTTAGCTCTGTAGCTATTTACCCTCATGACCAGAACAAGACCAGTGACGAGACTAAAGATCTAGTTCAAAAAATTATTCGCCCTGAAGTTATGAAACTCCACGTCCGTGGTCTTCGCAAGACAAAAAACGGTGGGGTCATTATAAGCACTGACTATAAGGAAGACATAGAAAAACTTAAGCAGGCTTCTCAACTATCTTCCTCAGGCCTGAAGGTGGATGAGCCCTCGAAGCGTAGACCGAGAATCACTGTTTTTGGAGTACCCACTTCCCTAACAGAGAGCGAAGCTTTTAAATGTCTCTTTGAACAAAATCTTGCCGAAAAAATGCCGAAATTGACGCTAGACTCATTTTTGACCTCAATAAAGCTGAGCCACAAATCTGGCAAAAAGGACACAGATGCCGTTAATTATATAATCGAAGTACCTGCCGAAATCCGCAAGGCTCTCATTACTCAGGACAGGGTTTTTATCAATTGGTCATCGTGTACTGTAAGAGATTTCACCCTAGTAACAAGATGTTACAAGTGTCAGCAGTATGGACACGCTGCTAAGACCTGCAAAGAGGCAAAACCAACTTGTGGACATTGCGGCGAACTAGGGCACCTGACGACCGACTGCACAAAAACATCTGAATTACCAAAATGCGCAACATGCCTACGCTACAAAAAGCAAAGTAGCCATAAAACAGGCGACGCTGACTGTCCGGCCAAGAAAAATGCTGAGTACAGATACATAAACTCAATTAATTATGGCGGCGCCTGAGAGCGCCTTACTTAATTTTTATAGCACTTTTATATATAGTGTTACATATGGATAAGCTAATTGATAACATAGATAACTTAAGTTTAAGTAGTTCTCAAACCTGTCAGGCTGATCAATGCTCTGCTCTTGTTACCCAGCCTCAATTGAAACTTTGAACAGATTTCTCGTCTTTCAGGGTCCCAGGCTCTATAACATTATCAATAAAGATCATAGTATATTTGGTCTATGTAAATTTAAATGTAAGCAAATTATAACTAATTGGCTTTTAACACTAAACTACGAGCAAACTGAAAATATTTTATCTATAATAAAGTAAAATCCGCACATACATTTTAAATAGCTGAATACACACAAAACAAAAACAACACTCACACGCATTTTCACCGGCGACCCAGGGAGGGACACATTTCATAATATTATGCTCTCATACATGACATAATTTGTAACTTTTGTTTAGACTCTAACGGTGTTAATGTGAGCAGCTAGTAATCATAACACAAGCATTTTTAATGCTTAGCTTGGTTGTTGGTCTGCTGTATGAAAATAATGTAGCCTATCTGTAATTTATGTTCTTGTTATATACACCTTTGAACTGTAAGATTTTATGAATAAATAAAAATTATTATTATTATTATTATTATTATACTGTTTTATTGCGCACTAGGACTGCCTTTTTTCATAAACACTCCTGTCTTGCCTAGGTTTGCTGGAAGAAATCTCTTTTTAGAGATAAGCTCGCCTTTGCCTATAAAATTTATTGTATCTGTCTGTTTATCTATGTTTTCTGTGCAATAAAGAATATGAATATGAATATGAATATGAATATCAACTAACGCGTTAGTTTATCAACTAACGGTTTTGACTATCTTACGGAGACATATATAAAGAAAAACAACTTTAAAGGTTTTGTTGCAAAAATTTTCGATTTATTAGGATTTAAGAAATGCTTTTTTAGCGTTTTTATTGAGATATAAATTTTTATTGTCAGTTTAGTTCAAGAAACTAGGGATTACTAATGTGATGTTGACGATTAAATAAAAGAAGTAATTGTCAAAAAGGGGAGATTATCAAATATTAATTAGTTTAGTTTTAGATTGGTAATAGTGATATTACATACAAGCTGTGAGTAGGGAAGCCATATTATTGTTAATAGTTTAAAGGTTGATTATTGCGAAATTATTGCACATAAATTGTGATTATCAAAGATAAGCAGACTAAAATGGTTTTGATGTATTTAAATCTACATTTTTGTGGGTAATCTATAATTATACTCAAAGATAGTCTATATACTAAATAAAGAACAAAAATATTTATTGCATCTCATAAGACGGACGTCTAGATTATAAAAACATATTCAACTCAACGTAACATTTTAACTTCGCTATGTCGACTTGTTGGTTCAGTGCCACATGAACTCGGCTTTTAAAATCACATTAGGCAACCTGTCGTCGCTTACAAAACTTTACAACCCTAAGCTGTAAAACCCCTACCGGTTTTTCATAAACACCATCGTTCTTAGGAAATGAAAATGGGTAAGAACTAAATGAACTCAAACAAGACTTCTATCAAAAAGCAATTAAAGTATTCATGGTTGGTAGAGAACGGCGGCACTAGTCGGGGTAGTGAGTTCACAGAGTGTTCCGTATATCAAACTTCTACGTTCGAGTAAACCCCTGTCTTGTAAATAACACTGCGGCTTTTGAAATAAGTTTTTGAACACACAGTGGTTGGCTCTCTCTCAATATCTATGATATTGTTGGGGTTCATTGTTCCAAACTGTAGGTCGTGTTTATCTGGCGTGACACAAAGAAACCTTTGTCTTGACGCGATGTATCCAAACAGGGTGATGCGTAGTAACATAAGTAATAGATCAAAATTCCCAGAAAATATTGCTAACTTCACAAAATGATTTTAAATCCTCTCACGGCGATGCTCGCGTCGTCATTTCTTTCTTCCATCCATCTACATCCGGGTTTTTAAAGCTATATACATTAATTACCAAACAGGGCCGAAAGAGATATTATTATTATTAAAATTTAATCGCGTTCTTTGCATACTTCTATTCCCACTTGGGGCCATAGTGGCTAAGTACAGTCAGCTACCGACATGATGACTTGGAGGTTTTGTGAAGGAATCGTTTTGACAAGATAGATATAAAAAGAAAGACAGAATTAGCAATGAGACACAATAATATAATAATAATAAAATTATAGGTATAATTGCACAGAAGCACTTCACACACTGTACACTAATATGTCTAAACATGAAGTGACACCTGCACATATGTTTCATTTTCAAGGCTATGCCCAAAGCCTAGTATTAGATAAGAAATAACTTTTTGATTGGTTCAAAAATACATCCGTAATTTCGTAATTTCTTTATTTTACTACACAAAACAGATAAACAGATAACTTATAATAGAAAAAAACATGTACAAAGGCGAGATTATCTCTCAAAAGAAATTTCTTCCAGCAAACCATGATAATACGAATGAGTTGTGTATTTGCGTGTGAATGTGTGGTGTATGTGTGTGCATATGTGTGTGTAGATGTGTGAGGGAGGGTGTGTGTGTGTGTGTTGTGTGTATGTGTGTGTGTATGTGTGTGTGTATGTGTATGGTTGATCAAGTAATGGTAAATTTATGAGTAAGGGGGCAATTGTATATAACTAAGTAAGTATTTATCTCTTTATCTCTTTATCGAAGAAGAATAGTTGTTGATGTTAATGTCATGTCATAACAATTAATAATTCCTCAGTATTGTTTTAGTCTAGACTCTTTAGGAAATTAGTAGTAACTTTTTTACAGTTATATTTACTAAGGGAATAAATATTCAATTTGGAGTTAATTCGGTTGTATAAGAGATACCCGAGAAAGCCAAAGTACCTGCCTGAAAAGGCTGTAGTCCAACGGGTCGATGATGAACAAACTACGGATTTAAGTCTAGTAAGTTTGTTGTAATATTTAGTAATGGGTCGAACGTTAGTATCGCATGTTGTTTTAGAGTAGTGTTAAGTATAAAAAGTTGGCGCACAGAGAGGACACCAGCCAAAGAGTACAAGTCTTTGGTAGGATATAGAAAAGGTAAGGACAGACTAACTTTCAAAATAGCTCTCTGGGCTCTTTCCAGGGTCATTAAACTAGACTTATATGCTCCGCCCCACACCGTAATGCAGTAAGTAAGAAGCGATTGTGTTAGAGCCAGGTAGACCATTCTGATTATATGAAAATCTGCAACACGGCGTAGGTTTTTGAACACGTAAGTCAGTTTCCGAATTCTGGACGAAAGGACATCAAGGTGCATCGTAAAATTCAGAGTGCAATCAAATTCAATCAATCAAATCAAATTTATTTATTCGTGCTGAAAAATTACATAGGTAGGTACAATATGTAGGTATAGCATTTAATTATTACACTGCTGATATTTGTTTTGCGTACCTCAGGGAAGCTCTGTCCCCTACACTAAGTAAAACTTGTATAGTAGGGTTACAGCGTCTCTCTTTGGCTGTGTTTTATGCTCTTATTTAAAATTATTTTATTTAGGTGGTACATTTCAAGATTTTATTTAATGAAAGTATGAATTAAATTTACACATTAATTAATTAAATTTGTAGGTACATAATATAAATTGATTAATTATAGCTTGGATCTTAGATGCCATGGGTGTGAGAGTGTGTGTGAGTGTGTGTGTGTGCGTGTGTTGTGAAGTGTAAGATAAAATATTTAGCTAATTAGTTAGGTATAGCAAATAATTTCTCTGTTTCCTCAAAATTAAGTTGCAACAAGTACCGTGTGATTGTTCTGGTGCATTCGTGCCGATTCAGTGCTAATATGCTGATATATTTACTGACTCTGTTGTATATAAAAGGCCCCATTTTAGATATATGTTTTGCACCAAAGCATGTTGTAGATGGTGGAACTTTGACAATAATGTTTTTCCTCCTTTTTTGTGTGTTTTCCTCCATACTAGCCGTTGAGATAGTTGTGTGTTGTTTGAGTAGAATTGATTGAATGTAGAGTTGTCGCACTGTCAGCACCGAACACTCTTTGTACAGGTTCTCAGTGGGAAACATTCTGGGTTTAAAGAACATAACTTTAAGTAGTGCCCGTTGAGCTCGTTCCAGTTGCAATAGATGCGTTATCGGGGCAGCTCCCCACGCAGAGATGCAGTATGTCAGTATTGATTGCGCCAGGGCTCTGTACACCATGAGAAGAGTGTCTGAGCTGACAATGTGTCTCAGTCTTTTAAATGCATAAATTAATTTTCGGGTTCTTGTTGTTAAGTTCTTGATGTGATCTATCCACGACAGGTATTTATCCAAAGTTACTCCTAAGTATTTAATTGAGTCTGTAGAACTTAAGGACGCACAGGGACAACCGGGAGATCTATTACATGACTCATCGTGCATTTTTAAAATTATCGGTCTGTTCGGTTGGGTGCTTGATCTAATAGAAAAAGTTATAAATTTAGTTTTTGACACATTAAGCGTTAGTAGATTGGCATTCAGCCACTTTGTCACTGTGTCGAGTGCTCGATTGACTATGCGTTCGACACCGCCCCATCTGTTGCTATTAAATAAGAGAACAGTATCATCGGCATATGTTATGATGATTCCATTTTCCAACAAGGTCCTGCACAGATCATTTATGTAGAGGAGAAAGAGCGTAGGGCCTAGTATACTACCTTGGGGTACACTAAAGGTGATGTTACCTTCGGTTCCGGTATGGTGTCCTATTTTTACCTTTTGAGTTCTGTCTGTAAGGTAGCTTTCGAACCATTTTAAGGAAATGCCTCGCACACCGCAGGCTTCAAGCTTTGCCAGTAGTATAGGGATGGAGACGGTGTCAAACGCTTTCGCCAGATCCAAAAAGACACCCAATGTTCTCTTTCTTGCATCAAGGTTTGAGGTAATATATTCAGTGACGGCAGTGATAGCGTCCTCTGTTGACTTGCCTACTCTAAAGCCGTATTGATTTGTTGCAAGTAATTTTTTACTCTCTAAGTATCTAAGAAGACGTCTATTCATAACTTTTTTCAGTATTTTAGAAAGAGCTGGGAGTAGCGATATAGGCCTGTAGTTTGCAGCAACACTTGCATCCCCCCCTTTATGAATTGGGCAAATGATAGATTTTTTTAATACATTTGGAAATACTCCAGTGTCGAGGCTTCTTTGACACAAAAATGTAACAGGTTTTATTATATATGGTAATGCTAGTTTTAGTAATTTACTTGATATCCCATCCCATCCCGGCGCAGAGTCTATTTTAAGTGATTTGATTATTGAACTTATTTCTGCTTCGTCGGTCGATAGGAGTGCGAACGATTTAAGTTGGGAGTTGAACAGATAGTATTTGGATGCAAGGTCTTGCTCTGTTATATTAGATGACTCCAATATTTTATTTGAAAGATTCGAGCCTACATTGATAAAGTATTCGTTAATTTGTTTTAGTGTGTCCTCGATACTCGGCGATTTGATCAGTTCCTCGACAGGGTTCTGTTTAATTGGGAAGTTACAGATTCTTTTGATGTTTTGCCATGTCTTTTTGCTATCATTGGTTGCCTTCCTGAGCTCTGATTGTTCGTGTTCTATTTTTAAACGTTTTAGTAAGTTGTTGCATGTGTTTCTGTATTTTAGGTATGATTTTTTTATTTCTTCGTCATTTTTATGTTTATTTGTTTTTTGGTGTAATTTGTCTCTTCTTTGTGTACATTTTATTAGCCCAGGTGTGATCCAAGGTTTTAAATTATTTTTAGATATAGGGACTTTTTTAACTTGAGTGTTTTTATTTAAGAGGGCTATCAGTGTCTGTATAAATTGACTAGTGGCAATTTCAATATCGCTTTTGTCCAATATCGCTTACCAGTCGGTTTTAGATAATTCTGTACAGACAGCATTGTAATCAATTTTTGTACATGTTTTTCTTGAATTTGTTTTCTTTATGTGAGAAATAGGGATTTGACATATCACTGGTGAGTGATCTGTTATAGTTGCTGGGAGAACTAAGATTGTGGGTATGCCCTTTGTTTTTACCATGCAGTGGTCCAGACAATTTTCCTCTCGAGTGGGAAATGTGTGGCCAGGTAAAATACCATGTGAAGCAAGTAGCGTTAGGTAATCAGAGTGATTATTTGATTTTGTGTCAGTAATGTTGATATTCATGTCACCAAGCAATGTGATATTTGATATTGTCTTCAGGCTCTCCAACAAGTCATCAAGCGAGGCGTTAAAGATATCTATTTTCTTAAAAACTGGAGGTCTATAGATCGTTATAAATGCGTTGTCGTTACCTATTCTGATTACAAGACAATTTGCTTCTTTTATCGATGGTTCATAAATAGTGACGTTGTGTAATGTCTTTTTAACGTAAACAATAATACCATCATTTTGATTTATATATATTTTAGTGTAATGTGTGTTATAACCTGTTTGAGAAGATGGTATAATGTCCGCTTGTAGCCAGCATTCCGTGAGTATTATAATGTCAAATTCTATATCGGTACGCTGCAGTAGTACTTGAAAGTTTTCGATATTCTTGTTGCTGCTTCTTATATTTATTGCTATAGCGGCTATATTTTTGTCCTTGTTGTATTCTAGATAAGACTTGCACTCCTCGGGTTCACCTATACGATATGATTTTGCGACACTGACATTGTCAATGTCCGTAATTATCTCATTTAGTCGACTCATTATAGGTGGATACTATGAGTGTCACAAAGTGACTTACTACTAATATGTGCACAAGTGACCCTAAGAAATGCAAATCTCTATCATGTGACTTTTTATCTAGGAGGGGATGAATTGTGTAGTGGTGTGTGTGTAATAGGGATTGGTATTTGTATGTGTGTATTGTGTAGTTATGTACGTGAGTTTTTATATATACACTAAAGTTTGGCACAATTCGGCTTGTATATGCAGTATTTTCATGCAATTTAATTAATATATGACGGACTAAGGGTTCTAGACAAGTAATTATCATGCAAAAATCTGTTATTAAAAATAAAAATAAAAAAGATAGTCAAGCATTACTAGATGTTGAAGCCGTTATTATCCGTAGATGTTCTTCGTTTTTTACTTCAATCGCTGGGTGATCATCTTCTTTCTTGATGAAGACCTTTCCACTAGATGTCCAGCAGTACTTCCATTTCTCTGTCTTGACCAATTGTCGGCAATGATAGTGGAGGCTTTTCCCTTTCTTTGTCAGAGCATCATTCATGTAAATAAACTTTTTTTCTCCATCTAGGCCTAAACTTTCCGTATTTAGTTTATTGTTTAAATGTTTTTGATTATATTTTCTTAGAGCATTAGTCAATAGCTGTTTTCTTTCAGTCGATACAAAATCAACAACTAGGAGTCTGGATGGCTTTCCCTTCTTCAATCTAAACGCTCTCTTTACATCCCGCTTCTCGAAGTCAAGGTCCAGGTGTAGATGTATTTTATGAAGAAGTTCCATTGGCGTTAGTTGATCGTCCGCAGGTAGATTACTGATTTCAAGGGAGGATTCATATAATCTTCTTTTTACATCCTCTAATTCTGACTCTAGCAAACCGATGCTATCAGTGGCTTTATATTCAGTTTTTTCTAGTTTATCAACACGCAGTTTTAGCTCGTCTTGTTGTTTCACTATGTCGCTCATAGCTTTCTTTATTTCAGCGTTGGATTGGATAATATTATCGTTTTGTTTTTTTAGCTCAGTTATGTCGTCACTGATTTTTGAGAGCACCGAGGACTGTTCTGTTTTAAGTTGGGTAAACATCTGTGTAATTGTTCTTACCAGCGTCTCATTCGAATCATCGGTATTTTTTCTCTTTCTTACATTAATATTGTAAGTCTCTTGATCGTCGAAAGTAGGTGTTTGTAATTCCGTGTTTGATTCAGAGTCTCCTAGTAGATTAGTATTAGAGCTCGTCGATATCGTTTGCACTCTTGGTGGGGAATGTTTTACACTCGCCATTCTATTCGTAGTCGATGTGTGAGACGTAGCACTGTTTCGTAGCGCGTAGTCGATAGTGTATCCGTTACGCAGCGTAGTAGCGCGTAGTCGATCGTGTATCCGTTACGCAGCGTAGCACTCGTAGCAGTGCGTAGTGGTACTGATCGGTATTTTCGAGGCCGGTAGTCGCTCTCTGTTTATCGCAGTGGTTTAGGACGTCGGCCCGCACATGGATGACAGAAATGATCACTGGTTCAAATCACCGCAGCGCCGGCAAGTTATAAGTAGTTGTTTTACTCACAATTCAAACTGTTCGAAGGTCTTCTGGGCGGAGTTGTGGATGCAGTCAGTTGACTGTCAGCAGACTATCCCTTTCGGTGGGTGGAGCCTTTCCGTAAGAACACCGTAGGAGGAACAAGGAATTGAGTTTGTGGCAATCAGCCAATGGTGAATTAATTGTATAGAATTAATCAAAAATTCGTACAAAGATTCACAACTAAAAACACGTTCGCACTAGTGAACAGCCGAGGAGAGAGGAATCAATCATGACGTCAAGATACTTTATGTTGAGAGCTCTTGTAAGCTTAGAACAGTTACAAAGGTTGCATACTGGGGAAGAGTGGGCTATGATGTGATAGTTATCGTGAACTGCAGGGGACAAATTTTTAATAGAGAAGGGAATGTATTTGGTCTTTTCAACATTGAGTGTAAGGACATTATGAGTAAGCCAGGAAAACACTCTGTTAAAACCAAGCTGTGCAGAGCGGTAGACATCTTCCCATGTATCTCCACAGAAAATTAGGACAGTGTCATCTGCAAAAGTGACAACTTTACCGTTGTGTAGCTGGAGGTTACAGAGGTAATTTATGTACGTTAGGAATAGTGTTGGACCTAGAACACTCTCCTGTGGGACTCCATAGGAGATAGGTAGATCCTCACTGACAAGGTCACCAACCTTTACTCTTTGACTTCTATCAGATAGGTAGTTTCTGAAAAGATTCAGTTGTAGGTCACGTATACCCATTATTTCCAGCTTGTCTAATAAGAGTGGGACAGAAACCATGTCGAAGGCTTTTGCTAGATCAAGAAATATGGAAATTACTTTTTTTTGTTGTCAAGTTTGGAAACAATATAGTCTATTAACACATGTACGGCATCACTAGTAGAGGTATTGGATCTAAAACCAAATTGAGCAGACGATAATATATTTTTAGACTCTAAAAAAGTAATAAGTCACTTATTAATAATTTTTTCAATGATTTTAGATAAGGTTAGAAGCACAGAAATTGGTCTACAGTTGTTGACACGGGTCCTTTTACCACTCTTATGGATAGGTAACACATCGGTGATTTTTAACTGTTTGGGGAATACACCAGTAGATAGGATAAGATTGAAAGTATGTGTCAAAGGTGGAGTAATGACATCAATATATCGTTCAAGAAAATATCCAGTAATGTTGTCACGGCCTGGAGTGTTGTCTTTTTTAAGTGTTAGGATAAGGTTCCGTACTTCTGATTCATCTGTTGGTGAGAGGGCAAAGGAATGTGGTTGGGCACTAGAAAAGGTTAGATTGCTATTAGAGGATGTATTATTGTTTCGAATATTTTCCGCCAGATTTTTACCTTTTGACTCAAAAAAGTTATTAATAATTTAATAATTAAAAAAAATATTAATATTATTAATCGAGTTAGTAGGGTTAGTCGGAGATATTAAATCTAAAGCAGGGTTTGATTTATTATTGGAGTTAGTTATATTGTTAATAGTTTCCCAAAGTTTATTATTATTAGTAGTTGAGGCGATTTGCAGTACTAGAAAACAGTACTAGAAGTAGAAACTTTTCTCATAATCATTTTTAAGTTTTTTTAACAACTGGTTGCAGAAATTTCGATATCTTTTAAAAGTGACCTTTAAGACATCATCGTTGGGATTATTTTTTAGTTTTTTGTTGAGATTGTCACGGTTTTTATACACCTAAGTAGCCCGGGAGCCATGGCTTTCTGATTCGTTTGTGGTTAGAAAAATAAGATATTGTCGTGTTGGACTGTTGTGTATTTTATCATTTAGGTTTGATAGTAGAATGGAGTTTGCTAGATTAGCATCGTTTGTTTCATAAATATCTTTTAAACAAGCATTGCACATATCACTATCTAGTCCTACGTGATTAATTTTCTTGACTAGCAATGCTTTGAATGCACTTTTTTGTCTAGTATAAAAATCACGGAGTCATGGTCAGTGATAGTCGTGCCTGCAATATAACAAGAAGCTGGTAATTTACTCCTAAGCATGAGATGGTCTAGGCAAGTTTTCCCATGAGTGGGACGCGAGTAGGTTTAAGTATATGGATGAGTTGGAGTCATTGTTGTTTAGAATGATATCTATGTTGATATCACCCACGATGATTATACACAGTCGGGTCATAAGTTCTGTCACACAATAAAAACTTTTGAATTTAGAACGCTGGCCACAAAAAAGTTTATTGAATTCGAATTTCTAATTTTTCATGAAAATAAAAATGTGTACTTTTTAGAATTTTCCTCATTTTTAAATATGAAGTGGACACTTAAAGAAGACCTTGTCGCAGTTATTGCGTTGCATCGTTGCGGTTACGCGCCAATTCAGATTTTCGCCTTAATGAAAAATTTGAATATAACCAAAAGATTCATTTATCGTACCATAAAACGATACAATGAAGACTCTAGTGTAGATTACAGGTCAAGAAGTGGTCGCCCTCGCTCTGTTAGGACTCCAGCAGTGATAAAAGCTGTGAAGACGCGAATTCAAAGAAATCCCATATGTAAGCAGAAAGTGTTGGCCCTTCAGATGAGGTTAAGCAGGACCACGGTGAAAAGGGTGTTAAATGAAGACTTAGGACTTAGGGCATATCGAAGAAAAACAGGACATCGTTTGGACGCTCGTTTAATGGACCTGAGACTGAAGAGTTGCCGCGCTTTGTTGAAGCGGTACGCGGGAAAAAAGCATCGGGAAATTCTTTTTTCGGATGAAAAAATTTTCACCGTGGAAGAGAGCTACAACAAACAAAATGATAAGGTGTACGCACACAGCAGTGAAGAAGCGAGCAACCGTATTCCGCGTGTCCAACGAGGTCATTTTCCATCCTCGCTCATGGTTTGGTTGGGAGTCTCTTATTGGGGCTTAACTGAGGTACATTTTTGTGAGAAAGGCGTAAAAACGAATGCAGTTGTGTATCAAAATACAGTCCTCAAGAACCTTGTTGGAACCTGTTTCTCATACCATGTTTAATAACAGGCACTGGGTATTCCAACAAGATTCTGCGCCAGCTCATAGAGCGAAAAGCACACAAGACTGGCTGGCGGCGCGTGAAATCGACTTCATTCGGCACGAAGACTGGCCCTCCTCCAGTACAGATTTGAGTGCGTTAGATTACAAGATATGGCAACACTTGGAGGAAAAGGCCTGCTCAAAGCCTCATCCTGATTTGGAGTCACTCAAGGCATCCTTGATTAAGGCAGCCGCCGATATTGACATGGACCTCGTTCGTGCTGCGATAGACGACTGGCCGCGCAGAATAAAGGCCTGTATTGAAAATCGCGGGGGTCATTTTGAATAAACTTTATTACCATAAGAATCTATTTTTTATTAAGTTCATTTTGCTATATAAATGTTTACATAAATAATAAACATGTCTAAATTATTTCATATTGCACATCTGACAGAACTTATGACCTGACTATGTATTTGTATATTTATTGAGGTTAGTAAGAATATCATTTAGTGACTGTATAAAAGGATTAATATCTTTATATCCCGGGGGTCTGTATATAGCAACTAGAACTGTGTTAGAGTCAATTTCAAATGTTAAACAGTTGGCACCATGTATTGTTGGTTCTATTATTGAAACTCTCATATTATTCCTAAAGAAAAGTATAACTCCCTCATTTTGAGTCAAGTTATTTTGAGTCTGGGCAAAGTTAAAACCATTTAACGGTGGAATATAGAGAGAGTGCCGTAACCAACACTCGGAGAGAACAATAAAGTCCCAGTCGGTTTTAGCTCTGTCAAGTGTAGTTAAAAAACCAGGAAAGTTGCAATTTACACTTTTTATATTTTGGTAAATCAGTTTCGGACTTGAACTTGCGTTATTTGTTAAGTGTAAACAGTCTTCAAGGTCACATACAGAAGAATTTGCAACGGCAAAACGGTCAATTTCATTATTTAGTTTATTCAAGGAATCGAACTTAAGGAAATAATAATCAGGTAGTTGTTATTACTGTAAGATGTTGCAATTGTTATCAATGTAGTGTTAGAAAGAATAAAACGATAAACATTTGATTATATTCACGGAAAACACTTTATTCGGTACGTAGGAAACAAAAGAGAGCTCCGCTCAACAACCAAAACAATTTGAATTAATGACAGTTCTCTGCGCTAGTGAGGGGGCGCGTGCGTCGATCGCATAGTGCTGTACCGCGCTCATTTGGGATCGATTATCTTCTTATCAGTTCAGCCGTCCTGTTCTCTCCTTCGCCTTCGAAGGATAACGTTGTAGCTCAGTCGACACACCGCCGTCAGAGCTGCCACGAAGACTCGATGCAGCAACCAGCAGCAATTGGCCCCGTAGGCTTAACAGGCCCGAAGCCATACAACAGCCCTGTAGGCAAAACATAGCCCCGTGGGTAAAACATAGCCCCGAAGGCAAAACAAAGCCTCGTAAGCAAAACATAGCCCCGTAGGCAAAACACAGCCCCGTAGGCAAAACAAAGCCTCGTAGGTAAAACATAGCCCCGTAGGCAAAACATAGCCCCGTAGGCAACGTATAGCCCCACGGGCATGGTATAGCCCCGAAGGCAAGATATAGCCCCACGGGCATGGTATAGCCCCGAAGGCAAGATATAGCCCCACGGGCATGGTATAGCCCCGAAGGCAAGATATAGCCCCACGGGCATGGTATAGCCCCGAAGGCAAGATATGGCCCCACGGGCATGGTAAAGCCCCGAAGGCAAGATATAGCCCCACGGGCATGGTATAGCCCCGAAGGAAAGATATAGCCCCACGGGCATGGTATAGCCCCGAAGGCAAGATATAGCCCCACGGACATGGTATAGCCCCGAAGGCAAGATATAGCCCACGGGCATGGTATAGCCCTGAAGGCAAGATATAGCCCCACGGGCATGGTATAGCCCCAAAGGCAAGATATAGCCCCACGGGCATGGTAAAGCCCCGAAGGCAAGATATAGCCCCACGGGCATGGTATAGCTCCGCAGGCATGGTATGATTAATAATCAGAATCATAGCATCTTAGGCTTCAGGTTAGCCCCGTAGGCCTGCGTAACATAACAATTATTATAATTTGAAACAATTAGGTACATGAAAATAACAAACGCCCCATAGGCAGTATCCACAACAATTGTTGTCATTCCAGAGGGGTCACAATATCACACTCTACTTCGTCCTCTGATGAACTATATAGTCTAGCTCTCCAAAGTTTAATTTTATCACGTGCAACCACGCTTTTATACGCTCTCTTGCCCCTGGCGGCTGAGCTGACTTCATGCCGGTCGTTTGGCAAAACAGCGGTAATGTTGTAAAGTCCTGCATATTTAGGAACCAAGTTCCCACTCGTCAATCCAGGCCCTAAAATTTTACGCTCTACCATAACCAATTTACCCAAAGATATAGGCTCCGTCACTCGCCGGCCTTTGTCAAACCGTGCCTTCATAGAGGCCACATTTAGTTCGACCTTTTCATCTGCATCTCTTCTAAGCTGTTTCGAATCAGGTGTGTGCCGTGCACCTTGTAAATCACCAGCTAATCGAGGTTTTAGACCACAGAGTAACTCAAGGTGGGACTTTCCTGTGTCCTGACTCACTGTGGAGTTAATACCCAACTGCACCTTAGGCAAATAAGTATCCCATCCCTTACTTTCTTCGCCCAGCTGTGGAGACAAAGAGCTCAAGATTGTACGGTTTAGCCTCTCGACTTGGCCATTAGCTCTCGGAGATGCCACAACGTTTAACACATGCTTTATTCCAAGCTCCTCGCAATAGTCCTTGAACTCTCGGCACGTAAACGCTGTGCCTCTATCACTCACAATCCTTGTTAGAATCACAAAGACTTGACTGAATTTGTTTAGTGCTGTAATTGCACCTCTAGCGTTGACACTCACAACAGCCTCTAGCCATACAAATTTAGTAAATCCGTCAATTATGGCAAATATGTAAGTATTACCACCACTCTTACAAAACGGCCCCAGGTGATCTACGTGAAGAGTGTGGAATGGAGTGGGGTCCCTAGGAATTAGATGCAGTAACCCTGGCTGCTTCCCGGTAGGCTTCTTAGTAAACTGGCACCCTATACAACTGGCGACATATTTCTCCACAATTTTCCGCATCTTGGGAAACCAGTATTTGGCTTGGATTGCTTCTAGGCATTTTGCTGCTCCCAAATGGCCACTTTTATCATGGTAAGTATTACATATGTGCCACCTTGCACTTTTGGGTAAAATAGACCTATGTCCACCTTCCACAACATGACACAGTAACCCATTGAAGGCCATTATATTATTCTCCGAAACCCGGCCGCCCGGCGCCAACCAGCTCTAATCCCAGGCATACATAAGCCCGCGTGGCGCGCGCGACTTGACTGACATATCAAGTGATTATGTCTGAATGGTAACTCGTAGAACTATGAGAGTTGTACATCTGAGTAGCTAATGAAACTCTCTCTTACTCAATGCGAAGAAAATGTCACTGTAACCTTAGTTTATTTTTGTACCGACATCAGAATCACAGACTTCTAATAAAATGCTCCCTCTCGTCACAAAAGTAGTCGACATGAGAAAAACACTACAAAATACACATTTTTTTTGATACTTTCGTAATCTACACAAGATTACCTTTTGAAAACAATAAAAACATTAGTATGTTCTGATAGAAAAATTTCAATATTTCAGCGTTCGAAGATTTCATGAAATACCGGTCGCAGTGCGCGAATCATACAAATCTTGTGAAATTCCTTGTGAAGAGATTAGAGCACCTAGCGTTATATTTCTTAGATTCTACGATAGGTTAGTTGTTTAATAAGAGGAATACAAGTAGCATTTACCACTAAATCATAAATAATTAGTGTGAGTAGGACATATGTCGCATGAAATCATAATAATGGGTATGAATCAACACTTTGTATTGTCTAAGATTAGGCAATATGTGATTTCTATCAATCTAGAATTAGCCATTCTAAGTATTAGACAAACAAGGCTTTCAAACAGTGTATCATACTTTACTACTTACCGTAGAAAATTCTATACAAACTTCATTGCAAACATTCAAATGTTTACGAAAAGTGATTTTATCGAGTCACGTTTGCAGCGTCTTGAATGAATGAAATGAACAAAAGATCATACCGGAAATAGAAGATTGGCTCATTGGCCGTTTTTACACACTAAAACCTTGCCAATACGAACACAATTGGCTAATTCATTCCGGTCTAAAAAAAAAGTATCGAGTGCGTGTCGGTACGCTTGGGTCAATAGTGTTTGTTTACGTTGACGTGTCCGTACGGTTGGGTCACGCAGAGGTTAAGCTCCAGATCAAGGTTTTTGAGAATTGACTGAATTTCTTCCTCGCCATCTTGAAGAGCATCAATAAAATCTTTCAATAAAAAGTGATGTGTCAAAGGTCTGGCTGCAGACGGCACCTGCTGACGGCCCGGTTGCCTGCGACATCGACGTAGCACGAGCGAATAAGAAAGCTATAAATATATTATGGTACTACTTACACTGAAGAATAGAAAAAATATGTATATAAAAATATATACATTTTCAAAATTTGAAGATATGATCTATGAATAGTTTGCTTGCATGGTATCCTTGTAGTCATGTAGTATAGTTACTAGGTTGGAGTGAAACAGGGCAAAAAAAAAGTTTCCGCCTATCATTAACCCTGTACTACTAAACGTTGCTTGGATAAATAGCTGCTCAAAACTATTAAAAAAAACTCTTTTAGGCATCATTTTCAGGTGGCGCAGAAGACTTTAAATATGATAAAAGACAGAAATTTACCTATTAAGCACTAAGGATCAGTCAATTCAATAAAAGGGTGACATTAATAACAGTATAAATACTGTAGATGTATGTACAAATAAGATAATTGTCAGATCCGAGACCGGCAAATGAAATTCAAATAATAATGACCTTGAGTCCATAAGATAAAAGATAATAAAATAGCAGGTGCTTTTAACATTGGAAAGATAAATATTGAATTCTCATCTTTGTTTTATTTTTCACCTCACAGATATTAATTTGAATTTCACGTTTCGATTTCGCCGAGCTCAGACTATTCTGTAAAAACCTTTCACCACAATGGTCGCTCAAAATTCTAGGTATCCGCCGCATTACTGTCAAACACTGAAAACGACGGTTTATGCTATCTAAGCATTATCGTTAGAATAATCAGTTAAACAGTTGCAGCTCCGTTTCTTGAAAGTATTTTTATAAAAAACCTGCATGCTTAGAATATCGTTATTTTTAGTAAAACGATTGAATGAATATATCAAGAAACTGAAGCCGAGAATTTCATCAATACTTAGGCTCCATATAACTACAAAGTGACGGTTTTGCTGATCTGATTTAGTATTATCGGTGGTTTATTATTACGAACCTTGATTTCGCAAGCGAACATAAAATAAGTCGATACTCATCGTCATCTTTTTTTCCTAAACTACTCAGCGCTCCTATTTAGCTAGTAGGAAATTCATCTTCTTTGTGACTAAAAAAAATAAATCCTGGCCAAACGAGAGAGCCACAAAAGTACTGCCCTTATCCTTCAAACCGACGACGATAAGGTGTAATGGCAAACAGCACTCTGCAGTCGTGATGAGCCTCTGTGTACAAAATGAAAATAAGTGGTTTATCTCCGGGCGTCAGACTCGTGAGACCTCATACATATGACCTTTAAACATACAGCAAACCTGACGACGAAACTTAGCTAATTTGATATTAAATTCGACAACGCAACGATATGGTCCAGTAGGTTACAGAGCATGTCATCATAACAGCCTAAAGAGATTAATGAAAGCCGAGTTTGTATGGCACTAAGCCAATAACTCTGTGTCCGCCACCGCGCTGAAATAAACTGAAACGTTCATCTGAATATTACGCAATTTAAACAAAACATTACTTCTTAATGAGACAAGATTGTATAAAACATATACAAACTCCTACTTGGGTATGATATATTTTTGCACTTTTCTGGGCTTTTAAAATATTTTCATGCGCGCAACATTGTATCATTTGTATCATTTGTAGTGTTATGCTTCTTACATGCCATTTTCCAGACTGTTCAGCTGGATACTTGCTGAGCTGTACAGCTGGATATTTTGTATCACCTTTATTTTCATAGGACCCTGTAACGTCTTAAACCATAAGAACACAATAACAAATCATTTTCACTTCGTATTTTCATACTATCAGCACTGTTAAATCGATGTCGGAGGGGTTTACCTTTGGTGACCTTGTATCTGGCTTTCTCCGAAACTCGCAATCTTGGGCTTCGTGCGCGCTGGTGCGCTGCCTTTTTATCTATCGCTGTTATGTAATTTTGGCTATGTGAACTTGTTGATTTCTCTATTACGAGCCTGAAACCAAAATCTGACATATTACTATGTTGTTGTTTATCTGGTTGTCATGGCAATGTCTATTCAAACTCGTTAGCGGTCTGATATGTTCACTTCAATACTTTTACGAAAATACTTTTTCTCTCTTGGCCATTCACAAAAATTGCTTTTAATTTAAATAATTTTTAGAACTCTCCAAAAAGGGTATAAGAGCGGAACATTTCTGAAATTCTGGAGTCTCACTTCAGCTTTGAAGCAAGAAGCATCACCTAAAGGCCTTATCCCGGGGCCGCACTGCCCCGGGATCCTGCGAGCCTCTGCTACTACGCCTCCTGTCTTGGCGAGCCTCTACCCTGGCCGGCGCTTCGTGGGTCTCCACTTCAACTGCCCGTTCTCTACTTCACCTGCCCGTCGGTGACTTCGGGCCGACAGGTTGCGGGCCTCTACCCTGGCCGGCGCATCGCTACCAGGGCCACAACTTCTGCTGCCCGTCGGTGTCTCCAGGGCACTGATGACCGATTGGCCGCCGGCCACGCTCTCTAACTGCAACTCCTACATCGCCCACCAGTGCCTCCACTGACCGGTTCGCCAGACGTCTACTGCTTCATCGGCCTCCTACTCTCCGTGTCCTCCGCTTCCTTTTTTTTATCTGGATATCTGTATTTTTATAAAACCTGTCTCACTTCATCCACCCTCATCTTCCTATCATTTTTTTTCTAAATAGTCACTGTAAATACCCATAATAAACTGTCATTTCTAAATTTTATCCTGGTTGTTTCTTGTTAGGTTCTAGTAGGTTCTTGTCGTTACACGACATTTTGGCGCCCAACGTAAAAGTTCTTCTTCACCCTTCACCTTTTCTGCGCCTTGTCTCTTTCCCTTTGATTTGCTTTCTCTTTCGCTCTTAAATCTTTATCTATTCATCCTTTTCATATTTTCCAAATTCTAAAACAAAACTTCATCTAGTTAATGAGAGTATTAATTGCATAAAAGTCAATGGAAATTTGTTAACAAACCCCACAGAAATAGCCCAAGCTTTTAATAATAATTTTATTGACCAAGTTAAACCTCTTTGTGACATTACTGCTAATAATACTAATAATAATAATCCAGCTTTGACATATAATCAATCAATTCAATTAAATAATTCTTATAAATCTATGTTTATGTCACCGTCAACTCCAGCTGACGTTTATCGACTAACACTATCGTTGAAGAACACTAACAGTACAGGAAACGATGAAGTTTTGACAAAAGTTATAAAATATGTTGCTGATATTATCTGCCCGATGTTATGCTACATAATAAATATCTGCATCGAACATGGTATTTTTCCGGATCGTTTGAAAACTTCTATCGTCAGACCACTCTTCAAAAAAGATAACAAGGAACATATTAATTGTTACAGACCAGTGGCTCTTATCCCAATATTTTCCAAAATAATTGAAAAAGCAATATATGAAAAATTATACAGATATTTAGAACTTAATAATATACTTGCGGATGAACAGAAGGGATTTAGAAGAAATAAGAACATTAATATGGCTGTTTTCGATTTTTTAACCACGATAATGAAAAACCTAGATAACGGCAAAAGAGTGTCATCGATATTTATGGACCTCACAAAAGCATTTGACTATGTCGATCACAAAATCTTAGCTCAAAAATTAAATAGTTACGGAATAAGAGGGAATGTTCTTAGTCTACTAGAATCATACTTGAGTAACCGGTCACAATTGACACAAATAAACAAAATCTGCCCTAAGACAAAAACAGATCAAGTGTATTCTTCTGACGTAAAGGAAATTAAGTATGGTGTTCCACAGGGATCCGTATTAGGACCTTTACTGTTTATTTTATATATAAATGACATCCCAAAAGCTATAAATCATCCAATAGTTTTATTTGCTGACGACAGCACAGTGACATTTATCGGTAATAATTTAATTAACTTAGACATATATGAAAATGACATTAATAATAATTTAACACATATAATTGAATGGCTAACAAAAAACAATCTTTTAATTAATCTGGGAAAAACTAAACTAATGAAATATAGGCTAGGGCACGGACAGCAATACGCATTGAATATTAAATACTTGAATGAGCAAATTGAATGTACAGAGACCACAAAATTCTTAGGTCTCCATATTGATTCCAACATGTCGTGGAAGACACACATCGAACACTTGCAAAAGAAGCTAAATCAATATGCGTATGCGTTACACATGCTTACAAAAATTGTGAACACTGATGCTGTACTTGTCTCGTATCATGGTTTTGTAGAGTCTTCCGTGCGCTACGGTATAATCTTCTGGGGAAATGCGACGGGTAGAGAGACTATTTTTAAAGCGCAGAAGAAATGTTTGAGGGCTATGTGCAAGCTGGTCCAAACTGACAGTTGTAAACCCTACTTCAAAAGTGTCAACATTCTTACGATGCCGTCTATTTACATATACGAAACCTTAGTTTTTGTCAAAAGTAATATGCATCTTTTTCAAAATGTCAAAAGCAGGCGTCACCATATGATGCTCAAAATGGAGTGCCACAAGTCAGCCTATTTTAATAAAAGTATATTTGTCATGGCTATTAGAATATATAACAAACTCCCACAGTCTGTAAAAGAAATACAAAATATACACACATTTAAAAAGAAAATAAAGGGTCTTCTAACAAACAAGGTTTATTACAGTGTCGATGAATACCTCAGTGATGTTTTATAAAGATGGCGACAATGTATTATATGCCAGATGCCTAATATAGTCATATATGTAGGTAATTAGTAATTCTACGCTAATTTTTAATGTTTATAATGTAATTAATACTTATAATGTAAATAATATTCATATGCCCTCCCATGGCAGAGCATAGAGACCCATCGCTCAATGTCATTGATTAGATCTACATATTACCTATGTTCCTGAATAAATGATTCTTTATCTTTATCTTTTATCTTTAGTTTTTCAACTGATCTGGATTATATTTAGGCCTACATTTAACTTACATTACTTCACTTTACTTCACTTCACTTTACTTCAATACTTTTAGTATTCTAGATAACCGGAAAGAGGTAAAATTTTTGCATGTAAGTAGCATAAATTTTCTTAACTTCTATTAACTGTTAATATGTATTTATGTATATTCTTTATTTCAGACACATCTCGTTTGCGATGTGGCTGATCTCTGGCTTCGAGCTCTATCGCTCTGGCCGTTCTTAATCTTGTCTTAAGTCGTAGCGACTAAAGCTACCTTAGGATTAATTTGTTTCTCTTTACATCCACTTATTTTGTTTTTCCACGCAGGAGCGGATGACAACTCCTTAAGTAAGCCTGAATGTCCTTTCGAAAACACACTTTTAGAGTGGTAGTCATTGAATGTGAACTCCACCCTTACCTGAATGAAGATGATGAATGTAAGATATGGTATATCTGATTTTGCCTGGTGATGTCTGTTTCTGCAAAGCTGTGTTTTTATGGTTTATTTAAAAAAATGTACATATCAAAATTTTTGCTGAGTTGAAAATTTTTCCAGGGTCGGGGGGAAATAGTAGTGTTATGCTACTTACAGGCCATTTTCCAGTCTGTTCAGCTGGATAATTGCTGAGCTGTACAGCTGGATATTTTGTATCACCTTTATTTTCATAGGACCCTGTAACGTTTTAAACCATAAGAACACAATAACAAATCATTTTCACTTCGTATTTTCATACTATCAGCACTGTTAAATCGATGTCGGAGGGGTATACCTTTGGTGACCTTGTATCTGGCTTTCTTCGAAACTCTGCAATCTCGGGCTTCGTGCGCGCTGGTGCGCTACCTTTTTATCTATCGCTGTTATGTAATTTTGGCTATGTGAACTTGTTGATTTCTCTATTACGAGCCTGAAACCAAAATCTGACATATTACTATGTTGTTGTTTATCTGGTTGTCATGGCAATGTCCATTCAAACTCGTTAGCGGTCTGATATGTTTACTTCAATACTTTTACGAAAATACTTTTTCTCTCTTGGCCATTCACAAAAATTGCTTTTAATTTAAATAATATTTAGAACTCTCCAAAAAGGGTATAAGAGCGGAACATTGTTTATCTATCTAAGTATAATATTTATCTATATAAGTATGTGTATCGTTGTCTAGTACCCAAGATACAGGGAATCCTAGTTTGGGGCTAGATCAATGTGTGTAAATATTGTCCAAGGTATTATTATTATTATTATTATTTCTGAAATTCTGGAGTCTCACTTCAGCTTTGAAGCAAGAAGCATCACCTAAAGGCCTTATCCCGGGGCCGCACTGCCCCGGGATCCTGCGAGCCTCTGCTACTACACCTCCTGTCTTAGCGAGCCTCTACCCTGGCCGGCGCATCGCTACCAGGGCCACAACTTCTGCTGCCCGTCGGTGTCTCCAGGGCACTGATGACCGATTGGCCGCCGGCCACGCTCTCTAACTGCAACTCCTACATCGCCCACCAGTGCCTCCAATGACCGGTTCGCCAGACGTCTACTGCTTCATCGGCCTCCTACTCTCCGTGTCCCACGCTTCCTTTTTTTATCTGGATATCTGTATTTTTATAAAACCTGTCTCACTTCATCCACCCTCATCTTCCTATAATTTTTTTTTCTAAATAGTCACTGTAAATACCCATAATAAACTGTCATTTCTATATTTTATCCTGGTTGTTTCTTGTTAGGTTCTGGTAGGTTCTTGTCGTTACACGACACATTGCTACAAGTATCTTGGTTTGTTCATAGTATCTTCATGCATGCATTTATCTGCTGCATGCTGGTAGGTGTAGGTCTTTATGTAGGTACGTAAGTTTGTCAAGTCTTCTTCTTTTTATAAGTTAAATTAAGATTTCTTTGTTTTATTTGTTTTTGTGCTTTTGGGGCATTGAATAAATGATTTATTATTATTATTATATCTGTAGCTTGGTCATAAGTATTTCCTGTATAGGTAGAAAAGATAGAAAATAGTAGAATGTTTTGGTCTAAGATGGAGTTGTTCTGAATCACGGACATAATTACGCGTTTTGAAAAATATCTTAATAAATAAGCTTTGGTTCAAAATGTAATCTTTTGCGTAAATGTTAAACTATTTTGAACGTTTTCTTTGAATATTTTTTACGAATATATCCTTATCGTCATCTGTAGGCGAGTATGAATATAGTTTTAGTGAACAGTTCCATAAATTATTCGATAACAGTATTATTTATGATTAATCGAACTTACTTGTAAGTGAAGTTCTTGCTAGAACTTGAATGGATGAGTGATCAAGTACCTTAGTAGCTAGTAGTAGTCTACCTTAGTAGTAATCAAGAAAGAGATTTTTTTTATCTAGGTCGGAAGATTTAGCCAAAGAGATCCGATTTAGTCACTAGCGAGAGCGAGTTTTATTTTTTAGAGAATAAAACACGTGTGTAAAATAAAAATCTGTTGAGCGCCAAAACTTTCATGTCAAGAAAGGTTGAATTGAAAAACCCCCCGTAACGGAAGCCTAAAAAAGTGATTTAGAGAGTAGGTCGTAAAGAAATGAAAGAAAGAAATTAGAATGAGTCCGTTTTAATTTAGACATGTTTTCTATTATTACAAAACCTAACCTACCTACCTTTATTCAAAAAAATCCAGAGACTGACCCCTGGGCGTCGTAGTGATTTGAGCAAACCACTATATGGGAAGGTGGGCAGCTTCGTGAGGCCCGGAGACGGTGGGTAACTATTATCCGGGTCCAGGGTATAAAGTGGTAAGATCATCCAGGTCCAGGCCGTGTAGTGGTGATAGAATGCACCGTGAAGAGTTAAGTTATCACGTTATATATATCAATATATATGTTTAATATTTATGCTTCGGAACGCACCTTTTTTTTGTTGCGCGATCGGACCGCGAGTGATCGGAACGGAACTAGCTAGCTGTCACTTGCATAGAAACGAAATGACTAGCTAACCTCATTTTGGGACATGGTAATTTGTCGGCGTCAGGCATTCGGGCCTTGGCTGTATGTTATTGGTAATAATTGTCTACCACAGGTATCGGGCCTGGTCGGAATGTTAATTGTAATAATCACGGAACAATCGTCGGGAAATAAGTAGATTTCACGTCATCGGAGTGAGTGCTTCGTGCTGTGAAAGGTTGAAGTGGTTCGGTCAACAATTCGTCGCGTTCGGATAGCGACCCTTGTAGTCGGCAAGCATCACGACGGCGACAGCAGCGGGCTGCGACGAGAGTAAGATTCGACTCCCCTCACCCCCCACCCTGGTGTTCCTCATCCCGTATTCCTGCCTCGATTTGAGCTTTCGAATGTCGATCCACGGCGTCAAGGTCAGTACTACTTGTGACATTCTACTGAAAAACAACCCTACCAAGATTCCACGCCCTGTCGGTTAAGGCGTGGAATTTAACATTTTGGTAGCATAGGCGCAGTTTCCTAGTAGGAAATCGATTCACGGACGGTTGTAGGGTTGTTTTTTTGCCACATTGTAGCTGGGAGAGGGTGGGTACCTCAGATTGGTCGGCAATCATTTTGTGAGTGAGTCTTGTGGTCAGTATACCACAATTTAGGTTCATTTTCGGTTAGTGAACGTATAATTGACGATTTAGTTAACAATTATTATAAAATTATAGTCGGAAACTACTGTGGTGTGCAAAGGAACAGTCATTCGGTCGGACTATAGTATTGCAGTCGGGTCCTATAGTATTGCAGTGTTATTTCGGTTTACAGAGCAGGGTCAGGCTATTTAAGGGGTATTAAACTGATTTTGCTGACCTCAGTAGAAGTGCAGGTCATATCGGAAAGGCCACTTCTAGAAGGTTCACGGCTACCTACACTATATTAAAAATAGCTTTTTTATAATACATTTTTGTGTGTTATTTTGTATTGTGCTTTATGGTGGCATTCTCTAATTGATTTAGAGTGTATAGTTATAAGGTGTATGTCCACAGGGCGACCATATTAAATATTTTTTAGGATTTAATTGTTTTAGTGTTTGCCTTAGTTTTGACAACTTAGTTTTAATTTCTGTGCCCAGCGCTGACGGGCAAGTGCTGGTCTCTGGCTATACTTAGTTCGGTAGTGAAGTATAGGACCAGAATCTATTAAATCGGTCAACATGGCACCTTCACCCTTGACGGTACTGCGGCATGGTGTCCGGGAGGAAATGAGATGGCTCGCCCATACTCATAAGTGTGTGGAGCGACCGGACATGGATGATGTCCTGCTCAAGTGTGTGGAGGACGCAATGACACGCATCGGGAAGGTGTGTCGGCTGGCTGCGGAGGCTGAAGCTCTCGGGCTTACTGATGAAGCCTCGGTGGCTGCAGTGAAACAGCTCTGCGCGGATGCTGACCAAGCGATGGAATGCTTGGGTGACATCGAGCGTCGCGCGGAGAAAATTAAGCGGTCGCGAAGGAATGACCGTGGGGAGGGTAAGGGAGACCCACCCCCCAAGGGTGTTGTTGGACGGCTGCCACACCTGGAGATTCCGGCCTTCAGTGGGGCAATTGATGAGTGGCCGGCCTTCATTAATTTGTTTGATAGTTTGGTCCACAGTCGGGACGACCTGGACAACGCCTACAAGTTGGCCCAACTATTGATGGCTCTGCGGGGTGAACCTAAGGAGTTGGTCGGTCACCTTACGGTCACGGCGGGCAATTACGAGATAGTAAGGTCCATATTGTTAGACCGCTACCAACACAAACGGCGGTTGGTTGATGCGCAGCTGAAGAAGCTGTTTAGCATCTCCAGAGTAACACGGGATGTTGACATCCGAGTACAGGTGCTTAACCCTGTGCTGGTGGCCACTAAGGCCCTTCAGAACCTTGGTCTTCCGGTAGACCAATGGTCATACATTATTTTATATATGGTTTTGTCACGGTTGCCTGCAGCTGTTCAAAGTCGGTTTGAACAGCTGCATGGGGGCAGTAGCTCGGAACTGCCCACACTCGTCCAATTAACGGATTTTTTGGAGGGTGAATGCAGGCGATGCGACACATTGGATACGGAGGCCAGTGTGCAGCGCCAACCCGCGCGGATGCGGGAGGGGCCGCGCCCCCCGCCCCCACGGGGGGGAGGGAGGTCGAAACAATTTGGCGGTTTGAATGCCGCGCCGTCGGGTGACGGCTGTGTGCATTGCGACAGTGCCGGTCATGACGTGACCAGTTGCGCCAAATTTAAGGCGCTCGGGGTAGCTGCCCGCAGGAAGATAGTCTTCCGTCACCGATTGTGTTTCGGTTGTTTGGGGTCGCACACGCTGAGCGAGTGCTCGCGCTACCACCCGTGTGAGTGCTGTGGTGGCAAGCACCAAATAGCGTTGTGCCTGAATCGGTCAGGCCCTTCGGATGGTCACCAGGGCCGGACTCAAGTTTGTCGGCCACAGGGCCCAACCAGGGCCGGACCCAGTCCCCCTCCGGGCAACGGGAGTCACCAACGGGGTGACTGGGGTACCCGCGGACGGGACCCCCCCCGAGGGGAAAGGGGCAGCGCGGGGGGTAACATGCGGGATAGCCGGGGTTCGGTCGCCGCTGTCCACGGTCAGCGAGGACTTCGGGCCGCTGGCTCACCGCGTGTTACGGGCGGGAGTCAGATGTTACCTATGAGTAGCGCGAAGGCTGGCAGTCCACCACCTTCTGCGCCACCCTGCCCGTCGCTCTGGGAGGTGAACAGGGAGGCGAACAGTCGGATGTCGCCCCCATTCCTAGAGCGCCCCAGGTTGGATCCGCTCTCCCCCATTCATCCACGGTGCGCAGCGGGCACACCTTACACCGTCCGGTATGATCGGATACCGGGACAGCGAGGGGCCTATTATACGGGTTGGGACCCCTTGATGCTCATACGGTCTGATATGCCGGTTGCATATCAGCAGCCGAGTTACTCCAAGGCCGACGGAGGTCTCAGCGGGTTCGGATCCCGCGGAGGTTCCCGCTAGGGACACGCCGCCCACTTACAGGGTGCCGCCACTCCACAGACGGTCATGCTCCCCACCGCCTCTGTGATAGCGTGGAGTTCGGACGGAAAATCATGTGTGGCACGAGCACTATTGGACTCGGGGGCCCAGGGGTGCTTAGTCTCGTGCAACCTTGTAAGACGGTTGGGCATTTCGGTAAGGGAGTTTCCACATTCCATTCGGGGAATTGGGAACACGGAAGTCAGTTCCGTTAAGGGAGTATGTCGGATTACTCTCTCGTCACGGGTGGATTTATCGGTGAATATGACGGTCACGGCATTAGTCATGCATAATGTGATGGGCTCACACCCTCACGTACGGTTGTCGCCCTCGGTGCGACAGTTGGTCGCTGGGTTGTCACTGGCTGACCCGGAGTTTGATATTCTGGGCCCAGTAGACATTTTATTGGGTGTTGATGCCTTGGGATACCTGTTAGTGCCAGGTGTCCACGTGTTGCAGGCGACTGGTCTGGTTTCGGTCAACACCAGACTGGGCCATGCGGTAATGGGTCCGGTCATGCCGGCTGCCCCACGCCTAGCGACTAGTAGTCCATTATTCGGTTCTGTACTTTCGGAGGTGATACAGAAGTTTTGGGAGGTGGAGGAACCACATACGGTCCGCCGGTTGGACCCGGTTGAAGAAGAGTGTGAACAGTTTTATCGGAACAATACTGGTCGCCTTCGGTCAGGTCGATTTCTCACACGTCTTCCATTCCGGAGTGATCGCCCACCGCTAGGCAGTTCACACCATGCAGCCGAGACGCGGCTTCTGTCGATGGAACGACGCATGAAGCGTGACGTGAATTCATGCGGGAATACGAGTCGCTCGGCCACATGTCGGTTTCGGGTATCGACTGGAAGCGTGAAGACCACTGCTTTCTGCCTCATCACGCGGTCTTGAGGACCCCGGAGGGCAAAATACGGGTAGTGTTCGAAGGATCGGCATCAACATCTAACGGCATGAACCTGAACCAGTGTTTGCATTCAGGGCCGAAGTTGAACCATGACATCGCGGATGTTATCACACGGTTCCGTCGACACAATGTTGTGTTTGTAGCTGATATCCGGATGATGTTTAGACAGACGGTCATTCACCCTGACGATAGACGGTATCAGCTGATCCTGTGGCGAGAGAGCCCAGATCAGCCCATCAAGGTGTACGAGCTTAACACCAACACGTACGGGCTACGGTCTAGTCCTTATTTGGCGATTCGCACTCTGCGGGAGGTAGCGGATCGAGAACGGTTAAATTTCCCTAGAGGAGCAGCGATCCTGGAGCAGGATCTCTACGTGGACGATATCTGTACCGGTGCACATTCCGTAGAGGAGGCGCTCGCTCGACGGGACGAGCTAGTTGAGCTCTTACGGGGTGGAGGTTACGAGCTCCGGAAATGGATGTCGAACTCTCCAGAGTTACTGTCTGGTCTTCCGGATGACTACCAGCAGGATCCCCACATTTTCGAAAAACTGGAAAATCCGAATATGTTGTCGGTATTAGGCGTCCAGTACCAGCCGGTGTCAGACATGTTTTCGTATCGGGTCGAGTTGGACTCCCCGAAGGTCTGGACGAAACGGAACGTCCTTTCAACGTCGGCTAGGTAGGACATTTGATCCAAACGGGTGGATCACCCCGGTAACATTTCAGCTCAAGTGTTGTATGCAGCAATCGTGGTCTGCTGAGCTGAAATGGGATGACCCGATCGGCGGGTCATTAAGCTCAGTGTGGGAATCGTTCTTTTCGAGCCTCCCTGGCATTAATCGGATTTCACTGCCACGGAGGTTGGTCCCCACCAAAAGATACACCGCCAACCTGCATGGGTTTTGCGATGCCTCGGAGAAGGGCTACGTAGCTGCGGTGTATCTGCGTACGGTCGACTCCTCGGGGGAGGTTGATGTGTGGTTGGTCATGGCCAAGAGCAAGGTTGCGCCGTTGCGCACTCGCCTGACCATTCCCAAATTAGAGCTTTCAGGAGCGGCTCTCCTGACTCGTCTGCTATACCACACGATGACGGTTCTTCGTGGGTCAATAGCGTTAGAAGATACGGTCTACGCTTGGACGGACAGCCAGATCGTGTTATGCTGGCTGAAGGCTTCAGTTCACAAGCTGGAGATTTTTGTGGCGAATCGGGTTTCGCAGATTTTGAATTCGGAGGTTCCCTTAATCTGGAGACATGTTCCAGGGGAAATTAACCCAGCAGACTGTGCGTCTCGTGGGTGTCACGCTCCGGAGTTAGTTGGACATCCCTTGTGGTGGGGTCAAGCCGAATCGGATTAGCCAATGAGTTCACGCGTTACCTCGGCGAACGGCGCCTTGACAGTCGGTGTCTGTACAACGCAACCAGAACCGGAAGAGTAGTTCAGCCTGCTGGAACGGTACAGCTCGCTCGACAAGCTGGTCAATGTGACCGCCTGGATCTTCCGATTTGCGCGGAATTGTCGCAATTCTGAGGCGCAACGAGTGCGGACACAGGTCCTGACACCACGGGAACGGAACCATGCGTTGTTCGCATTGGTACGGAACGTGCAGACGGTGCACTTTAAGTCTGAACTGGACATTCTGGGACGCGTCCAACTGAAGGGAGCTGTGGCTCGGCTCAACCCGTTTATTGACCCTCAAGGATTGCTGAGGGTAGGAGGTCGGCTGCGGAATGCCAACCTGCCTTATGCGGCTCGCCACCCGTTGTTACTCTCTAGGAAAGGGAAGTTGGTCGAACTATTGATACAGGATCGACACATTCGGAATGGGCATGTCGGATGCCACGCCTTGATGGCGTTTCTCCAGCGCGAGTTCTGGATTCTATCGGGAAGACGCTTAGTGCGTAGCGTCGTATTTCGGTGCCTGCCTTGTAATCGGGCCAAGGCGGCTACGATGCAGCCCCAGATGGGCGATTTGCCCTCGGATAGGGTTAACGAAATCCGGCCCTTTGCGGGTGTCGGAACGGATTTCGCGGGACCATTCATGGTGAAGTCCTCACAGCTACGGAACGCCAGATTAGTGAAGACATACCTGTGCGTCTTCTTGTACTTGGCCACGAAGGCAGTCCACTTGTAGGTGGTCAGTGACCTCACTACAGAGGCATTTATCGCATGTCTGGATCGGTTCGTCTCACGAAGGGGCCTCCTGACATTAATCCGTTCGGACAATGGCACAAATTTTGTCTGAGCCAGGCGATATCTGCAGGACGTCACTCAATTCCTGAACGGTAACCAGGACGCCATCGGTAGGGCTTGCTCCCGACGAGGGATTGAATGGGTTTTCAGTCCGCCGGGATGTCCTCATTGGGGAGGAATTTTTGAAGCTGCGGTTAAATCGGCTAAGTCGCACCTGACGAGGATCATCGGTGAGACCTCTCTACGCTTTGAAGAGCTTGCAACGCTGTTCTGTAAAATCGAAATGACACTGAACTCGCATCCGTTGTGCCCGCTCAGTTCGGATCCAAATGATTTGGAAGTGTTGACGCCGGGTCACTTCCTGATAGGTCAGCCCCTTAACGCCCTGCCAGAATACCCATTCGGTGATGTTAAGTTAAGTCGGTTAACTAGGTGGCAGATGTTGCAGCAGATGGCTCAAGTTTTTTGGAAACGGTGGTCCCTTGAGTACTTGCACATCTTGCAGCAGCGCCTTAAGTGGACTGACCGGACGAGCCCCCCTCAAGTCGGTGATTTGGTGCTGATTAAGGATGCGAACCTGCCATCATTGAGATGGAGACGACGACGGATCGTCAATTTGTACACGGGTCGGGATGGCACGCCTCGATCAGCAGAAGTCAAGGTGGGGGACTCAGTCCTCAAGAGAGCGGTCGCAACACTTTCTCGCCTTCCTATTGATCAGGGACAGGTTCGGGCCTGTCCGGGCGGGTAACTGTTTAATATTTATGCTTCGGAGGCACCTTTTTTTTGTTGCGCGATCGGACCGCGAGTGATCGGAACGGAACTAGCTAGCTGTCACTTGCATAGAAACGAAATGACTAGCTAACCTCATTTTGGGACATGGTAATTTGTCGGCGTCAGGCATTCGGTCCTTGGCTGTATGTTATTTGTAATAATTGTCTACCACAGGTATCGGGCCTGGTCGGAATGTTAATTGTAATAATCACGGAACAATCGTCGGGAAATAAGTAGATTTCACGTCATCGGAGTGAGTGCTTCGTGCTGTGAAAGGTTGAAGTGGTTCGGTCAACAATTCGTCGCGTTCCGATAGCGACCCTTGTAGTCGGCAAGCATCACGACGGCGACAGCAGCGGGCTGCGACGAGAGTATGATTCGACTCCCCTCACCCCCCACCCTGGTGTTCCTCATCCCGTATTCCTGCCTCGAATTGAGCTTTCGAATGCCGGTCCACGGCGTCTAGGTCAGTACTACTTGTGACATTCTACTGAAAAACAACCCTACCAAGATTCCACGCCCTGTCGGTTAAGGCGTGGAATTTAACAATATATTAACCTGATAACTGAACTGGTCGAACGATATCGTCCAGTATTCTTTTTTTGCATTCACTTGGATCCACACTATACTTTTTGAGAGAGAGCAATTTTTAAAAAGACCATTTTTTTGGTTTTTCAAGTCTGAGGAAAACAGTTTTTCTAAACAATCTTCCAAACTTCAAACATATTTAATTGATTTTGAATTTCACGTTATTTCACCCAAGGGGCTGGTGAAAACCATAGATAGGGACTACATGAAGCGTTTAAAAACATAGATAAAATAGAAAGTTGTCAAAAACTAATGCTGTCAACAATAACAATTTTCATAGTTATTCCTACGAAGAAAGGTGGAAATAAAGTCCATTACATGAGTCGTTCGCGAAGCAGGACTACTTATCAGACGACATTACTTGAGTGCAGGTTCAGGTCCTATAGAACGAGAAGAGGATATCACATCAATTTTCAAACCCTGTCTGTATTTGGTGAGTCATTTTATGGTACAGCGGTTAGTGTAGCAAAAACCCTACAAACTTAAAATACCAAGGTCTGCAGTAAGCAATGGGTGATGGTCGATCATTCTGCCACACTGTAATGCCATTCACGGTCGTTAATTTGAAGGGAACAATACTAACCATACATACTGTGGCCGAATCGCTGTCATCACAAGCCGATTGGTAGTGCACACTTTGGCTGGAAGCTCCATCGAATCCCCTTTTGCTATGCAGGACTTACTGTTCTTCTGTGTGTGTATCTTGTAATCAGAGGATGTGTCGTTGCCGTTGTCGTTGAGGATGTGTTTGATAACATTCATTACTTTGGAAACATTCTGAGGATTTTTCAACAAAATTTCATTATGATGGCTTTGTCACTTTTTACACTAAATAAGCTCATCGTTGCTGCAACTAGCTCTCACTTTTTCAGTACGCCTTCTTTTTTGATTGCTACTCAGATTTAAACAAAAATGCGTGGAGTTACTGATGTAGAAGTTAAAGCATCTGATTTAAATATCAACACTGGAATCTTGGGGCTGGAATAAGTTTACCAATAATAATTTGGCTTTATTTGATATCATAACTTAGCTATTCTGATTTTCATGAACTTATCTGCGCTTCTACTAGAATGGCTCCATTTGTTGTATATTAGGAAAATCGGCGACACCAGTCTTTTAACTCTTTCTCAGAGTCTTCAAAACATCAAATAACAAATCAAATATGTAATTGAAGTCACAAAGATCTTCTTGATTTTGCAAAACAACATAAAGATCCAGATATGTCACAAAATCACAAAAAGCCATGATGAGACTCGCACGACATCGATATCAAAACTGAGTTCTACTTGACGAAGTTCTTCTTAAATATTCAAATCTACCCTCTACTTTGCATCACTCACTTATTAACCAAACAAATTTTCAAAACAAAATCTTTCTAACTGCATCTAATTTGTGTACTTCGTTACTAAATTGCCCTAATAATCGTATTTAAAAATTATTGAAAATGATTTCCATGATATATCCTAATTATGTGTATATTAGAATGATTTGTTTTGAATGTTTGCTAAACACGTAAATTCCGCGCGCGAGTTGATTGCAGAGTTTTTCAAATTCTTCGCTCTTTTCACTGTGACACGCGACCGAATTTTGTTTAACAGAATGCAGTTAACTAGCGCGTGGACTATGCCTCATCTTTTGCTAAGTATCTATCTACTTTCTAGCTCTAATATGGTATTTTTTACACTTGTCATCATATCTCTTAAGCGTTAAGCGCAGCAAGTGTCAGGAGATTAAAAATAGCAAATAATTACCTTATATTGTTTTTGTAAACCGCAATCCAAAACAAGGAGGAAATCATGAGATGTATAATTTTTATGCTTTTCTCTATATTACAGAAATGGTTTTTACTTATTTACTGACTAAATTATGGGTCATATCAAAAAAACTTAATCTTAAGATGATTTATCTACACACGTATCATAAACCCTCTTTACTGCGTTCAAAAACCGCACGTTACGATCAGCATTATGTTAAACTACTTGGTAAAAACTCGTTTCGTATCTGGAAAACTACACATAATGGTCATTATGTGTAGTTTTTCTACATATAATGACATTCAAATTTCGAACGCCGACCCCCACCCGCGTGCCGTCCCTAGTTTGTCTGTGAAGTTGGTACTGACATTCAAATTTCGAACGCCGACGCCCGCCTGCGTGAAGTTCGTACTAAAGAACAAGCTAAACAATTGCAGAACCACAATGCCGGTCAAACATGCGGTTCCTGAACACATCAAACATAACTGTACATAATTAGGCATTAAAACTCGAGAGTGGGTTTAGGAAACGAGCCGAAGGCGAGTTTCATAATAATATCAGTCGAGAGTGATATCCTCCATTATGCAGCAGTCACATAAACTACTATTATATTTAAATGAAGGATGCATTGGCAATTTTATTTTTCCAAACCATCACACTTTAGTTTTTAAAGAGTCTATTAGACAACCAAATAATGGTGAACGCCCACGTCTTGTTAGCATATAGGAAAATGTCATTGTAACGTAACGTTTGACGACCCGAATGGCTGAGTCGGCAGTGACCCTGCCTACGAAGAGAAGGGTCCCGGGTTCGAGTCCCGGTGGGAGCAAATATTTGTTTGATGAGAAAGGATGTTTGTACCTCAGTCATGTTTGTTAATCACCAGACCCCACCAATTTTAGACCCATATCGATACTACCAACGCTTAGCAAAATATTTGAAAAACTCATACTTAATCAATTGCAAAGTCATTTTTATCTCAATAATTTAATTCATATTGCTCAGTTTGGTTTCACAAAGGGTCGTTCAACAGCCGATGCTGGTGTTGAACTAATCGACAATATTTTTGATGCCTGGGAAGACGCAATGGATGCAATAGGTGTCTTCTGCGATCTATCCAAGGCTTTTGATTGCGTCCATCATGACACTCTTGTCAGGAAGTTACGCCATTATGGTGTAAAAGATCAGGCTCTTGGCCTTCTGGAGACATATCAAACAGATAGGGTACAGATGGTCGATGTTAATGGGAACAGATCATCTGGGTCTTCAATAAGTATGGGCGTACCGCAAGGTTCAATTCTTGGTCCTTTCTTGTTTTTAGTATATATTAATAATTTACCTTACCTTGTTAAAGCAAAACATGGGTTAGTATTGTTTGCCGATGATACTTCTTTGATATTTAAAGTTAAAAGACAGCAATCAAATTATGACGAGGTAAATAATGCTATCTCTAGTATAGTAAACTGGTTTACTGTTAACAATTTATTATTTAATGAAAAGAAAACTAAATGTATTAAATTCGTGTTACCCAATGTGAACCCGGTAACTACAGAAATATTTATAAAAGGACAGAGATTGGACCTTGTGCAGTCGACTGTCTTTTTGGGCATTACTTTAGACGCCAAACTACAATGGGATCCTCATATAAATAAATTGTCGAACAGACTGAGTTCGGCAGCGTTCGCAGTTAAAAAAATTAGAGCTCTTACCGACGTAGACACCGCTAGACTAGTCTACTTTAGTTACTTTCGTAGTCTAATGACCTATGGTATTTTATTGTGGGGTCACGCTGCGAATGCTTATAGTATATTTATTCTGCAGAAACGGGCTGTTCGTGCAATTTATAGATTAGGGCCTAGAGTGTCACTGATGGAAAAGTTTAAAGAAATCAATATTCTGACATTTGTGTCTCAATATATCTATGACAATCTTGTGTATGTAAAAAGAAATATAACTAATTTTCAGAAGTACAGTGATATACACAATTTTAATACTAGAAATAAAGACAAGTTGGTTGCTTATGTCAGACGACTACATAAAATTAGTAGTTTTTTTAAAGGCAATTGTATACGCTATTACAATAAGGTCCCTACTGATATTAAAAACTTACCTTTAGACAAGTTTAAAATAATAATAAAACAGAAATTGTATAAAAAAGGTGACTATAGGATATCTGATTACTTAGAGGACAGATGTCCATGGGAATAGATTGTTTGAGTAACAGGCTGTTTCGATATATAAATAGCATTCATTTTGTAATTTGACAATATTTTATTTAAAAAAGGAAACGCAAAAGATGCGACGACTGTGGAGTTTCTTCGGTGAGCTCTTCTCCACAGATTCCGCCATTGTGTTAGTGAACTCACCCAAAAAAATGTAATGACGGATCTAAGTGATGTAACAACATCCTATGGAAATAAATGATTTTTGATTTTGATTTTTTGAATCTATCTAAGTATATTATTTATCTATATAAGTATGTGTATCGTTGTCTAGAACCCAATATACAGGGAATCCTAGTTTGTGGCTAGATCAATGTCTGTAAATAGTGTCCAAGGTATTATTATAGGTATTAATATTATATACCTTGCTTTGCGTGCGGTTGCCCATTGGAGTACGGCATCTTAAACGAGGTTCACATCTGGATACGCACCTGGAGCCGCTGAGCAGCTTGAGAAAGCTGTTGGTGAAGCATCAGCAGCAAGGTCACCAGGTATTTGTTAGTTCGTAAGTTTAGCTCAGTGAATAGCCGATGTTCTGAATTGCCGTCCAGGCTGGACCATGTTTGATTTATTAGCCCCGGCGGGAACCAGCACAAAGTCTGTTTGATTTACTAATACATTGCATTTGCTTTACTAATTCATTAAGTGGACACTTTGCAAGGCGAGGTGATGGCATGTGTGTGTCTCCTACACACACATGCCATCATTGACCGAGTTTTCGCTGAAAATACGAAAAAGAAGCGTAGGCAACTCTCTTTGTTTTGCGCCCATAATCTACAATTAATATCATTTTCCCATTCACCACGTTGTTCTGGCATGTCATTTCGTTGAGTTTTTTTTTATTTTTTTATTTATTTATTTATTTATCATAAATATCTACCATTACAGGCTTAGACCTAATGCGGTAAATACTAATACTACACGACTACTTATAATCTACCTAAGTACCTATATTACTATATCCTATCTTCCATATAACAAATAACAAATAGTGCTGTTCTTGTAAACTCAGACAGGGCAACCCCGAAAATATCAACAGACTCAGATATAAAGTTCATAATCCGGATAGTTATATACAATCTAAACATTTCCGCGAACTGGCGGACGTGTCACATAAAAAGCTGCTTGCTTATTGTTCCGCAGTAACAAGATACCTGTCCGTACCCTTATTAGTAGGAAGTAAACTTCCTGTATAAATACACCGAAACTTTCCGGGGCTAACAGACACACCGTTGGCCGCATGCCATAGATACAATTTAAGCCCTAAAACTGGTAAAACTGTACGGTTACTTATGTTTCAATATAAAAGGTCGAAGATGAGATGAGAGTCGTCGTTTTGTAATTTAAATGTAGTACTCTTATTTAGTCAAAATTCACCCTTTTGATATTTTTGAAGGTATATCAGCCTTGAGGCATGCGAGCCTTATATATACATATGTCGACTGAATTAAATCTACTCCAAACTAGGATTAGGGTTAAAACAATTGTCCCGAGAGTTAATCGCTCGACAAAATAGGAAACTCACATATACCTGCGTGTGAATTGAAAGCTCCGGAAATGTCGCTTTCACTAAACATTTATGGATACACATAATGGACTATGATAGAAAACTTGTATGTCTAAAACTAAAATTAGCTCCATGTTTTTTTTTTGTTTTAGTAGGATTTATGTAAAAAAAACCGTGAGAGTATACATTATTTACCTTGTGGCTTTTGATGTGGGAGTATATGGACTGAAATTAAAGTGAACCTTTTAGAACTTCATCAGAGTGTTTATTGAGTTGATATCGTGGGTCATTGATATTACAAATATAAATTATTTATCAGTAAATCTTGCTTGCGGTTTATTTATTCCAGTTTTTAAGCAATTTGTTAAAAGGAGGAGGAGGACGTATATCTATGTCCTTTACTTCTTGTTTGTTTCTGTCACTAGACGCTGATGGGTTTCCTCGGTTTTTATCTCAGTCCTTCCAAATAAACAGGAGCTAATGGCTGATTTATGATGACGTAGAGTCATATTACCTTTATTTCATTAGAACATTCTTCTCAGCTTTCTCCTTATTCTGAGGGCGAGTTTGTATTTGATTAAGAACCTAAAATTTCACCGGTCTTCTTATGTTAAGGGTATGAGATAAATGTAGGGGGCTACGGCAAGGCCTAGGCGGCGTGAAACTCGTTACTCACACTTATAATATCTGCTTGTTTATGCCTATTCGTGTCTTTTGCCTGGTTGGTGTGTCATTCGTAATAGATGTAGATATGAGCTAGCAACTATACAAAACTACAGTAGTAAACTAGAGCATGAAAATGTGAAATTATCTGTTAGCAGGCGACCAACATTGCGAATAATTGTTCAATTCTGACTAAGAATACTTCTATCATAAAGTTATTCAAACACTAGCCTTTAGTCACCTATTAAAAAAGAATACCACAGTTTTCTCTGAACAACATATGTATGTATTTAAATACTTATCGCAACTACTGGTTAGTATCCTTACCAATCACTTAGAGCGAAAAATTGAATAGAGATTCATGGTAAACTAATGTGAGAGTTAGATGATAAATGCAATCGCAGCGTACCTATATCGTTGGTGTAAAATTTATTGGATTTAAAAAGCTCTGGAAAAACTCCCCAGCACCGTCAGGGACAGTCCATCTCTTAACATCTTCAAAAGTAGTTTCAAGGAACATTACCTTTCTCTTCTGTAGTAGATTATATTTTATTTAATTAATTATTTAATTTAATTTAATTAGATTATATTTTATTTAATATTGTATAGGTATTTATTGATATTTATATATAGTATTTATAGGTATTATATTATTATGTAGGTTCTCATTTATTTATATGTGTAAATATCTAAGTAATTTATTATAAATATATTAAAGTCACTCTGATGTTTAGTTTTTTGTTATGTTGTGCATAATAGGTCTATCCCTTCGCATGAAACTATTTTTCCCTGTCAGCCCAGGGTTTGCTGGAAGAAATCTCTATATAGAGATAAGCACGCCTTTGTATACTAACTATGTTTGTAATTGTCCACTAATGTGTATATGCAATAAAGTATATATAATACATTTCATAAAAAAGTTGCGTATATCAGTCAGTCATAGTCATTTCGCCCCTATGCCCACTTTAAGTGATGAATGGTCATGTCAAGACAAATAACAATGTAATGCCAAGACGGCTTTTCAGCTCTGAGATAAAGGCGCTGGCAAAAAGTCAATACTTACGCCTAAAGCAGTAACCGCACTGTATGATTAATTAATGCCACTTCCTCTTCACTGTCTACTGATTAATCACATTGTAATCTTGTTTGCGATTTGAGAATAATGACGCTGTCGTTTTTCTCTCGTAGAAAGTGATAATGGATATATCATAGGACTTCGAATTTGATGTTCCCTTAAGTTTTTCCGGTCCAGTCAATTTGTTCGGTTTTAAGTTTGTTTGTTTGTTTCAAAAACTTTTATTCATAAGAACTTAAAAACTACACGATACAGAGCACCCCAAACAGCATTGTTATTTCTCGGGGTAGGTATACACTCTTTTAAAGATAATATATAATAATAAGTACCTAACTATACCAAAGCCAATAATTACAAAATGACAATGATGAGATTAAGTTCACACTTACACATTATAAAAATAAACAATGCTAATCAACAAACAAATTAACGCTAAACCGTAGGTATTGTACTAAAGAGAAGGTAATTAACGGTAGGTAATTAATTATTTAATTAGTAAGTATAATTATTACAGTTTACAATTGTTCTAAGAAATGATTTTTAAGCAACTTTTTCATCTTTAAAAAATAGTACAAACTTCTAAAAATTATTTTCACCAAAAATACTACTACAGTGATGCCAAATATCAAATCAACAAACACCACTTGTGTAAAAACTTCGCGCCAAAAAACGAACCAATTACAAAGAAACGTAGAGATAAAACAAAACAATAAATTCAGTAAATGCACCGAGTTTGGCGTCGTTTGTAGAGAGTACTTTTTTAATCCAGTCCAGCCTAGGTTTGCTGGAAGAAGTATTTTTTTGTGTATGTGTCTTCTGTTTTATTTGTAATAAAGTATAAAGTAAAATAAGTAAAGAGTTTAATCTAAATCAACAAAAATGAAAAAAATACTGCATGGGTAAAGAAATAAAGCTGCTCCATTTTCTAGTCATGGCGAAATCGTGCGCAACGGTTACTGCAAGAAATTAAATGAAGAAAATCTCGGAACAAGTATCACAGGAACAGCCTTACTAATGCAATCTCCTACATAAAGATCTCTCATAACACTAAAAAGAAACATAGTACAGACATGGACAAGTTGTCGTTACAACAATACTGATAAATTACACAACGAGAGACACACCACCACAGTCTGTGCACACCACCATAATCATGCGGTATGGGAGCGAGAGAGGCGACCTTTGGCGCTGCATCGGAGGATGCGGGCGAGAGAGAGACGGACAATTTCGAAGCGGCCGATAACGCGGAGACATTGTTTTTAATGTTTTGATAAGGAGATTTTGATAACGTTACCGGTTAAACTAACCCCAGTTTTATGCATATGAATCAGCGAATGGTGTCTATGTCCACTATGTATACATGTTTTTAGACTTTTGCATGCATTCCACCTATGTTTCGAGCTCAGGCAGCTAGCACAGAGATTATTCTGTTTTACAAAGCGATATCTTTAGTCAGGAGAATAATCGAGAAAACCCTTACATTCATAATGTTTGTGAACCTGCGTGCACAGTATGCACGACGACGATGACGCCACAGTCAAGGGCGGTCCGGTGGGTTTGTCGTAAAACTCACTGCTCGCATTGAGGAATGTGTGAGAAATTTTAGGGGTAACATTGACGTGAATCACGCATTTTGCGGAAGTGGACTCTTTTAACGTGGTGGGATTGACAGTTGACGGGCATGGTTGGATGCGGTGCATGATTTTCACTTGAGATTTAGTGAAATCGATGAGAGATTTGTAGGTAGGTAAATTCTGATCTCTGACAAACATTTCGAAGGCCTTCGCTGTGACTTTATCCAGTCGCTTCAGTGCCAGATGCACAAAAATGTTGTCCAAAAGATCCGATAACTTCAACTCGTGGATAGCGGAAACGTTCGCGGAATATTTTTCCACAAAAGAATCAAGTTGATGCGCGTTGGCGGGTGAGGGTAGACATTTCATTTCTAAGATTTAATCACGTTGAACGCCGAGTCAAATTTGGTGGTTCGTCCGTTTGGGCCATGGGGCTCACCGGTGAGCGACAGCAACAGTACCCGTTCAGGCCATGGGGGTCACCGGTGACCGCGCGATAGGCTCGTGTTTGAACTCATTTTTCTCGATGGGGGATACAGTTTCGGTACAAAACTATATTGAGCGTGCCCGGCGTGGCCCTGGATAACAGTTAACACATACTAGCTCGTTTCGACACTAAATATAAAAAATACTTAGACGATTTTATGGCTAAGACTACAAGATGTGGTCATAAAATAAAAGAGTGTTTACAAAATATGTGTTTTATTGCAAAACGTTTTATTATACGTTAGGCAATCACACTAGGGTATCTCGAAACGGTGCGGAGGTGTTGCCGGCGCAGTGACCCGCGTGGCCTCACGGGGAGGAAATGCAAGTTTTCCATTGGCGTGCGCCATGGTGGCCACCAGTGAGCGACGGCAATTATATTGTTGATTCTCTTGATAGAGATAAATAATAATGATTTAGATAGGGGTTTTTGATTATTTTGAATTATATGAGCCAATAAAATTCAATGTGTATAATTTGTCGAATATGCGATTCGGCGTCGGCCCACAGGGAAAGTAAGGTGGAGGTCACCGGTGACCACCATGGCGTACAACGTGTTAAAAAGATAGAAGCCAGATAGTGCCTATCGTGATATTAGTTCACGAGAGATTTCCATATCGACTCATAATTTTCAGCTGTGGGAGAGATGCCCGAATACACTAGCTGAGCGTTGCCTTTCAATTTACTTAGCAGATAGTACAGCCGTTCTGAATTATTCAACGTTTGATTCTCATGAATCACGGTCCTGAAAGTCTCATAGAACAGATTCCATTGGTCAGCTTGGAAATTCAGGTATTTCGATAGGCGGTAATTTGGTAGATGCCCGAGAAATATCGCGATCATAACTTGCGGCAATAGACTTGGTACTCACACCGAGTAATTCCTTACGGACACGACGTACCCTACAATACAAGTCCTAGAACGCATTCAATTTTTGAAATGACGGGAGATAATCATTGTCAATTTGTAATTTTAGTGTATTGATCATACGTACACATTCTAAAAATCGTGAATGTATGTCACGAGATTCTACATCGGAAATCTTTAGAGATCGGTTGTAAAACGTTTGCATTCGTGCGAAATAGCCATGCGAAATAGATTCTTGGATTGATAATTCCCGTTGTAACTTCGCAGCAGCCGCCATTACGTAAACAGGTGAATATGATATACGGGTCGACGCGTGGCGAAATTGATTATTATAAATTGACGAATCGTTCCTCACAGGAGGCACCAAAAACTATGATCCCGCAGCCTGGTGGCTATGAGATCAATGCGGAGAATAGTTCGATAGGAAATTAAGGGAAATCATTCGAAGAAAATGAAAATTATGAAAGAAATACCAATGACTGGATCGACGCTGCGAAGGCACTTATGTTAGTGTAATGTTGTGTTAGATGAGTTTTTGTATGACCAATGAGTGTACACCTTATAATTAGTATAAATCCAGCGGTAAAGAAGAAAAATACAAGATTTTAATTAGATATGCGCAAACGCGGTGCGGACAGTAAAACGACAATTTTGAGATCTGCTTGCTCCGACTCGAGAGTCATAACGAGATGAAAAAAACTGAAATTATATTTTTTTTATTTTGCGAATAAATGACAATAGAGATGGGAAACGAGTTAAACAGCCTATGTCAGCTAAAAGAGTATTTATTATAAAGCCTATGTAGCCCGCGTATTCAGCCTTTATTACGACTTGATTTTGTTGTGTTGTGCTGGAAAATAACGTCACACAAGCTCCGCTTTATTATTTACTCTGTGATATGCAGTTAATACAATTTTGAGACGTTATTCACAGTCTGAAATATGATCGGTGAATGTTATTCAATAAGTTTAAAACATTAAACAAAGTAAAACAATAATAATAAATGGTTTATTCGGGGTTTTCGTACTCCTGTTTAGGTTAAAAACACCAGCGCGTAAGTAAAATAAGCCATTTCTGCAGGCTCAGTATGCCACGCTCGATAAAGGGCCTTGTCTATGAAAACTTGTCAATTTATCTTATCTAGCCCGAGATATCTCGACGGTAGCATGGCGACCGCGATCGAGATGGAGACGACCGATCCTTGTCTACATCCGGTAGCATGGCGGCATTGCCGAGATAATTTCGGCCGAGATGGACACTAATTTTGACATATGCGACCGAGAATTGTCTTGTACCCATGGAGCTGTGGAGGACGAAAAATACAAATTTTGTTATGTTTCTTGTGTTGTTGCTGTCGGCTGTATTTAATTTTCGTTTGTTGCTATAGCGTATTGATATAGAAGCGTCCGTGGCCTAGCGGTATTTGCACATCGGAAATGATCAGTAGCAGTAACTGGCTGAGACGGGTACTACAGGCTCAGCATGCCACGCTCAAGAAAGGGCCTTGTCTATGCAAATATGGCAATTTTTCTCATCTAGCCCGAGATATCTCGACGGTAGCATGGCAGCCGCGATCGAGATGGAGACGGCCGAACCTTGTCTACATCCGGTAGCATGGCGGCATTGCCGAGATGATTTTGGCCGAGATAGACACTAATTGTGACATATGATACCGAGACATTGTCAGGTACCCATGGAGGTGCAGACAAGGCCTCGAGAGCATAGACTCGAGACGAAAAATACAAACTTTGTTGTTTCTTGTGTTGTTGCTGTCGGGTGTACAGTTTAGACATATTTGATTTTCGTTTGTTGATAAAGCGTATTGATATAGAAGCTTCCGTGGCCTAGCGGTATTCGCACATCGGAAACGATCGTACGGTTAGCAACATCTGGCAATGACGGGTACTGAATGGGTGTCCGTTTCTGTGGCATTTGTTTCGGATGAGACGTTAAGCTGTAGGTCACGGCTAATATCGCTAGGTACTTGGTGGTAGTAATCGTTAAGCTGGTCAGAGGCACTAATAGAGGCAGCTTGAAAACATTGACAGTCGGGTTGGCCACTAGCCCGACCCCCTTCATCAAACCGTACTGAACCAGCGTGGTGGAGTATGGTTCAATCTTACTCGTTTCCGGGTAAAGGCCCGTACCCCTTGGTGAGGACATTAATAGGCTAATTTTTATTTTATTTAAGTATACTATACATAGTGCGTAGACCTATTTATCACTAGGTGGTTGATAATATGCAGACTCTTGTGTTGTGTTAGTAACCGCCATACTCAGTCGTTTAATGATTCATTAACCCTTTCCTGGTGGACTAGTTAAAAAGTAAGAAATGTTATAATCTAACACTACTAGCTAGAAACTGTAAAAATTAGTACCGAGTTGTAAAAGTTTACTTGAGTAAGTCTTATTCTGCCTTCTAGCTAGTCGCCCTATCGGTCTGTTTACTATATAGGTCAATATTAAACACATGTTTTGTTTTTATGTAAGAAATGTATTGCACCTAGAACTATTTCTAAGATCTAGACAAATTCGTTCCTTCAGTAACTTCAAGTATCACAATGTTAGAATTTTTCACAAAAAAACATCATTACTATAAGTGATCAATAACAACTTAGAACTAAATGAGATCAATATCTCTATCTCCCGATAATCCACAAAACAGTTATTGTTGTTATTTAGACATAAATGTATGTTGCAATGGGAACATACAGTGCAAGGTTTAGATTGCGTCTTCTGCATTCTGCATAATTTACACCTTCCCCTCTCCTTGAAACGAAATGAAAACTGAAAAGTCAGAAAATGACAGGTATGCGTTTTGTTACTAATATTGTAACACGAGCTCATTAAAGAAATACCGAATAAAATGAATTTTTTAGATGAGTTGCTTACGTTGGAACAAAACGAAATTCTTAACTTTCTAGTGATGTTCTGTTATCGCTAAAAACCGGTAGCTAAATTAACAGTGTTCCCAGACAAAAATAAAACACTTTTATTTAAAATGGCAATAAGTACTTTTGGTAGACAAGACCGCATTTTATTGCCTATCTCGAGTCCCATCTGCCATGTTCGTACTTTAGATAAGTCACTTCTCTTGGTCATGAACTCATACATCAACATCAATACTAATAAGAATGTGATATATATAATCCGTAATTTCGTAATTTCTTTATTGTACTAAACAAAACAGACATACAGATAACTTATGATAGAAAAAACATGTACAAAGGCGAGCTTATCTCTAAAAAGAGATTTCTTCCAGCAAACCATGTTGGATAGGAGACGGAGATGATAGGTAAGGGAAAGAATTGCGCGTACAATTAAGACTATATTCTAATATAATACATATTACACATACATAAAACCCTATTGCTAAGAAATATAGACTACATACACAGTTACATAAATACAGCATATCAATAAATATCTTACAAATATACTAATACTAATACATTATATAGCTAAATAGAAAGTGAAAGATAGTGCTTCTTTAGTCGGTTCTTAAAGATATTCAGTGATAATCCTTCATTAGGTCCAATCCAATGTATGTTATGTGATATCAATCCTTCGATATTTGTAATCCTTCATGCTTAAAATATTAAACCAGAGCTATTAAAACACATCGTTTAATGAAAACGATTATTTTCCTCCGCGTCTTTCTTGACGTCAACATCTACAATCAGATGAAAACCAAATACCGAATGAATACCGCATATGAGTAGTTGGAGGACCGACATACCGACATTCAATACGGAGCTCGCTACAAAGGCTTACATAATCGTCTCCGTCGACAATATTGTCAAATACATTATTAAATTTCGGCAGTTTTATTCGTCACTGATATTTGTGATGATAAATGTTACCAGAAGAAACACGCGCGCTTTGACGGATACGGCATTGTACACCCAGGTTCATCATCATCAGCCTGTCGCCATTCTTTTCGCTTCTGGGTTGTTGGTTCTCTTGGTCTAATTAACAATTAATTGTAGCCTGTCGCTCCATTTGATATTGAATCAATAGACAGAATCACCAATAATAGTTTATGTGACTGCTACATAATGGAGGGCATTAATACTCGAGAGTGGGTTTATGAAACGAGCCGAAGGCGAGTCTCATAATAATATCATTCGAGAGTTTTAATGCCTAATTATGTACAGTTACATACACTAGTTTATCTACATACATATCATAAGCTCTCTTTGATGTGTTCTAGAACCGCATGTTTGACCGGCATTGTGGCTCTGCAGTTGTTTAGCTTGTTCTGTAGTACCAACTTCACAGACAAACTAGGGCAGCACGCGAGCGGGCGTCGGCTTTCGAAATTTGAATGTCAGTACCAACTTCACAGACAAACTAGGGGCAGCACGCAGGCGGGCGTTGGCGTTCGAAATTTGAATGTCATAATATGTAGAAAAATTACACATGATGGTCATAATGTGTAATTTTTCAGATAAGAAATGAGTTTTTACCAAGTAATTTAACATTATGCTGATCATAACGTGCGGTTTTTGTACGCAGTAAAGAGGGTTTATGATACGTGTGACGATAAAAATATTAATGGTAATTTACTAAGCATTCAAACAATGTAATATAGTAAATAAAATTAAAAAAGGAAGTAAAGACAAAAATAAATAAAATATTATTTCGAGCATTCGTCGAAAAGTTCAAATGTTAAAAATGTAACAAAGTGCAACTGGTTTAATAATAATTGCAGTCATACTGATGTCAAGTACGCAATTAGATAGAATTAGGTAGAATAGACAATACAAACTAAATGATAGATTTCAAGTCAATAAACAATAGCATTTATTGCAAAGTAAATTCAAATATTCGAAAGTATAGCAGCATTCGAAAGCACGAGTTATTCTGCACTTATAATGGGAGAACGCGAAATATTTCACTTACAAATCCCCGAGGCGAGCACTGCAGAAGCACTCCAAAACACAAATCAACCGGGAAAAATGAAAAGAAGCATGCAAGGCCTCAGCTGCGCGATCGACAGGAGTTTCAATCGTGATTTATGTTTTATTTGCCATTTAGCCTATTACGCGATTGCAATTTCTCTAATATTTTAAGACTCATACATTTACATACTTACATTTTCTAATGGCTGATGAGAAACAAGTAAGACTCCTTAAGCCACTTACTTAGGTCCTTCCTTACAATATATTCTTCTATCAGACCACTTTCAAGTTCTTTACTCCTATACTTCAGTGTTACAACTAAATCAGTGGCGAGCGTCCCATCCAAGCATGTAAGCACTGCCTAGCCTGGACTACGTCAGCCTTAAATCCTTCTAAAATCAAAATATTTCATTAAACTATTGATTAACAAACAATGAAAATCTAACAGTGTTATTTATAAAGATTAAATTTGGAGGTAAAACAGTCTTAAAAAACGTTAACACAAAATTGTGGTTTATAGAATAAAATCTGTATTTTAGTTTCGTTATAAACCTTCTACAACTTTAAGTAGCTCAGACCCTCCTGTTAGTGTCCAATAAGCCCATTTTAGGCATCACCACACAATGGGTCCCGTACGTAGTTTCGAACGACGTTGTAGGGACAAACGTTGTGGTGAAAAAATTTTAGGGTGGTACGCTGGAGCGAAATATTATTGCAGCGAAATCCACGAGGTTGAAATACACCGCAGCGAAAATGTTGTGGCGAAAAACTTTCAGCGCGTAATACCCTGGGGCGAAAAATTATTGAAGCGAAATCCACTAAACATTGTAAACATAAGCGTTTACTTACAGACACACATTGCTCCTGGCCCCACACTACGATAGCCTTTATCGTGGGAACCAGATACAGCGACGGCACACACATATAGACATCGAAGATCTATGTTTTTTTTTCTGTATACCCAGCCGGAACGCGTCTTCTGAAAAGCACGTGGGTACAACGCTAGGCCGCGTTGTGACCCACGGGCTTTCAGAATTTCAAACCGCTTGAAAATCCAGATTGCTACAGCGCGACGCTGCGTTGTACCACATGGGGTTTTCCAGCACTAATATTGACAATTCATCGTCTGAATAGCCCGTGGGGTACAACGCTGCGAGGCGTGAAAGAGAAAGTGGATTAGCGCCGGCGATTTGTGGTATTTTTTTTTTGATGCAGTTAATGTTAGTATCTTAACTGAGATGTGCAAAACAATAAACTACCTGTTATTATTCTTGGATGAGGGTTTGGAATTGATAAGATTTGACGATGACTATTGTCAACAACTATTGAGAACAAATTTTCTCGTGCGGGATGCTGTGGAAACTGAAAAGCTAATGTTATTAAAAACAGTGTGTTAAGTTAATAAAAATGTTATCTCCCAATACCCACAACTGGATAACGAAGACACAATATTCTAACCCAATGCGATACGTTTTCATAAAATAATATGTGTTCAACATGCACATATCAACAACAATAACCTATAATTTAACTATTATTTGTATGTTTCATTTGTTGTTCTTTATATAGCTCTACCTATTCCTGTACCTATTTCTTATGTTTTAAAGATAAACTATGATAACTCAGCGCGTAAATGACAGTAAAAATGTCTCTTACGAACAATCACACAAGGTTCATTTTCGTAATTAGATAGAGATTTGAAATTTTCACAGAATGCATATTTAGGTTGCCGCTATAGGTAGCACCAAATAATGAACTAGGTAGGTAAGTAGTGTAGTGATAAATAAAGTAAGAACATTCACTAACAAAACACGTATAATTTATTTTAATAATAAAATCAAAGGTTTACAACAAAATATTGAATGACAAGTCCAAGGTGTCCAAGACCGAAAATTAAACCAGAAAAGAGATTACAAACTGAACTTGTCTATGTTGCAAAAGAACACCGAAATTGCTGGTTCGTTTAAAATTAAATCAATACCTTCGTAATGCGCTTTTGACGCTGTTTGCGCACTTTGACCAGGACTCGACGTGAAAATGGAATGATTGTATGAGGAGGTTATAAAGTGCGTATGGAATGGATGAGGAGTTATATGAATGATTGCCCAAAAGTATGCCGAAAATATCTTTGACAGTGGCGTGCAAATGCCTTTAGGAATTTAGAGATTAGATTAGATTAAGAGCATGCGGGGAAATGAGGACATACTTATACATATGTATTTCCCATGATACGAGTACTCTGTATCACTTTATGACGGATAGATCCACAGAAATACACGTATCTTCCTCGTAGTTCCACCTTTTTATCGATACATGAAGTTTGGTTTTATGGTATCGTAGTCATTGAATTGCTATTGATTGTAGTATATTTAGTTGGGTAAAGGTTTTGATCACGGAAACCTGAATTTAGGGGAGGGGAGGGTGAGAGGGGGGGGGAGGAGGGGGCAAAAGAAAATTATTAACAGGCTGGAAAGCTCTTGCAGGTGAGCTCGGTGCTGCTGAGAGTCACCCCCACGTGCTTTAGCCGGCACGACCCGGCGGTGCTAGGACATGTGCACACACGCACCAATTATGATTTGCATTCGGCACTGAATAGGAGTCGATGTCTTTTGCCTGAGCCGTCCTCTACTTATGTCTAGGATTTGTACAGAGATCGGTCAGATGCTACACAGCGATCAACATTGATATCCGGGGAACCATTTAGCACACTTTTTTCACAATTTAATTTTTGGTTAATGTAATTTTCAATTATTATTTATTCCACATTTTCCAATGTATAGGGTTATTTTTCCTCCTACCAACTTTCTTATCGGTTTGTTTCGTAAGTGGTATTTCCTATTTATGTATTTATTTTTTGTACTTTTATTTATATGCTTTTAATAATAATAAATAAAAAAAATACATAACATAACAAAGCGTCAGGCCTTTTCCCATACGGGGTAGCAGAGGCATAATTGTGACCACTTTAAGCCAGTTATTTAATACCCCATTTTGTATGACAGGGGGCTAGCCTATCGCCGCAGCTATGGAGTAATGAATTTCCTCACGATGTTTTCCATCACCGTTAGACCGTCCGTATAATAAAGATAAAGATAAATTAGACCTAGGAGCTCATTATTATCCTTTGGAAAAAGTTGAGCGCTGTTTGCAGCAACTTAAATTTTTCTCCAGACACAAACAATACTAAAAGGACTCACAGACACAGACCAATTATAAAATACCAAAGTTTTCCAAGTTGTCGTTTTACAATAAAATTCGACTAAACTGGCTAAGTTGGTGTCAATATGTCCCCTAGAAACTTCCCATCCTCGCTCAAAAATTTTTTTTATTAAAGAAATAAGTACTTATTACTTATTTATTTATGTATGATGCTTCTAAGAATTACTTCTGATGACCGAAATCTCGCGGTATTGCTAATAAATTGCCTTATATATCGCACCACCTAGAGAGCATCAAAATATTTTAAAATAACTGATAGATAAGCAAATACAATCTCAAACAACTGCCGTAATATGTCCCTTGCGCATTTTTTTCTAAATACTACCTTGTTTATTGCTCACGGCTGATACCAGTTTTTAAAATGCGAACTACTTCAGAATTCTTCAAAATTTATTCCTAGTGTTACCTAATGTTAGTTCTGGATCTTATTTAATTTTATTTTATTTTAGTTTTTTTCTTATGTTTGGCGTTTGGCGGTACCGCGTTGACGATTCAGTTTCAGTTTTAAATAGTTTATTTTCATTGGATTTTACATAGAGAATCTAATATAAAACCTCTTAAAAATAGTCATTAAAATTAAAAATAGTTACCTGCCTAGGTGCATTCGAAATGTTGTCCTCAATGTGAGGAATGCACAAGAAACACATTGCATACTCTTTTCAAAATTCAAGTACTTATGTCTAAACAATAATTGTTTGGTCAATTTACATGAAAAGTGAAAGAAAAAGAAAAAAAAGAAAAGATTGGTGCTCTTAATTATTTTTTTGATAACTTGTCGTGTATAAGATCTCTTATTTTATTACTTTGTAGCTAGCCGTGAAAACCTGTAATTGGCTTCATATTTCTTATTCCTGTATTTTTATTGCTCTATGTAAAGCTGTTGGTTTTTCACATGTTAAAAAATATTAAAAAATAAACAAAACCTCCCTACTTTTGAATTGGTGTCCCGGACATGCCCGTGGGAACAATGGCAATTCAAAACCATGCCGTAAGTACTTCACTAACGGTGCATTACAGAAACTCCACTTTACGTTTAATTGAATTGGTCAGTCGAGCTCCAAAAGCCGGTCGGTTAAGAAAAGCGCTTTGTTGTGGAATTTCAAATCTATCGAGGTAAGTTAATTTAAGTTAAATAAGTATTCGGGGTTTGGTACAGTCTACTTTCTCTGTTTTGTTGTAAGATATATCCTTAGTCTTAGAATTATGACGTCCAAGTTATTGAAATATTTTTACTATGTTAGCATACTATCAAATAATTGGTTCTAAAGTGTTATATGATTTGGAGTTATCTTAAATGACGTTGAGTTTTTTCACTTTCGTATCTATCAGCATCGTGCCATTATAACACAGTCCTGAGAAAAATAACTACAATCCTGAGGTAAACAAATATTTGCACCTACTTTATACTTGTGAATGCTGTTGCTACACATAATAATCCGTTTTAGTCATTGCTGCATTCCCGTGGTCATTAAGGTGGGTGAGGACACCTCGCCACCCACGGTGACAAATCGCGGAGTGCCGCAGAGGTCTAGCAGTAGACCCTTGTGCTATTTGATGCATCTTAATATCGGTTAGCGTACATGTTCGCAGATGACCTGTTCATGCTGCGGACTGGCCGTGATATGGACAAAGTCTCGCGTCTTGTGCAGGAGGACATCAAAAGTATCCCTATTGCGAGTTATGATATACACAGTCAGGTCATAAGTTCTGTCACACAATTAAAACTTTTAAATTTAGAACGCTGGCCACAAAAAAGTTTATTGAATTCGAATTTCGAATTTTTCATGAAAATAAAAATGTGTGCTTTTTAGAATTTTCCTCATTTTTAAATATGGAGTGGACACTTAAAGAAGACCGTGTCGCAGTTATTGCGTTGCATCGTTGCGGTTACGCGCCAATTCAGATTTTCGACTTACTGAAAAATTTTAATATAACCAAAAGATTCGTTTATCGTACCATAAAACGATACAATAAAGACTCTAGTGTAGATGACAGGTCAAGAAGTGGTCGCCCTCGCTCTGTTAGGACTCCAGCAGTGATAAAAGCTGTGAAGGCGCGAATTCAAAGAAATCCCATACGTAAGCAGAAACTGTTGGCCCTTCAGATGGGGTTAAGCAGGACCACGGTGAAAAGGGTGTTAAATGAAGACTTAGGGCTTAGGGCATATCGAAGAAAAACAGGACATCGTTTGGACGCTCGTTTAATGGACCTGAGACTGAAGAGAAGCCGCGCTTTGTTGAAGCGGTACCCGGGAAAAAAGCATCGGGAAATTCTTTTTTCGGATAAAAAAATTTTCACCGTGGAAGAGAGCTACAACAAACAAAATGATAAGGTGTACGCACACAACAGTGAAGAAGCGAGCAACCGTATTCCGCGTGTCCAACGAGGTCATTTTCCATCCTCGCTCATGGTTGGGTTGGGAGTCTCTTATTGGGGCTTAACTGAGGTACATTTTTGTGAGAAAGGCGTAAAAACGAATGCAGTTGTGTATCAAAATACAGTCCTCAAGAACCTTGTGGAACCTGTTTCTCATACCATGTTTAATAACAGGCACTGGGTATTCCAACAAGAATCTGCGCCAGCTCATAGAGCGAAAAGCACACAAGACTGGCTGGCGGCGCGTGAAATCGACTTCATCCGGCACGAAGACTGGCCCTCCTCCAGTCCAGATTTGAGTCCGTTAGATTACAAGATATGGCAACACTTGGAGGAAAAGGCCTGCTCAAAGCCTCATCATGATTTGGAGTCACTCAAGGAATCCTTGATTAAGGCAGCCGCCGATATTGACATGGACCTCGTTCGTGCTGCGATAGACGACTGGCCGCGCAGAATAAAGGCCTGTATTCAAAATCGCGGGGGTCATTTTGAATAAACTTTATTACCATAAGAATCTATGTTTTTTTAAGTTAATTTTGCTATATAAATGTTTACATAAATAATAAACATGTCTAAATTATTTCATATTGCACATGTGACAGAACTTATGACCTGACTATGTAGTTCTGATTAACTCTAGATCAAGCAAATTGATAATACCCGTTACGAAATGGTCCACTTCCTGTAGGAGCTTTAACTTTTACTATCGCACTACTGAGAACACTTGAAAATTCCGAGAATCTTCAGGAACCTTGGAAAGGGCGTTTAATTTCCAGTCGAAATAATTTGTGAAACTGAAAAAATGTGGAAAATTTGATGGCTAATAGTTTGAGTATAAATGTCATCCAACTTACAAATTACAAAGTTAATGTGATAGATCTTGGATCCATCAAATAATATATGCTAGCTTTGATACTTTCAGCATATTTTTGGAAAAGATGCACAATCCAAAAGTTGTTGTTAAAAAGGGCAATGTGTGTTGTAGAAAGTGAACTTTTCTTAGAATATTTTGTGAGAGGGTAAAGTGAAACAGACTTGAACTATTTTATCTGTATGTAACATTCAAATAGACACATAATACATTCTCCCATTCTCAATTCAGTCCTCACACAAGTATAAATGGCTAAGTTCAACGCGCCAATTAGCGTCATTCGATAGAAGCTGAGCACGACTTGAAGCCAGCTTCGCGAGTCAGTAATACGTATTTGTATGCAAATACCACAAGAGAATGTAATAAGTCGAGATACAGCCACAATACCTCTTCTAGCTTTGACGGTGGACTACTTGTAATATCCTGCATGTGGCTTTATCTTCTGGTGATAAGATATTCAGGGCAATGCTTATTGATATGCAATAAGAATCGTTATAACAGAAAACTACGAATCTTAAAACTTAAAAGATATGTAAATCAGATTAAAAGACAATCCATTGATATGTAATAAGTTACTTTGATACTTACCTTATTTTTTGGCTTCCATACCTTAAAAGGAAAAAGTGGCCAAGTGCGAGTCGGACTCGCCGATGAAGGGTTCCCTTGTTGCAAGTAATTATGTGACTGGATATTTGTGTTTAACTTTGTTTTTCATAGTGTTTGTATGAATGACAAAGTTATCTTTGCGGTTTTTAAGAAATGATATGCAACATATAGGTTTGATGAAAAAAATATTTTTTGGTTTCAGTTCCGTGTATGGGAATTTAAATTAATTACATTTTTCAAATCTTTGCATGAAAATCGTAAAGCGGTTCATAGAATACATCTACATACCAAGTTTCAACTGTGTATTCCTAATAGTTTCTGCATTAAGTTTCTGAGACATTCGGACGGACGGACGGACAGACATACTTGACGAAATTATAAGGGTTCCTTGTTTTTCTACGTAACCCTAAAATAGGACTTCGTTATCCGTCTGTCTGTCTGTCCATCCATCTGTCAAGACTTTTTTTTTCAGGAACGCATGGTGATTTAAGTTTTATTAACCTGTCAACGACCCACCCACATCTTAATTAACCATTTTCCCGTTATAGGTTTTGAATTTTATTACCATGGCATCAGGTTGAAAATTCCGATACCTCAAAATTTCTGTGGACTTTGTGAAGTTTGTATCGATGACTCAGGTCTTTGGTATCTTGAAGTATAAACAATAAACCTATAGGTCAAAACAGTCAAATATTACCGCCGTTTTTGCACAATTTTACTGAATTCGCTTGATACCAACAGGGCCAGCAAAACCTATGACCTAGAATCATTATATTTCTATGAATAAATAATCCAAAAACTGTAAACTTGCAGTAAACTACCAAAAAATGGTGAAGGTATGTACCTTTACAGTTATGAAACTGTACATACATAATACACAAGCATAAGCCTCTAAGAGTGTGAGGAACGAACTATTTAAATATACATACATACATACACATCTCTACAAAAGTGTGTGTATGTGCCTTTGGTGTGTGAGACCAACCAGCACATAACCATTATTTTTTTGTGGTTAATTGAAAAGCGATATATGATATCGAAATATAATTAGCTTTATCAAAGGACTAAAAAATCCCTAGCTTGTAATAATAGTTTACAAGCGTTGTAATAATAATTTGACTACTTGGTTGGAATATCCTTACTTTATTCTTCCCAAAGGACCAATAAGTAAGTCGACTTCGTCCTTCATTAACTTCATACCTCACGAATTGCCTCTTACACTCCACCACACCACAAGAAGCATCTGAACTGAATAAAACAACTGTTTTACCCAGTTTTCCTCAACGACGGATGTTCTTATTTCACAAGAGCTGTAATTTACAGCGATTAAAATTTAAATTTAAATGAAATCGGGACAATAGATGCAGAATTGAGATGTTTTGCCTGTCTTTTACAAAGTTAAACTGAGTTGCTGCAGGCCGCCTATACTTCGCATACTTCGCAGATGCAGATGGACTGACTGTCATGTAGATTTGAGAAATCTATATAATATCAATAAAATAATTTATTTTTTGAAAAACTAATTGAACTACTGATACTACTCCACTGTTACCATTAGGTATCACACATACACCTGTGACTGTTAGACAAAAAAATGCTTCGATATTTTAATCGCATGTGACATTTAATGTTTTATTAGGCTTGCTTGATTATGTTATGACGTTCATTAAGTCTCAATTTTTGTGCTATAATGAATAAAAATCTTTGAATCTGAATATGAACTTGAACATGAGACGGAAAAATACTTCAAGGCTTCAAGGCACATGTGACATGACACGGAAAATGTGATGGATTAGAAAGAAAGAAAGAAAATGGAAATTTATTGCCAAAAACACATTATAAAAGAAACGAGTAGATTAACATAGACTTTTTAGCAGATATGACGTCCAAAATTCTGATGGATTGAAAAAGTAACTTGAACCTTTAGTTATATTTATATCTTTGTTTGTAGGTACAGATGTAGTGAATAATCCTTTCCTTTCGTATTTTCTCGGAAATGTTCGTTTTTGTCTTACTAAACGTCGTCGTCTTTGTCATTTGACATTGATAAATAAAGTATGCAATTTATTTGATACCTACACATAATTTAATAATACAGTAATTCATAGACACATCGGCACCATTCGGGTGTTATCGTTGTTCCGAGTTTTGCCGATAGGAAAGGATTATTCACTACATCTGTACATGGCGAATGCGTGGTAAATAGGTCTGTTCTCAGCACTGGGTAAATGTTGTCTTATTTGATTGATTGATTGACAGGTGACATACTTTTAAACGTCATCGTCATGCCTTTTACAGATTTGTATATACTGTCCAGAATTTAACCTAACTTAGAGCTGATTTTATTTATCGAATAAACATGTTTTTTTTAAATGTTCACCTCCTTCACTGAAAAGCTCTATCGTCATCAATCAGCCCTGTCCCCATACGAAGATAAAAGGTACATCCTTCAGCTGCACAACTTTTCTAAATAGGACCTACCTGTTTCCTTTCCTTTTACTGAAGCCTTTTCGACGTTACTTTGATAAATTATTTCCTAGCTACGAGTACGATTTACCAATTCTCTTGCAGGAGTGGAACGTGTTTATTTATTTTTCCGATTCCGTGTTTTTTATGCGCTATTCTTTTATTGTTTTTTAATTGTTGCCGCATACTAAAGCAGTTTGTATGTGTTTGTATTCCGTTCATTTATCTAATATGAAACCCAAGAGATATGTCATGTATGCATGTTCCATTCTTTGATACTGTCTATACTATAACGCGTACAGGTCACTTAACTAAAACTGGCACGTTCACAGTACTCAAACTAATGTAATTTTACTATAAAGTATGTTTATTTTAACCTCGAAATATGTAAGCATTCACAATAACGCGCGTCGTAGGACACGTGATACGAATAAAAAAAAGATCTCTCTATATTTATAAGCAGTAGCAAAAGCCAAAAAATTACTGTCTCCTTCATACTCATAAGTTTGACCGCGAGCGAGAGAGACAGACAGACTATTTTACGAGAGAGAAAACACTACACAAGCTCAACCTGTATATGTATTGAACGTGCCAGCTTAGTTAAGCGACCTGTACGACCTGGGAGCGATGATTTAGGAATTATTTGATATATTTCGTTTTGTAAATTTAAAGGCATAGAACAGATCATGTCATGTCATGCAATAACAATAACAAAAATCAGGTGTTTCGTCACTTATTTAGAACATATTATCATAAAATTGGTTTCGATAATAATTCCTTTAAAATTTTGCGTACTGCATAGCGAGGCATTTTACAGTTCCTCAGAATTGTATTGCTCTATTTAAACGAAACGAAAGCTTGAGCTCGTTTGAATAGAGCAACAGAGGAGATCCACAGCAGCATTTAAATAAAATATAAGGAACGTCTATGTTTTAGTCTCAATCGAACATCAAGGTTTAGCACAACCTACATAACATTCATTTATCATAAGGGGTACGCAGGCACAGAATTGAAACAACAGAAAAACAGTGTTTTCCCTTTCTAGTCCTTTTTCAAGAAAACCGGTTTTTGGGCGATTTTCGGCTCATCTTTTCAACCGTAATAGACACATGAAATTTTCACAAGGTGTGAACTATACTATTATAGGCGCAATAGTAATAATGAATAAAATTATTACCTGAAAAAATAAAGGGGGATGAGAATGGTGTGTGCCAAACACGTTTTCGCGTTGCCAAGAAGAAACTATATGGCTTGCAATGTCAAAAAGTTATCAGATCTCATGAAGAGTCAAGCTTCTAACTCCATACGCCCTAACTCTACACACCATAACTTAACAAAGCGAAACTGCCAAGCTACATATTTTGACTAAGGTGAAGAACCTTAGTCAAAATATGTGGCTTGGCCGTTTCGCTACCGTCTCATGGGCGTAAGGAGATTTTTTTTGTCATTTTTCTGATAGACAATAGTTCTTGTAGCAAAAAATAATTTTGTAAAAATTAAATAGATTTTTTTCATACAAATGACATAGATTTTACATGAAAATGTGTTTGATGGAATTTCAGTTCTTTTTGTAATTTGCTTTTAAAACATTTTTTATTTTGTTTAATTTAAGGGTTCCGTACGCGAAGGGTGCCAGACGGGTTCGAAGAAATAGACTTTAGAGTATACTGGGCTTATCAGGAACTGGACCTAAGAGACCGAAAGGGATATTTATTCAAGAAATAAATAATTAAATTAAAATAAATAAATTATTTAAGGGGGGCTCCCATACAAAAAACGTGTTTTTTTTGCTAAACAATTATAACGGCAACAGGTAGACGATTGCTTTATTCACAGAATATTAAGTTATATAATTTACTTCAAAATAAATCATTAAATAATAAGATAACTAATATTTAAGGGGGGCTCCCGTACAACAAACGTATTTTTTTGGCGTTTTAAGAGATAACGGTACGGAATCCTTCGTGCGCGACTCCTACTCGCACTTGGCCGGTTTTATTTATTTCATTTTTGGGGTGCATTTTTTGCACATCAGAGGTGCCTTTTTCATAGCTTATTTTTGCCTTTATTCTTTGTTGGTTTACTGTTTATTATAATTGATAGATCAGGGCGATACTTATAAGTATTTTTACTCAAACAAAGCAAGTAATGTGCTCATTATTTTGACAACCTTCTTTGAGCAAAGTCGAAATTGCCGCGCTACTAGGTGGAGCCAGAAAAGGTGCCGGCAATTTCCTGTGAAAATCCATTACTGTCTTGGTTTAGCGACCGGCAATTTCCTGTGAAAATCCATGATTGTCGAGCTTTGTTTCAAAAATGGTAAAAAAGGTAGTGCAAAAAGGCTTTATCCAGAATTTGGTTATGTGTGACAAAATAAAGAGCGGGAGATCTTCTTGCCACTCTCAATTTTCTTTCCAATATTTTGTTGTGTGCCCAAACAATTGTGGACTTAAATTTAGTAACCGTACATTTACAAATTGTCATTTTTATTAAATAAATTATTACTAGGTTTAATAAGCTGGTTTTATTTAATTACTCGCATTATTTGAGTATAGTCCTATACAAGCCTCGGTCCGCAATGACTGCACTGCTGGCCACACTATGAAGGCCTCGAGCTTAGCTTAGCTACGCCTAGGCCCATAAGCTTTGGTCATCATTGAAGCCTTTGATGTCCGCGCTTTCCAGCTTGTCCCTCAAAGGCTGCAATGCTGATCGCGCTGTGTAGGCCTTGAGCTGCGCTGTGCTACGCTTTCGGCCACCTACAGTGCGACCATCAACGCAGTCATTACAGACCGCGACAGTAATGTACTATATCGTATCTATCAAAAATTGGAAAAAGTTATTTACAACCAGATCCCAAAGTACCTACTGTGAGAGTAATGACATTCTACCTCATCGCCAGTCCGTTTTTAGAAAGATGCATAGCACTGCAACAGCCTTGTTAGACCTTGTGGACAATATTTTGTCTGCCCAGGATTAGGGCAGGGGAGCCATACCTGCTCTGCTAGACTTTTACTGCTGTCTAAGCTAATGTTCTTTGGTTTCGATTATCCTACCATAAAGTGGTTTAATAGCTACATTAGCAACCGACGTGAACGTGTGATTCTGTATAGGAGAGACGGATCTCAGATGCAGTAACAGCTGGCTACCCTAGATAGAGGAGTTTCACAAGGATCCGTACTTGGACCCCTTTTCTTTATAAAATACAGTGCTGACATCACTCGATGCATATTAAATAGCCGTTATCACCTATTATGCCGATGATCTGCAAATTTACGTTTCGGTTGACAACGATCCCCGTACGGGAGTAGAAGCCCTGAATGAGGATCTGGGCCTTGTATCACACTGGTCGTCTGATAACAATCTAGTCCTTAATCCAAATAAGACAAAGTGCATGATACTGGGGTCAAAAAATGAGATTCAGGCGATATCTTTATTCGATTCACAGGTACTAGTAAATGGAGTTTCTATAGCGCGGGTAAGAGAAGCTCGAATTCTTGGTCTCCTCATGGATGACAAACTGCGTTTTGAGGGTCATATCCTTGAAGTTATTAGGAACTACTTCTATAGGCTTAAAGATCTGTATAGAATCCGGGATCTCCTCAGTAATGACCTGCGAATACAATTAAGTGAAGTTTTAGTGCTGGCAAAGCTCAACTATTGTATAACTATGTACGGATCATGAATATTTGATAAGATGCAAAAACTTGTACAAAGAGTACAAAATGTTTGTGCTAGGTTCTGTTTTAGGATTCCTCCCCGAGCCCATGTCACCCCATTCCTGAACCAAGCAAGCAAATATCATAAAGATGAAGGCTAGTAGGATTTATAATTTTCTATTCTGTTGAGGTTGTGCAGAGGAGGACGCCTTCTTATCTTTATGACAAACTGACGTGGCATATGTTCCACAGTGTTGCTCTTTTTCTGTTAATGCCGCGACATAAAATTGCGGCTTTCCGTGGCAGTTTCAAATATAGTGCCACCAAGTGCTGTTACAACATCCCACCTCCCCTCCGACGGCAAACTAGTAAGGCTGGCTTTAGATGTGCCTACAGAATTTCTTAATATTCCAGCAGAAGGCCTACGAAATAGCACGTACATAATATTTTAATAAAAAAAAAAACATGTTGATCCTCATCTAAATATGTATTCTCGAGTTCCTCGCTAAGAGTGATCCATACCTTCCGTACTTGGTATCTTTTAACTAAGCTTTTTTCTCCTTAGAAAATGCCTTTGTCCCTACAATGTCTTCATGCAGAACCGCATGACGTAGTTCTTCTGGTATGGCATACACCTTATTGTCAATCGTCGACATTAAGGTTATAGCGTGAACATTCAATTTTCCATCACCGCCTGGTAACAGCGTAAACTCGAAACGAAGTTTCTCCATTATCAGCGTTTATAAGACAAAAATCTCGTTTTATAAAATGTCTTTTCAACGAATAAAACTAAAATATGTTTCTTTGTATCTGTAATCAAAGTTTTTAATTTTTAAGGCTGTAAAATATAACATAAAACTCTTATACTATTATAAAACTAAATTTACATTCTCAGCTGTAGGTAATCAAAGAAACGACATTTAAAGACAATTCCTATTCATATTATTTTAATATCTGATTATTTTGCACAATCCTCACAAACAAGACACATCCCCATATTCGTACTTAGCTGTCATGTTGGCATTGACATGACAGCTCGAAACGCAGGCACTCTAAACACATTGAGACTCTTTACATTTATATCAAATATTATTTGATTTACCAATTCAATTTAATTTTAACAAATCATATACAATAACTATTTTAATTCTTTATATATTTCACAATACAATCGTAATTTATATATTTTTCACATTTTATGTTTTATTTTCATTCTTATTCAATTCACAGTGATTCGTAAATTATTAATTTTAATTTTAATTGTGTACTTCAATTCATTCATTCATTTGTATTGCTGTGCGTCCGTTCTGGCCCTGGCAGAATACCAATGTCACAGACTCGTTGTGATATTGCTGAGTCAAGGCCATTTCATTGTGGCAGTACGATCACATAACCACATAGTTGCACATAACAGTGTTCTTGATTTTATTTTGTTTAGTTGTTAATTATTGTAACTATGTTGCTGATTGTATTTTATTGCTTATTGTTATTCGGATTTATGTTATTTATGTGTTTCTACTGTCTAATGAATAAATGATTTATTTATTTATCTATCTATCTAGTTTTGCTATGCAATGTTAGCAAATCGTGTAAACTAAATATATTTGCACTTTACTCGATTAGTGCATATTCTTTTGTTAATTTTAGACTTAATTTATTTCTAACAACGACTAAATATAGAATGTTAATTGTACTTAATTTTAATTCCTTTAAATAAATAATTAAATTAATTATCTGTTTTTTTATCATTTGGTTGCCGATTCCTTATATCGCAGAAGATTAGTAGAACACATACACTCAATGTCACAAAAAAAATGTCAGAAATGATGCGTAAAAAAACATTAATAATGCCATGATTAGGTTTAAGAAATTCTCCTAACTTGTTGCAGCAACATCCCATTCAACCTGTCGCTTTTAATGGTACCATAATCGTGCCACAAAGCTAAAAACCTGGGTCTTATATTTTACAAGCAGCTGTCCTCTTCATCGTATGTTAATGAGGTCTCGCCGAGTATTTGCTACTTTTCACTCTCTTAGGAGACTTCAGTACTTATTACCTAAACAGACCAAAATCACTCACGCTCAGTCTTTCCTTCTACCCCTCATCGATTATGCTGATGTCTGCTGGGTCAGTGCTAACGAAGAACTACTGAACAATCTCGAACGACTTCAAAATCTCGGGATTCGGTTTATCTTCGGGTTGCGCAAATACGACCACGTATCACAACATTGCAAGGAGTCGATGTGGCTGCCGATCCGTCTTCGCCGGGATTCACACATCCTCAATTACTTCTACAACACGCTTTCCAACTTACTTGCGAGACAGTTTTCAATTCCTTTCTTCCAGCAGACATCGGAGAACTCACGCAGTATCCATGCTCACAACTTCACAGCATAAAACCGCGTCCTATGAGCAAACGGCGGGACGGGTCCCACATCCCAAACTGTCAAGCCAACGTTCAGTTCAGGATGGTCTTCTCTTCATCCCTTTCAGCCTGTCAGAACTGAACCTGGCCATAAACAACCTAAATAAAGGGAAAGCCCCAGGGATGGACAACATCAGAGGGGAGCAGATCAAACGCTTTAGCCCAGTTGCATGGAGTTGGTTACTACAGCTCTTTAATCAGTGTTCACTCAAGCTTGGCATGCCGGCCGAGCGGAGAAAGAGACAGGTTGATGCTCTCCTTAAATTCGGTAAGGATTCCGAAGCCCCGAAGCCAAAAGTTACCGCCCAATAGTGCTGCTGTGCGTACTATACAATCTGTTTGAAAGACTGATCCTCCAGCGCATAGCAACGTCAGTCAACCAAAAGCTGATCCTTGATCGGGCTGGTTTTAAAGGTGGCAAGTCGTGTACAAGCCAGGTCCTGAACCTCACGCAATACATTGAGAACGGCTTCGAAGCTTGTTTGGCTACGGGCGTAGTTCTTGTAGACCAGTCAGCTGCATACGACACAGTCAACCACCGTATGCTCATCCAAAAACTATTTGACCTGTCCGGGGACTACCACCTTACTCAAATGGTGCCTTTGATGCTGCGGAACAGAAGGTTTATTGTCTCCTTCCAAGGAAAAAAAAGCAGATGGCGCTACCAAAAAAATGGGCTGCCGCAGGGAAGTGTGCTGTCTCCGTTGTTATTCAACATCCACACCAACGATCAGCCAATCTTCGAAAACTTGCGACATTTCCTCTTCGTGGATGATCTGGCACTTGCAGCCAAAGCTAAGCCTAAATCTGGTATACATATACCTACTACATAAATATACTACTGTAATTATATAATAATAATAATATGATAATAAATCTTTATTCATAGTAAAAAATATACACAACAAGGAGATCGTTTTTTCGACTACTATCATAACTAGGCTCACAAGTAGAATTAGTAGGCCCGCGCCTCTGACAAGGATCGTAACAGTGATTCGGCGGCGTCGTGTTTTAAGCAAAGAATGAAATTACAAGCAAGAAAAAAATTAAAATAAAAACATGCAATGTTAAGTTAAACAATTTTCTAAACAATAATATTATGTTCCCCCAGAGGGAAGGACACGAAATAAAATGTTAATACCTAACATGCTACACGCCTCAGTTAGAGGATGTGTGTGTGCGAGGGTATATGAGGGTGTGTGTGTGTGTATGTGTGTGTATGTGTGTGTGTATGTGTGTGTATGTGTGTGTATGTGTGTGTGTGTGTGTGTGTGTGTGTGTGTGTGTGTGAGGGTGTGTGTGAGGGTGTGTGTGTGTGTGTGTGAGTGAGTGGAGAATGTAGCGCTTGAACGAGTGCGAGTAGGACATCTTAATGCAGTTTTACTTAAAAGATAAGATCGTTCGATCTTATTGTTAATTAAATTAAATAAGAAAATCAGGTCTCTAATTTGTCTTCGCTTAGCCAAGGATACAAAAGTATTTACATTAAAACAATCTATCGCTCAAAAGAGTAAACTCAAAGTCGTCGTGAGGAACAACCTGTTGCGACGCATTAAGGGCACAACGGCACAACGTAGGGCGCCCACCCGAACACACTGAGAACCACTGCCTTGGCTCTCTGCTACTTAGCGGCGGAGTATGCTGCCCCAGTGTGGAACGGGTTTTCATATGTTGGTCAAAGTTGCTTTTTGCCAAAGTCCAGATTTTGTCAAAATCGTTATAAGTCAAAGTAGTTCAAACTCTTCGCACTCCAAGGAGGTGGAAGTGGCTCTAAACGAGACCTGCTGCCTTATCAGGGATTGTCTGAAGCCTATCTACACGGATATGGCGCACCACCTGGCTGGCATTGCCCCGCCTCCTGTTCGCCGTGAGGTGGCCTCCATGTTCGAGAGGAAGAAACAATGCAACGACTCTTGCCACCCTTTGGTTGGTCAGGAGCCAGCATAACCTCGTCTTAAATCCAGAAGAAGCTTCCTGGCCACAACAGACCCTCTCGCTGAGACGCCTGCTTTCGCAAGGCTTAGGCTTTGGAAGCAATCCACACAAAGCCACATAAGCCCTGATTGAGGAGAACCTGAGGAACAACTCCCTTCGGTACAAAACCTGGGCTGGCAGCTGTGGAAAACCTTGAACCGCCTGAGATCACGGGTCGGGCGCACCAAAGACAACATGCGACGCTGGGGCATCCTGCCTAAGGATGCAAGCACAAGCTGCCGTTACGGTGCCCAAACTTCCGGCCACCTACTATCGTGCTCGCTGTGTCCGACTTCCTGCACACACGTCGACCTTATGCAGGCTAATGACAAAGCCATCGCGGTGGCTGAATACTGGAAGGATCTACTTTGATCCTCCCTATAAGTTTCCACACGAAGAAAAATAAGTATATAATATTATAGTAGAAGTATGTATTTAGAAGTATTTAGTATAATATTATAGTATGTACATAATTTATTTTGTTTATTGAAATGTATGTAAATAGTCGTTTATTTCGTGATATTGTTGATCACAAAGGTCTACCCCTGCTCAGTATATGACCTTTCCCATCTTATCATGGTTTGCTGAAAGCGATCTTTTATTAGAGATAAGCTCGCCTTTGTACACTTTTTTTAGGTAACTTTTGTTTTTTTATATGATTTGTGTGCAATGAAGGAATTATGAAATTATGAAATCATTTATATTTAAAACTATGCTAATAGCTAATAATACAGCCACACAGCAATGGCTACGAATACTTCATACAATTTAAACACGCAGACCATTCTAACGAGTTCTAAAAAGTTGGACGCCATTGAAACGTTACTCGCTTCCCTCTGAATTGAAAGGGTATTCATGATCAAGACAATTCTATTCAATTAGACGACTAGGTCCTTAGTTAAGAACAGTAAGAATTATAAAAAGCTGCCTGATGTATTATTAATATTATATATATAATTATAAACACATACATTTGAGGCACATCCTTGTCGTGCCAAGGTCCAAATTCCGAAAGAAACTAAAGTACAAAGCGAAGTTAAATATCCTTGACAGGCGCTTGAATTAAAATTTGGATCTACTTTATCCTAAGAGACTATAGCACATTTATATAGTAGTACTAAGAAGAACCTATTTACAATACTTATAAAATAAAATATACAGTATGTCACAGTTTATATACCCTCATAAATCTGTACAATAAAATGCCATTCACAGACAAATAAAACAGCATCGCCTAAAAACTGCGTTTATTTTATCGTCATTGCAATACTTTAATTTTATTTAAACGTAAATCGCAGGCATTAACAAAAATGTGACAAACCGAGATGCGACGGAACGATTCCGTATTTTTTTGGTTAAAAGAAACTCCGAGGCGAACGAAATACAGAGTAAAAATGAAAAAATACTGTAATAAAACTCTTCGCCTACGTTATCCGTGACGACAGGCCCTTGCCGGTTCGAATTTCCCCCGATGATAGAGTGACGATTTATCATGCAAGAGACACAGCGTCTTGGTGTAACGAAGGGATTTTTGGGTTTCTACACGAACTCAAACCAATGAGTTTGTGATGTAGTAATAAATTAACGTGTCATCCAAAACACGGAACCTCCGATAATATTCTCAAGATATCTGATTGGTAATGGTCGGCACCGGATTTGAACCTGCATTTTTTGCGTGAGAAGCAAGCGTGAAACCTACTAGACCACCGAGAACTTGTCATGTAGTAAGGAAGGTGTTTTATTTGAGCTTTTGTTTTTGGTCGATACTATTGCAACTCAAAATGAATAAACACTACGGTCCGCTTTTTCCACCAGGTGGCGTCTAACACATACGTTTAACAGGCTCCACGGTTTTTATGCGTTAGATAATATAAAGAGTTTGTGTTTCAGTGATCGGTATATATAAATTATTCATGCTCCTAAGAGCTGTGCGGAAGGACTTGTGATACCTAATAACAATAACACAATGATTAAATAAATTTAAATATTCGTGTCGCCGTTACTAGAGGCTGTAGGTGTGACTCTATTAACTTCAATTTTCATCAATCTGTTACCATTCGAACTAGTCAATCAACACTATAAACTTAAAGCTTGCTGTTACAGTCATGGTGGCCCAGCTATGGTGCCGGTCACAGCGAGCTACAAGTTTAAATCCAATCGGACTAACTGAACTTTTTATGTTCTGTAAATAAAAATATTAATCGTTTTCCATCACGAAAGTCTAAATTCCTCATCGACATTTCGAGTCAGGAAAAACAAGAAGGTTACAAAGTCAAGTGACAGCTCACCAAATACAGACATAGACAAAATTCCGTTCCGAATTAACTTTAACTATGATGACAAAATTGCGATTAGATACGTTCGGTTCTAAACAGTCGGTGATATCATTGTCGCAGGCTACGGCTATGGTAGGGGATTTTGTCTTTACAAAAATATGGTCTAGGCATGTATCGAATCGAGTTAGCTTTCGTTAGTCCGTGCTCGTCTAGGAGACTTACAGCCGGTTTCCTAGGCGCTGTTCAAAGTTATGATTAGTTAACAGAGCATTTAATTTGAACGAGCAATTAAATCATATTGAGTTTCCGGAAAGCAAATCAGTTAAAAATTTACTAATCACTGATCAATTTAACTTTAACATCCGATCTGTCAAACACATTTTTTTAGCATGGCAATTTGTGACAGTTTACATAATTTACATATTTGTCGGTCATTTGACTCATTCAAATCTGACATTTGAGTTGTCAGGTCTAATGGTATTTCGTTTAGCGCCGAAATCAAATTTTCTTTCAAAAGCTGTTGTTGCACTTAAAAAGAGTAAAATGAGTACTAAGTTGGTTATTAGAGGAAAAAACTTCACAGAGCGTGAAAAATCGCTCCTACTGAGTATTGTAGAAAAGTAAGTAACTTTCAAAATTATTTTCTTGCGAATTCCTAAATTTATTCGTTTATAATTTGAGTGATATTTTTTACTAATTACCTGAAATTCATAAACTATTGCTTTCCAGACATAAGCATATATTAGAAAATAAGGCCACAAATGCTGCTAATATAATAAAAAAGGTCCAAACGTGGGAGAAAGTGGCCTCCGAGTTTAACAGCTGTTCAGAGGTGTTGAGGACAACGAAACAGCTGCAAACTGCTTATTTAAACTTAAAGCGCATGACAAGGAAGAATGTAGCTGACAAAAATGTGCGTGGTATAGTAAAGTGGTCACTAGACATTACTTTGTACCTGGCTACTCCAGACTTTCTATAATTTTTTTGTTCAATACTATATTTTATGGTCTTCAGGTACTCCGGTGGGAGATATTAGTTTATCCATAGATAGATTGTCCCTCACATTTTCAAAATTTTATTTCAGATGCAAAATTATTTAGCGAGAGCTTCTGTTCCAGCAGTTGTTGAGATTGTAGAAGAAGAACATTTTGTCATTATAATATTGTGACACCTTGTGAAATACTGATTGCTATTTTTTCCCAGTATTGGTAAATAGAAGTTGTGGCAGCTGAATACCTTCTTGCAAATAATTTTCCTATTATATCACATTTCAGACAAATTCCCAACCTCAGGAAGAAAAAGAATTATTGCTAAAAGATTTATTAAAAAAACTAAAAAAGGATGAAGTAGCTGATAAGGTTTGTACTTCTAAATAAGTAACATCAAATTTAAAATAAATATGGTTAAAAAGTATATTTCACTTAAGTGTACCCATATATTTTCATAAAAATAAATGATCTTACATATATTCAGAAATCTTTTTAAATAGGTGCCTGGTAATCATAAACAATTGTGTTCCAGAAAGGGATTAAAGCCACAGGAGGTGGATCTTATAAACCATTGCTGACCGATGTTGGTGCCCAAATGCTAGCCATAATGGGGGATCAAATAAAACCTTTGCACAACAACTGCGATAGTGCATCAAAATATTATGGATATGGTAAGTTATAATAACAGATTTTCAGATTTATCAACATTTTTTCAATAGTCACAACTATTGGTTGTAGAAAAATATTTCACATATTTGCTCATACATAACACAATGCATATGACTGAGGTCCTACCTACATCATTACTACAATTAAACCTCTTCCAGATTGAATTATATCTCGATACATACATTAAAATAAAAATATTATTTACAGATCAAAAACCAAGTGAAAATGAAGTAGCTATAAATGTAGAGGATATTTTCAATACAATCCAAGAACCTGGTAAGCTTACCTATTAATACATATATTGATAAAAAGAAAACATAATGTACCTTTAACCTACGACTATTATTAAATAAATATGAAATTTACACAAGAATTCCCTTTGCAGCTGATGAATCAATTTACATTGATGAACAAGGAGAAGATAATTATGCCAGTGCTAGTCATGGTAAGCTTTGTAAGTTCATAATTTTAACACAGTTTTTTTAGCAATTAAAGTTAATAAACTATATAATATTAAGTAAAGAAGCCAGCTTGTTCGGCTGGACATTTGCACTCCCATAGGATTTGCTATGCATATGTCTTAGAAGTAAAGGAGGGTATTAACTCTCAAAGTGTCCAGCCAGAAATGCAGACTAGAGTACATTTCTTAAATAAACCTATTACTTTATTACAGTGCAATCTATTACCACTTCAACTAACACTGATGTCATCTACAATGAACAACAAGGGCATAAAAACATATTAAGGAAAAAAAGAATCAGTAAGCATTTTATTTCACATTTAAGAATAATTATTATAGATATTATGTTTTGTCTATACCCTATAGGTACTTATGTGAAAGTAATCAAATACAATTATTGCAAGTCATACAGTAACATCAGGGAGCCTGAAACAGCAGCAGCGGACTCAAAAAAGTCATCTAAAACAAAAGAAAACTCGTGGTGAAGATCTGCGAAAAGCATATTACCAAAAAAAAATGGAATGTGCTACCATTGAGAAAAAGTCTCGACTGATGGAGTATAAATTAAATTTAAAATAAATATCAGCTTTTGGAACTAGAAATAAAAATTAAACAGAAAGCCTTAGATGATAGAATGTAGTTACATAAGTATTTTTTTTGTATTTTTTTATTTAAGTTCCTAATTTATATGTTATCAGATGAGTCTACAGAGTCTAGTTCCATAAGATGATTAGAAAATATTATGTTTTTGATTAGTTAGAAGTACTTACTGAAAAATGTTATGTTCATTTGTTACAAGTATATATTTTTTCATTGAATATCCCTATCATTATCAACTTATAACGTCCCACTGCTGGGCACAGGCATCGGGTTCTATCTGGTGAAAAGTGGGCATTGTGAGCTAGTCACTCAAGCCCCTGACAACCCGTGAAGAGGACAAAAATTTGTGACAATATTAAGTAGGGCTATGAACTATAAAATGTAGTTACTTACCTAATTGTTGAAATGTGTCAAAAGCAGCGATGCACGTACTGATGGATTCTCATTAGAAGTATTGGGTGGAGGATGTTGTGTTTCAGGCTGGTCTAAATCTATGGCAGTTTCATTTTCCTCGTCAAGAATGTGGTTCTGGTCTATTGCTATGTTATGAAGTATACAGCAAGCTACAATTATATTCATTGCTGTGTCTAATTTAACTCTAAGGCCCATAGAGAGACAAGGAAACCTTCTCTTTAAAACACCAAAACATCTCTCTACAGTGTTCCTTGTGGCTATATGGGATCTGTTATAGGCCTCTTCACTGGCTGTGGAGGGGTATAAAAATGGTGTGAGCAAGTAATTCCGGCATGGGTAGCCACTGTCTCCTAATAGGTAACTGTTCCCATACCGACCAGATTCAAAATCAGCTCTAATATGAGAATCATTAAAAATTGTGGTATCATGCACAGAGCCAGGCCACCTGCATATGATATCATTGATTTTTAACAAATGATCGCAAACTGCCTGAACATTAAGGGAGAAATAACCTTTTCTATTTCGGTAGAGTTCTGCTTGTGGACCTCCTGGAGACTGTATTTTGACATGAGTACAGTCCACAGCACCTACAACATTGGGAAAAGAACCAATGTTGAAAAAACCAGATTTTACACCATTTATTTCTTCTGGAGTTTGCGGCATTTTTGAAAAGTTAGGCCTTAACTGGGCAATGGCAACAGAAACATTTCTTATAATTCTACAGGCTGTGGATTTGTGAATACGGACAATATCAGCAACTGTTATTTGGAAGGCCTCAGTTGCATAGAAGCTGATGGTAAGCAAGATTTGCTCCACTACGCTGATGGCGCTGCGCCTAATTGGATAGGGCATAATTTGCGTCCCAATGAGCTCTACAAGCATCAGAATCACTGCTTTTGGGACCCTGTACCGTGCTCGGAACTCCTCTTCGTTAAATTCATCCATAGGGTTCATCCTCCTCCTTGAGCGTCTAGCTCTAGCAGCAGCGTGTCGGCGCGGCACTTCACCATCACTAGATGAAAGATCCGATAGCGACGACATTATTACTTCTAATGCTAACCACAATATTTCATTTCAAGTTTACGAAAGTAGCGCTTAATTCGTCGATCTCCTACAATTAGTAAACAAGGCGATTTGACACTCCAAATTTGATTTTGATCAATGATTACGACCTAATCATTCGCCAAGAAACTGAAACGTCGTTTGACACAAGGGTTGACGTTTCATTTGTCAACTGATTTGATCTTTCGATCAAGTGTTTTGATCGACGTTCATGAAACCCAAATCGTGCTTAATCGTAGGTTAATTTGATTTTAGTGATTAGTTAATTTAATCAGCTCTCAGGAAACCGGCTGTTAGGTATTCCAATATATATTTTTTGTTTTAATTGGAATATAGGATATTTATAGTTACGTCTCCAGCTAAAATTATGGATGGTATATGTTTAAATTGATCAAAGATGTTATGTAGGTTTTGTATATAAAGGGTGATACTACTGGCGCTACTAAAAGAAGGAAATTGATATATTCCAAGAATTAAAGGTTGGTTTGGAATATCTATCACATGACAGCAGGATTATTCGTTTAATTTAACGTATAGGCTACTAATCCTCCATTTTGGTTTATGTTGTGTTGTGTGTAGTGACAGTTGTGGCCATGAATTTCATTTTCATTCAAGAATGTTTCGTCAAGCCAGCATTCAAGTCAAAAGAATTAAGTCGTATGAAACACCCATCAAATGCAAACATATTTGGAAGGCAACGAAATTTCTGTACGGGCTTCCCACACTAATAAAAGATTAAGATAGAAGATAGAAGCTTAAGATTGTAATTAGGAGTAAGGACGTTTATAAATTAATCTGCTGAGTTTATATCTTGGCATTGGATGTCCAAAGTTGTATGAATTTAAAGATCATGATAAGCCGCTTGTGATGTGTTTTTCACATACGCTTAGTGATTGAGAGTTAGCTTAATGCGAGCATAAAGCAGAAAAAATGATAAAAGCTTTCACATAGTAAGTATCTTAAACTTATAACTCTAAGATAGAAAAGGGGTTATGTAATAAATTTAAGTGTGTTAGGAACTCTGTACCTGCTGGGATAGCGTGGACTGGTCGGATCCTTGAGTAAGGTTTGAATCACCTTCTAGTTTATTCAGATTGGATTCGGACTCAACGCGTAAGATGAAATTGGTATCTGTTCGACGCTCGTCGTTCGATGGAACCCTGATTATTCTCAGCGAGCCAGGACCCACGGCGGGAATACCGACAGCCGAGGGAGGGTCGCAGCGAAAGGCAGGGGCAGGGGCAGGGGCAGGGGCAGGGGCAGCGGCAGGGGCAGGGGCAGGGGTAGTATGCCAGAGGAGCAGCAGCGGTAATATGTTTTGTTTGTTTATTGCTTTAAATTGTATGTTTTACTTGTTTTGTTCTTTTAATTATTTTTGTATGTAAGTTTTGTTGTTTGTGTTATTGGAGACGAATAAATTTACTTATATTCTATTCTTTTTTGTATACTTTTTATTTTTATAATTTTGTTCTTTCATTCAGATTTTACTGCGGTAACATTGTCGGAGGCGGACTCCCAGAGGGAGAACCTTTGGAGTCCCTCTTGCACATTAAGCGCCAGCGGATCTGGGATCCCCTCCAATCCCTGATCACAATACACGAGATGCCGCCTGCTTCCTCCGCTTTGTTGGCGCCATCACCAGTGATGTAAGAAACATTTTTTTAGCGTAGTCTATACTGTGTTTCTTTTTAATTATTTTTTTAAGATATTCCAACAATATGTTCGTAAAAAGCTCTGTGTTTCAAAAAAAATCACATATATTTGAACATGTTATTTGTTATCTTACCATTGCTAATTTATTTTATTGATATTTTAATAAGTAATATTTTTTTACAAGTAAACATTTTTGTATGAAGCCAGGCTACTTGAAACTTCAAATAGGTACCTACCCTAAAATTTTGGTTTTTCGTGTACTTTAATGTAATGTTTCGTGTAATGAGAATTTAATTACAAACAACAAATGTTCTTTTGACACAATATAGTAAATAGCGTAGTAGCGTTTCTGAAATAATTCAGTTTAAATATGTAATTTAGTCATTTATCTAGTAGTTTTTATTTGTATTCTAATACGGTTCGACACTTGTCAAATTTATATATTTATGTAATTTCTCATTACAATATACATTAAATTGTATTTTGTATATGACTATTGAACATAAAATAAAAAACACAAAAAATACAGAGAATTAATTTGCAAAGGCAAACTTATCTCTAAAAAGACATCTCTTCCATCAAACCCATGATGTAACCCCATAATTGTAAACTATTTTTTAAACATCTGTCATATCTACCAAAGATCAGAATTTCAAAGTCGCATCCATACTTTTTTCGCCAGTGGTATTTCTGTTTGTATGAAGAAATTGATCATTTTCAACTCTTCAAAACTTCTTGTTTCTAGTATGCTAATTAGATAGTGTTCATTGAATTAGTTAGGTAATTTAATGTTATTTTTGAATTAGTTAGTTAATTTAATGTAATTTTTGAATTTATTGACCATTTTCAGCAAATATGTCAAGCCCATAATTTTACTATGTGACTGGAGAGGTGTTTAATATCGGGTCATACACACCAACGACAAATCATATCTGTTTATGGTTCTTGATTTAACTAGTTAAAGACCTAAACTCTCTAAATTAGCTTAGACAAGCCACTGTAGTCACAAAGAGGGTCTAGAAATAAGCTGACAACATAAACTATTTTAGAACACTATTTTGATAATGTTATTTTAAGGTCATGGCTTTAAATCAATTTTTGTCTTAATTTTTCCACAGGACCATGTCATGTATATATGTAACTGTGTAAATAAGATAATGTTGTAAATAAAAACAAAAATTCAAGCTGTTCTTGTGTTTAATTTTGAAAATTCAATAGTTTTTGACAAAAATGAGAAGAAAAAATCCCTATTTTCAGAATACTTTCTTTGCTCACACCTAGACTGCTTGACCAAACCCAGCTTATGTTACATTATTAGAAAGTATGTTTAATGCAGTTTTCAAATATTTACAGGTTGTTTCTATTAAATAAGTAGTTTACGCCTCTTGGAGGATAGAAGCAAGCGCGGGGCGCGCGGCCCGCCACCTGTGGCGCGCACGATTTGCGCCGCGGCAAGTGACCATAGATGCGGTTGCGAGGCGTGTGGCAAGGGAAGGGTTAATATGAATAGCACGTCAGTGTCCGTACGTTGTTCTCTTAGTATTTTTAGTTTGTATATGACGAACATGGTGGCATGCTTGTGGTGGTGCTAGTGCTAGAAAGCTAAGGTGTGTAACCGTGAGCACCTCCGTGTCAGGTAATCTGGTGCCTCGCACTGACGCCTATCACCCACCGTCATCCTAGCAACATTGGCGGCCACAATGATTGGAATTTTGCTGCGTAGAGTAAAGACTCAGAATTAATATAAAGGAAGCTACATTGCATAGATACATTGCTTTTATACAAAAAATACTCAAGGTTGAAACCTTGCTAAAGAAAACTTTTGATGCTGCATTTACAAAATCCCATAAACAATGATGTAACTTGATCTTGACATAAAAAAATCTAAAAGACAGAAAAGTGTGTATCTTCAAAAATGGTAAATACATCTATACAAGTAAATCTCTCAACAAGCTTTTATGCTACAAAAATTGTGTAAAGTAATCAATTCATGGTTATTTTGTTCTTTTTAGAGAATTAAAAAAAAACTTTTTTAATTTTTTTTTACAATTTTTTTTTCTTCGTTATGTTATTGTAAATTGTTAAGCTATTATTTGTTTACTAAATATTTCTGGAACTGTTAAAACAGTGTCAGTAATGACTGTTCTTCAATAATCTTCTTCTGGTGATTTTTTTCCGACAGGGGGCAGCCTTGTGGAGACGAAATAAAAGGATTGTCACGGCATGCTCAGTTATTGTTTGTCTATTTGATTGGAATGCGATCCTAGCTTATATACTAAGTTGGTATGGAAATAATAAATAAAAGTGTTGATATATACTCCCTCAACAAACATGACATTAAAAACAATATTTTTAAAATTTTACAATCACTTAATTATGATATTACCGAGGACCCAGTAAAGATTAACATCTACCAAATGGTACATTAATACTAAGCAAATGACATACCTTACATGCATAATTTTATTTATTTATTTTACTTACAAGAGCTCCGTGGTCTAATGGGTTTCACGCTTGCTTCTCACACATGAGATGCAGGTTCGAATCCTGACCATGTACTAATGGTTAATTTATTTATATTCAGTACATTATCGGACGTTCAGTGTTTCGGATGACACGTTAAGCTGTAGGTGCCGGCTACTATCGCTACGTGGTAGTGGTCTGCACTGAGCCAGCGTGGTGGAGTATGACTTACTTACTCGTATCCGGGTAAAGGCATGTGCCCCTCGGTGAGGACATTAAGGAACACAATTATAATATATTATACATGATATGGTATCGTTGTATCAGTATGATCTCATTCACCCTCTCACGCACTCATTCATACTCATACTACATAAAGAGAAGACCCCTCATAAACAACTTCTTTTAGTTAAGTTTAAAAAGATGTTTAGTCTTGTTTTTATAGATCAACTATGAGTTTTTTGCTTCAGTTCTTGATAAAGACCTGTGTAATTATAATTAGCAATATTTCTGATTCTCAGGCTCAGATGTTTCAATTGTTTTATGTATCACTTCTTAGCTAAGCAACTTTAATCTTGTGAACTTTTCTGATCTTATAAATAAATGATCATTATATTTTTATCTTCCACAAGGTTTCCTGTTAGATACAAAATTAGCCTACCTACCTAACTATGTATACATATACAGAAAAGTAGAGACTAAGCCCTGGGCGTTGCGTGAGTGGAATAGTCCAATAGATGGGCAGGCGGGCAGCTTGAGGTCCGGAGACGGTGTTGGGCAGCAGCTATCCGTGTCCAGCCCGTGTAGTGATGCCGTGGTCAGCGGTGTTATGAGTTCACTGATTGTAACACAATATTCACTTCCGAATTCAAGTGGACGAACAATATTCATTTTAAGGTTCACGTGGACGTACAATATACTCTTTAAACGGAGTGAAAGAGGGAGAGAGAGAGGGCACTTCTTCTGGAGAGGTACTCCTTGATTTCCTGGGACAGCAGGGCCTGGGAATCTGGCCTCTTAGTTGTTCCTCTTCCGAGAGCTAACGAAGACACCCCTATCTTGGTTCGTATAAACTAAAATTGGATATCTAATCTAATATATAAGTTCTTTGCAAGGCTGAAATATCTATCAGAAGATATTGCTTGAGTGCAATTCCTGAACCCTCGAATTTGGACATAACATGAGAAAGATAGCACTTGGATTTTCAATTAAATATATTAACATAGAACTTGTCCTGATGTTCAAGGGATAATTTATTCTAAGTGACCATCTCTACACTATCTAAAAAAAAGGTATTTCATACATGATACAACCAGTGGTTGGGGTAGGGTTCACATTCTATGACACAAACTCCAGAGACGCTACTATTGTCTCTGTCATATTCACCTGGCATAGGCTTTCAAAGAATCGTCACCCGCTCGGTTTCTTAGACCCAGGCTATTTACAGTAACAGAAGTCAAGTTTCGTCGGTCAAGTTTTGTCGAACAGTCCATAACTCTGTAAGGTTACCTTTGTATTTTACAAGGTGTTTAGTAAAGACGCTTAGATATTCCAATATAAGATAGTTTTTTAGTAATCAAGAGACTAGATCTGTAGTTGCTAATATAGTTACAACAAGTCCAACTACAAGAAGTGAAAATAAAAGAATATTTGAATGGCTGAAACGCCTTTTAGAAAATTAATTTTAATAGGCTATTAAATTTGGTCACCTCTGATATTTATATTTTATACAAGGAAGGAAAGATAGTGAATTAGGAAAAATTAACAGGAGCATGTTTTACAATCTATAATACGCCAACGGCAACTAGTACCGTTTGGATTTTCGAGTAAGTACACTACTTTAAAAATACTTTTGTATTATTTTACATTTAAAATATCTAGGAGCGAGTTACGAGAAAGCCAGCTACGCTAAGAACGTAGTTCTTCAGCCAGCCCGTGTCACCAACGTTGAATTCTTTAAAGTCATGTCTCAAGTCATAGAGGGCTGCATTTTGAGTGTTAGCTACATGCAATTAATCTTGATCGTCAATAGACGAGAGTAATCCATATATATCTCTCGGCAAAAAAATAATTTCATCGAGATTACAGCTTTGAGAGAAGATTTAACCAGAAGTAACCGGTTCATGGCCAAACATAAAAAATTAAGCCGTAAATTCTTTAACAACATTTACAGAATTGTTCATGGCAGCCTGAATAGTTGGTAAATGGTTATCCAAAGTTCTATGCTTTCGTCAACAAAGAATATTTATCTTGTGATAATAGTTTTGTTGTATCTTTCAGTAGGGTTAACTTGTGGACAGTAGTGAGGATTGAAATTAGCAAAGGGAATCTCATATTTTCTTATAAGGTTATGAAATTATCTCGACCGAAATTAAGAGACATTATTAATATTTTAAGGGACGCCATGAACCGAAAAACAAAATTATCGAAATAGAAAATAATATTAGAGGCTGTAGGTATTTTAATAGGAAAAATTAGAGAATATTTTGAGAAACAACAATTCACAACTAGTATGTGTTGTAAAGGACCGATCAGATCTATAGTCTGGAGAAAATCTTTGATTTACCCATTGGACCATAAGGGGAATGATATAGTGTTTATAAGCAAGAGATATTTCGTAAGCATTAATAACATTGGCCAGATCATTGAACATCACTGTCCAGTAATAACTAAAGCATAGCTTTGTATAGGTTTCAAATATTCCTAAATTAGGTGCTGAAAAGGAGCTATGATGAGTTTTAAAAAGGATTTCTCTTTCAGATGGAGGTGGTTCTTCTTATCCATACAAAATTGTCAGTTAGAGAGTGAGGATTGAAGGTACATCGAAATAGCTTACTTTGTTTGATACTGTTGTTAAGGTAACTAGCTGGATTATTCTGACAGCCCTGAAAAAGGATGTTGTAGTGATTGACAGAAGAGGAAGGGTTGTTCTGAGTTCTGAGCAATAGGAGCAATAGGGTGTAGAGTATTGACCATATCAGAATTATAAGAACGTGAGAATAAATCTGGAATAATATTATCGTTACCATGTTTATGTTTCAGCGTAACATAACATGGCTGAGGCACAAATGTGCCCAATTTGAGCCAGTTATTCGATAGTCCATTTTGCGTGACAGGGGGCTAGCCCATCGCCGCAGATATGAGTAATGAAGGTTTCCTCATGATATTCTCCATCACCATCAGAACGTTTGTATAATGTACTTAAGTACTTACTTAAATGAATAATCTCATTGTTCCATGGTCAGAAATCGAACTTGCATCTCCTGTTCGAGAAGCAAGCGTGAAACCCATTAGACCACTGTGCACTTTTCGGTTTGTTGTTTGTTACAGATCCATATTAAATCTTAAAGATGAATGGCCCATTTAGCTAATTTACTGGAGGGATTAGATAGATTAAGAAACCATTTAAAAGCAGCGTGGTCGGTAAAAGTGTTTTCCTTTATTTAAATAACAACGACAATTTTCAAACGCTGTTAAAACTGCTAAAGTTTCTCTTTCCGTAGTAGATAAATTACGTTAATGTTTGCTAATAGTATTAATCATGTAAGCAATAAGTACTTCTGTTTTGTCCTGTATCTGAATAAGCATGGCATATAAGCATAGCACCAATGCCATGATTTGATGATTACTAATGATTCTTTAAGTTTCAGAAAGGCAGCGTCGATTTCTGGAGTTCAAAGAAAATTGGGAGCATTCTTTCCTGACACCGATTATTTATTAAGATGAGTAGCCAAGGTGCTTAAATTGGGAATTTATTGGGAATTGAACTAGCTACAAGTACCGTGTAATTGACGAACTTATTTTTTATTAGTAGGAGTTGGAAAATCAAGTACCTATAGCACGAATTTTATCAGGATCAGCACGTAAACCGATTTAATCGACAACATAATTTGTATTTATAATATTTTAAATATTTTACTTTTTCCGTAGTAAATTATTTAAAATATTATAGAAAGCTCTTCGAAAGTTTAACTGAAGATTATGATATCATCAAGATAAAAAAATAATTTTGTAAATAAGGTATCCATGAGTCTTTCTTTAGTAGCACGAGAATTGGTCAAGTCAAAGTCATAACGACAACATTATATATACATTCCAGGTCATAAAATTCAGTTTTTTCCCTATCAGAAGGATAAAGAAAGCACTTCCCATAATGCTTTAGCAATATCAATCCTAGAAAGATATTTAGCTTGTTTAAGATGATCAAGAATTTCATTAATGAGAGGAAGTTTGTAAGCATTGCCACGAGTGACTGAATTAAGTTTCCTACTATCGACACAAAAAGGCCAATCACTCTCTTTCTTTTAGGTTATAAGAACAGGGAAGAGCCAAGGGCTTTCGGAATTTTCAATGACTTTCCATTTGAACATTTTATATACTTTATTAATAAGATCCTTCTGTTTTTCAGGAGAACATTTTTAAGAGCGCTGTTTATTGGGGTAGTTACACCAGTGTCAATTTAATAACTAGAGAAACGAGTACGACTTATTTCGCCTTTTTTCAAAAGAAAAAGAATTTATATCGCGTAATAATATCATCGGCAATTGCTCTTTGTTCGAAAGTAAAATTTCATTAGGAAGAATTTTCTTTTCCATAGGGGTATTTGCATTGCAATGTGTTTCTTAACAACCAAAAACGTGAAATCTTAAAACGTGAGTGGTTATTTAAAGTTAAAGGTAAAGATCATTATGACCAAGAGAATTGATTTAATGTTTGTTCGCAGTAGCAACAGTTATAGAGCATGACATGGATTGATAGAATTTTAAGACTTCTAGATGAGAATTATTACCAATTATGGTAATTTAACTACCACTATTCAATAAGCCGAGATGTTTTAAGAAGGGCTTATTGAAATCTCTCTCTTCTTTGTAGAGGATTGATGAAGTTTTATAGTGTTGAAAGAAATTTCTAAGACTAGCGAGTCAATTCTGCCATTCTTCATGGTTAAAGTTAGAAGAATTATCCAAGTCGTGCCTAATTCGTTTTTTGGATTAGTAGAATGGGGTTCATTAGAGATTTTGTTGTATTTAAGACAATCTAAGAACTTGAAATCTTTAAGACCGCATTTAAAATAAATAGGAAAGTGTGGTTGAGAACAAGACTGTAATAAGTGAGTATTAGTGCGGCAACGACGACAAAATAAATTATAAGAGACAGCATTCACTTGTTTATACTGGGGCGTAAATTTAGAGGTGAAGTTTGGTTTTGTATCAGAAGATGGTTGAAAGTTAGAACTATGTATGGCCTTAGAAGATGAAGGTGTAGATGATCAGCTATCAGCTGGTTTTGATTCCTGAAAATGACGGCCTTTGTCCAAAATGTTGATAACTTTGACAGCAGAGATGAGTGAGTCAGTGGAAGTTATATTATTTTTGGCAACGAAATGGAGTAACTGGGGCCAATGTTCTTAAGCAAAATCTTTTGCTGCTCCTCTTTACTGAGTGTTTTTTCTAGACAAAAAACCTTTTGAACATGATATAAACATAAACGACGATGGTCTCGGATGCACCTTGGGTGAGTTGATAATAGTCATGAGTTTTTAGTAATAGTCAAACTCATCAAAGTCTTTTACTACTAAGTCACAAAGTTTAGTCCAAGTCACGCCGGAGTATCGGTTTTCTTGTACATTATAAACTAACTAGCTATCTATAAACATATACAGAAACCTAGAGACTGACCCCTAGGTGTTGCGTGACTGGAGTAATCCAATAGATGCAGCGGCTATTCGTGTCCAGGCCGTGTGGTGTTGCGGTGATCAGGGGTTGTAGGACGCACCGTAAAGAGTTCCATGATGGTAACATAATATTCACTGAGTTCCAGTGGATGCACAATATTCACATTAGAGTTCACGTGGACCCACATAGACACACACACGGAGAGAGAGAGAGAGAGAGAACTTCTTATAAAAAGATTCTTTGCATTTCTAGGGCCAGCAGGGCCCGGCAATCTTCGGGAGCTGCCGAAGACTCCCCAATCTTTGTTTTAGCTTTATCAGGAAAACTCGGGTCGATTCTTATATTCGCAATTTCAATCATAGATTTGAATTTTCGTTCGAACTTGCCAAGGAGCCAGTAAAAATATGAGGAAGAACTACATGGTGTGTATAAAAACACAGATCAGATAGAATGCTGCAGATGTAATGCAGTCAAGTTGTAAAAAAACATTTTGGTAGTTACTCGTATCAACTATCATTGGAAACCCTATCTAATACACAATTCGATTGCAAGGCTGGACTATCTATTAGACGATTTTACTTGAGTGCAATTTCCTGGACCCGCAAATTCGGACACAACATGAGATGGTTATAACATGTATGAATCAATACTACAGCAGAGTTCAGTGATACGCTAATTGTTTCGTGGTCAGTTTTTTTTCAGCAAGTGACAATACGTAAACAAACAGTTTCTAAGCATATTCAAATCGTGATAGGCATGTCATAATAATGATTACTTATGGCCAGTAGACACATATGCGACCTCCAATAATATTAGGGTACAGTGGATAGTGTAGCAAAACCCTACATCTTCTAGTAGACACTAGCCTATGGAGAAATAATATTGGATTCATGTATTAGCGTGTCTGTGCTAGGGGTGACTAGTGTCGTACACGGTGACTGTAACAGCGGCATGACGTGACCATTTATCTGGTCAGCGAGCTGGTGCTACGATCTTAGGTAGGGCGTAACTCAGAGCGTATCTGATTTACAATTTACGCACTGCACTATCACACGTCTTAGGGTTGTAAACGATTATTGTTTTGATTATTATAAATAAAGTTCTACTGGGTATCTTTGTCATCGTCATTTAAGTACTATACTAGTTATCTCTGCCGCGAAGAAAACTAGTTACGACCTCGCAGCGGAAAACCGTCGGCGAATACCATGTCGTATAGTAAAGCCAAACCGCACCCCTCTGCTCCTCCCCCTTCTCCCGGTACTCCCCTTCGAACTCTAAAGAGCAGGCAGGAAGTTCTGCTTAGCTTTAGGTTAATTAATGATGCTCCCGTAGACCTGCGGACCTGCATTACCCTGCCACGCCACATGTCACGTTCGTCAGGGTCTCAAATCCGCTAACAGAATGGCAACTTAAAGTCAACAGTGATGTGGCAATGCCAGTCCAGTTTAGGTACCCTCTCATTGCTGAGAGAACGCCATTTTGATAAAATCGTTTGTTTACTTACAATGTATGTGTGCATGCATGTAAATACATGTCCGGGTCAAATATTTCAGGTAGAAATTGACCTCTTGCCGATTTTAGATTAAGCTAAAATTTTGCACGCATATGTTAATCGGATGACAATACAATATTTTTATGACAAGAAGCTGATATTATGATGAAGTCGGACGCTAGCTATGGGAACGCTGTCGACGCAAACCCATCAAGTTTGAGCTCGGTTGATTTGTCTTGACAAGTAATTTGGTCCTGGATGATATCCTGGGTATGATAATGGACTCGGAAGGTTGCCATGGGAAGTCTCTAATAATACGAAGAACCCCTATCGAGTTTGGACTCGTTTGAATAATCTTGACAGTTAATCGGTAATAAAGTACACAATATGCAGGGTAGTACTGTCGACCATGTTGTTATCTATTAAGGCTCAAAGCTCTTTGCTGCTGGTCAAGCGAACGTGGCCTTAAGTAGTGTCAAATCGCTAGAAGGTATCCTTATTGAAGAGCAAGACTGTACTTAATTAACAGGCAAATTACCAGTCAACAATGAAGTTCTAAATTAAATTAACAGCTAAAGAAACTTTAAGGAACAATTAAGAGTTCAACAACATACAATTACACAACGATGACAATATATATATATATATATATATGTCACCGTAAGATAGTCAAAACTGTTAGTTGATAATCTAACGTTTTTTTCTCGTTAGTTGGTCAACTATCGACAGATTTAAAAAAAAGATTTTATTTGTATGCTCGAAAATGAACAAAATAAACTTTAAATTGAATCAAACCCATGAATTTATTACATCACACAATTTATAAGATATAACAGCTTGTTGCGAGATTCACTTGTGTTTTCTCTCTTTTAGATTTTATTATGTCAAGATTAAGTTTCATAATTGTTTATGGGATATTATAAATGCCGCATCAAAAGTTTTCTTAAGCAACTGCAACTTAGTGTCTTTTTGTATGAAATCAATGAGTAAATGAAACAGCTTCCATTATATTAATTGATTTACTTTACTACCGCAACAGAATATATACATCCAGCGCCAATTCATAAACAACAATTAATATTACTCAGCACTACCATAGAATAAAAACTTTTTTAATATATTTTTTACAATTTTCTTCTAATCCCTTCGACTTGAATTATAGTTGCACCATTTTATTAGGTCTTTAATTGTCTTGGTGGTCTGCCTGCCTTTGTGTTCCTCAAGCCCACCAGTATAGGTATCGATATATATAATTATTTTTTGTGACTAAAATAGCCCTCATATCTTTTTTTCGTTTGCCTAAAAATCTCAGTTGAAAATGATTCTTCGCGAAAGTCAAATAAAATGTTTACCTCTAGGAGTGGATTACACTTCACGTAAACTGCGTCTATGACACCATCACTACGTCATTTTACTAGCGAAATTAGGGCCCCGCGTGCCTATCTGGCCGTCGAACAACGAGCGAATCTTGCACGTTATTAGTTAGTTTTAATTAGTTGAATTATATGTTTTGCGGAAACTATCTTGTTAGCGGGGTTCATTAAAAGTTTTCGTGTGTTCGAGAAGGTCTGTTTGGCACTTTTGCTCGTTTCTTGCATGTACTCTCTTCTGCCCTAACTTTTTTTAATCAATGTTATGCCAAAAGGGTTTTATATTTAACATATAATTCGTTAATGACGAATCAAATGTAAGTAAGAATATCTGTTTTCCGTCTATGACCTTCCAGCTCCCTCATCAGTTGATGCTCGAAGGTGGTAGAACATCGCAAGGACATAATAATATGTCTTTTATCGACGAATCTAATGAGCCCAAACTCGATCGGTTTACAATTAAACATCCCACTCCACCCCACGGATTTCTCTCCTACCTTCGAGCTCCATCATCAGTCCAGCTCGATGGTACCATATAATTGTATTGTCATCTGAACGACATTGCAATTTTCGTAATGATAGAAGAGCTTAGTAAGCAAAATTTCCATTCCTAGATTAGTAGCATTCCTAGATTAGTAGCTCGATGATATTTAGTTACAAGTGGACTAAATATAAGGTTGCAACGGAGCAACGAAACAGAGGTTTTCCATTCATATATTTTTTTCTAGAAATTTTAAGTGCAACTATCGGGAACATGGTTAAGATTGTAATCACAGTAATTCTATTCCAAGAGACATTAGCTTCCTAATATCGATTTACGCTGCAATTAATCCAAGAAAACTATTCTGGGATTCTGAAAAACTTCTACTAGCATTTTCTGTCTAGGTCTAGAGCAATAGCACACCTAGCCTGCTAAGCAAGACATGCACCACCGATCGCGTAGCACAAGACTGGTACTAACAACACCTATCTTACAAAACAAACAAACATCTTCATGACTTTTTTCATACGGGGCAGAGAGAGGCACGGTTGCGGACTGATTAAGCTGATTTCTAGAGGTTGGCCCATCGCCGCTGCCCTGGCAATATGAAGGTATAATATAGTGTGCTTACCAAACGCTGGATCCAATATTTGCTTTTCTATGAAGATAAGTTACTACCACTAACATATTTTAATTATGTCGAAGCCTTACACTATTAAAAATAATTTTAGTTGTACTCTTGGCCCCTCTAGCTATTCAAGGCCATTTGGTTTGTTCGTTTGAAAGCGGTACTCACCCTGATATCTATTCCATCAAAAGATACAAATGGCAGTAGTAGCTGCTCCTTTTCGGCGGTTGTTAATATCTGACCCCAGGCAGGCATCTTAAACCCGCGAGGCCTTAGGTTATTTATGACACTCCAGTTCATATCGTACCGCATTTTATTTTCACGAGTAACTATACCACGTATATCGCGGCTAATTTCGAACGGTATATTTAAAAATAATATTTTTTATTGTGTTGTATGACAGGCAAGAGTTAATGCAATACCACATTAAATATTTACAAAGGAATAACGAACATACGCCATGTTAGACATTGTTACTAGCAATAGTCGTAAATAATACAGTTTTATTAAATAACAGCATTGGTTTTTATTATTTATTAACATCAGTTTACTTGAAGTGTTAGTCAACATGAAAGGTTAACGTCTTCTATAAAATCTCTACGACTATCATAGAAGCGAAGAAGTTCCTTGAATTCTAGAGGTTTAACAAATGATGTCTGACGGGGTGTTAAACGAAGAAAGCATATTCAAATTTGTTTAAAATGTTCTACTCACTTCGTCTTTGTGGAAAGAAACGGATTTTTACTTAGTTCAGTTTTTCAATAGACTTATCGTTTCTCAGGTTTTTTTCACAAGAGTATGAACGAATTACTTCTATGCGAGGCATTTTTCAAGGAACAAGGAACAAAGGAGCCTGTGTTTTTACGTAGAAACAATAATCATTATCAATTCTCTTTTAAGTTCCAACCAGCCCAAAATCGGCTGTTTCCTCTTGAATCACCACCACGGCTCAGCTAACTCGACTTTACTTTAAAAGACCTTCTCGATATACAAACAGGCTTGACACATTAACATTTACTTTAAATCTTTATTATGCTTAGTGTCAGCTAAAGAGGTGTCGGCCTGGGGTGGTTCTCCTCAAAGCTGAAGCTTGATCTGCCTTTGATGATAATTACTAGAAAACTGCCATTGCCAGTTAGTGAGGGTTTTTTTTTCTTTACTGAAGGCAGTTGAAGACTCCTGGACAGTTGAAGACAGTTGGAGATTCACAGAACCAGCTTCAGCGTCCTTTTTGATAACATAGAATACTTCCTATGTGATCAAATAGGACGCTGATACTGATGTTATTAGGGTTCCGTACCCAACGGGTAAGAACGGAACCCTATTACTAAGACTTTGCTGTCCGTCCGTCCGTCCGTCTGTCACCAGGCTGTATCTCAAGAACCTAGCTAGCTAGAGAGTTGAAATTTTCACAGATTATGTATTTCTGTTGCCGCTATAACAACAAATACTAAAAAACTGGATAAAATAAATATTTAAGGGGGCTCCCATACAACAATACTACATACAAACTTATGGATGCACCTGGTTACGTACATGGAGTGTGAAAGTAACCGCACCAATAACTTTGTAAACAATATTTTGCTGTGTAAAATCCAAACTATTCACTCCACACCATCGCTTCCATTAAACGGTGGTACGGAACCCTTCGTGCGCGATTTAGACTCGCACTTGACCGGTTTTTACTTAACCCCTGAAGAATAATGCTAGACGGTCTGGCATTGTAAACGTAAAATTTACCTCCGTGTTATTTTTTTTATAAAAGTGCAATTAAGCCTAATCAAATACATTTTTCTGTGTAATAGTATAAATTAAGTATGGACACTATCAAATCTACTATATACATCGGACTAAACCAGTGCTTAAAGTGCAAATAGACAATATATAGCCATAACAATAAACAGTGCTATAGTGAACAATTACAAGACATGGATACAAAAACAGTGATAAACAACATCATTTCAATGTAAAGGTAACATAAAACTCAGTGAACAATATCATAAACTCGTATAATTTCCCTATGTAAATATATTAATAACACCGTGCCAGTGCAAATTCCATCAACGACATAACGCACAGAAGCACCTTCACTGACCTAACAACATTAGATATATAGACGATATTCATCACGCTCGTTAGCCGAATGGTTAAACAGGCTGTTTATGCAGTGACATGCGGACATGGTTCGATTCCCACCCGACTCATCTTTTTTTCCTTTTCACTTTGAGCATTAGTGACAAGTGACACCTGTGCGATAAATCAAGCACTTGTTGGATGACAGCTGAACTATATTTGAGTAACCTATGATCCATGAGTGTTATTAAAGAAGACTACAAAAAACAAAAGACAATCTTGTTCCAAGATCCTACCACCAGAGGTTTGTAGTATATCCAAGAGCTTGCTACATTAGTGTCCATAAGATGAATTGCAAAATATGCAGAGGTAATATTCCTGGCCCAGAGATGTTGACGTGCACCACTTGTGACTGCCAGTTTCACCATAGTTGTCTCAACATGACAGCGGCACACTACATGAGAAACTTATCAAAGCTTAAAAAAGACTATAAATGCCCCGTGTGCCAGGAAGCTGCGAAACAAATACCACTTCCAGGAAACCAGTCGCCAATCAATGGACACAAAAACAACAGTTACTCACCAATTGATAACACGACAATGACCCCAGTCGGAGTAACATTTAGAATAAAAATTCAAGCCTAGATTATTAGAAAATTCAATGCGCCAAAAATCACTGCATGACAATCTGGAAAATAGTAATCACAGTACTTCTAGCACAGAAACTTTGAACAGAAGTCTACCAGACCTATCAATAAGATTGGGAAATCTGCGAGAAAGTAATTATAAACAAGAAATTGAAGAACTCAAACAGAATCTAGCTAGTGCACACAAAGAAATAGACAATCTTTTGATCGAAAACGATGACCTAAAGTGTATTATTGGAAAAATTACTCAACAGAATGACATGTACAAACAAATTTTTATAGACAACAGGAGCATGAGCTCGAAGAAAAAGAAATTATTTATGAAAGTTTTTGATGACAACGTGGCAAATGAGAATGAGTCTCAAACAGAAACCTTAAGACACAATTATCAAGACAATCACTGCAACTGCGAATGCAGATGTCAAGGTATATGTGAACAAAAAGTCTCAATCAGAATTCTCAACAAACGATAAACAAGACAAGCACACTGAAGAAGGAAGCGTTGCAACTGCGAAAGAAGATATCAAGGTAAATGTGAATAAAACCACCAAAGAAAAGACAACAGTAAATGAAGGAAAACAAATAAAAATAGCAATTGAAACACACCATGCCAAGATTTCTGGAAAAGGCAAAAGTTCAATTTTCATTTTTGGAGGAAGACAGTGCACAAGACTATCATCAGAGCTCAAGTATAAGATGAAAACACAAAAAAGACGAAAGACTACAATATTACCTCTTTCATAAAACCCAATGCAAAATCTGAAGAGATTGGGAAAGCATGTGATCTTTTCAGCATAACAGAAGAGGACTACATAGTAATGTCAATTGGCGAACACGACAACAACCCGACAAAACTATTTATGGACTTGGGAGCAATTCTTCAAAAATTAGACAAACCCAATGTGATACTGCTTAATATAAGTAAATCAGACTACTTAAATGAAAACAAGCTCAATGATACATTGTTAATAGCCAGTAAAAATCATAAAAATTCTACATTCTTTAAAATAGGACTCAAAATGATTATGATACTAAATATCTTAGATACAACAAAAGGTAATAGATGTAAACTTTTCTTTAAAAAATAAATATGTTACGATTACACAAACAAATAATAACACAAAAACAAGAGGTACAATTTCCTATTACTTCCCAAAGGAGAGACCCTCAAAAACAAAGTACGACGACCAAAAAGTAAAGACACAAACCAAAATATATAATTTCTTTCCGGTGTTTTCAGAACATAGTAATACAAATCTAACGACAGGTATCACACAAGAAGTGCGAAACAATAACTATTTTCGAACCTAAACAAACTAATTTCATATTGCTACACCAAAATATAGCTAGCTTAACCTCTCAGTATCCGCACGCATCAATAGCTGCAAAGTCAAAATACCGTTGGTTACCACGCGCAGCTATTGATGCGCAGGTGACCCTGTGTTTACAAACCGGTATTTTGGTACAATTTTAGTGCATAATGTTGGCATGCTTGGCAAGTGTAAATGCGGCATTAGTCAAACTCTACCATGAACATATTTGTCTGTGGTCTTTCGTTGAAAAAAATATTCAGACTGGAAAAAACAAAATCACTTTTTTTCGCGCGCTAATTGTGACTGGTCTTTTCTGAGCTTTTATGGTGAATAGTTAATTGTTTCTATAAGAACACACTAATGTTTTATTGTTTTGAAAAGGTTATCTTGTGTAGATTATGTAGGTATCAAACAACATGTATATTTGTTGATGTTTTTCTCATGTCGGCTAGATTTGTGTCGAGAGGGAACATTTTCATAGAAGTTGGTGAATCTCATGTCGGTACAAAAATAAACTAAGCTCACAGTGACATTTTTTTCACATAAACTAAGAGAGGGTTTAATTAGCTACTCAGATCTACAATTTGTATAGTTCTAAGAGTTACCATTCTAACAGAATCACTTGATACGTCAGTCAAGTGCCGCGCGCGGGTGGGCTCAAAATATGCCGCGGATCCTAGATGTTTCTAAAAAGCTTTGATGTTAAAAAAGAACTCATAGAGATAACGATCGCAGAACTAAATGATAACAATGTATACCCAGATGTCCTTTGTTTTTCAAAAACATTTCTTAAAACAGATGATGAACAAAACGCTTCTATCCATGGGTACGAATTAGCAGCGATTTACTGTAGAGTACAAAAAAGAGGCGGAGTCTGTTTTTTCGTAAGAGAAGGACTGCCGCACAGTCCTATACATAACTTCAAAAGTCTAAGCCAAAAAGTGTATTTGAGTGCTGTGCTACTCAGATTCCACATCACAATTTTATAATCATATGTCTGTATAGAACTGATGAACGAAACAAACCAACGAATGCTAATGCCTTTTTAGATAAACTCGAACAAATGTTATATATTATATCAAAAATCCCTAAGAAAATAATAATTAATGCAGGTGACATTAATATTAATACAATTAAAGAAAATATATAATCGAACAGACTACTTGACATCATAAAAAATTATAATCTGACTAATCACAGTGACAAGCCTACGAGGCGCAACGCCTGTCTTGTTCATATAATAAGCACTGTAAAAGAGGGAAAGGGATCCAAAATCCCGCTTGGCCTATCTGATCATGAAACTGCCCAGATGCTAAGCATACCTGTAAAAACGAAGGTTAGCATATTTTAGTTAACATACTTTGGTATGTTAACTAAAAGCAGTGTTCGTCTATCGAAGAGATTTTTGTGAGGATAATTTAAACAAATTTAAAGAGTGTCTCGAATGTCTGTCATTTTCTGACGTTTACATTGAAACTGACTTGAACCAAGCTTTCAATTAATTTCATGATCTGCTGTGTTTGTTCTACAATTTATGCTTTCCTTTGATACGGGTAAAGATAACTAGAACAAAAAAACAAAAATGGATGTCGAAAGTCCTAAAAATGAGCTCTAAAGTAAAAATAATACTAAGGTTTAACTTCTACAAATACAAAACACAAACCACAAAACAGGTATATACAAGATATGCTCAGGTTCTGAAAAAATGTACACATTCAGCCCAAAGACATAATAACATCAAATGTTTAAAGAACATCAAAAATGTGTGCAAAGGTTCTTGGAATTGGGACCCACAAATCATATACAGGGCATTGAAAGGATACTGCTTATACGAGGGAAACAGTATCACAAACCCGACAGATATTGCAAACACAATTAATGATTACTTCATTAATACAACAAATGTTAAGAACTCTGACGATAAATTCCAAAAGACGAGTCACTCACTGGACAAAACTATTTTCTTAGAACCGGTAGGTCCAGTTGACACTTTTAGGATCATCAAGTCTCTTAATAAGACTAATGCATCAGGAAGCAACGGCCTAACTACGAACGTATTAAAAAATGTGCTTACGAACTTTGTTTTGTGCTAACGCATCTAATCAATCTATCTCTAGAGTCAGGATGTTTTCCACTGAAACTGAAACAATTTGTAGATAAACCACTGCATAAAAAAGGCAGCAGATGATGTTGGTAACTATAGACCAATAACTTTGATCTCAATACTGTCAAAAGTATTTGAGAAAGCAATGCAAATTAGATTAAACAACTTTTTTAGTGCAAATCAAATATTAAAACCCGAAGAATATGGATTCCAAAAAAAAAAGTCTACAACATTAGCTACCTTTAAATTGGTCAGCAGTATAAGCTATCGGGTAGACCAAAGACAATTTACGACTCCTTTATTTTTTGATATGTCAAAAGCATTTAATTTTGTCGACCATGAAGTATATCTGATAAAACTTGAGCAATGCTGAATAAGAGGCCCAACACTGGCCTGGATAAAGACGTACTTAGAGGACCGATCTCAATATGTAGAAACCACAAGATTAGAAGATAATGACTTAAAAACATATAGATCACAAGCTTGGTTTAATAAATACGGAGTGCCACAAGGCAGTGTACTTGGTCCTCTCTTATTCCTTGTATATATAAATGATCTCCCAGACCAACTCAAACATAAATCTATATTATTCGGCGATGACATTTCAATAATAGTGTCACAAAAAAATAACAATTTAATTAATCATATCTCGGACATTAATGAAACTGTGACAACCGTAGTAAAATATTTAATCAATTCCAATTAAAAAATAAATTTAACAAAAACTAATGTAATTAATTTTAATAATTTTATAATTAAGAAACTAATGAGTATTAATCACCAAGGATAACAATTAGAAAATGTAGACCATGCAACATTCTTATTTATAATAGTTGATAAAAATCTTAATTGGAAGGAACATACCAATAATAATAATACCTTGGACACCATTTACACACATTGATCTAGCCCCAAACTAGGATTCCTCGTATCTTGGGTACTAGACAACGATACACATACTTATATAGATAAATATTATACTTATATATATAAACAACCATGACTAGAGTACAAACATCCGTTCTCATCAAACAAATATTGCCCCCACCAGGACTCGAACCCGGGACCCTTGGCTTCGTAGGCAGCGTCACTGCCAACTCGGTCACCAAGAAAGTGTGCAGCAAATTTAATAGATTTGTATTTGTCTTGAGAAGGCTAAGTAAAATTGCATCAAGACAAACAGCGATATCGGCCCACTACGGATATATAGAATCAATACTCAGATATGCCTTGATCATCTAGGGGAACGGTACCGACAAGCAAGCTGTTTTTATTGCTCAAAAAAAATGCATCCGGTCAATAGTTGGAGTACCGCAGCACGTATCATTCAAGCCATTGTTACGTGAGTTGAAAATACTACCATTTCCCTGTCTATATATCATGGAAGTGGCTAAATTTGTTAAACTTAACACTAATCTATTTGCCAAAGCAAATGATCTTTACCCCAGAAATACCAGAAATCCTGATAGGCTTGTCTTAAAACACTGTCCCAGAACAGCACTGCACAAAAATAATTGTAACGCAATGTGTTTAACGGTGTACAATGGGATACCTCAAGATATTAAAAACCTTCCTGTTAACTTATTTACAACTAAACTACGAAAATGGCTCTAAGACAATTGTTTTTATTCACTGCAGGAGTTTTTAAATTTTAAAAATGACTAATATCAGTCAACTAAATATTTGCATGCTATTGACTAGCTGCATAAGAAGTTCAATTAATGAACTAAAACTAATTACTGTACAATACCCTTGACATAGCAAATAAATTTCTTATTTCTTATTTCTTCCCCTTAATGCATGGTAACCCATATATATTTTTATAGGTTTTGTACTTTATTACCAAGCAATTAGGTTGAAGTCACGATCCATTTTGGGAAAGGGCATGCACTAAGGGGTTAAGTCACACACACACAAACATCACGGGAAAAAGGTAGTTTTATACACGGGGAGCACTTTATTGCGTTGACTTGAGTAAATTAATGTCTTTGTTCTCTTCACTTAAGACATTAGTTTAAAATGAAGAATTGAATACTTAGTTTTGTTAAAAGAATCTACCTTTGTCTAGTACTAAGAATAAATTGTCCCTTGGGCATTAAAATATGTCGTAGTTTTGTTTTAATACTATACGTTGTCTAAGCTTAAGAGATATTTGTTTCATCCAGAGACAACACATTATTGATTTAAGACTGCCTATAATTGGATAACGCCTTTAATATTCTTAGCAGAAGAAATAAGCTACAGACTACTTCGTGATAAAAATTCAATGAGTCATCACTGTCCGGCGGCCTAGCCATGCCTCGTAAACAATCAAATTGTTTCCAATTATCAAGCCAAGTTCACAGTTACCAGTTGAAGGCAAACTTTCGAACGCGATTGTTGTGTCCTGTCCTGTGAACAGATTTAAATTAAAAAAAAATACTTCACCTTTTCTTAAAAATAAAATTGGTTCGGTAATTCATAGCGGAGAAAAAAAAGTTATTTACTACGTTTTGAAGTACTTTAAACAGTGTGATTTAAATACGACTGTGGACTTTACAGTACAAAAAACAGTAACTTGCATGTGGTGTGTCTGAGAGAACAGTTTATTCTTAGTGAACAAAAGGAAACGAATACATTAAAATCGCCAGTGAAGAAAAGAGCCCGTCTATCAATGATAAATAAATTTGATGAATTAGACATATGTGCAATAAGGAGAAAAGTACATTCAATATATTTTAATAAGGTCTACCCGACATTGGATAAAATTATGACACTTTGTGAAGCTGACGAAGATATTCCAACGTTTAAACGTACCACACTTCATAAAATACTGCATGAGCTAGGATATGACTTTAATAAACAGGACAGTGGAAAATTATTAATGGAAAGAGAAGACATTGTTTTATGACGGCGTAAATATCTCAGGCAAATAAAAAAACACAGAAAAGCAAATAAAACTACTACTTAAATACTTCCTTGACAAAACGTGGGTAAACTCATGGCATGTTAAATCGAAGGCGTGGATGGATACAACTATAATAGACAAGAGACATGATTTTCAAGAAGGCCTATCTACCAGTCCAAGAGTTCCTACTGGAAAAGGTAAAAGGTTAATTATTTTGTACATAAGAAGCGACAAAGGATTTGTAGAAGGAGGTCTATAGTTTTTGAATCTAAATCAAAAAAAGATTATCATGAAGAGATGGATGGTGACAGATTCCTTGAGTGGTTCAAAAATATAATGTCTAAACTAGAACCAGGGAGCATTGTTGTCATAGACAACGCTCCTTATCATTCCGTCAAACTCGAGAAAACAGTGCCTCCAGTAAAAAACGGATTAGTTGAAAAACGGCACTTTTCAGGAGAGCGAAAAATGTAAACTTTTATTTTTTGAAACGAAACTTCTTTTTCATACAGTGTAATGATAAAGTAATAATATAGATAATTTTCATACCTTTCAACTAATATATACCATGTTTATGAAATATGAATATATATATATTTGATGGTTTTGTTCAACTATTCCCTTGTTGACCACATAATTATGGCATAACTGCAGTTATAAAGGATTTTTCTTACGACATAAGGAAATAAATGTAGTTATACTAAATTTATTTCGTGCGCTTATGGGCACAATATTGTTTAGTTCTTTTAATATTTTGTTCAGGACTTAAGGTTTCTATGGCAAAAAAGGATTTACTCATACCTAAATACCTGAAAATTTTATATCACAGCAATGAGATCAAAACCAATGTCACTAGTTTCATCAGTTATTATTTAGGTTACCTGTGGTGATGGAATAAAATAAAATACATACTTTGAATTATATTATTATTATGAAAAAATTACAAAAAACTTATGCATTCGCACAAAAATCAGCGTCGTGGTCTGGTCCCATAATGCGAGATAGGTCTGGGTCTTCTTCGGCAACCTCTGTCTCTGAAGTGTGGAGGTTTTGATAAAATGCATGACAATCTCTGTCTATAAACGGAAGGAGTGTTAGAATATATTTCTTCTTCTCTACGCTTATAGGTATTTGTGTCTCAGATATTACCTCTAGAACGATCATATTGCTGTTGGTAGAGAGTTTGGATCTCCCAGTCCTTTGGAAAGAGTTGTTTTTGAAATCTTCATCTTCGCTCAAATTTGTTTTTCTATTTCACCACAAATTCATCATGTGGTGTATACCTGAACCAACGAATGTCCGGCCAGTATACCTCTTGCTTTTCTGTGTTGGTTTTTCTCAGAATCATTGGTCCCTTCAAGAGTTTTTCGAAATCGTAAAACCTTTCTTCCGTCATTTCCCTAACGGAAAACCTCCCATCCCTTGCAGCGTTTCTTACCATCTGGTAGTAATCTCTTGGGTGGAGAATATTCTTAATCTTCTTTTTGGCCCTCTCAATAACGGAGTGGTCGTAGTCACACTCCATATGAGTATGACCCGGGACTAGGAATTTGTGGTCGATGTACTGAATATTAGGATACTCTTTTGTAAGTGCTAAGAACATGGCAGTGACAAAGGAGTTCTTATTTTGACCCCCACAAGTGTCAGAGTATAATATGATTTTCGTGACGTGAACCGGCAACTTTTTGATGTAGTCATAGAGACAGGAAGCGATTTGATTGCCACCGCGTTTGCTAGTTGCTTCGTGCCACATGTAGCATGTAGCTTGTTTTGTTTTGCAGTCATGAATTGTCAAGTTAAAGGTCCAAAGACTTCTTTTATAAAATGCCATACCTGAAGACAGCATCGGAGAAGGGAGGCTTTGTTGAAGGTCGAAAGTGAGTACGACTAAAAAATCATCGTCTATTGTCTTCAACTTATCAATGCTTTTCTGCTGATATGCGCCGTAAGCTTCAGCTTGATGTATATTAAGCCTGTTTACTAGTTCTGTTTTTTCTTCTGCTGACGCATGAGAGTACTGAATTTGAGCTTGTAGCATATCACATTTTGTACATGTATCCACTTTCGGGGGCTTAAATGACAGATTTAAGCTGTGAAATATTTGTAAGTGATATAGTCTTACAAACTTGTTTCTCTTTTGGCTGGTTTTCGCAGTACAAGGAGTAGATGGTATCTATGTTCAAAGTACTCGACAAACATTTCTTTGTGGTTTTATTACGAGCATAGTGACTTTCATATTGTGGAAATGATAAAATATGCTGACGCACATTTTCCAAATCTTCATCCGTCCATTTGTTATTAACAGCTACACCCCTTGTACTGCATGGAAGAGTTCCTGTTGTAGAATCCTTTTTTTTTTGTTGCTTGTTGGGAAACAAACTTAAAACTTTCACCAAATATTATGACGAAACAGTTTTTGCATACTCTTTCATGCAGATTTTGACCCCAATGAACATGATAGATAAAAGAGCAACTTCTTTGCTTTGTAGCTTGTGTTTTTCTGACTTTTGGCTCCTCCACCGTAATCAAAGAAGCTATGTATTGGGTCCTCCTTTCATAAGTACCCAATTGCCAATAATTGGTAAATAAATCTTGTCGAGCTTGCTCTGGTATTTTACCCCTTCAATTAAATCTGCAAATATTCAACTCTTTCATTTCCCTTGCTGGGCGTTCTTTTCCTTTGGAAAAGTATGCCTGTCCGGTATGCCTTAGGAATTTATTTTCACGTATATCAGCTCTCCGTACTTTTTTTGACATTCTATGTTTTGTTTTAGTTTTATTGATCGCTTCTCTTTTACTAATTTCTTTAATCGCGGTACCATTCTCAGCTCCATCATCTGTTTCTTTGTCATTTTCGCTGTCCTCAGATTCTGATACATGTTTTCGTTTATTTGGAGGTTTCCAAGTAGTATCGCTACAACTGCCGTCACTGTCAAATGTTAGCATTATGTCTCGTCGTATGGTCGTCATTGCAGTAAAATCGCCTTGAAGTACTGGTAGACTGAAAAACGAGTATTTTTTTAAATAATTAATAACCATAACCTTAACTGGGTATAGAATAGTAGCCGTGTTAAGAATGCTTATTATTTCCTATGTCATACTTACATCAGGTACAAGGGAGGGTTGTCTCTTCAAAAAGTTTTCCTCCTGTAGCGATTGGTCCATGAATCCCAGGTCTTGAGGTGTGATTAAGTCTTTCTGTTAGGAAAAAAAATGACAAAAAACATCTCATTACATAATATTAAACTGTAGAACGACGAAATAATCCTATAAGGGTTCCCTTTTTTCCTTTTAAGGATCGAAACCCTAAAAAGGGACTACGTTACTTACGTTAAGCATGGATTAACTTGTCACACTCGTTTCTTCAGACGAATCTTCGATAATTCTGAGAGACACACTTTCATTATTTTGTTCTTCTAAGTCATGCTTTACAGAAGTATCCTGTAATAGAATAATATTCTTGTGGATACTATGCAGCTTGTAGAAGTCGTAAAAAACCCTCCACCAAACCGCACTGAGCCAGCGTGGTGGAGTTTGGATCAATCTTATTCGTATCTTGTACCCCTCGGTGGGGACATTTATGGGCTTCATTTGTTTTTATTTTACTAACTGTGCAGTAAGATAAGGAATACCCTACTCCTGCTTTACATAATATACCATTACCTATACCTACAGAAGGTTGCTATGATTAACAGCCAAAGTTAGTATTTTCGGTAACTAGGTACTTAAATATATTTACCAAGTTAATTTCAGCCACCACATCTTGAATTGGACTTCTAGCCGCCGTAAAATGTACACTTTGGTCACCAAAGTCGTGTTCAGCCAAAGCAAGTGGGACCTGGAATGAATAATGTTTGGTTAAAGGTGAAAAATTTATCAAAGATTGACTTACCTAGGTACATTTCTTAGTCTTAGTTATGGGTCCCGTTTTTTACCCTTTGGGTACGGAACCCTAAAAAGTAATGTAGCCCTTTAATGTCCCCACCGAGGACACAGGACTTTATCTGGATCCGAGTACGATTGAGCCATACTCTGTAATGGTACATAAGAGTTGTAACGGTTCACCGTTATTCCTCATAAAGCCAGACTATTATTACTACAAATAAAAACTCAAACAATGAAATAAACAAATACTAAACAGTACACGACTAAAATCAGTTTGGACTACATAAAAATAAAATAAAATCTACAAACAAACAGATTTTGCTAAGCGCGTTTTCTATGAGCTATAAATAGATGCGAATGCGATGCAAGACGACTTCACGCACGGTGACTAGAGCGGTGACATGGTAGGAGGATTGAGACGAACGACACTTTCACTACGGCATTGACAGCAGAAGGTCAAAAGTTAATTTCAATTTCAATATCTCCTTTATAACTACTTTTGTGTGAAGAAGTGTGTCTCGGATACGACATGAACATTAACTACTGTGTTATATTTATTTAATATATATATGACGACCCGAATGGCCGAGTCGGCAGTGACCCTGCCTACGAAACCAAGGGTCCCGGGTTCGAGTCCCGGTGGGGGCAAATATTTGTTTGATGATAACGGATACTTGTACCCTAGTCATGGGTGTTTATCTATCTAAGTATAATATTTATCTATATAAGTATGTGTATCGTTGTCTAGTACCCAAGATACAGGGAATCCTAGTTTGGGGCTAGATCAATGTGTGTAAATAGTGTCCAAGGTATTAATAAGTTTCAGTGTTTCCCCAGACCGGGTGAGCGTTGTGAATATTTATTTTACGTAGATTATTAGATTGCTAGTTAGCACTTTACTTAGTACATTAATGCATGTGGTTTGTAATGTATATAAATGCAATCACTTTAAATATGCTATTGCTTGGCCTAATTGAAGAAATGTTTGTTGAAAATCTATCCTTTAAATAGTTTCTAGAAAGTTCGATCTACCCCCACATAAGGCAAAAGGAAATAAATCTTCATAAAGTAGCTAAATCATTCATTTTATTAATCAAATTGTCTTTAGAAATGTAATTATGTGCTAGTAATGCTTGTTAAGGTACTCTTATTGATTTTGCCCTATTTTTATCGACTATAATCACTATACCATTTCACTCCTTTTTATTTTGTTTTAAAAATTAATTTTGTTTGTGACTGCCACATCATTGATCACCATTTAGTGCTTGGGGTTCACTTAACCAGCCTACCTAGTTTTCTACATCAAATCATATCCAAATCCTGATGTCGCAGTCACTATCAAGAAAGTGGACTTTTTGTGAAGTGGCTATTTTCTGACAATTCCAGGGACCAAGTATGGGGTTATTTCTGGACCCTATTTTGCTTCCTGCGCATAGAACCGTGCGCTCCCGGTGATCCCTGTGAAGCGGACGCGGAAGTTCCGCAACCTGGATCGCGTCATCAGCCACTACGAAGACTTGCGCAGTGCAGGGAAGTGACTCCTTTCAGGGACTTGTTTTGTGTAGGAATGTGCTCAGCTCATAAACCTAACTTATCCACGGCCTAGTCGGTTTTCTTTTTCTGTTTATTTAGAATTAAATTAATTGTATATTTAATTCCGGTTTTTTCTACCCTGTCCTACCTACCTAGTAGTGATCCCGTTACAATGGCGCCCAATCTAGGTATTTTATTGAGCTGAGCATTACTGAAACAGGTCCTTGGCATTATTTGGCTATCATTGGTATTGGTTGCTAACTAGTTCTAGTGTTCACATAGTTCAAACTTGCTTGGTGTTTAGTAAACTTAGTGTAAATCTTATTTGAAAAATTGTCTTGTATCTGTATCTATATATTTTAAATTAACTAAAAATAGGTTTTATACATCTACCTACAGTTATCAGTGTTATTATTGTGTTTTAAATTTAAGCTTCACTATATATAGCGCTTATGATTTCTACAACTGCTTCCTAATAACTGTAATCACAACTCACACCTTTTATAAATAGCTTTTGCAATTATTGTATCATGTCGTATCCAATTAAGCCTTTGTCACTACAAAAATCTGAACTAGAATACGAGGTCGTTCTTAGAGGTGGCACAACTGGTTCCGTACAAGAGCTTCGTAGCCAGATAGTAAAGTTAGCCATACCTCCTGAAGACATATTGGAATCTCATTTAGAACCCGCGATTGACCTGAATGCTGTTAAAGACAGTCTACTAAAGACTGAAATTATGATAAAATCCTTAAAACATAAATTTGAAAGAAATTTGTTCTTGCGTACTGAAAATCTTCTTCATCACATATACCACAGAACAAACAGAATTTCAAATATTGATGCAGAACTTGCCGATCTATATAAATCTAACTGCTCCACTTTCAACAATCAGTATAAAGACATCTCGGCCTTGAAATCAAATTCATAACCCGGGTCTGGCTCAGAACTCGAAACTGCGTTGGTGACTTGTGATCGTAACTTAACTGCTGATCTAGCAAAGCTGAAGTTCTCTGGTAAATCCTGCGTACTCTCATTTATACAAAGGGTGAACGAATTTGTGGACGCGAGAAATATTTCTAAGGATCGCCTATTGAAGTTCGCTTATGAAATTTTTACTGAGGACGCGTTACACTGGTTCCGCTGTATTAGGCAAAAAGTCCAAACCTGGGATGACGTCGTCGTTTTACTTAAACAGGATTTTTGTCAAAAAGACTACGATTACCGCCTTTTGGCTGAGATAAGATCTCGTACGCAGGGTGAGCTTGAAAATATCTCCATCTATTTGTCAATAATGCATGGCATGTTTTCAAGATTGTCTAAACCTTTATCTGAAGGCGATAAACTAGAAATCATACTACATAATATCAGACCGTGCTATGCGAGTACTTTGGCAGCTTCTTTTGAAATTAAAGACCTGAACTCGTTGAAAACTATTTGTTTCAACTACGAAAGCTTCCAATCTCGTCTATCCTTATTTCATGAACCACCTAAGGTGACTTCAGAGACATTAGCACCGGAATTCGCTTATACTAAGCAACAAAAATACACCAGCTTCCATAACAATAAAACCTACCAAAACACAAATTATAATGACAAATATAGAAATTATAATACACACTACAAAAATCCAAACTACACCAACAACTATAACTACAATAAAACTAAAACTTCACAAGAAAATGTTATCACTACTAACGCGGTACAAGTCACACCAGGTTGCTCCAACTATGTCCAAACAACACCCAAGTACTGTCCAAGATGTCGCAGTGACACACATTCACTAAAAGAATGCAAAAAACCACATTTCCCGATTTGTTTTAAATGTGGCAAAAATGGCGTTCGCTACCCTGACTGCACAACTTGTAATCCTAAAACGAGTGATACAAAAAACTGAACACATTGGATTGCAGTGAACTTGTAGCTAACACTCAATCCAGTAACAAATTTAACAATGCAGACTGGAAATCCTGGCTTGATTTTATATCCAAATTTTTTTCAACTACAACTGAACATGTGAATGTCAGACCATATGTTGCTGTCAATATTAATGGTAAAATTATTAATGGTTTGTTAGATACTGGTTCTTGTGTTACAATCCTAGGCAGAAACTATGAGCAGTGGTTTTTGGATGCTGGTTTTACACTTAGCAATGCTGAACATTTGAATTTTGTCGCTGCAGGCGGACAAAAGTTAACTAATGTAGGCGTGATTAAATTGCCCATAACATTTTTAGAGCAACTACATATCCTGAACGTTTACGTTGTACCTGAAATACAATATCCTTTAATACTAGGAATGGATTTCTGGAGACTTTTTAATTTATTCCCTAAACATTTAGATGCTGTCACGATGGCTAAAGGTAACGACATCGTAAATACTCTGTCTATCGATCCCCCTATACACCTATGTGATTATGACCATTTAACTAATGAATAAAAGGTGACCGCTGACCATATCATTGCACAATTTCACGATATATCCTACGAAGAGCGGGGTCTTGGTCGCACATCTCTAATTACTCATACTATTGACACTGGGAATGCTGCCCCCATTCGTCATCGATACTACAGAATGTCTCCTGAAAAACAGCGTGTTTTCGTTAATGAACTTGACGATATGCTAAGAGAAGAAGTAGTACAGCCCTGCGAAAGCCCTTGGTCGTCTCCTGTACTATTAACACCTAAGAAAAACGGAGAATTACGATTTTGTCTAGATAGCCGTAAGCTAAATGACATCACTGTCAAAGATGCCTACAGTATTCCATATATTTCCTAGATACTTGACAATCTACGGGATGCAAAGTATCTCACTAGTTTGGACCTGTCCAAAAGTTTTTGGCAAATCCCCATCAGGGAAGAAGACAGATGTAAAACCGCATTTTATATTCCATCTAGAGGAACTTTTCAGTTTATTTCTATGGCATTCGGTCTAACAAATGCGCCGGCCATACAACAACGCTTGGTTGATATGTTGTTCTACGGTCCGGAGTTCGAGCATAAGGTTTTTGTCTACATAGATGACATTATTATTGTCTCACCAAACTTTGAACAACATATTTCGCTGCTAGTGCGCGTGCTTGAAAAGTTAAAAATGGCAAACCTTACTATCAGCTACCAAAAATGCAAATTCTTCAGGAATAAGCTAAAATATTTAGGCTACATAGTGGACTCAAATGGCCTGCAGCCAGATCCTGAAAAGATTAAAGCAATTGTCGATTACCCAACCCCTAAAAGTCGCAAAGAAGTACGACGATTCATCGGAACGGCTTCGTGGTATCGTCGATTTATACCGAATTTCAGCTCAATAGCTGCACTACTTAATAAATTGACTTCCCAAGCTAAAACGTCTCCACCTTTTGCTTGGTCTTCTGAAGCTGAAAACGCCTTCTGCAAGCTATAAGAAGCTCTAATATCTTCACCCGTTTTATCATGCCCAGACTACTCACAACCTTTTCAAGTACACACTGATGCAAGTGATGTCGGTGTCGGTGCTGTGCTGACGCAGGTTATCGATGGTGAGGAGAAGGTCATAGCCTACATGAGCAAATCTCTCTCTAGCAAGGAACGTAGTTACAGTGCTACAGAGAGGGAAGCTTTAGCAGTCCTAACAGCTGTCGAAAACTGGCGGTGCTACCTGGAAAACGGTCAAAAATTTATAGTTTTCACTGATCACTCATCCTTAAAGTGGTTTCTAAACCTGAACAATCCCACAGGTCGCTTGGCTCGATGGGGTGTTCGCATGTCCTCATTCAATTTGGAGATTAAACATCGTCGTGGCACTGAAAATGTTGTTCCTGACAGTCTTTCCCGTTCAGTCTCAATAGCTGTAATTGATCAGAGTTCATCTATCACAGTTAATTTAACCCAGGATGTTTGGTTCTTGAACATCTACAATGGCTGCCAAAATTCTCCCACTTCATTTGTAAACTATCAAGTATCTAACGGCAAGCTTTTCAGATATAAAAAGAGTTTGAATCCTCTCACTAGAGAATTTGAGTGGAAAGAAGTAATTCCTTCCGAGTTCCGATCTGAGGTGATTGCTAAAAATCACTCGGAACCTACTTCTGGCCACTTCGGCATTTTCAAAACGTATAAGCGCCTGTCTATAAAATACTTCTGGCCTGATATGCACCACGACGTCTCCAACTTCGTAACAAACTGTGATACTTGTAATGCTCACAAACATGTCAACCACACCACTCTTGGTCTCATGGGTCGTCCTAAAGTTTGCTCTCGCCCTTTTCAAATGTTGAGCATGGATCTTGTCGGACCTTTACCCCCTTCAAGAAAACAGAATACATTTCTATTTGTGGTAACATGTTGTTTCTCCAAATATTGTCTGTTATTTCCTATTCGACGGGCAACCTCCGAGATATTAGCTAAGATACTCGAAGATAACATTTTTCTTATTCATAGTATCCCCAGTACTGTCCTAATGGACAACGGAAAACAATTTGTTGGTAACGTTTTAAAACAACTATTCTCCAAGTATAAAATTCCTAGCGTCAAATACACACCTAAATATACGCCTCAGGTAAATAGCGTTGAACGATATAATAAGACTATAATGACAGCCGTATCAACCTATATCGAAAATGACCACAGGTCTTGGGACTCCAACCTCCCTAAAATCGAGTTCGCCTTAAATACATCTGTCAATGAGGTCACTGGTTACACACCGGCATTTCTTGTATACGGTCGTGAGTTAGTAAGCTGTGGTTCTCACTATATCGACGCAGATGCCAGTAGTGACTTAATTTTCGCACCAAGGGATGAGTACACCGAAAATTTAGGTATTTTAAGAAAAGTTTATGAAAAAGTACAGTCTTGCCTCATTAAAGCCCACTCTAGAAATAGTAGTCATTACAATCTGCGCCGTAAAGATATTAATTTTAAGGTCGGCGACGTAATTTGGAAAAAGACTTTCTATCAGAGTAATAAGGATAAAAGGTTTTCAAAGAAACTTGCTCCCAAATTTATTAAATGTAAAATTATTTCTAAAAAGTCTAACTTAGTTTATGAACTTGAAGATATGCAAGGAAATAATATAGGAGACTGGCATGTAAAAGATTTTAAATTGACTAATTACAAAGAATAATATAATAAATTAGTTCGTATGTTACTATCTCTATACTTATTGTTATGTTATCTATAAGCCCATAATGTTTGCTATCGTAACTGCTACCGTAGCCCAAATATGAGATCTCATGATTTTTTATTTTACTGTCCCCTACCGGACAGTCAGATATCTTCCTATTGGGAATGTGTTCTTCTTCTACAAAGATGTACAATTGGGAGGGTAATGGCAACATTAACATAGGGCTGGATTACTAAACTCCGATTAGATCCTATAATGGTTATATGAGAGTATTTTATGTTCATTTTCTTGGAATACTCAGTGTGGTCGGATGCAATAACACATATTCTGAGTGTTTATTGCTTATATAGTTGCGTGATGTATGGACGGATGGTGGAGGTATGTTGAGATGGAAGCCTGCAAGAGATAAGCATAACTATTATGCAGCATACAGAGATAGCGGATTTTCATTAGTAAAAATCCTAACCTAAAAAGGGGGGTATGTAACGGTTCACCGTTATTCCTCATAAAGCCAGACTATTATTACTACAAATAAAAACTCAAACAATGAAATAAACAAATACTAAACAGTACACGACTAAAATCAGTTTGGACTACATAAAAATAAAATAAAATCTACAAACAAACAGATTTTGCTAAGCGCGTTTTCTATGAGCTATAAATAGATGCGAATGCGATGCAAGACGACTTCACGCACGGTGACTAGAGCGGTGTCATGGTAGGAGGATTGAGACGAACGACACTTTCACTATGGCATTGACAGCAGAAGGTCAAAAGTTAATTTCAATTTCAATATCTCCTTTATAACTACTTTTGTGTGAAGAAGTGTGTCTCGGATACGACATGAACATTAACTACTGTGTTATATTTATTTAATAAGTTTCAGTGTTTCCCCAGACCGGGTGAGCGTTGTGAATATTTATTTTACGTAGATTATTAGCTTGCTAGTTAGCACTTTACTTAGTACATTAATGCATGTGGTTTGTAATGTATATAAATTCAATCACTTTAAATATGCTATTGCTTGGCCTAATTGAAGAAATGTTTGTTGAAAATCTATCCTTTAAATAGTTTCTAGAAAGTTCGATCTACCCCCACATAAGGCAAAAGGAAATAAATCTTCATAAAGTAGCTAAATCATTCATTTTATTAATCAAATTATCTTTAGAAATGTAATTATGTGCTAGTAATGCTTGTTAAGGTACTCTTATTGATTTTGCCCTATTTTTATCGACTATAATCACTATACCATTTCACACCTTTTTATTTTGTTTTAAAAATTAATTTTGTTTGTGACTGCCACATCATTGATCACCATTTAGTGCTTGGGGTTCACTTAACCAGCCTACCTAGTTTTCTACATCAAATCATATCCAAATCCTGATGTCGCAGTCACTATCAAGAAAGTGGACTTTTTGTGAAGTGGCTATTTTCTGACAATTCCAGGGACCAAGTATGGGGTTATTTCTGGACCCTATTTTGCTTCCTGCGCATAGAACCGTGCGCTCCCGGTGATCCCTGTGAAGCGGACGCGGAAGTTCCGCAACCTGGATCGCGTCATCAGCCACTACGAAGACTTGCGCAGTGCAGGGAAGTGACTCCTTTCAGGGACTTGTTTTGTGTAGGAATGTGCTCAGCTCATAAACCTAACTTATCCACGGCCTAGTCGGTTTTCTTTTTCTGTTTATTTAGAATTAAATTAATTGTATATTTAATTCCGGTTTTTTCTACCCTGTCCTACCTGCCTAGTAGCGATCTCGTTACAGAGTCAGTACATTTGATACTTCATTTTGCGTGACAGAGGGCTAGCCCATCGCCGCGCTGTATTGTTACACACATTGAATACAAGAGTCGGTTCATTTAACGTTTGGGTTTTTGAGTAGCTCAGGGTAAGTTGGCAAAAAACAATGAGCCGAGAGCGTAGGTTGGTCAGGTCAGGTTTTTTTGTCGCATTCTTGCGAAATGTGTAGAGATCAGAGCTGATTTGGCTGCGCGCTGAATAAATTATGAATAACTAAATAATGTAAGGTTATTATGGAACGATACGGAGAAAGCTATTATGTTGACTGCAAATATACAATTGCGTTTGTTTGGTACGACGTGGCGAGTTTGACATCACGGGTTTGAATATCATTCTAGTGATCTTTGTCCTAGACGCTAGCGGTCGGGAAGGCTTAAATTAATCAAAACCGCTTTTATAGCCAGCGATCGACAAACTCTGTGTATCGGCAATACCAAATGATTTGAGTGATAGCCAATGGTTGATTAGAAACTATGCGTACACACAATTTGTAGAACGGACGTGCATGGCATGGTTGAAATTAGACCCTGTGTAGTTAGAGATAAGAAGTTTTCGCTTGGGCAGCGCGTGTTTCGCAAAGGACGCCATTTTTTTTCAGACATGTGGGGTCTAATAAATACGAGAGCGTGGGAGGGGGAGGCATTCAGTCTCTGCGTCAAGCTACTGTGACACTCGTCTTTTGGTAATTCTAAACAGTTCGGTCGCCGTTTTACGCGTCTGGAACTGGAAGGGTTGTGATTGCGTGTTACAGTGGATTTTCGTGAGTGACTGAAGCGCCGAGATATACCTCGGTTCCTATCATTTAAATCAACCTACCCCAAATTCCAAAACTATCCTTGGGTCGTTAGATAAGAACTTGTAGGTAATTGATCTGAGTCTGAGTCTGGGCTTGGAGCGACCCTAATTTCCTTTTTCCTTCACCATAGGGTTCCTGGATTGGCGCTTAGGATAGGACTAATCCTCTCCTCATTCCTTTCGAGTAGCGAGTTTTGAAATTCCCACACACAGTCATTAAACATACAAACACATTCAAATCAAACTCAACTATTTTCGAGTGGTGTCGATAATGGACTTGGTATAACACTAGGATTTTAGACTAGGCTAGACAGGAGTTTAGTTGCGGCTAAACCTAGGTTGGCAGGGCATAGGGAGACTGTTTGATCGATGAGGTTCCGCGGATGGAAATAACAAATTCAGAACAAAGTTTAAACGTTGTCAACACAGATAACCTATCCTGTTGATATTTTTGACATTTTAGTGTTGTCGGGGACGCGCGAAGAGATCAAATTACAGTCTAAAGTTCATTGTTTAGGACCGGGTAGATTGTTTTGCTTTGCCTTGGATCGGTTTGGATTCAAGTTGCAATTAAATTAAATGTAAATTTTGCTGGAGGTCTAATGTGCGATAACATCCAGCTCAAATTGCGCAGAGTTGAAGGTTTCAAAACGTTACGGACCTTTTGAGGTAACCGCTAATTCAAACCCATTTCGGAAAATCAAATCGCAATTGTGTAAACCCGGTCTATTCGGATCGTTATTGCCGTGAACTCATTATATAATTGGAACCACCACAAGCCGCTACTAGCGAGCACATGAAATATCATTGAGTACTCACGTCGTAAAACTACGACGGATATCTATACGATATCCCAAACAAATATTATAAATTGTGGTCGACCACTAAAAGAAGTTCCAAGCGCCCATATATACAAAAAAATAAATAGTACCATCACACAAAATACAACAACGATCGATCTGGCGCAATACACCGCTAACTGATGCGAAATACCGGCTTGCGGGCATATATGCTTTCTCTGTCTAACTTGAAACTCTAACTTCCTGAACCAATCTTCCGTTCGACTATTGTACGCCTAACGAACTTCTCAACGAACGAGAAATTCAGACTTATCATTCTTAATTTACAAAATTTACAGCTGAATCGGGACATCTCTTTTTGGGGTAGATAGAATAGACGATCATAGCTTCTGATAGCGGTGGCTCGACCTTAGCTTTTATGCCGTTACAACTCCACCATGCTGGCTCAGTGCAGGTTGGTGGAGGGGTTTTTTCGATACTATGTAATAGACTGTGATTTTTACTTTATTATTATTATTATTAGCATCCACTGCTGGGCAAAAGCCTCTCTTCCCCGTTTCCACGCATTTTAACTTACCGAATGTAATACATGCCGTTGGTCTCGTTGTGAACTCGCAGGTTCCTCTGGACAGCTGATTCGGTCACCAGAAAGATCGTTTTGTACCTAAAAAGTAATAAATAATAATAACATACGTGATCGCTTTCACCCTAGGAAATAATGATAAGAACATAGGTACTAAACACAACAGAACACCAAAAATTGTGTTTTTTCGGTTATTCGGTAAGATAGGTTCGTACCATGTAAATACCTACATTCAAACTGACGACGCGTGGGAGATTAAAAGTCGAAACTGTGCCAGCTTAGTAATAAAACAAAATAAAACATTGTACTTACTTTCGCAAATGCACCAATCACTAATTCAGTCATCTTTCTGCCACGATTCATTACACATGCCGTTACAGATTAACTGGTGCCGAGACCGAAGGATATCCTAGATATTCTGATACCTAGATATTCTAAAAGAATCAAGTTCTAACGTTTTAGAAATAACACAACGTAGAAACGATTTTAAACAGTTCAGTTTGTAAGTAAGAAATAAGCAACAACAAAAAAATAAAGGGGCATTGTTTTCATAATTCTTCGGACGAGCCGACGGTTTAGTGTTCAGGAATAATGGGCCGGCTTCGAAAAAACGTTAGTCGGGTTGTACAAGACGATTCACTTTCGCAGACAAGTGTTTTAAATAATGAGATGGCGTCAGGACAGGTGACTCAATTGTTATCTGAAATAGTGAGCAGATTAGACAGTTTTGAACGGGGTTCAAGTACAAGTATTACTTCGGACAGACAGACGGACAGACAGGAACTAGAGACGTTTGAACAATCTGTAGAAAAACGTCAAACATGCATAGTGAAAATGACACAGAAGTTGCCGACATTCGATGGTCGGAGTTCGGAAAATCCGATGATTTTCTTAAGAGATTTAAAGGCTTATATTAAACTCTCGGGAGATAGTTCGAGGGCTTTGATATGGGCAACAGATAGTTTGGTAGGAATTGCAAAAGTTCGAATGAGCATATACAGAGACCCATGGCGAACTTATTCGGATTTTGAAAAAGATTTCAGAGAGGTATTCTGGGGAAATAATGAACAGGAATTAATTAAACAAAGATTCCTGACCGCGAAGTTCGATTCCAAGAAAGGTCAAAGTATGGAAGAATTCTTTGCCTCTCAATTGAATAGCATATATGAGCTTACGATACCGTTTACTAATACGGAGAAGATCAACACGATTTTCAGACAGTTGCCGCGCGATATACAGTATACGCGCAGTTGACAATACGAGATGCGGTCGAGTTCCTTCGGCATTTAGAACGGAATGTCGATGGGGGATTAAGTGCGTTGCAGAGTTCGGAGATAATGAATACGAACGACGTAAGGCGGAATAGCTACATGCGAGGGCAATATCGTACTTTGCGAGTAAATACGATGCGATATAACGCGGTGAGTCGTAGGAATATTTATAACGCGGGAACAAAGGCACGAAACGAATTTGGGACGCGCGCTCGCGGTTTTTTTTCGCGGTAGAGGTAGACAGCCTCAGGCTAGTTTCAAGGCAATAGAGTTCCAAAGGGGCAATGATAGTTCAGGTAATACAGAGGCAGGGCAAAGTTCAAGTGACAGGAATAATGCGATAAATCAGAATTCAAAAAACTAGTGGACTCGCGCGGGTCGTTCGCGCTCAGATATTTATTACGCTTTGGGTGGACAGCCGATCAAATTGAAAGAAAGCATAGACTGTATGATTTGTGTAATTTGGATTCGAACGTGGGTGTGAATGAGTTTATTCAATTATTAGCGCATAAAGCGCACGGATATGCCGTGTGTTTAGATGTAAAATCGAGATTGGATTGTATAGGCCGCAATGACAGGCGTTTACATACGACATTCAGAGACGACGATTCGACTGAGTATGGGCGCGATTTATGTAGTACATTGACATAACCTGAGATAGATGTGCGTATTGGGAATATTTTTGTAAGGAGTTTGATTGATTCGGGGAGCGAGATCAGTGTAATAAGTCGGAGAGTGTACGATGAAGTATGCAGGCAAATGGGAAAACCAACGGAAATGCCGATCCCAAGTTTGAGAATCACAGGTGCGTTTGGGGTCAGTAAGGAAAAGGTTGATAAGTTAATCACGTTACCATTAACAATAGGTGAATGCGTTATTGATACTCTAATGCTAGTATTAACAAGGGTGCCTAAAGATTTAATTTTAGGGTTTGATTTTATACAACAGACGCGAGCCAGTTTAATGTGTGAGGGAAATAAGAGGCTAATTATACGAAGCGCCGGGCGGATGTGTGAAATACCATTAGGTACTGGCCCTAATCAGGATTCTTGCTGTTGTACAATCGAAGTACAGTGCCAAGATACCAGTAGAAATATGATAGAGGAATATGTGAATAATTCATCAATACCTGTTGAACACAAAACAAAGTTATTGCCGGTGTTAAATAAACATGCAGATTTGTTTAGCGATAGGGAAGGTCAGACAAATAAATATATACATGAGATAAAAATGAGAGATGAAACGCCTTTCGTAAAACGAAGCTATCCCATACCGTTCGCATATCGCGATAAAGTAACAAAACAATTGAAAGAAATGGAACAGATAGGTATTATTAGCAGGCAATCTACGGATTTCAGCAGTCCATTGACTTGTGCACTAAAGAAGTCAGGGGAGGTTCGGATTTTACTAGATGCGCGACAATTAAACACGGGAATGGTTGGGGAAGTTGAAACTACACCTTTAATGAGTGAGATATTGCAGTCGGGTCGCCGGATAAATTACATAGGGGTTATTGATATCAAAGATGCGTATTTTTCTATACCATTATCAGAGGAATCTAAACGATACACGGGTTTTGTATGTCAAGGCAGAAGTTATGTTTACAAAGTTTTACCTCAGGGGTTGAAAACCAGTGTAGGTTCATTTTCGAGGGCGATGGACTTAATCTTAGGGCCAGAGGTTAGGTCATATTGTTTAAATTTTGTTGACGATTTGGCGATTTTAACTGAGGGTGATTTCGATCAGCATTTGTCTCAAGTGGACACGGTTCTGAGTAAATTGAAAGACGCGGGCTTCACATGCAAACCAAAAAAATGCGAGTTCGCACAAAAAAAAGTCAAGTTATTAGGGCATATTTTGTCTACACAAGGTTTGCAGATGGACCCGGACAAAATTGAAATACTTAAATTATTTCCGTCACCCAGAACTGTCAGGCAAATGAGGGCGTTTTTGGGGTTCATAAATAACTTTCGAAGGTTTATAAAAAAATTTGGAACGTTAACGCAACCATTATACAATTTATTACGGTCTGGAGTCAAGTTCGTTTGAAGTGCACACGTGCAAAGTGCTTTTGACGAGATAAAAAAACAATTCTCAGAAAGTATAATATTGAGTCAGCCATTGGCGGGAAAGACGTATTATGTTCAATGCGACGCCAGCGCTATAGGAATTGGGAGCTATGTTTATCAATTAGATGATTTGGGCCAGGAACGAATTAAAGGGTTTTGTTCGCAGGCATTTAAGGGAGCTCAAACGAGATGGGCTGTCAGCGAACAGGAAATGTATGCAGTTATTTACACTTTAAAGCGATTTGAGATATATTTGCGAGGAGAAAAAGTTATTATTAGAACTGATCATAAAAGTTTGACGTTCATTAAGTCGTGGAATTTATTGGGGGAACGCGTAACTAGGTGGGATATGTTTTTGGAGAAATTCGATTACAACATAGAGTTTGTGCGTGGGACTGATAATCAAATTGCCGTCACGCTAAGCAGGCAAATTGCGGGACCTGGAGGTATGAATGACAGTATAAATGTTCAGCCGGGAATATTCTGGTTTCAGGCATCGAATACCGCAAGTGTTATTTCGAGTTTACGGGACATTGCGAGATTACAAAGCGAAGATGAGCGGTTAAAGCGAATTAGCGATTGTATCAGACGTGGAGTGATAGATGCAGAAACGAGAGGGTTTGATAATTACAAGCTAGTATGTGATACGTTATATTTTCACGTGCCGAAGCGGAACGTACGGTTGTTAGTAATTCCGGAGGCATTACAGGAGGAACTAATATTACACATACATGAAGAAATAGGTCACTACGGCAGATACAAAATATTAGCACTGATGAAGGACAGATATTATTTTCTTCATATGAGTAGGGTGATTAGCACGGTGATAAGAAGTTGTGACATATGTCAAAAGGTCAAACCAAGTACTAACAATACCGTTGGTACTTGTACACCGGTGTTGGCGGAAAGGTTGGGTGAGAAAGTATTCTCGGACCGTTATGGGCCATTGCCCGTTGGTAAATTCGGATATCAATATATATATGTGATTCAAGACGTGTACAGTAAGGTAATTAAATTGTATCCAAAGCGGAAAGCTACAAGTAGGAGCGTGCTCGCTTGTACAAAGAGATTTCATTGGGAAATACCTATCGAAACTGTAATTACTGACTCAGGACCACAGTTCATATCGAAAGTTTGGGAATTTGGTCTCAAACAGCTAGAATTTCGGGTCACTCATACGTCGGTGTATTGTCCAAATTCTAATAGCGTAGAAAGAGTGAATCGCGAGCTAGGTCGACTAATTAGAACTTATTGCGGCGGAAGTAATCGAAGTTGGGTCGACGTGTTACCGGACATTCAAAATTGCTACAATAATATCGAACACACGAGCACCAGCTTTGCTCCTAATGAGTTGGCGTTTGGTAGGCGGGAACCGTTAACTATTTACAAGGAATTAGGCGATGAATGGTTATTAGGTCATAGTGTGCGAGATACGGAACAGGTGCGGAATGTAGCGATAAATAACTCTAAAAATGCTAGTGAGCGACGTAAGCGACAGGCAGACAAACGGCGTAAGTTAGAAGTCTATCGTATAGGTGATTATGCGAAACTTAAGACTTTTGTGCGTTCAAATAAAGAACATAAAATCATGCGGAAATTTTCATTGTTGTATAAAGGGCCTTATGTTATTTCGGCAGTGGTATATCCGAACTGTTATACTTTAGTAGATCCGGTTTCAAATGAGATATTGGGTAACTATAATACTATAAATATAGCCAGGTTTTATGAGAGGACGAATAAGGGCGTAGATAAATAAGATAGTGTATAAAAGTTATATAATTAAGCTGTAAGCTGTAAATTTGAGTAACTTCTTTGTAGATTTAAAGGAACAAAAACAAAAAAAATGTATATATATAGTAATACGAATTAGGATAAGTTGCGGGTGTGCGAGGTTGTATAGTTAGGTAGATAAATAAGATAAGACAGGAGAGAGCTCAATCGAGTTGTGTAAATATTATATGCATAATTGACAGATTCATCGGTGTGTGTACATGATTTGAGATGTTCGTACGTATAGAGTGGATATGGACAAAGCATGGATTAGCATTGTGGTAATGAGATCCTTGCGCCATGTTAAACTGAGATAAACAGTGTCTCAAGGTCTGGGAGGGGGCTGTAATGGTACATAAGAGTCAGTACATTTGATACTTCATTTTGCGTGACAGAGGGCTAGCCCATCGCCGCGCTGTATTGTTACACACATTGAATACAAGAGTCGGTTCATTTAACGTTTGGGTTTTTGAGTAGCTCAGGGTAAGTTGGCAAAAAACAATGAGCCGAGAGCGTAGGTTGGTCAGGTCAGGTTTTTTTGTCGCATTCCTGCGAAATGTGTAGGGATCAGAGCCGATTTGGCTGCGCGCTGAATAAATTATGAATAACTAAATAATGGAAGGTTATTATGGAACGATACGGAGAAAGCTATTATGTTGACTGCAAATATACAATTGCGTTTGTTTGGTACGACGTGGCGAGTTTGACATCACGGGTTTGAATATCATTCTAGTGATCTTTGTCCTAGACGCTAGCGGTCAGGAAGGCTTAAATTAATCAAAACCGCTTTTATAGCCAGCGATCGACAAACTCTGTGTATCGGCAATACCAAATGATTTGAGTGATAGCCAATGGTTGATTAGAAACTATGCGTACACACAATTTGTAGAACAACGGACGTGCATGGCATGGTTGAAATTAGACCCTGTGTAGTTAGAGATAAGAAGTTTTCGCTTGAGCAGCGCGTGTTTTGCAAAGGACGCCATTTTTTTCAGACATGTGGGGTCTATAAATACGAGAGCGTGGGAGGGGGAGGCATTCAGTCTCTGCGTCAAGCTACTGTGACACTCGTCTTTTGGTAATTCTAAACAGTTCGGTCGCCGTTTTACGCGTCTGGAACTGGAAGGGTTGTGATTGCGTGTTACAGTGGATTTTCGTGAGTGACTGAAGCGCCGAGATATACCTCGGTTCCTATCCTTTAAATCAACCTACCCCAAATTCCAAAACTATCCTTGGGTCGTTAGATAAGAACTTGTAGGTAATTGATCTGAGTCTGAGTCTGGGCTTGGAGCGACCCTAATTTCCTTTTTCCTTCACCATAGGGTTCCTGGATTGGCGCTTAGGATAGGACTAATCCTCTCCTCGTTCCTTTCGAGTAGCGAGTTTTGAAATTCCCATACACACAGTCATTAAACATACAAACACATTCAAATCAAACTCAACCATTTTCGAGTGGTGTCGATAATGGACGTGGTATAACACTAGGATTTTAGACTAGGCTAGACAGGAGTTTAGTTGCGGCTAAACCTAGGTTGGCAGGGCATAGGGAGACTGTTTGATCGATGAGGTTCCGCGGATGGAAATAACAAATTCAGAACAAAGTTTAAACGTTGTCAACACAGATAACCTATCCTGTTGATATTTTTGACATTTGAGTGTTGTCGGGGACGCGCGAAGAGATCAAATTATAGTCTAAAGTTTATTGTTTAGGACCGGGTAGATTGTTTTGCTTTGCCTTGGATCGGTTTGGATTCAAGTTGCATCTTTAAATTAAATGTAAATTTCGCTGGAGGTCTAATGTGTAGGCTGAGTCGAGTATTTATGACTGGGCTTGGTCGAGGAAGTGCTGAAGTCAGCGAGATTCATTGATCGGTATTTACCGGAGTATGTACCTCGCTGTGGTGTGGGTTAGATCTCCAAATGCGCTAATGACAACGTTTCGATAACATTCAGCACAAATTGCGCAGAGTTGAAGGTTTCAAAACGTTACGGACCTTTTGAGGTAACCGCCAGTTCAAACCCATTTCGGAAAATCAAATCGCAATTGTGTAAACCCGGTCTATTCGGATCGTTATTGCCGTGAACTAATTATATATTTGGAACCACCACAAGCCGCTACTAGCGAGTACATGAAATATCATTGAGTACTCACGTCGTAAAACTACGACGGATATCTATACGATATCCCAAACAAATATTATAAATTGTGGTCGACCACTAAAAGAAGTTCCAAGCGCCCATATATACAAAAAAAAAAAAAAAACATCACACAAAATACAACAACGATCGATCTGGCGCAATACACCGCTAACTGATGCGAAATACCGGCTTGCGGGCATATATGCTTTCTCTGTCTAACTTGAAACACTAACTTCCTGAACCAATCTTCCGTTCGACTATTGTACGCCTAACGAACTTCTCAACGAACGAGAAATTCAGACTTATCATTCTTAATTTACAAAATTTACAGCTGAATCGGGACATCTCTTTTTGGGGTAGATAGAATAGACGATCATAGCTTCTGATAGCGGTGGCTCGACCTTAGCTTTTATGCCGTTACAACTCCACCATGCTGGCTCAGTGCAGGTTGGTGGAGGGGTTTTTTCGATACTATGTAATAGACTGTGATTTTTACTTTATTATTATTATTATTAGCATCCACTGCTGGGCTAAAGCCTCTCTTCCCCGTTTCCACGCATTTTAACTTACCGAATGTAATACATGCCGTTGGTCTCGTTGTGAACTCGCAGGTTCCTCTGGACAGCTGATTCGGTCACCAGAAAGATCGTTTTGTACCTAAAAAGTAATAAATAATAATAACATACGTGATCGCTTTCACCCTAGGAAATAATGATAAGAACATAGGTACTAAACACAACAGAACACCAAAAATTGTGTTTTTTCGGTTATTCGGTAAGATAGGTTCGTACCATGTTAATACCTACATTCAAACTGACGACGCGTGGGAGATTAAAAGTCGAAACTGTGCCAGCTTAGTAATAAAACAAAATAAAACATTGTACTTACTTTCGCAAATGCACCAATCACTAATTCAGTCATCTTTCTGCCACGATTCATTTTTATTTCAACGAAAACAATTGAATTACTAAACCTATCCGTCGTCGCCGCATTGCACTGACAAGCACGGTGCGATCTGTCTGTACGACGACGGAAAGAAACAAAAACATACCTATTTTCCAAAAAAATATTCATGCAGTTTATAAAATTAGTCAAACTATTTATTTTCGTAATTAGTGTGCGAAACGTAGTGAATAATTTTATTATATCTATTTATCAATTCATTTTTAGACTTATTTCAGTAATAAAGGAAACAAAATGACTAAGATCTGTTTATTCACCGAGCTATCCATGTCTGTTGGATATAAGTACGGGTAGTCCCCTACTAATGACAACAATGCAAAGGAATAAGACGACTTAATCCCTTGTAAACGGTCAACTGTGTCTTTTTGTAATAAAATGAAAAGAACTAAATCACGTTATGTCTTTTTGTCGTAAGTTCACATAGAAATATCTCATGTTGATCCCTTTTTTTTATCTTAAATTTGGGAACAATGTCAGTTATGCCTTTACATTTGTGTTTAAGTGCAATAAGATTCTTATTAACAAGTGAATTCTAAGACACAGCTGCGCTTGTCCCATTTTAATCAAAAAATTGCTTAGTATAACTACTCTTTACCCAAAAAAAACTCCAACTATGCCTATAGGTGATTTGTAAAATCCATGAAGGAGTTAAGATACAGTTATGTCCTTTTGATATATTATGTAACTTGATGCGCTGATTCCAATGGTGAAATAAAAACAAAAGGGAATAACTCGACTTAATCCCTTTTTCACTGGAGGCACTGAAAATACCGACGACCGGTTGGAACAAACAACAAATAATAGACTGGCTGCAAAGCAAAGAAATATCCATGGACATGAGTTATTTGAAAAAAGAATTATCGAAGAAAGCCGCCGAAATAGCCCCACAATATGATACATATTTAATAGACGAAACCGGTAGACATAGTGGCCTTGAAATTGTCCGTCTACCTCCATACCATTGACTCAACCCCATTTAGTTAGTGTGGGCCCAAATAAAAAAATCTATTGCTGCCAATAACGCAACTTTAAGATTACTGATGTAAAGAAATTATTTTATGATGCAGTACAGTTAGTAGAAGTTGATCGATGGAAGAAATGCTGCGACCATGTCATAAAAGAACAAAATACCATGTGGGATTTAGATGACGTCATGGAAGTCGCAGAATAAAATAGTTTTATAATAAATACTAACAAAGATACTAGTGATAGTGATGAAAATATAATATGAATGACTTTATTTAGATTTTACACAGTTAAGAAATTACTTTTTGACAAGCATATAGATGGAATTATTTCGAGAGCATCAAAGTCGCTGGATTTCATTTTGCGAACTTGAAGCAGTTTTCGAGGACTTAAATCGATAAAAATACTTTATTGCGCGCATGTTAGAAAGGCGGCCACAAGCGGTACCGCCTATGGGCGGACCGTCGCTTTAGGCATATTCATACAATTATGTTGTGACACTCTCGCCTATAGGCGGGACCGCCTATGGGCGGGCTGTCACAACTAGCATTTTTATTAGTCACTATTGTGATACTCACGTTGACAGGCGGAGCCGCCCGTAGACGGAGTGTCACATCAGATCAGTTGCCAGTCCAGCCACAGGCGGAGCCGCCTGATGGAGGGTTGTTATGTTTAACATTTCTATAACCATAAATTACAGATGTCACGCCTACAGGCGGACTGCCAAAGAAGGGGATCTATTGGTTTTCTTATGAATATTCAGGGCCATTGGCGGTTAATTAAAAGATGCATCCAAATCAAGTTTAAACTTTAATCAAATATATATCACGTAATTAAATCACTAATCAGTCAATGAGAATCATTCTCAGCATGCCTAAACGAAAATAACGAAAAATATCATCTTATCAAAAACAAGCTAAAAATACTTGAGACCTCTGGAAAAAAAAATATATCATTATAACTCAGTGAGACTTAAATGAAATATCTAAGTAATATTCAAAATCATCAATGACAAGATATGGCTTGTACGCACGTACATAGAAATGTGTTCTTAGTTACCATTAATTCCATATCACCGCACAATCTAATCAAATACAAACATAATATAATTGTAGACTTCTGGAAAACAAAATAATCTCATCTCTCTATATCTATCTAAACTTGACATAATTTAATGAGATCATTTAGCCTTCTAGCGGTTCCGTTTTATATCCTCTAATATCTATAACACTTTATGAAAAACTACGTATCAAATAGAAAGAAAAAAACTAGCCATATTACTGTTAGGTTCATAGCTCGCTAGCTGTAAGTTGGACACAATGGTGGCGAATCTTGACACCCTTTGCATCTGTAACTAGTTTCGCGACGTTGTTGATAATTTTTACAAACTCTGCATTTCAAAAAAGCAAATTTCTTTGTTGAGTTTTCTTTTTCTGCAATTCGTACCGGCCAGTGACCAAGGCTTTTAGCGGAAGCTTCTGGCACTGCTGCTGCTGTTTCAGATGCAGTTGGTGCATATATATTTTTGCTTTGGTTGGTTTGGTTTGTCATAAGATCTTTTCCGACTACGTTTCGTTCGAGCTTTGTTAGACTCCTTATCAACTGATCCCTAAACTCAAAAAACTTGTATTTATTGTTGTGTTTTACGTACTTTTTGCATAAACAGAAGGTATTCCACGTTGCTATGTCCAGCATATGAAAAAGTACTTTTTTGTACCATCGGATTGTCTTACGTGGCAATGAGTCAATCAGACGAGTAACTTATCATTTGATCGGCACGATCAATTCCGGCCATGAATTGATTATAGCGTTTCTTCTTTGGGCTTCTTGCATTGTTTTCCACGTTTGTTAGTTACTTCGATCATTTCTGGATTATCCATCGTTGTCAGCATCAATACTTGTCTTTTATCCATCCAGTTGCTGACATACACCTTGTTCTTCCTGAGCCAACAATGTTCGCCCTTTTTCAGCTTTTTCTTGGTCAAAATAGAAGGATTTCCCTTTCGGTTGCTTCTTAGGGTACCCGCATGTATGAGTTTTAAATTACAACAGCCTTTTTGAGATCGGAACAGAATTATAAAAATATTTCTTCCTCACTGCTGCTCAAAATAACACTATGGTCTGGTTCGTAATTACCATCTGATCCGAACTCACCATCTTGTACGGATCATGGAAAATTGGTTCTATGTCAGGCTCCGTGTTAGTACAAAACCGGGTTGGCCGACTATCGGGTTTCTTTTTTCTTGATGACATCCGAAAAATATATACATTTGGGAAAGATTCCTTACAACAGCAAATTAAAGTGATGAAATCAGAGTGGAGAAATACGATTATTTATAAACAAACAAACAAACCGTCAAGCCTTTTACCATACGGGGTGGCAGAGACTCAAGTGTGCCCACGTGTTGCCAGTTATTCAAAGCATACTCCACTTTGTAATACCGGTCAATTTCGCCACCCACTTATTTGTAAAAATGAATCGATAAAATCGTAATATAACCACATAAGCACATGTACGAAATAAGACACACACAGTACAACACAGTTAATAAATAAATAAATTGTAATTTACCGTATGAAATTCGCTAAATCCTGAAGAAACCCGGACTACACGCATACTCACAGCGACTCGCTCAACGACACTGCGCAATATGCCGCAACTTACTCGCGCCATTAGTTTACACAGCTACACACACGTTCAAAGGCGTTTTGTCATATTAGGCAACTTGTCAATGTGTGTATGAAGGACTTCCTAAAATTGTTCGTTGAAGCTTTAGTTGTGACACAACAAAATCATGAATTAGTGGGATATTACACAATAAAATGCTCCTCCTTTACATACTACGTAAATTGACCGTCTGCAGACGGGTTGGAAGTTTTGATCACTTAAAATTGAACGTCACCAGGCGTGATGCCCTATCACGAACTCTCAAAATACCGCCCTTCGACGTGTTGTACCGCAACGTGTTAAGGTCATACAAGATAGCTCTACTTTTACGAATTCCAAATGTAGCCCAGTCATTCAATTTTGATTAACCGTTGTTGGCACTGACTTTCTTTAATTTAAAAACTGTATTGAATTCTGTTTGAATAATGTTTAAGAAGTCAGAATAGATTTTGTTCGGGTTCTGTTCATCAAAATCCGGTACTGGCAAATTTATATCTATGTTTTTCATATACCTCTCTAGTCTATGGGATGTAATAGGCCTATAAAATTATGGATCAGTCTTATTTTTACTAGCAATTGGGAATGAAACTGTTCGACCCCTGTGATCGGAAGGTTAACAGTTAATTACATTTTTACTTGTCCCAAAAAAACGTTATCTAAGCAAGTGTGGCTGGTAAGTGTAATTCTAGTCAGCTCTAGAAATGCATGACATAACAGAGTTACTAATCGTCGTTTCATTGTTGTATCAACAAGCAGATCTACATTAAGATCGTCACAAATAATTAACTTTTTTCTGTTATTACAAAGTTTAATGAGGGCTTCCTCCATAATTTTCTCGAATATTTCAAAATTGCCAAGGCCTTATTCATCTCTCGGCGGTCTGTAGACACAAACAATAATATGGCTATCCAACTCAACACAGGATACCTCTATTTTTCTTTCTACAATAAGTGCAAGAATATCTTTCCGTTGTTTCACCATAATATTATTTTTTACTAAGATTAAAGAACCACCTCTATCTGCAGTCTCTCTATTGTAATAACTATGTAATTATTTATGTTAAAAGACATCATACGTTCTTTTAACCAGTATTCTGTAATACAAATAACATTATTAAGAATTATTTTAAGAAATATTTCTAATACAAGTTCTTTACCACGTAGCCCCTGCATGTTTTGATGGGTAATATTTAAGTGGGGCTTATCCTTAGTCTGAATATTATTTAATATTGAGGTATTATTACACTTTTTTGACTTTTTTAATTCTGGCAAGATATTACACATTTTTGATCTCCTATGCTTGCTTGATATATTTAGTGGCTTATGTATGCTAGAGATTTTCTCTATTGTCTTAAGAACGAATATATATTACTTGGAATGTCTTCCAATATCCCTTGTCTGCGCTTAATAGAAGCAGTCAGGTTATCTAAACTCTTGGCTGTAATTCTAAAAAAATAAGATAGCGACATAGCTACTCGTCGTAAAAATCTGAAAGGTAGTAACTACCTTTGGTCAAATAAATATATCACTAACATAATTGTTAGAGTCAATCAGATGAATCAAACTATTATTATATGACACATTGTATGTAATATCATATTTAGCTTATATCTAAGATCATTTTCAGCTTGTGGCAAGCTTTTACTATATGGGAATGTAAACATAACAATTTTATTTACATTCAGTGAGCAAAGTGTTTCAAAATATTTATTAAGGTCCCATTTGTTTACCTCACCCCTATTTCCAAACATGAGTATTAAGTTTTATTCAGGTGTCAGATCAAGTGTCTTTGTTATTTTTTGCAAAACATCATGATATCTGGAGTTTGGTAAACAGTTATTTATGACTGAGTATCCCAATTTATTCAATAATATGCCTAAGTTTCTTCCAATTTCATCACAAAACATAACAGTTTTGCTTGTGATGTTTTTGTGCGAAACTAAAATCTTGGGTCAGATACTTATTTCAAGGCTCGTGGTTGAGGCTGGTCTCTCCGGCTGTTGCAAGAAATATTGGCAGTTACACAAATGATTGGCCACCAAAGAGTCATAGCATTCCTGATTATTATGAGACAGTTTAAGCAGCTCATCCATGGCCAGCGAGTACTCCTTAATGGCCTCTTGAGATTTTTCATAGCGGGCAGTAATAGATCACAAGCAGCCATTGACACTGGCAAGTTCAGACTCAAGATTTTTCAGGTCTTTCTCATATTTTGTTTTATTAATTTCTAACTGTGACATACACATTTGAAATTTTTCCAAAATTTCTATTTTACTCTTATTATTTAAACTTTTATCGAGATTTTTCTGAGTTTTTTTTTTTGATGTTTATCGGTTTGATCGGTTCCAACCGATCTGACAACCAGTTGTCACTTTTATTTCAACGTAGGGACTTCACGAGAATAAAAAGTAGGTTACACCTGAACCTGATAATTTTTCCATTTCCATTTTTTTGGTTTAGAGTACCATCCGGCGAAATCATCTTCTACAAATACAAATACAAAAATGTTTATTTGTTCATCATTGTTTGTAAATAGGTTTTTTTATTAACAGTGTTTCAAACAATGATATCCGGTAGTACTGGGTGTACAAATACTAATCTTATTATATAACATCTTAAATCTAAATTTAATCTTAACATAGTTAGAGTAGTGAACAAAATTACAACTTAAATCAGTATAAGTATTTTATAATAGTTTTATTTTAAGACTTTTGTTACAATTCTCCACCGCTTTACAAACCGTGGGCTAAGGCGAGAAAGAATCGGCAAGAAATCTTAATCCAGCCCATTTACTTCGACGCGGATTCGTTAAGTAATCAGTAATTTGTCATTTAAGTATTAATTGAAAAATAGCATAATTTATGTTTCAACATTTTAGTAAACGGTAAATTGGTAATATATTTTGTAATGGTACACACATTGAGTACTAGAGTCAATTAATTTAATACTTCATTTTGCGTGACAGAGGGCTAGCCCATCGCCGCACTGTAATGGTACACACATTGAATACAAGAGTCAGTCCATTTAACGCTTGGGTTATTGAGTGATTCGAAGTAAGTTGGCAAGAAATGGGCCAGAGAACGTGGTTAATTCGGGGAGAGAGGTCGGGTCAGGTTTTTTGTCGCATTTCTGCGAAATGTGTAGGGATCAGAGCCAATTTAGCTGCGCGCTGAATAAATTATGAATAACTAAATAATGGAAGGTTTATGGAACTATACGGAGAAAGCTAATGTGTTGACTGCAAATATACAATTGCGATTCATTATTACGTTGTGGTGAGTCTGACATCACGGGTTTGTGTATCTTTCCAGTGATCTTTGTCTTAGACGCTAGCGATCGGGCAGTCAGGCAATTCCAACCGCTTTATAGCCAGCGATCGACAAATTTTGTGTATCGGCAATACCAAATGACTTGAGTGATAACCGATGATTGATTATAGAAACTATGCATACACAAAATTGTAGAACAGCGGGCGTGCATGGCATGTTTGATTGAAACTAGACCCTGTGTAGTTAGTGATAAGAAGCTTGTGCTTGGGCAGATAGTGTCACGCAAAGGACGCCATCTCAAACATGTGGGCCCTATAATGACGAGCGCGTGGGTGGGGAAGGCATTCAGCCCTTACGTCAGACCACTGTGGTACACGTGTCTTTCGGTAATCTGTACAGTTCGGTCTGCCGTTTTACGCGTCTGGAACTGGAAGATTTGTGATTGCGTGCTACAGTGGATTTTCGTGTGTGTCTGAAGCGCCGAGATATACCTCGGTTCCTATCCTTTAAATCAACCTACCCCAAATTCCAAAACTGTCCTTGGGTCGCTAGATAAGAACTTGTAGGTAATTTGATCTGAGTCTGAGTCTGGGCGACCCTAATTTCCTTTTTCCTTCACCATAGGGTTCCTGGATTAGCTCCTAGGATATTTGCGGGCTAATCCTTTCCTCATTTCCTTCGTGTAGCGAGTTTTGAAATTCCCACACACACAAGTCGTTAAACATACAAGCACATTCAATTCAAACACAACCAACTTCGAGTGGTGTCGATGATGGACGTGGTATAACACTAGGATTTTAGACTAGGCTAGACAGGAGTTTAGTTGAGGCTAAACCTAGGTTGTCAAGGCATAGGGAGACTGTTTGATCGATGGGGTTCCGCGGATGAAAATAACAAATTCAGAACAAAGTATAAACGTTTTCAACTCAGATAACCTATCCTATTAATATCTTTGACATTTGAGTGTTGTCGGGGACGCGCGAAGAGATCAAATTACAGTCTAAAGTTCATTGTTTAGGGACGGGTAGATAATTTTGCCTTGCCTTGGACCATTTTGATTCAAGTTGCGTCTTTAAATTAAATGTCAATTTCGCTGGGAGATCTAACGTGTAGATTGTGTCACGCATTTATTTTGCTGGGCTCAGTCGAGGAGAGCTGAGGTTAACGAGATACCTAAATCGGTATTTTCTGAAGTACGTAACTCGTTGTGGAGAGGGTTTGATCCCCAAAAGCACTAAAGAAAACGTTTCGATAACATCCAGCTCGAATTGCGCAGAGTTGAAGGTTTCAAAACGTTACGGACCTTTTGAGGAAACCGCTAGTTCAGACCCATTTCGGAAAATCAAATCGCAATTGCGTAAACCCGGTCTATTTGGGTCGTTATTGCCGTGAACTAATTATATGATTGGAGCCACTAAATCCGCTACTAGCGAGCACATGAAATATCATTGAGTACTCACGTCGTAACGCTACGACGAATAACCATACGATATTCCAAACAAACATTATAAATTGTGGTCGAGCACGTAAAAAAAAGCTCCAAGCGCCCATATATACAAAGAATAAATGGTACCATTACACAAAAGATAACAAAGATCGATCTGGCGCAAAACACCGCTAACTAATGCGAAATACCGGCTTGCGGGCATACATGCTTTCTCTGTTTAACTTGAAACTCTAATTTCCTGAACCAATCTTCCGTTCGACTATTGTACGCCTAACGAACTTCTCAACGAACGTGAAATTCAGACTTATCATTCTTGACTTGACATTTTTTACAGCTGAATCGGGACATCTAAGTTGGGGTTAGATAGAATAGACGATCATAGCTTCTGATAGCGGTGGCTCGACCTTAGCTATTTATGCCGTTACAATTTTTATGGCGAAATAGAAAATCGCTATTTATATATGGCACGCATTTAGGAGATAGAAGTACTAAATGGTTTTTATTACGTAGATTTATTGTGTGAATTGTGTTCCATTATATAAAACGTGTAAGATAGTATTTCTTAACGAACATTAAGTACTCTAGGATAAATATCAATAGAAAAGTTAGAATGTCTAATTTTTAGAAGAAGGATTTGCAGCTTTTCGTCTTGTTTATGCTAGCGATGGCCCAAATATATTTTTTAGGATGTCAATATATGTTTTCCCTATCAGTAGAATTTCCGAATAAGATGATACCGTAACTAAGGATAGAATCCACATATCCGAAATATGCAGTAACAGCATCTGTGGTTGCAATTTGCGTTAATCTCCTTAGAGGGTAAACATAGTTATTTCTTACATTACATTAAATCATAGTTTTTCAATGTGCAGTTTCTATCCGCAGTGCTGGTCTAGATGCAGTCCGAGGAATTTTATTGTTTTAACTATCTTTACGTTATTGTTATTATAGTTTATGTTTAGTTTCGGTGGGTTTGCTTGTTGTTTCATAATATACGTGTGTCCGTTTCAACCATTTATTGCTAGACTAGCGCGCCGCTATGCGCGCCTACCCTACCTACATACAACAGACATAGTGTTATGTCTGTTGTATGTAGGTAATACCGACATGTAACTTAAATAAGGGTGGAGGTGTCTTCACCCTCATTTAAGTTACATGTCGGTAAATTGACTCTAAATATATATACACAAAGTCAAACAAAACAAGAAGAAAAATCTAAAACCCACTTAAAACTAAAGCATACGTAACTAAGCAAATCATACACAGCAAAAGTAAATAGGTACAATAAACATAACTAACCTATTTGTTGTGGAAAGTTTATACTAAATATATTCATCAAACCCATCCCATTCCATACATCCCATAGACTAGAGACATATACGAAAAACTTAGATATAAATTTGCCAGTACCGGATTTTAATGAACAGAACCCAAACAAAATCTACTCAGACTTCTTCAACATTATTCAGACAGAATTCAATAAAGTTTTTAAATTAAAGAAAGTCAGTGACTACAACGGTCAATCTAAATTTAAAGACTGGGCAACGTTTGGAATTCGTAAAAGTAGAGTTATCTTGTATGACCTTTATGACCAAAAAAACCTATAACTTTGATTGAAAATTTCATGACTATGTTAAAAAATATTCCAAAACTTTTAAGTTGGTTTGTAGAACTGCAAAAATTTTAAACATTAATAGATAAATTCAAAATTCAAATAATAGAATGAAAACAGTTTGGCAAATAATAATTCGTGACACTGGCAAAGTTATATCAAGGAACAATGATTTCTGCCTAAACATACGTGATGATGTTGTTAAATCCAGCGCTGATGTTGCACGAGCTTTTGAAACATTCTTCACCAATGTACCCTTACTCACAACAGATCGTCTAAATTCATCTCCTTATGAAGCAGAGACTTTATTAAAAAATAACACTAGCGTCAGTAAGGTATATTTAAAATTTCATCATGGATATCCCCAGGACATTGTAAAAACGTTTAAATTACTTAACCTAAAAAATACGGAAGACCTGTGGGGTATATCAGTCAAAGTCATTGGTTCAGTAATTCTAGTTATAGCCCCACACTTAGCTTATATATTCAATGAATGTGTTGACGATGGGGCTTTCCCAGACCTCAAGAAACACAGTAAACTGATACCTCTGTTCAAGTCGGGAGATAAGAGCGATCCTTCAAATTTCAGACCAATATCTGTTCTTCCAACACTAAGTAAAATATTTGAAAAGAGTATACTCAATCAAATGCCCTCACACTTCAACCGTACAAAACAACTCCACGCCAAACAATACGGTTTCACTAGGGGTAAATCGACTACGGATGCAGGTGTTACCCTTAGATCTCATATTTATTCTGCAAGGAAAGCCGCACAGGATGCTATCGGAGTTTTTTGCGACCTGTCGAAGGCGTATGATTGTGTTGATCATAACACGCTATTAATTAAATTAAATCATTACGGAGTTAGAAATAAAGCATTGGATCTACTAAGATCATACTTAAGCAATAGAATTCAAAAGGCAGAAGTTAACGGCGTTAAATCTGATGGATCGGGTGTTAAAATTGGCGTTCCACAAGGTTCCATATATATCTCTCCATATATATATATATATATATATATTGTATATCTCTGTATGTTTGTTTTGTGCAATAAAGTATTCATTCATTCATTCATTCACAAGCAATCTTTAAAAGAGATCTAAAAATCAATCTCTGGGAGTTTCTACGCCCTTCTTCTCCCACAGTGGTCCAATGTAGAGAAGAGGCAAAAAATGACGTTTGCTAAGTAATATCTACAGTAATAAAGTACTTTGACTTTGACTTTGACCCAAAACGCACAGGTGATTTACGATTTCGCTGAGGTTTACTAAATGGCTCCCTATTTGCCGACACACGGGGTTCATCTACTAGACTAGCAGGCGAAGTCGCCACATTGGTCTGCTCAGCCTCCACTGAAGCGCCTGAACTCCCAACTCTAGGTGAAGTCTCAACCCTATTCTCCCCTAAGTTGTCAGCACTCTGTTCCGGTTCCTCGCCTCTGGTCGTGGGAAACGTCAATGACTTCCGTGTTTGTCTACTGCCAGCTTTATTTGGGCTGTTTACTTTAATGGCTACTTCTCTATTAGAGAAATTGCTATCTAACTCTCGGGTAACCCTGGGTATTAGTTGATCGACATGTCGCTGTATTTCGGTTCCATATATAGATTTAATAGTGTAATCCGTGTTACCATTTCTTTTAATTACCGTACCCGCTAGCCATTTCTCCATACCTCTGTATTATCGATACCATACCCGCGCTCCAGACTCGAGTTGACGATGTGTACCGCCCGCGTTCTTCTCACTAGGAGCTTGCCGGGCGGCTACTCTCGTTTCTCTTTTTGGTTTCAAAAGATCTAGCCTCATGCGGAGGTTGCGGCCCTGTAATATTTTAGCTGGACTATCGCCGGTAGTTGCGTGTTCGGTATTTCTATAAGCTAATAAAAACCCACACAAAGCTGTATGCACGTCTAGATTTTGTTTAATTGCTTGTTTTATAGCGCGTTTAAGGTTTTAATTCTCTGATTTCAACCTCCGCCGGCCAGCCATCACTAATGTAACTTAGAAGGATAGGGTCACGACGGGTCTCTTTTTTAAGAACATTGTAATCTAGTTACTGAGCGTTCTTTGAAAAATGCAAATAAGTTTGCTCTGGAATGTCTTCCTTTTTAGATGCAACCTCATCTTTCTGAGACATAATTAATCGCGACAGAACATCGGCAGGGTTTTTATCCGTTTAAATATACTCGATTGCAAAATCAAACTCTGAGAGCTTAACTGCCCAGCGTTGCAAACGACTGGCTGCTGCACTAGGAATGCCCATATTAGGTCCTAATATACTCACAAGCGGCTTATGGTCTGTGCGAAGTTCAAATTTTCTGCCATATAAGTATTGGTGGAACTTTTCAATCGCGAACACAATCGCCAAAGCCTCTTTGTGGATTTGTCTATAGTGAACCTCGTGAGAAGTCAATGACCTCGAAGCATACGCGACGACCCGCTCGATCCCGCTGCCGCCGCCGCCGCTACTGCCCGCCAGAGCGCGGTGCACTAGCACCGCGCCGAGTCCGCGAGGGCTAGCGTCCACCGTCAACACTGTCTCCATGTTCATATCGAAGTAAACAAGCGTCCTTGTACTACAGAGCAACCCTTTTACTGTCTCAAACACATCGTTTTGTTCCGTGTCCCATGCCTAATAACTACCTTCTTGTAAAAGCTTGTACAAAGGTGATAAATATGCGCTCAATTTGTCTATGAATTTCCAGTAAAAATTTACTATCCCTAAGAATTATTTTAATTCTGTCACGTTTCTTGTGTGGGGCATCTTAGTAATTGCTTTCACCTTTTCAGGGTCCACCCGAACCCCGTTTTTGTCTATAATGAACCCTTAGTACTTAACTACCCTTGCTAGGAATTCACATTTGCTCTTTTTAATTTTTAAAGCATTTTTTTCCAAAATCTCTAAGACTTCTTTAATTCCTTGTAAATGACTTTCCAAGTCCTTGTTTTTAATTAATATATCATCGTAGAAAACTACAACACTATACACATTTTTGAACAAATTATTTCTGAAAAATTCGGGGCCTTGAAGATAGTCCGCAAACGAGTCTACAATGTTTGAATAGCCCCCTGTGTGTGACTGTAAACTGTTTGATTCTTCTGGTAATAAAATCTGATTATACGCTTGAGAAAGGTCTAATTTCGTAAATAATTTGTTTTCACTTAAATTACTAAATAAATCCTCTATTTTTGGAACCGGAAATCTGTCAATCTCTAAGATTTTGTTCAGAGTTACCTTATAGCCAGCGCATATTCTCAAACCACCATCGGCTTTGTTTACCACAACCAGTGGCGTGGCCCAATCAGAGTGGGAAACCGGGTCAAAGACCCCGGCCCGCAGCATGCCATCGAGCTCTGTGATGACTCGCTCGCACGCCGTGCGCGACGATAGATAGGTACCGCGCCCTCGTGCACACACAGCTCAGTATGGCCACCCAGGTATTCACGCAATGTGGCGTCGAACAACGTTTCATGTCTGGAAATAATATCACTAATAATTTTCTGATTGTCTGATTAATTTTCTGATTGTTATGTAAGTTAACATTCGGCATTTTGGCAGGTATATTTAATTCCGCTAATTATTGCCTACCCAACAATGTAGTTTTTCTGTTCATAACATACAAGTCGAGCGTTTTTGTCCTATTTCCATAACTGACGACAACATCTATGTAACCCAAAGGCTGAATGGGTGATGAAATTGCATATTTTTTTATTTTTAGGTTTATTTTTAGATTGTTATTCTGAAGTCAATCAACAAGCCCACTTAATGTAATGTTTATATCTTGTTCTAAATTTGGTGACTCTGCACATTTTATGACAACGGAACAGTCATCTGCAAACAAAACTGTAGGATATCGAATTCTTTCTGGTAGGTCATTTATATAGGCTAGGAATAGTAGAGTTTCCAAGATACTTCCCTGTGGTACTCCATATTCTATAGCCCTAGTTTTGGACGCGTGGTTTTATTCTATTCTCGTTTTATCTACACTATTGATAATTCAAAACAGTTTTCTGTTTGCTAAGTATGAATTTCATTAATTTTGTTTTGTATTCTTGATCGTAAAACTTTTGAGTTTTTCCAGCATTAGTTTGTGGTTTACGAAATCGAAAGTCTTAGTCAGTCATGTCCATGGAGACCACTAAGACGTGTTGTCTATTATTAATACTGTCGTATACATATTTTAAAGGTCATATTTCGCTAATATTGTTGACTTATTTTTTCTTAAGGCATTCTGTTCGTCTACAAGTTATGCGCTTCTAATCCGAATGCCGAGCTAGGGCATTTGCCTTCAAAAACCCTATCATCTTCTATCATTCCATCTGGAGTAGCACCTATAATTTAATTACAATTGATTAACAGCCTACATATTCGTAGAATCTAATAAGAAAGTACCTATATATTTCAAGTAGATACTACATTTATTATACAAAATATACATATAATTAGAAAATATCTACAAAATCATTATATTTTTGTAGATATATTGTTCGGAACTCGTGGATTACAGAAACAATTTTTTTGGTTTTAAAAGTGTTTTACAAACATCGGTGAGAAATTTATGTATTTATACAGGGTGTTGTCGGGGTTGTGTAGCAAGAAAGAGAAAATAGACTTGGCACTTAATTAGGAATACAACGCTGTAGATTGGAGTGCATAAATTAGCACTTTTTTCGCAGGTAAAAAAAAACTAAAAATGATTCCTTATTTAATAATTATTATGGTCACCCTACGCACTTGACAAGACTAAAAACAGTTGACAATTATACTCGGCGCCACGACTAAAGAGCTTTGTCCTTGAATGCGCAGTAGTCACTTTTCACAAGTGTTTGGCGCGGGGAAGTGAGGAGCGACGGGGGCGGTAGTCAGCGCCGGCACCTGATTCGTTGATCAGTCGCTTCCCGATGCCCGCACCGAAAGCACGTCTCGAAGCTTCTTGAGTACAGTCGCATACAATATTACCCAACGTTATCTTTCGCCCCGGTCGAAAATGCCGAAAAATAAAGTACTGACTAGGCAAGCTAGAAAAATGGTTTACGATGTGAACTGTTATATCAAAAAAGAGTCTGATGAAATCGTTGCTGATTTAAAACTGGCGAAGACCACATCAGCCACCTCTTCCATCACACTACAAAACTTGTTAGAAGCCACAATTCAAAATTTAAATGAAGTTAGAAACAGGTCAATAAGTGTTACAGACCAAAACATATTAACCGAAATTTGCCATAACTTGGAGCAAAATCGCGAAGAATTTGGACAAGCTATGAATACAACTAGCTTAAAATTGCAAGGCATTATTAATGTCCTAAACCAGGGTCAGAAAAGAACAGCAACTGCTACCAAAACGTCTGTTGCAACTGTAAAAAGGCTTTCGAAAGAAGCACACAATTCAGAGTTACTTGCAGTCTTTCGAACCCCTCGTAAAAAAAGACCGCGACAAAAACCAGTTACCTTATTAGATAATTTTGACCAAGGTGTCGTAAAAAGGTGTATTCACAATTACCACAAAACTAATAATGAACTTCCAACAATTGAAAAATTGAGAAGAAAATTACAGGAGGATATTAATTTTGATGGATCCAAAACAAGCCTCCGACGCATAATCAAAGCATTAGGTTTTAAATGGAAAAGAACTGAAAATAACCGAAAGGTTCTAATTGAATCTTCAAATTTACGCCTGAAACGGATTGAATATCTGAAAAAGATTAAGCAATACCGCCAAGAGGGGCGACCCATAATATATACAGACGAGTCATATGTAGATTCAAGTCACTCGATTCCAAAGGCCTGGTCGGATGGCTCTACAAAAGGACTTAAACAGCCTATATCAAAAGGCCAACGTGTGGTAATCGTACATGCTGGATCTGAAACAGGCTTTGTCCCAAATGCGTTGCTTACTTTTAAAGCGGGTTCTAAATCAGGTGACTACCACGACAATATGAACTTCGAAAACTATGAAAAATGGCTGCAAACACAATTAATTCCAAATTTACCTCCTGGTTCTGTCGTGGTAGTTGATAACGCTTCCTATCATAATAAGCAATATGACCTCGCACCCACATCTAATTCAAAAAAAGCCGAAATGCAAGCATGGCTGTCTGAGAAAGGTATAGTATTTGATGCAAAATTGTTAAAACCGGAATTGTATAAATTAATTAAAGCCCATAAAGAAAATTTCAAGTCATTTTCTATCGATAAAATAATGGCCGAACAAAACCACAATGTGTTAAGACTACCACCATATCATCCAGACTTAAACCCAATAGAGATGGCCTGGTCTACAATAAAACAATATGTAGGCAGTAAAAATGTGAAGTGGAATCTCAATATTGTTATTGGGCTTATAAAGGAAAAGGTAAATTTAATGGGAGCACGAGAATGGGAGGTGTTGTGTAACAAGGTGAAAGCAGTAGAAGAAGAATATACTAAAAGCGACCACGTCGTGGATCTAATGACAGAACAATTCATTATAAGGGTTAGTGATGATAGTGATTACAGTACAGACAGTGACGATAATGGAGATGTGGATGGCGAATCTTCCAATGACGATGAACAAGTGCCTTCTACGAGTGCCTCCAGCATCCAACAGCAGCCTTGTTCCTTATCGCAGGATGATTTAATGGAAGGAATATCATTACTGTCAGATGAATAATATTTTTTGTGTTAAAAACTTAATTGTGGTTTAATTGTTACAAATTATTAGTCAGCGGGAAGAAAAGAGTGTGCAGGACTATTACTACAAGTATCTATATTCACTAGGCCCTAGTGACTAGGGGCATTCTATGCTAGGGGGTTATTTATATATAGGTTTCAACCTTGACGTTAACAAATGTTGTCAATAGAGAGTACCTATAGTTTATTTGACACAAAGTCCATTATTTACATCGGCTAATATCCCAATCAACAAAATATCAAACAGAGAAAAAATAGAAGTGAAGAAAGTCCTGAACACTCATTCCTTCACACTAACCCTAAAAACGCACTTCGGAATTATGCCGCGACTGTACACATGCGCAGTAATCCCCGCCAGTTTCTCCGAGAGCTCTTTATTCGTGGCACCGAGTGTACCTACTACTTACTCATCTAATCATTTGGTTATTAAAAAGGTTTTATCATGAATTAATAGGGTAACCATAATCTGAGTTATTAACTGGGATAAATAAATTGTTGATTAGTTTAGAAAAGGCTGTAATTTTTTAAAAATTTGCCCTATACTTGAAATCGCATTAATTCTTCGAGTTAGGACCGATAGGTTTGAATCATGACCCCGTTAACACCCTGTATAGAAAAGATTATCAAAGAAGTGACATGATATTTTATAAAAAAAACAATACAAATTAAGTCATTCCAAAAACCAATAAGTAAGTATATAAGTATTTATTTATTTCCCATACAATAAAAATATTTGACAATTTCTGCAAATCCCACACTATAATGACAATAACAATAATAACTATGCCTTAACTAGATACTTTTGCACAAAATAAATTATAAAATTAAAAATTCAATTCAATTCAATTCACACAATGCTATGCAATAACGTTTCTGTTTTATGATAATCCATGGTTGCTAGCCACTTTGTGACACGCAATTTAACCTCCCGTTGACTACATGTATGGGAGCTTAATGTATGTCTAATATGAGTCAGCCTTATGCAAGCTTAGACAATCATTTTCAGGAACAATAATTATGGGTAAAAATGTACTTTGGAGCGAGTGTCTCCATTCTAGGATGATATAGGAATAAAGACGCTGAAACTGAAACCGGACATATAAAGCCCCAGAATAAAAACAAACTTTATCTCCCAGCCTGTATCAAATTAAACGTTGATATATAGCAAGCGTGATGAAGACCCTCGAAATTCAGCACTGAATTACAGCAGTTCCACCCGTCACCAGAACTTTTTTTAGCTGATAAACGCTCTCACAAATTGCGCACATTTATACGGTAGGGTACCATTGACAAAATGGTACATAACGATCGACATTTTGGTCACTATTGCTTGGAGATATGATCAAAGTGTCGGTAGGTAGGCGTAGCGTTTGCTGGTACATAGATCGTCTAAAGGCGTCGCTAATGTGGTTTTGTATTTATTCCTCTTTGAGACCCGCATTCCAGCACATAAGAGTTATTTTCATTGGTCCCAACAATTTTCAGAAGGATTATAAAGATTAAACCCTAATTATCGGACTACTCTTGGTGATTCGTTTGCAATTGAAAACATTATTATTCGGTCTGATATGTTTTTATAAATATATCTTGACGATCACTTAAAATTCAGTACAATTAGTTCTAACGATCATACTATGTGTAGACGGCGCGATGCTCGATGAGTAAAAAGACCGAAATACGACTAAATTAACGTTTATTGTGCAACACACAATGAAATTTCAAAATTACAAAACAGACGCGGTGTTGCCTATGAGTTGAAAACAAAACGACTGACGACAGCGCCGCGCGCTAACGCGGCGAAATGTGCAAACTAAGTCACATCACATTCTCTATACATAAAACTAAATGATTTGTCTGAATGTTTTAACATTTCACACTTAGGATTAGACAAACATTGTACGTAATAAAATTACAACAGATTAGGTCATATAAAGAATTACTTTAAACTAACAGCTTATGTGTTTTATTTATGTTTCACTACAAAGATACAAAAGTATATTTGGTTCTATAAACATTGAGTGCGGACAGGCAAAGCCGCGGGCAAGACATAGTCATCTCACCTGGAAAGTTCTAAGGAGCGTTCGTAATATTTATAATCTACATACTATAGGTAAGTAATTATGGCTATCAAATTAAAAATGGAACGCGTCGCTAACATATCCCACCCTAGTGCTGACTCAGCACTCAGCATCAACTGGAATCCATGCGACGCGCGCCACAGGGCGTCGTAGGTAGCCTGACTTAGTCTTAACTTCCACGACCCTGATTCGACCATCTTTCCCGGGAAGTACTTTTTCCACCAGACCTTTCTGCCAAACATTGCGGGGCGAATCGGGATCCACAATGTAGACTAAATCACCTACCTGCAGTTGACGATTTAATTCTTGCTGCCACTTTCTTCTTGGGTTAAGCTCCGGTAGTACCTCCTTTCTCCATCTACGCCAGAACATGTCGGCTAAACACTGAGCCTTACGCCACTGCTTGCGCAAGTCCAGGTCTTCCTGAGTGAATGAACCAATGGTAGGAAGATTAGACGAGCTGCCCAAAAGGAAATGATTTGGCGTAAGACTTTCCATGCTACCAGGCTCCACTGAAACGTGTGTCAGTGGTCGACCATTGACCATATTTTCTACCTCGGTCATCAGCGTGCTTAAAACTTCTTCTCTAGGAGCGCGCTCGTTTAAAATTACCTTTAGGGACGTTTTTACGCTACGAACTAAACGTTCCCAAGTGCCTCCGAAGTGCGGGCTTGCTGGGGGAATAAAAACCCATTTTAGACCGACGTTCATACCTTCTAGCTTCAAAGCGTCACGGTCGAGCTCCACCAGAGCTTTTTTCAGTTCCGTATCAGCCCCACGCATGTTCGTCCCATTGTCGGAGTAGAGACAACGAGGCCAACCACGCCGTGAAGCCATCCGCCGCAGAGCCAGGATCAAGGAGTCAGAGGTAAGATTCGGTACAAGTTCGAGATGCACGGCTCGAACTGTTAGACAGGTAAATAGGACCCCATACCTTTTTTCCCGACGACGACCGACGGCGATCTCCATAGGCCCGAAAAGATCTAGGCCGCAGTGAGTAAATGGACGAAAATTGTGCGCCATTCGACCGGGAGGTAAGTCACCCATGCGGGGCACCTGAGGTTTGCATTTTCTCATTCGACACAACATGCATTGTGTCACGATGTTTTTAACAGTAGGCCTTAACCTAATCAACCAATAAAGTTGCTTCACCTCGTTCACGACAGCTTCTTGACTACCGTGAGCCAACTTTATGTGGTAGTGTCTTACAATTAACTTAGCAACCTGGTTGCCGCCTTCCAGGATTACTGGTCTCTTTGTTTCAGATGGTACACCAGAAGCAGCGTCTATGCGGCCGCCGCACCGGATGATCCCGTACTCGTCAAGGTAAGGTGATAGGCGTAGTAACTTACTAGAGCGACTAATACATTTTTTTTCTTTCACAGCTGCCAGCTCTTCGCCAAAGGATTGTGCCTGTGAGTATTTAATTAGCAAACGTTCCGCCTGTTGCAGCAGTTCACAGGACATTTCAAAGTTTTGTTTCCTACACTTACCTATAAAAAGTAGAACGTTCGCCGTGGCCCTCTTCAAACGTAGCCACGAGGAAAAACGCTCCGGCTCTGGTACAGATGGTGGCGTAGTATATGATGCATTTTGGACTACGGCTACACACTCTAAATCACTACTTGTAGTAGTACTGCAATTTTTGTAAGCAATTGTATGCTGGGGCCACGATGACTCATCGTGTAATAAAAATGTAGGGCCGTTTAACCAATCGCCAATGAAAAGCGAGTGATCAAATGTATCACGTGTTGCTAAATCAGCAATATTTAATTTGGTAGGTATATATCTCCACTCCTTGCTCTGCGTCAAATCATCAATCTCCCCTAACCTGTTCGCGACAAAAACATTGTAATTGCGCGAATCATTATTGATCCAGTGCAAAACGACTATCGAATCGCACCAAAAATATTTACGCGTGACATTAAGTTTATGCTCTTTGACAATAGTGTCCGCTAATTTAGCGGCTAAGACACTCGCTTGTAATTCCAAACGAACTACGGTCATAGGTTTCACCGGGGCGACTCGAGTTTTACTGGCAACAAATGCAACCACAGTTTGTCCTTCTTTGTTTATCCAGCGCCAGTAGGCCACAGCACACATTGCTTGCAAGCTTGCATCGGAAAATACATGTAGCTGTAGGTCATTATAATCGCTATCAGCTGATGCTACCGCGGGCGCGGGAGTACGTACCGTCGGCGGACGGGGTTGAGGATGTATATCCGTCTCGCTCCCACCCGTCGAGCGCTGTGCGCTAGATAAATAGCACCTAGGTATTCTTACCTTAGCAATCAGTTGCAGTATCCCGAGCCATTGAACCCATTTGTTGTGGATTTCATCGGTGATAGGGTCATCCCAGTTGACATTCGACTTCCAAGTGTCCTGAAGCATAATTTTACCTTGAATGATAAATGGAGCTAACAAGCCAAAAATGTCAAAAACAGACATTATGACGCGAAGTAATATTCTTTTACTAGGCTTTTTCTTACCATCGATAATGTCGACAGGAATGCGTTTCATCGACACGTCGAAGCCTAGCGCATCTTCAGCCGGGTACCATATAAGACCAAGTGTGCGTTCCCCTTGAGACTGCTTATCGACTTTGAACTTTATAGCAGCAGTACCTAGGGTCGACGCGGGCACGCTGTCGAGAACAGCTGGAATATTGCTAGTCCAGTTGCGAATTTCGAAACCCCCAGATTGGTGTATTTTTGTTACACATTTGACAGACTCGATCGCGGTGGTTTCTTCCTTAAAACTATCTATATAGTCATCCATATAATGCTGATTTTGAATGGCATCGACCGCCGAAGGCATAGATAATTCATAACGCGCAGCATTTTTATTTTTAATATATTGGGCTACGAATGGGGAGCAGTTAGCCCCGAAGATCAGTGACGTCATATTATATGTTTTTATTGGATCACTAGACTTTTCCCGCCACAGAAATCTTAAACAATTTTGATCTTCGTGGTTAATTTTGACTCGTAAAAACATATCTTTTATGTCCCCTGTCAGCGCCACCCTGTACTGCCTAAAACGTAGCATTATCCCGAATAAAGATACTAAAAGATCCGGGCCTGTCAGTAGGTAATCATTCAATGACAAACCTTTTGTTTTGGCTGCGGCGTCAAAGACCAGGCGTAACTTTTTTTTATTGGGGTTGTCGACCCCGAAGTGAGGTAGGTACCAGGTGCGCTGCGGATAGATGTCGTTACCTGTCAGCTGACTAGCGTAGTCATTATCAAACAAATGCTGCACCCGTTCGACATACCTACCGGCGAAATCTTGGTTCGACTCCATCTTCTTCTCAACAGATTTGAACCGTTTGAGGGCCGTGTCGTAGCTGTCATTCATCTTACAGTTAGGGTCTTTCCACGGGAGACTTACATACCAACGGCCATTAACCAAAACTGCAGATTCGTCGAGCTGCTTTCGAGCTCGTTCATCATCAGCGTTCAACCTCGGTTTGGAAGATACACCTAGTGCGTCTATAGCAAAAGAACGTTTAACCTCATCATGCAGTTCCTGTAGCTCGCGCTGCACTTCAAAATGTTGTTCCGTGATAAACAGCAAGCTGGCTGATTGTGTGCGTGCGCTGCTAGGCGCGGAGACCACACCGTGCACACACCAGCCCAGAGCGGTCAATGTTAACGACGGTTCCATTTGTTTACCTATCTTACACACTATCGGGGCTAACAAATGGTAATTATCTTGACCAATCAGTAATTCAGGTTTCAAATCGGTATCAAAAAACAATGAATTTTGGTTTTTCAAAAACTTCAAGTTATCAAATTGTAAACAATCGACTAGTGATATATTTTGTACAGGCAAGTTCAAATTCTTACAAGTGCGTATAGTCAGAGAATGCATTTTATTGTCCATACCTGAAATGTTCATTTTTACCACACTCGACTTGAGCTCCAGCTCGCTGTCCGACCAGGCGCCGCGCACGCGCACGGTGTCGGGGCGGCCACGCAGGCCGGCGCGCGCCGCCAGCTCCTCGCTCACCAAGGATATCGTGGAGCCGTCGTCCAGCAGCGCGCTCGTATGGATCACACCTCTGGGGCCGTGAATCTTCACCGGCACGACCTTCAGCAGGACCTTGTAGCTGTTCGCGTTGACGTGCGCCACCGTTTGGGTATCAGTGGCGGGCCTGGCGGGCTCGGACTCAGGTTCCGGCGGGGCCGGTGTAGGCTCCGACTGTGGCGCCGCGCTGGCGTCTCTCGCACTAGGCACGTAGTGTAGCAGACGGTGGTGGGCGGCTCCGCAGCCGTTCTTGTCGCAGGTTGGCGCGGGGCACGTTTCACGATCATGGCGAGCAGCTAAGCACTTGTAGCATATACCACTACGCTTAACATGGCTCCACCTGTCCTTACGCAAAGCCTTTTTAAACTTTCGACACTCCGTGAGCTTATGTTTTCCGGCACGGCAGTACATACACTTGTACTCGCTTTGATCGGACTGCACTAGCAGTGGGAACGCACGAGACGCACTATTATTATTATCTACGAACTTTTGAGGCTTATTTTCACTCCGCGCACTAATACCACTAATAGCACTTATGTTAGCCGTCGTAGATATCTTGATTGCCTCTTCGTTCAGGAAATCTGCCAATATCTCCAGGCGTGGCTTTCTGCCTTCTGCGATCAATGCGTAACTATAGTCCGCCCATTTAGAAATGAGTACGGCTGGGAGTTTGGATAACACGGTCGTAGCCACGTTAACACCTTTCAGGTACTCCTCTCGGCCGACGGCACGGACAGCCGCGACGAAATTCTTGATTTTGACCGAAAAAGTGACGATGTCCTTATGGTACTCAGGCGACATTGGCTGTAGCTTGCGTATATCACTCATGATTTTTCCCACGATTACGTCTGGATTGCCGAAGCGCAACTGTAACGTAGACATAATACTGTCGGGTGTGGAGACTGTTATCAGTAACGCTGACACGGCTTCTTTGGCCGCGCCTTGAAGGCATTTCCTTAACCTCCAAACATTCTCTCTGTCACTGTAGTTACATAATTGTGTGGAATCCTCGTACGCCGTTTTAAACTGCAACCATTCTATAGGGTCCCCGGAAAAATTTGGTAGGTCCCGGGGAGTGCTCATTCGGCTGAGCATGTTGGCGTTTCCACAGTTGGCTGTTACGGTAGCGGAGAGGTCCTTGAGCGCATTAGCCAGCATCACGGTGCCGTCGTGGCTTGCAGGCGCCGACGGCGGCGGCGGGCACGCCCCGTTCGATTGTACCGTCTGGGGAACAGGATCGTGCGATTCGTGTTGGCTACGCTCAAGCCACTTTTCAATATGTATTCTGGAATTTACTTCGCTATTGCGTGGACTGTAATTTTCTTCGTCGTCCAAAGCGGCGATTTCACACTGGAGCCGTTTGTCTATCAATTCCATTCGTATCTTGGCCTTCTGTTCTTCTGCAATAAGTTCCAGCTTCCTTCTGCGAGCATTCACGGATGATGACGTCGACATAGCACTCGCCTTGGAGCCAGGCGCCGAAGGTAACGAGGGGCGCTCCAACTTTTTCGAACTACCCACATTTTCGGGCGTTTTCTGATCCGGTGACTCTGGAAGGTTTTCTTCTGGAAGGTTTTGAGCAGATTGGTTTGCGGCGTCGTCTTGATTATCAGCATCTTGTTTTTCACTTACACCAAAGGCGGCATTTTGACGACGCGTGTTCACCATCGCGGGGGTGCGGTACATTTAGATGTTCTGCGATCCGGTTCGAAGACCACTTTGTAGACGGCGCGATGCTCGATGAGTAAAAAGACCGAAATACGACTAAATTAACGTTTATTGTGCAACACACAATGAAATTTCAAAATTACAAAACAGACGCGGTGTTGCCTATGAGTTGAAAACAAAACGACTGACGACAGCGCCGCGCGCTAACGCGGCGAAATGTGCAAACTAAGTCACATCACATTCTCTATACATAAAACTAAATGATTTGTCTGAATGTTTTAACATTTCACACTTAGGATTAGACAAACATTGTACGTAATAAAATTACAACAGATTAGGTCATATAAAGAATTACTTTAAACTAACAGCTTATGTGTTTTATTTATGTTTCACTACAAAGATACAAAAGTATATTTGGTTCTATAAACATTGAGTGCGGACAGGCAAAGCCGCGGGCAAGACATAGTCATCTCACCTGGAAAGTTCTAAGGAGCGTTCGTAATATTTATAATCTACATACTATAGGTAAGTAATTATGGCTATCAAATTAAAAATGGAACGCGTCGCTAACACTATGTTTGGTTTACACGAAGTTGTTGCAAGTAGGTAAGTTTAATTGATTCCGAGACTAATAAACAGCTTACCCACAGATCTCAAAAATTCAATAAATCGCAATAACATAAAATGAAAACTCAAAAAACATTTCTCCCTTTCCATCCTTAACCCCTAATTATATAACTAGGTACCTAATTTTCTTGTATGTAATATTACCAAATTGCTAGTTACTTTGTAATCTAATCTAATAGTGTAAATACCTACTTGTAATTATTTCTGCGTAACACGGATCCACGCACAAACCTACGTAGTTTTTTTGGTTCTTTCAAATGAACTTGTATTATATTTTGGTTTATAATAAATACACAAAAAAAAAACACAATACATATTGTTTTAATGTAAAAATCATTATAACAGCGCTACCAATGGCTCTACCGACTAATAACTCAATGATTTTGGATTTCATATACATTTTATAACAACATAACATAGCATCACGCCTTTAGATTTATGTTGTGATAGAGGGACAATTATGCCCGCTAATTTAATGTCATTATCGATAGTACTCGGTATTTGTAATGATAAACAAATATTAAAATGATTGGGAATATATTACTGTTACAAGTGAATTATTGTATTACATTAAAGTAAATTTTAAAATCTTATAACAACATAACATTGCATCACTCCTTTACATTAACGTTGTGATAGAGACATAATTATGCCCGCTAATTTAATGTCATTATCGTTAGTACTCGGTATTTATAATGATGAACAATTATTAAAATGATTGGGAATATATTACTATTACAAGTGATTTATGTTTTATTTCATTAAGGTCAGTTATTTTAAAATCTGCCACATTGTTCCTACGCATTCGATCACATGAAACAATTTTTGATACATTCAAAACTGTTATCGGCCTCCAGATTATTCAGTTAGTGGTTCTAACCAAAATTTTGATCAAACATTGCTTATAAATGGCCTTAAATTCAACTGGACAGGGGCAGTAAACCTCTGATCATGCAAATTGTGAACATGCGAATATGGAGACCCCATGAAATATGAAGTTCAACATAAACCAGGCACATGCGAGTAAAATCGCGATTCCTTATTTATAACTATAGCAACATCCAGTTCTCCAAGTTTGAAATGAAAAATCCTACCCTTTAACGATTTTTTCGTGACAAACTTGTCTGGCATTGCTATAGAAATTTGTAAATTTTCTTCTCAGGGAATCTTTTTCCTGTGAAATACGCGTTAGTCGGTTGCCGCTGTCTTACGTCGGGAAAAGTCACGTACTGTGGACATTGACGGCTATCGAACGCTCTAAGAGAGCGTTTGAAGATACCCTCGCGAGTCCCCGCCGTGACGTTGATCAAATATTTTCTACCGGAACAAAAGAAATACAACGCTTACCCTCCGGCTATGGGTCAAATAATGGATAATTGGACACACATTATGGGCAGATAACGACAGATTATTTGGCAAAAATCTATATCAATCATTGGTTGAATCCAACATGACATGTTATAAAAACTTTTGCGGACACATTAATTCAACTCTTTTACCAAATTCGGCGATTGTTCTTGCTGCTAAAATACAAAAATCCTGCAATTCATTCAAAAGCCGGATATTGAGCTCCCGTACATCAGCAAAATATTTATGTAAGTAGTTCATGAAGCTATTTGATGTTAGCTAGTTCGATCTCGATATTTATGACAACTCTATAAGCCACTCAGAAACTACCAAAACGCTTCAAGAGAGCTCTCATCCGAGCGGAAATCCAAACAATTTGGTTCCCGAAACAAAATAGTTCCATTTATAGTTTTAGGTGCCTGGAGGGTTGGTAGGAAACTTGTAAATGGTACTTGAAGTATAACACGCAGGCAAGAGACTTGAGTTTATGCTTATAAGTGGTTTGAAGTATTATTTAAATTAAATACCCTAAATCTGTTATTTAAATGAAGCATGTATGGGTTTGGCATTTACGATTAGCTAGCTCCAATAAGCTTCTGATAATAAATAAATAATAGATACTGGGTAACAAAGCTTCTTTAATGTGGCATACTCAACAAGACCATTAATTTAGTTGACTTTTGTCAAAAAAATATACTAAGCGTACACAGTATGAAAACCTGTATATATTATTCAAATATGAAACAGTTTCACCAACTATCTCTGAAAAACTTCAAAAAGCCTTACAGATTATTTTCTCTTTGTCTCACTTCAAAGGCAACCATAAAATTACTCACAAATATATAAGTAAGCTGAGTTAGGCCAATATTACTATAACTGGTACGTAACACGTATTAAACTGAAGAACTACTAGTATACCGTTTGTCAGTCTTACCTTGTGCTATGCTATTTAAACGTGAACGTTTTAATTATGGGCTAACTGTCAGTTTTCCATATTCTTTGGTTGATTTAAGTTAGTAGTATAGAGCTTCTAACGGCTTAACAGTTGTTGATTAAATGACAGTTTCCTAAGACTCCGCCTGACGGATTTCATTTAATTTTGCAGTCATCCTGACAGTAATGCGGGCGTGGCAGTGAGTCCAGTCCAGCCCCTTCCTTGTCACGCTGGACCGCGGACGACGGGCCTCCTCGAGGAGGTAAAAAAAGAACGGTAGCTAAAATCGACTTTTTTGGACTAACTAGACCACATTTGTGACTAGACAGATTCTCAAAAAGTGCCAGTTGGATTTAATGTCACACTGGTGCTGTATTTTACTGAGCTTGATAGAGTGATAGAATAACTTTGAGTGTTTGTCAAACTTTGAGTTGTCGGTTTTGCATTCAGACCTCAGATTGATATTGCCAAGCACGATGAGTTCGTGGTCTACAGAGTTCTTAATGCATTTCGAAATCACTGAAATTTTACTATTCATTACCATAATAGAACAAACACTGTCTTACCTATAGCGTGCTATAAAGGTGCTGTTATTACGAGCGGGTCGGATTAGGTTCCTTATCTGCGTTAATGGCCGGGATGTCCAGCCTTTTCTTTGTAACTGAGTACAGGGATCCATTTGTAAGTACAAAGTCGAAAGGCAAAGAAAAAAATATATGGTAGTAGTAGTAGATATCTTTATGTACGAATAGAGGGATTTTGGGTTATTCCTGTTAGAACATATTTCCAGATTCGGTTTATTTTTTATCCATGCAGACATTCCCAATGCAGCAAATGGAAAAATATAAAACATTTGTAGTTTGATGCTTATAAACCCATTTTTTATTCCAACAATTCGTAAAAAGGCCGGATATTGAGCTCCTTACATCAGATAAACATGAATTTAGTTCACAAAGCTATTTGATGTTAGCTTGTTCAGTCCCGATGTTTATGACAACTCTATAAGCCTCTCGGAATCTACCACAACGCTTCAAGACACCTCTCATCCGGACGGAAATCCAAACTATTTGGTGCCCTAAACTTAATAGTTCCATTTATAGTTTTGGGGTGCCTGAGGGTGCGATAGGAAACTTGTAAATGATATTTACTAAATCACGTAGGCAAGAGACTTGGTGATATGTGATGTGATGGCTTGGTGGCTGATAAGTATGAAAAGTAATAAAAGTTAAGTTTTTGGCACAGTAGTGTCGTGAATATGAGCTTAAGTGAGGGACAGAGCTATGCGCTATATATAGCTTTGTTCCTCACATTCCTATTACATTACCGTTCTTTTTCAGAGATAAAAAACCGGTCAAATGCGGGTAGCGCATCGGACCCCCACACGAAGGGTTCCATACCATTCTACTCGGAAATAAGTAAAACGACAGTCTCTTGTACGAGTATACATTTTTAATAATAAAATATTAAATACTAGGTAGGGCTACATTCAAGGCCATATACCGAAACATTGAAAAAGAGTTTTGTGTATATAGTATGTAAGTATTAAAATAACTACCCAGGTTAATGAATATCTTTGCTCATTGAAACCAGAAGTGGACAGAAATTTAGTAAGTTATTTACAGAAATAAAATCAAATATCATAAGAAACTTAACATAATTTATTACAATTCGAATGATCAATTATTCATCGTTTATATCATCGATAAATAAATACAACAAAATGACTAAAAAAATAGGGTTTTTTTCTTTTTTTGCGGACAATCTTACACAAATCGAACTAGGCCCATAGTAAGCTCAACAAGGCATGTGTTATGGGTACTAGAGGACGGTACATTTAGTAGAGATAAATACATAAGTAAATATATAGAAAACATCCAAGACAAAGAAACAAATATTCATGCCCTTCACACAAATATTTGCCATTACCGGGTTTAGAACCCAGGACCGCCAGCTTCGTAGGCAGGGTCACTACCCGCTAAGCTAAACCGGTCGGTAAATGGACATACCAATAATTTCTTGTAAAGGCGCTTCTTTTAATTCTTAAAAATCGGTATGTTTCATTATTAGTTGTGATAGCGGCAATCGAAATACAAGCTCTGTGAAAATTTCAGCTGTCTAACTTTTTCTGTTGATTCGGTAGATCCGTCCGTCCGTCCGTCAGTCACCAGGCTGTATCTCATAAATTATGATAGTAAGACAGTTAAAAATTTCACTGATGATGTATTTCTGTTGATGCTATAACAACAAATACTAAAAAGCAGAATAAAATAAATATTTAAGGGGAACCATACAACAATTCTTTCAATACCACATACAGACTTATGAATTGAAAGTACCAATAGCTTTGTAAACAACATTTTGCTATATAAAATCCAAATTTTTTCATTCCACACCATCCTTACTATTGTGCGGTGGTACGGAACCCTTCGTGCGCGGGTTCGACTCGCGCACGAAGGGTTCCGTACCTTTGACTTGACCATTTTTATTTTGATGCACTTCTTTAAAGTAAAACAGGTCGAAATTATTATCGTTTCGGCGGACTATTTCTGGACTATTTTTTGGCACAAATTTCAAACTGAAAGTCGTAGTCGGTCTGGAGATTTTTGATGATAGAGTATATGGAGTTTCTTTTTCCTGTGCGAGATTCAGCCATGAATCACCAATTGAAGTAGAAATTTCCTTTTTCAAACTCAAATCAGTTATGTACTCAGTTTAGTTTATATTTGATTAAATTTTATTTTTGCCATGTTTATGAGACTTAATTAAGTGTTTGACTTGTAAAAGTGCATTATGTTGCCTACTTGCAATAAATGATTTGATTTGATATAAAATGTTCAAGCTGTAATCCTCACCAAGATGTCTTAGACTTTCGAAAACCGGGGGTAGTTGGGACGGGTTGCGATTTTGAATCTTATGCCAGGGTAATACAATTTAAAACCCATATCGGAATAGTTACTTTATTTAACGCCGCTTGAATCTTTGAAGGACTAATTTTGAAATTTAGCATGTCATGTGGACTAATTCTTGAATATTTTTTGAAATCTAAATCAAGGCAAATGCTAACAAATGCTGCCTTGCATGTCATCCCATTTATACTATGTACCTCTCAACTTAACATAATCCAAGTGCTTAAGTATATTTTCTAATAAAAATGGTAATATAGTGAAATTTTAATGGGCTTAGACGTGCTTCTTTCTACTTTGTGTGGCTTGAAGTACTGTAGCTCTCTGTCGTTATTTTTTCATCGTTTATTTATCAAATTTTTATCACTGGAAAATAGAACAGCCTGCAAGACATCGTTGTATTTTTACAAAGACGATCATTCCATTTGCGTGGTAACATGTGATACTCCCGAAGCGCGTTTCAAAATAAATAAATGAGGAAAATAATTGTAACAGGCATCGTGTAACATAGAGATTTAACGCTACCCTCTGGAACGGACGCATGTTGTTTGCCAATGTATAGTCGATAGTCATCCACATCTTCGTTGCCAGGAATTTAAGTTTATAGGGCAACTTCCTAAAATAAAATTAAAATGAAATGTATATAAAAATATCTGTGCCACTGGCTTTTTTACTTCCCCTGATGAGACATTCCAGCGGCGTGCATCGATATTGTGACCGATGACGACGTTAGAGTTGAAATGAGAGTGGTTTTGCTACACCCTGCATTTTGAGTGACAAACGTCGCTCACTCCTCATAATTCAGATTCATCCTTGAACGGAATAAATTGCTGGTAATTTTCGGGGTCATTTACCACGCTCCGGGATGCCAATGATACGCTTCTCAAACTTTCGTCCATCTCGCAACTTACATTATACCCTTTGATATACAGTATTGCTTGCGACAGGCTTGTTTGAGTTTGGCATGTAGGGCAGTGGGCACTGTTCCAAGTCCCTACCTACCAACAAATATGATGTCGGCTAATTATTGTGATTTAAAAAATATACGTAATCAAAATTTTTAACTTCAATACCCACGGGATTATCATTTATGTTTAAATAATAATGGTTTTATGTAAAATATGGGTACTGTTTTGACCTATGACTGTAAATCCACTTTTTGCCTGGAGAAAATACTGGATTGTCTGACTAAATTACTGAAAAGCGACAAAAAATGAGGTTGACTAGAAGGACTGGCTTCGACTGACAAAATAACTGAATTGTGCGACTAGAAATCTAAAACAACAACTTGAAAACCTTAATTCGATTAACTTATGTTACAAAACAAGCGTTGGATTTTATTATACTTACATGTTCAACCTGACTCGAAGGATGTTTATCCTTGGCTTGTGTTTAAACGATTACCAAAAATGCACCTATTTTACTACTGAAATGACTGCCAGAATAGATAAATTTCGACCAAATTGTGTTTGGATAAATGATCACCAAACTTCTTTTTATGTTTTGTGTACTTATTTTTATGTTTTAAGTAATTTTTGTTGTTCTCACATGTTCAACCTAACACAAACACGCCCACTTCGCGTAGACTGTGTTTAATGGTTTTATTTTGCCAATAAGCGATGGCTAAACCATTCAGAAATTTAGTTGAGCAAATTTGTATTTTCAGAAAATTTCAGAAAAATCCTCTGTTCATGGTCATTCGCTCGATTGATTTGTATTTGTCCTTTTTTTAGTGCTGTAAAATATATTTTAAAAACAGTTTTCTAAAAAAAAACTATAAGTAGGGAAATTATCACCGTAGTATAAATAATTGTAATGCCAAGACATAGACCGTATATAAAAATAGACACCTTAAGCACCCCAATCTGTATGGGAAACATCCGTGTCAATTTTTGAACAAAAAAAAAAACAATCAGATCATTAAGAGCAAATACACTTTATCTAGGAGTCATAAGATTGGTGATAAGCTGATTTTTGGTACAATGCAGTAACGTAAGACACACAAATAAGGTGCATTTGACATCTACCTAGAGTATTGGTCTGTGGCAAAGAACTATTTGTTGAGACATGTTTTTGTTGCTGTTGGTAGTATGGGGAAGATCTTCTGCACGGTCTTTTAAGGATTCTTTTTATGAACTCTGTTCCTCCGATTAAAATTACGCGCTACCACGGGCCAATCCCCTCAAACAAACAGGTAATTTTTACATATTAACTCTTGTTGCTAGAATCCTCCTTTATTGATGAAGGTTATAGCGGATGGAATCAAAGCAAACAGACGCAGCTGGATATTAATTTTCGATGAGACTTGACCGTTGGGTTTAGGGTTAATATGATAGATTATTTTATTTCCTTCCATGAAATAATTTTCAAGATTTAAATGAATATGTTAAGTTTTCAGAAAGGCTGCCCCATTTTACCAGTCCTAAACTAAAGGTATCAATGAAGTTGATTCTGTTTCTCACTATATATTCACTTATTTTACATATTATGATATAGCCTTATAAAAAGATGCCATCTTTCGTTGGTAAAATTATTAATCACATCTACCAGGACGACATTTATCACTTTACTCGTTGCAGTTTGTGCGTTCGGCTGAAAGTGATTTGGTTACGAAATACAAATGCTTTTAATATAATGAACCCATGCTGTTTTTAGTCTCTGGGCTAATGCCAAGAGCTAATGCTAAGACAGTGATAGAATTATCATAGTAAAAACAAAGAAAAATCACTAGAACCCAAGACGCATTGTTTACTGGTAGCGTGGCAGGTAGACATTAAAGCTCTGTCATCTTTACAAACAAGCACGTAGACTCGTCTCACAGTTTCAGTAACAGAACTTCTCTGTTATGTTAATTCCAAATCCCGGCCAATCAATGCAGGAGAGTGAAAGCCGTCGGGAATTCAAGACGACAACATTTATTAACTTACCTCGTCTTCTCGTTAGCTCCGGATACTCTCCTGAATACGTAAACGTGTCATTCGTTTGAGCGAAGCTGTTGACAAATACTCTGCAGATACATTCATGTAATTAGATGCTGAACGATCAGTCCCCTTATCTCCTCAAATTATTTAAATTATTTATATGACTTCCCACCTTCGATATTCCACATTTTCTGGTCTACCAGAACCTACCTCTAGTTAGGACTTAAGGAGCCGGAGGCATTTTCATTAGTCGTATTGAAAGAGTCAGTAAGTGTTTCAAGGGGTATGTTCAAATTCAAAGATAAAATTACTATATTACTGTAGATATTTACACTAAGTAAACGTTTTTTATGCCTTTTATCTACATTGGACTAGTGTAGGAAAACAAACGCGAAGCAACTCCCGCAGATCGCTGGTACTCTCTGTCTTGGTCTTCGTCTTAATTTTTTCATATGATCTACTATTGCACCAAGTGTTTGGTCTATATTACTCCCTAGGACCACCTCGTTTTGTTTGCTCTCAAGCTTGCTCTTTATTATTGTGAGAAGTAGTAGTAAGAGAGTATATCTTTCATAAGGTGTAAGTTATGCATAGCTCGTATTGTTTGCAAACATCCAAAGGACTCACACTGTTCTACACAAATGCCATTGTACACTATCGAAACGCTTCTGAATATTCAGACTACTTCATGTGACAGCTGTGTCAAACATAATAAAACATCCAAAGGGTTTATTTTAACTCCTCCAGATGGAAAATAAGAGTGGTTCTATACTCTGAACAGATCTATAAAGGGTGTAACAGAAAAGTGTAGTCAGAAGGGTTTGATAGGGACATCAGGCTCATCAAGTTTTTTATTGAAATCAACCGATTAAATTAGGACACCAGGACAGTTTACTTTGGAGTGGGCATTGGGACTGTAAGCGATATTTTCGCGAGAACTTGTTCCAAAACAAATTCAACGGCACTTTTTTACGGCAACTCCAGGCTAGCGATGCTGGCAGAATCAAGTATGTCATATTGTATTCTAGATAGATTTATGAAACTTGTGTGTTACAATTAAAATGGGGTTCTCTGTTTTGAACAGGTGATCAGACCAAAGTACATAATATATTTGCGTATAGCTTTTAGTGAGCTGTATTGGAATTAATTTTTTATTATTATTACTTATATGAATTCCAGAAAATTGTGACATTAATTAAGAACTGATAATTAAAAATCCTTATGATTGATTTAACTTCGACGTACAGGCTTGTCAATTGATTACGGGATATTCTTGATGCCATAGGTATCGGCCATAACAATGTCGGTCTTCATCGATTTCTTCTTTCTTCCTTCTTCTTATAGAGACATTATGAAACTATAGAAAGTGTTTCAGAAATGTAACATATTGCAAGAAATATTTCAGATGCCCAGAATACTTAAGAATCATCTTAAATATTCTGGCACCCAAAAAAAATATTTTTAAGAGATAACATAATATTTTATTATTTTCACAATTATTTTTACATTTGCCTAGAAAACAAAACATGGATTTGTTAAAATTTATTTGTTAATAAAAAAATGTCGTAAGTGTAGCATTGTAATTTATCAATTACAGGAAGTTAGTTCTGTTTCATCAATTATTAAAGTGATTTCTCAAACTTAAAAAGTGGCAGTTAACAACATTTCTTTTGCTGTAGGTATGTATATGTTTAATATTTGAATAATTCCCTAGAATTCTCCAGGATCCCATCATCAAATCTTGACCTAATTTCAATGGGACAAATTGGTAGGTTAACCTATTTTCTCGAACAAAACAATATTTTTTCAAATCGGTCCATCCGCCTTAGAGAAATCTCTAAACAAAAAATAATAATAAAAAACAACATTGAAGGTCCCAACGAATTGAGAAACTCCTCCTCTTTTGAAGTCAGTTAAAAATAGTGGCAGTGGAAAGTGGAAGTGGGAACAGCCACCCAGTCCTATATAAGATCAAGTCAAGCTGTCGCCTTACTTACTCCGCTCCCAATGTTTGGCCATCAAGGATTTACGGTTCTTTTAAGTATATGAGACTATTTATTGCATCGAACGTGGCTGCAAAATATTTTTCATTACTTATACGACGACTGGATTAGCCTAGCGGGTGACCCTGCCTACGAAAGTGACGGACTTTGGTTCAAATCCCAGTAAGGGCAAATATTTGTGTGATGAACATGAATATCTGTTTCTTAGTCTTTGATATTTTCGATGTATTTACATAAGTCTTTATCTCTATTAATAATATCGTCGTCTAATACCCATTATACAAGCTTTATTGAGCTAACTATGGGCCTCTAATATTCATTATATTTACTAATATTTATTTATAACCGAACCACTTTTACATGTTACATGCCTGGTTCTTTTAAAATACTTATCTTGATGTATCAGATGAGCTTCTTTTCACCAGGGCCATAATTTTAAATATAATACTGTAGAATCCATATAAGTGTTTGTGGAAAGTGACGGTATGCATGAGTTATTTAAAAGTACCCTCTTTGTAAAAGTTATTTATTTAGAATAATTCCACATTATTATTTTTTTAAGTCAGAAGACGGCTGGGGCGTTAGCTAAACCGAAGGGAATTTTTTAAAACTCAAATTGCCCCGTTGGTTTCACAAATGCAGTTTTACGTACAGATTCCTCTGCCATTGGGACCTGATAGTAACCCTGCGCAAGATCTAGTGTAGTAAAATATGTTTTTCCTGCAAGACAAGCTACCTGGTCATCAATGTGCGGCAAGGGATAGCGATCCTTGATCGTACGGGCATTTAAAGCTCGGTAATCAATACAAAGACGATGATCTCTTCCTCTTTTCTTAATGAGCACTACAGGGCTAGCATATACAGACATAGAATTTCTCACGATGCCTGCGTTAATAAGATCCTGCACTTTTTCATTCACTATTTCATATTCCTTATGAGCCAACCGGTATGGCTTGAAATTCACTGGTTGGTCAGTGGTTGTTTGAATATACATTTTTATTAGCTCGGTACAACCTAAATCTTTTGTACCCTTAGCAAACATGTACCCGAATCAGTTCAGCAGTTTAAGAAGCTGGTCATGCTTCGCCTCACTTAGCTCGCCCACATTCACATCAGATAAATCTAAGCCACTATTTGTTTCCGGATTTTTTTCAACTGTCATTACATTATTCGCATTGTTTTCTACTACGGTGACAGGTTCAGCGCGAGCCACTAATCTACCGGATGTCCACTCGATATCGGTTTTGCCAAGATTAATTACTTTTAAGTAAAAATCATCTGATTTTACTACTACTCCCGGTATGATATAGGCGGCACAGCCTACCTCAAAATATACTGGATGCGACTTAACTGTAGTTATTTCCTTTGTATTGCACGAAATGTGAACATCAATATACATTACACTGTGCGCGGGAATAGATACTGCATTTCTCAAGTATACCGAGTATTTATGTTTATGTACACAGTCTGAGGGAGCCAACAGAATGTCTGAGAATGGTGCCTCGATTTCGTTAGTAGGGAAAAAAATACTTAATTCTTTTTCGCAAGTAAGCTGGCATTGTCTTGATTTTTCAATTCTTTGTCCTATTATTAGATCGATCTCTGTCAGATCATTCACATCCCATGTACGGTGATCAGATCCTACGAAACTTGAAAATGCTGTCATGATCTTCCCGTTATACCATTCTACCGTGTTCACATTCGGGCAGTAAACCAGGCCTAAATGTCTCTGTGGAATATTGTTTCTTTCAAACAAAGACTGAACCAAGCGACCCACCAGCTGTGATCCATTATCCGTAAGGATCGTTTGAGGTACGCCATGCATCAGGAACACATGGTATTTAAGGCGTTGAGCGATCATTTTTCCAGTGGCGCCCTTCAAGGGAAAAGCCAAACAATATTTGAAGAAGTAGCAGACCACAAACAACAAGAAGGTATTGCTGTCTGGAAGCAGCGAGTGGACCAACTAAATCAATACTTATGCACTGGAATCGTCGCGAGCAAACTGAATGATTACCCATAAGGCCGGGTTTTTACAAATTGATATATTTGTAGGCCGTACAAACTTCACAAGCTGCTACAACGGTTACTACCTGCTGGTAAATCCCTGGCCAAAAGTATCTAAGCTTAAACTAAATATGAGTTTTATCTACGCTCAAATGTGCCGCCGTTGGCGTCGAATTTTAAGCGAACACGATGTCAACTCTGTACTCTGCTGGAATCACCTCCTTCCACTGAAAGTCTCCTGCCAGGATATCCTTGCCCTTCCTAAAACAATGCAGATGACTGTTCTCGATTTAATATTAGGCCAAAGAATTAGGTGCGTCTACACAAACCTTAAACAGCTTCAGGTATCATTCGTATAAAGTTTGCTCTGCCGACGTTATGGCTGCCACCGAAACTAACCTTGACAGAGCATCGTCTTCCCTGGTACAAGACAAAGCCCTGCATTTTTGAGCCCGGTCCTCATCAGTAGCTGCTGCCCGAGTGAAAGACCCACGCCGCCAGGACTGCCCATTGAAGCTGCATCTCGCTGCCAGCATTTAGGTCGTATACCTTTGCCCTTACGCCAGAAAGAGACCCAGCCGTGAAAGAGCGAAGCCGGTATCTATGTATCCAGGTTATGTATCCTTTAGCAATTGTTTACCGTAGGATCTCTTGAACATAACTCTGACTGTCTGAACCTTGAGTAATCTATTTTTCCTTGCCAGCCGCACCTACAGGAAGTCACCCTCTAGGCAGGTAGGAAAACAGATTCGAACGACCCTAGACAGAGTAGCCGAGGCTGACGCGGTTCGAAGCCGCTGGAACCTCAGTCCCAAAGACGTGATATTTGGCGCCCTTTGTTTGTTAACAAAGAGTTATGAGCAGCCATTGCATTTTAAAGTGATGCCGTGTTTATTCCGTAGGTGTGTCTGTTATTTTTTTTGTTTCCTTGTGTGCTTAGAATTCTAAGCTTGTGTAGGTATTTTTTTTGGACAAAATTTTCTTCAGAAGTGGGGGAATGCCCGATCGTGACTATTGACGCTCCGTCATTTTTATTAAAATTTAAAACAATATGGCTGCAAAAGCTGTTGAAAACGCCGTACGCGAGTTGACGACTACGATATCCGCGCTAGTGATTAAAGTCAGTGCACTCAAAACAAAAATTGAGGCTCAAAACAGCCTAATTACGAAGTTAACTTCGCCGCAATCATCGACAGCGGCGATTACGACTACCCCCAAGGGCGCTCAACAAGCGGCTGCTCAGACAGCGCTGCAGCGCCCGGTGAGACAAGTACGTCTAAAAGCTGCCATCACCGCAAGCGGTAAACTCAACGCTGCGAAGCTGACTGGTGCCAAACCTACTGCGCGCGCTTCGTTATACAGCGCCAGCGCCACCACTCCGCCAACACCCGAGCCGAGCCAACCGCCACCGGCTGAGGATGTGGCCACGAAAATCTCGACTACAAACGACCAACCGATGACCCAAATACAACCACTCGCCTCCACCAACACCCCTACGGATCAGTATTCGTCTGACACATTTAATAATTCGACTGAAGACCAATGGGAAACGGTCAAATCAAAACGTGCCCGTAGACGTAGCCAGCGTGCAGTGACTGTAGGAACAGGAAAAGAAGATGACTTGCTACAGACGGTGGAATCCCTGAAGTACATTCAAGCCTGGTCCTTCACACCCCAAACCACGACAAATAATGTGACCAAATTTTTAAACAAAATTAGAAGTAGCGAAGACTTCTATGTTGAAAAGCGCGAAATTATGTCAAAAAGGCACGCATCCTTCATCACAGGAATCCCAGAGAGCCTGTACCCGGCGTTCAGCTCGCCCGCTGTATGGCCACCACGAGTCCGGTTCTCCGACTGGATGCGATTTCGTCCACGCCCCCGCGAAACTCCGCGGGGCAACGATGACAACGGCGACCTCCACTCCCGTGGCCCGACCTCGTGAATAGACACTACCAGCGCAAGCGGCTTTGTGCGCGAGCGATCCGGCCGCGCGTGACTCATCATCGCGCATAGCAACAAGTGATCCTAGCGTTCTTACAATCTCAAACCAAAACATACGGTCATTAGACAAGAAAACACAGCGTTTAGAAGTTCTTCTTAAAAGTGACCTTGCATGTGACATTCTTGCTATAACGGAGCATTGGCTGACGAATGAAAAATTAGAAAGTGTTAATATAGATGGATACGCGCTCATATCTAAATATAGTAGGTCTAAGTTATCACACGGCGGGTCTTGTATTTACGTCAAGTCCACTTTAAAAGTAGTTGAAAATATTGATTTCACCACACTATCAGTGGAAGAATACTTTGAAGTCTCGGCTATAAATGTAACAGACTATAATTTAATGATTGTAGGTATCTACTCTAATGGTAGTAAAACTAATGACTTCCTAAGGTGCTTAGATGATTTGCTCGACAAGCTATGTGACATCGAATTAGATTGCATTATTGTCGGGGACGTAAACATAGACTGGATCGAGGATTCGTCCGAGAAGGATCGGCTCCACGATATACTGTCGGCCCACGGCATGAGGAACGAGGTAGACTTCGCCACGCGAGTGACGGCCACTACCGCCACCAGCCTCGACCACCTGTATAGCAACCTAGCCGAGGGCGCGGTGCGCGCGGCGCCTGCCAGCACGCACCTCAGCGACCACCTCGCCGTGCGCGCGCGCGTCACGCGCCACCCCCGCGCGCTTGTGCCGCCCGTCCGCACCGTGCGCCAGCACACGCAGGCTAACTGCCGCAATTTCGTCGCGTCTATTGCGAGTGTGGACTGGCAGCACATTTGGTGCCAAAAAGGTGAGTCGATCGAGGATTTGGCCGCGTCTGTGATTTCTGTAATTAGCAACAAGTACGACATTTGCTTTCCACTCACACGAAAACCACACCCAATACGCCAATCATGGGTTACACATGAGCTTCGAAACATTCAATCATTGCTCTTCGATGTTCTGGAGCTCTCGTCTGCTCATCCTGATGATACCATTGTTACGGAACTCATTGACAAATTAAAAAACCAATACGACAACCTGGTCAAAAATAAAAGAGCACACTTTTACACGAGCGCAATCACGTCCAGCACGAACGTGAGTAAAGCCATGTGGAACGTGATTAACAAAGAACGAGGGAAAAGCAACCGTACTTGTGTAGACTTCACGGATGTGGCCGTAGACTCAAACGGCATTAAATTTAGCAGCAAGCAAGCCGTGGTGGATGCGATGAACGCTCGGTTCGCCGGTGCCGCCGCCGCGTGTGGAGCCCCGGCCGCCGACGTGCCGCGCGCCTATCGTGCCCTGCACGCTGCCCGCCCACCTGCCGACCGCTCCCTGAGACTGCGCCTGTTTACAGCGGACGAGGTACATCGCATCATATCCTTTCGGATTCCGCATAAGCCTACCAAGGATATCTACGAGACCTCGATGGAACTCGTCCACCTAGCTGTTAAACCGTTGGCACCAGTTCTCACTGAATTATTCAACGAGTGCATTAGACGAGCCGTGTACCCAACAGCGCTAAACAGGAGCAAAATCGCTCCGATATTCAAGGGAAAAGGAAAGAGGGAGAATATCGATGGATACAGACCAGTGGCCGTAGTACCCACGGTATCGAAGATCCTCGAAAATGGTCTCTGCGCCCGACTTCTTGAATTCCTCGCGTCGACTGATGCGCTGTCGGAGCGACAGTATGCGTACCGCGCGGGCCGCTCGACGACTGCACTGGCGCGGAAGGTGGTGCGCCGAGTGCTCGAGGCAAGAGAGAGGAAGTTCCAGGTCGCAGTTCTCTGCTGTGACCTCTAGAAAGCATTTGATGTTGCCGATCACGGCGTGCTCGCCGCTAAGCTCCGTCACTACGGTATAGTCGGGGGACATTTATGTCTACTAACAGACTTCCTGCGAAAACGCTCGCAGATCGTCGTTGGTGATGGAGGGAGAACGAGATCAGAACAGGTGATGACACATATGGGGGTTGCTCAAGGCTCTTCGGTATCCAACATACTATTCTCACTACTTCTGAATGACCTGCCACAAGCGATGACCTCCAGCGAATTAGTCATGTACGCAGATGACGTGGCAGGAATCATCACTGACAGGAAAATTGGAGGCCTTGAACAAAGCCTAAACCATACTATCACTGAACTGTCTCACTGGTTCCGTAACAACGGTCTCGTTCTCAACATAAAGAAAACTCACTTCCTCCACTTCAACCTATCAGGTCGCCGTCTCGTCCCACTGAACGTCCAAGTGGACGGAATGCGGGTCGATCAGGTGGAAGCGACAACGTTCCTTGGCTTCGAGCTGGACCGTGGACTCACATGGCGCGCTCACGTGGCGCGACTGTGCGCGCGACTAAGCGGCTCATGCTTTGCGCTGCGGCGGCTGGTGCGCACGGTGCCGCGCAGTGTGGCGCGCGCGTGCTACTTTGCCACGGTACACTCGCTGCTGCAGTACGGAGCCGAGCTGTGGGGGCACGCGGCGAACTGGGAGAGAGCATTCAGGATGAAAAAGCGAGCCGTGAGAGCGATAGTCCAGGTCCACCGAGACGTATCGGTAAAACCTCACTTTAAAGCGCTGCACATCTTGACGCTCCCGTCCATCGTCATACTCCAGGTGGCCGTGTATATGCACGAGAACATCCACTCTTTTCGCAGGCATCACGATATCCACGGACACGCGACCCGCAACGGTCACAGGCTCAGGACGGTTTCACACACCCTGGCCAAGTCATCGAAGTTGACTCACGTCATGGGTCCGACAGTATACAACCGCATACCAGAACATATTAAATCTGCGCCTAATTCCGCATGCTTCAAAAAGTGACTGAAACACTGACTTGTCGAGCAAACCTTCTACTCATTCGCTGAGTTCGAAGCGACCAATATAAAATGTGATTCCAATTTAATGAAATTAAAAACTAATTTAATTTAATATTCAAATTTAATGTAAAACTTTATGGCAATTTTAATTTTAAATAATGGTATCTTAATTTATGGAATGCATTTTTATGTGTCTGACATTTTTTATACAGATGTATATTAATCAATTTTTAATTTAAAATATGACATGTAATTGACACTTACCAATAAATATATTTCAATATTTCAATGTTTCAATGTTTCACATTCAGTTAGCGCATGGGCAAATTTGAGAGTGACCTTAAATCCGCAACTGCACTGGCCAATCCACCTGATCTTGCTGGCATTTCCTGAGACTTCTCCGAATGCAAATCATTAATTAATATCATCATAATTAATCATTAATGTGCAGCTATCTCGAAATGTCGAAGTGTCACATGGAGCAGCTCACCTGCGGTTCGGACAAACACGAAATGGGGACCCGCCGCAAGGTATTGCTGCTTCATGGTGTGGAGGAGAACTCCGATGTATAGCCATGTGAAGTATATTTCATCCACAGCAAATTTTGTGACAACCTCATGGTGTCAATGGAGTGTCTGATTGCTATTCACGTCGCCCACATACTTGGTGCCAAAAGGGACAAGAGCAGGCTTGTGCATTTCTCATCCCATAGAGCGAGTGCGGAAGTGTGAGTCAGCAACAAGTGCCTCAAAGGGACTACAATAACCATCTCCGAGTTCCTCACGAAGTCTCACTGGTTCCGTAACAACGGTCTCGTTCTCAACATAAAGAAAACTCACTTCCTCCACTTCAACCTATCAGGTCGCCGTCTCGTCCCACTGAACGTCCAAGTGGACGGAATGCGGGTCGATCAGGTGGAAGCGACAACGTTCCTTGGCTTCGAGCTGGACCGTGGACTCACATGGCGCGCTCACGTGGCGCGACTGTGCGCGCGACTAAGCGGCTCATACTTTGCGCTGCGGCGGCTGGTGCGCACGGTGCCGCGCAGTGTGGCGCGCGCGTGCTACTTCGCCACGGTACACTCGCTGCTGCAGTACGGAGCCGAGCTGTGGGGGCACGCGGCGAACTGGGAGAGAGCATTCAGGATGCAAAAGCGAGCCGTGAGAGCGATAGTCCAGGTCCACCGAGACGTGTCGGTAAAACCTCACTTTAAAGCGCTGCACATCTTGACGCTCCCGTCCATCGTCATACTCCAGGTGGCCGTGTATATGCACGAGAACATCCACTCTTTTCGCAGGCATCACGATATCCACGGACACGCGACCCGCAACGGTCACAGGCTCAGGACGGTTTCACACACCCTGGCCAAGTCATCGAAGTTGACTCACGTCATGGGTCCGACAGTATACAACCGCATACCAGAACATATTAAATCTGCGCCTAATTCCGCATGCTTCAAAAAGTGACTGAAACACTGACTTGTCGAGCAAACCTTCTACTCATTCGCTGAGTTCGAAGCGACCAATATAAAATGTGATTCCAATTTAATGAAATTAAAAACTAATTTAATTTAATATTCAAATTTAATGTAAAACTTTATGGCAATTTTAATTTTAAATAATGGTATCTTAATTTATGGAATGCATTTTTATGTGTCTGACATTTTTTATACAGATGTATATTAATCAATTTTTAATTTAAAATATGACATGTAATTGACACTTACCAATAAATATATTTCAATATTTCAATGTTTCAATGTTTCACATTCAGTTAGCGCATGGGCAAATTTGAGAGTGACCTTAAATCCGCAACTGCACTGGCCAATCCACCTGATCTTGCTGGCATTTCCTGAGACTTCTCCGAATGCAAATCATTAATTAATATCATCATAACTAATCATTAATGTGCAGCTATCTCGAAATGTCGAAGTGTCACATGGAGCAGCTCACCTGCGGTTCGGACAAACACGAAATGGGGACCCGCCGCAAGGTATTGCTGCTTCATGGTGTGGAGGAGAACTCCGATGTATAGCCATGTGAAGTATATTTCATCCACAGCAAATTTTGTGACAACCTCATAGTCTCAATGGAGTGTCTGATTGCTATTCACGTCGCCCACATACTTGGTGCCAAAAGGGACAAGAGCAGGCTTGTGCATTTCTCATCCCATAGAGCGAGTGCGGAAGTGTGAGTTAGCAACAAGTGCCTCAAAGGGACTACAATAACCATCTCCGAGTTCCTCACGAAGCCTAGGCATGACGTGTTCGTGACGGCGAGGAAGCACTTCGGCATGAGCAATGTGTGGTCGACTGATGGCAGGATAGTGCTGCTTCTTCCGTACAAGTCTCGCGCCAAGCTCAAGTATATGGCGAAACTGTTGCCGCACACTAGCAAGATTTCCAGCAAGGAAGCGCACTTGCTAGTCGACAAGCAGAATAAGCCAGCTGCAGGCACTGCGGCGACTGGTAGCAACGAGGCAAGGTCAGAAGCACCGTGGCCGCAAAGCGTCAGGCAGCAGTATAGATGGCAGAAAAGAAGTGAGACGAATCGTCCATCATATTATTGAGGTCGATGCCATCGCAGAATTCGTCTACGCATTGATCGTCTGGTCATCTTCCCATCTGTGTTGATCACGTCGAGCTGTTTTGTCTCATTGTAATTTCTACAAAGAATGTAGAAATAATTTTCATAACCGTTTTCTTTTCAATTCGCCACGAATTTTTTTATTTTATTTTAATTCACAACAACCTTCACTCGCTTACATTGTGTGTTTGTTTTGATTTGATCATGACATTATATATATTTTTTTACCTTGTGCACCTTGACTGCCTTATTTAAAGTCACAGACTTTAAATAAGGCGGTCAAGATACTATGACCAGATCAGACTCTTCTTGAGTGAAGTCTTAACAATTTTTATTGCTGTAATCTTCAGCTGGTAGGTTTTCGAGGACTCTTGACTCATAGCTGGACAGGATGCTATCGGAATTTTTTGCGACCTCTCGAAGGCGTTTGATTGTGTTGATCATAATACGCTATTAATTAAATTAAATCATTACGGAGTTAGAAATAAAGCGTTGGATCTACTAAGATCATACCTAAGCAATAGAATTCAAAAGGCAGAAGTTAACGGCGTAAAATCTGATGGATCGGGTGTTAAAATTGGCGTTCCACAAGGTTCCATATTAGGCCCTTTCTTATTTCTGGTATATATTAATGATCTGCCTTTCATGGTGGAGAAATTAACTGACATAGTGTTGTTTGCTGATGATACTTCACTGGTCTTCAAAATTGAAAGACAAAAAGGAGAATTTGATGATGTTAATGGTGTATTGTCTTTAACCTTGAATTGGTTCACAGTTAATAATTTATTGTTAAACGCTGGTAAAACCAAGTGTATCAAATTCTCACTTCCAAATGTCAGGCAAGTTGAGACCAGTTTAGTGCTAGACAACAGCACGTTAGAATTTGTAAATGATACGAAGTTTCTTGGAATAACCATTGATAGCAAATTGCAGTGGGGACCCCACATAGATAAATTGGCTGGTAAATTAAGTTCTGCGGCTTACGCTGTTAGGAACATCAGACAAAGCACGGATGTGGCTACATCTAGGCTAGTATATTTTAGTTACTTTCATAGTGTGATGTCCTATGGTATCTTGTTGTGGGGGAAAGCAGCGGATATTCAAACTATTTTTATTTTACAGAAAAGAGCTATTCGAGCAATTTATAATTTAAAACGAACAGACTCCTTAAGAGAGCTTTTTAAAGAAATTGACATACTAACAGTAGCTAGTCAATTTATTTTCGAAAATATAATGTATGTACGCAAGAACCTTACAACATTTTCCAAACTTAGCGATAGCTGTAATGTTAACCTAAGAAATAATCACAGACTATGTTGTAACGTTGTAAGTTACCGTTGTCTTCACTCTATCATTAACTGGTCTTATTTTGAATTTAAGTAGTAATTCTCTTAATAAAACTGCCAAATGAGGCTGGTAATCACAGTATTAATTTTCACGCGCTGTACTAGCAGCATTCCACTGTTGACAGCTCGCTCGCTCTGCTGTGATTGGCCCGTTTTAAACTGACCAGCCGTGACCGCAACTTGACTTTGCGGCGCCGGCGTCATTCCGAAAACTCACTCAGCACTGTGCGCACGTCCGTCCTACTGGCGCTCTGTAACGGTCCCTTTTTACCGTACGCCGACGAACGACTCTAAGCAGTGGTTGCTTACGTTTAATCATAACGTACTACTGGTGGTTACGTTTTAGTTTTGTCTGTGCTTCATATTAACCCCGATTGAGTTCGGGGTTCCTGGCACCTCTTCGGGATCACCGCTTTTCTTGCTACCCTACGGTTTCCCGGTTCCTGACACCGCTTCGGGCTAACCTGCTTCCCTGCTCCGGCTGCATTCGGACCGTTACTTCTCCGACGTCAGCGGCACTCCGACTACGGCAAAACCCGCAGGGAAGATTCGTTGCTGCGTAACCAGGGTCAGACTACATTTGGAGAACCCACGTTAAATAAAATTTCTTGTTGGCTACCTATTTGGAATCTTTTTATTCCTCTCCAAGTAGGGACGTCACAGTGGCGCCCATAACGTGGTTAGTCTGGCCTTGCTTACGCTGTAAGTAGTTAGTTGTTTGTGTGTGCGTGTTTTTGTAAACGTTTACCTGTGTTGTAATTTTGGTTTTGCTTAGCAACTTCTGTGTACGTGGTTATTATTCAAACTTTTAAATTGTAGTGTTTTTTTCAAATTCCTACGTTGGTTTTAATTTCTCGTTCTCTTATAAAAAAAATTAACCACCTACCCACTAGTTGCAATATTTTTATTTGCAGTTTTAACATATATATTTTTTCTACATCGTCATTCACTTCATTCATACCGTCAAAACCTAACGTACATAAATCATTTTGTAACAGAACGGAGACTAATTAGTAGCGTCATTTTCAATTCCTTGATTTCTCTTCCTGTGCTGTCCCGGGAAATCAAAAAAGAATACGGCAGTTGCATTTCCTCCTGTGCATGTCGTAAGAGGCGACTAAAGGAATCAGTACACTTTCACTACTCATCTCTTTGGTATTTATTATTTGAGCTGCATCATGTCTTTTCAAATTAAGTTTCTCTCTCTAAACAAAGCAGAACTGGAGTACGAAGTTGCCATCAGAGGTGAAAACCCAGGCACTACCGTAGAAATTTTACGTAAACAAATAACTAAACTTGTGACAGAATACCCGTCAGAGGACGTTCTGTTATCTCACCTTGAACCTAAGGACGACTTACTTGCAGTCGTCAAAATCTTGGACAAAGTGCAATCTACTCTTGACGGACCTGCACCAGATAGATCCTCTCTTCTTAGGACACAAAATCTGATGCACCATGTCTATCACAGATTAGGTCGGGTACCTACGGATGAAAAGTTCGAAACGGGCCATGATCAACTGTCGGAGATTTACCGAAAATATTATTCGAAGATCCTAGCTCTCTTATCACAAGCAAAGGATCCCCTTTCAATATCTTCCTCGTCTAATACTGCGTGTAGGGAATCAACGCCATCTGTTAGTGGCGCGAGCGTGATTTCTGTAACTTGCGAGCGTAGCAATACTTCCGAACTTAGTAAATTGAAGTACGACGGGAAATCATGTGTTCGGGCTTTTATCGAAAGGGTTTCGGAACTGTGTCAGGCCAGAAATATTTCGGACTCCAAACTTCTGTCCTATGCAACGGAAATTTTCACCGATCAAGCATTGCACTGGTTCCGAAGTATAAGAGATAGCGTTAACAACTGGTCGGATCTCAAATCTCTGTTGTTAGAGGATTTCAGCCAAACTGACTATGATTATCGTCTACTTTCTGAAATTAGGGCTCGCACTCAGGGCGAATCAGAAACGATAACCATTTATCTTTCCATAATGGCAGGAATGTTTTCGCGCTTATCGAAACAATTATCCGAAGAGGACAAATTAGAGATACTATTGCACAATATCCGGCCATGTTATGCGAGTACGTTGGCCTCGGCAACTCAGATTGTGGATATTGGGGTATTGAGAACGTTGTGCAAAAATTACGAAAATATACAAACCCGTATGTCACACTTTCGCGAGCCACCAACGATTACCACACACACACTAGCACCCGAATTTGCTTACAAGCCATGTAAGACGAAATCTGACAACCATGTCTCTGCGATCGCTCCTGCAACAACTGTAAAGTCAAATAACTTTTGTCTAAGATGCCGCTCTAACACTCACGATCTTCGTCAGTGTAAGGTTAGTCGTGACGTCATCGTCTGTTTTGGGTGCGGTAATAAAGGTGTAAAGAAACCTGAATGCCCTAAATGTACTCCTACCGTTCAAAAAAACTAATTAGCCAGAATTGGGACGGTTCTAAGGGTCATTTCGATAGAGTAGATTTTGAAAAATGGCTACAAACCCTTAGAAACTTCTTCTCTAGTTTCAGAGTCGCCTCAATTCTGGATAGTAAACCAACAAAGGACAGTAGACCCTATATTTCCGTTAGAATCGGGGACATCCCTGCTTCTGGTCTACTCGATTCTGGATCTGCTGTCACTATTCTCGGCAATGATTCTCATAAATTATTGTCGGACCATGGTCTAAAAGTATTTACCGATGATTGTATCTCCGTGACTGCTGCTGGAGGCCAGTCCCTTCAAAGTATTGGCTACATCAATCTTCCCATTCACTTTGAAGAACAATTCCACATTATTAAGGGTTACGTGTTACCAAATGTGGACAGCCCACTTATCCTAGGCATTGACTTTTGGCGGATTTTCAATATTTGTCCCAAATACTTAGGTAGCATCACCTTGTCCAACTCTTCTTTGGCAGAAATAAGTATCGACAAAAATGAGACTTTTATACAGTCTTACGATAATCTCTCTGATTCACAAAAGTCCACAGCCGATTCAATTGTCAGTCAATTCCAGGAAATCTCCACTGACAGTATGGGCCTTGGTAGAACTAGTCTTATAACTCACCATATCGATACTGGTGACTCTCAACCTATAAGACAACGTTACTATCGAATGTCACCTGAGAAGCAGCGAATTTTGGTAGAGCAAGTCGACGAAATGCTAGCGTTAGATGTAGTTGAACCTTGCGAGAGCGCTTGGTCGTCCCCTGTCCTCATTGTCTATAAAAAGAATGGACAACCTCGCTTTTGCCTCGACAGCCGTAAACTGAATTCGGTCACAAAAAAGGACGCATATAACCTACCCTATATAACTGAAATATTAGACAACCTACGCGATGCAAAATTCTTATCTAGCGTAGATTTGTCGAAAGCGTTCTGGCAAATTCCAATAGCTCCAGAAGATCAAGACAAAACTGCATTCTATGTTCCAGGCAGAGGAACTCTCCGTTTTAAGACCACTGCTTTCGGTCTCACCAATGCCCCTGCCACTCAACAAAGGCTTGTCGATCTTCTGTTCGGGAATTTTGATCTAAAGGCGTTCGCATATTTAGATGATATTATTATCATCAGCAGCAGCTTTGAGGAACACGTGTCCTTACTACTAGGCGTGCTGCATAAATTAAAACAAGCGAACTTATCCATCAACCTTGAAAAATGCAAGTTCTTCAGAAATGAGTTGAAGTACTTGGGTTATGTTGTGGATGCGCATGGCCTTCGCACTGATCCTGAAAAAGTCGAGGCTATCCTTAATTTCCCAACACCCACAAAAAAAAAAGATCTTAAACGCTTCCTTGGAACAGCCACGTGGTACCGCCGTTTCGTCCCCAACTTTAGCACTATTGCCGGACCACTCAACCAGCTTACTTCAAGTAAGAAGAACGCACCCAAGTTTCAGTGGACAACTGAAGCTGATGATGCTTTTAATAAGCTAAAAGAGTGTCTTGTATCAGCCCCGGTTCTCTCTTGTCCCAATTACGATTTACCGTTCGAAGTACACACTGATGCGAGCAATTTTGGGATTGGTGCCATGCTCACACAAACGATTGATGGTAAAGAACATCCGATTGCATACATGAGTAGGGCGTTGTCGGGATCTGAGAAGAACTACAGTATAACCGAGAGGGAGACGCTAGCAGTTTTAACCGCTCTAGAACACTGGCGGTGTTACTTGGAAAACGGAAAAACCTTTACCGTTTACACCGACCACTCCGCGCTCAAATGGTTCTTGTCACTGGACAACCCTACCGGAAGACTAGCACGCTGGTGTGTGAGGTTGTCTGCCTTTAATTTCGAACTTAAACATCGTCGTGGGGTCGATAATGTCATTCCAGATGCACTATCTCGTGCTTTCCCATGTGCTTCTATCAGTACGGTCAACTCTAATTTGACTACTACTGACACATGGTACAAAAACATTTATAACGGTTGTTTAGAAAAGCCGAACCTCTTTCCTAACTACTTGATCGAAGGTGGTGCTCTCTATCGCCACTCCAAAAATAAGTGCGAAATGATTTCGGAGTTTTCCTGGAAGGAAGTGGTGCCGAAAGAATTGCGTGACAGCGTCATAGAGGAGAATCATGCTGACCCTACTGCTGCTCACTTGGGTATTTTCAAGACCTATCGACGCTTACTTCTTCGATACTACTGGCCGGGCATGCACCAAGACGTCGTACGTTTTGTTGGTTCTTGTTCAAAATGTCTCACTTACAAACCACAAAACCATCCGACGCTGGGTACGATGGGTCGACCTAAACAATGCTCACGGCCGTTTCAAATGATATCCATTGATTTCATAGGTCCACTTCCGGTCAGTCGAAAGCAGAATAGTTATATTTTGGTCGTAACATGTTGCTTCTCAAAATATTGCCTTATTTTTCCCATGCGACGCGCTACTTCGGAAGCTGTCGTCAAGGCTCTGGAGGACTCTGTGTTTCTGGTCCACGGAATCCCACAGACAATATTCCTTGACAATGGTACCCAGTTTATTAGCTCGGTAACAAATACCCTCTTTAAGAAATACAAGATACCTAACGTATTCTTCTCTCCGAGATATACTCCGCAAGTAAACACTGTCGAGCGCTATAACAAAACAATAGTTACATGTATTTCCACCTACGTGGACAATGACCACAGAACCTGGGACACTAATATTCCCAAAATACAGTATGCCATTAACAACTCCGTCAATGAAGCAACTGGCTACACTCCATCGTTCCTCGTGTACGGACGAGAAACGGTTACTTGTGGTTCTCATTATACAGATAACGATCTGGGTGAGGAACTACTATTTCTGCCACGCGACATTTACGCTGAAAATCTGGGTCACCTGTCAAAATATTTTGATAAGGTACAGGCATCTCTTTGGCACGCACATAAAAAAAATACGGCGCACTATAATCTTAGGCGGAAAGAGGCAGAATTCAGCGTAGGCGACATTGTCCTAAAACGTGCTTATGTCTTGAGTGATAAAGACAAGTACTTTAGTAAAAAGTTAGCGCCCAAATATACCAAATGTCGCGTCTCCGCTAAGAAATCACCCTTGGTATACATTTTAGAGGATATGACGGGAAAGGACTTAGGCACCTGGCATGTTAAGGATCTAAAACTAGTTAAGAATATTTAGAATTAGGTTTTGGATTTTCATTACGTATGAAAACCCTTTACTGGGCGAGGGGGTATTGTAACGTTGTAAGTTACCGTTGTCTTCACTCTATCATTAACTGGTCTTATTTTGAATTTAAGTAGTAATTCTCTTAATAAAACTGCCAAATGAGGCTGGTAATCACAGTATTAATTTTCACGCGCTGTACTAGCAGCATTCCACTGTTGACAGCTCGCTCGCTCTGCTGTGATTGGCCCGTTTTAAACTGACCAGCCGTGACCGCAACTTGACTTTGCGGCGCCGGCGTCATTCCGAAAACTCACTCAGCACTGTGCGCACGTCCGTCCTACTGGCGCTCTGTAACGGTCCCTTTTTACCGTACGCCGACGAACGACTCTAAGCAGTGGTTGCTTACGTTTAATCATAACGTACTACTGGTGGTTACGTTTTAGTTTTGTCTGTGCTTCATATTAACCCCGATTGAGTTCGGGGTTCCTGGCACCTCTTCGGGATCACCGCTTTTCTTGCTACCCTACGGTTTCCCGGTTCCTGACACCGCTTCGGGCTAACCTGCTTCCCTGCTCCGGCTGCATTCGGACCGTTACTTCTCCGACGTCAGCGGCACTCCGACTACGGCAAAACCCGCAGGGAAGATTCGTTGCTGCGTAACCAGGGTCAGACTACATTTGGAGAACCCACGTTAAATAAAATTTCTTGTTGGCTACCTATTTGGAATCTTTTTATTCCTCTCCAAGTAGGGACGTCACAATGTGCGCCCCGTTTTAGACTCGCGAAGGTTAGCAATTCTTTCAAGGGTCAGTGCATTCTCTACTACAATAGGATACCTCTGGAGATTTTGAAATTGCCACTTGAGCAATTTAAAAAGCATGTTAAAGCGACTTTGTCCAAAAAGGGATATTACAATGTTCAAGATTATTTAAATGACAGGACTGTATGGGGTTAATCTGGCTCAACACAGACCTTGCTGTTAATAATTTTGTAATTATTTATTCCTGCTTATTAATCATAACAATTAAATTTTTCATATTTGTATTAGTTAAGCACAACATATTTTTAAAAGAGATCTAAAAATAAATCTGTGGGAGTTTCTACGCCCTCCTTCTCCCACAGTGGTCCAATGTAGAGAAGAGGGAAAAAATGACGTTTGCTAAGTATATGTAAATATCTACAGTAATAAAGTACTTTGACTATTGACTATTGACTATTGACCATTTCCTCAGATAAAAACCTCCTTTCTTGAGAATGTTGTAACTGCAGTTGTTATGCTTCTTCGATCGATATTTATTCACGAGTTTCTTGGCAGCGTCAGGTGTAGTTTGCTCATTCATCCAACGCAAGTTTCAAGGTTCGCAAAATATATTTTTCCTGCAAGACAAGCTACCTGGTCATCAATGTGCGGCAAGGGATAGCGATCCTTGATCGTACGGGCATTTAAAGCTCGGTAATCAATACAAAGACGATGATCTCTTCCTCTTTTCTTAATGAGCACTACAGGGCTAGCATATACAGACATAGAATTTCTCACGATGCCTGCGTTAATAAGATCCTGCACTTTTTCATTCACTATTTCATATTCCTTATGAGCCAACCGGTATGGCTTGAAATTCACTGGTTGGTCAGTGGTTGTTTGAATATACATTTTTATTAGCTCGGTACAACCTAAATCTTTTGTACCCTTAGCAAACATGTACCCGAATCAGTTCAGCAGTTTAAGAAGCTGGTCATGCTTTGCCTCACTTAGCTCGCCCACATTCACATCAGATAAATCTAAGCCACTATTTGTTTCCGGATTTTTTTCAACTGTCATTACATTATTCGCATTGTTTTCTACTACGGTGACAGGTTCAGCGCGAGCCACTAATCTACCGGATGTCCACTCGATATCGGTTTTGCCAAGATTAATTACTTTTAAGTAAAAATCATCTGATTTTACTACTACTCCCGGTATGATATAGGCGGCACAGCCTACCTCAAAATATACTGGATGCGACTTAACTGTAGTTATTTCCTTTGTATTGCACGAAATGTGAACATCAATATACATTACACTGTGCGCGGGAATAGATACTGCATTTCTCAAGTATACCGAGTATTTATGTTTATGTACACAGTCTGAGGGAGCCAACAGAATGTCTGAGAATGGTGCCTCGATTTCGTTAGTAGGGAAAAAAAATACTTAATTCTTTTTCGCAAGTAAGCTGGCATTGTCTTGATTTTTCAATTCTTTGTCCTATTATGAGATTGATCTCTGTCAGATCATTCACATCCCATGTACGGTGATCAGATCCTACGAAACTTGAAAATGCTGTCATGATCTTCCCGTTATACCATTCTACCGTGTTCACATTCGGGCAGTAAACCAGGCCTAAATGTCTCTGTGGAATATTGTTTCTTTCAAACAAAGACTGAACCAAGCGACCCACCAGCTGTGATCCATTATCCGTAAGGATCGTTTGAGGTACGCCATGCATCAGGAACACATGGTATTTAAGGCGTTGAGCGATCATTTTTCCAGTGGCGCCCTTCAAGGGAAAAGCCAAACAATATTTGAAGAAGTAGCAGACCACAAACAACAAGAAGGTATTGAGCTGTCTGGAAGCAGCGAGTGGACCAACTAAATCAATACTTATGCACTGGAATCGTCGCGAGCAAACTGAATGATTACCCATAAGGCCGGGTTTTTACAAATTGATATATTTGTAGGCCGTACAAACTTCACAAGCTGCTACAACGGTTACTACCTGCTGGTAAATCCCTGGCCAAAAGTATCTAAGCTTAAACTAAATATGAGTTTTATCTACGCTCAAATGTGCCGCCGTTGGCGTCGAATTTTAAGCGAACACGATGTCAACTCTGTACTCTGCTGGAATCACCTCCTTCCACTGAGAGTCTCCTGCCAGGATATCCTTGCCCTTCCTAAAACAATGCAGATGACTGTTCTCGATTTAATATTACGCCAAAGAATAAGGTGCGTCTACACAAACCTCAAACAGCTTCAGGTATCATTCGTATAAAGTTTGCTCTGCCGACGTTATGGCTGCCACCGAAACTAACCTTGACAGAGCATCGTCTTCCCTGGTACAAGACAAAGCCCTGCATTTTTGAGCCCGGTCCTCATCAGTAGCTGCTGCCCGAGTGAAAGACCCACGCCGCCAGGACTGCCCATTGAAGCTGCATCTCGCTGCCAGCATTTAGGTCGTATACCTTTGCCCTTACGCCAGAAAGAGACCCAGCCGTGAAAGAGCGAAGCCGGTATCTATGTATCCAGGTTATGTATCCTTTAGCAATTGTTTACCGTAGGATCTCTTGAACATAACTCTGACTGTCTGAACCTTGAGTAATCTATTTTTCCTTGCCAGCCGCACCTACAGGAAGTCACCCTCTAGGCAGGTAGGAAAACAGATTCGAACGACCCTAGACAGAGTAGCCGAGGCTGACGCGGTTCGAAGCCGCTGGAACCTCAGTCCCAAAGACGTGATATTTGGCGCCCTTTGTTTGTTAACAAAGAGTTATGAGCAGCCATTGCATTTTAAAGTGATGCCGTGTTTATTCCGTAGGTGTGTCTATTATTTTTTTTGTTTCCTTGTGTGCTTAGAATTCTAAGCTTGTGTAGGTATTTTTTTTGGACAAAATTTTCTTCAGAAGTGGGGGAATGCCCGATCGTGACTATTGACGCTCCGTCATTTTTATTAAAATTTAAAACAATATGGCTGCAAAAGCTGTTGAAAACGCCGTACGCGAGTTGACGACTACGATATCCGCGCTAGTGATTAAAGTCAGTGCACTCAAAACAAAAATTGAGGCTCAAAACAGCCTAATTACGAAGTTAACTTCGCCGCAATCATCGACAGCGGCGATTACGACTACCCCCAAGGGCGCTCAACAAGCGGCTGCTCAGACAGCGCTGCAGCGCCCGGTGAGACAAGTACGTCTAAAAGCTGCCATCACCGCAAGCGGTAAACTCAACGCTGCGAAGCTGACTGGTGCCAAACCTACTGCGCGCGCTTCGTTATACAGCGCCAGCGCCACCACTCCGCCAACACCCGAGCCGAGCCAACCGCCACCGGCTGAGGATGTGGCCACGAAAATCTCAACTACAAACGACCAACCGATGACCCAAATACAACCACTCGCCTCCACCAACACCCCTACGGATCAGTATTCGTCTGACACATTTAATAATTCGACTGAAGACCAATGGGAAACGGTCAAATCAAAACGTGCCCGTAGACGTAGCCAGCGTGCAGTGACTGTAGGAACAGGAAAAGAAGATGACTTGCTACAGACGGTGGAATCCCTGAAGTACATTCAAGCCTGGTCCTTCACACCCCAAACCACGACAAATAATGTGACCAAATTTTTAAACAAAATTAGAAGTAGCGAAGACTTCTATGTTGAAAAGCGCGAAATTATGTCAAAAAGGCACGCATCCTTCATCACAGGAATCCCAGAGAGCCTGTACCCGGCGTTCAGCTCGCCCGCTGTATGGCCACCACGAGTCCGGTTCTCCGACTGGATGCGATTTCGTCCACGCCCCCGCGAAACTCCGCGGGGCAACGATGACAACGGCGACCCACCACTCCCGTGGCCCGACCTCGTGAATAGACACTACCAGCGCAAGCGGCTTTGTGCGCGAGCGATCCGGCCGCGCGTGACTCATCATCGCGCATAGCAACAAGTGATCCTAGCGTTCTTACAATCTCAAATCAAAACATACGGTCATTAGACAAGAAAACACAGCGTTTAGAAGTTCTTCTTAAAAGTGACCTTGCATGTGACATTCTTGCTATAACGGAGCATTGGCTGACGAATGAAAAATTAGAAAGTGTTAATATAGATGGATACGTGCTCATATCTAAATATAGTAGGTCTAAGTTATCACACGGCGGGTCTTGTATTTACGTCAAGTCCACTTTAAAAGTAGTTGAAAATATTGATTTCACCACACTATCAGTGGAAGAATACTTTGAAGTCTCGGCTATAAATGTAACAGACTATAATTTAATGATTGTAGGTATCTACTCTAATGGTAGTAAAACTAATGACTTCCTAAGGTGCTTAGATGATTTGCTCGACAAGCTATGTGACATCGAATTAGATTGCATTATTGTCGGGGACGTAAACATAGACTGGATCGAGGATTCGTCCGAGAAGGATCGGCTCCACGATATACTGTCGGCCCACGGCATGAGGAACGAGGTAGACTTCGCCACGCGAGTGACGGCCACTACCGCCACCAGCCTCGACCACCTGTATAGCAACCTAGCCGAGGGCGCGGTGCGCGCGGCGCCTGCCAGCACGCACCTCAGCGACCACCTCGCCGTGCGCGCGCGCGTCACGCGCCACCCCCGCGCGCTTGTGCCGCCCGTCCGCACCGAGCGCCAGCACACGCAGGCTAACTGCCGCAATTTCGTCGCGTCTATTGCGAGTGTGGACTGGCAGCACATTTGGTGCCAAAAAGGCGAGTCGATCGAGGATTTGGCCGCGTCTGTGATTTCTGTAATTAGCAACAAGTACGACATTTGCTTTCCACTCACACGAAAACCACACCCAATACGCCAATCATGGGTTACACATGAGCTTCGAAACATTCAATCATTGCTCTTCGATGTTCTGGAGCTCTCGTCTGCTCATCCTGATGATACCATTGTTACGGAACTCATTGACAAATTAAAAAACCAATACGACAACCTGGTCAAAAATAAAAGAGCACACTTTTACACGAGCGCAATCACGTCCAGCACGAACGTGAGTAAAGCCATGTGGAACGTGATTAACAAAGAACGAGGGAAAAGCAACCGTACTTGTGTAGACTTCACGGATGTGGCCGTAGACTCAAACGGCATTAAATTTAGCAGCAAGCAAGCCGTGGTGGATGCGATGAACGCTCGGTTTGCCGGTGCCGCCGCCGCGTGTGGAGCCCCGGCCGCCGACGTGCCGCGCGCCTATCGTGCCCTGCACGCTGCCCGCCCACCTGCCGACCGCTCCCTGAGACTGCGCCTGTTTACAGCGGACGAGGTACATCGCATCATATCCTTTCGGATTCCGCATAAGCCTACCAAGGATATCTACGAGATCTCGATGGAACTCGTCCACCTAGCTGTTAAACCGTTGGCACCAGTTCTCACTGAATTATTCAACGAGTGCATTAGACGAGCCGTGTACCCAACAGCGCTAAACAGGAGCAAAATCGCTCCGATATTCAAGGGAAAAGGAAAGAGGGAGAATATCGATGGATACAGACCAGTGGCCGTAGTACCCACGGTATCGAAGATCCTCGAAAATGGTCTCTGCGCCCGACTTCTTGAATTCCTCGCGTCGACTGATGCGCTGTCGGAGCGACAGTATGCGTACCGCGCGGGCCGCTCGACGACTGCACTGGCGCGGAAGGTGGTGCGCCGAGTGCTCGAGGCAAGAGAGAGGAAGTTCCAGGTCGCAGTTCTCTGCTGTGACCTCTAGAAAGCATTTGATGTTGCCGATCACGGCGTGCTCGCCGCTAAGCTCCGTCACTACGGTATAGTCGGGGGACATTTATGTCTACTAACAGACTTCCTGCGAAAACGCTCGCAGATCGTCGTTGGTGATGGAGGGAGAACGAGATCAGAACAGGTGATGACACATATGGGGGTTGCTCAAGGCTCTTCGGTATCCAACATACTATTCTCACTACTTCTGAATGACCTGCCACAAGCGATGACCTCCAGCGAATTAGTCATGTACGCAGATGACGTGGCAGGAATCATCACTGACAGGAAAATTGGAGGCCTTGAACAAAGCCTAAACCATACTATCACTGAACTGTCTCACTGGTTCCGTAACAACGGTCTCGTTCTCAACATAAAGAAAACTCACTTCCTCCACTTCAACCTATCAGGTCGCCGTCTCGTCCCACTGAACGTCCAAGTGGACGGAATGCGGGTCGATCAGGTGGAAGCGACAACGTTCCTTGGCTTCGAGCTGGACCGTGGACTCACATGGCGCGCTCACGTGGCGCGACTGTGCGCGCGACTAAGCGGCTCATGCTTTGCGCTGCGGCGGCTGGTGCGCACGGTGCCGCGCAGTGTGGCGCGCGCGTGCTACTTCGCCACGGTACACTCGCTGCTGCAGTACGGAGCCGAGCTGTGGGGGCACGCGGCGAACTGGGAGAGAGCATTCAGGATGCAAAAGCGAGCCGTGAGAGCGATAGTCCAGGTCCACCGAGACGTGTCGGTAAAACCTCACTTTAAAGCGCTGCACATCTTGACGCTCCCGTCCATCGTCATACTCCAGGTGGCCGTGTATATGCACGAGAACATCCACTCTTTTCGCAGGCATCACGATATCCACGGACACGCGACCCGCAACGGTCACAGGCTCAGGACGGTTTCACACACCCTGGCCAAGTCATCGAAGTTGACTCACGTCATGGGTATACAACCGCATACCAGAACATATTAAATCTGCGCCTAATTCCGCATGCTTCAAAAAGTGACTGAAACACTGACTTGTCGAGCAAACCTTCTACTCATTCGCTGAGTTCGAAGCGACCAATATAAAATGTGATTCCAATTTAATGAAATTAAAAACTAATTTAATTTAATATTCAAATTTAATGTAAAACTTTATGGCAATTTTAATTTTAAATAATGGTATCTTAATTTATGGAATGCATTTTTATGTGTCTGACATTTTTTATACAGATGTACATTAATCAATTTTTAATTTTAAATATGACATGTAATTGACACTTACCAATAAATATATTTCAATATTTCAATGTTACAATGTTTCACATTCAGTTAGCGCATGGGCAAATTTGAGAGTGACCTTAAATCCGCAACTGCACTGGCCAATCCACCTGATCTTGCTGGCATTTCCTGAGACTTCTCCGAATGCAAATCATTAATTAATATCATCATAATTAATCATTAATGTGCAGCTATCTCGAAATGTCGAAGTGTCACATGGAGCAGCTCACCTGCGGTTCGGACAAACACGAAATGGGGACCCGCCGCAAGGTATTGCTGCTTCATGGTGTGGAGGAGAACTCCGATGTATAGCCATGTGAAGTATATTTCATCCACAACAAATTTTGTGACAATCTCATGGTGTCAATGGTGTGTCTGATTGCTATTCACGTCGCCCACATACTTGGTGCCAAAAGGGACAAGAGCAGGCTTGTGCATTTCTCATCCCATAGAGCGAGTGCGGATGTGTGAGTCAGCAACAAGTGCCTCAAAGGGACTACAATAACCATCTCCGAGTTCCTCACGAAGTCTCACTGGTTCCGTAACAACGGTCTCGTTCTCAACATAAAGAAAACTCACTTCCTCCACTTCAACCTATCAGGTCGCCGTCTCGTCCCACTGAACGTCCAAGTGGACGGAATGCGGGTCGATCAGGTGGAAGCGACAACGTTCCTTGGCATCGAGCTGGACCGTGGACTCACATGGCGCGCTCACGTGGCGCGACTGTGCGCGCGACTAAGCGGCTCATACTTTGCGCTGCGGTGGCTGGTGCGCACGGTGCCGCGCAGTGTGGCGCGCGCGTGCTACTTCGCCACGGTACACTCGCTGCTGCAGTACGGAGCCGAGCTGTGGGGGCACGCGGCGAACTGGGAGAGAGCATTCAGGATGCAAAAGCGAGCCGTGAGAGCGATAGTCCAGGTCCACCGAGACGTGTCGGTAAAACCTCACTTTAAAGCGCTGCACATCTTGACGCTCCCGTCCATCGTCATACTCCAGGTGGCCGTGTATATGCACGAGAACATCCACTCTTTTCGCAGGCATCACGATATCCACGGACACGCGACCCGCAACGGTCACAGGCTCAGGACGGTTTCACACACCCTGGCCAAGTCATCGAAGTTGACTCACGTCATGGGTCCGACAGTATACAACCGCATACCAGAACATATTAAATCTGCGCCTAATTCCGCATGCTTCAAAAAGTGACTGAAACACTGACTTGTCGAGCAAACCTTCTACTCATTCGCTGAGTTCGAAGCGACCAATATAAAATGTGATTCCAATTTAATGAAATTAAAAACTAATTTAATTTAATATTCAAATTTAATGTAAAACTTTATGGCAATTTTAATTTTAAATAATGGTATCTTAATTTATGGAATGCATTTTTATGTGTCTGACATTTTTTATACAGATGTATATTAATCAATTTTTAATTTAAAATATGACATGTAATTGACACTTACCAATAAATATATTTCAATATTTCAATGTTTCAATGTTTCACATTCAGTTAGCGCATGGGCAAATTTGAGAGTGACCTTAAATCCGCAACTGCACTGGCCAATCCACCTGATCTTGCTGGCATTTCCTGAGACTTCTCCGAATGCAAATCATTAATTAATATCATCATAATTAATCATTAATGTGCAGCTATCTCGAAATGTCGAAGTGTCACATGGAGCAGCTCACCTGCGGTTCGGACAAACACGAAATGGGGACCCGCCGCAAGGTATTGCTGCTTCATGGTGTGGAGGAGAACTCCGATGTATAGCCATGTGAAGTATATTTCATCCACAGCAAATTTTGTGACAACCTCATAGTCTCAATGGAGTGTCTGATTGCTATTCACGTCGCCCACATACTTGGTGCCAAAAGGGACAAGAGCAGGCTTGTGCATTTCTCATCCCATAGAGCGAGTGCGGAAGTGTGAGTTAGCAACAAGTGCCTCAAAGGGACTACAATAACCATCTCCGAGTTCCTCACGAAGCCTAGGCATGACGTGTTCGTGACGGCGAGGAAGCACTTCGGCATGAGCAATGTGTGGTCGACTGATGGCAGGATAGTGCTGCTTCTTCCGTACAAGTCTCGCGCCAAGCTCAAGTATATGGCGAAACTGTTGCCGCACACTAGCAAGATTTCCAGCAAGGAAGCGCACTTGCTAGTCGACAAGCAGAAGAAGCCAGCTGCAGGCACTGCGGCGACTGGTAGCAACGAGGCAAGGTCAGAAGCACCGTGGCCGCAAAGCGTCAGGCAGCAGTATAGATGGCAGAAAAGAAGTGAGACGAATCGTCCATCATATTATTGAGGTCGATGCCATCGCAGAATTCGTCTACGCATTGATCGTCTGGTCATCTTCCCATCTGTGTTGATCACGTCGAGCTGTTTTGTCTCATTGTAATTTCTACAAAGAATGTAGAAATAATTTTCATAACCGTTTTCTTTTCAATTCGCCACGAATTTTTTTATTTTATTTTAATTCACAACAACCTTCACTCGCTTACATTGTGTGTTTGTTTTGATTTGATCATGACATTATATATATTTTTTTACCTTGTGCACCTTGACTGCCTTATTTAAAGTCACAGACTTTAAATAAGGCGGTCAAGATACTATGACCAGATCAGACTCTTCTTGAGTGAAGTCTTAACAATTGTTATTGCTGTAATCTTCAGCTGGTAGGTTTTCGAGGACGCTTGACTCATAGCTGGACAGGATGCTATCGGAATTTTTTGCGACCTCTCGAAGGCATTTGATTGTGTTGATGATAATACGCTATTAATTAAATTAAATCATTACGGAGTTAGAAATAAAGCGTTGGATCTACTAAGATCATACCTAAGCAATAGAATTCAAAAGGCAGAAGTTAACGGCGTAAAATCTGATGGATCGGGTGTTAAAATTGGCGTTCCACAAGGTTCCATATTAGGCCCTTTCTTATTCCTGGTATATATTAATGATCTGCCTTTCATGGTGGAGAAATTAACTGACATAGTGTTGTTTGCTGATGATACTTCACTGGTCTTCAAAATTGAAAGACAAAAAGGAGAATTTGATGATGTTAATGGTGTATTGTCTTTAACCTTGAATTGGTTCACAGTTAATAATTTATTGTTAAACGCTGGTAAAACCAAGTGTATCAAATTCTCACTTCCAAATGTCAGGCAAGTTGAGACCAGTTTAGTGCTAGACAACAGCACGTTAGAATTAGTAAATGATACGAAGTTTCTTGGAATAACCATTGATAGCAAATTGCAGTGGGGACCCCACATAGATAAATTGGCTGGTAAATTAAGTTCTGCGGCTTACGCTGTTAGGAACATCAGACAAAGCACGGATGTGGCTACATCTAGGCTAGTATATTTTAGTTACTTTCATAGTGTGATGTCCTATGGTATCTTGTTGTGGGGGAAAGCAGCGGATATTCAAACTATTTTTATTTTACAGAAAAGAGCTATTCGAGCAATTTATAATTTAAAACGAACAGACTCCTTAAGAGAGCTTTTTAAAGAAATTGACATACTAACAGTAGCTAGTCAATTTATTTTCGAAAATATAATGTATGTACGCAAGAACCTTACAACATTTTCCAAACTTAGCGATAGCTGTAATGTTAACCTAAGAAATAATCACAGACTATGTGCGCTCCGTTTTAGACTCGCGAAGGTTAGCAATTCTTTCAAGGGTCAGTGCATTCTCTACTACAATAGGATACCTCTGGAGATTTTTAAATTGCCACTTGAGCAATTTAAAAAGCATGTTAAAGCGACTTTGTCGAAAAAGGGATATTACAATGTTCAAGATTATTTAAATGACAGGACTGTATGGGGTTAATCTGGCTCAACACAGACCTTGCTGTTAATAATTTTGTAATTATTTATTCCTGCTTATTAATCATAACAATTAATTTTTTCATATTTGTATTAGTTAAGCACAACCTATTTTTAAAAGAGATCTAAAAATAAATCTGTGGGAGTTTCTACGCCCTTCTTCTCCCACAGTGGTCCAATGTAGAGAAGAGGCAAAAAATGACGTTTGCTAAGTATATGTAAATATCTACAGTAATAAAGTACTTTGACTATTGACTATTGACTATTGACCATTTCCTCAGATAAAAACCTCCTTTCTTGAGAATGTTGTAACTGCAGTTGTTATGCTTCTTCGATCGATATTTATTCACGAGTTTCTTGGCAGCGTCAGGTGTAGTTTGCTCATTCATCCAACGCAAATTTCAAGGTTCTCATTGCCAAATAACCATCGCTCTTTGGCGGTTGTAGTTTTTGTGTGTATTATTCCGAATTGACAACATTTCATTTTTGTTTAGGTAAAAAGTTTTAAGGACCATTGAGATATATTTGAAGGCTTCATACGAAACACATTTAAATATATTTTTCTATTCATTCGTTTTAAAGATACTTTGAAAATAATTCAGATATCGACGATGTAGGCAGAAGACCTACAAATACCTTTGCCTGGCATTAAAAAATACTAGCTGACACTAGCTGTCAATTTCACCATAACCTCTAACTTGTATCGTTTCGGTTCGGTTTATTTGTGTTTTCACTTTCAGAAAGAAACAGTTCGAGCTTGGTCTTGATTATATTTCTAATGAAACCTTCAATTGAGTTTTCTTTGGCGGACAGCTGAAACCTGCCCAAAGTTGACTACATATTGTTGCTGCAATATATGTGAGAAAATGACACATTCAAAGTTGCGGAAATCCGACGAGCCAAAATGTTGATCTCTCGTACGTAGAGACAGCAGCCGAAAAAGGGAAAATATGTTGTGTTTTGTTCAAGGTAGAGTAACTCCTGAGCATAAAGTTCCTTGCAAAATATACACAGTGATTACAACTATAAATGAAACAGAAGAAACTTTAACGGAGGTAAAATGTCAAGACTGTGCATAGAATGTTTGCAAGGGGGTTGCAAACATTCTATTTGTTTTATCATGTGGCTAATCAAGCATACTGTTGAGCCATTAGTGACCTCAGTAAAGTGTTACTTGACAAAGCCAAAACTGTCTGTTGCTGCAAGTAGTGACTAATGCATTTTGGCAAAAGAGATGAGTAACAAGAGACAACAAGAGGCTGTGACACTACCTGCCACACTTACTTTATCTTCATTCTTACAGGAATGTAAGAATAGGAATGTGACTGGCTCCCTCATAACAAACTCTAATAGTTCAGTAGAAAGTCTGGCTTGGTATAGCAATTTCCAATTGATGTTAGAATTCTACACTACAATACTTTTGCTGAAGATTTGAAATGTGGAAGCAATTTTCTGAAGGGAAGATGACTCCATAAATAATAAATAACATTGAAGAGCAAACACGTTGCCAAGCTGAAAGTCAGCTGTGGTAAAGGTTAAGACTGGGCAGAGTTACAGCTTCATTGTATCTGCCAAATGTAAGGCGCAAACACAGATACAAATGTGTGCTACTAATAAAAAGAAATGCATATTTTGTGTCGCCGATCCAACAAAATGTACCACCCATGTTGGATTTACTAAGACAGATTATACGTCGAAAAGTTACTCTCTGAAGCAGAGTAATTTTGGAAAAAGTATATTTTTCAAAAGCTGTTAGTTGTAGTTAAAGGTTTAAAACAAATAAAACTAAATTCATTAATTCATTTTAGTAAATATTTATTTTTAAGTACCTATTTTCGTAAAAGGGGGAGATATTAATGGGCTACATTTTACTTACATTAAACATACAGTAAAAATAAAACTTTATAGTACCTAATTGATGATGAGGATGAGGTGGGACGTTTATTGGGAAATTGGGAAAAATACCATTCAACCTCTCCTCATAAGATTAACATTTGGGACGTCAGACAGATGGTGAAAAACCGAATGACAGCTAGATAAGATTGCAAAATAGCGCCCATGTGACTTTTTATTTTGCTTTGGCAGACTCATTTCAACCAACAAATAGAATCAAAAGGTACAAACCCCTTTAGTGTTGCAAGCACCATATATTTTTTGCCGGAAAGAACTGTTTTCCTTTAAATAAAATGTATTTAAGATTGTACAGATTTACAGATTTGTAATACATTACAAATCTGTCTGAATGATTATGTTTAGTTGTTTCAGAAGTTTTAAACCAGAGATGAAAATCTAATATTTTTCTCAATAATTATCAATATAAAATAATTTTTCTCCAATGCTAACAACTTTGTTTACATCTTTGGCCTGAAATTAAAAATTCTACTTTAGTGTACGCCATCTTGTGTTAGAATTCATTAAGCATTCTCCCAAGAGGTGCTGGCTTGTGTCCTCCACAGGCCACAATGAGGACATGAGGGGTTTGGTACAAGCTTTACTAATGATAGGTGTTTATTAAGTTTACAGTGGCCTGCAATCACACCTACCAGTGTTGCTTGATTATCCCATCATTATACTGAGATATTACTTAATTAGTTGCAATATTTTATTTCTTTAATATTGGTGACTGCATATTTATAAGTCCACAAGCTACAATAGCGGCATCATCCAGTGAACTAGTTAACTTATTATTGACCACTGAGTGTGGTTTTAACAGTTTTAAAGGTCTCACTATTTTTTATAACCGTCTAGATATGGATTCTTAAACTTGCTAAGACCTTAATATCAATAACCTCAGATGTTGACATTTTTGTGTTTATAAAAACACTGGGTGGGCGTAAAACTTTGACCGATTTTTGAATCAAATGTGATTCCAAATGGTTGGAACCCCCTCTCAGCAAGTATTGTCGCATGTGCCGGCACCGTTTCGAGAAAGCCACTTTGTTCAACTAACTATATATCTGTTATACGACCACCATAACCTTCTGATACAAAACGAATAAACCCATCTGGAGCTGTACGAGGTATTTAATTGTGTTACAATTCTTGTACTGGGACCAAGTTAGTGATAGAGTTTGTAGGCTTTTCAATTGCAATCTCAAAGCAATCGATGATTGACTAGATGCTTTCATATTCTTTATTTGTGGTTAATACTAGTGGTAAATTCCTTTTGATACCAATTTTGTTAGGCCAATACAAGAACTGCTTAAAAAACAAACATAATGATCTTAATGTTTTGTGAAAAGTTCTCCACAGGGTTGCTATTGAAACTTGAATCAAATCTGTCATCCTTGCAAATGTATCATTGTTTTTTTAGTTTATACAGAGCCATGATAATGTGTATACATGGTATGTTAAACTCTCTTTCCATGTTTTGAACAACCCAATAATATTGTTTAGGAATTCCTATGTGTGCAACGGGGTTTTTTTCTATTAAATTTAACATGATACATCTGCCAAATTTCTTTTCTGCTTGTGGTGGAACACTTGAACTTTCAGTTTCTGTGTAATCCAATGTGCTCCCATGCGTTGAAGCATTATGTTCCTCTAAATATTCTTTTGTGATGGTCTCAAATCGATTGCACTTCCTGTAGTTGCTTCTACTGACAAACACAGATTTATTTATCATAACTGGTTTAACTTGTACCGATTTGCTGTGGTATTGAGGAATACATAAGACTCCTTTTTCTTCATAAGTTGGCAGAGACAGGCCACATTCCTCATTCTCAGTGGCACTTACAGAAGGCAGTGGAAAGGAATTACCGCCAATATTTTTTTATGTTTTGAGAGGTTGCAATTTCAATCTTGGTTTATCGACCCTCTTGTTGATCCACTCATTGTAATTAAGTAGGTCCTCTTGCAGCTGTAACAAAAACTAATGATAAACTGAAATACACCTAAAAAGTAACAAATATACCTAATATTTTCATTCTAAAGGTTGGGGTGTAGATGAAGGGGCACTTGGTAAAATAGACATAGTAGCAAAAAAATATCTCTTAGGTAGGTAGGTACCTACTGCAGCGTGAACTCGCAGACGTCGTTTTAAGACTCCTTTGTAATGCTAATTTTTATTTAGATTTTATTGGGATACAGGCTGGTTGATGTTTTTTATAAGTTTATGCGAAATTGAAAGTTCGAATTATTCTAGATTCTAATTAGTAGTTGTCAGTTTTGGCAGGACTGGAAAAAGTCATTTTCATTGAGCTGTTGGAGTCGAAAGCATTTTGGTGGACATTTTCAGTTCAGCGATCGGGGTATGTATTTGGTGTTTATATTCCGTGGTGGCATTTTGGTCGTGTTAGCGTTATTCTGGTACTTATCATTATATCCTATTTGTAGCTTTTGGTGGAGAGCTGCGCAATTTTTGAAACCGACACCACGGACGCGTAAACCTCACCAAGGCGTGCTTTGGAGCAGGCTGACGCAGGCAGGCAGGCGTACGAGAAGGACTTGGACGCCGCTTCAGGAGATCCCGTATTTTTTTGACCCAATCCATTTTTTTTGTTTAATTGAACTGTCATATGTATTTTAATTTTAATTTCGAGCGGCTTCACTCTTTCGACAACTTTATATCTTTGAACAGGATTAAGTCGTCTGTTCATTATAACATATAAATTCCTAAAGGCATTTGCACGCCAACGTTAAAGATATTTTCGGCATACTTTTGGGGAATCGTTCATATAACCCCTCGTTCATTCCATACGCACTTCATATCCTCCTCATACAATCATTTCATCTTCACGTCAAGTCCTGATCAAAGTGCGCATACAGCGTCAAAAGCAATTTCGGTGTTCATTTTCGACATAGACAATTTCAGTTTTTTATCTCTTTTCTGGTTTAATTTTCGGTCTTGGACACGGTTTTCATTCAATATTTTGTCGTTAACTTTTGATTTCATTAAAATAAATTATACGTGTTTTGTTAGTGAATGTTATTATTAATTTATCACTACACTACCTAAGAGATATTTAGATGATCTTTACATATGTAAACTGCATTTATTAGTACATTTAGTTTGTTTACAGCGGCACACAATTGTATTCTTGTAGACTTCGGCACATAAAATAAGTGTTTTCCCGGACACATTAAAACCTTGTTTTTACAACCAGGGACAAAACAGGAAAAGAGGGGATCTAATTTACGGGTTCCCATCATTTTTATATTAAAACAAAGCCTTGACAATGAGTTTTTTTATATTCTGGAAAAGGTAACATAGTCCATCATGCCAACATCAACTTTTTCCAAAATCTCAAGATAGAAAAAATTCTTTAAATATGAAAAATCATAATTTTGGAAAATGGTAAAATTAAAAATCCCTTAAGCTCTCGACTAACTTTCGAATTAGCTATTAAAATTAGGGGGTTAATGATTTGAAATGTTGTCAATTGTCGATTTCGCTGTAGGGTGAGAATTAATTCTTTGCAATATTCAAGGCTAAGAATATTGACTCCAGGAAAATTTGATAAATTCGTTCAGTCCTGGCAAGCCTTGTCGTTGTGGCTGGGTCAAGCTTTTGCAGGAGAATGTGCATGATCAGTGGGTCCCAAGTAGATAAGTCGAGTCCAATATTACCCAAACCGTTCAAAGTCTCGAGGGTACCATCGTGTAGTTTCTTCACGCCGTATGCGTTTTGTTGGCTTAGATACGGTTGATTGAGCAGGATATGTGCTAAAGATGTAAAAAGCAGCCTGGGGTTATCGTAGCGTTGTATGAGTATCTACCAATAGGAATCTGAATTTATTATATCTAAAAATAGTTTTATATATGTATATCTACAATACTACTTATATAACTATTTTTTCAAACAAAAACTAACTAAACTATCTAGCTGAATAAAATAAAATATGGACCCAGATTAAGACCAAACTAGGAATGGTGAAAACAATCAAGTGAGAGACCCTGACACGCCACACAATCTAACATGAATATACAAATACACATAAAACCATATAATATTTGAAAACATTTCAAAAACGAAACGCGAGGCTAGTAAAACGCGATGAAATAAAAAATATAATGTCAAGATCAACTCAAAACAAACACACGATTGTCGAAATAAGAAAAAATGTAAGCGAGTGAAGGTTGTTGTGAATTGAAAGCTGGGGAACTTGCTAGTGTGCGGCAACAGGTCCGCCATGTATTTGTATGTATTGTATGAAATATTTTATATATTGCATTACTGACTCTTATTGGCAGACTCAAATCTACCGGAAAGTGGCAGTGGTACAACTATTAACTTTTTGTCAACAAAACCTAATTTTTGGCGTAGATTTGATTGAAGACCATAAATTTGTTTCTTAATATGGGCATTAGAAAATAAGCCCTAAATTAGAATGACCATAATTTAACACGTCTTGTTTTATCATTCATCGAGGAAGATACGTTTGTTTATGAATATTTGTTGTAAGATCAAAATGTATTGAACTGTGTATCTGAATAGACATTCAAGAAGAAACTTTACACGAGATCATGGGATTTCTATTTAGTAAAACAATAGAGTACGCTGGATTCAATCCGCATGATATACTGTAGCTAAAAATCTACTTTAAAACTCTCTTTAAAGGCATTTTAAAAGGCATTGCAACTGTCCTGAAGAAAGAATTGTTAGTATTTTTTTTTGTGAAACGGGGTAACCCGCAACAGGATTGTATACGTTTATTATAGAAGAAACCGCCTAGATATCAAATGGTAACACTGTAACAATTTTACAGTAGATATACAGTCTCGTGAACATCATACATTGCTAGTGAAATAGTTATTCATAAAGAGGACTTAGGATTTATTTTATTTCAAGCTAACAGTCTAGGAATCATGTCAAAAACTATTCCTCATCTGCCAGCATGAAAGACAAGGAAGACAGGTTCGTTCAGCCATTCTACCCATATTTAAAATCTCCAACTATCAATAATTTATCCATTGATAATATTTGTAAATGTTAGTGTAGGGTGAAGACAAATGATTAAAGATGAGTAGTTTTGGTCCGTAATAGTTCCAGGATCCAATCTTGGAACTATTTCGTTCTGGTTCAAATAGTCCGGCGAAGTCAGAACGACAACGAGGTATCGAGGAAAGAGAGAAATAGAAACTCTACATGTCCGGGTGAGTCGGACGTTGGTGCCATAAAGATTGAGGAACGAGCCGAGCGCCTCATCCTTCCTATTCCGCGACCTCTTTGTCTATGTCTCACTTTCCGTCCCAACATACCGCGATATTTATCAAACATGAAATATTAAATGTGACTTATAGTCAAAAAGTTAAAGTCGAAAACCTATATTTGCAAATACATATTATCGTGATATTTACTCGTGATATACGAAAATCTGGCACAAAAAAGAGCCACGTTTAAGCTACTAGAATGAAATGCCTATAATTGCTTTTCAAACTTTCATGGTAGTTCAAATCCCGGTAAGGACAAATATTTGTGTTAAGAGCATGCATATTTGTATCTTAGTCTTGGTTGTTTTCTAGGTAGTTACATAAGTTTTTATCTCTATTAAATATATCGTCATCTAGTACCTATAACACAAGCCTTGTTGAGCTTATTACTACTATGGTCCTAGTAAAATTGCCCTCAATTAATAAAATTAATATAGTTTAAAAAAACTAAAAAACACGCCTTTCAAGCACTTCGAACTAAAAAGTTAAAAATAATTTTTAATATAACCTTAAAACAATAATGAATAAAAAATACTATTATTATTGTGAAACAAAAAGCGTCGAGCGCTCGATGTACGAAAGATATGGAACAAAGCGCCCGATTCTTTTTTTTTTCACAATAATAATAGTATTTTTTATTCATTATTGTTTTAAGGTTATATTAAAAATTATTAATTGAAGTGCTTTAAAAGCGTGTTTTTTTATTTTTTTAAACTATATTTATTTTTCATTTTTTAGTTCGAGTTTAGTTCGATTCACTTGCTCACACAGAGGTTGTGTGAGAAATTAATTAATCCAGGCGATCCAAATCTGGATGATGAGATAAAATTATGAAATTATTACATTGTCGCTGATTCTTGATAAGTGTACAAAGTTTGAATTGAATCTGTCCTTATAAAGTGGGTCAAAATCGTGTCCAACAGAGTCGGTTACATACAAACAAACAAACAAACATACAGGTGAAGCTAATAAAAGCGTGATAAAAAGCGTCAAATTTTTTACGAATACTAAAACCTACTGGGAATTTAGTACCGGGCTCTCACAGGACAGGCTTGACCTAGTGTGAGGGTCACGACAATAAATCTCTAATTCTTTCTTTCTTTCTTTCCTTCCCTCCTTCCCTCCTTCCCTCCTTCCCTCCTTCCCTCCTTCCCTCCTTCCCTCCTTCCCTCCTTCCCTCCTTCCCTCCTTCCCTCCTTCCCTCCTTCCCTCCTTCCCTCCTTCCCTCCTTCCCTCCTTCCCTCCTTCCCTCCTTCCCTCCTTCCCTCCTTCCCTCCTTCCCTCCTTCCCTCCTTCCCTCCTTCCCTCCTTCCCTCCTTCCCTCCTTCCCTCCTTCCCTCCTTCCCTCCTTCCCTCCTTCCCTCCTTCCCTCCTTCCCTCCTTCCCTCCTTCCCTCCTTCCCTCCTTCCCTCCTTCCCTCCTTCCCTCCTTCCCTCCTTCCCTCCTTCCCTCCTTCCCTCCTTCCCTCCTTCCCTCCTTCCCTCCTTCCCTCCTTCCCTCCTTCCCTCCTTCCCTCCTTCCCTCCTTCCCTCCTTCCCTCCTTCCCTCCTTCCCTCCTTCCCTCCTTCCCTCCTTCCCTCCTTCCCTCCTTCCCTCCTTCCCTCCTTCCCTCCTTCCCTCCTTCCCTCCTTCCCTCCTTCCCTCCTTCCCTCCTTCCCTCCTTCCCTCCTTCCCTCCTTCCCTCCTTCCCTCCTTCCCTCCTTCCCTCCTTCCCTCCTTCCCTCCTTCCCTCCTTCCCTCCTTCCCTCCTTCCCTCCTTCCCTCCTTCCCTCCTTCCCTCCTTCCCTCCTTCCCTCCTTCCCTCCTTCCCTCCTTCCCTCCTTCCCTCCTTCCCTCCTTCCCTCCTTCCCTCCTTCCCTCCTTCCCTCCTTCCCTCCTTCCCTCCTTCCCTCCTTCCCTCCTTCCCTCCTTCCCTCCTTCCCTCCTTCCCTCCTTCCCTCCTTCCCTCCTTCCCTCCTTCCCTCCTTCCCTCCTTCCCTCCTTCCCTCCTTCCCTCCTTCCCTCCTTCCCTCCTTCCCTCCTTCCCTCCTTCCCTCCTTCCCTCCTTCCCTCCTTCCCTAATTCCCTCCTTCCCTCCTTCCCTCCTTCCCTCCTTCCCTCCTTCCCTCCCTCCCTCCCTCCCTCCCTCCCTGTCTCCCTGCCTGCCTGCCTCACTCCGGGGGAGAAATGAAATGCAGTTTAAAGAACTCTTAATTTAGTAACCTAAGTTGACATCGAGACTTAAATTTCAGAGTTTCGATTTTAGTAAAAAATCGAATGAACTTTACTTTGGCTTCAGAATAGAATTTGAGGCTCTCAGAATCAATATTATTGCCGAAATGTCGACAACATCTTTCCATCGAAATTTCCTGACTGCGGTGCCTTAATTATTATGTAAATAAGTGTACGGTACAAATTTCTTCAAATTCTATGTAAACGAATCCGAAAGATGATAGAGATACGAGTCACAGATAATTTAGTATTTATGCGTTAATCAGGTGCGAGAACAAAGTTTTGGTTTTAGAGATCTATTTAGATAGAGATCAGATTTGTGGGATTTTAGAGTTGCACAAAACTGACGGATTCTACAAATTCAAACAGTGGAACCATTGCCAGCTCAAGCGCGTATGGTGCACCAACTACTTGTGCCAGCTTCAGCAGGAAATTCTCAGGGCCCGGTACTCGGGTCCTTGCATTTTCTGACCTAAATAAATGAAATGTGCGACTGCCTTGACTCTTGCTCAGCATATCAGTTCGCTGAGGATACCTCCTTAATGATCGCCGATAATGTGAACTCAGCGATCTGCATACTTCAAGCTGACTTCGACAAGCTCAAGGAATGGTGTCATGACCTAGCCTAGCCTAGTTCTTAACAGTGCCACAAATAAACTCATTCAAATGAAGTCACCATACTTGAAAGGGAAACTTGAAAGGCAACTTATACCGCATACCCATAATTGTATGCATGACCAAAGTGTAATTAAATCTTGCCACTGTCCCAACATCTAAGTCGTCAACTCGCATACTACCTAGGATAGGATAGCTTTCTTTAGCAGAATATTAACTGACAGAAGACTTGAAGGTGTTTTTATTACTTCTGTACACAGGGTTATTTTTGGATCCCTTAACAATTTTATTCAAGTCATAGTATTGCAGGAGTACAAACAATGAATGTGATAAAAACTGATGTTTTTTTTAATTTTTTAGCCAATTTGTCCTAACACAAATCAAAATTATGCTAAGTTACTCGTTTGTTCACCTGAAATTTTCTTTTGGTTAGAGTATCCGAACGCAATTAGAAGTTGAGGATTTACAAAGTGGCTTAATATTAATTAATATGCGGATTTAAAAAGGGTAAAGTTCCTATTTCTTTAAAATTGTTTGTATTTCTTTCCATTCATCATATTACTTAGGTTAAAGGTCCAAAAATAACCCTGTTTATGTAACCTTTTCATAGTTCTTTCTCTCTCACCTTGATCGAGCCTGTGTCAAAGATATATCAATCATTAATATGATCATAGATGTATAATAATGTAATAGGGCCTCAGATTTCCGGAGATCTTGTTACAACATACCAATTCTTGTACCCACATCGATCGCCATCATACTATTCGCCAGACATACCAATATGGTGTAACAACCAAAACAATCAATTAAAAACGATGCACTTCTCTTTATAGACTAATGTAAAATATTAATTCATTTAGGAGCAAAGTAACGGTAGAGTAGCTTCATTATTCACAGCAGCGTGGCGCTGCCCGTGTAAAAGTGTTTTCATAGCAAACTTTAAAATACCAACCACGTATTCGTAGCAGCTAGTAAAATAGATGAAAAAATTAAAAATGTATGTCTGTCTATTGTTTTGGGACCTTTGGTTATTTAAATTTTAAAGGAGTTAATTTGCGAAAGAAAATAGAAATATCTAAATACAAGACCTAATTACGTACTTTTAATTATGTTGGCAAGATTTACAGGTTATACAGATGATTCAATTCAGTATACGCTGTAAAAGGATAAACCTTGACAGGCAACTGTGAAATCGTGCGGTGGCATAAAATTCAAATGAAACCCGATTTATTAACAGTTTTTTGTAGGAAGTTTTATCATTTATAATTGTATAGCTGGTATTTTTACACTTTAATTTTGGCTTTAAAGAATGTCGTATGACGACAGCTGTAAAAACTGCGCGAAAAATGATGATGGCAATTATGATTCCATTCAATTCCTAATTTGCGGGTGAATTCACTGTATTTGTCTATTTGAACAAATTTTCTTTCAATATACTGAAAAGTTAATGTTGGTTTGTTTCCGCGTTAGCACTAACTACCTAAGGAAAACATGCAGGGCGCTGGGATCTGAATATTTGAGCAACAACAAAAATATCAGATATAGCTGCTGTATCCTTCTAAAAAACATTACTTTTTGCTGTATTTGGTATAAAGATCAATCAACTTTGTACTCTGAGAAAAGCTAAGGATGCGCTTGTCCACCCCAAGGATTACATTTCTTTGCTACAAAGAGATCAGCAAATTGCTGTGGCACTTTCTGTAGTGCTGGTCTTTGGGTCGTGGTGATTTCCAACTGTTTTATGTTTGGCTAAAGGTTTTGTGCTGTAGATAATTTTTTAGTTTAAATATTCGTAAATATGCTTTATTCCAGGTGCTAAAAGATAAGTTCTACCACAAAACGATTTTTGTTACACTTTTCTCGTGACTTTTTTTAAGATCAGCTAATGTTTAGTCAGACAGATCAAAAAAATTGTTGATCTAGCAACATTCAAAAAACTTCTACGTTCAAAGTAAAAGTCAAAGTAGGTACTTTATTACTGTAGATATTTACATATACTTAGCAAACGTCATTTTTTGCCTCTTCTCTACATTTGACCACTATAGGAGAAGAAAGGCGTAGAAACTACCACAGATTGATTTTTAGATCTCTTTTAAAAATAGGTTGTGCTTAACTATTACAAATATGAAAAATTAAATTATTATGATTAATAAGCAGGAATAAATAATTACAAAATTATTAACAACAAGGCCTGTGTTGAGCTAGATTAACCCCATACAGTCCTGTCATTTAAGTAATCTTGAACATTGTAATATCCCTTTTTTGACAAAGTCGCTTTAACATGGTTTTCAAATTGCTCAAATGGCAATTTCCAGATCTCCAGAGGTATCTTGTTGTAGTAGAGAATGCATTGACCCTTGAAAGAATTGCTAACCTTCGCGAGTCTAAAAGACATTTGCGATTTTATTTCAACTTATTTCGAAAATGATCAATTTGTGTTGCAAAGCCCTACTCAAGGAAGACGGCCCAAAAGAGTTGTTGCTTGGGCCCTTCAATATGTGGCTGGGCGTTCAAACCATACTGCTGTCTAATCATAATAAAGCCTTTGACGACCCGAATGGCCGAGTCGGCAGTGACGCTGCCTACGAATCCAAGGGTCCCGGGTTCGAGTCCCGGTGGGGGCAAATATTTGATTGATGAGAACGAATGTTTGTACCCTAGTCATGGTTGTTTATCTATCTAAGTATAATATTTATCTATATACGTATTTGTATCGTTGTCTAGTTCCCAAGATACAGGGAATCCTAGTTTGGGGCTAGATCAATGTGTGTAAATGGTGTCCAAGGTATTATTATTATTATTATTATTATTATTTTACTATTTAATAATGTAAGTTCTCAATAAAAGAATACAAAATTTTTATTACGTGTACACTGCCTTTCAACTAAGCAACAAACTCAAAACGAGTTTATATAAACTCGTTTTGAATATTGAATTTTGAATTTTGGCCCATATTGTGGGTAAAAAGGTCTTGGAAAATTAAGTATTGAAGTTTAGTTCAGAATTAGTGTACCATTTTATACTTAAATATAAATTTATTTATGCATGAGGTAAAAATTAAAAAATAAACACATAGGTTACATTTGGAGATTGCCAAATCTTAAACTTACACATATATAAGGTATAGGGAACTCCTTTTGAATTCCGTCACCTCAATGTTTTAGATGCTGGAGGCAACGAGGCGACTAGAAACTAGCTAGCTTTATACGTTATTTTTTACTGAATTGGAGCAAACACCTTCTCAAGCTTTCCTGTCTTCTACATAATCTGATATTTTGTAGTAAGCCTTTTTACATAAGTATATATCTCAGAATGCCTCACATATAAAGCTAGAAAACTCCATGTCCTGGCTCGCGACTTTGCAAAGCTAAATGGGTACAACTTCTGCTAGACCTCATATGGAAAAATATATCTCCGAAAAGCAGAGAACCATCCCTTCATCAGGGTCGACGATGAGGGCGTACTTGCTAAACTCAAAGCGAGTGCTTTGCCGTCAGTCTGACTAGTCGCTCTCAATTTGTTGCTTTTGCTCTTTGCTAACTCACAGTTGTACACTCTCTACAGCATATCATGTCTATATCATAAAATATGTTGGTTTATATTCTACCTTACATGCACGCACAATCATAACATACAAAATAATACATCTATACATACACACAAATCACATATATTTACCTCTGTTACTCTATATATTCAATCCCACATTCAACACACACACACACGCCAATCTACGAATTTAAGATAACTTATATTTCCGAACTTATAAATACTTGTGCCCTTGCTAACATTTCTTATAATTCAATACTATAGCCGTTAATATTGCGAGGGAGATAGAGGAGACAGGTGAAATAGCTTGCATAAAGTTAGATGATCCAACTGAATACTCCACGACCTTAAAACATAGATTCCCCTCTAACTACCTACGCATTCTAACAGTTAATATACGTAGTGTTAATGCTAAGTTTGACTCCTTCATGGTTTTCGTCACCTCTCTGGAAACCCCCATTGATGTGATTGTAATGACGGAATGTTGGATAAACGATAAAAGTGTAATACCTAGCATTATCGGCTACAACTACTTCAGTACCAAACGAAGTTATAATCAGAATGATGGAGTCATAGTATATACTAGAGAGGAAACGACGATAAAATTACAAAAGGAAGCACTTATAGAAGATGGGAATTGTATGGTCACGGAACTAGGTGAAGACACCACTTTAATCTGCTCATATAGACCATACACCTTTAGCGATCCCTCTAATTATATAAATTTTTTAGGCAACCTAATACAAAATATGAATAGTAAAAACATAATACTTACAGGTGACATTAATATCAATATTATCCCGGATGAAATTACTGGTCAAGCAGCAGATTATCTAGAACTGCTGGCTGCATATGGTCTAAGACAAGGTGTTTACCGTCCTACGCACAATAAAACATGCCTATACCATTTCATGGTAAAAACTAATAAACTTGCGCACACGGTAGTTTTTAACGAATTTACAGATCACAGTCCTATCATGCTTCTATTAAATCACACAAAAGCTATAAGCAAAGAAATATCCCGTGAAAAAGTCATTATCAATACTTTAGGCATTGGCAAACAACTCGAAAAACATGATTGGAAACCTTTTTTCCTAACGGAAGACGTTAATACTGCAGCAGCAACTCTGGTCACTTGCCTCCAAACTATAATCACTGACAACACGACTGCAATCAAAATCCCCAAACGTAACCAACCCTTAAAACCGTGGATTACAATGTCTGTACTTAAATCAATTAGAACTAGGGATACCATTTATAAGAAATTAAAAAAGAATAATACCAACGATACAATGCGAGAGGAATACAAGAAATATAGGAATTGTTGTAATAAAATAATAAAGAGTCTCAAAAAACAATATTATCAGAATCGGCTTAAAAATAATACTGGCAACGCAAAAGAAACATGGAAATTAATTAAAGAAATATGATACCTAAATACAAAAAAAGAAACAAATGTAGATCTACTTAATATTGAGAAGGGTCCAATAGAGTCACTTGATAAAGTTAACGCCTACTTCACCTCGATAGGAGGTACCCTAGCAAAAGGTATACTGAAACGTACTAGAAAATCTGAGAGTAAACTAGCAGACCTAGCTATCTCAAAAATTGCCCCTGCTAATTCGATGATGGTCTCTCCGACTGATCAGGCTGAGTTTGAGCGCATCATAGCAATGTTAAAACCAAACAGTGCACCCGGCTGGGACAATATACCAACCACTATTGTAAAGAGTTTTTCCCGTCTGCTAGCTGGTCCACTATCTCACCTATGCAACTTAAGTTTTAGTAGGGGTAGCTTTCCTGACATATCTAAAAGGGGTATAGTCTGTCTTATCCATAAAACTGGTGACTCCAGATTTACAAAGTAGCTTACCTACTCAAAATAATACTCAAAAAGCGAATGATCACTATACGGACTTATTCAACAAACTTTAGTTTTGAAAACAATTTTAAATTACATAAACTTACAAATAGCGATAGTAAAGTATGGTTTAGTGAAATTGAAACTGTCCATATTAGGTTTGCTGGAGAGACTATTTTTAGAGATAAGCTCGCTTTTGTACACCTAGTTTCCATTTTAATGTATCTGTACCTTCTGTTTTTGTGCAATAAAGTATAAAGTATAAAGTATCTTTTAAAGGGCAATTTATTCGCTTTTACAACAAAATTCCAAGTGAGTTACAAAAATTGTCTGTAAATAAATTTAAAAATGTTAAAAATCACTTATAGTAAAGTAAAGTAAAGTAAAGTAAAATTTCGTTTATTTACAAACAAATGTACATTTGATGGAATGCCCTGTCCCTCAAATTAGCGTGAGCTGTGTCTTGAGAGACAGTTTCTTCCCAAAAGTAGGTAATCAATCAATTACATTTTTGAGTAAGATCCACACTTTAAGGCTGAAGTAGAATTATAACAAAATTAAGTAAGATAAAGGAAAAAAAAAGAAATGATATTTTATACTATACAAAACAAAAGTTCTTCTCAAGTTGATATGTGTGTTTGTGAGTGTAGAGTATCATTATGTTAGTGTAGTGAATTTAAAGGTTGTGTGATTATGCGTTTAGTGTGTGTAGGTGTGTGAAGTGTGGTGAATGTGTGTGTATAATATTTGGTAATAATAATAATATATAAAAAATCAAATTATTGAAACTATGGAAACTTAAAGTTTCTATTGCTTTCTATGGAATAGTTCTTAGATTTAGGTAATGGAAATCAGCAGGTTTTCGGTTTGATCATAGTCAAATGCACGGAGCCAACTTTTAATTTTAGTTTTTACAACATAGTTGTTTAACTATTTTATGTTAATTACAGAGTTGATTTTATTGTAGAGGCGAGGAGCCATCGAGTCATACTGTCTACGTGCGAATGCACTTTTTATTGCTGGTAGGGGACATCGAAACAACCTCCTGCCGTGATCCGGAATATGTGGTACTGTGTGCTTGTGGTAGTATCTGATGCATCTGTATACGAATGACTGGCGTATGCTCAGGACATTGGTTGTGTTGTGCACGAGAGCGGTGGGATGTCGAAAGGGAGCATACAGCAAAACTTTAAGAACAGCGCGCTGTGCACGCTCAGCCCTCAAAAGCAGTGTCTTAGATGCTCCCCCCCATACACATATGCAGTACTCTACAACACAGTGGCACAGGGAGTTATAAGTTTGTAAGAGCAGAATTTTGTCTGCATAATTTCTAAAGTTTTTGAAGACATAAATCATTTTTCTTATACGATTAGCTGTTACTGTTACATGTGGCCCCCAGTTCAATTTATCATCAATGATGACACCAAGATATTTGATGTGGGGTACTCTAGAGAGCATATCGCAGCTGCAAGTGGTGTTACTATAATCATGCCTGTTGCATGGGAAGGAGTGAATTTTTATTTCAAATTTACTGTTGGGGCTGCCTGCTTCTGTTTTACTAAAACACATGTTTTTTGTTTTTGAAGTATTCAGGGAAAGAAGATTGTCCTCCAACCATGCCGTCACGGTGTACAGACCCGTTTCTGGTCGGTTTTTAACCAGTTCCCATGAATCCGCATGAAATAGTAAAACCGTGTCGTCTGCAAACATGTATAGGTCAGCAGCATTTATATTATTTTTGCACAGACTATTAATATAGATAAGAAACAGACTTGGTCCGAGCGTGCACCCCTGAGGTTCACCGTATGAACAAGCCTGATTCCCACTAAATGTACTACCTACACGGACACTTTGCTGTCTTCCAGAAAGATATTCATTGAACCAGTTCAGGGTGATACCACGTATTCCCATATTTTCTAGGCGCGAGAGGAGGATTGGTACACAGACGGTGTCAAAAGCCTTTTGGAGGTCTAGAAACACACCCAAACATTTTTCTCCCCTGTCCACATATCCATCTATGTTGGAGGTCAGCTTCATAACAGCATCCTCGGTACTTCTTTTTTCTCTAACACCGTACTGGTTATTAGCTAAGAGATTGTTTGTTTCGAGATATGTCATTAAACGTTTGTTCATTAGTTTTTCGATGATTTTGGAAAGCGTTGTCAGTAATGTGATGGGTCGGTAGTTTGAGGGGAGCTTCTTGTCACCAGTTTTATGGATAAGACAGACTATACCCCTTTTAAATATGTCAGGAAAGCTACCCCTACTAAAACTTAAGTTGCATAGGTGAGATAGTGGACCAGCTAGCAGACGGGAAAACTCTTTACAATAGTGGTTGGTATATTGTCCCAGCCGGGTGCACTGTTTGGTTTTAACATTGCTATGATGCGCTCAATCTCAGCATGTTCAATTTTACATGTTGAATAAAAATTGGGTCATGTGTAGATGTTTTTTTGCCATAAAGTGCAAAAAGTTTATCCCTACTTTTACGAATTTCTTTTGTTGCTTTCACTAAACCATACTTTACTATCGCTATTTGTAAGTTTATGTAATTTAAAATTGTTTTCAAAACTTAAGTTTGTTGAATAAGTCCGTTTAGTGATCATTCGCTTTTTGAGTATTATTTTGAGTATGTAAGCTACTTTGTAAATCTGGTTTAAATGATTCATTTTTTTTTTGTGATTGGCCTACACAAGACTAGTTCCGGTGATTTAGAATCTACTTCTAAGTTGACAATTTGCCCACTGTGATCAGACTTGATCAGACAGACAGATCAGAAGCCCCTAATAAATATTATTGCACTTAATTTAGCTTTCATATTTGAGTCATTGCGTTGTAAATTTAAGGAAATTAACATTATGACAGTGCCGTGTCAGTATATTTATGAAAACTTAATGTACGTCCACAAAAATATTGATAAAATTCCTAAGAATAGCGACAGGCACAATGTCAACTATAAATAGGAATAGACTAGCTTCACCTACTACTTGGCTCCATAAGGTTAATGTACCTTATTTAATCATCATTAAAAATCTTATTTAATCCTCGCTATCCTGTCTTCTTCCGAGATAGTTTTGAATTTCTATTCTCGGATAGGCCTCGGAGATCTCACGCTCGGTCACTGCTTATAACGCCGCAACACAATACAGCCGCATATGAACATGGGTTCAGACTACGAGCTATCAGGCTCTGGAACAAACTTCCTAGCGCCATCAGAGACAGCCCGTCACATTCTATTTTTAAAACTCTCTTAAAAGAACACTATCTTTCTCTTCCTTACCAGATTTATGTAGGTATATTGCTTTGATATATTTGTAGTATAATTTGTCTATTTGTATTGATATTATGTATTTATGTACATATTAGTAATTAGTTTATTATTTTAATATTTTAACGTTGTGCACATAGTCTACCTGTTATTTCATGTATTCTGTCCATATTAGGTTTGCTGGAGAGACTCTTTTTAGAGATAAGCTAGCTTTTGTACACCTAGTTTCCATTTTAATGTATCTGTACCTTCTGTTTTTGTGCAATAAAGTATAAAGTATAAAGTATCTTTTAAAGGGCAATTTATTCGCTTTTACAACAAAATTCCAAGTGAGTTACAAAATTTGTCTGTAAATAAATTTAAAAATATTAAAAATCACTTATAGTAAAGTAAAGTAAAGTAAAGTAAAATTTCGTTTATTTACAAACAAATGTACATTGGAGGGAATGCCCTGTCCCTCAAATTAGCGTGAGCTGTGTCTTGAGAGACAGTTTCTTCCCAAAAGTAGGTAACCAATCAATTACATTTTTGAGTACGATCCACACTTTAAGGCTGAAGTAGAATTATAACAAAATTAAGTAAGATAAAGGAAAAAAAAAGAAATGATATTTTATACTATACAAAACAAAAGCTCTTCTCAAGGTGATATGTGTGTTTGTGAGTGTAGAGTATCATTATGTTAGTGTAGTGAATGTAAAGGTTGTGTGATTGTGCGTTTAGTGTGTGTAGGTGTGTGAAGTGTGGTGAATGTGTGTGTATAATATTTGGTAATAATAATAATATATAAAAAATAAAATTATTGAAACTACGGAAACTTAAAGTTTCTATTGCTTTCTATGGAATAGTTCTTAGATTTAGGTAATGGAAATCAGCAGGTTTTCGGTTTGATCATAGTCAAATGCACGGAGCCAACTTTTAATTTTAGTTTTTACAACATAGTTGTTTAACTATTTTATGTTAATTACAGAGTTGATTTTATTGTAGAGGCGAGGAGCCATCGAGTCATACTGTCTACGTGCGAATGCACTTTTTATTGCTGGTAGGGGACATCGAAACAACCTCCTGCCGTGATCCGGAATATGTGGTCTGTGTGCTTGTGGTAGTATCTGATGCATCTGTATACGAATGACTGGCGTATGCTCAGGACATTGGTTGTGTTGTGCACGAGAGCGGTGGGATGTCGAAAGGGAGCATACAGCAAAACATTAAGAACAGCGCGCTGTGCACGCTCAGCCCTCAAAAGCAGTGTCTTAGATGCTCCCCCCCATACACATATGCAGTACTCTACAACATAGTGGCACAGGGAGTTATAAGTTTGTAAGAGCAGAATTTTGTCTGCATAATTTCTAAAGTTTTTGAAGACATAAATCATTTTTCTTATACGATTAGCTGTTACTGTTACATGTGGCCCCCAGTTCAGTTTATCATCAATGATGACACCAAGATATTTGATGTGGGGTACTCTGGAGAGCATATCGCAGCTGCAAGTGGTGTTACTATAATCAAGCCTGTTGCATGGGAAGGAGTGAATTTTTATTTCAAATTTACTGTTGGGGCTGCCTGCTTCTGTTTTACTAAAACACATGTATTTTGTTTTTGAAGTATTCAGGGAAAGAAGATTGTCCTCCAACCATGCCGTCACGGTGCACAGACCCGTTTCTGGTCGGTTTTTAACCAGTTCCCATGAATCCGCATGAAATAGTAAAACCGTGTCGTCTGCAAACATGTAAAGGTCAGCAGCATTTATATTATTTTTGCACAGACTATTAATATAGATAAGAAACAGACTTGGTCCGAGCGTGCACCCCTGAGGTACACCGTATGAACAAGCCTGATTCCCACTAAATGTACTACCTACACGGACACTTTGCTGTCTTCCAGAAAGTTATTCATTGAACCAGTTCAGGGTGATCCCACGTATTCCCATATTTTCTAGGCGCGAGAGGAGGATTGGTACACAGACGGTGTCAAAAGCCTTTTGGAGGTCTAGAAACACACCCAAACATTTTTCTCCCCTGTCCACATATCCAGCTATGTTGGAGGTCAGCTTCATAACAGCATCCTCGGTACTTCTTTTTTCTCTAACACCGTACTGGTTATTAGCTAAGAGATTGTTTGTTTCGAGATATGTCATTAAACGTTTGTTCATTAGTTTTTCGATGATTTTGGAAAGCGTTGTCAGTAATGTGATGGGTCGGTAGTTTGAGGGGAGCTTCTTGTCACCAGTTTTATGGATAAGACAGACTATACCCCTTTTAAATATGTCAGGAAAGCTACCCCTACTAAAACTTAAGTTGCATAGGTGAGATAGTGGACCAGCTAGCAGACGAAAAAAACTCTTTACAATAGTGGTTGGTATATTGTCCCAGCCGGGTGCACTGTTTGGTTTTAACATTGCAATGATGCGCTCAATCTCAGCCTGATAAGTCGGAGAGACCATCATCGAATTAGCAGGGGTAATTTTTGAGATAGCTAGGTCTGCTAGTTTACTCTCAGATTTTCCAGTACGTTCCAGTATACCTTTTGCTAGGGTACCTCCTATCGAGGTGAAGTAGGCGTTAACTTTATCAAGTAACTCTATTGGACCCTTCTCAATATTAAGTAGATCTACATTTGTTTCTTTTTTTGTATTTAGGTATCATATTTCTTTAATTAATTTCCATGATTCTTTTGCGTTGCCAGTATTATTTTTAAGCCGATTCTGATAATATTGTTTTTTGAGACTCTTTATTATTTTATTACAACAATTCCTATATTTCTTGTATTCCTCTCGCATTGTATCGTTGGTATTATTCTTTTTTAATTTCTTATAAATGGTATCCCTAGTTCTAATTGATTTAAGTACAGACATTGTAATCCACGGTTTTAAGGGTTGGTTACGTTTGGGGATTTTGGTTGCAGTCGTGTTGTCAGTGATTATAGTTTGGAGGCAAGTGACCAGAGTTGCTGCTGCAGTATTAACGTCTTCCGTTAGGAAAAAAGGTTTCCAATCATGTTCTTCGAGTTGTTTGCCAATGCCTAAAGTATTGATAATGACTTTTTCATGGGATATTGTTTTGTTTATAGCTTTTGTGTGATTTAATAGAAGCATGATAGGACTGTGATCTGTAAATTCGTTAAAAACTACCGTGTGCGCAAGTTTTTTAGTTTTTACCATGAAATGGTCTAGGCATGTTTTATTGTGCGTAGGACGGTTAACACCTTGTCTTAGACCATATGCAGCCAGCAGTTCTAGGTAATCTGCTGCATGACCAGTAATTTCATCCGGGATAATATTGATATTAATGTCACCTGTAAGTATTATGTTTTTACTATTCATATTTTGTATTAGGTTGCCTAAAGAATTTATATAATTAGAGGGATCGCTAAAGGTGTATGGTCTATATGAGCAGATTAAAGTGGTGTCTTCACCTAGTTCCGTGACCATACAATTCCCATCTTCTATAAGTGCTTCCTTTTGTGATTTTATCCTCTCTAGTATATACTATGACTCCATCATTCTGATTATGTGTTAATCTCACTAAATGCAATCACCTAAGCTTTACCAGAAAGACTAAGCCAATATTTTACAATTACCAAATTAATAACAGGCCAATCGAGAAACTTAAATCAATAAGAGATCTAGGAGTTTTACTCGATTCAAAGCTCACATTCTCTCAACATATAGACGCTGCTACAGACAAGGCCTATAAGAACCTGGGTTTTGTACTTTGAACGAGCCAGGCATTCACTGACCCACTGTGTATAAAGGTTCTCTACTACTCGTACGTGCGCAGTGTTCTAGAATACTGTAGCCCTATCTGGCGACCCCAATATATATGCCACATTGAGTCAATTGAATCATTACAACGCAAATTCATTAAACATCTTAATTACCGCACTGGCTACCACTCTCCTTTGAAGAACTACAATACTTCGTTGGAAAAGCACAAACTGCAAACACTCGAGGACAGGAGGCGTCTCCTGGACATGCTATTTCTTCATGACCTGTGTAGTGGAAGACTGAACTGTCCTGAATTAATCTCCTCAGCACTTCGGTTAAATGTTCCGAATAAAAGAACCAGGCACACTCCTCTCTTCCATGTCCCCCTATCTCGGTCTAACTATGCACAAAACTCAGTCATGAATAGGTGTCATTTAAATTACAACAAACTTTCCAAAGATAAGGACCTAGACATTTTTAACACCTCTAAACAGGTTTTTAAGAAAAATATTATTTGAATTATTAAAACAAACAGATACATTGATGATGTATCTGCCGTGTCATACGAAAGCCTACTCACCTATACTCACCCTGCTTAGTGGAAATTCAATAGACACAGTCCCGATCCCAAGACCATCGTCGTCATAGGGCTAAGCAGATACAGGTACAACTACACTCACACCACTACACAACACATGCAACCTACACTACTTACACAACCGGCACACCACATCTCAACTTGCAATAATATAAATGAAATTTTTAAAACTAAATCAACACTAGTTACATATATTTATAACTAGTTTTAGTTATAATTTCTATATATAAGTATAATCGCCAAGTACGTTTGTCTTATAATATTTAAACAAAAAAATGTAAATCCGTTATTGGCTAATGTTAAGATTATTTTTCTTGCCTTACATAATTGTATTAGCTGTGGATTTTTTAAGATCAATAAATAAATAAATAAATAAATAAATAAATTATAACTTCGTTTGGTACTGAAGTAGTTGTAGCCGTTAATGCTAGGTATTACACTTTTATCGTTTATCCAACATTCCGTAATTACAATCACATCAATGGGGGTTTCCAGAGAGGTGACGAAAACCATGAAGGAGTCAAACTTAGCATTAACACTACGTATATTAACTGTTAGAATGCGTAGGTAGTTAGAGGGGAATCTATGTTTTAAGGTCGTGGAGTATTCAGTTGGATCATCTAACTTTATGCAAGCTATTTCACCTGTCTCCTCTATCTCCCTCGCAATATTAACGGCTATAGTATTGAATTATAAGAAATGTTAGCAAGGGCACAAGTATTTATAAGTTCGGAAATATAAGTTATCTTGAATTCGTAGATTGGCGTGTGTGTGTGTGTTGAATGTGGGATTGAATATATAGAGTAACAGAGGTAAATATATATGATTTGTGTGTATGTGTAGATGTATTATTTGTATGTTATGATTGTGCGTGCATGTAAGGTAGAATATAAACCAACATATTTTATGATATAGACATGATATGCTGTAGAGAGTGAACAACTGTGAGTGAGCAAAGAGCAAAAGCAACAAATTGAGAGTGACTAGTCAGACTGACGGCAAAGCACTCGCTTTGAGTTTAGCAAGTACGCCCTCATCGTCGACCCTGATGAAGGGATGGTTCTCTGCTTTTCGGAGATATATTTTTCCATATGAGGTCTAGCAGAAGTTGTACCCATATAGATTTGCAAAGTCGCGAGCCAGGACATGGAGTTTTCTAGCTTTATATGTGAGGCATTCTGAGATATGTACTTATGTAAAAAGGCTTACTACAAAATATCAGATTATGTAGAAGACAGGAAAGCTTGGGAAGGTGTTTGCTCCAATTCAGTAAAAAATAACGCATAAAGCTAGCTAGTTTCTAGTCGCCTCGTTGCCTCCAGCATCTAAAACATTGAGGTGACGGAATTCAAAAGGAGTTCCCTATACCTTATATATGTGTAAGTTTAAGATTTGGCAATCTCCAAATGTAACCTATGTGTTTATTTTTTAATTTTTACCTCATGCATAAATAAATTTATATTTAAGTATAAAATGGTACACTAATTCTGAACTAAACTTCAATACTTAATTTTCCAAGACCTTTTTACCCACAATATGGGCCAAAATTCAAAATTCAATATTCAAAACAAGTTTATATAAACTCGTTTTGAATTTGTTGCTTTGTTGAAAGGCAGTGTACTCGTAATAAAAATTTTGTATTCTTTTATTGAGAACTTACATTATTAAATAGTAAAATAATAATAATAATAATAATAATAATACCTTGGACACCATTTACACACATTGATCTAGCCCCAAACTAGGATTCCCTGTATCTTGGGAACTAGACAACGATACAAATACGTATATAGATAAATATTATACTTAGATAGATAAACAACCATGACTAGGGTACAAACATTCGTTCTCATCAATCAAATATTTGCCCCCACCGGGACTCGAACCCGGGACCCTTGGATTCGTAGGCAGCGTCACTGCCGACTCGGCCATTCGGGTCGTCAAAGGCTTTATTATGATTAGACAGCAGTATGGTTTGAAGGCCCAGCCACATATTGAAAGGCCCAAGCAACAACTTTTTTGGGCCGTCTTCCTTGAGTAGGGCTTTGCAACACAAATTGATCATTTTCGAAATAAGTTGAAATAAAATCGCAAATGTCTTTTAGACTCGCGAAGGTTAGCAATTCTTTCAAGGGTCAATGCATTCTCTACTACAACAAGATATCTCTGGAGATCTTGAAATTGCCATTTGAGCAATTTGAAAACCATGTTAAAGCGACTTTGTCAAAAAAGGGATATTACAATGTTCAAGATTACTTAAATGACAGGACTGTATGGGGTGAATCTAGCTCAACACAGGCCTTGTTGTTAATAATTTTGTAATTATTTATTCCTGCTTATTAATCATAATAATTTAATTTTTCATATTTGTAATAGTTAAGCACAACCTATTTTTAAAAGAGATCTAAAAATCAATCTGTGGGAGTTTCTACGCCTTTCTTCTCCCACAGTGGTCAAATGTAGAGAAGAGGCAAAAAATGACGTTTGCTAAGTATATGTAAATATCTACAGTAATAAAGTACCTACTTTGACTTTTACTTTGAACGTAGAAGTTTTTTGAATGTTGCTAGATCAACAATTTTTTTGATCTGTCTGACTAAACATTAGCTGATCTTTAAAATAGTCACGAGAAAAGTGTAACAAAAATCGTTTTGTGGTAGAACTTATCTTTTAGCACCTGGAATAAAGCATACTTACGAATATTCAAACTAAAAAATTATCTACAGCACAAAACCTTTAGCCAAACATAAAAAAGTTGGAAATCACCATGACCCAAAGACCAGCACTACAGAAAGTGCCACAGCAATTTGCTGATCTCTTTGTAGCAAAGAAATGTAATCCTTGGGGTGGACAAGCGCATCCTTAGCTTTTCTCAGAGTACAAAGTTGATTGATCTTTATACCAAATACAGCAAAAAGTAATGTTTTTTAGAAGGATACAGCAGCTATATCTGATATTTTTGTTGTTGCTCAAATATTCAGATCCCAGCGCCCTGCATGTTTTCCTTGGGTAGTTAGTGCTAACGCGGAAACAAACCAACATTAACTTTTCAGTATATTGAAAGAAAATCTGTTCAAATAGACAAATACAGTGAATTCACCCGCAAATTAGGAATTGAATGGAATCATAATTGCCATCATCATTTTTCGCGCAGTTTTTACAGCTGTCGTCATACGACATTCTTTAAAGCCAAAATTAAAGTGTAAAAATACCAGCTATACAATTATAAATGATAAAACTTCCTACAAAAAACTGTTAATAAATCGGGTTTCATTTGAATTTTATGCCACCGCATGATTTCACAGTTGCCTGTCAAGGTTTATCCTTTTACAGCTTATACTGAATTGAATCATCTGTATAACCTGTAAATCTTGCCAACATAATTAAAAGTACGTAATTAGGTCTTGTATTTAGATATTTCTATTTTATTTCGCAAATTAACTCCTTTAAAATTTAAATAACCAAAGGTCCCAAAACAATAGACAGACATACATTTTTAATTTTTTCATCTATTTTACTAGCTGCTACGAATACGTGGTTGGTATTTTAAAGTTTGCTATGAAAACACTTTTACACGGGCAGCGCCACGCTGCTGTGAATAATGAAGCTACTCTACCGTTACTTTTCTCCTAAATGAATTAATATTTTACATTAGTCTATAAAGAGAAGTGCATCGTTTTTAATTGTTCGTTTTAGTTGTTACACCATATTGGTATGTCTGGCGAATAGTATGATGGCGATCGATGTGGGTACAAGAATTGGTATGTTGTAACAAGATCTCCGGAAATCTGAGGCCTTATTACATTATTATACATCTATGATCATATTAATGATTGATATATCTTTGACACAGGCTCGATCAAGGTGAGAGAGAAAGAACTATGAAAAGGTTACATAAACAGGGTTATTTTTGGACCTTTAACCTAAGTAATATGATTAATGGAAAGAAATACAAACAATTTTAAAGAAATAGGCACTTTACCCTTTTTAAATCCGCATATTAATTAATATTAAGCCACTTTGTAAATCCTCAACTTCTAATTGCGTTCGGATACTCTAACCAAAAGAAAATTTCAGGTGAACAAACGAGTAACTTAGCATAATTTTGATTTGTGTTAGGACAAATTGGCGAAAAAATTAAAAAAAACATCAGTTTTTATCACATTCATTGTTTGTACTCCTGCAATACTATGACTTGAATAAAATTGTTAAGGGATCCAAAAATAACCCTGTGTACAGAAGTAATAAAAACACCTTCAAGTCTTCTGTCAGTTAATATTCTGTTAAAGAAAGCTATCCTATCCTAGGTAGTATGCGAGTTGACGACTTGGATGTTGGGACAGTGGCAAGATTTAATTACACTTTGGTCATGCATACAATTATGGGTATGCGGTATAAGTTGCCTTTCAAGTTTCCCTTTCAAGTATGGTGACTTCATTTGAATGAGTTTATTTGTGGCACTGTTAAGAACTAGGCTAGGCTAGGTCATGACACCATTCCTTGAGCTTGTCGAAGTCAGCTTGAAGTATGCAGATCGCTGAGTTCACATTATCGGCGATCATTAAGGAGGTATCCTCAGCGAATTGATATGCTGAGCAAGAGTCAAGGCAGTCGCACATTTCATTTATTTAGGTCAGAAAATGCAAGGACCCGAGTACCGGGCCCTGAGAATTTCCTGCTGAAGCTGGCACAAGTAGTTGGTGCACCATACGCGCTTGAGCTGGCAATGGTTCCACTGTTTGAATTTGTAGAATCCGTCAGTTTTGTGCAACTCTAAAATCCCACAAATCTGATCTCTATCTAAATAGATCTCTAAAACCAAAACTTTGTTCTCGCACCTGATTAACGCATAAATACTAAATTTAATTATCTGTGACTCGTATCTCTATCATCTTTCGGATTCGTTTACATAGAATTTGAAGCAATTTGTACCGTACACTTATTTACATAATAATTAAGGCACCGCAGTCAGGAAATTTCGATGGAAAGATGTTGTCGACATTTCGGCAATAATATTGATTCTGAGAGCCTCAAAATCTATTCTGAAGCCAAAGTAAAGTTCATTCGATTTTTTACTAAAATCGAAACTCTGAAATTTAAGTCTCGATGTCAACTTAGGTTACTAAATTAAGAGTTCTTTAAACTGCATTTCATTTCTCCCCCGGAGTGAGGCAGGCAGGCAGGGAGACAGGGAGGGAGAGAGGGAGGGAGAGAGAGGGAGGGAGGAAGGGAGGGAGGGAGGGAGGGAGGGAGGGAGGGAGGGAGAGATGCAGGGAGGGAGGGAGGTAGGGAAGGAGGGAAGGAGGGAAGGAGGGAAGGAGGGAAGGAGGGAAGGAGGGAAGGAGGGAAGGAGGGAAGGAGGGAAGGAGGGAAGGAGGGAAGGAGGGAAGTAGGGAAGGAGGGAAGGAGGGAAGGAGGGAAGGAGGGAAGGAGGGAAGGAGGGAAGGAGGGAAGGAGGGAAGGAGGGAAGGAGGGAAGGAGGGAAGAAGGGAAGGAGGGAAGGAGGGAAGGAGGGAAGGAGGGAAGGAGGGAAGGAGGGAAGGAGGGAAGGAGGGAAGGAGGGAAGGAGGGAAGGAGGGAAGGAGGGAAGGAGGGAAGGAGGGAAGGAGGGAAGGAGGGAAGGAGGGAAGGAGGGAAGGAGGGAAGGAGGGAAGGAGGGAAGGAGGGAAGGAGGGAAGGAGGGAAGGAGGGAAGGAGGGAAGGAGGGAAGGAGGGAAGGAGGGAAGGAGGGAAGGAGGGAAGGAGGGAAGGAGGGAAGGAAAGAAAGAAAGAAAGAATTAGAGATTTATTGTCGTGACCCTCACACTAGGTCAAGCCTGTCCTGTGAGAGCCCGGTACTAAATTCCCAGTAGGTTTTAGTATTCGTAAAAAAGTTGATGCTTTTTATCACGCTTTTATTAGCTTCACCTGTATGTTTGTTTGTTTGTTTGTATATAACCGACTCTTTTGGACACGATTTTGACCCACTTTATAAGGACAGATTCAATTCAAACTTTGTACACTTATCAAGAATCAGCGACAATGTAATAATTTCATAATTTTATCTCATCATCCAGATTTGGATCGCCTGGATTAATTAATTTCTCACACAACCTCTGTGTGAGCAAGTGAATCGAACTAAACTCGAACTAAAAAATTAAAAATAAATATAGTTTAAAAAAACTAAAAAACACGCTTTTAAAGCACTTCAAACTAAAAAGTTAAAAATAATTTTTAATAAAACAATAATGAATAAAAAATATTATTATTATTGTGAAAAAAAAAAGCGTCGGGCGCTTTGTTCCATATCTTTCGTACATCGAGCGCTCGACGCTTTTTGTTTCACAATAATAATAGTATTTTTTATTCATTATTGTTTTAAGGTTATATTAAAAATTATTTTTAACTTTTTAGTTCGAAGTGCTTTAAAAGCGTGTTTTTTAGTTTTTTTAAACTATATTTATTTTATTATTTGAGGGCAATTTTACTAGGACCATAGTAGTAATAAGCTCAACAAGGCTTGTGTTATGGGTACTAGATGACGATATATTTAATAGAGATAAAAACTTATGTAACTACCTAGAAAACCACCAAGACTAAGAAACAAATATGCATGCTCATAACACAAATATTTGTCCTTACCGGGATTTGAACTACCATGAAAGTTTGAAAAGCAATTATAGGCATTTCATTCTAGTAGCTTAAACGTGCCTCTTTTTTGTGCCAGATTTTCGTATATCACGAGTAAATATCACGATAATATGTATTTGCAAATATAGGTTTTCGACTTTAACTTTTTGACTATAAGTCACATTTAATATTTAATGTTTGATAAATATCGCAGTATGTTGGGACGGAAAGTGAGACATAGACGAAGAGGTCGCGGAATAGGGAGGATGAGGCGCTCGGCTCGTTCCTCAATCTTCATGGCACCAACGTCCGACTCACCCGGACATGTAGAGTTTCTATTTCTCTCTTTCCTCGATACCTCGTTGTCGTTCTGACTTCGCCGGACTATTTGAACCAGAACGAAATAGTTCCAAGATTGAATACGTCTCCTGGAACTATTACGGACCAAAACTACTCATCTTTAATCATTTGTCTTCACCCTACACTAACATTTACAAATATTATCAATGGATAAATTATTGATAGTTGGAGATTTTAAATATGGGTAGAATGGCTGAACGAACCTGTCTTCCTTGTCTTTCATGCTGGCAGATGAGGAATAGTTTTTGACATGATTCCTAGACTGTTAGCTTGAAATAAAATAAATCCTAAGTCCTCTTTATGAATAACTATTTCACTAGCAATGTATGATGTTCACGAGACTGTATATCTACTGTAAAATTGTTACAGTGTTACCATTTGATATCTAGGCGGTTTCTTCTATAATAAACGTATACAATCCTGTTGCGGGTTCCCCCGTTTCACAAAAAAAATACTAACAATTCTTTCTTCAGGACAGTTGCAATGCCTTTTAAAATGCCTTTAAAGAGAGTTTTAAAGTAGATTTTTAGCTACAGTATATCATGCGGATTGAATCCAGCGTACTCTATTGTTTTACTAAATAGAAATCCCATGATCTCGTGTAAAGTTTCTTCTTGAATGTCTATTCAGATACACAGTTCAATACATTTTGATCTTACAACAAATATTCATAAACAAACGTATCTTCCTCGATGAATGATAAAACAAGACGTGTTAAATTATGGTCATTCTAATTTAAGGCCTTATTTTCTAATGCCCATATTAAGAAACAAATTTATGGTCTTCAATCAAATCTACGCCAAAAATTAGGTTTTGTTGACAAAAAGTTAATAGTTGTACCACTGCCACTTTCCGGTAGATTTGAGTCTGCCAATAAGAGTCAGTAATGCAATATATAAAATATTTAATCTGACCTCCAATACATTCCTGTGGTGCTTCAAATTCCAGCTTCAGGATCGTTGGTTCGACTAATGAAAACTATGTCTGTCTGTAGATAGTATGTCGTAGTTTTTTTAATAATTGTTCTGCCTGACTGTAATAACCACAAACATTTCCAACCGCAGTGCGGTCAAATTACGTAACTTGAACATTGAATATTGTGTTACGACTCGGCAATATGATTATCTATACATACCATACAAATAAACAACAAGGAATTATACACTTTTGGAAAAAACAATGTAACATTATAATAAATAAATACTACATAGGTATAGGTATAAACTTAATAACTTTTCCAATTTTCAAATTAACAAAATGAAAGAGTTTTTTAAAATAGGTAACACTACCAGAGTGCATTAAAGATACACGTGACACAGACATGGCGGCGTGATGTTGGAGGGACACGAAAACATGCCCCCGCACCCCGCGCTCATCCGCACCCCCAGTCGCGCTCATGTCTTGTCCTTTCTACATGTTTTGCAAAAGGGCGCAGACGAGGGACAGACGAGTAAGTATTATGCAGGATAAAAAGAGAAAGGCTTGCACTTTACTACGATTACTTTTTATTTAGAAATGAAAGAATCTATTATTACAGCAAATAATCTCTATGAATAATAACACAAAATTACAGCAATTTCACACTATTTGTGCAACAGAACTATTTTACTTATAAATTACTTGATTTGATATTAAAGTTACAGCAGATTTAGAAAAGAGGAATACACGATATACATTCAAATTTGGAGGGAACAAGACGATAGTAGGACGGACGTCGGACATAGATTTTTCAGCTTTAGCATAGGCAAGCGAAAGAGGGCTTCGAATGGCGGGAGCTTGTATTTAAGAGATTTCTTCCACCCAACGGCCGATGGTCGTAGTCATTGGCATTGACGTGGAGCGCGGGTGTTGCCACCTCGGTTGCTCAGGCTAGGGATGTCGCTGTAACAGCTCGGCCATCCTTAAATTGAGAAAAACGAAACATCCATTAGTGTAGTGATCATGTTTAGCTTAACTCTCCAGGAGGTCTATCAAGTCTTCAGTATCCATTTCGCTATCATTATCAGGGTCACTGGCAGAACCTGTTGCACCAACATATGGCCTCAAAGAGTCAGCTGCTACCACCGTGCAAAAGTGTTTATATCCTCTAAAACCCTTAACACTCACAATCATATAGCGATCGTGACCAAGTACTTTAAATATTTTGTACGGTCCGGCATAAGGAGAATCTAACTTTTTATTCACTCCAGTCTCACTACAAGATTTAAGATTCTTCCACAAGACCAGGTCCCCCTTTTTGTATACCTTACATTCTTTTCTTTTCTTATCAAATTGCCTCTTCATTGTTGCCTGCTTCCTCTTAATATTACTCGACGCGGCTTGTCTCAACGTGTCAATATCTGCATTATTCCGACTATCCTCTAAAGCAGACAATACTCTACTTTTATGCTTGAACATTAGTTCAAAGGGGACCTGCTCAGTGGTTTCATGACGAGTATTGTTAATACCAAACACAACATCTGGCAATTTCACATCCCAAGTCCCCTGCTCACTGCATACTTTCAGTCCATTCAAAATGGTCCTGTTTACCCTTTCTACTTGACCATTCGCTCTAGGAGTCGACACGGCATTCAGCACTTGTTTGAACTGTTTTTCCACAGCAAAATTTTTAAAGTACCGACTACAAAATGCAAGTCCGCGATCAGATACGACAGTTGAAGGGAAGCCAAACATACTGAACACATCGCGTTTACTGAATACTCTTATTGTTTCCGCTGAGCTTAGACTTCGGGTGGGCCTGGCTATTACGAATTTGGAAAAAGAATCTGTGATCACAAGTATGTGCTGATTATTTCTGGTAGTTTTTGGAAACGGGCCGATGTGGTCTATGTGTAGAGTGTCCATAGGCACATCTAGTTTAGGTATAGGATGTAGCATCCCCTCAAGCTTGCCGTAGTGCCCCTTTCGAAATGCGCAATCCAGACATGAAGTTACATATTTTTTTATAAACTTTGTCATCTTAGGGAACCAGTACCTTGCCTTGAGGTCTTCATCACAACGTTTCAAGCCACAATGACCCATTCCGTCATGAAATTTCTGTAAAAGCTTCCAACGAGCAGCTTGAGGTACTGCTAAGCGATCACCATTTAGAGTAATCCTGTATAACCGCTCGTTGTTTATTTTGTAATTATCTAAAATGTCTGGGTTGGCATTTTCACCACGCAACTGCTCTATAATATTATACAACTTAGCATCTAGTAATTGCACTGATAAGAACCAATCTTCAGTCTCTATAACATTCACATGTACCTCTACGGGATTTCGGCTCAACGCATCAAACATGCCTCATTCTGTCTCCAGCCCTATACTCTATAACTAGATCGAAATCTTGCACTTGCAACCACCACCTTGCAATCCGGGGAACTAAATCCTTCTTGACAAACGTGTGTCTTACTGCGACACAATCAGTAACAACTTTAAGCTTTAATCCGGCTACATACACTCTGAAACGTTTAAGTGACTCCACCAGAGCTAGAGTTTCTAATTCGTAACTATGGTAATTTTATTCTTCTCGCGTAGTGACTCGACTGAAATACATAACCGGCTTAAGTCCGCCATCGTGCTGGTGCTGCATAAGAATGCCTGCGATACCTAAATTGCTGGCATCGGTATGCAGTCTCGAGGTCCCTATCAAAAATTGCTAGTACAGGTTGCGAAACTAATTTCGATTTCAGCTCTACGAATGCGTCTTCTTGAGCGTGACCCCACAAACAGGGAGCATTTTTTTTTGTAAGATCAGTAAGTGGTTTTGCTACGAGTGCGAAATTGTTGATGAACTTTCTAAAGAATGAACAAAGACCTACGAACTGACGGATCTGATGGACATTGTTGGGTGTAGGAAAGTCGCGCACTGCTTGTATTTTTGCATCCCCAGGCTTGACACCATCGCTGGAAACATGATGCCCTAAATAGTTGAGTTCGGTTTTCAGAAAGGAACATTTATCTATATTTAATTTTAAGTTGGCTTCCTTCAGTGTTTATAGGAGTATGTTTAATAGTTCTATTCCCTCAGGAACAGTGGTGGAGGGAATAAGGATATCGTCAATGAAAGCCAGGATATGATCCTTGCCGATATTTATTTTACTTAGTACTTAATGGATGAGCCTTTGAAAAACGGCGGGAGAATTAGCTAGACTAAACGGTACTCTCAAATATTCGTATTGAGAATCGGGTGTTATAGAGGCTGTTTTGTGAATGGAACCCGGAGCACAGGGACTTGATGGTAACTTTGTGTGAGATCACAACTGGAAAAGTACGACTTTCCTGCTAATTTAGACAGTTCATCATCAATTTGCGGCAGTGGGTAACGATATTTTACTGTGATAGCATTTAGTGATCTATAATCGACACAAAGTCGCATGTCACCATTTCTCTTCTTAACTAACACCACTGGCGAAGCAAACTCTGAATCAGACTCACGAATGATACCGGCTTCTTATAAGTCTTTTACTTTTGAATGTACTATTTCAAGTTCGGGGTGGGACAAGCAGTAAGGTCGGCGAAATACCGGTTTGTCGGTGGTTAAATTTATATTCATTTCGGCTAAGTTTGTCAAACCGGTTCTTTGGTACTGGAGGCAAAACAAGAACTATGCTCAATCAACGTTTGGTACAGCCACATCAGCTCATTCTCTTCAATTTTACCTACATCAAGATCTCGCAGCCTTCCTCCGCCAACCATCTCATCTCCTAGCGCACAACAGCCTACTGCAGCAATATTCATTGGTTTAAGACCCCCCGCTACCGCATCGGACGTCTCATCACAGCACGGTACGAAACCAACACATTCCTCAGCGGAAGTATCAGCACAGCTTGGTACTAAACCATCCAACAGCTCAGCATAATTATTTGTCTCAGCCTTAGACCACAAACACAATAAAATCTGACAAACCTGCTTAGATCCACTAGGAGACAATGGCTCTGTACAGCACTGCCCTCTGACCATCACTTGCCCGGCCGCAAACTCTACGTCCGTCGCGCCTAGGTTGTACACCTTGATGGCGCCGCTTGTTCCCTCCAGTATAGTTGATGGTATGACATACTCGTGTCCTGTGAAGCGTAAAATGTACAAAATGTACCCGCAGGAGATCCACATATTGTTACTTCTACTATGGCGGCTTCATTTGGCGCGATGCGGACAAGAGTTTTACACCTAACGTCAATTCTCTTGTTGATACTACTATCGTCCTCAATCTCATTAATAGTCATCTCATTATTTTCAGTGAGCTTAACGTCATTTCCCTGAACCACAAGCTTGACATCATCTCTGTTGATAATTGGTTGCCCTACAAGTAATTGAATACGGCCCATACTCAGATGAGTGACTAAAGCTTCGTCATTTACAATCAGCCCATCAATAGATATTTTTAAGCTTACTACCCCCAGTGCCGGAATCGGTTCACCCGTAAATCCCTTGAGCAACTTATCAGTAGGAGAAATTTTACATTTTAGAGCTTTGGCAGCTGTTAATGCAATTATGTTACTTTGGGCACCTGTATCAAGATAAGCCACAAGCTGGGATTCGTTTGCAGTAACCATTTTAAAGTAAGCCTCGTTTACATCCTGTACAATGTTAATTTCCTTAACCTTATTATTTATTTTCGAGTCCGAAGTTCTACAGAACCTGTCTATGTGACCGACCTTCCCACATGTGTTACACAGTCTCTTATCAGGATTAGGACAATCACGTACAGTATGACCGTCAGCATGGCACCGAAAGCATCTAACTTCTGTGCTCAACCCCGAAGTTGAAGGAAAGCTAGCACGATCGACTGATTTGGGGGTAGTTACATTTTTCCTCCGATCATCAAATTCCTTGTCACGGAAACGTGTCTCCGCATGACCTTGAACTTGATACTTTTCCAGCAAAACTAAGAATTCACAATACAATTCCTCGGGGCACTTACTTTTCAACGCTTTGGCACTAGCTCGTAACTCACAGGGTAGACCGTGAATTATGCACGAAACTGCGGAAACATAGCCTTATTTGCACCGGTGACATAAAGTCAACTTTTCGTAAAAGTATTTACTCATAGGCTCCTTAGCGTCTTTTATCCGAGCTATTAACTCTTCCAACATTTCCGCAAATTCGTGTGAACGCGGAAAAGTACATTTTAAGAAGTCCTGCCACTGTTCCCACGTACGGTCATGATCCTCTAATCGGTTATACCACATGCGCGCGGCTCCGTCCAACCGAGCTTGCATGTAGACCGCTTTGAATCGTCCCAATTATAAATCTCTCCAAGCTGGTTTATCTTTTTAAGTCACACTCTAACGTTATTTTCACGATCACCAGGGTCAAACTTCGGGATAATTGCATCGCCTTTCAAATTATCGTTCCTACCCTCCGCCGAACAAACAACATTTCTGTCCTTTTTGCCGCTAATAATTTTTTGCACCATACCTTCAAGTTTGTCGGTTACCAATTTAACAATGCCCGCGTCGAGGGCTCCTCTTCGCTGTGTGGGCGTGCGTCATCGGGCTGACGCTCGGCGAGTGCTGGCTGATTAGCTCGCGATGTTTCAGCTTGGCTCGAGGCCGACGCTCGCGCCGCCGTCGCCGCTGCCGGCGCCGAGTCACAGGTTGCTTCATCCCAGTTGTTGGTAGTGCGCCCTTGCTTTGCCGTTTGTCGATAGATTACCTCCTCGTCTTCGTCACTACTATCAAAATTGTCGCGAAACCATCTCATTTTATCCCACTTCTGAAACTATTATGCATGATAAAAAGAGAAAGGCTTGCACTATACTACGATTACTTTTTATTTAGAAATGGAAGAATCTATTATTACCGCAAATAATCTCTATGAATAATAACACAAAATTACAGCAATTTCACACTATTTGTGCAACAGAACTATTTTACTTATAAATAACTTGATTTGATATTAAAGTTACAGCAGATTTAGAAAAGATGAATACACGGTATACAGTCAAATTTGGAGGGAACAAGACGATAGTAGGACGGACGTCGGACATAGATTTTACAACTTTAGCAGAGGCAAGCGAAAGAGGGCTTCGAATGGCGGGAGCTTGTATTTAAGAGATTTCTCCCACCCCCCGGCCGATGGTCATAGTCATTGGTATTGACGTGGAGCGCGGGTGTTGCCACCTCGGATGCTCAGGCTAGGGATGCCGGTGTAACATAAGCGCCGTTTCCACGCCCTAGACTATATGTTTCGCGTCGCAATTCTTCAAACATTTTTTATGAAAGTAAATAATAGTAGGGGTGATACGTCCGCAACGTGTCCTCGTCTTACGTCTTTGCTATCTGGCCTGGGCCTAAGGTTACCACATTCCAACGCACAAATAATGTGTCCGTGATGAATGTACTTGACGTTATATTCGTACCACTGGTACACATGTTTAGCAGAATTCGGGATATACTTATTCTCTCATGTTACAAAGCCTACGATTTATTCATGAATGTCATTTTAACATTAATCATACTCCTGGTGGTATTATTGATTTATTATGATTGATGACGGACTAACAATTTAATTCAACAGATGAGATCGAATGTGTGAATTAAATTCATAATTCGTTTTGTGGAGTAGATTCTCCAATAACAGCACCTTAAGCAGTTGCTTAAAAAAGTTGTGTGTTTATTTTAGTAAGAGCATGTGATAATTGCTATAGCCATGATTTCAGACTTTTAATATTCCCTTATGCGTATAATATCCTCCTGCATCAATTATGCAAACTAGATTATTCACAAATGATGTTGTGTCGAACAATATTTTTCGTTAGCCACACGCACCTACATAATGTACAGTCGGCGTCAGATTATTGTGAGCATGTAATATAATTTAATAGATCTACACCAACACATCATAAAGAACCAGAAATATCTACACATCCAAAATGGCAAAAATTGTAAGATAATTATTGAAAGTTTTTATAGTTGAAACAAACAGTTTTATTAATAAACCTAACAGACAGGCTACGTATTTCGTTAAAGTAAAAGTAATCTAAGATAACTAATTGCGTGAATTCATACTGATTTGCTTTCCCTGTAAAACTTTTATTAAAATACGGGAACGCGATCCCGGCCTCCCGAGCTACCACCATACCTTGTCTTCCTAGGAAGTGGTATCCTCTAATCCTACCCTCATACAACTTCTCTTTCTCAAACATGCTTCTCCCTTCCTCCTTTTTTTCCTCCTCAATCCCCTCAAACCCACCACCCCGCACTGGACCAGCGTGGTTGGCTTCCGGTCCAAACCCCCTATGAGCACACCTAAACCGAGGCCTCTAGGGCCCGGCTTCTCCAGTGGCAACGCCGGCGATGACGGTAGCCAGACTAGACCTCTAGCTTGAGGTGCAAAGATCCCGTGTCAATCGACCACAGCTCAAAATATAGACACCGATAAATTAAACATTATGACGTCTGGTAGGAATTGAGAACGCATTAAAATACGTCAAATGGGACATTGTGGTCTTTCAGAAGTTCGACGATTGGGCAAACAAACAATGGAAAGGGAATATAGTATTTTTTAATGCTTCGGAACTACCAGTGGAATATATGGAGTGGGTTTCCTGGTCGCAAAGAAGTGGAGAAACAATCTTATTGAATTCATAGTATACTTAGACAGAGTTTCAACCCTAAAATATAAAATCATGGAATAGCATACTCTAACACTTATTCAAATATAAGCACCCACTTCCAGACACAGTGACGATGATGTTGCAGATCTTTACGAACTAATAAATAACGCCTGATGATCACCGAGTTTCTTAGACCTTAGACCTCGGTGATTTCAACATAAGAGGAACTGGGCAATCGAGACGTGATGGGACCACACGGGCTGGGAAGCCGGAAGTACCGTGATACTCAGTTGCTTTAGTTCACTTTCGGAAAACGCCGCACATTAATGATTGCTTTTTCTTCAAAAAACTGCAACTTCAATGGACCTGGAGTTCTCCAGATAATAACACAAAAATAAATAGATTTCGAGCTCTCCTTAATAAATACACTATTAAATACATTTCCGTTCTCAACAAAGTTAAGTTTGGCTTAAACCATCGGCCCATCCGGGCAAAAGTAAGCCTCAATTTATTAATTCACTGAGGCAACTTGTTTAAAAACAAAATCAAAAGGTATTCAAAAGACACCCTTTTGTAAGGATCACTTCAATATAGATCTCACTAAATATTTTAAAGACTTTCCAATAGACAGAAAAAATGCGAAAACATAATATAATAATAAAATTGCTAGTGAAACAGCTGGCAAAAAAGTCAGACCGATAATAACAAATTAACAAAAAACACTTAATTACTATTGCAATGAAGAGAATCAGTCTCCAGATGTTCACCTCAGTATTACCAATCAGATCAGGTAGTTAAACGTAATATAAGACAAGATATAAGAAGACATAACACAAACGTGGTTGAAGTAGCAATAGGGGAAAATAGATCCTTACGAGTAACCAAGGTATCAATCTTGCCTCTGTGGATTATTCCATAGCATTTGACTGCATCACTCATGATTCCAAATTCAAAGCTTTCCATAACCAAAATACAGACCCAACTTATATTAATCTTATAACATAACATAGAGTCACGCCTTTTCCCATACGAGGTGGCAGAGGCACAATTCACTTTGAGCCAGTCATTCAATACTCCATTTTGAGTGACAGGGGGCTAGCCCATCGCCGCAGCTATGGAGTAATGAAGGTTTCCTCACAATGTTTTCAATCACCGTTAGAAAGTCCGTATAATGTACTTAAGATAAATGAATTATCTCATTGGTACATGGTCAGGAATCGAATCTGCATCTCTTGTATGAGAAGCAAGCGTGAAATCTATTAGATCACGGAGCTCCTTATTGGTTTTTTCTTTTCAAACCTTATATAACAACAACATAACTTTACAGTCATCTGGACCAATTTTCACTATAGATACGGATGTAGAGCAGGGCAACCTCCTCTCTCCGAAGTTATTTACAAGCAGCTAGCGGTCCCATATCAGGACGAGGGCATTGTTGTCGGTAGCAGAAGGTTCGCTTGACCGATGACATTGCTTGTTCGCTGTAGCATTAAAAACTACGATTAACGCTACAGCATCTTAGCAAGGCAAGCCTTAAGATTGGACTGATGATGAATCGAATAAAAAAGCAGCTCATGACCAACAGCACGAAACTTAGGGTCAAGGTTGATGAGCAAGAAATATACTATGTCGAAGAGTACATATAATTGGACTACATAGTAACCTTCGAAATCAGGCAGGGTAAGGAGATCGATGGAGGCGTATCGAATGCCTGGACGAGCTACTGGTTCATGGAGGAGCCGATAAAGGGCAACCTTCCACTTTTACTGAACCGCAAACTCGTCGATATGTGTATCCTGCTGATCCTCACTTACGGTGCTGAAACTGGGTTGCTGAACGGAAACCAGAAGACCCAACTCAAGGTTTGACAAAGAGCGATGGAGCGCAGTATAACAGGTGTTAGACTGACCGACCGTGTTAAGAACACCACGATTGCTGATGTTGGCGCAAAGACTGCTAGACTGAAGTGGGTCTGGGCCGGTCACATTTGCCACATGCACGCCCATAAGCGGGTCAGACTTACAACAAAATAGGTGCCCACCGATGGACGCCGGCGTAGAGGCAGGCCGAGACGTTGATGGCGGGACGACCTGGACAAGTTTTTACCGGACTGGGCTGGGGTGGCACAGGAAAGGGAAGAGTGGTCTGATATAGGGTAAGCCTATGCCCAGTAGTGGGACACAACCAAGGCTACATTAAAAATATATATAATAAATGTCATTCTTAAATAACACAAAATATTCAATGAATATCTCACTAAAATTGAAGCTGTATGCAGATTTATTGAAGGCCGTATTTTCTCGGTAGTTAATCGCATAAATAAAACTGATGCTTGAATGATAAAGCTTCTGAACTACTACGCTTAGGCACCACCATTCAATTTAAATTGACAACCTCAATAAATCATTCCTATCTTCCCTAGCATCGAAGCAAACATGTTTATGCATGAGTGTGTGCCATAAAGCTAACTGCTGGATAATAATTAAGTAATTCAAGTTATGTTAGTAATTACACTGCTTTTCGGTTATGAAGGATACGATACAATAAAACTCGGCCTAACCATTTATCAAAGAGATATATTAACGGTGAAGTAAAACATCCGGTGAACTTCATTTAAGCACTTTCCGTGAGTGACTTCTGTTAACTTGACCTATAAGATTGGATCTACTAAGAATTTTAATCTGCGCACATTGCGCTCCTAGCTCAATGGTCTCCGTACATCAATATGTACGGAGAGCATTGAGCTACGAGCATTGAACTACGACCTTTGAGTTGAGCTGCTCGCATGGAACTAAGAGTTTTCAGCTACGCACTTTGAGACAATTTTTGAACTACGCGCATAAAGCTTCGAAATCAACTACAAGATATGATCTATTGTCATAAGTGCAAGTAGGCATATGTGATTCATTTAAAACTTCTTCGGGAGCAATCATTAGATTGCCTTGAATACTTACATTTTCGAATATGAAAGTAGTCAATAGCGAAGTGTAATGTCTGAAGTTTTAAATACAGCCTATTAGGGGTTGGTTGGTGGTTGGTTGGTTGGTATTCGGGAACTCCTATTGTCTCGGGCGATTAACTCTCGGGACATGAATAAGTTCATTTTGGGGATGGCAAGTTAGTTCTGTTTACCACGAATCTAAATGATATAAATAAAAAATATCGTATATGTACGCCTTTTATCGTATGCGGTGTCAGAGACAGAGTCCACTAGCCCACCTCCGCAGCTATGGGGAACAGTCTCCTCACGATGATTTCCATCTTTCTCAAATATAAAATGAATAATACTACAGTATAAACATAATCGTTTTTAAAATTCTAAGATAGATTCTAATTGAACATTGGTAACTCCAGTGTGTGTATTGTGTATATTCCTTGTTTATGTATTACTTATTATGAATTTATAAATTATAGGTATTATTTATAGTTACTCTAGTGACTCTTGTTTGATCCAACACGTAACAAAAACGGTAGGGCACGGGAACAACCGTCCAAGCGCGTCCCGGACACGTCTTCAGAAAATCCCGTGAAGTACAACGAGAGGCCACGTTGTGCCCCACGGGCTTTTTAGAACGTAAAACCGCCTAAAAAACCAAAGCACTACAGTACCACGCGGGTGTTGTACCAGACAGGGCTTTTCAGGCTCATATTGATAAATTGATCGCCTAAATTGTCAGTGGGTTACAGCACCTGCGGCGTTGTGCCCACTGGCTTTTTGCAAATTAATAACAGCTTGAAAAATCATAGTGCTACTACGCCTTCTCTATACTTTGGACTGAACGCAATGCCCGGTTAATAGGTGCCCTGATCCCGAGTGGCCGCGTTGTGCCCTACAGGATTTTTAAAATGTAGAACGGCCTAAAAATCAAGAGCACTACAGAAACATGCGCGCCGGCGTTGTACTTACAACCGTTCTCTATATTACACCCTGTAGAGTATGTCATAGAGACAGTGGTGAAATTTTCAAAGCATTAACACTAATTTCTTAAAGCTAAACCATAAACTAATTACTAAAGTGGCTACTTGTATTTTGTCAGGCCCATGTGTTTTTATAATTTGATTCATTAATTTTTCCGCTTTTAATTGATCAAGTTTACTCAAGATAAAAAAAACCGTAGGTAAAACAAGTATTAATATTACTGTATTGCTGATGTCACCAGGCCGTCCGCTGGGGTGAAGAGATATGAATTGGGTATAGGTATTTGATGATAGGATTTGGTGAGTGTATTTGCAAGTAGAAACCGTACCAATGCACTTGTATACAGTAGGGTTGATATATCGATATACAAATGTAGTGTAGGCGCTGTGACTACTGAAAGTGGTTAGAGTACAGTCCATATATATAATATTTTAATTTCAAATCTTTGATTCCCATTAATTTTCAAATAGTACTTTAGCTACAGGGAATCCTAGTTTGGGGCTAGATCAATGTGTGTAAATAGTGTCCAAGGTATTATTATTATGATTAATTATTAAAAAGAGAAGTTAATAAATATAATAAATAAGAAATAAATAATATAAATGTGGTTACCCCTCACAATCCATAATCAATACAATATGTATTGAATTACCAAACAACCTGTATTCATTCTAGCGCCCCAACCACCATTAAATTTAATTCACTTCTACCAGTATTACAGTTTTTCTGGTTAATATTTACTAACAGCTACGAGTTTATTACCTACTTGGCGTCAAATTTAAAGAACGCTCTTTGTCATGATAATTATGATATAGGAACTGTTACCTTCCTTTCAGTGCTTCATTCATTCATTCATTCACCTAGGTGAGAACTCGCGACTTTGACATGCACGAGTTTCCCAAACTGCCTAATAATATTGAATTTCGAAGTTTCACGCATTAATAAGATACTAATTGCTTCTTTATCTCTCTCTATATTAATGACTTTGCTTCTTTTTGGCGCTTTTTTCTAGTTGCTATAAATTTGCAATAAGCGATTTAGGCGATGAGTTTATCAAAATGAGCCAGAAAACCCCATCTGGTACAACGCTCGCGTGGTGCTGTAGCGCTCTAGCTTTTAAGGCGGTTCTACGTTCTAAAAAGCCCGAAGGACGCGGCCCAGCGTTGTACCTCACGGGCTTTTCTGAAAACGCGTCCCGGAGAAGTTTCAGTACATAAATTATCGTGGAATAAGAAACAAGCCATTCTATTCATGCGGCGAGCTCCCATGGAAAACATAAATGTTTAGATTTCACTTAGCTCTATGAAAGGACGTGAAAAAGTGAGGTTTGTTGTGAAAGTGTTTTTCTTTACTTAACATATATAAATAATCTGGTATATTCAGGTATCGTTGCAAACGTAAGTTTTATTTACCGCTGGCTACTGGAAGTAGTTATAATTATAAGAATCTCTCAGTGACTTGGAATAATATTGAGGTAATTGGACATCCTATTTTTTTCTAGGCATTCCTATATAAACTAGTTATTGTGCAATACCTACCCTTTTATAATCATAATTCCTTTAATGACTTTGTTCGATGGAAGAAATCTCTTTTTAAAGATAAGCTAGCCTTTGTACTTGCATTTTAATGTTACTTGTAAAATATCTGTGTGAAAAAAATAATTATGAAATCCTAAGAAATCTTCAAGACTATGAAGTAAAGCTAGAACAGAATGCGTATTTTTATTTTTTTATTATTTTTGTTTATTAGCTACCTTTGTTAGCTACCTTCTAACTAAAATCTCGTGGATTAAAGTTGTGAAGGGCGAGATCCGTTTTAAAAATCAAAAAATTCATGAAATTGTGACATTAATGGCGGTATTTCTTGATTGCGTTGCGACTTCAATAATCACAGACTTAAGTAATCGATATGAATTTCAACTTGATACCTAGGCATGTTAGGCATTCCTGAGAAAAAGAACCTTGACAGACGGACATACGTACAGACAGATGGACAACAAAGTGATCCGATATAAGGGTTCCTTTTTTCCTTTCTGTACCTTAACCGGAACCCTTAAAATGGGCAATAAATATAATGACCACCAATATATATTTTTCCTACACAAAATGGCTAAATGTCCACCAAAAGTTGCAGAAAATATCAGGGCAAAATACCGCGGTGGCTTAGGTTAAGGGTAAATCTTTATCCTTCGTGTTAGATTGAACATGTAAGAACAACAAAAAATACTTAAAACATAAACTTTAAACGTACACAAAACATAAAAAGAAGCTTGGTGATAATTTATTTGGATAAACACAACATACAACACAATTTGGTGGACATTCATCCATTCTGGCAGTCATTTCGAATTAATTGGTAGTAAAATAGGTGCATTTTTGGTAATCGTTTAAACACAAGCCCTAAAAATGTACAAAATGGTTTGATCTGTAAAGTGCTGCATTTCTGGACCTAAACCGCATCCGTTCTAGGTATTTCTACTCATATTTGTCAAAAAAAGTTTAATACATATCGCTATCATATTCTCCAGCCAAAATTGGCAATCACCGAAGTAACAAGAATAAATGGTAAGGTCGTTGTGCATAGTTGTGTTGAGCCAATTACAAGCGTCGTACAAGAGGAAGCAAGCTGTGGGCCAGTTATATTTGTAGCACGTGGTTACAAGGAAGCTGGAGAATGTAATTAGTCTGTTTGCAGTGCACTATGCAGCCAAGCCACCCTCCACATGAACTGAATGCAACATTGAAATAGGTTTCAATTTAAATAAAAAGTTTTCAATTTTGTAAAAAATATTTTTAACTTTATTAGTTTTTGGCAAGAACTGCAATTGAATATTGTTTTCTTCTCGATATTGATTTAATAGAGAAATATATATATATATGTTATAAATATACTATGACTTAAAATGCAAGTTTCATAACTTTGTTGATGCTTACAAAATATATTATCCATAACATGTTTGTTTGATTTTCATTCATTCTATTCTAATCATATGAGAAGAGAAATAACTAAATGTATATTCTCTTGTAATTATAGTAATACGCGACTAACACAAGTATGCGCATGACAGTTACGCGTTCGTTAGAATAACGGAGGGAACACCGAAACGGTGATTTTTATAGCAAATATGTAGTACATGCTAGTGACTTGTAGGTACAGAATCGTAGGTATACTTACATATTATAGTAGGGGTACAGGCGCCGAAACCACAGTCCTGTCATGCGCCTAGTAGTGATGGTCGCGCAGTATGTATGTATTTTACTAAAGCCAATTTGATTAATAATTTCATTCAATACTTCCCCAAAGGCCAAACCGTTATTATAAGATATTTGCCCAGAATTTCGATACAACAGGCTACATAAAACTAAAACATTTTATATGAATGTCCTTACTAGATTTGAGCGGCTCGTAGAGTTGAGTGTATACGATACGTTCCTGAACTTTGATGATGAGACACAATTTGAAGATGGGTTCTATAATGTTCAACACGCTCTCGAGATCCTTTTTTATGTACGGGAGAAATAAAAGCAGACTTCCAACGAGATGGCATCACACGTTCGTTGAGCGATCTTTTGAATAAGATAGTGACGGGAATGGACAGGTCTTTTGCACATGCAACTAGTAGCCTAGCCGGGATAGTATCAGGACCAGCTGACTTGCTTAGGTCCAAAGATTGAAGGAGCCTTTGCACGTAAGATGTATCAAAATTGATATTAAATATATTGCAAAGAGACTGTGGTTCAACATGAGTAAGTGCATGTATCCCATTGTTAAGTTTAGTGAAGAAGTGCTAAGAAAGTTAGAGAGTTATATTTAAAAAAAAAATTCACTGACGGTGTAGTGTATGTGTGTGTGGGTGCATGTAAAAAATACGCACTCATACACATATACTATTTGTCGTCTCGACGCGCGCGCGGCAGAGGAAAAATTCATTCAGTAGTTGGGCCGCCACCCGGAGCGGACGTGTGAGGACAGTGGTATTAGCGCGCGCGTGTAGAGCCGATATCAAAGGTATTTACTTTCGATTACGACAGGAAAGGACACTACATTTTGACGACGAGGATTAAAATATGCGTTTATATAAATTATATCAACATTATATACAAATGAAACACAAGGAGACACTATTGATTACGTGTTTAATATGGACGATGACACAACGATCATTTGCAGGATTGGGGGAACAAATGTTGATATGCTGATTGATTCGGGATGCAAACATAATTTAATCACAGATAAAACATGGGATGAGATGAAGAAGAATAATGTTAAAGATACGGATCAAGTGGCGAAGCCAAATAAGACGTTTTTAGCGTATAATAAAAGCCCGCTAATACTATTGGGATCATTCCGAGGTAAAATTCAAATTGAGGACAATATTGAGAACACAGTCTTCTTTGTAGTGAAATGAGGTACCCGGAACCTACTAGGCAAACATACAGCCATTGCGTTAAGAGTCTTAAAGATTGGGCTAAGCGTTAATCAGGTAGAGCAACAAATCTTTCCTAAATTTAAGGACGTCCTTATTCAAATACCCATCGACTAGAGTGTGAAGCCAGTAGTGCAACCCTATAGAAGAATCCCCAAACCTTTAGAAGAGAAATTCGATAAAAAGATAACTGAACTTCTTCATAAGGATATCATAAAAAAGGTGGAAGGACCCTCTAGCTGGATATCACCGATTGTTCCGATCCTGAAAGAAAATGGAGACGTCCGACTTTGTGTAGATATGAGACGCGTAAATACAGCTATAATGCGTGAAAATCATCCATTGCCAACAATGGATCGGTTACTACCGAGGATTCGAAATGCAAAAGTTTTTAGCAAATTGGATATTAAAGATGCTTTCCACCAATTGGAGCTACACCCGGATTCGAGATTCATAACGACATTTATCTCAAGTAAAGGCAGGTACAAGAGATTAATGTTCGGAATAACTTGCGCTCCTGAAATATTCGAATGTTAATAGGATGTGAAGGGGTTGTGAATTTTATAGATGACATACTAGTATATGGTGAGACACAAGATCGACATGATGCAAGGCTGGAAGTAGTAATAACGATTTTAAAAACAAATGAAATAGTTCTGAGAAACGAGAAGTGCATATTTAAAACCAAGAATGTGCAATTTCTAGGACACAAATTATCTGCAGATGGAGTCCAACCTCTGGACAAGTATGTTGGAAAATGGATTCTCAATCTTGCAACCACAACGGAACCTCTGAAAGAGCTGCTTCGGCAGAAGGCAGGCAGAAATTTGGACTTGAGTGAGCACTTGGTGACATACCTAATCTTGGGTATTATAACGTTAATGACAAAACTCTGTTATTCGCGGATGCGAGTCCGGTTGGCCTTGGAGCTGTCTTGGTGCAAATTAATGACAAGGGACCACGTATTATCGCTTATAGGAACAAAACTTTGAGTGAATGTGAACGAAGCTACTGCCAAACGGAAAAGGAGGCGTTAGGACTTGTCTGGGCAGTAGAGCACTTTTACATGTTTTGGATGGTAAAGAATTCGACCTTATAACCGACCATAAGCCCCTGGAGATAATACTTGGGCCTAAATCAAAATCTTGTGTAAGAATTTAACGCTGAATTCTTAGATTGCAGTCCTACAAGTATAAGGTGGTCTACCGACCTGGCAAGAATAACATTGCTGACCCCCTATCTAGACTTAGCAAGTTTGAATCAAAATTACCTAATGAAAATTATATACAAAGCATAATAGAAGTAGTAAAACCTGTTGCTGTTTTATTGATTGATATTGAAGAACATTCTAAACAAGACCCAGAGATACAAAAAGTGAAGGAAGGGATATACAATAACAAATGGGATGAGACTGTTAAAACATATAAAGTCTTTGAAAATGAGCTCTGCTTTTGTGGAGATGTACTACTACGAGGAACAAAGATTGTTATTCCGGAACAACTAAGAAGTCGAGTTTTAGCCGCCGCTAATGAAGGGCATCCAGGGATTGTAGCTATGAAGCTCAGACTTAGGACGAAAGTTTGGTGGCCTAAACATGATAAAGACGCAAAACAGATGGTCAAATCTTGCAGGGGATGCACACTGGTATCCGCACCAAATCCACCAAACCCACTCAAAAGGCGCGAACTACCAATCCATCCCTGGGTTGATATAGCTTTTAACCTTTTAGGACCTCTGCCATCAGGGGACTATTTGCTTGTGATCATTGATTACTACTCCAGATATAAGGAGATTAAGATATGTCGCGAAATTACAAGTAAAGAAATGTTCAGACTTCTCACAGACACATTCAGTCGTTTGTGAAATCCGGTTTCTATCATATCTGACAATGGTAAGCAATTTGTCAGCGAAGAGTTCAGGTCCTTTTGCCACGAAAACGCTATCAAATTGTTTCTGTCAATCCCATACTGGCCCCAACAAAATGGAGAGGTTGAGAGACAAAACAGAGATATTCTCAAACGACTGAGAATAAGCCAACCTGAAGGAAGAAGAAACTGGAAGAAGTCGCTTTAGGAGTACCTAGCTATGTACAATGGTACCCCACATTCGGTAACAGGCAAAACACCAGCAGAATTATTTTTGAGAAGAACATTTAGGGATAAATTACCGATGATCGACGATGTCGATCACAGAGCGGAGGACATGGATGTAAGAGACATGGGGATAAGGAACAGAAAGAAAAGGGAAAAGAATATGCAAACCGCAAAAGAAACTCGCAGTTAGGAGATCTAGCACCAGGAGATAAAGTATATGTGAAAAACATGAATAAAACAAATAAACTGAGTTCAAATTTTGAACCTATACCCCACACGGTAACATCTCGAGTTGGTGGTGACGTCGACGTATTGAATGATGAGACGGGACAGCATCTCAGACGAAACATTATTCACCTGAAAAGGATTGAGGGACAATGGAAAGTTGTATCATAGGAGAATTCCGAAGGGACAAAAGATCAAGGAGATGAAGAAATGATGAAGGAGCTTCTGGTGTTCACCGACAAGTTCCCATCTTCTGCCGCTCAATCCGGGACAGCGGGCAACCCTGCGTCCACATCTACTGCTGCTTCTGCGCGGGCGCCTGCCACCACTGCCAAGCGTACACGCGGAGGCCGAGGTGGATCGACGACGGGGGCAGCTAAGAAGTAGTTCGCCGACAACGAGTGTTCTTCACTTCAGTGCCTCCGTCATTCGGTCGGATTATGCCTGCGCGCAGTGGACTATGTGTGTATTTTCAATTTCTGTGAAGATTGCACGTTTTTCCTTTTTTTTATCTATCGTTTTCTCTTCCGACCCTCGTTTAATTCATAATTTCTTGGTAGGTAATTGAATCCACCAACTCACTGTCAACTGTCATTTTTGACAGCGACGTTTTTTTTTTTTTTTCTTGTTACTGTCATGTCTCTGTACAAACATTCCGTATGACGCGTAACGAAACGCAATAGCGAGATTTCGATATTGCTTGAATATTTGCTGTTTGTTTGTGTTTTATTTGTTTTTACTTTTTTGCTGTATAATTATTGCAAGTTGATTTCTGTTAACCTTGATTTCTTTCCCAGCATGCCCAGTGAAAGAAAGATTGAGTTCAGGCTTGGCACCAAAAGTATTTTAAAGTAGATCCTATTAATATAAATTTATTTTATAATTTATATGTACCTATATCTATTTAGTTTATGAATACCTTAAACAATTTTAACGATAGCTTCTTTTCTAGCTCTGATAGCGATGTTTCACTTAGTGCGGGAGGTGGGTTGTCGGCGGATGGCTCTTTGTCAGATAATCTGAAAAGCGTGTTCTCGACCCTTGGCTTTAATCTCAACATCGTGCATATTAATGCCCAGAGCATTCACGCCAGCTACGCTGATCTTCTTGATGCCTTCATTGACCAGAATATTCACGGAATTCTTGTCTCCGAATCTTTCCTCAAGCCATCCCTCTCTTCTTCCATGTATGCTCTGCCAGGGTTCACGCTCTTTCGTAATGATCGAACGGGTAAGGCTGATGGCGGCGTTGCCATCTACCTTCGTTCTGACATCTCGTGCAAAGTTATCAGCCACTCGCCCAGCCTATACTCTGGTTCTGCGGAACACTTATTTTTAGAGATATGTCTTCGTCACAATAAAGTTCTTCTGGGTGTTTACTACAGCCCCTCTCTTCGCATAGATTACTTTGAATCTTTTGAAACTCTTCTTAATGACCTGTCTCCTCTTTATCCTGTTACTCTTATTCTTGGTGATTTTAACACCTGCCTCCTTAAAAACAATGCTCGATCAGACAAACTGCAATCCATTGTTAACTCCTTGAATTTACACATTCTTCCCCTTGATGCCACTCACTTTCAGCCTCACTGTACCCCCTCTCTTCTTGACTTGATGATAATATCTAACCCCACTAAGGTTGCCGCACATGGTCAACTCAGTGCCCCCTTCTCCTACCATGATTTAATTTACCTATCCTACAAAATTAGGCCCCCCAAACGTAGAGCTAAGTTTCTTGAACTTCGTAGTTTCAAGGGTATTGATGTCACTTCCCTTAAATCCGACGCCTCTTCCATAGATTGGTCCCTTGTTCTGGGAAGTGAGTCCGTTGATGATAAGGTCCAAAACTTTAACACGATTGTCCTGAGCTTGTTTTACAAACATGCTCCTGTCAAGAAGGTTAAAGTTAAACATCTCCCCGCTCCATGGCTTACTGATACCATTAAGGGTCTGATGGCTAAGAGAAACCGTGCCAAGACTAAATACAAAAAGGATCCGACCGAAGAAAATCTCTTAGCATACAAAAGTCTTCGTAATCGCTGCTTCCGTCTGTGTCGAGATGCCAAACGCCATCATATATTTGAATGTATCGAAAACTACGCCCCTGCACAAGTTTGGAAATTTCTGAAGACCCTTGGTATTGGTAAGTCCCAGGACCTGACGGTTGGTAACATCGACCTTAACGGTCTCAATCATTTTTTTGCTGTCCCCCCCGTCCAGATGGATCCATCTGTCAAGGATGCCACACTCCGTAACTTGCTTTCCAGGACCGTCTCCTGCCACTCTTCTTTCAATCTGCGTCATGTTGGAATCGCTGCAGTCAGGAAAGCAGTGCTAGCAATCTCATCAAAAGCCGTCGGCGATGACAAAATCTGCTCTCAAATGTTGACAAGTGTTCTTGGAGAATTGCTGCCGGTTATCACTCACATAATTAATGCTTCACTCTCTGACTGTCACTTCCCTAGTCAGTGGAAACGTGCTCTCGTGATCCCTTTGCCTAAAACATCCAACCCAACTTCCTACAAAGAATATCGTCCTATTTCTATCCTGCCCATCCTTTCCAAAGTCCTTGAATCCATTGTACACACTCAACTATCCACCTATCTTTCCTCCATGAATCTCCTTAATTATTTCCAATCGGGTTTTAGGCCGGGTCACAGCACTACCACCGCTCTACTCAAAGTGACAGATGACATCCAACTTGCGATGGATCAGAAGAGGATGTCTGTGCTGGCACTGCTTGACTTCAGCAGCGCTTTCAACTGCGTGGATTTTGATATCCTGGTTGCGATCCTCCGTTCACTTAATGTCTCCTCTCATGCCGCCCGCTGGTTTGACTCCTATCTCAGAGATCGACAACAACGCATCAATTCTGAGGAAACATCCACCGATTGGTGCGATCTATTCACTGGGGTTCCTCAGGGTGGCATCCTTTCACCCCTTCTGTTCTCGGTTTTTATCAACTCAATCTCTGATGTACTTACTTCTTCATATCATCTTTATGCAGATGACCTCCAAATATACCGGCATTTCTCTCCGCGTGATGTGACTCCGGCTGTGGAGGCTCTGAATGCTGACCTCGAGAATATCAGGAAGTGGGCCCTCTCATATGGGCTTCTGGTCAACCCGAGAAAGTCGCAGGCCTTGATCTTGGGAACCCGATACTCTCTTAACCTGTTACAACTTCCAATCGCTCCTCTAATATTTGATGGAACCGTAATCAAATACAGCGATAAAGCTAAAAATCTCGGAATTGTATTCGATAACATGCTGTCTTGGTCGCCCCATGTCTCCGAGGTCAGCAGACGAGTCTTTGCATCGTTTCACTCTCTTCGGAAATTACAATACTTCCTTCCACGGCATACTAAAGTCACTCTAGCCCAGTCCCTTCTACTTCCTTTAATTGATTATGCCGATGCTTGCTGGGTGAGTGCGAACGAAGAACAACTGAATAAACTCGAACGACTTCAGAACCTCGGGATTCGGTTCATCTTCGGGCTGCGCAAGTATGACCACGTCTCGCAGTATCGCAAGGAACTGGGTTGGCTCCCGATTCGTCTTCGCCGTGATTTCCACATATTGACTTTACTTTTTAACATCTTGAGAAACCCCAGATATCCTTCCTACCTTCGTGAACGTTTTGAGTTCCTTTTCTCCAGAGGCAAGGAGCGGAGATCTCACACGGTGTCTCTTCTATGTATTCCGCAGCATAACACCGTCGCCTACGAGCACTCGTTCAGGCTGAGGGCCATTCGGCTGTGGAACGCACTTCCCTGCACTATAAGGGACAGTCCCACTCTTTTCTCCTTTAAGAATCGCTTGAAAGAGCACTTACTTTCTCTTTCATCATAGGTATTGTATATATAAGTATGTAATTGTATTTATCTATTTATTATTATTATTTGTTTATTCTTATTTTATCTACTATTTCTTTGATTAAATGTATTTTTATAGTAAGTATCATATTTTATTGGTATTTGGTAAGTATTTAATTGCACTAGACTACCCTTTTCATTTTATATGTATCCTATCCAGATAGGTTTGCTGGAAGAAATCTCTGTTGAGAGATAAGCTCGCCTTTGCCTTTTAATTTCGTGTATATTAATTTGGTGTAATGTTCTGTGCAATAAAGAATTGTGAAGAAAAAGAAAAAGAGAAATATGGGGATGCATAGGGGGAGATTTTAGGAGTGTTAATTGATGTGTTGTTATGTTTACTGTAAATTAAAGATTATATCAATTTGAATTACTTCTTAAATCAAAATCTAGAAGCAAAAGAAAATGATATTTTTTGTAACCAGAGAAAAGGAAGTTAATGATGCAATAAAGTAAATAAAGATTAAATTCGAAAGTGGAAGTGAAGGGAGCAAAATAATATACATATATTGATTAGAAATGGAAGTAAGTGAATCAATAAAGTAAACAAAAGATTAAATTTGAAATTGGAAGTGAAGGAAGCTACATAATATACATATGTTGATGAGAAATGGAAGTAAATGATGTAACACATAATTAAATTAAATGTGGAAGATGGAAGTGAAGGAAGCTAGTACAATGATTCAAAACTCAAAACTCAAAACGTTTATTCTGTAAATAGGCCACAAGGGCACTTTCACATGTCATTTCATTTCATTTTTTACAGAACATTTGGTATTATTATCATATTATCAGAAAAAAAAAGTTTTTAATTATTGTTTCTGAGAGATGTAAAGAGTCTCAAATGTCATAATAAAATAATTAAAATATAAATAACAGAGATGTATAGTCTCTTTAGTCAATAATACAATGATAATAGGAGATGTAAATGGTCCCCACAGTCAAGAGTTGTATAATTAAATTAATCTTTGGAGGTGTAAAAGGCCTCCAAGTGTCCAGTAAAAAAAACTCTGGCAGTGAGGATGCTCACAATTAATTAGAACAATTCAGTCCCAAGCATTTTTATCGTCTATGTACTCTTTAATACTGTAGTAAGCTTTAGAAATAAGCCTTTGCTTGATGTATTTCTTGAACTTATTAATTGATAGATCTGTCAAAGTGCTTGGGAGTTTATTGTAAAATCTTACACAATTACCCTTGAACGAGTTTTTTATTTTATGGAGCCGAGTAGTGGGCACTGCAAGTTTGTCCTTGTTTCTAGTATTAAAGTTATGTATATCACAGTTTCTTCGAAAGTTAACAATGTTCTTATGGACATACATAATATTCTCGTAAATATATTGACTATGGACTGTCAATATATTTACTTCTTTAAACTTATTTCTAAGAGAATCTCTATTATTCATTTTATAAATTTTATAAATCGCACGAACAGCCCGCTTCTGCAGCACAAAAATAGTATTTATGTCAGCAGCACTGCCCCAGAGCAGAATACCGTAGGACATAATACTATGAAAATAACTAAAATAAACTAATCTGGCTGTTTTTAAATCTGTCAAGTGACGGATTTACCTGCATGCAAAAGCTGCAGAGCTCAGTCTGTTCGATAGCTTATCAATATGTGGACCCCATTGGAGTTTGGAATCCAACGTTATACCTAGAAACACTGTGCTGGTTACCAATTCCAATTCCTCATTTTTAATTGTTATACATGTCTGATTATTTTTAACGTTAGTAGTAAGAAACTTAACACATTTAGTCTTTTTCTCATTTAATAGCAAATTATTAACATTAAACCAATTTACCACTCTTGATATGGTATTGTTCACGTGATCATCAGTAGCGTGTTGGTTTCGCTTTGTTTTAAAAATAAGTGAGGTGTCATCAGCAAACAGTACCATATCATGACAGTCCCTTCCTAGATAGGGTAAGTCGTTTATATAGATGAGGAATAGGAAGGGTCCCAATATTGAGCCCTGTGGCACGCCCAAAGAAACCAATGATCCTGGTGATCGTTCTCCGTTTACGTCTACCCTTTGTATTCTTCCGTTCAGATAAGATTTTAACAAATTCAATGACGTGTCTCTAACTCCATAATGATGTAATTTCCTGGTCAATGTTTCATGACAAACGCAATCAAAAGCCTTAGATAAGTCACAAAAAATGCCTAGGGCATCTTGTGACTCTTCCCAGGCATCAAAAATACTTTCAATGAACTGAATTCCGGCATCTGTTGTTGAACGACCGCGAGTGAATCCAAACTGTTTGTTATGCATTAGCTTATTTGATTCAAAATGATGTAATAGCTGTGATAAGATTAATTTCTCAAAAATTTTACTAAAAGTTGGTAGTATTGATATAGGTCTGAAATTGGTGGGGTTTTGAGTACTACCTGCTTTGAAGAGGGGAATTATCTTACTTTGTTTCATTAAATCAGGAAATTCACCGCAGTCTATACAATTGTTGAAAATGACCGCTAGGTCAGGTGCAATTAATTCGATCAGGGATTTAACAACGTGAACAGAGAGTCCCCAAAGATCATTAGTTTTCTTAACATTTATCAATTTAAATGCCTTTACGACATCTGAACTTGTGACGTGCTTAAAATTCAAGTATGAAGCACACTCTGAGACATTATCTTTTAATATTGCAACAGCAGACAAAGGTGACGAATTTAAATACTTAGTCGTGGAAGCCGGTGCATTAGTAAAAAACGATTCAAATTCAGTTGCAACTTCTAAGCTAGAACTCGTAAGCTGTCCATTGATTTTTAGTTCGTAATCGTGACTCGCTTTTTTACTACGACCGGCCTCCTCATTAATTATTTTCCAAGTCGTTTTTATAACATCGGAACTATTCTTAATTTTACTACTCAGAAAATTACGTTTAGCTGTATGACAGTCTAATTTAAATTGTTTGGAGAACTGTTTGACTTGTTCTTTAAATTCGTCACTCATGTTGAACCGTCGTTCCTCATACAATGCATACAATGCTTGCCTGCGTTTATGCAACTCTGCAGAAGCCCACGTACTAAAGTCGTTTGAACCACTAACCACAACCGATTTTGAAGTGAATATCGCGCTGTACTGTTTCATAAAGGTTTCAAAGAATAAGGTATACATTATATTAGGAGACTGTTCAGCAGCCAAAAACGGTAGTTCCTGGGCTAAAGAGTATCTCATTCTTTCTAACCGGTCAGCAGTTACTGGCACAAACGAAATTTTCTTTTTAATGACAGGTTCTCTAATAGAATCAAATTGAAATAATTGACCTAAATGATCTGAATCCAATTCACTGATAACACTTTTACTGATTGGAATAACATCAGTAAAAATGTTGTCAATGCATGTAGCACTAGTAGCAGTCACTCTTGTTGGCTCCATAAATAAATGGCTAAGCCTAAATGATGAGAAAAGATTTATTAATCTAACGCTGAGAGTAGTTCTTTCTAACAGATTAACATTAAAGTCACCACATATAATTAATCGTTTCGTACTGTGTGATGAAATAGTTAGGACGGATTCCATTATTTTCTCGAACATTTCAAAGTCGCTCAAGGGTGGCCTATAGACACATATAACGATGAACTGTTCTAATTCCACAGCTGCAAGTTCTATAGTTCGTTCAACAGATAAGGAAACAATGTCCTTACGTTCCTTGAATTTCATATGATTGTTTAGTATGATTAATGCCCCACCATGTATTGAATTAAGTCTGGTGAACGAACTACCAACCTGGTGATCTTTAAAGCTAAACATAATTTCATTAATAGTTAACCAGTGCTCTGTTATGCACAAAATGTCAATTTTATTACAATTTAAAAATAACTCTATTTGTAGATCTTTGCCTCTAATACATTGAATATTCTGATGAACCAGGCTTATATACTTAGCATGTGAGCTTCCCTTATTCTTAGGGTTTTCTAATATACTAGAACATATGTTGCCAGAGCCTGGGTCCTCTGTTGTCCTATGAACTAATTTAAATGCATCCTGTTATTCTGGTCTGATACCAGATTCATATTAGACTGCTCAGTAAAAGCAGAGTTAGAAGCCAAATTTTTGGCTGTAATGTCATATAAATATAATAGTGGCATAGCTATTTGTCGTTTACAATAATTTGAAAGGTAAAATGTACCTTTAGTCATAGTAAAATAATTACTAACATAATTGTTAGTGTCAATAATATCAAACTTATTATTATATGTACATAAATTGTACATAGTTATATTCATATTATGTCTATATACATTTTCATTTTGTGTCAATTGGTTGCAGTAGGGAAATGTGAACAATATAATTTTTTTCACACTAAGACCATTCAATGTTTCATAAAATTTTATTAATTTTTTTTTGTTCACATCTCCCCTATTGCCCATGAAAATTATCAGTGTGGCACTGGCTGTGATAGTGCTGTCATTCAAAATATGATTTATAATATTATCTACAGTGCTAAAAGGTGAGCAATTACTAATAACACTATGTCCCTTAGAGTATGAGTGGAGTGCTGAGCCCATGCCACTTCCAATCTCATCACAGTACATTATAATATCAGGTGTTGTGGTCATATCAGACTTGGCAGAACTATTATCAGTAACACCTTGTGTTGGTAAACTGTCACACAAGCCCGGAGAGTTGCCCGCTGTCAAACAACCACCTTTCTGCTCACAGCGACAAGTATGGTTGTTGGTCAGCGACTCAAACCGCTCACAATTATGGTTCATTTCTTGAATTAAATCATCCATAGCCAATGAGTATTCATTTATAACTTTCTCAGAGTTCAAATATGCACTGTTTAGTGATCTCAATGAATCCTCCAAGCTTTGGATTTTCAAATGTAAGTTTTGTGTGTCAGTTTCATACATCAACTTAGTACTTTCTAATTCTAATACACACATATTCAAATCATGTAATAAGTTTACATTTTTCTTGCTTACTTTTAAGTTTTTAGTACACAATTTATTATGTTTTATTAATTTCTGAGTTTTCCGTATATACCTATTTATTTTACCTAGTTTGTTATTGCTGCAACTTAATAACCTTGATGTGGGAAATGTGTCATTAGTTAAATCAATGACATCATCAAGGCTTCCAGTTGCAACAGTAACCAGCTGCGGGCTGATCCCTACGACTTTACTGTAGAGGCTCTGGGTCTGCAACGCTGCGGTGTTTTCCTTCTCCTCCTGGAGTGCATGTATTTGTTCATGGGCATCGAACAATGCTTTCTCCAGGGAATCAATCGATTTCAGGGCTTGCTCGTACTCTGCACTACATACAGTGAAGCTATCTACGGTGACCTGCAGCTTGTCCCGCTCAACAATTACATCACTACATTCTTGTTCTAATACACATAATTGTTTCTTTAGCTTATCTCTACTTTCAAGTACTGATAATAGCTCTTTCTCATTTTCCTCCCTTTCACAGAGTAATTCGGTGACCATTTCCTTTGATTTTTTTAATTCTAGTAAGGTAACTTTGAGCTTGTCATTTTCCTGCTGTCGGGAGGCGACAGCAGCAGCTTTGCGGGTCATCATGGTTACAGTTGAGATAAGAATCAAGGAATTGCACACCAAAACAATGCGAAATTACTTACGTGGAATAGTAACGTTTTTCAGCGTTTGCACATCACTAATTGCTATGAAATATATTTTAAACGTTGTTAAATATAATAATTTAACAATAAGGTAACAAAAAGCGCTGAAAGTGTACGGAAATAACAAATACTTTTAAATTTATAACCTGCAACGGTCACAAATTTAACATGTTTCGAGACACTAGTAAACGTCACTAAAACACACTGCAAACAATAGAAATACTTAACATTACACTATAATCCTAAAATAACACTAATTTGGGCTCAGAATTACACTAAATCATATTAAAATATAAATTTTTCTAGGGACGTAGTGAAATCAGCTGTTTGCCGTTTGACAGCCAGTGTTACCCTGATATAAAATAAAATGTACCTAATTTGGAATGCGGAAGTGAAGGAAGCTGTGATGTATCACTTAGTAGAAAGTTGAAAGCAAAGAAGTGGAATTAGAAATGAGTGAAGTAAAGTTAACAAAAGTAAAATGGAAGTTGGAAGTTTTAGACTAATAGAAGTTGATTAATATCAATGATGTTTAATTTCATGTTTCAATTAAAAGAAGGAAGGGATGTAGTGTATATGTGTGTGGGTGCATGTAAAATATGCGCACTCATGCACATATACTATTTGTCGTCTCGACGCGCGCGCGACAGAGGGAGAATTCATTCAGTGGTTGGGCCGCCACCCGGAGCGGACGTGTGAGGACAGTGGTATTAGCGCGCGCGTGTGGAGCCGATATCAAAGGTATTTACTTTCGATTACGACAGGAAAGGACACTAGAGATATGACCATCTTCGGAAGTTTTACCTTCAAAAGACATATTTGAGGGAAATGCACTACCCTGGCGTTTAGACTTAATATAGGACCTTAGGATTGTTTATTATAGAATCTTCTATTTTAGCCATATATTTTGCGTGGCATTCTTTCTCGATCCTGCTTGCTCTAGTCATAATGTGATAAATTAATAAATAATAAAAAATACTTTATGAGAGTATAATTGATACGTCTTCGAGTTTTCTCTATCCTACAAGTGGCTCTGTGAGCTGTAGACCTCGCGAGACTGTTGTTGGTAGAAAGCATTACAAAGAATACAAAGTTAAAATTATGAATGCACATGGTTATGTTCATGGAGTATGAAAGTAGCCGCACCAATAACTTAAGAAATAGCATTTCTAGAAACGTCGTTTCCCGTTTTGGATTTTGTTACCATGGTTAAAGGTTCAAAATCGCAATGAGTCGCGCGTAAAGAGGTAATGAACCGGTTAAATGGAACCCAATATTTTTTACTAGTATTTATCAATTTCACGGTCTTCACAAATCTAACGACTGTTGCGGTTTTTTACAGTTTCAACCTCATATCATCGCCATTTCAATAAATTTTCAAAACAAAATAAACAAAAAAAATATAATTATCAAACCTGCTCACAAAATTTCAAGATAATTGGTTAAGAAATGCGTCCTGTAGAGGAGAACAGCTGGAAATCCGGACTTACGAAATCATTTTCGCCCAAAACGAATGGAGACGCTTCACATGCGCTTCGCGCTCGCTCGCACAATTAGATACTTTATCACTAGCAACAAAGGAAATTTCCATTTTTTTTTCATTATTGTCACCCCGTCACACCCCCGATCCCTTAAAGTGTATCGGATGAACAAGTAGAATTATTACTAGTGGTTCTGTGATATGTAGACCTCGCGTTTCTATTGGTGGAAATCTGAACTACTAATATATAAACTTATGAATACACCAGGTTACGTACATGAAGTAGGAAAGTAGCCGCACCAATAACTTTGGAAATACTGAGGGACAAAGGTTTTTACTTCCGCTCTGGGGCATTTCTTATGCAGAGGATTCCACTTGCTGTGCATCGTGGTAATGCTGCCATTGTCATTGGATCTTTTGGCATGGAAATATCCCGGGGCGGTTTTATTTTAATTTTTAAAATTTTATCATATTTTATTGATGTTTGAGTGTATTTTGATGAAGCGTTTGTGGATAGTATTTTGTTTCTAAATATTTTTAAAATGAGTAAAGACATCTCATATTTAAATTTTGTAAACAACATTTTGCGATCTAAAATCCATCCCATTACATTTAACTAAAATTATACAGCCTATGTCAACTTCCCGGTCTCAAAAAATCTAACGTCATCTCATTTAAGGGTTCCGTACCCGAAGGGTGCCAAACGGAACCCTATTACTAAGACTCCGCTATCTGTCTGTCTGTCTGTTCGTCTATCAACATGCGGTATCTCATGAACCGTGATAGTTAGACAGTTGAAATTTTCATAGATGTATTTCTGTTGCTGCTATAACAAAAATTCTAAAAAACAGAATAAAATAAATATTAAGGGGGTTCCCAGACAAAAAACGTGTTTTTTTGCTCGATATTAATAACAGCAACAGGTGGACGCTTAAAATATTTACAGAATATCTAGTTTCATATTCACTTTAAAAATAAGTAATTAAATAAAAAAAAACAAATATTGAAGGGCGGCTCCCATACAACAGACATGATTGTTTTCCGTTTTTATAGATAATGCTACGGAGCCCTTCGTGCGTGTGTCTGACTCGCACTTGGCCGATTTTTTAAACATTTCAAGCCGTTTGGGCTTAAGTGGTTTTTATTTTATTTTCAACCCCATGTCTCCGCCATTTAGAAAATGTTTATCAACAAAAAAAGTATATGATTATCGAACCTGCTCACAAAATAGCACGAGAATCAGTTCAGAAATGGGACCTTTATAGGAGAATAGCCTGAAATCTGGACAGGCGGATATACATGAGAATTTTTTCCCAAGTAAAACTGAGACGCTTCGTTCGCTTTGCTTGCTCAGTGAATAAAAACAAATAACCCGACTGCTTTTTCTTTAAATACCACATACAAATAAATGAATGCGCCTGGTTAGGTACATAGGTTTTTTTGCGGGTAGGCATTTAAATAAGTTGACAAAAATTTTGGAGCTCTCTATTTATTTATAATTAAAATTGAAATAAGTACGATAGTGTGCAAAATAATACATAAATGGGGTTGGGTTTACAACAGTGACAGTTTGATACTTAGTAAAATTGGTTACTAGGGGGTAGATGGGGTTTACCTTGAACCATTTATCCAGTTTTTAATATTAGGAGTTAAGTATTTAATTAATTATGAATTAATTAAACTTACGAATATTATCAAGAGAAACGAAACGTTTTTCGTAAAATTTTGGCTAAGATGAATGTCAATTAGACTTAGAATGTGTAGAACGGAACGTAACGTCGCTGTTTGAACGTAAAAAAAGTTGCTGCAAATTGATTCCATGATTGTGTCCGATGATACTAAAATTTCTACGCATGGTCAAATGACTGCTCCTTTTTCGCATCACGACCTTATTTAATTATCATACAAAATTAAAGTGTCCAAGTGGCAAAAAAAGGTAACTTTTTAAAGAAATTTTAGAGATGTGAACATCAACAAACTATTGGAAGATTTTTGGATATAAATTGGACTGAGTTTTATGCAACGGATTCAGTTGATGACAAGGTAGAATATCTTAATAAAGTTCTGACCGTTCTCTATGACAAACATGCGCCTTTAAGACCTGTCAGGGTGAGGCACTTGCCGGTACCTTGGCTGACGCCGAGTATCAAACCGGACATGGCTAAACGTGACAGAGCTAAAGTTAAATTAAAAAAACAAACTAGTGACGATAATCTTAATGCGTATAAGAAACTACGGAACATTTGTAATAAGCTATGCAGAATTGCAAAGTGACGTTATATACACTCTCGCCTTGAAAAAAATGGGTCAAATGTGGAGTTTTTTAGCAGCGCTGGGCGTGGGTAAGAAGGACAAGGAGATGACTGCGGTTTTTTCTGATATTGACGGCTTGAATCATCACTTCACTACTCCTCCGATTGTCCTGAATTCATTGGTGAAAAAAGTAACACTGGGTCACCTCTCTAATGTCAAGTTACCCTCTGCTATTCCTTTCTCGTTTCAGTTTGTGAATGAGGCGGAAGTCAAAAAGATTATTAGATCCATTTCCACTAGAGCTGTGAGTAGCGATAACATGAGTCTGGTGATGCTGCTTTCCGTATTAGATGGAGTTGTACCGGTCATTACACACATTTTAAATATTTTTCTTTCGACTGGTATTTTCCCTGAAGCTTGGAAACAGGCTTATGTTATTCCATTTTCCAAAAACCTTAAAACCGTCCTCTTTCTCACATTATCGTCCGATTTCTGTTCTCCCCGTTCTTTCCAAAGTACTGGAAACAGTAGTACATAAACAGTTGTTATGTACCAACATATATATCAACAGGAATTGTCTCCTTACCCCTTTTCAGTCTGGTTTCAGACCATTTTGCAGCACAACAAGTGCATTGCTCAACGTGACCGAGGATATTCGTCTTGCGATGGATGCCAAGAAGCTAACTCTGATCACTTTACTTGATTTAAGCAACGCATTTCATTCGGTAGATTTTGATATTCTTCTTGGCATCTCTCGGAGGCTGTGATGTCTTAGTTCGATTCCTATCTGCGAGGGCGTCGTTAATGCATAAGGGTGGAAGATACTCTTTCTGACTGGTTAAGTTTGTCTGCTGGTGTGCCGCAAGGTGGGTTACTCTCTCCCTTGCTATTTTAGATTTTTATCAATCAACTTACTACAATTATCTCATCCTCTTTTCACCTCTATGCTGACGACCTTCAGCTGTATAGGCATTTCTCAATCACCGAGATTTCGGATGCCGTTTCGAATATGAACGCAGATCTTACAGCTGTTGAAATCTGGGCCAAATCATTTGGCTTACTAGTCAACCCTTCAATATCACAGGCCATTATCGTAGGTAGTAGTCGCATGACCTCTAGACTGGGCTCGAACGTGCCGTCTATTCCGTATGGCAATGCCTTTATTCCTTACACCGACAAAACCAAAACCTGGGCCTTATCCTGGATAAGAATATGGCGCACATCAGCGATTTAAGCAGACGCATTCCCTTTTCTTTTCATTCTCTGAGGCGCTTGCAGTACTTCTTGCCGTTCAAAACAAAGGTGTTGCTAGCGCAATCATTACTGCTGCCCATTTTAGATTACGCTGACGTGTGCTTCCTCGATATCACAGACGAAAAACTTAACAATTTGGAGAGGCTTCAGAATCTGGCTTTGCGCTTCATTTTTGGCTTGCGAAAGTACGACCATGTGTCGGATTTTCGCAACCAATTGAAGTGGCTCCTAATCTGACATCGAAAGAACCTTGATATTTTAGTTTTAATTTTTTAAATCCTGCGCAATCCTGGTGCTCCAGAGTACCTGCGAAAACGTTTCGCGTATTTACCGCCGCCCTCAAGACCTCGTCATGCATGTGTCGCATCAAGGAAACTAGCCTGCTCAATGGCCAATACCAGTTTCCTGATAAATTCTGCGCAGATGTGGAACCTCCTTCCAGACTCTATCAGTGATAGTTTATCGCCTAGCTCATTCGGATCAAGACTGAAAGAATACTTATCTTCATAATGATATATATGTTATAAAGTATTTTTGTTATTATTCTATTTTTAAATTAAGTTCTTGTTTGCATAAATATTTTGTTATTAGCTGAACCCGCATTGTTTAATTGCACATAATTACTGGGTTGGCTGGAAAATATTTCTTGTAGGAATAAGCCCGCCTTTGTAAATCTTATTTTCCACTGTATTAATTGTTTTTACTGTAGTTCTATGCAATAAAGGATATAATAATAATAATAATAATAGATTATGAAAGTAGCCGCATCAATAACATTGTACTTCATAACTCCAACAATGAACAATTTCCTATAATTTATCGCTTCGCTCGCTCGGTCAATAAAGCCTCTTTAGCTCGCTACGGGGACCTCGTTTGTTTAATGACTTATTTGAAGATGATGTCTTCCTGCGAAGTTTTACAAATCCTTTGAAAGACTCCGAAGTCGCGTTTCCTAAACTTATTAGTCACGGCCTGAATGTCAAGTTAATTAACTGCCTTAGACTAACAAGGTCATGAAAGTCACTCCTTAGGTCCGCGCGGGTAAAAGGTAGAGTAACGTAAGAGACGAAGAAATATTATATATAAACAAAGCGATGGATTACAAAACTCTGAGAAGCTCGTATAAAAACACAAAAACATAAATGACGGCTTGTACATTTCACCTGGCCTTATACTAGAATGTTCTGAGTTGTGAGAACCAGAAACAGCGACTTCATCAAAAACATATCAACAACCAACACCGTTTTTCTTGTCTTCCTCTTTAGCCGGAAAAAGGTAATAATGATCAGTACCGTCAGCGTAAAAATAAATCCCCCCGCTCCCCTTACCCGCGTAGACGTAGCTAGCGGTAGTCTTCTTAAACTTGCAGTGCTATACCAAGAATGTAAACTCGCTGAGCAAGCCTAGAGCCACTCTTATTGTCATTACGTACGTTGCTCATTATGAGAATAGAATTATGAGTAGTGTTGAAGAATCGCCTGCAAATAGCTAGTAACAGTTACATACCTCCATCATATCAAGCCGTTATTTATGTATATAAAACCAAGGTGTAACTAAAGCATTAACTGTTCATGTGTGTGTATCGTAAAAGAGAAAAGACATATAGGTATAATAGAGTGAACAACGATTGCGCATATTAATAAAAAGAATGGAAGGTATTTACAAAGTACAGAAGATCACAGTTTTCTCGTGATGCAAACGTTACATACTGTCAAATACGAGTAAACGGTGTGGCATCGCATCGATGAAACGTTTCTTTGGCATTTTATTCGTATCGGTATTCCTTTTTTTCAAAGGACATAATGTTTTTTATTCATGTAAGTTTATTCATTTCTCCTTTAGATTTTGTGAGATACAGTTCCATTTTTGCTGTGTTCCTTTTGAATTTGTTAGGTATGTTCGTTTCCAAAAATGGGGATAAAATTGACTTCAAACTCAGCATTTGCAAGGCGAATTTCATGACCATTGAACAATCTATAAATAAAATAAAATTTCGAAATTATTTCATAGCAAAGATAAAGTGCAGGGAGCTTCCGTTTATTTTCAAAGGGGATCAAGAATTCTCGCGGCCAAACTTTGTACTGAAGTTAAACTAAAACCTCATCGCCAGAGAAAATTAAACCACGAACAGTTAATGTGAGTCTCGACTCAGAGTTAATGGGTCTTAACTCGATTCTGAACATCTAACTTTGGCGAGACCGACTCGTTGCCTTCAATAAGGTTCTGACAAGTTCCAGAAAACGCTCCCTTATTAAACGGAAACGTGATTCGTTGTAGCTAAGAATAGTTGGTACCTAGCCGTGTTATGTATTTCCAAAATCAATCGCAATACCTTTCAAAATTACAAATCAACCTAACATATCGCTTAAAAAGTCAGCTGGTGTAAAATAATTGTGTTCTGATAGCATAGCAAGTTCCGCTATTCGGTTGATTTTTAAAAATTCGACAGGTGTCGCGTTTGACATCAGAAATATATAATTATGCTGCCATCAATCTGGATGGCAATCAAATGACATTTTGAAGGATGATAGACGTTTTCGTGGCCCATTTTTGAAGAATTTTAATAAACTTAATGGCTAGTTAGTTAGTTGTCATTTCAAAATTGCAATCAAATTTCGAGTCACAATACCTGTCAGCGATAGAGAATTGACCTACATCCGGGCCTAAGATAACCTGCAGCCGACATGTCATCTAAGGCCCGGATGCACAACCAATAACTCAAAGTTTAACGGACACTCAAGGCTATGCTGTCACTGTTTCTCGATCGCGAACAAATGGAGCCATTGGACATTTAAGCGGCACTTTGTTTGAGCAGCAGTCTATGCATTCGGCCATGATCTCAATCAGTGTACATCTCCACAATGTTGTTATAAATACGCAGTTATTTTTCGTTATATACTGGTTTCATTTAGTTGCACTAAATTTTTTTATGTTGAACTATGTTATGTAAAAACATGATGTCTTTTAACATAAATAATAACAAAATTGTCAGTTGTTACAATTGAAAGACTGCTGATAGAGGTAGTTCTTTAATCTTAGTAAAAAAATATATTAAGGTCAAACAACGGAAAGATATTCTTACACTTACTGTAGAAAGACAAATAGAGGTATCTTGTGTTGAGTTGGATAGCCATATTATTGTTTGTGTCTACAGACCTCCGAGAGATGAAAAACGCCACGGCAATTTTGAAATATTCGAGGAAATTATAGAGGAATCAAACTTTGTAATAACAGAAAAAAGTAAATTATTTGTGGCGATCTTAATGTAAATCTGCTTATAGATACAATACTGAAGCGACGATTAATATCTCTGTTCAAATCATTTAATTTATGTCATGTATTTCTAGTGCCGACTAGAATTACACTTACCAGCCAAACTCGCTTAGATAACGTTTTCATATTTATTCTGCATGGGAAGCCGCACAGGATGCTATCGGTGTTTTTTGCGATCCGTCGAAGGCATTTGATTATGTTGATCATGACACGCTACTAATTAAATTAAATCATTACGGAGTTAGAAATAAAGCATTGGATCTACTAAGATCATACCTAAGCAATAGAATTCAAAAGGCAGAAGTCAACGGCATTAAATCTGATGGATCGGGGGTAAAAATTGGCGTTCCACAAGGTTCCATATTAAAACCTTTCTTATTCCTGGTATATATTAACGATCTGCCTTTTATGGTGGATAAATTGACTAACATAGTGTTGTTTGCTGATGATACTTCACTGGTCTTCAAAATTGAAAGACAAAAAGAAGATTTTGATGATGTCAATAGAGTATTATCTTTAACCTTGAATTGATTCACAGTTAACAATTTAATGTTAAATGCTGGTAAAACCAAATGTATCAAATTCTCAATTTCAAATGTCGGGCAAGTTGGGACCAGTTTAGTGTTGGACAGCAATACGTTAGAATTAGTAAATGACACGAAGTTTCTTGGAATAACCATGGACCCCTCATAGAAAAATAGGCTGGTAAATTAAGTTCTGTGGCTTACGCTGTTAGGAACATCAGACAAAACACGGATGTAGCTACCTGACAGACAAGGCCAGTGCCTTGTCTGTTAAGATGACTTGACTGACTAAACAAACGTTCGCGGTAGCCTAAATTGATTACATAGTTACACAGTTACATAGTTACATATGCCATGTCTATCCCTGATACAACTTAAAATTTGGTAAAGTTTTTTGTAAACTTGGTAAAGTTTTTTGTAAGCATGGTAAAGTTTTTTGTAAACATGTGGTTAATGTTTTTTGTGGAATGACGGTAAAGGTTTGTAATCATAATGTGATAGGTAAGATACTATCAATTATTTTTTTGAAAATTCCAGGTGCGCATGAAAGCCGCCCCGCCCGATACATCAGGCGAATGCATTAAAAGAGACTTTATGTGTCATTCATAATTTTGGAGTAATTGCAGACAAGCACTCGATAAAACTAGCTTAGAAAATTCAACCCCACCATAAAGTTTAGCAAACAACTCCTCTTCTCGGGGTAGGGGATATTTCAGTCTGTAATAATTTATTGAAGGAGAATAAGAAGTCACCAAAAATTCTCATATAACCGTTAGCCTTTAAACGGAGATAATGGGACTGGCATAGTCCGAATATTGCACTGGTTTTAGGAAACCTTTCTTCACCAATCTATAAAATCAAGTTCAATTTTGTCCTTCAATGCAAACGGTACGGGACGCGCCTTCAAAAAAAGAGTTTTTGCTTCAGTTTCCAATGGCGAACTAAACACCATATGTTTATTAAAACAAACGAACCTTTCTTCAAAAACTGGCCCATCTTTTTCACACAAAGATTTTACAATTGTATCTGGATTATGTATCAATCACATAAACTACTATTAGTATTCAGCAAAACATATATAAAACAATATAAATATATATAATAAATAATCTATTATTTTCATAACAAAAGTCTAGATTTTAAGTTTTCAGTTCTGTAATAGTAATTTATGTGACTGCTACATAATGGAGGTCAGTAATACCCGAGAGTGGGTTTATGAAACCACTTACATACACTTGTTTATGTACACACATATCATAAGCTCTCTTTGATATGTTCAGGAATCGCATACGGAAAGGCGGAGGAATATTAATTTATGTACACAATAAACACAATTTCACCGCATATAAATACGTAACACTTAACTTTGAATGCCTTATGGGTCAAATCACTACGAATGCAAACAAAAAAAAACACTATATGTGCCGTTTATAGACGGCCGGATAAAAGTACCATCAGCAAAAAACACCTATTCATAGATGTGCAGAAACACATATTAGTTAAGCAATGAACCAGGGACTTCATTCTACTTGGAAACATGAATATCGACCTAAAAAAATAAGATCTGGCTAAACAACGATACATGGAGCTACTGCATAGGTATGGTCTTGTGTGCGGGATCACCGACTATACAAGAATCGAGTTATTACTGGATAAAATAACGAAAAGTTGTATCAATCACATTTTCGTGAGGTCCCGCCTACAAGATGCGTACACGGCGGCGCTCGGATCGGTACTGGCGTGGCGGACCACAGGGTCACGGTCATAGTGCTCAATGGAATACAACACACACAGGCTACTCCTAAATCAGTCACACGCTATAACAAAAACATCCTACAACAAGAACTCATGAACGTTGATTGGCAACAAACGCAGCACATAGAGTCACCGGTCAAAATCTACGAATTCATAAAAAGTAATATGCATAGCTGTTACGAAAAATCTAAATACACACAAAAAATCAACAACTCAAAAAGAAAGAAATATCCGTGGATCAACTCAAAAATTAACCATGAAATTAAAAATAGAGATAAAATGTTAATAGAATGTAAAAATGATTCAAGCAACCAAACTTTATGGGTTGAGTTTAAAAAATTCAGAAATAAAAAGCAAAAACTAATAGAAAACGCAAAAAATAATTATTACTTAAAAGAAATACGAGCAAATCGCAAGAACACAAATAAATTATGGGAAATTGTGAACAAAATAACAGGCAAAATAAAACACTCTGTAGGTAACATAATTATCAGAATACGACGAACAAGGACATAGCTGGTCAATTCGCATTCGGGTTTCACGAGAGTGTAATCAACATAATACCTTACGCTTACATATAGGCCAGCAGATAAATCGATTTTGTACAAAAAGGCAAAACCGAAAACAGAACGAAATATCATAAGGTGAGGTGAATATAAGACAACTGTGAAGTAGGTGTATAAATATATATATCGTGCTCGTAAATAACGTGATTAGACATGTGATGTGCTTGTGAAGAATTTTTTCAATATATATATGTATTTTTGTTTGAGAGGGTTGTCATGGATTGATGTTATTATCATCATATTACCATCATCATCAGTAGCCCAATAAGTCACCAGGACTAGACGGAATTAGGATAATTGATATAAAATCCACTTCTGATAGGATCTCCGAAATTCAAATTCAAATTCAAAAAGAGTTTATTTCCATAAGAAACACATAGGTAACATTTGGAGAATGTCAAATCTTAAACTAACACATGTATAAGGTACAGGGAAATATAGAACTCAATTTGAATTCCGTCACCTCAATGTTTTAGATGCTGGAGGCAAAGAGGCGACTAGAAACCTCCAGCTTTATACGTTATTTTTTACAGAATTGGAGCAAACACCTTCCCAAGCTTTCTTGTCTTCTACATAATCTGATATTTTGTAGTTACCTTTTTTACATAAGTGATTTTTAACAACATTTTTAAATTTATTTACAGACAATTCTTGTAACTCAGTCGGTATTTTGTTGTTAAAGCGAATACATTGCCCTTTAAAAGATACATTAACCTTATGGAGCCTAGTAGTAGGTATAGCTAGATTATTCCTATTTCTAGTGTTGACATTGTGCCTGTCGCTATTCTTAGGAAATTTATCAATATTTTTGTGGACGTAGGTTTTCATAAATATACTGACATGGCACTGTCATAATGTTAATTTCCTTAAATTTACAACGCAGTGACTCTCTGGGACCCACATTGTAGATTACACGAACAGCCCTCTTTTGCAGCACAAATATTATGTTAATGTCTTATTAGTTTACTTCAGCTACTTCCATAGCATTATGTCTGTTAAGACATAATGCTATGGAAGTAGCTGAAGTAAACTAGTCTAGCTGTTTCCACGTCCGTAAAAAGACGGATTTTTTTAACTGCAAAAACTGCGGAACTGAGTTTTTGATAGCTTATCTATGTGTGGGCCCCACTGAAGCTTATTATCTAAGGTGATTCCAAGGAATACCGTGCTATCTACAATTTCTAAATTTTCACCTTTAACATTAACATTAGCCGAGACTTGTTTAACATTGGGGAGTATAAACGGAATACATTTAGTTTTGTTATTGTTCAGTAAAAGATTATTAGCACTAAACCAATTGACTACCTTTGAGATTGCATTATTCACATCGTCAAAGTTCAAACTGCGTCGTTCCATTTTAAGCAAAAGTGAAGTGTCATCTGCAAACAGTACAATCTCATGATTATCTCTGACAAGATGTGGCAGGTCATTAATATAAACCAAAAACAGGAATGGCCCGAGTATGGAACCCTGCGGTACACCCATAGTAACAACAGACCCTGGAGATCGTTTTCCATTAATGTCAACTCTCTGTATCCTGTTATTTAGATAATAAGAGAGAAGATCTAAAGAGTTATCCCTAATTCCATAGTGATGTGATTTCCTGATCAATGTCCCATGGTCAACGCAACCAAAAGCCTTAGACAAATCGCAAAATACTCCTAGAGCATCATGCGACTCCTCCCAGGCATCATATATATGTGATATTAACTCAATACCGGCATCAGTAGTTGATTTTCCTTGTGTAAAACCAAATTGTTTACAGTGGAGCATGTTGTTGGTGTTGAAATGTGTAAGAAGTTGATTTAAAATTACTTTTTCAAATACTTTACTAAATGTAGGCAATACCGATATCGGTCTGAAGTTAGAAGGGTCAGATGTACTACCCGATTTAAACAAAGGTACTATTTTACTGTGTTTCATTAAATCAGGAAACACGCCAGCATCAATAGATGCATTAAATATGAAAGCTAAATCAAGTGCAATAACATTTATAAGGGGCTTCACAACATGAACAGAAATATCCCAGAGGTCTGCAGTTTTCTTAATATTTATTGATTTAAAGGCTTTAATAATATCTTTATCAACTACATAATTAAACGAGAATTGATTTTCACATCTAGGTACATAGTCTTTTAGCAAAGATTCAGCGACTACTTTGGAAGAGTCTAAAGACTTTGTAGTAAAGATTGGGATGTCAGTAAAAAAAAAATCAAACGCTTTAGCTACATCAATATTATTTTTGAAAGTAATATCATTAATTTTTTATTCATATTCGTTGTTTTTTATACTGACCTTTCCAGTCTCACTTTTAATTATATCCCAAGTTGATTTAATTTTGTTTTCTTATTGTAGATCTGATATAATTTCATTTTGCAATTTGACAAACTTTTTTAAAGATTTTTGAGTACCTTTTTACTTTATCCATGAACTCTTCACTATGATTCCATTGTTTTTCACTATATAATTCATAAAAAAAAATCTACTTTTAAGTATACCTACTGTGGCCCACTTTTTAAAGTTAAGTTTGTCTGAGACCAAAATCGATCTGGTAGTAAATACTGCATTGAACGCATTGCTGAATTTGTAAAAAAAAATACAATATGATTCATTAGGGTTATTATTAGAGTAATTGATAGGTAGTTTGCTACCCCAATTCAATTTAAACCTTTCAAACCGATGTGCAGTCACAGGTATGTATTGTATCTTTCTTGTAGAACTTTTTTTAAGTTGAATTTCTAGTCTAATGTATTGACCTAAAACCAGCAGTCGTCTTGCTAAAACCAGCAAATCATTGAAGGGTATGGGCCCTACCTTATTTAATAAACTACCAGTGGAGATAAAATCCATCAACATGCTAAACATCTTTGTAACAAAGGTAAAAAAGTACCTCCTAAGTAAAGCATACTACTCAGTGTCAGAATTTATTGACGAATAAGTTAACCACCAGTGTGACCATATGTGGCAGTTTCCTGCCTTTTTGGCAGTTTTGGACTAGTAATTTAACCTCTGGCAGTTTATGTTGACGTTTTATTAAACTGGCAGTTTTTGGCAGTATTTAACGAAATTTAAGTATATTTCCCCATATCAGGGGAAAATTACCCAATTGTAAAACGGCAACATCCACTTTAGTTTATCTGTGGTCTGGGACTCCCCTTCGCACTTCGTGCTGTGTTTATATTTCATTCAATTATGAACCGTAACATAATGATCATAAGGTTAATTCATTGTAATTATTTTTGTACTTATTTTGCATTGCACAATGCACAATATTTGATTACTTTTGTTTCTGACTTCAATGAAAACAGTTTGTTATTTACTACCGGCAATGAAACGAAAATATGAACGATCTTATCGTGCTGAAAGGAGCAAGATCCGTTGCTTTCTGCATGGATATCCAGAGCGAAAGATGATGCAGATGTTGCATTTTGTAAAGCATGCAACAACAAATTAATTACGCGACTGTCTTCTTTGAAAGAACATGCACTTACTGTTAAACATAAGAAGAATATAATTGGATATAGTGGTAAGTCATCGGTAAGTTCTAAAATATTCACTTATGTTTTTAAGAGTATCCGTTAATTATACATTTAGCTACTTTATACTAAAGCAAGTCACTTGTTGCAGGTGCACAAATTTTTCAAGAATTCTCCGCTACAAGAAGAAGTAAATAAAGCAGAACTTAACATGTGAGCTTTATTAGTTGAACATAACTTGCCATTTCGTCTGATGGACCATATGAGTGAGATTATTTCGAAGTGCTTTTCAAATCCTGAAGTGGCGAAAGAGTTTGCCTGTAAAAGAACTAAAGCAGCTGCGGTAACACATAATGTTTTGAAACCTGAGTTAGAAAGGCAAATGCATGCTGATTTAAAATCATGTCAAAGCATATGTACGCGTTCCCCAATGTTCTCTTTGATTATGGACGAAAGTACAGATGTTTCATCGACAAAAATGCTTGCTATTGTTACCAAGTATTATTCTGAGAAAAATTAGCAAAAAAAACTAAATTTTTAACAATGGTAGATTTAGATGGTGAAACTGCACAAAACTTGTTTGACGCTTTTTCAAAGGCATTAAGAGATGCAAACCTCAACATAAATGATGCTATAGGTTTCGGCGCCGATACTACCAATGTCATGTTTGGTGAACGTGGAGGAGTTATAGCTAAAATTAGGGAGGTAAATCCGCATTGTGTATTCATAAAATGTGTCTATTCCACTGCTTTAGCGGTTAGTCATGCAAGTAAAGATACTTTACCAAGGTCTGTTAACTAAGTAGTTAAAGAGGTCTATGGGTATTTTGCTCACAGTAGCAAAAGGCAAAGGGAATTATCTGTTTTTCAAGACTTCACGAACACTGAAAATTATAAAATATTACAACATTACGACATTCGCTGGTTATCATTTCATTCGTGTGTCAGTAGGATTATTGAGCAATGGGATGGACTTAAACTGTATTTTCAAGGTCAATATTTGGAGGACAAAAATATTTCTAGTCAATTTTTGTGCGACAGTTATAACGACAATATACTAAAACTATATTTTTATGCGTTAGATTATGTCCTTCCAGTTGTCAACAAGTTAAATACAATTTTCCAAGGAGATTATCCAACAGTACACACTATATTTAAAGACGGTTCTGAAATGCTTATGTCACTATTAAGTTGTTACATGAAAAGTAATTAATATAAATGAAATACATAAAATGCGCAGACCCACTTAATCTAGATCCCAAATCTACAGTTGACTTTTTACCATTAAAAGAGATGTATTTGGGTGTAAACGTCAGCAGACAAATCGACCGTCTTGTCCAGGACAGTAGCCTGAAACCTGCGATTCATTCATTTCTCAATCGTATGCAATCATTTTTGATTGAACTTTGCAGTCAATTAAAAACCCGTTTGCCATTAAACACATTTTTTAAAGATTTACAATTTTTGGATCCTCAACATGTAGTGCATAGGGATATTTCATCTATAGCAAATATTGTCAGTAAATTCCCGAAACTTGCTTATGAAAATAATATTCAGGATATTGACAGTGAATACAGACAAATAAAACTTGACAAAAATGTGAGCGATTTATTAGAAGCGGGTGGAAGTAGTAATAAGAGTCCTAATCTATGTGTTGATGAGTTCTGGGGTGCTATCGGCAAAATGCGAGATGGTAAGGGAAATTTAAAATATTTAAACGTTTCGACTTTTGTAAAGGGACTGCTGTGCTTGCCCATGTCGAACGCAGCTTGCGAAAGAATTTTCTCTAAAATTAACCTGATTAAAACTAAAACACGCAATAGATTTCTAAATAAACACGTTTCCTCAATTTTACACGTAAAACAAGGCATAAGTGAATCTGGTGATTGCATCTCATTTCAACCAACGAAAGAAATGGTTAGACTGATGACTAAGGCCATGTATAATGAGAATGATAGGGAAGAGTACGATATAAATGCTGATGTTTGATTTTTTGATAGTTTATTGTATTCGGTATTTGGTTTACCCAATGAAAAAAAATACAAAAACTTTATAGGTAGTTTAAAGTTTATTTTTATTTTTATTTCATTGGGTAAACGAATAAACATGTAACTGTAATGTGTGTGTATTATTAAACAGTTTAAAATACCATGTGGGTTACTTATTATTTTAGAGACCCTACCTATATTTAATAAGTTGGCATTTTTTCGGCATTTTATTCAAAGTGTGTGGCACTATTTGGCTGGTTTTCATCTTAGGCATGGGCAGGATTTCCAATTTCAAGATGGTCACACTGTTAACCACTGACTTAATTAACTTATGATTGTAATAAAATTGTGACTTATTTTATTTTTTATTTATTTTTTTATTCTGACATGTAATTTTATTAATTTTTACCTGTAGTGGTATTATTCTTATTATTATGCGATTTTTACATTATTATTCTTTTTGACATAACTTTTATTATTGACTTTTATTAGTGAGTGTATTACTATTGTATTATTGTACTATCCTGACATGTTATTCATAATCATTATGCCTGCTAATTTAATTTATTTTCGTTTATTGTATACTGTTGACATGTAATATCTTATTATCAATAAAATATGAATGAATGAATGAATAAATGGTCTGACTTTAAATTACTTATAATTTTTTTAAGTACAATTTTTTCATTTGGATAAGCAAATATATTGTCTAAACAATTTGCTGAGGTTTCAGTTATTCGAGTAGGTTCCATGAAAAGTGGCTTTAAGTTGTGAGAATTAAATAAGTTAGTTAGTCTCGTACTAAGGGAGTAAGTTTCTAATAAATTTACATTGAAGTCTCCACATATTTTGAAATTTGCAGACGAGATAAATATGTGCCTCGACGACAGAAAACATGTACTTTTAATATTCATCGATTACACATCGACACGATACAATCGTCAAAAAGCTAAATGATAGCGGAGTGCGTGGCCTTCTTCTAGAATGGTGCAAGGACTACCTAAAAAGAAGGTCATACACCGTGAAGGCAGCAGATGTACATAGCGAGGAAATTAAAGCAACAGAAGGCACTGCACAAGGATCAGTCTTGGGGTCCTTGCACTATTTAGCTTATGTCAACGACCTAAACAACGCAATCAAACACTGCACCATTTACCAATACGCAGATGACACTTGCCTTGTATCGGCCTCAAAGCACATCAAAGAAGCAGAACTAAGGTTACAAGAGGACTTCGATATAGTATGCAAGTGGTCGCAAGACGTTGGTCTTGTACTGAACGCACAAAAGACCAAACTCATACACGTTCGCTCCAGCCATAACCTGACTCAAGAAGAGGTACATATCATCGCACATGACCATGACTGCTTGCATGCTCCAAGACCACAATGCAAATGCGCTTCTATCGAGCAAGTTTCACAACACCCTTACCTAGGATTGATAATTGATAACAGGTTTAATTGGGCCAAAAGTAAGGGTATGCAAAAGGTTGAAATCTGTGTTGGTTAAATTTTATGGAGTTAGGAATAAGATTCCTGTTTGTGTGTTTCTCACCTTGTACAAATCCCTGGCAGAAGGTATAATTTCATATGGTTTCAGTAGTTATGGTAGAACATTTAAATTTTACTTAGACAACATAAAAATGCTGCAAATTAGGCTACTGAAGACTATTATACAATACAAGATTTACAATAATCTAAAATCTGAGTGTATAAGCGTATTTAAATACTGCCAAATACTACCAGTCCATAAAAAAGTTAAAATGCAACTTCTCACTGAATAATTCTTCAATAAGGAAGTACAAATCACAATAATACATCCCATAGCAACCCACCGGGTAACTATCAAAAAATTAAAAATTTGTAGGACAACAAACTTATATGGATCACGGACATCAAAACACCTAATCCCCCTTCTCATGAATAAAATGCCACCTGAAATAATAATATCAATCCATGACAACCCTCTCAAACAAAAACATATATTGAAAAAATTCTTCACAAGCACATCACATGACTAATCACCTTATTTTTGCGAGCACGATATATATATTTATACACCTACTTCACAGTTGTCTTATATTCACCTCACTTTGATAGCACAGAGCTATGTTTAAGGGATAACTTGTATTTGTTGAAATAATAACGTGTATTTGTTAACACCGACCGTACTAAATATTTATATACTAAATAAATATAATAATAATATATCATATACTAAATATTTTTTAAGCTATAACATGTGCAGCTGAAACAAACCAGCTGTGGTTTTACAGCACAATTAATGAATCTTTGACTACTTTTATTTATTTTTCTCTTTTTCATAAGTGTTATTTTTTATAAAATTGTATTTCTCAATGTGTAAGTGTAATTGTTTTTGTTTTATAAAATTGTGTGCGAATTTGAACAAACTACCAATCAAATAGTAATTCTGCTTACAAGCGCCCACGACACAGGCTGCGCCTAGTGTGGGAGCTACCGTAAAAACTACTGTAAAATTGTGATTTTGAAAAAAAAAAACATTTTGAATTTTTGAATTTTGAATCTAGGTGTCGAAAAAGTTCCTTTATAGGTGCTGTGCGTCTCTACAGGTGTTTTTTTCACCGTTGAGAAACATGGCAACCTCGTACCGCAGAATATGTTTTCATCTTGCAAAATAATCAATCGTGTTTCCAAATCTCAGGCAATTTATAAATTGCATTCCGCGGTCTAAGATAGGACTAATACCCCAATAAAAATACTGATTTTCTTAACACTTTTTATTTATTCGTCTACACAATAAATTTAAGAATTATATTTTAACAACCTCCTTCATCTTTAATACCTTGCTTTGATTTTTAAAAAAATTGACACATTTTTCTTTATAAATATGTTTCTTTGGTCCGGTTTGGTAGTTTCGTATTGCATGCTTTGCAAAAGGCGGTCAACTATTAATCTTTATAACGTGAAAGCCGTTATCTTTATACTTTGCCGGATAGTTTCGCTGAAAACATGCTGTACGGATGGATGCTTCAAGTAAATAAAAACTATTTTATCTACACACGTATCATAAACCCTCTTTACTGCGTACAAAAACCGCACGTTACGATCAGCATAATGTTAAACTACTTGATAAAAACTCATTTCTTTTCTGAAAAAAATACACATTATGACCATAATGTGTAATTTTTCTACATATTATGACATTCAAATTTCGAACGCCCGCCTGCATGCGTGAAGTTGGTATTACAGAACAAGCTAAACAACTGCAGAGCCACAATGCCGGTCAAACATGCGGTTCCTGAACACATCAAAGAGAGCTTATGATATGTGTGTAGATAAACAAGTGTATGTAACTGTACATAATTAGGCATTAAAACGGTTGAAATGATCACAGACTATTAAGTTACAAATTCACTTTAAAAAAAAAAAAAAGTATTTAAAATTAAACAAATATTAAAGGGGGGCTCCGAAACAACAAACGTGATTTTTTTGCTTGTATCTGCTCGATATTGATAACGGCAACAGGTTTAAATATGCTTTAAATATTCACAGAATATTGAGTTATTTAAGGCACTTGGAAAATAAATAATTAAATTAAAATAGGCCTAATATTTAAGGGGGCTCCCATACAACAGACATATTTTTTTTACCGTTTTTATAGATTTAAAGATTTATTGATATTTACGGGTCACATTTATAGTCTAATGACCAAAATATGTGAACTTAACACTTAACAATGACATGTTACAAATAAATATAGTAGACATTACTAAAAATATGAAAAAGTAAATAAAAAAATAGACAGACACCATATCTTAAAAATTATTTCATAAGTCACACACGACTATTTAAAAACAAGTAAAGAGTTTTAAAAAACATCCAGAGCGACATACTAGAAATATCTAGTTCTGAGTGCTGAGCATCACAGGCATTGAGTAGGGTCAGTGCCTGAAACGTGGGCGCGTGACGAGCGTGCTGTGTGCAAACAACACCCGTAGCGAAGAGCGGCTGCGATCGTAACATCGCGTACCGAGTCGGCGCGTTAAGGGCAACACTTTGCAGTCCCACCGGGTCATTTACATTGTTGTGGAATAGCAGATAGAAGTGGACCAACAGAGACAACTTCCGCCTCAGCTCTAGGGTGTCTAACCCCACCATCCCTGCCACAAAAAGAGACGGGAATAAGTAGGGATAATACCCATATTTGATTTTGTACCTATATATAAGCCTTGTAAATTTTCGTTGGACTTTTTCCAGCATGAGTGTATAATGGTACTGAACCCTTCGTGCGCAAGTCCAACTCGCATTTGTTATCTTTCTTGCCTTATCAACCAGTAGTTGTACCTAACATGTAAACAACACAGATGCAGCTACAATATTCTAGCATGTTAGGATATTGTAACTACATCTGTGTTGTTAACATTTTGAGTTTGCTCAATACAATGTAAAACATAAAAATATGAAAACGAGGGAATAACTGCCACCAAACCTTAGGGTTTGGCAAAATTAAGTTTGGTAAAATTGTACCGTTTTTTTGGAAACGTGTTTAAATATTTAAAAAATGTTTAACTTTAATCCTACAACGGCGGCCGCCTTTCATGTCATCTGTAACTTAGTAATCTTTGCCCTAAATCCGTGGAAATCTTAGACATCAATGTTTGTGACGTCCCCGAGGACTAAACGACGTTCCCGAAGACTAAATCCAGAGAATCCCGCAAACATTGTATCACACCGATGATTGCTACGGTGTTGCCATAACGTTTTATGCGAAATGAACAAAAAATAAACTGAATCCAACGATATACCTACACATATACAGATGCTCGGAAAAATCGATAATATATTGAAAATGTATTGTTATACGTTATACTGAATCTCATTCCTTTGAATCTCGGCGATGTGTGCTTATGCGAAACGCAATGTGTCTGCCTGTGTGCGGCCACGCTCGCTGTTTTGTTCTTTTGTTCTCACTTCAATCAATCAATAGATAATCAATAGGGTTAATAATGCATTTAAATTGTAGATATAAATTTAGTTTTTAATCAAGTCAAAGAAATGTTGGCCATTTAGTGAAATTTTTATTGTTAAATAAAATGCATTGAATTGAATTAAAAATTACACTTTTAATAGTTGGTGACAAATTTTATATAAAAATTTCAAGAAAAATGAACCCTCACTACTGAATTCCTCAGCGCATTTTAATGTACCAAAGTATTATCTCTTATAGCACTTTATCTACGTGTAAAGATTGATGTGCTGGCTTCTTTACCTACACTGTGAGTGTTTGTATGGTACAACCGGCACTCGGGCACCCTAACAAAAAAAAAAACCTTTGTATTTAAAATTTGAACATAAAAATAAGGGCTTTATTTAAATTAACCGGTATTTGTACGCCTACAGGGTGGCAGAGACAAAATTGTGCCCACTTTTAGCCAGTCATTCAATGCTTTATTTTGCGTGAATAGGGGCTAGCCCATCGCCGCAGCTATGGAGATTGATGGTTTCCTCACGATATTTTCCATCACCGTCAGAACTTCCGTATAATGTAATTTGGTTTAAATACTTATGTCATTGGTATTTGGTTAGTACCGGATTCAAAACCGCATCTCCTGAGCGAGAAGCAAGCATGAAACCATTAAACCATGAAGCTCAACCTGTATAAACCGGTTTATAAGAGTTTACCCTTATATGACTTTGTTCACGACTGTACATGTATTGAATGTATATGGGAAATTAAACATTGTATTTGAGATGTAATTATTCAAATCAAACCAGGACAAAATTATTATGGTTTCGGTGGACTATTACTGGGACAAATATCAAACTGAAAGTCGTAGGCGGTCCGAAGATATATTTTGATACTATCAAATGTTCAATCTTTAATCCTCACCAAGATGACTAAATAACTCTTGAATCGTTGAAGTACTATTTCTGAAATTTTACATGTCGTGAGGACTATTTCTGGAATATTTTTTGAAACCTAAACCATGTCGATAGGCCCTTCCGTTTCCTTGCACGAGAGATGAGGATTACAGCTTGTCGTCAAGCAGTAGCGTCAAATTTCATTTTCATGAATGTTTAAATGGTGAGGGTTACAGCATGAGGGTCGCAATATTTTAGCCTACACGTAGATATAACGGTATAACAGCCTAATGATGCACAGTCTGATGATTTGGTATCGGCGCGAACAACCGCACCAACCAACCACCGAGCAGAGTTCAGTCTCCAGGTACTATAAAGTATAAAACTACTACAACTCCGCCTTTAACAGAGATTCTTACTTTGTACTAAACAAATGTTTATTCCTCTATTATATGGCGAGATCTACACACAAAACTGATATGTGAGATAATGTTTATTTCCAATTTTCATTGCTTTGTTATATTTTCAGGCGGGAAAATAATAATAATGCCACCGCCATGCTGACCGTCCAAAGTCTTCACGAGCTGTGTCAGATTAATCTTTCTTTATTATTTTTAGGCGCACATGTAAGCCCCAAATGGAAAAACATGCTTTTTCCCATTTGGTACATGTACAGGTGGAAGAAAGGAACTTAAATCGTATGCCTGGTGCGTGTAAGTGAGTGAGTGCTATTTGCCATATTCATGCAAATGGCAGATTTCCTTCCGTTGATACTAAGAGCGCTTCTTTAACACTTCTACTGTTCATATCTTTCCAAAATATATGGGACTTGGGAAGACTTGCTGATAACACTGTCACAAACCTCAGATGAAGAAAATTATGGTTAAATTATGTCAGATACTGATATATCGCAGGGACACTCCTATCCCAAACAGTCTGCCTAAGTCGAGTGATTATAAAATCCCCATTGAGAGATGACGAATCGTGATCCCAAAAATTGGATCAGCATTCCATTCCACACTGGTGTAGGTAGTAAACCGAATCTCGGCACCAGCCGAAAGAGAGTTTCGGCGTTATAGGGCTTATTGAAAATTAATTAGATCACATTTTCATGTGTGCGTTGGGGGACGTGTAATTGGGTATCATTGGGTCTACATTATTACAGCATAAAGAGATGAAATTTTCAAAAAATCATATATTTTTACTACTTTTTGCGATAGAGTAGAAGGACGAATAAAATATCAGCAATAGAAATAGAAATTTGTATTATAAATATTGGTCCTGGCTGCGTAGCTGTCTCTTGACGTTCCAAGGGCCCATACTCTAAGTACCTAATATGGTCTAACGCTGAGCTGTAGCACGGATTCAGCACTACGTCATATTTATTGATACTCAGATGAATAAAACTCTGTGCATTGATTAGAAAAAATTGAAGAATGAAAATGCCGTAGCGCGGATTAGCCGCTAAAGCCCTACTCGATAATTTCTTTTAGTTTACCTCGCAAGGGCCGAATCATAATATAGTTAGCCAGATAGCACTGACCTCTAGTCAACTTTGAAATTCCAAAGATAATATATTAAATGTCAATGTTGACTTGAGGTCAGTGCTAACTTGCTTTTGCGTTCGCTTATAAACTTGTTTTAAAAATATCCACGGACCAATTTTCGCCCGTTAAAAAGGTCGAATTTCTACAAGAAATAATTCGAATTGACAGTAGTAAAAAAATAATTAAGTCACGGTTAGTAACGGTCCAACATTACGGTAAATTTATCTCGTTTTCCCGAGCATCTTTCGAGGGGATAATACGAAATGAATATTCGGGGTTAATTTACCCATACAACGGAAATTCCAATCCATTTACTCTGCGTTAGCACTTTTGTACGCCGAAGGGAAATAATGAGCTTTTAATAAAAGTATTTTTAGAATTCACCTACTTATAATAATCGAGCGATTTGCTTTGCACAGCAATATTGTATATCTAATTACTTTGGTACAATTTGAGTAACTACAGACTACATACAAACAAAACATTCAGTCAGAATATTTATTAAGGTTCCTGGGTTTGATGTTACCAGCCAACTTTCTACAAAGTAGCTATCAACAAGTTTATATTTTAAAATTGCGCTATTAATAACAGACTCACGATCTTAAAACAAAGTTCTTAAAAGTCTATACTAGAGATAATAATTATTTTAGCGTCTCCAAGCCGAAGTAAACTCAATTTCTTTCTCACGTCGCTTCTCGAAAATGTGGCGAAGGATATAAATAGATTAAAAAATATTTTGTTTCATATAAAAATGTTCGAAACCTCTTTATGGAGTTGTCAGTTATTCAGATAATAGTGTTCATAAAAGTGGCCCTAACTACTACTATAAAATATTTCTAAATTGTATTGGCATCAAAACGGCGACTATAAAATGGAAATGTATATGTTTAGACATACACATAACACAGTTCCTAAAACCATCACCATTGACTATGAATTGGGATCCTCATGTCATTACCTCAATGTGTTGAATATTAGTACAATACGAGGGTGTTGTTATTGATCCCAAGTAATGGCTTGTTATTGGTCGAGGGTTTATAATAATATGATGTACACTAATTGAATTATATTTCCATGAACTTGTGTCATATTTACTTCACATTCCCCACAGGCTAGTGGATTAACGGTAATGAGTTCGATCAGTGCGCCCAACTTTACTAAACCTGTCTCTTCCCTGACACTTTATCTAATTTAGCTTCCTTAAATCTAATTAGCTAACACCCTGTATTTTGAATGACTTGTTACCCTTACATTGTTATATGTGAGAACAACTGCCACGGGGCGTGCCTATAAATAGATACCACCTGTTTAAAGACTTATTATCAGGCGTAACCACTCTGCACTGCTGCAGCTCCGCCCAATACAAATCCGGTCTGTAAGTTAAAGCTACCTTTTTGTTTTCGTGTCACCGGCTGGACTTAAATCTTGGTTTCTCAGCGTGGTAGTCGGGATGTGTAACGGCTGAACCAGGATAGGGTGAGCGTGGACGGCGAAACAAGCGATCACATTACTACCAGTCGCTGCTACGATATCGTAGCCCTCGTAGCGTAGCAAAATTGGATCTGTTGCTAGTGGTTTATGTGCTTTGCTGGAAAATCGGAGATCTATACCGCTTTGTCATTAATGTAATAATTAGTGATTAAACGAACTTACCTGTACGTGAAGTTCTATCATAATTATGCGAAGTCTTCGTCCGACGGATTTCTTTAAATACCACATGTAGTATCGGGCCTAGTTGTCGCCGTTCCACACTAATTTGAGACTATTTTTTTTATTTATTTTTTTAAACTACCTACTAACACCAACTACCCAGGTGTCGCTTCATTTAGTTCAGAGCTAATGCCGGTTTTGAAAACATTTTTATTTCAAGGGGTTACCAACGGAAAGGGAGGGAGGGTTGCTAATCCCTCGGACGAAGACTTCGCATAATTATGATAGAACTTCACGTACAGGTAAGTTCGTTTAATCACTAATTATGCTGTATCTTCGTCCGAGGGATTTCTTTAAATACCACATGTAGATATTTAGAGAATATAACAAAAGAAAAATGTTTTCAATTAATTGAAATTTAATTAATGTATTTGTACTTAAGGAAATTCTCTCCTATTTAACAAAATATATCAATACACTTATCTTTAGCAAAATCAAAAAGAACATTATCTTACAAACCCATCAATAAGTTAATTTATCAACTTATTACAAGTAAGTAAAAAATTATTCAGGTGAATCAGAATCAGAAATCATCAGGTAAAACAATAAAGTAAATTAGATATATAAACTTTGATTGATTATTGCCTGTGCAAACTCATCATTGTTTGTGAAATCGCAAAGAGGCCTATTATAAAATTTGAAAAATGTATTTGAGCTCCCAGTCCAACCTGCGGTTCTCTTAATGGTATCAATGGAGACACCAGTGCGACGGGCAGCGGAGGTGGCGGCGTGTCGCGCGCTGTGCGCACCGAACTGTTCCACGTCCACTCCGCTGCTCCTCAATGTGTCCTTAATCCACCGACTTAAGGTCTGAGACGTTACAGCTACATAGGGTCTTCGAAGGCTAATTGATTTGATTTGATTTGATTCTAAGCATTTGGCAGGACATATCTCTGGCTTTTCTTGAAAATGAGGGAGTGTGAGAAGTGGTTGACACGAACCACTTCTAGAAGTTTTTATTAATCCAACAATCTTTATAGTTACTCTTTCGGTTCCAAAAGATATGTTGTCTAAAGTAATTTGTGACATGGTCTGGACCCTATGCGCCGTTACTAAAGCCAACAACGTAATCATTTTCTTGGTTATTTTTTCTAAGGACATATCTTCATATGGGTACACTGTGGCGAGATAATTTAGGACAATGGAAGTATCCCATGTCTCATTGTATCGTGGCATGGGAGGCCGCATGCCGAATACGCCCTTAAAGAACCTTTTTAAGGTTTCGTTTTGTCCCAAGTTATCCCCCAGTAAAAGCGATAGTGCAGATCTACATGAATTAAGAGTACCGTACTGAGCTCCTTCTTCAAATTGCTTCGCCAAAAAATTGGCGACAGAAGTAATGGTAGCATCGAATATACTTATGTTGTGAATTTTACAATATTCATACCATCGTTTTAAATAAACATCGTATTGATTAAACGAATTCAATGATAACGATTCTACTATTATATCCGCCACATTTGGAGATATGCCTTTCCTCAACATTGATTTCCTGACAAGACCCCGACCGCCAGGGTAATTTTCGTGTGAACTTGACGGTTGCTGGAAGAGGGAGAAATGATAAAGCTGTCATTTCTGTCTGGCTTGAGAATTATTAATTCCGTAACTAGAAGTTTTTTAAAAAAGTGGAAACCAGGGCTGCGTAGGCCACATCGGAACCACCATGATACCGGTGGCCTGGTCAGAAATAATCTTTCTCAGAGATTTCAAAATTACTGAAAAGGGTGGGAAAGCATAGAAGAAATAACGAGACCACGTGACAGTAAAGGCATTCACCGCTATGGCGTCTGGGTCTCGAGTCCAAGAAATATACTGTACACATTTTTTATTTGTTCTACTGGCGAATAAATCTACTTCCGGTGTACCCAGTTTCGTAACAACTTGTTGGAAACCTGCATCGGACAGTTGCCATTCAATGTCAGGATGTAATTTTCGAGATTCTGTATCCGCAAGTGTATTATATTTTGAGCTTATATAGGATGCGAAAACAAATAATTGTCTAGATTCGCAATACTGCCACAATTGTTTTGTTATTTCAGTGAGATGCGGGTATTGGATACCCCCCATCCTGTTAATATAAGACAGCGCAGTGGTATTATCTACTCTTAATAACACTTGGCAGTTTGTTAAATTAATTGTGAATGTTTTTAATCCTAGGAAGGCTGCCAGTAGTTCCAGGTAGTTGATATGATATGTACGCTCCTGTTCTGACCACGGACCGCTAGCTCTTTGCTCCCCATAGGCCGCCCCCCACCCCGTAGTTGAGGCATCTGAGAAAATCTCTAGGCAGTACGTATCGGTTTTAATTTTACAAACCGATGTTCTTACAGCCTTTTGCCACCAGTATAAATCAGGTTTAATCCAATCGGGAATATTCATGTAAGCGTTATAGTCAAGATTGGGTTTTAAGCTAAGGAATTTTAGACGTTCTATCGATTTAGTGTACATCCAGCCATACTCAATAGCTGGATAAGCTGAAATGAGTAATCCAATAAATTGTGCAAATTCTCTTATTTTGCAACGCTGTAGACCAAGAAACTTATCTATCTCTTTCTGAATCCGGCAGATTTTATCATGTGGTAAACTTACCTGAAGTTTTTCTGAGTCTATACAATATCCTAAGAAAATGCACGATTTACTGGGTACAAGGCAGCTTTTCTCTTTGTTGATTATAAATCCAAGTGCTGTCAGTAATAATTTGGTCTTTTCAATGTTGTCCAAGCACTGAGTGAAAGAATTTCCTAACAGGAATCAATCGTCTAAATACAGGGTGGAGAGATAACCTGCAGTGCGCAAGAGCTTAGCTACTGGTTTCATTACCTTGGTAAACACATACGGTGCTCTGCTAAGACCAAACGGTAAAACATTAAACTGGTACAATATTTTAGAATTGGAGCTGCTGTTACCCTGCCATTGAAAGCGTAAGTATTTCCTGTGTTCTGGGTGGATACTTATGAAGAAATATGCATCTTTCACATCTATTTTTGCCAAATAAACATCTCTTGAAATTAATTTCAGAGCTGTCCTTAAGTCCTCCAACTTAAAATGATGAGTTTCTACAAACTTGTTTAAACTTTTTAAGTTTAAGATGAAACGCATTTTACCGTTAGATTTAGGAATGAGAAATATGCTCGACAGAAATTGGCCTGTGCACGGTGCAAACTTACTAATTGCACCTATAGATAATAAATCAGAGATTGCGTCATCAATTTGACTCTTTTCTAAAGTAGAAAAATTATTATTAAGAGGTACGCTATGCTGCGTAACAGGTTGAACAAAAGGTATCATGTAACCCAGAATGTATGACAGGACAACCGGATCATTAGTTATTTTTAGCCATTGGTCATAGTATAGGGGTAAGCTTCCAGCATTATTTACCGGTATTAGCGGCGCTGGTTGTGATGCGGCCGCTGATGCTGACACGACGTCCTCGATGATGGCGGCGGCCGACTCCTCGTCGCAGCTGGCCTCGTGAAGCGCGGTGGACCTGCCGGATGCTGTTGTCGGTATGGTTGACGGTATTGTTGCTGGGGGACAGGAGCTCTCCAGTTTTTTGCCTGTGAAGTTGATGTTGAAGGTCGGGGTCCGGACCCGGTTGGTCTGGGTGTGGTCTGGGGTTTTAGTTCTGCACCAGATTTATTCACGGTTTTGGCAGCTTTAAGCGTCTCTGACAGATCTTTACCAAACAAGAGTTCGTCAACCTTGGTAGATTGAATTTGATCCTTCATTTCTTTTTTCAGTGCCGATAGAATGAAGGTCCTTCTGGTGGTGGAGTCGCTGTACATGCAGTCCACTAGTAAGCGACCAGTATCCATAAGTAGCCTCAGAAGGTCATGATTTTTTTCTTGTGAAGTTAACACCATTGTTGTTGCCGCACCCAGGCAAGTCTTGGTGTCGAAAGGAGCCTCTGTTTTTCCTCTATAGCTTTGTCCATTTTCAATGTCAGTTCTGAAGTGGCCGCCTTCATTTCCAGATTAAGAGCGGGCGCTTTAATCAGTTTACAATTTTCGTGAGGTACTTATCTGTCAGCTGTTTTCGTATCTCCTTCGATAAACCGTTAGTTGCACAATGTTCCAGACGTACGGCAACATCCTTGTTTAATGGCTTCCCATATACGTTATCTTCAGTAGGATCAGCGCCAAGGATCTCGAGATATCATCGTCGAATACCAACTCTTCTGTGGCGTGTGTTTCGGATGTAGTTGGGGCCGGCTCCTCCAGAGCTGCCCGAGAAGAATGCTCTGCGTGTACTTCCACGACGTGTATGTCAGGAACATTTGGATGGGCGTCTGGAAAAAATCCAGGCAATGGCCTTGATGGTAGGTACCTTTATGTTTAAAAAACAATCCTAAGAATTGTTTCGCAAAACATAACCAACCAGTACATCTCCAAAGAGGGGTACGCAAGTTGAGGTACAAACAAAGAAACATAATGGAGATTTTTTGGGTAGTGTAACCCCAAAGGGAGACACGCAAACCCCTCCATGAATGCCAAATCATGATAATCAATAATCATAGGTATTGCAAAACAAGTCGTCTGCACTTTTGACCTTGACCTACATTCTATGCGCAGGCGCATCGACAAACAGTGAAACAAGAATCATACCTATAATGGAACTATTTAACTAACCTTCATTGTCCGACTGCGCAAACAAGGTGGGTGTTTTAGCTGAATCATATTCCTGACGACTATCTCGCCTATTACGATCATTTCTTTCGTCACGGCGAAGTCGACGTTCCAACTTCTTTAATCTCTTACGTAAACTTTTAAAATCCTCTTGCTCACTCTTCCTTTTCGGCATTTTATCCTTTCAAAACTATGAATATCAAGTATTTTTATTTTTATTCGATGAGCGCGTGCGGAAACGGCGAACACTAGAACGCGAATGAAGCGACACCTGGGTAGTTGGTGGTAGTAGGTAGTTTAAAAAAATAAATAAAAAAAATAGTCTCAAATTAGTGTGGAACGGCGACAACTAGGCCCGATACTACATGTGGTATTTAAAGAAATCCCTCGGACGAAGATACAGCATAATCACCTAAAATATCTTTATAGCACAATGTTTTTTTAACAATACCTTTAAATTTCTTCTCTGATAAATTTAATATCTCTTCCGGTATTTTGTTATTGTATTGTTTACTCAGACCCACAAATTAAGTTCTGGCTTTCGCTAGTCTAAAGTACGGTTGGTCAATTTTATTTCCTCTTCTTACATTATTTCGCTTGTGCCTGTCAACATTTTTAGTAAAGCTATTTATGTTTTTTCAATACTCTGTGCCTTGACCGCAAGACCTTGACCGGAGGGGAGGGGGGGGGGGGGGGGGTGTAGACACCCTTCCCTGGTACTCCCTGCAGACCCGCCAGGCGTGCTCTAGGCTCGGCTACGGCGGCGGCTGCCCTTAGCTGCCCCATCGCGTTTAAAATGCTCCGAGCATACCCCATAGTAGATTGGATCGGCCTCTGCTGTGGGTTGAAGTTGATTTGTGTCAAGCTGTTGCCGGATCTCACGAATGCTCTTGATGACCTGAAGTGGTCAGCTAGATCTGAGAGTAGGCACATTGCATTACACGATTTACATGGTGCAAAGTGAGGATAAATGTGGTGCAGCTCTGCACTAAACGATTTACGTAATGCGGGGTTTATAGGTGACATTCCCCTTACTTTTTAAAACTTTATGGCTTTTCTGACATTATCATACAACGCGATGTACGCGGAGTAGGCACATTGCACTAAACTGTTTACGTGGTGCAAAGTGAGGATAAATTTTGATACAACTTAGCACTATACGATTTACATAGTACGGGGTTTAGTTATAATTGCAGCAATGAACGATATACGTGGTGCGATGTACATGCATATTTATACCTTGCAGTTAAGTATATTTATGTATAGTAATAAGTACGTGACGGACGAGCCAATCACGCGCGATAGTCTTGGTAAGTTTTTAGGTAGGCGGCGACCCTCACAATCAAGCGCGCGGAACCGTGCACAAATTTTTGATTATTAAGGGTAGTTAGAAAAAAAGTTTGTAAAACTTTCACAAGGCCCATTTCCAAATACAAAACCTGGTGCCCGATTCTGTACTGGAGATTGCACCACGATCGCATCGCGAACGCTCCGAAGGGTGCAAAATGCCGCATTTGAAAGTTAGTCTCCAATAAAATAGATGCCGCCGAAAAGCCAAGCACGGCACCTGGTAATTCGAAAACATCACCATAGTTGGGAATCTCCAATGGACCAGGTTCGTTACTGGATTCACTTTCCCATGAAGATGAGGTAATCCTCCGACCTAGATGACGATTCGCCTTTTCCTCGAGTTTATTAATTTTCTTTAAGATTCTATGGTAATCATGATTTTCGAACGGTTTTCTTCCTCATACTCGCAGAACCCTTCACAAAACTTAGATACAAAATGAAATTGGGAAATAAAATGCTGCGTATGCGATTTGGATGACACACAAAAACGTAATGATGGAGCCGGCTTACATGTAAAAGTATAAATTTTTAGCTACTTTATATCAGAAAACTGCATGTAAACTTGTAAACATCTTCGTAAGAGATACGAAGCATAATGAATTAATAAGGATTACTTTGTGTAGGATGATTTTGTAGGTAAATTTTTATTTAGGATCGGATTAATGGTCTTAGGAGGGCGCTAAGTTTATACGCACAACAAGCAACATCCCGTAAAAAATCGATCATATGTTCGTCATCTAGTCCAGACGAATGTTCTGACGCTACGATGTCGCTGATTCGTAGCGTCCGAACATGCTTCTGGCAGACTGGCGTACTAGCCATACATGTACGTGCCTTTCCACAAATTACACAGATTCGTTGTATCTGCCTAGTTGATACTATACAAATCATAATGATAGTTATGATAGTAATGATTTGTTGTTGTATCATGGTCATTTTTTAAAATTTTATTTTACACTCGTTGTAACAGATTTTGTAAGTAACGTTTACATATTAAGTCAAAGTCTAAGCTTCTACCCGTATTGGTGTAATTCGATAAAACTCTAACCTCTCAATTGCAAGTCAAAGCCAGTCATATATCAATAATCAGAAGTTTGCTCGACGTTTTCGCTTCCGAGAAGAGTATAATAAGTTTATAGTTTTCGTACTATCTATAATATAGCTGGCAAATACTAATTTTCTGATAATACTCTGGACGGAGAGGAAAACACAAGTAGACGTTTAATTTGTTTCGCGTAAAGTTAGTGTTTTGTTCCCGACAGTCAATAAATTTTAAGCCGTTTCTAGTTCCAAGTATTATTTATACATACATTACTCTATATATACACATATTTAGTGGATTATACGTTGCCAACTAAACTAGACCAAACACACTAAATATTTAAAACGTACTGCCATTTAGAATTTAAATAACAGTTGCGGCAGAATATTTCCAGCCACAGCTACATCTTTACAAAACCGGATCCCTCCTATCCGTTTGTACCTAAGTAATAATTACACACACACTTACACACCTATTTATTTATATTCCTCCTTAATCACAAATCTAAACACACATACACATTATATTTATTATACATTATCTATATCCACATGACATCCCTCATAGAATTAAACTGATTTTGAATTATCTTTATTTATCCTTAACATTCTCTGCATACATATACAATACCACTCTTATTTGTAATATATAAATATTTATATAACTGTTGGTCTTACTTAGCTTAATTTTTTTGTTTTATATCATTTTCCTTTTTTTCACTAAAACTTAAATAAAATCATTTTCGTCTTTACGAATAAACTAACTTACGAAGTTAGCAACTAATTAAGTATATGTAAACTTGTAATTTGGCCAGGACTCCTCGTGACAGGTTAAACGCAGTGTGGGGTCCACAAGCAACTTGTATATTTCAACCCAATCTGGTGAATAAAGATTTTGTATTTTGTATCTAAATCATACGAAAGTTAACAAAAACTGAAAACCTGCTGCTGCTTTGGTATAAATCAGATCTTCATATTATCAAAATGAAATTATGGTAGATTGTTTGAAAGCTCCATTTCGAATCAAATCGATCGTGGGTATAGAATAGAGTCATCAATTTAGATAATTGATGTAGGTGTACCGACAACATTTGGTTTGGAGGATTTGTCCATGGCCACATGCCAGCCTGGCCGCGGTAATAGGATTCATAATTATGATTATCGTTTGAATAATCATTCAAACGATTCGGAAATGATTTTCAGATTAGTGCACGGATATTGGGACATGAAATAGAGGCATAAGCCAGTGCGGATTTCGTTAATACGACCAGAATTTTACTCCGTTTAGATTTGTATATATTGTGTTATTTTTCAAAAAAATCTAATATTACCAAACAATCAATCAACATATATTTTCTGTAAATATTGAAATAAGTTTAGAAAACGTAGTTTTTTGCATCTTCTCTACATTCGAACACTGTGGGAGAAGAAGGGTCAAGAAACTACCAGACATGGATTTTTAGATCTCTTTTAAAAATATTTGTGTTTAGTTACTACAAATATTACATATTAATTATTATTAATGATCAAACGAACTTCTCAAGTGAAGTTCGATCATGATAATACTAATTGCTTTATTCGAAGATATAATTTTAACATGGTCAATCATTACAATATTTCTATATAGGGATGCACGTTTAAAGAGTAAAGGTTTTTATTTTCTTTGAAAGCAGTTTTTGTGAAAGTGTCCTTTGTGTGCTGCTCTCCCATTGGTCTGCGTCTGATCATCTCTTTATTTTAGAGATGAGTGGTTATTTATTTAACAAAACTTTCTTTGGATAGGGGCGGAAGGGACTTAGTATATCATCAAATAAAGCGATTATTATAACCATGCTCGAACTTAACTTGAGAAGTCGCTTTATTCTTCAGATATAATTTTAACATGGTAGATGTTTAGAGTTAGAGTTTTGGTTTTGTTATGGTTTCAAAATAAAACGGCATGGATTTTAAATACTTTTTATTTATCTTAGTAGAACCAACAAACTGATCTTTCATAAAAAAGTAAGAGATTACCTGTAAATTGTCATGTCATACAATCAAAATCTTATCTTATTACCATATATAGTACCACAGAGGGATTATTTTTAAGTAGTCTCCGATATTTTTGATTAATCACAATGATAGGATAATCCTCGCATAAGTATCTTCTTCTATTATTGGACGATTTTAAAACTTAGTCTCAGATGTCTTAGTCCAACCGGCTGTCTTTCTAATGTTATCCAGTGACACCCCAGCTGCATGGGCCGCGGATGTCGATGCGTGGCGCGTGCTATGCGTGCTGAACTGCTTTACATCCACGCCACATTCACCTAGCGTCTGTTGTATCCATCTCCTAATATATTGTAATGTGGGGTTTATGGGGATTGCTTATGGGGCGGTTTTATAGTAAGTATAGTTATAATAAAAGTTTTGTAATGTTTATCCTTAGATTCTTAGTTGCAGCAAGGTAATCTTCAAGGGTTTTTGCTGGACATACAGTTGGTGTATTCGAATAGTACGGGAGTTTTAATTATATCTTTAATTACAATTTTTATCCCAATCTGAGAAAAGCTAATATTTTGCTCAAATCATGCTAAAAGTTTGTACCTTGTGCCCTGTACATACGGCAAGCAATGTAACAAATTTCTTAGTATGTTTTTCCAAAAAATGTTGATTATGTGGAAACCAACCAGCTATGTGATCTAAAACTACTTTTGTATTCCATGATCCCGAGTATTCAGAAAAGTTTCTCCTTAATATATATGCACCCTTTAGTAAGCGATTTATTTGTTCGTCGGTGCCTAATCCGTCTCCTAAGAGTAACGCAAGTGCGGAGCGATGACAATTAAAGGTACCGTAGGATGCGCCATTTTTTAATTGATGCACTAAACAGTCTTACCTATAAAAAATAACGAATTTATGTTTGTATACCTGTTTAAGCAAATGCCTCTTTAAACCTAAGTAAGCGTTTTCTGGTTTAATGATTTATAAAAGTACGACGAGTCAGTTATAAGTAAAACACTGTCGTAAGTTTGCTTATTCTCTGTGGGTCCCTGGATGGCGGCTGAAGGAAGATAATCCAAAGCCGTTAACTTAATAAAAAAAGGTCTGTGTATGTGTAGAAATTTACTCTATGTTCCAACAAACTAGCAAAAAATAACCAACATAAATTCTCAGATAAACGAAACTCTGCTTAAATTCATTTACAACTGACTGACGTTTATTTTGGCATTTGGTGTACACCAAAGAGAATATACAGTGTTATTATGCCTAAAATGTGCTTATCGGGTAATTGTAGAATGATCTGAGCTACTTTATGTTATAAAAGGTTTATAAGGAAACTAAAATACAGATTTCATTCTATAAATCACAATTTTGTGAGAACGGGTTTTAAATCTGTTTTAAAGCCATTTTATGAGTGTTTTAGAGAAATTGAATTTTTATAAATAACACTGTAAGACTGTTGTAACTGACCTGGTGTAGACGTCTGATTTTACTTGTATGCAATGTTGCTACTACAGTTTATATGATACATTGTATTGTCATATGGTCGCATACGATAATGAGGCTAAGATGAGGTCGAAGCAGATGGTGGTGCTCCGCGGAGGATTAATGCGTATCTGAGAGCACCGCGGCACCCAGGGTAAGTGTCTTGTGAAGTTGGTGTTGGTGTTGATGTATTCTGAAATGCGATTGTAATAGGCCTCCGTTAGGATTGAGGTAAACTATGACTGTAACTAACGAGCTTTTTAAGAGTGGGTACCATGCTTGTGAAGGCCATAGGGCAGGGTAGGCGAACCAATGGCACGCGTGCCATCAATGGCACGCGACACAATATTTCGGACACGTCGCCGATCATAAAACATGTGTAAAAAATGTGTTAAGTGTTTTATGACGATCGGACGCTAGTGATCCTACGCTGGAATGCGTTACCAGACACATTTAACTCTTTGAAGAAGATGGCTCATGCTATTTTAACAATGTTTTCATCTACATATGGCTGCGAGTCATTATTTTCAGAGATGAATAGCATTAAAACTCGGTTAGAAACCGTTTAACAGGTGAATCCAGTTCAGCATGCATTTTGCTAAAAGGAACATCTTACAACCCTAACATAAATTATTTGTCAGCTAACCTGCAGCAACAGAAGTCACACTAATTTTACAGTAATTTAATTTATGCGTTTGTGGGTTTGCTACGCTTCAGGAGATGAGGGAAACGCAGCATCCACATTAAATGTCTATTAAACAACTGTTTTTTTTTTTTTGTTGGAGGGGAAAAAAATGGAAATACCCATGCCCAGGAGTCAGACCTCCCTGCTATGTCCGGGTCCCCACATATTGAGCGGGAATCAGCTCGTGTGGTATACGGACTAAAAACAACCCCTTTGTTTTTACAGTTGTCTTAGTAAGAATTAACTGTGAGCCATGGCCTCGGTATATGCTGAAGGCTTTCTACCTGCAATTTGCCCTTTTGGGCGATATATAGCGCACTGTAAGTTTCCGGAATGAAACTTGTTGAACGTATTTTTATCTTACAGAAACGTGCCATTAGGGCCATTTATAACTTGAAGGCTAGATCATCTTTGAGAGATAAATTTAAGGATCTCTTTCAATCCAAATTTGGTATCTGAGACGCTGTAGTGCTTCGGGAACACAGCCTTCGTCAAGTTGACGTGCCTGAGGGGCGGGGGGTGGTTGAGCTTTAAGAGCTTTCGTGATATCGTCCTCCGGCTCTAGGAGGACGTCTTTGGGGCGCCTTTTGAAAAGGTGTTTCTTATTTATATCTGGGGTCGGATCATAAAGGGATGCTTGTACTATAAGCGGGTTTGGGTGGCTAGATGCATTAATGAAGAAGCGTTCGGACGCTTCTTTCATATATTGCTTTACTGTGGGGAGTCTAAAGTCACTATGGAGGTCTACGTTTCGCATGTACCAGTGGGCACCTACGGCTTTTCGCATGAAGCGATTTTGTAAAACCTGAAGGGGCTTAAGGGAGTGGGAGCAGTGTGCAAAGACTGGACTTGCATACGTGAAGACCGGACGGATGCAAGTTTTAAATAGAGTTATTTTGCAGCGCAATGGAAGATTTCTTTTACTTCTCATGAGCGGGTGAAGCCTACCCATGTAGAAGGCTGCTTTGTCACGGACCGTTTTAATGTGGGATTTGAAGTTTAGTCGGGAGTCTAATGTCACGCCTAAATACTTCACTTTATTTTCCCAGGGGATAGGGCGGTCAAAGAGGGTGATTTCGGGTAGTGAAGAGGACGCGCGGTCAGCTCGAGTTTTACCCCTTGAGAAAAGCACGGCTGCGCTTTTCTCGGGGTTCATCTCTATTCTCCATTTGAGAGCCCATTCACCGACGTCGGTTACTGCTTTCTGGAGTACTTGACAAACGCGCGCCCTCTTCCTACTGGTGTAATAGAGAGCCGTATCGTCAGCGTAAAGGGCTAGCTCGACGTATGGCGTGCGGGGGACGTCTTGGACGTAAAGTGAAAAGAGGGTGGGGAAGAAAACTGAGCCTTGCGGGACTCCGGCGGCTATGGGGTGGGGCCTAGAACGCGATTTTTCTACTCGATAGCAAAAACTGCGCTTAGTGAGGTAGTCTTTGATAATGAGTACAAGCCTATCGGGGAGGTTGAGTTGGTAAAGTTTATAAATAAGACCATTGTGCCAAAATTTGTCAAAAGCTTTCGCTACGTCAAAGAATATGGCACCGGTATCTTTGGACTTTGCCGTTGTGTGGAACCCTTTGTAAATGTACTCCGTTATGCGGTGCACCTGTTGGACGCACGAGTGTTTAGGTCTAAAGCCAAACTGCTCGTTGGGTATGAGATTTTTGTCTATGCAAATGTCTTTGAGTCGGTTGAGAATAAGCCGTTCATAGACTTTGCCTATTGAAGAGAGTAAGCTAATGGGGCGATAGCAAGTGGGGTCGGTTCGATCTTTCCGGGGTTTGTGAAAGCCAATAACGTCAGCTTCTTTCCATGCGGTTGGAAAGGCACAGAGACGGAGGGAGGCATTGAAAATTACCGTAAGGGTTGTTAGGAGTCTGAGAGGGAAAGATTTAATTGCCATATTAGTGATTCTATCAAGCCCCGGGGATTTCTTAGGATTGAGTTCCTTTATTACTTTTTGCACTTCCTCAAGGGTGATCTCGGGTATGGGGGGGAGAGAGCTTTTATGCTCAACTTCAGAGTTGACCATGTTAAGATGATCGGGGTCTATTGGTTGAGAGGAGGGAGTGCACTGGGTTTCTAGACTATTGGCAAGACATTCAGCCTTTTCGTCGTCATCAAAGGCTGCGGGTTGGTTATCCCGTTTTAGGGGGGCATGGGAACAATCTCATCGGATTTGAGGTATTTACTGAATTTAAATATGGCAGTGTAACTTGGGGCTATGCTGGAGACAAAGTCGTTCATGCGACTGTCTCTGAGCTCTCGCATGCATCTGGTAAACTCTCGTTGGAGGCGACGCATTTGAATTCTGTGATTTCTGAGGGACAGTTATCATAATCTCTTTGTGCCGCATTCTTTGCACTAAGCAGCAGTTTCAAGTCCTCTGGGAGTTCGAAGCTATGGTTGGCCTGTACCGGGACCTCGCTAGAGGCGCTGGTCAGGGCTTCGTTGAGACTGCTGCCTATGTCATAGATTTTGGCTTCTAGTTGGGCTCTATTGTCAATTTCTGATGTGATATCTAATCTTGGGTCCCGCTTACTGAGAGCTTGCTTGAATTTACGGTTGTTAATAACGGTCCTGGTTTCAGTCGCTTGGTCGAATGGCCTGCCGAGATAGTATAAGACCGGTCTATGATCCGAGTGAAGCTCGCTAAGTACACTTATGTCCCTGACTGGGAGGCTAATGTTTTTGAAGATACAGTAGGAGAGAATGTCTGGTCTGTGGTCAGCAGTGTAGGGATAATAGGTCGGGGCATAGGGAGCTATGACTTCGCAGTTATCGAGGGATTCGAGAAGTCTGTGTACGGTCCGTCCGTTGGTATTTGTCTCATTACAGTTCCATTGCTGGTGCTTGCTGTTGAAGTCACCAGCTAGGATAACTGTACTACCTAGTTCTAAGAGGGCTTTGATATCATTAGCTATCATCTTCTGTCCTGCCGGCAGATAGACTGATGCTATGACTATGGGATCGTGACCTGACATTGCAATGCGGATGGCAGTTGCTTCGCAATTATCTAGTTGGGGGGTGACTATAGAACAAACGTGCAAAGATTTTTTATAATAGATGGCGGTACCGCCTTTGGGGTTATTTGGTCGGTTCTGAGTCGGTAAGCGGTCAGTACGGAGGAGACTATATTTGGCTATATTAAAGCGCCTATGTTTGGGTTTTAGGTAAGTTTCTTGGACCGCGAGGATATCTATTTTATGTCTATTGAGAAGATCGGCAACTTCTTCTCTCTGTTTAAGGAGACTATCAGCGTTATAGAGCGCTAAAGTTAGACTGTGGGGCTTTGTCCGTCCGTTTGTCGAGTTTACTAAAATGGGCGTACTATACATGATGGTAGTTTAGGTATAAAGGGTGGGTTGGTGGGTGGTGGAGGTGACGAAGGCGTATGTAAAAGGGGTGCGCCTGAAAGAGGCAAAATTTGGGGGATATAGTGTGGGGAGGTCGAGAAGACTTGGGATGAATGCCCTAGGTGGGGGGGTAGTTTATGAAGTTGGCGGCGCTTAAGGTGCCGTTGGAGGAAATGGGGCCGTGGCCCGAAGCCTTGTCCAAGGGGGTAGGTGGTGTTGGGTGGAAATAGGGGCTTAGAAAAATTGAGAGAGCGTTGAGAGGGCGCTTGTTGGGAAGAACTCTGGCTCTGTTCCCACCTGCGACTTGCGCCTGGGGCTGCCGGGCATCCGCCATAGTTGGCTGGATGGCCGGTCTGTCCGCACAACACGCAGGTGGGAGGGGTTGCCGCGTCCTTCCCACAAACGGAGGTGGCATGATTGCCTGCGAATTTCACGCAACGGGGGGGAGGGGGGCAAAGCATCTGCTTTGGCCATGTCCATACATTTGACAGTTGTAACACTGTGAAATGATATTGGCGGATTTGGGGCTTTCGACGCTGATGTCTTTTAGACCGCAGAGGGATTGAAGGGGGCTAATCTGCCTACCAGCGGCGGTGGGTTCGGCAATTACTAGGATCATGTTAAATGCCTTTGCAGGCCGGTACGCGGTTTTTGCATGGTGCATCCTATGTACTTCTATTACCGGGAAGTTTTTGGTGATTAAGTCATTTTTGATGACGGATGTGGGGATATTTGTGGGGACGGGGCGGACTATGTAACGAAAAGTCCTCTCCTCGGGGAGAGAGTAAGAATGGAAGGCGATATGGTTCGCCCTCAAGAATTTGGTGATTGCGCGGTGGCTTTTGGACTCTGCCACCTGGACGCGGGTTCCGGCTGATGCAATGGCCGATGTATATTTGATTCTATTTCTTTGCAAATGGATCGATACCCGAGTCCAGGCGGTTTCGTCTCGGACTATTACTGGTGGTGGGGGGCGAGCGCGGGGCGCGAGGGTTGGTGGGGCTACGGTATTCGCGGTACCGGTGGGGGATGGAGGGCTCTGAAGGATCAGAGTTCGGGGCGCGGGGGGGGCGGGGGAATTTGTTGAACACGGTGTGGGTTTTGGGGTTAGCGGAGACAGAGACATGGCAGCGGGCCTGATCTGTTTGGCCTCGGGGCTTACGGGGGACTCGGAAGACCGGTTCTTCCGCTTTTTGTTTTTTGAGATGACGGGGGTGAAATGAGTTTCCTCATTGAAATTGGATGGCGGTGAATTTATAGGGGAAAGAGAGCTGAGGGTTGGGGTTGGGGTTGAGGGGTTTGCGGGGGATGCAAGAACCGGTGAGCGAGGGTGCGAGTCAGTTTCGGAGCTGGTTGAGGGGCTAGCGGGGGGATCGGCGGCTCTAATAATTTGGATCAACGGGCGATCCGGAGGAAATGGAGACAGTTGTTGGAGTACATACTCCAACAACAAGGGGACCGAAGACACATATTTACCTATCTCGATAAGTAAATTAGTGTCTGGTTTGGGGGCCATGGCTTGGGTGTGTAGCCTAGTGTGTGGGTGAGTGCCTACTTGTGAAACAATCCAACCTGGGCACAACACACGCGGCGGACTGACCCGAGGGGGTCTCACGGGCGTGCGAGAGAGAGGTCTATCGCACGCAGGCGCGGGCGCGCTCGCGGGCGCTGGCGCGGGCGCGGGTGAAAGAGAAGGAAAAACTTGCTGCCGGGGCGGCAGCGGGAGAGAGTAAACACGACCGTCCTGCACGGGTGCTGGACGGTGAGTAATTAAACAACTGTACCGTTATTTGAAGCCTAATAAGTAAATGATATATGCCTATCGTTTTCCGTTCCGTTTCGTCCCTTTCTGTCCTATAGCGCCATCTCTTTCCCTAGTCCCACCCCCTTCCATCTCCACCTGCAGTTAGCGTTCAGGTTTTTGAATCGCGATTTGCCGTCATTGACGTCTTCGTTCCCGTTCCGACAACAGCCTCGGTCAGACCGAAGGCGCTGTTTTATTTAGTTGCAATAATGCCCTAATTTTAATTTCATTTACAAGTGTTACTTGTCGAAGAAATCAGGTGAGTGTTTCTATTTCATTATTGATATCCCTGTGTCTTATTTTCATATCGTTAGCGCTTAAAATCGAGCTACCCGCATAAAATTACCACGCTTTTCTATAGCACGCTTTTATGCTGCAGGCCCACATTTGTGGGCTATTTTTAGATTAGAGGTAGCATTCGCTTACTTATTAATTTCAGACGAGAAATTTAACAAAATGTACGATCAACTTTTGGCTGATCATGCCCCAAATAAAAACACTTCGGGGTCACGTCGCAGCAATAAACGAAAGAGGGCTCGTTCCTCTAGTAAGGATAGTTCTACCAGTTCTGCGTCATCGGGGAGTAATTCTAGTAGTTCCAGTTACAGCGGATCAAGAAAATCCAGAGGTCGCTCTAAAGGTCGAGCAGGTCGAAACAAGCGCGCGTGCCACCGGCGCCGCGATGTCGACGATAGGGCTGATAGGCTTGATTTGCTTCTCATAGAGGTTTCCAATATTAAAAGCCGGCTAGACGAAACAGATATATACAAGCGTGATAATTCCCCTCGCGATAACGGTGATTATTTGGACGATAATGTTAGCTACCAACTTTACGACAGTGAACGCACGGAGGAACTAGAACCTCAGCAGCCAGAGTTCTCACTAACCAGCATCGTTACTAGGGTTCAAGAGCCAGTAGTACCCAGAACACCAGCTTCTTATTTGGAGTTCCTTAAAACTATTCAGTGTTTTGATGATCCGGAATGGCGAAATGTTCGATATTCAGACGTTCAGAAAAACTGTAACGGCATAAATAGCTAACGTCGAGCCACCGCAATCAGAAGCTATGATCGTCTATTCTATCTACTTCTAACTTAGATGTCCCGATTCAGCTGTGAAAATTGCAAGTTAAGAATGATAAGTCTGAATTTCTCGTTTGTTGAGAAGTTCAGTAGGCGTTCAATAGTCGAACGGAAGATTGGTTCAGGAAGTTAGAGTTTCAAGTTAAACAGAGAAAGCATGTATGCCCGCAAGCCGGTATTTCGCATCAGTTAGCGGTGTTTTGCGCCAGATCGATCTTTGTTATCTTTTGTATAATGGTACCATTATTTTTTTTGTACATATGGGCGCTTGGAGCTTCTTTTCGTGGTCGACCACAATTTATAATATTTGTTTGGGATGTCGTATGGTTATTCGTCGTAGTGTTACGACGTGAGTAATCAATGATATTTCATGTGCTCGCTAATAGCGGCTTTAGTGGCTCCAATTATATAATTAGTTCACGGCAATAACGATCCAAATAGACCGGGTTTACACAATTGCGATTTGATTTTCCGAAATGGGTCTGAACTAGCAGTTTCCTCAAAAGGTAATTTAAAGACGCAACTTGAATCAAAATGATCCAAGGCAAGCCAAAATTACCTACCCGTCCCTAAACAATGAATTTTAGACTGTAATTTGATCTCTTCGCGCGTCCCCGACAACACTCAAATGTCAAAGATATCAACAGGATAGGTTATCTGAGTTGACAACGTTTATACTTTGTTCTGAATTTTCGCGAACCCACGCGCTCGTATTTATAGGCCCCACATGTCTGAGATGGCGTCCTTTGCGTGAAACAATCTGCGCAAGCGCTAGCTTCTTAACTCTAACTACACAGGGTCTAATTTCAATCAACCATGCCATGCAAGCCCGCTGTTCTACAATGTTGTGTACGCATAGTTTCTAATCAACCAACGGTTATCACTCAAGTCATTTGGTATTGCCGATACACAAAATTTGTCGATCGCTGGCTATATAGCTTATATAAGCGGTTGCGATTAATTAAGCCTGCCTGACCGCTAGCGTCTACGACAAAGATCACTGGAATGATACGCAAACCCGTGATGTCAGACTCACCACAACGTAATAATCAATCGCAATTGTATATTTGCAGTCAACACATTAGCTTTCTCCGTATAGATCCATAAAACCTTCCATTATTTAGTTATTCATAATTTATTCAGCGCGCAACCAAATCGGCTCTGATCCCTACACATTTCGCAGGAATGCGACAAAATAACCTGACCCGACCTCTCTTCCTCGAACTAACCACGTTCTCAGGCCCCTTTCTTGCCAACTTACTTCGAATCACTCAATAACCCAAGCGTTATAGGAACTGACTTTTGTATTCAATGTGTGTACCTTTACAGTGCGGCGATGGGCTAGCCCTCTGTCACGAAAATTGAAGTATTAAATGAACTGACTCTTGTGTACCATTACAAAACTACCGGCACAGCCCCGGTTTTACGGAATTAGAAACTAATGACGAAGTCAAACGTTACGACTCCTCTAAGACCATAAGTAATACAGAAAAAGCTTTCGCTTCCCTGAGTTTCGCGCTCGTAAAACAACGAGATTGCCTCGAAAAAGAAATGCGAAGTTTCTTAGCTTATGCTAAGAATACCCCCGGTATCAGTTTTTATGAGCTCAATGAGAAAATCAATGATATGTTCGTGACTGGTGATTAAGCCAAAATTTCTAGCGATTCCCTACAAATGGTCTGCGGCCACAGGGCAGAGCTGATTCAACAGCGCCGGGAGACGATTCGAGACGATCCTGTACACAAAGGTCTATTACGCAAAATCCCTCCCTGCACCTTTGATGGGGAAGAATTTACAACTACCCTCGAAAGAGCGGGCGGCGTTCGCAAGGTTTTCTGGCCCCGAGATAATAGAGATCGCACTTCTTCAACGCAGACCGATCCAGGTACGTCTGCCTCTGTAACGCGAAACCCTTCCGCGCAGATGCATCCACCTCAGAGAACCTTCTAACAACGCTCCGTTGAGCAAAACTGTACGAGACCTTATAATCAGAGGCCCAACATGAATATAGGCCCCATGAGATCCTTTCGTGGCCGCGGCGGAAGACAAACAATTACAAGGGGAGACATCGGAACCTACGGTGCCGCCCGTCGAAGCTCTCCCGTATCCCACCGGAATAGGACACGCGGCCAACCTCGACGATTCTGACTCAACGAGTCTATTCAGAACCGGCCAACTGTCTCAAATGTCTTTTACCAAAGCTGGTTAGAAATGGAGGCACCGGACTACACCCTCAAGATTATTTCCAATTACCGGATCCCGTTTTTGAAAAAAACCCCACTTCATACGCCGGATTTACACAAAAGCCGACAGGCAACATTTCGGCGGAAAAATCTCAAATTCTGACGAAAATGAAAACAGAAGGCGTACTGACCCCAGTCCCTTTGTCTCCAAGTTTTTAATCAAAAATGTTTCTAGTCCCCAAAGGAGACTCGACAATGAGACCAATTTTTAACCTCAAAATTTTTAATGCTTACGTGAATGTTCAACCTTTCCGGTTGATAAATATGCACAGGGTTCCAGACTTCCTACAACCCAGAGATTATCTCGTAAAAATAGATATATCACAGGCATACCATTCTATTCCATTTGCCTGTAAGCATTCGTCACAGGCGATTTCTACGCCAATTTTACAAGGGAAAATTGATCGAAATGAATTGTCTGCCTTTCGGGCTGAGCACAGCCCCAAAAACATTTGCGTAGGTAAGCAACTGGGTTGCGCAAGTGCTTCGCCAGCACGGAATACGCCTAGTAGTGTATCTAGACGACTATCTTCTTGCGCACCGCGAAGCATGTATCCTGAATACACAAGTAGAGCTAACGTTAATCATACTCAAAATATTGGGCTGGTTGGTAAACACAGAGAAATCGAGTCTCACTCCGAGTCGAAAAATCGAATATTTAGGGATTCTTTGGAATCCCTGGACGAATCAGAAAATGCTTCCAGAGAAAAAGTGCGTAAAATTAAAGACCGCAATCAAGTGTGCTCTAGAGCACAAGACAATTACCACAAAACAACTTTAAAGTCTAATAGGCATGTTGAACTTTGCGAGTTTTGCTGTTCCGAGGGGAAGACTCAATTACCGATGGTTACAGAGGCTTTGTATAGACAATCTGAATCAGACCTCCTTGAAACAGTTAACAATACCAATTTCAGCCATAAAAGAGCTAGAATGGTGGCTGACACATCACACACTCGCCTCACATATACATGCGGCGCATCCGACCCATTATATGGCAACGGACGCTTCAGACTTGGCTTGGGGAGCCAGAATAAACGATGTTGTTATGTCAGGGCGTTGGTTAGAAGCAGAGAAGGAGTTGCATTGCAACCACAAGGAACTACTGGCTATTTTGAGAGCCATAGAAAGTCAAGGTCAGAAACTCCACCTTGCATCTCTTCACTTACAAATGGACAACAAGACAGCAGTGTCTTACCTACCCAACGAGGGGGGTACCAAGTCACCGACAATTCTAGGGCTAACCTTCAAGATTTTGAAGTTGGTTGACAAATTACGAATGAACCTGTCAGTGCCATTACATACCGGGAAATTACAATGCGGAGGCGGACGGGTTGTCCCGTGTTCGCGCAGCACCAGAATGGCATCTTTTACCGCAAGCTACAAGCCAAATCTTTGCCAAATGGGGGACACCGTAATATACTTGTTTGCTTCATCAGTAATACACGTGGTTCCAAAATACTGTACCCTAGATTGTCTGGACAGTCATGCCAAATTTCACGACGCACTCTCTCGAACATGGAATTATCCTCTGGCTTGGATATTTCCGCCACCATTTTTAATACAAAAGGTCCTGCAACACCTGAACAACTGCTGAGGGATATTCCTAATAGTGGCAACCAAATGGGAGAGAGTGTTTTGGCGGCCAGATCTAAGGAGCCGGGCGATCGCCCCGCCTTGGGCAATAATGAATCTTCCTCGAGTGCTGGTCGACACTACGACCGGCAGGCCCCCGCAGAAAGTCTCGGAGATGACTCTCGAAATATGGAAATGTGGGGGTGGAGCAGGCATTTAGATAGTTGGTCTGAACAACAAAAATAACTTTTGAAAGCGAATTGGCGACCTTTTACTCTAAGGTCTTATAAGCCTGCATGGATGCGATGGCTCAATTGGGCTCGTAAAAACAATGTTTCTGAAAACAACCCAAATTGTTCTGATCTGGCGCGTTTCCTAGCTGTCCTTCAACAGGATGAGGGACTCTCTTACAGCACTATATTATGTCACAAGTCAGTAGTTTCAACCTTTTGTGACCCTGACACTGCTGCTCCACTTAGTAGCCACCCTTTAGTATAGCGGGTTTTGAGATCGATAGCCCTAGCTAAGCCAAAAGGTCCCAAACCACCTATTTGGGATGCTGAGGTAGTAGCACTACCTCAACATCAATCACATTTCTCAATTAGACCCTGAGACAAACAACCTCTATGAAGTGTCTCGATGCGCAGCGTCGGTCCTGTTGTTGTGCTCTGGATGCAGAGTACACGACTTAACCTTATTGCGAGTTAATGTTTCTGATTGCAAAGTGTCTGACAATAAAATTATGTTGGTCCCTAAATTCGGATCCAAAACAGATTCAGCTGATTATCAACAATCTGTATGGAAACTGAAAGATAATCCCGTTAAATGCCTGAGCCCCGTACTTTGGGTAAAGAAGTTAATTAACGTGGGAAAGCAGAGAAGAGATGAATCTAAACCCGATTACTTGTATCAACACGTGGCGTACCAAAACAAGCTAGGAGAGCTGACATTGCGGGTTGGGTCAGAAACGTGTTAAACGAATCAGGTATTCAGGCTTCTGCGGGAAGCTGTAGAGCGGCGGTAGCCTCCAAAAGCTGGCTAGAAAATAGTCCTATAGAGGATATTATCAGTAGAGGCAATTGGAGATCTGCTGAAACCTTCAGGCGTTTTACTGTCGTAGAGTTGCGCCTGGCCGTAGAAATATCAGAGGTTTATCCAGTTTATCACATTTGTTTAGTGCAGATGACTAGACTTTAATAATTTACTTACCTATAATGAATGATTTAGATCAGAGAACATTTATTTAAGTGGTATAATGAATACACAGTGTAAGGTAGCACTTCTCAGTTCATACCGATTTGATACTTTTGAATATTTTTCCTATCATAAGCTTTATACTGGTTGTTTCAAAGTTTTTGAAGTTAAATAAACTTAGTTTTGTTTCCCTACATTTGTAATTTGATCTTTATATAATTTCTTCCTTAGCGAATGAAGAACAATTAATATAGAGAATATTCATATTTTTAAAAACCCTGTTTCTTCTAAAACCAAGTTTTGACTATAAAACTAAAGGGATGTCGATGTGCCTCCATCCATTGCGTACAAAATCACATTGACGTCATTCCACCACCACCAGGCGATAACAAACACTTCTCTCATTTACTTATTAGGCTTCGAATAACGGTAAAGTTGTTTAATAAGCATGTTTTACCTGTTAATAAAACATATATTAAACATACTTATCTTATTCGAAGCCTAATAAGTAAATGAGATATGTTGTTGTTCTCTAAGGGCAGAATCGGTTAGCTGAAACTTTTCATTGTAACAATATCTTAGCCAAGAATCACTTTGTGCTGAGTTGGTTACCCTCACATGGTTATCCAGAACCACCGCACGGGTAGTGAATCGGGATCATCATTTTGCGATTTGTCATGGAACCAAAGTGTAAATATAGTAATATGCTTGCACATTTAAAATATAGGAAGTTGCTGTATTAGTTGTTTAGTTCATATATAATTTAATCTTAAATATAAATATAAGTATATCACCTTAAATAAAGAATATTACGTAAGAAATTGTCGATGGCAATCTTTGAACTAAAACATTGCGTAACATCTTCTACAAGAAATAACAATAAAATAGATACCCTGCTAGATCATGACCCAACCTCGAGCTGGAATAGAATTTTAAACTCTCAGCCGAGAGAACTACGCACAGGAAATAAAATAAAATTTTAATAGGAAAGGTGCCCTATTACCGACACTAATAAAGCATTTATCTGAGTATCGCAAAACTAAAGGTACTTGTTACTTAATTGAACCGAAAACCACCACTGACGCTCTAGGTTAATGTACCTCGTATTCTTAAAGAATCCTAGGAAGCAAATTCTATCTAATAATCTGGACTAGAGGTTTTTAGGAATATCAATTGCATTTTTTTTCCTGCATTTGATGTGTTCTTTAACTTAGTCCTTATTAAATCAATAGTCAGAAAACTTTGAACAAAAGTTACCATATTAGTTTTTTAAGTTGATTGTCTGTACAGTGATTTGGACCACTTCTCTACATTGGGGCAAAAACTTAGGTGTATTAATACACCTATTTTTATAAATATCTACAGTAATAAAGAACTTTGATTTGACGATCACGGATAATTATTACTCAGTAAAAACAATACAAATCTATCGGATGTTCCTTCGGGACGCCGTTAACATTACCATAAATGTTTAAGGAAATGTGAAGTAAAATTAAGGGTGAGGTCGTAGAGCATAAAACATAATGAACGATATTTATAAAAGTCGACACAAAAGTAAAGAAGTTTTGACCTGTTAAAACTAATTATGATGGTGACATCATATTAACGAAGCTCTGTGTGTTGGAAAGACTGATAAAGAATATTGTTGTAGGTAGTGGTCTCACTCCACGGGGTCTCACTCGATAGTTTAGGTACGTTCGATCGGCCAACCCGTCCGACGGGAATTCAGTTACGATGCCGCTCGCTTGGCTTGCAGTCGCCTCGCGCACTAACCGCTCCTCATAAGCAACTTTTCTGTGATTTTTGCAACAACAATGACTTAAGTACCTAACATTTTAGGGTGTCTAAAGGAATTGTTCACAAATATAAAATTCGATTCCTTTTTAATTGAATATCTTTTTGTTTACCTAAAATAAAACCCAGTATAAAACAAATTACAATTACGTAAGTAAGAAGGAGGAATGAAGGTATTAAAACTTTCAGAACGTATTCAATCCTAGGTAATCGTCAATGAACCAAACGTCTTACGCGGCACTTGCTGAGTCGCTCGTTGATGGCTGCACTGGTTATTGTTTTGTGATAAAAAGTGTTTTGTTTTTTTTATGTTAAAAGGATAGAATTGTGAGTGAGTAGCATGTATAATTACTCCCGTATGTTTATTGCATTGGGTTTAGTAATAATACCGACGATCTAAACTATACTGAAACGGGAGAAAAATCACCTATTCTCAGAATACATTAATTGATACCATCTACACTGCTGAACCGATCCTGGCTTTCAATACATCAGTGGAATGTAAATTTATTGTAGTTTTAAAATAAATAGGGTGGATAAAACGAGCGCTATATTGAGGGCAACTACCTTTAATGAACTTTCCTTCATTTTTAAAAACATAAAATACTGCATTTATTAGTAGTTTATATGACTGCTACATAATGGAGGGCATTAATACTCGCCTTCGGCTCGTTTCATAATAATAACACTCGAGAGTTTTAATGCTTAATTATGTACAGTAACATACAATAGTTTATCTACACACATATCATAAGCTCTCTCTGATGTATTCAGGAACCGCATGTTTGACCGGCATTGTGGCTCTGCAGTTGCTTAGCTTGTTCTGTAGTACCAACTTCACAGACAAACTATTGGTGGCACGCAGGCGGGCATCGGTGTTCGAAATTTGTATGTCATACTTAATATGTAGAAAAATTATACATTATGTTCATAATGTGTAATTTTTCAGATATGAAATGAGTTTTTACCAAGTAGTTTAACATTATGCTGATCGTAACGTGCGGTTTTTGTACGCAGTAAAGAGGGTTTATGATACGAGTGTCGATAAACTAGTGTATGTAACTGTACATAATTAGGCATTAAAACTCTCGATTGAGTGACCTCCATTATGTAGCAGTCACATTAACTACTATGATGTTTTTACCAAGTAGTTTAACATTATGCTGATCATAACGTGCGGTTTTTGTACGCAGTAAAGAGGGTTTATGATACGTGTGTAGATAAAGTTTTTTAAAACTCGGTTTTCTCAGTCGGTACTCAAACCGGTGAGATGCAAAAAAAACATAAAATGCCTTAGGTTATGCTGCAGATCGAAAGGGTTATTCAAAGTCATAATTTAATTTATGACACGTACTCCTTTAAACTAAATAAAGTTCGTAAAAATTAAGAATTACGTAGAATTACCTATAGTAGAATTCTCATTCCCTTATTAGGTAATGAGAATTTTACTATAGGTAAAATTTCAGTATTAGTCAAATTATTATTTAACTAATACTGAAAGAATAAGTCACAGAATTAATATGCAAGGAAAATAAAGGAGATGTTTTAATGAGATACACTTATGTTTATCATTATAGTTGCGATTACTTATGCCATTTCGATAATACAATAAATTTGACGTCCTAAATAAGAAAATTGCATCAATTAATATCTTTATACGGCTTGCATAGGTAAGTTTTTTTGAATATGGATTGTTTGAATAATAGTAATACTTTGGACACACATCGATCTAGCACCAAACTAGGATTCCCTTTATCTTGGGCACTAGACAATCATACACATACTTACATAGATAAATAGACTGAGATAGATCTGTTTTTGTTATAAATTGGTATTTTTTAATTTTGTGTATGAAGTAGTTCTCGCGGTCTTTATTCAGTATGTGTTGTACATATAAATGATCACTATGAATGACCTTTTCGATCTGCATCATAAAATACGGCATGATATTTTTGTCGCATTTGACCAATTCGAGTCCCAACAAAGGCCAGGGGTTTTTTTTAATAAAAAAATGCAGCATTTATTATTTTCGAAAATAAAAGAAAGTCTCCTTCACATATAATGTGCTATTTCCAATATTTAAGGTAGCCCTCCTGTGGCTATCGTTTTTTACACCCTGTATATCGCTCGTTTCTTACAACTATGTATGAAGTGAGGGCGTGCGGCTCGCCACCCGCGGAGTGCGCGATCTGCACCCCAAGACAAGATACCCTAGAAACGAGTTTGGGGCGCAGGGCACAGGAGGGATTAATCATAGTGAGTAAAATCCCACAGCACCACGTGACCACATAAAGTGCACAACTCGTTATTTATACAAACTAATTATTTTGTCTCGGGCGAAATTGCTCAACATGTCCTGGCACTTTTTCGGCAGCCACCACAAATTCAGTTATCAATCCAGTCAAAACAAGCATGTTGTCATCAATCGTTAACGAATTAATGTAGATTTGTTTAAGATTTTAATTAGTTTATTTAATTATCTTCACTCTCCATACAATCAAATCACCGATTATATGGAGAGTCAAAAAAAAACATTTGCGACCCTAAGTACAACGGACATTTTAAATTCGTGTGTAATCCCTCATCATCCCTCATGAATCAGCGTTTTTCAGGTATCAAAGACACCCATTCCTTCGTCGTATGAAGACACTTACCTATTTCACCTGATTGAAAATTCCATCTTGGGGTCCATCTGTTTTATAATACATTTTCGAGGTTGCCAGATTTAAATATTTGCTGATATCAGGGAAACTTATTCTTGTGTATAAATTGCTTAGGTGGATAAATATTAAGATGAGGTTTTTCGGTATTGATTCTGTATCTTTATAATAGGTATGTATTTTACTGACCATCTTACGCCCTGTTTGAAAGAAAATCCATGTTATGGACCAAATCGTTGAAATGTTAATATCTGGACTGAAAAACGGGAGAAGTTTATGTTATGTATATGTTTGATTTAATTGGAACGTAGTAATAAATAAAAACCGTCACCGGGACAAAATAATAGCTAATAGCTAGCTTTGTGGTTTCTGTGAAAATTGAGGTTTAGCAAATTGTAGTATATGTGGTTATAGTAATATCCTTTACAGTTCATTTTCGACGATTCATTGTCTCAGTCAATTGGAGTATGGTAAAAGAAGGAAGTGTCGGAAAATATTTTTTTATCACTACAACCAAAGTCTATGTGATTTAAAATAAACAAAAAAAAACTCCACTTGAAAATATTGACTCTCCAATAGTGTCTATTTCTAGTTGGTTATATACTGTTACTAAGCATTCAGATTAAAATAATAAAATGTGTTGAACAAGACATACTTACGTGCTCGGGTTTCCTTTTGTTCGTCTAAAAATGTAGAAACGAAATGCATCAGCGAGTGGGCCAAATTCCAAATTCCAAATGTCTTTATTACTGTAGATATTTACATATACTTAGCAATCGTCATTTTTTGCCACTTCTCTGCATTGGACCACTGTGGGAGAAGAAGGGCGTATAAACTCCCACAGATTGATTTTTAGATCTCTTTTTAAAAATTGCTTATGCTTAACTAATACAAAATATAGTATTTAGTCATTATCATAATTAATAAGCAGGAATAAATAATTACAAAATTATTAACAGCAAGGTCTGTGTTGAGCCAGATTAACCCCATACAGACCCATCATTTAAGTAATCTTGAACATTGTAATATCCCTTTTTCGACAAAGTCGCTTTAACATGGATTTTAAATTGCTCAAATGGCAATTTCAAGATCTCCTGAGGTATCTTGTTGTAGTAGAGAATGCATTGACCCTTGAAAGAATTACTAACCTTCGCGAGTCTAAACCGGGGCGCAAGTAGTCTGTGATTATTTCTTAGGTTAACTTTACAGCTATCGCTAAGAGTGGGAAATTTTGTAGGGTTGTTGCGTACCTACATTATATTTTCGAAACTAAATTGACTAGCTACAGTTAGGATGTCAATTTCTTTAAAAAGCTGACTTAAGGAGTCTGTGCGTTTTAAATTATAAATTATAAAAATAGTTCAATATCCGCTGCTATCCCCCACAACAAGATACCATAGGACATGACACTATGAAAGTAACTAAAATATACTAGCCTAGATGTAGCCACATCCGTGTTTTGTCTGATGTTCCTAACAGCGTAAGCCGCAGAACTGGTCTCATCACCTGAGTAGCTTCGAGTTTACTTGCGTCCATGCCGTAGAAGGGGATAGCTGTGTCGGACAGGCTCAAATCGGTAAGTTACAGTGGCGTAAAATTCGGCAGGGGTCTCTCAGACCCCATGTCACTACTTACGTAATTTTTTACGTAATTTTGTTGTATTGTTTTTTCACATTTTTAACCGAGAATAATCAAAACTCCAGGAAAGCAGGAGCCAGTTGTCTTCCTCGATAAAAGCGCCAATCAAATTACCAGTTTGAATCGTGTCCGAAACGTGTGTGCTTGCAGTGTGCAAAAAAATTATGCCCAGACTGCATATAAAAATTGGCAAAGTTCGACCATTGTCAATTTCGTGAAAATTCACTTTTGATTTTAGTTGTTTTTTTTTTCTTAATTCATTATTACTTCAATATTATAGAAAAAAGTGTTTTTTTGTCAAAATATGTTGATTAATTTTTTGCTTATGTAATTTGTGATCTCATCTCTAGTTATTTGATTGTTAAGACGACATACATTAAAATTGCAAGATCGTAACAAAAAAATATATTCAGAGTATAGTTATTTGTTTTATTTTATCCATTTATATATGATAACACAGTTTTTACATACTCTGGCTAGCTACCACACTTAATTTCTATGATTTATACTAGATACCGCAGTGGGCCTCTCAGTCCCCTCGTCACCAATTACGTTACACAAAAACCATGTCACCAGTCAAAGGATACATGTCAAGAACATCTCACTGTTAAAAATGTAAACTTCTGTTCACCAAATATAAGAAAGCCGCAAATGACAAACAAGGCTACAAGTTTATTTGGACAAAAAACTGTCGTATTTATTTCCGGAAAGCCGAAGGTACATTCATATCTCTATAGAGTCGGATCTGGCAAAATTAGTATAATTTTTAAAATTCATATGTTCGTATCACTTCCAAAACATAAATGCATTGTAATTTACACTTTAAACGCCCATAATACTCAACATAACTTCACACCTACACTCACCAAACACACACTCATCTACTTACATTATTTCAATGACGATTGATAGCAACAAACTTATTACAACCAAAAGTCTACTATTTTTCATCGATACGCGCAAAGAGTAGACACCGAGAACCGTTCCCTACATATAACGACTATATATTTTGATAGTTCAACTATCCTCAGTGCTAACCGCTAATAATCTTCGCTGATATTACCAAAATGTTTGTGGTCTCAACACTTGAGACATTATTATTCTATAACAGCATTCTAAATTACGATCAAGACATTGTACTCATTACTGTAACCTGGTTGTAGGAGGGGGTACTTGATTCGGTACTTACTAATATCAAATACCACATATTTCACCGTGACCGTGGATTGAAAGCGGAGTGTATTCTTATATTATGCGCCGCGCGCCTCAATGCCCGTCTGCGAACCGACTGGCTGCGACCATCTCGATGTCGAGATATGTGGATCTCAGGGATCTTAAGTGGCTTACAATCCGTCTTCGCCGGGATTCCCACATCCTCTTCACTCTCTTTAAGATTTTACATAATCCTCATTACCCTGGCTTCCTACGTGATTAGTTTTTTTTCTTTCTTCAGATAGGCCTCGGAGACCTCACTCTCGGTCGCTGCTCACAACTCCGCAAAATAAAATTGTCGCATATGAACATGGGTTCCGACTCCGGGCTATCGAGCTCTGGAACAAACTCCCCAGCACCGTCAGGGAAAGTCCATCTCTTAAAATCTTCAAAAGTCGTTTGAAGTACATTACCTTTCTCTTCTGTAGTAGATTATATTTTATATTGTATAGGTATTTATTTATATTTATATATAGTATTTATAGGTATTATACTATTATGTAGGTTCTCATTTATTTATATATGTAAATATCTAAGTAATTTGTTATAAATATATAGTCACTCTGATGTTTAGTTTTTGGTTATGTTGTGCATAGTAGGTCTATCCCTTCTAATGAAACTATGTTTTCCTGTCAGCCCTGGGTTTGCTGGAAGAAATCTATATATAGAGATAAGCACGCCTTTGTATACCAACGGTGTTTGTAACTGTCCAATAATGTGTATGTGCAATAAAGTATAATAATAATGTGGGTAACTGTAGATGGCCGCTCTTTCAGCTCGGAGCGTGATCTTCATATCGGGTTTGTTTACATACCACCCGATTCACCTAAATGCAAGAAGGATGCTCAACGCTTTCTTAATTTCACAGGGTGGTTGACTGACTTTGTTACTATAGATGACTATTCCGTGATAGCCGGCAATTTTAATCTGTGTATATTCCGGTGGGAAGCTGGTGAACCTGTACAAATTGAGCGAGTAACAGTTGAGCTGTAAAATTCCGGCAGTCGAACCGATGCATCATACTATCATTTCGTCTTTGGTGAAATAATTAATTTGTCGGGAAATATCTTAGACCTGCTTTTTTCGACATTTACTTTAGAAACTGCAAAATGTGATGATCCAATGGTCAAGGAAGATTTAGTTCATACTACCTTAACTGTAAACGCGAATAAGATTACCATAACTCCCTTGCCCAAGATCCCCCGTCGTAATTTCTTATTTAGGAAAGCCGACTATATAAAAAACAATGATAAACTTCGCAGTAATAACTGGACCCATATTCTCAATGATGGTTCTATAGATGACGCAGTTGCAATTTTATATGATTAATTAAATAGCGTGATTGACGAGTATATACCTCTAGTGATTACTAATATATCTAACCGCTACCCAATATGTTATAGTCGCGCACTCGATTGCATTATCATGGAAAAAAGCAAAGCACACTCTGTCGTGTAACGACAAGAACCTAACCAGAACCTAACAAGAAACAACAACCAGGATAAAATTTAGAAATGACAGTTTATTATGTGTATTTTACAATGACTATTTTTATAAAAATGAAATGAGGATGAGGCTGAATGAGGTGACACAGGTTTTTTTAAAGATACAGGTATTGATATAAAAAAGGGGAGCGAAGGACACGGAGAGTAGGAGACAGAACAGGGAGCACGCGGCGGTGGTGCCCGGAGCCTGTAGTAGTGGCGTAGTTGGTGATCTGGAGGTGGTGAAGGAGGTGGCTTGAAGGCAGCAGCACGTCAAGATGTAGGTAGTTAGAGACGGCAGCACGACGGGATATAGATGGTTGGAGGCGGCAGCACGTCAGGATATAGGTGGTTGGAGACGGCAGTAAGGCAGCAGCAGCAAGCCGTATAGGTGGTTGGAGACGGCAGTAAGGCAGCAGCAGCAGACAGTCAGCGACTCAACAGAGGCTCGCAGGATCCCCGGGCAGTGCGGCCCCGGGATAAGGCCTTTAGGTGATGCTTCTCTTTCAAGAGCTGAAGTGAGACTCCCCAATTTCAGAAATGTTCCGCTCTTATACCCTTTTTGGAGAGTTCTAAAAATTATTTAAATTAAAAGCAATTTTTGTGAATGGCCAAGAGAGAAAAAGTATTTTTGTAAAAGTAGCAGTAAACATATCAGACCGCTAATGAGTTTGAATGGACATTGCCATGACAACCAGATAAACAACGATATCAAAATATGTCAGATTTTGGTTTCAGGCTCGTAATAGAGAAAACAACAAGAAAACAATGAAAATTGGAACAGTTACAGATACCTAAAAAGGTAGCGCACCAGCGCGCACGAAGCCCGAGATTGCAGAGTTTCGAAGAAAGCCAAATACAAGGTCACCAAAGGTAAACCCCTTCGACATCGATTTAACAGTGCTGATAGTGTGAAAATACGAAATGAAAATGATTTGTTATTGTGTTCTTATGGTTTAAAACGTTACAAGGTCCTATGCAAATAAAGGTGATACGAGACATCCAGCTGTGAGATAAATGCAGACCATCAAAGCAGACTGGAAAATGGCATGTAAGTAGCATAACACTACATTTTCCCCCCGACCCTGGAAAAAATTTTGACTCAGCAAAAATTTTGGTATGTACATTTTAAAATAAACCCTAAAAATACAGCTTTGCAGAAACAGACATCACCAGGCAAAATCAGATATACCATCTCTTACATTCATCATCTTCATTCAGGTAAGGGTGGAGTTCACATTCAATGACTACCACTCTAAAAGTGTGTTTTCGAAAGGACATTCAGGCTTACTTAAGGAGTTGTCATCCGCTCCTGCGTGGAAAAAAAAATAAGTGGAAGTAAAGAGAAACAAATTAATCCTAAGGTAGCTTTAGTCGCTTTGACTTAAGAAAAGATTAAAAAACGGCCAGAGCGGTAGGGCTCGAAGCCAGAGATCAGCAACATCGCCAACGAGATGTGTCTGAAATAAAGATAAAAAAAAGGTGAAGACTAACCAACGAAGATTCGAGGTCCTAAAGTAAAATGTGTTGAAGAACACTGGAAGAAATAAAAATAATAAGGTGAAAATGAAGGTGATATTTATACATATATACAAATTAACAGTTAATAGAAGTTAAGAAAATTTAAGATTTTATATCTTTAACGTGCCACTTGCCTCTAACTCCGTTAGGGTCTTCGAGAATGTATACCAATGGTGAAAGTTTGGTTATTATTTTACACTTAATGAATTTAGGGGCAAGTTTAGCATTAAATTATGTGCCAGCATTGCTTAAAACATGGTTTTTACGCCAAACAGTATCTCCCACATTAAATTCTTTAAAAGACCGGCGAAGATCATAGCGAGCGCTATTTTTAGCGTGAGCTATATGAAGTTTAGTTTGAACTCTGTGAAAGATAGATGAGAGGAGACCAGTATTAGACGCGTAAATATCACGAGGCATAAATATCAATTCCTCGAGATTCTGAGTTGGAGTATAGAAGGAACCACAGGGTATTGTTTCCCTACCAAAGACTAAAAAGTTTGGAGTAAAGCCAGTAGCAACGTTTGTAGCGCTGTTCATTGCGAACTGAATCTTAGTAAGATGGTTGTCCCAGGATCTATGATCGTCTCCTACTAGGGATGCTAGAGCTGTAATAATCGTACTATTAAATTTCTCTGTAGGATTAACCTGAGGACAATATAAAGCTGTGTGAAAAATACAAAGAACGTTATAAGAATTTAAGAATGAGTGGAATTCTCGCGACTGAAATTGAACAGCGTTGTCCATTATAATAGTTTGGGGAATGCCATGAACTAGAAACACTGAATTTTCTAAGACATTAATGATATTAGCTGAAGTAGCACGTTTAAGGGGAAAAATCATAGTATATTTAGTAAAATTGCAGTTAATTACCAGAATATACTGATTTCTTCTCCGGGTCATAGGCAATGGACCCATAAGATCTAAGGATATAGTTTGAAAAGGTCTGGAGCAAAGTTGAGGTTTACCCATAAGACCATAGGGAGAATGATTAGGGTGTTTGTAGGTTAAGCAGGTTTCACAAGTCGAGATTAAATTGGCAATGTCCTTAAACATACCAGGCTAATAGTATTTTAAAGATATTTTCTTGAATGTCTTGAAGATACCAAGGTGGAGTTCTGAAGGGGAGCCATGGCTAACTTCAATAAGTGCATGTCTATCTTGCGGCAGTGGAACTTCTTTCCAAATTAAGTCATCGTTTAGACGATCGGGAGAATGGATGCAGCGGTAAAGTTTGTATCCCTGATAGTGTAGTTGGGATATGCGTCTGGGTTGTTGGAGCATCCGAGAAAGATCTTGTAGTAGTGCTCAAGTTCACGATCAGGTGGTTCTTCAATCGTAAAAGGATGTACGCCTTGAGGTGAAGTTTCTCGTGTATCAGGACGTTCTTTATTCTTATGTCTTGATAATAAATCAGGAACAACGTTATCCTTTCCTTTTTTATGTTTCAGGACAAAATTAAAGCATGATAAGCGTAGAGTCCAGCGAGCAAGTCTTCCAGATGGATTCGATAAGTTCTGAAACCATTTAAGTGCAGCGTGGTCAGTATATATTGTAAATTCTTTACCATAGTCTAGGTAACATCGCCAATGTTCTAGCGCAGTTATTACAGCCAATGTTTCTCTTTCAGTAGTTGAGTAGTTTTGTTGATTTTGTTTAGTGCTTTACTCATGTAAGCAATCACGTCTTCCTTGTCATCTTGATGTTGAGTAAGCATTGCTCCTATGCCATAATTTGATGCATCACAATGTACAGAGAAGGGTAGTTCGAAGTTAGGGCAAGCAAGGACAGGAGCAGTTACCAAACTTGTTTGAGTTTCTGGAAAGCAGCTGCAGCCTTGGAATTCCATAAAAATTTAGGAGCGTTCTTCCCGAAACAGGTTAGTTGGTTGAGTGGAGAGTCTATAGTGCTGAAGTTTGGAATGAATCTTCTAAACCAGCTGCAGGTGCCAATGAATATTCGAACTTCTTTTCTGCAAGTAGGTACAAGATATTCTAGAATAGCTTTTATTTTATCTGGATCAGCACGTAGACCATACTCGTCCACTAGAAAACCAAGGTATTTCAGTTCTTTCCTGAAGAATTGACTCTTTTCAAAGTTAATAGTCAGATTAGCATATGAAAGTCTTTCAAGAACTTTCATGAAAAGCGATATGTGCTCATCAAAAGTCTCGCTAATAATAACGATGTCATCCAGATAGCAAAATACCTTGTTCTCAAATTCAGGAGTAAATAGCGTATCCATTAATCTTTGTTGAGTTACAGGTGAGTTAATGAGACCAAGAGGCATTACTTTGAATCTGAACATACCTCTTCCAGGAACATAAAATGCTGTCTTATATCTATCAGCAGGATTCAAGGGAATCTCCCAAAAGCTTTCGCAATGTCGATGCTTGATAAGTGTTTGGCATTTCTCAGGTTGTCCAAAATTTCGCTTATTAGAGGCAGACTATAAGTGTCACGACGTGTAACTGAGTTAAGCTTCCTGCTATCTACGCAGAAACGCCATTCACCATTCTTTTTTGGAGTGATGAGGACTGGAGATAACCAAGGACTTTCGCATTGTTCAATGACGTTCCATCCCAGCATCTTGTCAACTTCATTAATTAAAGCCTTTTGTTTTTCAGGAGACAGTCTGTAACATCTTTGTTTGATCGGAAGAGAATCACCAGTTTCAATCTTGTGGGTGATTAAGTGTGTGTTTCCCAGAACACCTTTTTCTTCAAAAGAGATTGTGTTGAAGCGTTGGATGATGTCATTAGCGATGTTCTTTTGATTAGGAGTTAAATGCTCATAAGGTAAAACTTTAATATCTTTAGTGTCGATAGCAAAGCATTTAGGATCTGTAAAGTTAAGAGAAGCTAAAACACTAGGTAGAAGATTAAATTTTCTCCAAAAGTCAATACCTAGCATTAGAGAAGGAAATATTTCAGGGAAAACATAAGCTTTAATCAAGTGAGTTTCGTTATTGAAATGGACAGGTAAGTCAAAATAACCCAAGGAATTAATTTTTTGATTATTAGCAGTAGAGACAGTAATAAGATCTGACTTGAAAAGTTTGCAGCCCAGTTTAAGAATTTCCAAATGAGAATTATTACCCAGAATAGTTACTGAGCCGCCAGAATCTAGTAAACCAGATAAAGTTAAGTCATAAATTTTGACATTAACGAATGGACGATTAAGATCTTGTTCTTTGGAGTAGAGTGTAGAAGAGATTTTGTAGCAAGCAAAGAAGTTTTGAATTGTTTTGATCCAATTAGTCCACTCGTCCTTATCAAAGTTTGAGTTACTTTTCAAGTCAGCAGTTATTTTTTTGTACTAGTATTAGGTTTGGGAGAACAAGTAGGGCAATCTGCAAATTTAAAACCCTTAAGACCACATTTGGAACAAATCACGAATCGTGGTTGAGTGCAACTGTTCAAAGTATGACCTAGTTTACGACAGCGAACGCAAAAGAACTTTCTTGGGGAGCTGCAGTTTGAGATAGACTATTAACTTGTCTAGAAGGGTATTTGTAGGGTGGAGTGAATTTATTCATGAAGGGAGGAGAAGGTCGTGAGTTATTAGAAGAGTTTGGAGAGTCAACTGAACTTGAAGTGGAATGCTTGTAGTTGAATTCAGAAACATGAGGACATTGTTGCAAATTTGGTTCTTTAAATTGTTTGTCTCTGTCTAGGAACTTTTCGTAGTTTTGGCAAGTGGCCAGAAGAGAATCGATAGAGTCAATGTCTTTTAGAGCTACGAAGACTGAATAACATGGGCGAATATTTCTCAAAATAATCTCCAATTGTTCTGTTTCAGAAAGTCTTTTTGAAAGGCGAGCGAACATTCCAGACATGATGGAAATATAGATGACGATAGGTTCATCACGACCTTGAGTACGATTCCTAATCGCTTCCAGAAGTTTATGATCATAATCAAAACCACCAACGTCTTTGATTAGTAAAAAAGAAAGTTCGTTCCAAGTTAAGTTTGGATTCTGATTATATTTAAACCTGAACCAATGACGGGCATTGTCGGTGAAAATTTCGAACGCCTGAGAAATCAACAAGTCCTTGGACAAGCCACGAGCTAAGCTATATTCTTCAATTTTTTGAAGAAAGGATCTTGGACAGCTTTTACCATTGAAGGTGTGTCTTTTCAGATCTTTGAAAGATTGAGGTGGTGATGGAGGATACGGGGTATGGTTCTGGACAGAAGTTTGAGAAACAAGAGGGGGTTCCATGACAGTCGGGTCAGCAGGAAGGTCCAGTGATGGAGAGTCATTTGCAGTTGTAGGTGGAGTCAAGGATTCGAATTGTTTAGAAATAGCGTCAAATTTCATCTCCAAAGTATCAAAACTAGCTTTAGAGTCTGGATATAAGTCAGTATCTATTCGCTCCAATCTGTAAAAAACATGATTAATAAAAGTTTCTATTAATCGGAAGTATTTGGTTTCACCTTGTAAAAATTTTTCAATTTTACAATCCAGGTAAGTCAGAGTAGAACCAATTTGAGACAAGTCATCCTCAATCGGAACTGGAAAAGTCAGAATATCTTGAGGGTGAGAATTCGCAACTAAACGCAAAACCTGTTTTTTAAGTTCCTCACATCTAATTTTTACTTCATATTCGAGCTCGGCCTTGTTAAGGAATTCGTACTTAATAACCCTTTCCAGTGTTATAGTTAAATTGAAAATTTTACCTCTTTCCGGTTATCTAGAATAAAAATATTAAAGTGATGAAGTGAAGTGAAGTGAAGTGAAGTGAAGTAATGTTAGTTAAATGTAGGCCTAAATATAGTCCAGATGAGTTGAAAAACTAGATGAAGTTTTGTTTTAGAATTGGGAAAATATGAAAAGGATGAATAGATAAAGATTTAAGAGCGAAAGAGAAAGCAAATCAAAAGGAAAGAGACAAGGCGCAGAAAAGGTGAAGAAGGGTGAAGAAGAACTTTTACGTTGGGCGCCAACATGTCGTGTAACGACAAGAAGCTAACCAGAACCTAACAAGAAACAACAACCAGGATAAAATTTAGAAATGACAGTTTATTATGTGTATTTTACAATGACTATTTTTATAAAAATGAAATGAGGATGAGGCTGAATGAGGTGACACAGGTTTTTTAAAAGATACAGGTATTGATATAAAAAAGGGGAGCGAAGGACACGGAGAGTAGGAGACAGAACAGGGAGCACGCGGCGGTGGTGCCCGGAGCCTGGAGTAGTGGCGTAGTTGGTGATCCGTGATCGTGAGGTGGTGAAGGAGGTGGCTTGAAGGCAGCAGCACGTCAAGATATAGATGGTTGGAGACGGCAGTAAGGCAGCAGCAGCAAGCCGTATAGGTGGTTGGAGACGGCAGTAAGGCAGCAGCAGCAGACAGTCAGCGACTCAACAGAGGCTCGCAGGATCCCGGGGCAATGCGGCCCCGGGATAAGGCCTTTAGGTGATGTTTCTCTTTCAAGAGCTGAAGTGAGACTCCCCAATTTCAGAAATGTTCCGCTCTTATACCCTTTTTGGAGAGTTCTAAAAATTATTTAAATTAAAAGCAATTTTTGTGAATGGCCAAGAGGGAAAAAGTATTTTTGTAAAAGTATTGCAGTAAACATATCAGACCGCTAATGAGTTTGAATGGACATTGCCATGACAACCAGATAAACAACGATATCAAAATATTTCAGATTTTGGTTTCAGGCTCGTAATAGAGAAAACAACAAGAAAACAATGAAAATTGGAACAGTTACAGATACCTAAAAAGGTAGCGCACCAGCGCGCACGAAGCCCGAGATTGCAGAGTTTCGGAGAAAGCCAAATACAAGGTCACCAAAGGTAAACCCCTTCGACATCGATTTAACAGTGCTGATAGTGTGAAAATACGAAGTGAAAATTATTTGTTATTGTGTTCTTATGGTTTAAAAGTTACAGGATCCTACGCAAATAAAGGTGATACGAAACATCCAGCTGTGAGATAAATGCAGACCATCAAAGCAGACTGGAAAATGGCATGTAAGTAGCATAACACTACATCTCACAATCGAAGAGCTATAATAATCCAATTGCATAAGCCACATTCTCTCTCTTTAGAAAAAGACAAAAAAATATGCAAATTGAATGTTATAACTCCTACATACAAAGATCATAAACTACAATAAAAAGGGATGCCAAACATCTATGGACATCTAAGAGAAAAAGTGACTTTGGGTACCCAAGTATTATGCACGCAGAAAGCATTAAACTCAACGATGAAAAGGCCTTTAGCACTTTCTTTGAGAAAATGTTTATGAAACCAGCCGATGCCTACCCCACTGTTAACACTCAGAATAGATTTATAAATTCGATTAACACACTAATTATTACTAAAGAACACATCTCTGAATTTTTTAAAGCAATAGATTCCAACAAAGGACCTGATAATGACGGTATTCCACCTAGTTTTATTATTAGATGTAGAGATTCGCTGTTAGAACCCCTTAGTATCTTATTTAGCCGTTCTCTACACAAAGGTGATTTCCTTTGCAGTGAGACACTTAGAGCACCGGTTTATAAAAAAGACCGAGGATTGCACGTAATACTACAGACCTATATCAATCTAAAACACCTTTGGGAAGGTGTTTGAAAAACTTATCCTTAACAAAATTTACCTGATACTAATGCAAGGCATCCCAGAGGAGCAATGGCTTTATTGGGGGTCGATTAATCACATCAAACTTGGCTGTGTTTGTTAGTGATGTACTCCAGGGCATGAACTCTCACGGACAGGTTGATGTGGTCTACAGTGACTTTGGAAAGGCCTTTGACAGAGTGGACCACATTATTCTGCTTCAGAAACTGCTGAAACTAGGTATTCGCGAGGATCTGCTACGGTGGGTTAAAGAATACCTTTGTAATCCTCGACAGGCAGTAGTAATAGCTGGACACTGATCTGAGTACATCGATATCCCCTCTGGAATCCCACAAGGATCAATAGTAGGGCCTTTAATTTATGCAGCATACCTTTTTGACATCAAAGAACGCTTCAAGTATGCCAAATTTCTACTTTATTATTGTTGATTCACAATATCTTGGATCTAGACAGATTAGGTGAGTACTACGATGGAAATAGTATAGTTGTAAACACAGCTAAATGCGTGCATGTAAGCTTTACAAAGAAATCGGATTATATATCAACTAATTACAAACTCAACAAGGTGTCCATAAATAACATAAGATACCTCGGAGTCTGGTCAATGACATAATGAAACTATGTGCTCCGACGAAAAGTACCAGGCATTCTGGTACTACACTCTTTCATGTGCATTACAACCGCACCAATTTTTCATCAAACTGCACAAGTCTCAGGTTGCCTAACACATACTACAAACCTTTCTCAGACATAGACCCGTTATGTACTTATGGAATTATATTATGTTATATATAATGTAATAAAATTATGTTGATTAAAATTATGAAATATAAAAATTAAATCTATGAGCACACACACACACACACACACACACACACACGCACGCACACACGCACACACACACACACACACATACACACACACACACACACACACACAGGAACACCGGTCACACCAGTCACATAATTACGCATTTCTCGGACTTTTTATGTCGATTTACCCACTTACCGTTATTTTTTTGAAAATGTTGTCACTTATTTTGATCTATTTTTAAATTTTCGTTCAAGTAATAAAATAAAAATAAATGAGTCCTTCTTCTTTGAATTTTTAAAAGAAATTTCCTATCTTTCAGTTACAAAACCAAGACTTTACTCAAGGCAAAACACATAAGGATAGATTTTGCGCGATGAAAAATTGCAAATTTTAGCGACGACGCCAGCCCAGTTTATCACTAGATAGAAATATTTGATAGGATATTGGATTTTTCATTTTACGCTCTACACACGGTCTCGCTTCTCTCACATGAGTAGAAATCCAATAAGGGTTTTTGATGATAATGACATACGTATACACGGTTACTCTGTCTGTGCACCTCGCTGGAATTCAAAAAGTTTCGGTGATAAGGGGGGGCTATGATTTTTTAGGGTTCCGTACCCGGAGGGTACCAAACGGGACACTATTACTAAGCCTCCGCTGTCCGCCCGTCCGTCCGTCTGTCACCAGTATGTGTCTTATGATAGGTAGACAGATGAAATTTTCACAGACGATGTATTTCTGTTGCCGCCATAACAACGAATACTAAAAAAAATTAAGTGGCTCCTACACAACAATTATTTCAATACCGCATACTAACTTATGAATGCACCTGATTACGTGTAGGAGTGTGAAAGTAACCGCACCAATAACTTTGTTTACAACATTTTGCTATGTCAAATCCAAACTATTAAATACACATCATCTCTACCATTTTACGGTGGTACAGAACCCTTCATGAGCGAGTAAGACTCGCACTTTACCGTTTTTTGTTATTTTTTTTAAATCATCACAACTAAAACTTTAATTTGACATATCACACGAGACTCAGTTTAACATTATTAGCATTAAAATTTCCTGATTTTCCCCCTAAAATTGCGCCAAATCAAAATGATTTACATAATACGTTCGTGTTTGGGTGATATAAATAGATAAGTTTCACAATTTTTAACTACGGCCCACATTCCCGAAAACAGCCTCAGCCACGTGTCGCTGCCTTACATGACCAAGCGGTACCCTCTGGCGGCGGCGGCGCGTAACACACTGACACGCTCCCTGTCATCATGGCCTGAGGATTGGGGATTGTGTTTTAGTACAGTCGACACCCATGTATGGGAAAGGGCATGACGCTGTGTTATTAGGGGAGAAGTCTGTATAAAATGTCACAGGGCTGGTACAGACCCGACCGGTCGTTTAATATTCTTTGACACGCCTAGGATAGACACACGAGTGATCCTATAATTGTTCCGTTTTTCCTTTTTAAGGTACATAACCCTAAAAAGCGGCTGGAAAGCAGAAGCTATGAATGTAAAAAGGATATAATATGAACAAAGTTCGACATTTTAAACATTCCGGGATCCATCAGGGAGAAATCGACAAAAAAAATCCAAAAACTATCAAGAATGTATGGCTTCCAATCATCTTATATTGTATTGAGATTGCGTTTCTAAAGTTTTGTCTCCACTTTATGATATAATCTTAGTATTTCAGTCTTACTTCCTTTTTTATAGCTTCCTGCGTGGCAAAAGCTTCCCCCCACTCTCAGATTAAACTCGTCTCTTGCTTTTTCCGAAAACTTAAAAAGATTACTACAAATATAAACTCAGCAGACCTGTATCATGTCATCCATACCGTACCGATAACAAGTACACATAGATTGCATTTATCTCAAAGAAGACATGACAGTTGTTCAAAATCTTCGAAATCATAAACGATTATAAATCTCACATATCGATTATATCCCAAAGATATTTCTCAATTCATTTGCTGTTAAGTGTAAAAAATACATGAATCTATCTGAAAAAAATTAATACATCAGTATTTTTACAGGTTAACATTATTTCAAAATTTTCTGGACGAACGTCGTTTATTAGGAACTTCATGTTAAAGTTGCCAAGAAAGGTATTACCAACTTGTGTGTGGTAAAACCCTGAACCCACGCCCGGCCCTTGAAACAAATTGATGTTTTGATTTCACACATCGCAACTCAGCCCTCGCTCTTAAAAGAAGTGACAAAGCCATTCTTCTAGCTACGTTTAGTTCCGCAGGTGGCGTTAGGGGAAGGTTTGCTCTGAAAGTTATTTTAGGACTACTTTACATTTACAATGCGAATACTGCGTTTTTATCGGTACATAAAAATATATTACCACAAGAGACTGAATATTTTCCCAAAATACCCACATTTAGATGCCAAAAAGAAAGTCTTCAAAATTGATTTTCCATTCAAAGTCAAGGTCAAAGTACTTTATTACTGTAGATATTTACATATACTTAGCAAACGTCATTTTTTGCATATAAATATAATGTTTATTAACCAAGCTGAACCTAATTAACAATAAACGTAGTAGCGAAATAAAATAAATAATCCGCAAAGTGCATCGTCAATTAAAATAATCTAATTAACTAATAATTTAAGACTAGACACGCCGAAAACCTGAATACAATAAAAAAACACAATACTTAACAAATAAACCGCCCCAGGACATGCCCGACCCAAAGGTATCCATCACGCTGGCAGCATTACCGCGCTGCACGGCGAGTGAGATCCTTTGGATCAGGAACGCTCCGGAACGATTGTCAAAACCTCGGTCCCTCAGGCGTCGCCCAATGTCCTTAACAAATATCCTGCCCTGAGCACCCCAAATACCAGTGGTCTCGACGGCCAAGGGAACAAACAGGTAGCTCCCCATCAGCTGTGCGTATTTTAGGCATTTCTGCCGTGCCGCCGACTCCGCTGCAGCCCCGGGTGTCGCCATGGTGGAGCCAATGTGGGATGCCGCGAACATGCACACACAAGTAGCATCCCACAATAGGCAACGACCTCTCTCCCACGGTATTAAGGTGAGAGCGTCCGGACGCTTCCCGTCACTGCGACTCAAACCCGGTGGTTCAAGAACTGATCGAATGTCAGCAGAGACGACCACTGATCGAGTGGTGGCGAGAGAGTCTCCCTGCACTTCTGGCACAGTGTAGCCCATGACGCCCCCGCGAATCTACCGACGCGCCGCAAACACAGTGGTGCGGTTCGCAGATATCGCAACCCAGACGAAGCACGGAGAGTTGTCGTCCAAAAGGGTTCCTAAATGCGGAGACGGCAACGCATGCAGCCAAGCACCTGACTCCGGCTGGGAGACTGTAGTCCTGTAGGCGATGAACGCCGAGACCACCAAACCGTATTGGATGGGCCGCTTGATCCCATTGGGAGGGAGACCTTTTCACATTCAAAATCATCTCCAACAGACTCATCAATTCGTCATCATAAGATTCTGCCTCCCCCCTACACAGCCAAACCGGAGCGGTTCGCAAAGTGTATGTTAGCCTTGGCAGGGACAGACAACTCCGTAGAATTGTTAGAGACACATGAGCGGAAAGCTCCTTAAGGTGTGGTTTTGTCCCAACCAAGGATTTTAACTTACCCCCTAAAACCCCCGGCACACCTTCCGATCCGGAAAAATGGGCGCGCCCAATAGAGTAAAACTTGTTTTATCTAGGACCTTCACCCCTGGCATCAAAATATCCAACTCCGCCCTGGAATCTTGGGCCAGATTCCCAGAGCAAGCGAATAACTCGCATTTTTCTGAGTTGAGGTGAAGGCCCAACTCCCCCAGACCACTGATAATTCAACGCGTCCACGACTACCTCGGGAGGTCCCCCGATGGTGCCATCATCCAGGTACCAAATATTCAAAGGGGTGTTCACTGATTGTACAACGTCGTGGATCGCTAAGCTAAACAACAGTGGTCCTAAGGGATCACCCTGTTGCGCGCCCACCCGAGACTCCACCAGGTTTTGGCCAAAGAATAAGTTACTTACACCCGAGTAACATTGGTAGAGAAACGGATATAGGGTCGGAACCGATTCATTGACCTTACACAACATGACGTCACGCTCAACCGAATTAAAAGCGTTCTGTAGGTGAACCTTCACAATGATGTTATCAGATTTTTCCCGGTCGAATGAAAACGACCGACGATTGTTTGCCCCTTCTCTACATTGGACCACTGTGGGAGATGAAAGGCGTAGAAACTCCCACAGATTTATTTTTAGATCTCTTTTAAAAATAGGTTGTGCTTAACCAGTACAAATATGAAAAAAAAATGTTATGATTATTAAAAAGCAGGAATAAATATTTACAAAATTATTAACAGTAAGGTCTGTGTTGAGCCAGATTAACCCCATACAGTCCTTTTTAGACAAAGTCGCTTTAACATGCTTTTTAAATTGCTCAAATGGCAATTTCAAAATCTTTAGAGGTATCTTATTATCGTAGAGAATGCACTGACCCTTGAAAGAATTGCTAACCTTCGCGAGTCTAAATCGGGGCGCACATAGTTTGTGATTATTTGTTAGGTTAACATTACAGCTATCGCTAAGTGTGGGAAATTTTGTAAGGTTCTTGCGTATATACATTATATTTTCGAAAATAAATTGACCAGCTACAGTTAGTATGTCAATTTCTTTAAAAATCTCTCTTAAGGAGTCTGTTCGTTTTAAATTATAAATTGCTCGAATAGCTCATTTCTGTAAAATAAAAATAGTTTGAATATCCGCTGCTTTCCCCCACAACAAGATACCATAGGACATCACACTATGAAAGTAACTAAAATATACTAGCCTAGATGTAGCCACATCCGTGCTTTGTCTCATGTTCCTAACAGCGTTAGCCGCAAAACTTAATATACCAACTAATTTATCTATGTGGGGTTCCCACTGTAATTTGCTATCAATGGTTATTTCAAGAAACTTCGTATCATTTACTAATTCTAACGTACTGTTGTCTAACACTAAACTGGTCTCAACTTGCCTGACATTTGGAAGTGAGAATTTGATACACTTGGTTTTACCAGAGTTTAACAATAAATTATTAACTGAGAACCAATTCAAGATTAAAGACAATACACCATTAACATCAACAAAATCTCCTTTTTTTCTTTTGGTTTTGGAGACAATTGAAGTATCATCAGCAAACAACACTATGTCAGTTAATTTCTCCACCATGAAAGGCAGATCGTTAATATATACCAGGAATAAGAAAGGGCCTTGTGGAACGCCAATTTTATCACATGATCCATCAGATTTAACGCCGTTAACTTCTGCCTTTTGAATTATATTGCTTAGGTATGGTATCTTAGTAGATCCAACGCTTTATTTGTAACTCCGTAATAATTTAATTTAATTAATAGCGTATTATGATCAACACAATCAAAAGCCTTCGACAGGTCGCAAAAAACTCCGATAGCATCCTGTGCGGCCTCCTATGCAGAATAAATATGAGATATAAGAGTAATATCTGCATGCGTAGTCGATGTACCCCTAGTGAAACCGTATTGTTTGGCGTTGAGTTGTTTTGTACGGTTGAAGTATGAGAGCATTTGATTGAGTATAATCTTTTCAAATATTTTACTTAGTGTTGGAAGAACAGATATTGGTCTGAAATTTGAAGGATCACCCTTATCTCCCGACTTGAACAGAGGTATCAGTTTACTGTGTTTCATGAGGTCTGGGAAAGCCCCATCGTCAACACATTTATTGAATATATAAGCTAAGTGTGGGGCTATAACTAGAATCACTGAACCAATGAATTTGACTGATATACCCCACAGGTCTTCAGTATTTTTTAAGTTAAGTAATCTAAACGTTTTGACACGATGAAATTTTAAATATACCTTATTGACGCTAGAGTTATTTTTCAATAAAGTCACTGCTTCATATGGAGAAGAATTTAGATGATCTATTGTGAGTAAGGGTACATTGGTGAAGAATGTTTCAAAAGCTCGAGCAACATCAGCGCTGGATTTGACAACATCATCACCTATCTTTAGGCAGAAATCATCGTCCCTTGGTATAACTTTGCCAGTTTCACCAACTTGAAAGTTTTGGAATGTTTTTTAGCATAGTCATGAAATTTTCAATGAAAGTTATAGGTTTTTTGTTCATAAAGGTCATACAAGATAGGTCTATCTTTTACGAATTCCAAACGTTGCCCCGTGATTAAATTAAGATTGACCGTTGTAGTCACTGACTTTCTTTAATTTAAAAACTTTATTGAATTCTATCTGAATAATGTTAAAGAAGTCTGAGTAGATTTTGTTTGGGTTCTGTTCATTAAAATCCGGTACTGGCAAATTAATATCAAAGTTTTTCGTATATGTCTCTAGTCTATGGGATGTAATAGGCCTATAAAATGATGGACCAGTCTTATCCTTCATACCAATTGGGAATGAAACTGTTTGAACACTGTGATCGGTTGTAAGCAGTTAATTACACTTTTACTTGTGAATGCACAGTCACAAAAAACGTTATCTAAGCAAGTTTGGCTGGTAAGTGTAAATATAGTCGGCTCTAAAAATACATGACATAAATTAAACGATTTGAATAAAGTTATTAATCGTTGTTTCATTGTTGTTCCTACAAGAAAATCTACATTAAGATCGCCACAAATAAATAACTCTTTCTGTTATTACATAGTTTAGTGAGGGCTTCCTCCATAATTTTCTCAAATATTTCGAAATTGCCATGGCCTTTTCATCCTTCAGCGGCCTGTAGACACAAACAATAATATGACTATCTAGCTCAACACAGGATACCTCTATTTGTCTTTCAACAGTAAGTGCAAGAATATCTTTTCGTTCTTTCACCTTAATATTATTTTTCACTAAGCCTCTATCAACAGTATTTATATTGTAACAACTGACAATTTTGTAATTATTTATGTTAAAAAACATCATATTTTCCTTGAACCAGTGTTCTGTAACACAAATAATATCAATGTCAGAACTTTTTAGGAATAATTCTAATACAAGTTCTTTTCCAGGTAACCCCTGGCTGTTTTGACGGGTAATATTTAACTGGGGCTTACATTTTGACATATTTAGTGGCTCTTGTATGGTAGAGATACCCTCTATTGTCTTATGAACTAATTTAAAATTACTTGGAACAGATTCCAATGTTACATGCAAAATATGATTAACAGGTGATTTCCTAATAGGGGTGCATGTCATATTACTCTTAACAGAAGCTGATGTCAAGTTGAACTTAGTTAAACCAACTATAGCTGCGTCGCATATATTATAAGCTAACAATGTAGCTACTAATTTTTTATATTTGTAAGACAGGTACAATGCATCCTGTGTCAGAGTAAAGTTATGAATAAAATTATTCATGTCAAAATATAAAATAGCATCGCTGTTATGACACGTTAAATTAAATAAATGAATATTCATTCAATGCACAGATTTGTTCTGTAGTTCTGTCAAAATACAGGCATATGGAAAATTTCATAGTATAAATTTGCATTTCATCCTACTATATAAGTCTAGAAGTGTTTCAACACCTTTAATCAAATCATTCCGAAAAATGTTTGAATGATTTCCCACCATAATTACAATAGTGCTGTACTCATCATAGTTACCGCGACTAATTATCTTCACAAGATCTACAAATGAACTATTTGGACAGCAAATGTTCGTTACTTTTTGGTTAAGCCGGTAATGTAATAGAGGCCCAAATCCTGCACCTACTTTGTCGGAGCACAAAAGAGTTTTTCTCTGAGCACATATTTTGGTAGCTGGCGGTACACGAGTGGAGGTTAGTGGCGGGACACACGTGTTGGAGTGTGGTGCGGTGCACGTGGCGGTGGGTGGCGCGGCATTCGCGGCAGCGAGCGTCGCAACGTACGCAACGGCGAACGGCGTGGCCCTCGGGGTAGCGTGCGGCATGATACACACCTCAGCAGGGACAGCAAGCGGTGCGGCGCTTGCGCTGTTGAGCTGCAAGGTGACTCCTCGTCGTCGACGGCGATGCTGTTTTTTGGTCGGGGCAGCGGTGGACGCTGCAACACTCTTGTTGAGGGGGGTCGAGACCAAAGTTAGTGATGTGGGCTCGTCCTCCTTGCTGGTCTTATTCTCCTCGTTCTCAATTAGAATGCCCACCAATTCCGCATTCTGGCGTTGTAGCTGAACTAACTCAGACGTCGCGACTCTGATTTCTGCTAACTCACTCTGTTCTTTGGCATAACATTGTAGTGTATTTGCTAGGAGGTCATGTAGATACTGGATTTCTACTCGGGCATCTTGAAGGTCCGACTGTAAACCTACAATTTTTCCTCGGAGCTCTTGCATTAAGGAGATTCTTAATATTCTGTTTGATTGCCGTTTCAAGGCTAATTTTAGTAGTTTTACATTACCTCTAGTTTTCTTCATGAATTTATTTAATTTCGAATATTTTTCAATTTTTCTGCTGCTTATCTGCATGGCTTGAACAATAGTGCTTAGGTTGGCTACTTCTAGTTCTTGTTGGATAGAGGTAATGAGGCGAGATTCGTTGTAGTCTTTTTCAATGCACATATCAGTCAACTTCAAGTTTGCCTCATTGAGTTGGTATTGGAGGAATTTACTGCGGTCACAAGCAGAAGCAAGGTGCAGTGAGCAGGGTGTCAAAAGATTCTACTAGTTTTTACAATATTTGAATCTCTTTTTGCGACTCCTCGTGTGTTTCTCGCAAAGTAGACACACTATCTCTAAGCTGTGAGTTCTTGGCTCTCAAGCTTTTTATCTCAAAGTCATTTTCATTGCGCTCTTCCAATAGCTTTTGGTTTAACTCCTCTGCTTCAGTTAGTTGTTGCTGCAGTTTAGAAATACACTGCTCTGCATGCATTCTCCGCGTAGTAATGTTGGATGCCATGCCTGGAAATAAAATAAAAAAAAAATGGGTGCTCCGAACAAAAATAAAATAAAACAGAAGCTATAAAGACTTGCAGTTAGTAGCTGTTGTACTAATATGATAGTTCCTAATTCCCTATATAGCTATTCTACGTCAAAGTCAATCAAGTTTCAATTAACTTATTACAAGTAAGAATAGGTTAACAGTATAAATGTCCTGATCTAATGAAAGTTATACTTAATTATCTAACAATAAGCAAGTGCTGATCAGCTGTGAAGTGAGTACCTATTATGTCTCTAGAATTACCTACAAGCTTACACTATATTCACTCTAATTGGCCTAATTGCCAAGGTCTAACCTATCAGTGCACTTGTGTATATCGATTGTGATCAATATACACATTGTGAACCACGTGGGTAAATTGCATGTTCTTTTAAAAAATTGTTGTCCAAAATCCGTAAAACTGGACTTTTTACTGCCCATGGCTAAAACTGAAACAGTCAGTAATACAATAAGTAAAAATAAAAATCCGGCCAAGTACGAGTTGGACTCGCGCACGAAGGGTTCCATAACATTATCTATAAAAATGTCAAAAGAATCATGTCTGTTTTATGGGAGGCCCCTTAATTATTTGTTTTATTTTAATTTACTTATTAATTTTAAAGTGAATATATAACTAAATATTCTGTGAATATTTCAAGCGACTACCTATTGCCGTTATCAATATCGAACAAAAACGAGCAAAAAAGTCACTTTTGTTATATATTCTGTTTTTTTTCTGTTTTTCTGTATTCTGTATTGTGTTTTCTTTCTGTATTTCTGTATTCTGTTTTTTAGTATTTATTATATTAGCGGCAATATAATTATATCATCTGTGAAATCTTCTACTGTCTTACTATCATGGTTCATCAGATACAGGCTAGTCACAAACGGACAGACAGACTGACGGGCAGTGGAGTCTAAATAATAGGGTCCCGTTTGGCACCCTTCGGCTACGGAACCCTATAAGTAAAGAGCAAAGAAAGCGCTAAGGCGATCCTGAGTTTATTTATCCTCGTTACAAATTTTTCAACAACTACTAACAGAAATGTCTCTTATTCGTACAATTTTTTATTAATCTGTGTTCGTACTGAGATTACTACTATGCGGCAAGAAATATCTAAGATACACTAAAACTTCAACACGCTCTGTTCATACGATGATATTTCCTAAGCTAATTAATTCAATTTCGAGGAGAGATTGGAAAAGGCGGAAACAAGCATAGATATTATCAATAAATCTATTGTCAAAAAGGACAAAGAGAATAAAAGTCTCCGGGCGGACAACAGAATTAACAATGGGCCCGCCTGCAGAACCTCGAAATAGTAGGTGTACCAGAAGTTGAAGGCGACTCAACCCACGGGTCGGTCAAAGAATCAACCCACGGGTTGATAAAAGAGTCACGATACGGGTAGGAGTTGAGCTGGGACCTGACGACGTCGAGTTCCTGCGTCGAGTGCAGCCTCTACGTGCAGTAGCCGGCAATCCGCTCGTCCTCGTCATCCGCTTAAGACAACGGAACACCAAGGACGCGCTTTATGCGGCAGCTCGTACACATCACGACCCGGACACTGCGCAACTTGGCAGAAGTTAAGTTAGGAGTAGAGACACCTAACAGTTAAAAACAAAATAACTTTTCAGCTCATGTTAAACTAATGCTAGCAACTCTGACTATAATTTCGTCTGGACAAAATACTGCCGCATTTTTGTGAGGAGGGCCATAAATGCGCCTCATATGTTAATATCATCAGAAGCAGATCTTAACAACACTACACTGCTACCCACTATACTCAACCTCGAAATCTACCTAATATAATATCCTCCTGAAAGCCCATTGAAAAAACAAAACATAAACAAATATACTCACCGCAACACTCACACACCCGATAGAATACAAATAGTAATTGATAATGGCAACAAATATAATGATCACTAAAATATTTTTTTCCTACCCAAAATGGATAAATGAACACCAAAAGTTGCAAAAAATATCAGGGCAAAATACTGCGGCAGCTTAGGTGAAGGGTAAAGGGGGTGAGCGAAGCGAAGCCCCCTTTATCCTTCATGTTAGGTTGAACAACAAATGTTAGTAAGAACAACAAAAAATACTTAAAACATAAACTTAAGTACACAAAAAATAAATATAAGTTTGGTGATCATTTATCCAAACACAATTTGGTGGACATTTATCCATTCTGGCAATCGTTTCAACACAAGCCATTGATAATAATACTACATCTGTCTGACATGAAACTGGTTTCCATTGCTTGTTCATCGTTGCTTATTACAGTCTTCACAACCATAGTACATGCAACAAAATTATTATACATATCTATGGTAAACCCATATGTTACGTTATAATAATTTCGAGCCAGCTTCAGGACTCAACTACCACGGCATTTCTAGAAATGCCATCCCCCGTAATAAGTTTTGAATTTTATTACCAGAACATAAGGTTCAAAATCTAATGGACTTGTTCAAATATACACCTCAAAGCTACCCTATTTTCTACCAAATTGTGAACGGCCTAAGAACCAAGATGATGATACTTTATAGTAGATCGCGGTATTTTACTAAGACCTCATTCTTACTACGTAAATAAAACTGTCCCTAGGGTTTCTCAATGCGGAGATCGCTGATCCTGACCACTATAATATATTCTGTCATGACCGTGTATCTGTGACGATTGGCGGAGGAATAATCGCTTAAGCGCGCCTGTGCTCAACGCTTGCGCATGGCCGGAATGGCATCGAGATGACCACGAGAGCATATGGCTAAATCTACCGAGTAGCGCACTAGCCACCAAAAAAGACCTGCATATTGCTGGTATACTTGCCCCTGATGAAAACCTACCCCAAAGCACTAAGTTTTTTCTAGAGGGGCTAAGTGAAATCATGCAGCGAAATCAAGATTGTAATCTACCGTGTCTAAATTGGGACTCTGGCGTGCCACTGTGTTTGAGGACAGGTCCAGTCTTCAGAACTCCACCTCCAACATAACAAACTTAATGAGTTTTCGTGGATTTGAATTTGGAAATATTTTACGTATGAAAGCTAGATAGAATCTTTATTATTCAATGTTGCTTTTTGAGGTTGTCCGGACGCGAACACCGCCTTATCTTTATGATAAACTCACCTGGTGTCTGTACCAGAGAGTCGCTCCTCTCCTCTCAATGCCTCGACACAAAAGTGCAGCTTTCCGTGGCAGCTTTAAATACCGTGCCACAAAGTGCTGGAATAACATCCCATCACCCCTTCGATTGCTAAATAGTAAGGCTGGTGTCAGAAGTGCCTTTAGAAGGTTAATAATACTGAAGCAGAAGGCTGAGGAGGCAGCACTTTAAAATAACTGTAATGCCCTTGGTTATAACCTGAAGAAATCTCCTACCTCACAAAATTCATTCTTTTTTATTTGACTACCACACGACATAATAATTGACATTATATTATCCTTTTTCTATTCATATTATACAATTCTGAAATTTCATCTATTTTAATCACACAATTCCAATACTATTCTATCCATTATTTATTCAATTTTAATTCCAATAATTAATTCAATTCCATATATGTATTAGTAGATTTTAATATTTTGTTTAATTTTTTAATTTTATTTAATTGCTGTAATAATTTGTGTGTTTTGTGTACTTAAGCCTATTGCTGTCTCGTCCGCTTTGGCTATGGCAGAATATCAGCGTCACAGATTCGTCTGTGACATTGCTGAGTCAGGGCCATTTCATTGTCGCGGTACAGTCACGGTGCCACATAGTGATCCTTACTTTCCATATTTTTGCTGTGTTAATTATAATTATTTTCATTGTTTTATTTAATTTCTTTGATGTTTTTTGTCATAATTAATTTTGTGTGGTATGTAATATATTAATAACCAATAATGTTTTTGTGTTTGTACCGAAAAATGAATAAATGAATTATCTATCTATCTGTCGATCTATCGCGGTACATAAGTCTTAAAGATAGATCGGTAAGTAAGTATGTAGCTAAGTACAAAATCTTCCGGGATGTCAGACTGGTTTAAATTTCGCGCGCTGGCAGGAGGAGGCAGGAATTGTCTACAGAGGGCATTTAATAGATGGCGCCATCTATTTTAACTGTGGCATATTATTTTGTTCTCAGTCGTGCTTCTTCCTAGGGTAAATATTGTTCTGTAGCAACGACTGAATAACGGGACCCTTTATTGAGAGAAAATTATAGTTCCGGTTGAATCAGTTTATTTCAAGTTTTACTTCATATCGCTTTACTGTTTTTGTTATGCACAGGTAGAAATTCCTTACAAAACATAGGCTTGGATTATTTTAAGGATAGGAATGATAACATTATCTTTTGGCCACGAGTCGGCTCAAAAACAGACAGAGCAACATATAGATATCCCCGGATAGTTTAAGAGCAGCGGTGAATTCTGATATTATGATAAATAATAAGGTGGACATTAATGAGGTATTATCAAGAGGAAATTGAAGGAGCAAATACACATTATGAAACATTACTTCAAAGAAAAGGTTGTTCCGTCTATTCTCAGTAAATTAAATTACTGATCCAAATAATAGTTTTGATTAAGGTAAGATACATGTTTCACTATTAAATGGTTGATTTACTTCTGTTGTTTGTTCGGAAGAACAATAATAAATATATATATATATATATATATATATATATATATATATATAAGAATTATAAATATTTTTTGTTACTTTGCTTTGGAAAATTATAATTCTTCTTAATTTATTGCCCTAAATTCCATAGTATTATAAATAGGTATCGACAATGCGTCGACAAGGCCTGGAAGAGCTTTTGGTCTATGAAGGAGCTCATGACGGGACAACTTCCGTTGTCCCTGAAACGCAAGCTCATGGACATGTGCATTCTTCCCATCCTTACCTACGGAGCCCAAACCTGGTCTTTGACTGACGCGCAAAGTTTCAAACTCGGGGTTTGCCAGAGAAACATGGAGCGCAGTATTCTCGGTGTTCGGCTTTTAGACCGGATCCGGAATACAGAGCTGCGCTCCCGAACAAAGATAATATATGTAGCTCATAAGGCAGCCCAACTAAAATGGGACTGGGATGGCCATGTTGCTCGGATGCTGCCGAATAGCTGGGCTAAGAGAGCCACAGACTGGCTCCCAGAAAATGCAAAGAGAAAGCGTGGCCGACCCAGGAAAAGATGGAGTGATGAGTTGGGTCTATGGGACAAGGAGTGGAGGGAGACCGCTCAGGATCGGATAGAGTGGAAGAGGGGGAGAGAGGCCTTTGCCCAGCAGTGGGACATGGTGGGCTCGTAATAATAATAATAATAAGATGGTATATATTGGTCACAGTATGCTAATTAACGCTGGTAGGAAATAAACACATCTCACAAAGTGAGTCAAGCGTAGCCACCTATCATCGTTTTCCCTCCGCAGGGTAGAAAACGAATATTTAGGTTCCAGAGTAGCTTGACACACAAAACTTCATTGTTTCTTACCGGCTAATTTGTGAGAGTACCGACGACGCTATTCCGGGGGGCGGAGTGCGAGGCGCGTTGGGTGAACGTAGGCTGGAAGGGCAGTAGATTAGTGTTTCTACACACGAAAATTCAAGGGTAATCTCACAAAATGGGTCTAGCTACGGTGGAAACAATATATTTGTCTTGTACTCTGCTGCAGGGAGAAAACGATGTTATTAAAATCCCCAGTCATATATATATCCCCTATCTCAGTCATTTCTTTTATCGGTAACTGAAGGTAAAACAACAGCGTATTCACAAATAAACTGGAGCTAATGGCAAATTTATGATGACACCGAGCTCCATTAAGAACCTTTATTTAATCACACCATGCTTCTCGTCTTTCTCGTAATTCTATAAGGGGGCGAGTTTGTCTTTCTTTTATTTCACCGGATTACGTTATTTTACCGGTGTTCTTATTTTAAGTGTATGAGATAACGGAAGCAAGCTATTTTTTGTTTATGCCTATTCGTGTCTTTTACCTGGGGGTTACTAGGACCTAAACTGAACTGCCCTGCGTTTCCAAATTAAGAATAGTATGAAAAGGCAGTGCAGTTCAGTTTCTGGTTGATGTAGAGGGTGACATGACATTTAATAAGCCGTCCATATTTTGGAGCTTGATTGTACCCATCTATACGAACAAATTTCCCCAAGAACATATGGCCACAAATTGAAAAAAAACAGTCTCTTAGTACATTGATCTGATCAGCTGATTACATGCTACTAGGAGAGACCTATTTTTTTTTCGTTTCCGACCATATGTTTCTTGGGGAAAGTTATTCATAATTATGGGTACTCTCACTTTTCAAAATGTGGGTGGTCAGAACTTAAATGTCACCTGTATTTGTAACGTATGTAGTAATGATGTACACACTATTCAAAACGGTAACAAACTCGTTGCACAAATATCCAAAATCCTGAGTTAGCAGGCTAACCAAAGCGAATAAGAACTGCATTCTGACTGAGATGACCTCTATCTCAAACTATTCAAATAGCCTTCTACTATTCACTAGCGTTTAATGATATAATAAATATGTAGGCTTAGAATAATAACGCCTAGAATGATAGTTCCCTTATAGCGATCGCTCCAAAGTGAGGCAAAAATAGGATCCAAGTGGGCGTAAATATCATCATAATGGTCCCTGACACGCACACAAACGCATAAAAAATGTTGCAAGTGGAGTAAAAATTTTCCCCAAAGTAGGAAAATTGGAACTATTATTCATTAAGGACACTGAACTATTATTTCCTGGTAATACATTGTAACACAAGCTGAAATTAGGGTGGTAGGCCATTAACAATAATATTTCGTGACGTTTCGTAACATTGAGTGATTTCATTAAAAAATAACACTTTCCACTGTTTTGCCATATAACATTACTCCGAGAAATTTATCTTTTTACCCAATACTATCGAATGATGTAAAAATACAGTATGTTTTTTTTTATCTGTGGGTTTGATTGTCGGCTACTGATCCTTGCTAATGGCCCACCTTTATAGCTATATAAGCACGAATCTATACAGGTGCTCCAACTTCAGTAGTCCATTTTTTTTTTACTTATGATAATTCAGTGTAGACAATAAGGTCATCTTTGTCTAAGAAATTATTTTAAGTTTAATTAGTTAGATTTGTACTGAGTTTTTGTTTTTTAACTTAACTCGACTTTTACGTAAACGCGGAAACTTATTAAAATCATAACTTTTAAACTAAAAATAATTTCTTAGACTGGGCTGGCCTTAAATTGTTTGGAATGCGAAAAAAATTTTTGGACTATCGAATTGGGCCAACCTCTATATATACATGAATTCCCTGGCTGACAAACTGATCTATAAACGCCGAGAAAAACAGCTGGACCTAGGAACATAAAATTTGGATTGCGTTATCTGTAAATGTACTGGAAATGTAACAGGTATAATACTTAAAAACGTGTTAGGTCACTACAACATCTCATATATTTGGAAAAAAACATAACTTTGCCGAGTAGTGGTCTGCACAGCAACCTAGTGGCCTTGGAACTGTAATTGTTTCCTTTACATTAGGGTTTTTTTTCCCCTTTAACTGGCAACATTTTAATGCAATGGCGTCTATTGAAATTACGTTGGATAATTTTTGTTTTGATTTACGTTTAACGATAAGTTATAATGTGAATAGCAGTACTCACATGTGGAATGTGATGTTACATCTTTTGTTCTGTTTTCCTGATAAGTTGTGACGCCCATGGACCACATAAACCGTCATTTTTAATTTAAACTCTGAGAGCTGTTAGTAGTAAGGGCTGACATAGAGAACTGACTGGCCGGCCGGCGTACTATATCTGAATAGACATAGTTTTACTTGCCTCACTTTGTGCGCGTGGACTAGGTTTCTAGGCGTTATTATTCTAACTATGTAGGTATACACCGCAGTTTTCTCTGAGAAACATGTTGCATTTATTTATAGGTAGATACTTGCCGCGTCGCGACCACTGCTATGAGGTAAACTGCTTATAATTAGATGATAAAACCAATTGTACCAATTTATCGTTCGTGTATATTTATTAATCGGATACATTTATGTTACATCAAAAACTTGCATACATCAGTCAGCCTTGGTTACTTTTATACCCACACACCAGCGACGCCCGCCTTAGTCCTTAGCAGTCGCCGTAGCCATATCGGCTTGGAGTACATCATCATCATCGTCATACCCATACTAAGTCATAAATAATATCAAGACAAGGAACAATATTTGCTAAGACGGCTTTTTAGTTCTGAAATTAAGGCGTTAGCAGAAAGCGCGCATGCAGCCAACGGTGTCAATGCACAGCAACCGCCCTATATGATTAATTGCCATCTACTCGACACTAACTACTGATTGACAGCATTGTAACCTTGTTTACGATTAGATACTATAAACGCGGTCGACTTCCTCGTGTAGAAATTGATAATAGTGTAACATGGTTTGCTTAAAATTAAGTTCTACTTACAATTAAGTCACTCACGCTGTGTCCTCCGCAGGGTTCCACCTGTACACCCGCCTACCTACCATTAAAGCTGCCAAATATAAAGTCAACATCAACACACACATAACAAAGAAAATTAGATACAATATACGATAATAAGTTCAGTAATTGCACCGCATTTGGCATCGCATAAAGTATGATGTACATCAACAAACATGTTTAAATGCAATCTGAATGGGAGAAGAAATAAAGCGGCTCCATTTTCGAGTTATGGCGAAATCGTGCGCACCGTGCGCCACGAGAATTCTCGCAAGCGGCATTCAAATGATGGAAACCACGGAAAAGGTATCATTGGAACCACCTAACTAATGCAATTTCTAACAGAAAGGATCTAAAGTTGGCTATGGCTAACGAGATATTAACACCTACAAAGAGACGAACTACAGATGCGGATAAGTTATCTTTACAACAAGACTAGACAACATAATACCTTTACGCCGATATGCAAAAAATATATTTTATATGGTTTATAATCTGGTGCTATAAAAAGGTATAATAATCAAATTTAGAGCGTCTCCATACTACTACCTGTTTGTAAGGAAACCTAAAAAATATTTTACTCAGCAGTTTATGATACAGTGCGGGCTGTAGCGTCAGCTGAGCAGTATTATTCAGCCTACAAATCCTCTTTATGACAGTTCATGTTGCTGTCGTTATGGAAAATATTTGATACAAATGTTCAGTGTTGCTGAAGAGTGACTGTGTTGTTTTACTGGATATTTAGTTCCGGGTGCACACCCGACAGCTCAATATTTGAAGGACAATCCAAATCATGTTGTTACCACAGAGTTAATATTCTAAGCCACAGAGTAAATTTTGTCACCTTCTCTTGGTCGAGTTTTTTGACAGCTTTAGTATTTAAGCGACACTTTATTTGAGCAGCAGTCTGTGAATTCACCATTATGGCAGTATTATTGTTTTTGTAATTAAATTCATTTTAATAGTCTACTTTAGGACACATTTGTTGCCAGATTCGCTTTCTTATTGAAGTTGAGGTTATGATTTTCTTTTGGAGGGAGCCATAGGGTTTTAATGTCTTCTTGTAGTGGGATAAATCACTTGAATTCTATGCCAATAGGCCAAATGTATTCATAGTTTAGAAAATTTAGAAAATTAGAAATTTAGAAAATTGTGTTTCGGTACATAAACTTTGTAGGCACAATAATTTATCTTCTTTATCATATTTTTTTTTTTCTATCTTGACAGCCTGAGTTTTCTTCGTAATGTATTCGATGACATCTTTAAGTGTTGCGTTCTTGTTAACATTTTTCATGAAAAATGGAAACATGGTCACTGCAACTCTGATCCACTCGCCATCATTATTATTTTCTTTACATTTAACCATCTTTGCTACATCAGATAGTGTAGGTTGGCTCTGCACATTACTTTTAGATGGTAGTTGAGCAGAAGTCGCCAATGAAATCAGCAGGGTTTGAAGCTCGGGAGCTTTCACCTCAAGCTGAGCATGGCAGAAAGGAGGTGCATTTGGATCCAAGGACACATATATCATATGCATATTTGTTGTACACCGCGAAAATCGGTTGATTCTCGCTGACCGATTAGCTTGCGTCATGCGCGCACAATAAGACAGGCGTATGAGGTTTCGTGCCGAGAGAAAGCAACAACTGACATCTTAAAAAATCACCACCGCCGTCGCCGCTTACCCGTCTGCGATTCAAGTTTACATACGTATTCCCATCAAAATTATTCACCATAGATGCCACTTTAAGGTTAACCAGATCGTTTTACACATTCATGAACTGCTCCTAGGTTTCTTCAACCGCTCGTAATTCACTTTGTAAAACCACAATGTCCTTTAGCAGCCTTGTCACGTTCACACCCAATGGCTCTCTCCAAGCCTTATAACAAAGTGTAAAATTTCCTGGGCCTAACCCTCGTCTTAGAAATAGAAAACACCTTATAGTTGTTCCTTCAAGTAGTATTAATTATACTGGTGATTCATTTGTCCGTAGAGCCTCTAAAGTTTATAATGAAAGCATTCTACTTTATGAAGTGTTAGCGCAAAGTGCCACTAAAATGATTAGTGGAAAATTATGTAAGTGGATAGGTAGTGTATTTTTTGTGTAAAATTAAATGTGCTAATGTTTTTTAACTTTTAATCAAGAAGTAAAAAAATATATGTAACACTGTAACTTTACTTTCTCTTTAATACTTTTGTTAATACGTTTGTTTTATAAATATACAAATAGATCTGACGACCCGAATGGCGGAGTCAGCAGTGACGCTGCCTACGAAGCCAAGGGTCCCGCGTTCGAGTCCCGGTGGGGGCAAATATTTGTTTGATGAGAACGGATGTTTGTACCCTAGTCATGGTTGTTTATCTAAGTATAATATTTATCTATATAAGAAGGTGTATTGTTGTCTAGTACCCAAGATACAGGGAATCCTAGTTTGGGGCTAGATCAATGTGTGTAAATGGTGTCCAAGGTATTATTATTATAAATATACAAACATACATACATATATAGCGTCACGCCTTTTCCCGTACGGGGTGGCAGGAGCACAATTGTGCCCAATTAGAGCCAGTTATTCAATACTCTATTTTGCGTGACAGGGGGATTGCGTATCGCTGCTGTTGTGGAGCAATGAAAGTTCACGTTCACTCACGATATTTTCCGTCACCGTTAGAATGCCCGTATAATGTACTTAAGATAAATTAATTAACGCATTGGTCAGGAATCGAACCTGCATCTGTTGTGTGAAAAGTAAGCGTGAAACCAATTAGACCACGGAGCTTCATAAATAAATGAACAAATGTTTTGGGAGCGATAAGTTATGTTTAAAAAAAACTACTATGAGGAAAATAATGACAAATGTATTGTGTAGAGCCAAAGATTTGCGTGGACCACGTAGGGCCGCATGTTTACATTTCTCAGCTTAAAGCTAACATAGATGAGTCATATGCTGCTCAACCTAACGTAGTCATTCTAGACGTTATCTAGTTATCGATCTTGTTATATCATGGGATATAACTCCTCTCCACTTAAGCGCGGAAACGCCGCGTTTAGGGTTTACCGGAGCCGGCTGCTTTCGCGTGAAAAACAATATAATTACATTAAAATTACGATATACCAGGAATACAATTACAATAGAGACAATGACATGTAAAAGTAGAGTTCCTAAGCTAACCCTGTTGAATTTAACGCCATCGGTACCTAACATTGGGACTTTTTGCACTTCCATTTACACTTTTCTTCAGTAAGATGTCAAGATATTTCATATCATCCAGGTTAACATCTTGAAAGTTGATGGGTTCTACATCAGTTTCATTCGCAGGATGTAGCTATTGCAGATTAATCATCGGAACCGGTAGGTATTGCATGATTTCAGATTGACTATGGTTGCTTCACAGCAATCATTTATGTTTAATAAGATAAGTTTTAAGTCGATCTCGGCCTTGTTCAAAGCCCATATTATAACGTACGTTAGTGGCGCGGCTAAAATGTGGGAGCTAGTCTTTATTATTTTGGTGCCGATTTCTTCATATCCTACAATATGTAAATATAAAAATAAAAAAGATATAAATAAAAAAAAATTGGTATTGTAAAAAGCTACAAGCAAAAAAAACAGCGTGATAGCTCTACTTTGATCGTTATGACTACTATTTAAGAGGCTCTATACATTTGTGCGAAAGTCTTCTGATCTTGTTACCATAAAAGACCTGCCACCTCGTCTTAAGTCTTTTGAGTGTGGCCTGGGCCTAACAGGTTAAGCGAATTGTGAATCCAAAGTTCATTGCAAGGAGCCCCCCGCTCAACCCCGCTCCCCTCACCTCACCCCACCGGTGTCTGATTGATGACGCCGGAGATTGCATGGGATTACATAAGCGCGGGATGTGCAGATTATTTAGTTGCTGGCCGCTGCCAGCTATTACTATTTACCCGCTGGTAAATAGAGGGATACCGCGTTGCGAATTTATATAGCAGCGGACGACGGTCAAACAAGACTAGTTTTGTTAACTAAAAAAATATTCAGACACAATATGCCTGCGCATCTTCTCTGGGCAACGGCAACTCTAAAGGCCCCACTCTGTATCGTGAGAACCATAAAAAGGGTTGCGTCACCAATATTATATGATCTGCATGGAGAAAATAAATAAATTCAAAGTTACTAGTGAACTTGTTTGTAAGACGAGTATAAAAATGACAATGATTAATACTCAAAAATGTGTCCACTTTTAGAAATTTTTGTTGTCCACTCATGAGAAGTGTTATTATGAATTAAATGGAGCTTATTATTAGAAATTGTATTACATAAATTGTTGTGGGGGTCATTCCTGTTTCATTAAAAAGTTTTTACTCATAGAGGTACAAAAATAACTATAAAAATGAATTTGTTATGGGGAGTAAAGTAGCCTCCCATATAAAAAAATAATGTCCCCACCCTGCACCAAGAGATAAAAGTTTTCGTGAAACCTATATTTTCAAATTATTAGAAAGGGCTTTGATCTTACATATAGTTATATAACATGTGACACAATTTAAAATCACAATGGAGCTTTTTTAAGCCTTTTCTATTGCTTAAAAGTCAAAAACAAAAAATGTCCTACATTTTTTTTATAACTTTCGTGACACATTTCCTGACAAAATTTTCCAACACCGGAACAGTTTCTCAAGGTAGGAATTTGTATTTTGCGGATGGTAACCCTATTGAATTCCATATACAAGAAGAAATTATCGTTGCCATTATGTTTTAGGTGTCAATTTACCAAAACAGCCGGTGCAACCGTAGTAAAAATGATATAAAAATATTTCCTGACGTGTTTTCGACTCGAAAAGTGAGTAATATTATGATCAAATATGTACAATCTTTTGTGGTAAGTTTGAGCAATAGCCAGAAACCTTTTGTTGTAGGATCCAATAGATGCTTTCGATGTCGTTACAAAAATAAGATTGCGTCTTTGATTTTCCTGACAATATTTCGTGACGTTTTCTTGACGTCAGGAAATTTTGGATGTTTCATGCAGTAGGCACCCACCACTTAGGCTAAGGTAATAAAATAAAGACTGCATAGTAAGATTATGTGTAAAATGTGTACTTACCATGTATTGGTGTAGTGATAAACGCAAAGTTAGAGAATTTATTGGAATTACAAGTCAATTATTATTTTTTTGTCTTTCCATACAAATCTGCCGGGTTATCTTATCGACTTATCGAGTTAGTATGAAAAATTGGAAAAAGAAAATGGAGCTCAAAGAAAACATTTTCTTAATTTGCGTTTATTCCTTAACACGTTCTATATACAAGGTGTAAATGAATGGCTCACCTTTAGCGGATGACATACTCGCTGGGGCGTCCAAACTTTTTTAGCATCGTGTTGGGGTCATTTGATCATCTTCTTGAAAGTTTCAGGGTGCGGAATTCAATAGTTTTTAAGATATGATTTTTTGAAAATCTGAAAATACTTTGTAAAATGATGTTACGCAACGCAAATAATATGTTTAAATCTTTTCTGTGGTCAAAATACATTGCCTACATTTCATTGTACGCATATTTGAAAAGATGAGAATTCTCTAAAAAAGGAGGTAATGTGGAATCTTTTTTTAATAATACCTATTGTAATAAAAACGTTCATTTAACTTGCAATTTATGTTTGTTTATTTATTTTACGTCAATTAAAGTTAATTTAGTATTTCTTTTGTAAAATATCACTTTTGATAATAAAAAAGTTGTAATTTTTGTTTAAAACGGAACGCATTTTGTTGGGGCGTTTTGCCGCGTTTTTGGTTGGGCGGCAAAGTAGTATTCCCTTTTCTAGTAGTTTCGCGAAAGCAAAAAAAACTGGCTAGAATAGGTTATTGTGGCTACTTTTCAATCGGGTTATAGGTTATGTTAGAACGTTGAAGAAGCTAAACCGGAGCAGAGCGGATCGTATGCAAACAAAAACGATTGGCTAGAGTAGGTTATTGTGGCTTCTTTTCAATCGGGTTATAGGTTATGTTAGAACGTTGAAGAAGCTAAACTGGAGCGGAGCGGACCGTATGCAAACAAAAACGATTGTCTAGAGTAGGTTATTGTGGCTACTTTTCAATCGGGTTATAGGTTATGTTAGAACGTTGAAGAAGCTAAACCGGAGCGGAGCGCAGCGTATGCAAACAAAAACGATTTGCTAGAGTAGGTTTTTGTGGCTACTTTTCATGTAAATTTTGATGATAGCATTATGGAGCATTTGTGGAGGACAAAGGTGTCGAGGCAGAAAAATGACCCTTTCGAAGAATGCAACTAGGCATTGCCACGCGGGGGGGAGTAGTAGGGGGGGGGGCACCTACCCCCTTCCCCATCCCCCCCTCAGGGTCAACAAAAGTAGGTCATCCGCTAAAGTCCTTCCAAATGAATTACCGCAAAATGAGAAACTACTTTGTTAAGGACATCATTCTGAGCAACTTTCACTATGAAACCGATTTCATCAAAGCAACTTTATTTTTCATCTCTCCATACAAATTAGCTGATCCACTCAGGCCAAAATGCACTGGGAAGTGAAAATTAAAGTATAGATAATTAATATTTTATTAATTTTAATGCTTGTGTGTGAACTCAGGCTTTCATTATGAGTTTCATTACCATTTATCAGTTTTGATAAAATCTCAGTTTAATAATTATTTCATTACGGAACATCTATTCTGCTTTTCACCCTAATAGAGAGTACATAGTTCATATTTCTTTTTGTGATGATAGATCTTTTCTATACAACCTTTTAGAAATGTATTCTCATTTGTTGTCTGTGGTTGTATGCTAACCAAGATATATCAAATGCTAATATTCTGAGGCTATGTGATCCTACAACCTTCTGAGAAATATCTGCATTATATATTTTTCTGACCGTTTCTCAGGCTTTGACCTACCTACATTCAGCAGAATTAAGTATCTACCGAGTGCAGAATGTGCCCTAAATGCGGACCCACATCTTTGAGAATTTACGACCAACGGGAATGTGAAGTGAAATGCGCTCTTAAGAGGGGACTGAACGAGGAATATGCCTTCAAACGCAGCTCAGGTTCAATGCAAATTTAAGAATGTATTGAAACTTGGTGAATATCAGTAGAAGCCCAATGTGGATATCTGCAAACACTTTTTATGATTAATGAAAAAAACTGAAAGTAATCTAAAATAAAGCTAAAAGGTAGATGCAGCTTCCCATTATTTATTTCAGACTTCTTTTCCCATTAAAGTTACCGACAGTACAGGCATCCATATTTGTCTACTATAGTAGTTTATGCAACTGTTGTATAATAAGGGGCCCTAAATCATGAGTGTGTTTATGGGACGAGCGAAGCGAGTTCCATAATAGCATCACACGAGTGTTTTAAGGCCTAATTATATAGAGTTGCACACACCAATGTATCTACACACATATCATTAATGCTTTTAAATTGGTTTAGAAGCCAATCGTAAAACCAAACTATAAACAAATAACCAAATGACAACTGTCATGGCGGTACCACCAAAGTCGGTAAAGCGGTTTGAAAGTTTCGTGTCGGTAAAGTAGTGTCACCAACAAAATTGTTTACTTGAAAGTGTCGTTAGCGTCTATGTCACACTAATGACATTTCATACTGGGAGTTTCTTTTTTTAGCCACCTGAACAGTTAAGTTGGTGGCACTGTAACGACGTCAAGACAAGTGTCAATTTTGACGATTAGACGATCACATACAATAAAAAATTAATTTGACTTTAACGCATCGATTAATCGATGCGTTAAAGTGAAATTTGTTCGTCTCTAAATGGCCATATCCGCATCGATGTGTCATAATGCAGTTCATTGCTCTATGGTTTCTGAGGCAATTTTAGAGCATTTATGATATGTGCGAAGATAAAGTTTTCTTAGGATACGGTGTGTAGTTTGGAAATTAAACCTGTTCAGCCCCTCTTAATTACTTGACTCATTGTTGAATCTCCCGTGATTAAAAACGTTTAGCTAGACAGATGTTGCATTGAATGCTTCACCATACAAAAACAGAAAGCAAAAAATATTTTTATTTCTCTTTTGTATTGTACTGAACCTTATTTTACTCATAATACATTTTGTGTAGAGAAAAACGGTCCGGAGATGGGTTCAACGTGTTAGCAGAGAAGGACAACTGAATCATAGACCATGCCACCGTCAACCGGTGATTTTCATGCCAGAGCGATTGCAGCAAATGGTAGCTCTATGTTAATATTATTTACACCAACACGAAAAATTTGTATTAGAGTATGAATGCTCTCTGCAAACTGTCAGGGCTGCACTTTGTCGGGTCGGCTACATGCACAGGAAACCGCCTGAAAATAATATTAAACGAGGACCACAAGTTAGCAAGATTTCTTTTCGCACGAGCCCTGTAGATTTCGATCTATCTCATGCCATATTTTCCGACTTTTTTTTTAAATCTAATGAAATAGGACGTTGGCATTTATGGGCTTGAGAATAATACGATATTATTATTATTAGGAGCCCACCACGTCCCACTGCTGGGCAAAGGCCTCTCTCCCTTTCTTCCACTCTTCCATTCTTGGCGGTCTTGAGTTGTCACCTACCAGTTCTTGTCCCAGAGACCCAACTCGTTGTTCCATCTTTTCCTGGGTCGGCCACGCTTTCTCGTTACGTTGGAACTCGATTTGTAGGAACCCATGTAGTGGCTCTGTACACCCAGCACTTTGGCTGCATACGATCAACGTGGCTGGCTCAATCCCACCTCAGAACAATACTAGATACTAGCCGAAAAAGGTGACTTCAACAATTAGTCCGGCTAAATTGTGGTTAACATGTGAGACTGGATGAGCTAAAGCGGTCCAGACGTGCAGTCATTTTTTACCGGAAAGGGCAAATGGGGAAAATTACTTGCAGCTATTGCAAGACATAATGTTGCCTACAGCGCAGATTTTATACCCGGTAGAAGAGATGCCGGAAATACTCTTCATACAGGACAATTGTCCGATACATAAATGTCTCGACACTGAATCTTGAACCCTATCGAGAATTCGTGTGGTATTATGGTCCAAGGACGGGACCACGCCAACGAGCTTAACAAAGACAATTTAGTCGCACATGTTAACCGCGTGTGGGACACGTTTCGCGGCTCTGATCTCTGTGAATCCCTTGTTGGCTCCATGCGAAACAGGTGTGATGCGGTCATAGCTGCAGGTGGAGCCCTCACTGAATATTAAGGCCAAGTTGAACCAACCATTTCCCAGGCATAACTTACTCAATCTTAAAACTCATATAAAAACTGTCAGTTCCATTTTTATAAGTGGGTAAATGGCTGATTGAACCTATTTAGACTTGTAGGTACGAATTTTGTAGGTTAATTCTACTTACAATTAATAAGTATGTAATTTCCATTTATTCAATGTCTAACTATATAGTTGATATAATAAAGAGGTCTGGATTTTAACACAAATGTCTTTCTATCAAGCCTTTTTGAAGTGTCAAAGTAAAAATAACATGAAATTTTAAGTTGATACACTTGTCTTTCTGATATTTAGTGACTTCAACCATAGTTCAGTCGTATTTTTTTTAAATGGTCGTCCATTATGATATAAGTGATGTGGAATTAAGGAACGAATTGTATGCTTTAGAGATTAACGAGTTTGTGTTGCCACGGAATGGCCACAATCATTAAATATTAAAGAATGTGAGTGCCGCATCGGCAGCACCATTGACTCTTTACTCATATGTGTTTGATTCATGAGTTTTCTCAACGATAATTCTCATCTCAAGGCCCAATTTCGTGAGCAAAAATCGATTAAGTTATAAATTTAAATATATGTTATGTATGAACTTTCAACTCTTAATAGCGCCTGGAGGTAGGTATCATTTCATTAGTATTCGCATGTTACCAAGTCATAAGGTTGAAAATGATGTAGGAATATATTTCCCCACGACCCATTAACCCCTGAGCCTCAAAAGCAGAGACTCCATACAACCAATTTTTCATTGATTTTGAACTAACTCTATAAGCAAGCCATACGGTAGAAAATAGCTTGTAAATTTTTGAGGCTAAGGAGAGGGCGGGCTAAGGTTTAAGGGCAAATCTCAGATTTTCTTGTTAACGAAAGTCGTTGAATGACCGAGCGACTTCAAGATTAAATTCCAATTTGGCTTGCTTGCGCTTCGTCAAAGTTTTTAGTAAAAGATTATTGTGGCCTGATTTCATATTATACAGATAATTTAATGAAATTGAACTTGGTCTTTAGTCATTTTATTTATTACAACAAGTTTAGATGTTGTAGTTGCAAAATTTACATTGCCATTGTCTATGATACCGAGCCTAGAATCTTTATTCTTTGTACCTATCATGAAAAATAAAAGTAAATATCGGTTGGCCACATGCCCAAACTATTATGAAGAATTCAAAGGGCTTCTTTTCTGATGAATGTATATAATACCATATAAATGTTCTGAAAAACATGTATATGTATATGTAAACAGTTATATTTGATATGAATAGTAAAATCGACTGGAAAAAAGGTATTCCGAGATTTCTTGAACTGTCGCCTTCCTTGTTGAATATTTCTTGTAAAAATTCACATCACTATAGTCCCATGTACTTTTCTTGAACATTTCACGAGTGGTTCAAGTATATATTAGTTTCAACTCCCCACAGAGTCGATAGCGCGGTGTTGGAAACAAAACTGTTTGGAATACTTTCCAAACAGTTTTGTTTATGTTTTTTTGTTTATGTTCGGGATTTATTCTTGTAGGATACTTCCTACAAGAATAAATCCCGACCACCCTTAGATGCCGCACTGCTTCTGTGAAAAGAGAGTTAACTTACTGTGCAAGAGAATAGCTTTTATTGACGTCAATATATAAAACTCGTAGATTTTGAGCATCATGCACTTAATTAATAAAAACAACAAAATATTAAAATAAAACACATTGTTGCTATCGTCGATACCCTAATTTTTTTTCGGAGCCATAATCGCTAATTTCCTTAAGGTGTATAAATCAAGTAAACTTAACTAAAGTTGTATAAATGAAGTGAACATTCCGCCCATTGCTACAACCCCCGTTTCATTATCTACCAATAGCAAACATGGCGCTCTGTTTTACTGTGGATCGTTAGGATTTATACTGAGACTTAAAAATATTCCTACATTTTATTATAGCCCTTATTCCTATATTTGTGCCTATATTGTGTAAGGTACGAGCAAAAGCTAATGTTCAGCTTAGTAGAAAATTCTTTGTAGAAATGTTGTCATGTATTTCCTCGTAAAAGGTTTCGTTTTACAATAACATAAAATTCTCTTTAAAACTCTGCTCCTGAATTGTGTATTTCCACAGTGATACAAAGACAGGCCAGCCAGAGCGACGATAATGCCTCAAGTGTGCAGCGATTCGATTGCTATAACAAAGCACAGTGGTAGGAATACAAGATAATATTAAGGATTCATATATGTCAAACAATAACAGAAACAGTAACTAATAAATTCAAATAATTACATACTTTATTTTTATATAATTTTATTTTTTTGGAGAAAAACCAATGACAGGTGACAAAAAATATAGACTTAAAACATAACATAAACCTGACATCTTAAACATTTCTCACCAAGACATAACGGAACACCAGTTTTTTATTTAATTTTTCGACCTGCTAAGCACAGCACCTATCAAGGAACTTTTATAATTCACGATAAAAAACAGAGAACCAGAAATGGAACCTAAGAGACTACGTCAAGGAAATTCGTTGTTGTGGCTTTTTTCGTCGATTAGGTCAGTAGGTTGGTAGCGAATAGACCATAAAAATCTTATTATAACATTGATTCAAGTGCTATTCAACCGAATCACGAGAAGGTTAATTGTTTAAAAATCGAATTTAGAGGAAGAAGAAAATATACTTATGAAACAGAATACAAAATAAATACACAACGTAAACACTGAAACAGTTGTACAAATACTGTCATACCATTGGTGATACAGCATAGAAACTCCTTACAGGTAAAATAGTTAGTAAAGATTTTTTATCTCCACACGTATCATAAACCCTCTTTACTGCGTCCAAAAACCGCACGTTACGACCAGCATAATGACATACTACTTGGTAAAAGCTCATATTATGACATTCAAATTTCGAACGCCGACGCCCGCGTTTGTTGGTGAAGTTGGTACTACTGAACAAGCTAAACAAGTGCAGAACAATCATCAATGCCACAATTCCGGACGAACATGCGGTTCCTGAACCCATGAAACAGAGCTTATGATATGTGTGTAGATAAACAACTGATGTAACTGTACATAATTAGGTATTAAAACTCTCGAGTTCTGATGTTATATCCAAAATGAATCCAAGATCAAAAAATATCCCATTATGTATTAGTCATATAAAATACTATTACATAGTTTTGGACATTATTAACACAACATAACCAATAAAGGAATAACTATCATAGCAAAACTGCATGGTCAGATCAAAGGCGACTCCTTCCTTTTATCTTTCTCTGGCGACCTCGACCTTAGCACAAATGTGATATTAGACAAATAGGGAAAAGTATTAAACACCAACACGGATACCACGGATTTTGTATTAATAATAGAAAAAGTTAAGGAGAGGTGTTATTTAAGAAACACAATAATGTAATCAGAAAGTTTATCAAATATGTTTTTGTCGTAACAGTATAAAGTGCTCAGGTTCGGTCACAATAAACTTTAGTTTCTACCTACTGATGTATGTTGTTTATCATTGGATAATGTGACACCTCTTTTTAGATTAACCCATATAGTATTCTCAATCGTACCCGTCGTTACACCAGATTTTCACACATCCTCACTTGAGGTCGAAACGTCGCAAAACCCGCCGCCCGTATAGTTTGAAGGTACAACAGTTCTCTGATTTCGAGTTGAGGTTGAGTGGGTCAGTGCTAATGAGGATACGGGGCATAAACTGTTACCATCCGTCTAGAAATGTTAGAAGAGTTAGCGAACATTTATCAAACTTTGTTGTATAATATGTCTTTAGTGATGTGATAATATAGACGTTGTTTAAATTTACAGGTCAAAAATCTTGTAAAAAACAGTCGAGCACTATAATACAAGTCAACCAGATGAGAAACAAAATGAAATATCAATTTTGATACACAAAATACATGAAGTAGCTAGTAGTACTTCTACGGAGCCAACGCAAAAAATACAAGACGTTTAAAAGAAAAAGGGTTTAAATTATCACAATTTGATAGAGTAAAGTGCGGCCTTTACAATACACGACAACGGAAACTAAAAGTCAGCGAGACTATTTAAAAACGTATTGAGGAAGTACATGTACCCGCTATATTTGCTGACAGTCAATATGAGCCTACCAGACTATTAATTATTTCGAAGTAGCAAAGGAATTATTAAAAAGTCTGAAAGAATATGTTGTAGTCGTGACTTTCAAGAGTTCTCCTAGGCCATTGTCACAATTGCTTTCTATCATCGGTGACTTGGGGAGCACGTCTCAAACAACTTCAGTGATTCCGCTAATACATAATGTGCTTATGAGTGACAAAAAAATGTCCACGTACAGATTCTTCGACATCCTGAAAACTATATTTCCCGATTGGTGTCCCACTATTTACTCCACGCAGATTTCAAGATTGCCGTAGCAAACGGCGTAAAGTATTTTTTCCAGGTATATCGGTATGAAAGTGTTACTTTCATTTTTGTCAGTGCTTAAGTATCAGTGGCAGGCGGAAACCGAAATTAATTGGTTTGAAAAGTAAACTTAATAAAACAATTGTAAGATTATCTACGGCATTGCCGGTAACTCCGTTAGAACTATACAATCTATTTCTAAGTCATCTGCCGAAAAAAAATAATACACTTTGACATTTGACATATGGCACGTCCACACTGGACGAGCGGTGACTAGGAGCCGCGGCGAGAGTTTTTAGTGTGTGGTGAAAGGTAGCTGTAGGGAATTTTGATGACAATACTACCATTGTTATTATGGTAGGATACCGGTATAGAGGTACTGCTCAATTTATATAATAAGACGAAGTGCAAGTTTATTCTATGTAACTTTCCTTATTGTTCTAATTTATCGGGGAAACAAAATAAAAGTGTACATAGAATGAACATGCATCTATACAATATAACGTGTCATCATAGTGATGCTATTTTATATTTCGACATGAATAATTTTATTCATAACTTTACTTTGACTCAGGATACTATGTACCTGTCTCATAAAACAAAAAAACGAGTAGCTACATTGTTAGCGTATAATATATGCGACACAGTTGTAAATACTATAACGCAGTCGCCTTCAGTTTTAGTTAGTATTAGTACTAATAGTAGTGTTTTAAACTAGATAGTTCGACAAAAGAGGACCCCTCAAAACATAAGAAAATTTTACAAAATAAGCAGGGGTTTTCTGGCAATCAAATGCAAAATAATAGGACAAAGGGTAAGCCCCACTTAAATATTTCCCATCAAAACATGCAGGGGCTACCTGGCAAAGAACTTGTATTAGAATTATTTCTTAATCATTCAGACACCGATGTTATTTGTATTACAGAACACTGGTTAAAGGAAAATATGATGTCTTTTAACATAAATAATTACAAAATTGTCAGTTGTTACAATAGAAAGACTGCCGATAGAGGTGGTTCTTTAATCTTAGTAAAAAATAATATTAAGGTGAAACAACGGAAAGAAATTCTTGCACTTACTGTAGAAAGACAAATAGAGGTATCCTGTGTTGAGTTGGATAGCCATATTATTGTTTGTGTCTACAGACCTCCGAGAGATGAAAACGGCCATGGCAATTTTGAACTGTTCGAGAAAATTATGGAGGATGCCCTCATTATACTTTGTAATAACAGAAAAAAGTTAATTATTTGTGGCGATTTTAATGTAGATTTGCTTATAGATACAACAGTGAAACAACGATTAATAACTCTGTTCAAATCATTTAATTTATGTCATATATTTCTAGAGCCGACTAGAATTACACTTACCAGCCAAACTTGCTTAGATAACGTATTTTGTGACTGTGCATTCACAAGTAAAAATGTAATTAACTGCTTACCCTCCGATCACAGTGGTCAAACAGTTTCATTCCCAATTGCCAGTAAAAATAGGACTGATCCATCATTTTATAGGCCTATTACATCCCATAGACTAGAGACGTATATGAGAAAGTTAGATATAAATTTGCCAGTACCGGATTTTGATGAACAGAACCCAAACAAAATCTACTCAGACTTCTTCAGCATTATTCAGACAGAATTCAATAAAGTTTTCAAATTAAAGAAAGTCAGTGACTACAACGGTAAATCGAAATTTAATGACTGGGCAACGTTTGGAATTCGTAAAAGTAGAGTTATATTATATGACCTTTATGAACAAAAAACCTATAACTTTGATCGAAAATTTCATGACTACGTTAAAAAATATTCCAAAACTTTCAAGTTGGTTTGTAGAACTGCAAAAACTTTACACATTAATAGAAAATTCAAAATTCAAATAATAGAATGAAAACAGTTTGGCAAATAATAAACCGCGAAACTGGCAAAGTTATACCAAGGGACAATGATTTCTGCCTAAAGATAGGTGATGATGTTGTTAACTCCAGCGCTGATGTTGCTCGAGCTTTTGAAACATTCTTCACCAATGTACCCTTACTCACAACAGACCGTCTAAATTCATCTCCATATGAAGCAGAGACTTTATTAAAAAATAACACTAGCGCCAGTAATGTATATTTAAAATTTCATCATGTATATCCCCAGGACATTGTCAAAACGTTTAAATTACTTAACTTAAAAAATACGGAAGACCTGTGGGGTATATCAGTCAAAGTCATTGGTTCAGTAATTCTAGTTATACCCCACACTTAGCTTATATATTCAATAAATGTGTTGACGATGGGGCTTTCCCAGACCTCATGAAACACAGTAAACTGATACCTCTGTTCAAGTCGGGAGATAAGGGTGATCCTTCAAATTTCAGACCAATATCTGTTCTTCCAACACTAAGTAAAATATTTGAAAAGATTATACTCAATCAAATGCTCTCACACTTCAACCGTACAAAACAACTCCATGCCAAACAATACGGTTTCACTAGGGGTAAATCGACTACGGATGCAGGTATTACCCTTACATCTCATATTTATTCTGCATGGGAGGCCGCACAGGATGCTATCGGAGTTTTTTGCGACCTGTCGAAGGCGTTTGATTGTGTTGATCATAATACGCTATTAATTAAATTAAATCATTACGGAGTTAGAAATAAAGCGTTGGATCTATTAAGATCATACCTAAGCAATAGAATTCAAAAGTCAGAATTTAACGGCGTAAAATCTGATGGATCGGGTGTTAAAATGGGCGTTCCACAAGGTTCCATATTAGGCCCTTTCTTATTCCTGGTATATATTAATGATCTGCCTTTCATGGTGGAGAAATTAACTGACATAGTGTTGTTTGCTGATGATACTTCACTGGTCTTCAAAATTGAAAGACAAAAAGGAGAATTTGATGATGTTAATGGTGTATTGTCTTTAACCTTGAATTGGTTCACAGTTAATAATTTATTGTTAAACGCTGGTAAAACCAAGTGTATCAAATTCTCACTTCCAAATGTCAGGCAAGTTGAGACCAGTTTAGTGTTAGACAACAGCACGTTAGAATTAGTAAATGATACGAAGTTTCTTGGAATAACCATTGATAGCAAATTGCAGTGGGGACCCCACATAGATAAATTGGCTGGTAAATTAAGTTCTGCGGCTTACGCTGTTAGGAACATCAGACAAAGCACGGATGTGGCTACATCTAGGCTAGTATATTTTAGTTACTTTCATAGTGTGATGTCCTATGGTATCTTGTTGTGGGGGAAAGCAGCGGATATTCAAACTATTTTTATTTTACAGAAAAGAGCTATTCGAGCAATTTATAATTTAAAACGAACAGACTCCTTAAGAGAGCTTTTTAAAGAAATTGACATACTAACAGTAGCTAGTCAATTTATTTTCGAAAATATAATGTATGTACGCCAGAACCTTACAACATTTTCCAAACTTAGCGATAGCTGTAATGTTTACCTAAGAAATAATCACAGACTATGTGCGCCCCGTTTTAGACTCGCAAAGGTTAGCAATTCTTTCAAGGGTCAGTGCATTCTCTACTACAATAAGATACCTCTGGAGATTTTGAAATTGCCATTTGAGCAATTTAAAAAGCATGTTAAAGCGATTTTGTCGAAAAAGGGATATTACAATGTTCAAGATTACTTAAATGACAGGACTGTATAGGGTTAATCTGGCTCAACACAGACCTTGCTGTTAATAATTTTGTAATTATTTATTCCAGCTTATTAAATAAAAATAAATCATAATTGTATTATTTAAGCACAACCTATTTTTAAAAGAGATCTAAAAATCAATCTGTGGGAGTTTCTACGCCCTTCCTCCCACAGTGGTCCAATGTAGAGAAGAGGCAAAAAATGACGTTTGCTAAGAATATGTAAATATCTACAGTAATAAAGTACTTTTGAGTTTGAGTTTGAGTTTGAGGTGTATAAGAGTAAATGAGGTGGTATATATATACTTGCGGTCGTTTCCTAATTGCGTTAGCTAGTAGATTTGGGATGCGAAACAATGATGTCTAAAAGCACGATCTTCGATCGAATATTAGCCAAAGCACAGAGAAGGGAAAATTCTGAAAACACACCATACAGTCAATTTAGTGGAGCACTAGCGAGGATATAGATAGATATAGATAGAATAGCAACACTGCCGTTTACATGTAAACATTGATTTTTTTCTTCCTCCGAACATATTTAGTAGTAAAAACAGTTTAAAGTGATTTACCTTGGACATAAACAAGCAGATACTGGAAACCTAACCTGAAACCTGTTTCCGAACCTGTGACCACAGAGAAGTACGAGTTTTCCAGGGAATTTGCGGCTTTTCCAGGTACACTTGTTGTTTTCCGTTAGTTCAAACGGCACCCACACATTGATACACGGGACTAAAACAAAGAAATTCAACAACATCTAACACCCTCACAATAGCACATATCAGCTGTCTGTAATTGTCAGTCAAATCACCTCAAGCAACTGACAGCTACCAGTGTGGCCAGACATAAAAAAATGAGAGAAGAACGTTCAAAAACCTAAATGATATTCAACCCGTACATTACGCTCGGTTACACGCAAACATCTAACATCTCACTGCTGTACGGTGGCGGCGCCAAAGATCTCGCAACCAGTTTAAGCTGACCCATACGAGCACTGTAACACGCTCTTTGCTTTCTGATAGCCTGGAACTCTTGAAGCCGCACGTACTTTCTTCTTCTTATTCCGCCTCCAACGCTTGCGGCCTCTCAAACCGACAAGGGCAATGTCGTCTAACGTGCTGAAGTGTTCGTTTTGCAATAATTTACAGCCTGTAGATTTAACACAGCTTTTAATAGACATATTAGCTGTGCAAAAAGAACTGAGAGAGATCCAGGAAAAATATGCGACTGAAACCTCAAAGTTCCTTACTGTGAGTGAGTTCGAGCTATTAAAATCGGAGCTGAATAGCTTGAAAAAAAACGACGTGTGCCTCTTCTAATACCATTAGTGCTTGTAGCAATCCGCCTTACGTAAACATATGGAGAGGTGCATTTTGTGCTCAAGAAAGCTGGAAATATCAGCGCAATAGCGACCCCATCGGCCTGTCACACATTAGCGCAAACAGATCATTGACCCCCCCACCTGAGACCAAAGTGACGAAACCGGAGAGTGTAGCAGTGGCAGCATGCACGCCATCCAAATCGAATGCGGAGACGGCACGCATGCATCTATCCCGCCCACACAATCACCTACGCCTATTTCAAAACAGAAAAACAAGAAGACAATCACCCAGGCGGTTAAGGACGCCGAGTATATGAACTGGTTTTCGAAGACAGAGGAAAATGTGGCCCAAGTGAACGGTACATTAATTATTCTAGGAGACCTCACTATGCACAGTGCTTCAGTTGCAACACTTAACTATTATTGTTATTTTCTAAGTGTATGTGGTACGTATGAGACGATTGAAGTGAATAATGATCATGGTGGCGTGCTTGATGTGGTGTTACTGCCGGAGAGTGTGAGTGACGTAACTGTGTGCGCTTCCGTGTCAGGAAGCCTGGTGCCACGTACTGACGCCTACCACCCGCCTCTCGACGTCATTGTGCCCGTGTTGTATGCGCAGAGAGCTGGCCAGCGATCCGGCCGCTTGGATCCCAGCAACATTGGAGGTCGCAATGACTGGAACTTTGCCAAGGGCAATCACGCAGTCCTGTACGAACTCATGTGTAGCTTATCTTGGGACAGTGTTCTTGAAGCTACTGATGTAGAGACGGCAGTCGGTCGCCCATTTACGAAGTCTTCAACAACTGTATCCCGAAGAAGACCAGACCAACCCAGCCCACAAGGAGGTACCTGGTATGGTTCACAGGTGACATAATAAGGGACTTGGCCACGAAGGCCATACTCCACCGTAAATGGAAAACGAGGAGGAGGCCGGCTGACTACGTCTCATTCAGCGAGCTAAGAGCCAACCTCAAGTGTCGCGTAGATACAGCCTACGCCAACCACATGAGTAGTATAGAAAGCAATATTAGACATAACCCGCGCGCATTTTGGATATACGTAAGTAGCCTACGTGTACGGTATGTGCGCTATACGTGCCCGACAGATATATCCGCGCGCGTAGGCACCAGCTGTTAGCGGACGGCACGTACCGCGTGGTGGCGCGCCAGCAGTCTCCACTGGTAAGGGCGCGGGATAGTCTCAATGCTCTGCTGGCTGCAGCACCACTGACTGATCTGTTTGGTAATGAGTGGAGGCATATTGTGCGAGAATGTGGCAGGTTCTGCGAGATGAAGGAGTGAAAGTGTTGTCTTGGAATTATTATTATTATTATTATTATTATTTGCATTGAAATTTTATTTCAGTACCCTTGACATAACTAATAATGTTTAATACTATTTGGGAATCGACCTGAATTTATTTAATGTTTAATGTAATTTAATATTAGGTCCTTACATATGAAATTGCCGTTTTGCATGGGAGGAACATATGTAAAGTCGTTTTTTTTAAATATAATATATTTATTTAATCAAAGTATGTACCATTGCTATCTTTGCACTTTTGCCATCTCATAGGTAGTTCTTCTATCCCTTTACTAAAAAAAACATTCGGACGGGAATCAATAAAATCTTTGAAGGTGGTTAGGACTGCCTCATCGGAGTTGAGTTTGTTTCCCTTTCAAGAAGTTATCCAAATTTCGGAAAAAATGGTAATCTGTTGGAGCATGGTCCGGAGAGTACGGTGGATGACTTATACATTCCAATTGATGCTCCTCTAATATGATAGCCGTCTGTTGTACAGTGTGTGGTCTAGCGTTATCATGAAGCAGCAGTGGCCTAGAGCGATTGACCAGCCTCGGTTGTTTAGCAGCTAGCTTTTCCATCTGCCGTAATCGACTGGCCAGATTTAAGAGAGCTGTAGTGAACGACACCAGCACTTGTCCACCAAACGCTCACAAGTAACTTTTTTGGAGTCTATTTTCGCTTGGGGCATGGTTTGGCTGGTTCGGCAGGGTTCAGCCATTGCGATGAGCGCTTCCGATTATCGTACAGGATCCACTTTTTATCACAGGTAATGATTCGATTTAAAAAACTTTCATTATTGTGCCGGGTGAGTAATGCAACGCAGCAGTGAACGCGCGTTTGTTGATTTTCTTCACTCAGTTCGTGAGGTACCCACCTTTCAAGCTTTTTCACCTTCCCAATTTGCTTCAAGTGGATTAAAACAGTTTTATCACTAACACCGCAGCCTGCAGCTTACTCGGACGTGGTTTGCGATGGATCCGCTTCCACAATAGCCTTCAATTCTTCATTATCAACTTTGGTCTCTGGCCGTCCACGGGCCTTTTCTGCAGGTCGAAATTTCCAGAACGAAAACGTTGGAACCAAAAACGCACTGTGTTTTCTATTGCGGCACCGTCGCCATACACATCATTAATCCTTCGAGCCGTTTTTGCAGCACTGGTGCCACGGTAGAACTCATACTCGTAAATAACGCGATATTTCAAGTTTTCCATTTTGTAAGCTGACTGACGCAAGAAAAAAAACAATTGAGTAAAAAACAAATTAATTATAATTTTAGAAACACAGATATTATAAACAGTATGGAATATATACATGAGTATATATTCCATACTGTTTAATATTTATGCTTCGGAACGCACCTCGGTTTTTTGTTGCGCGGATCGACCGAGAGTGATCGGGACATCACTAGCTAGCTGTCACTTGGATAGACAAAAAAATGTCACTTTTGCACACGGTAAAATGTCTACCACAGGTATCGGGGCCTGGTCGGAATGTTAATTGTAATAATCACGGAACAATCGTCGGGAAATAAGTAGATTTCACGTCATCGGAGTGAGTGCTTCGTGCTGTGAAAGGTTGAATCAAATCAAATCAAATCAAAAATCATTTATTTCCATAGGATGTTGTTACATCACTTAGATCCGTCATTACATTTTTTTGGGTGAGTTCACTAACACAATGTCGGAATCTGTGGAGAAGAGCTCACCGAAGAAACTCCACAGTCGTCGCATCTTTTGCGTTTCCTTTTTTAAATAAAATATTGTCAAATTACAAAATGAATGCTAATTATATATCGAAACAGCCTGTTACTCAAACAATCTATTCCCATGGACATCTGTCCTCTAAGTAATCAGATATCCTATAGTTACCTTTTTTATACAATTTCTGTTTCATTATTATTTTAAACTTGTCTAAAGGTAAGTTTTTAATATCAGTAGGGACCTTATTGTAATACATACATGCCGCATACAATTGCCTTTAAGAGAATTACTAATTTTATGTAGTCGGCTTATATAAGCAACCAACTTGTCTTTATTTCTAGTATTAAAATTGTGTATATCACTGTACTTCTGAAAATTAGTTATATTTCTTTTTACATACACAAGATTGTCATAGATATATTGAGACACAAATGTCAGAATATTGATTTCTTTAAACTTTTCCCTCAGTGACACTCTAGGCCCTAATCTATAAATTGCACGAACAGCCCATTTCTGCAGAAAAAATATACTATTAGCATTCGCAGCGTGACCCCACAATAAAATACCATAGGTCATTAGACTATGAAAGTAACTAAAGTAGACTAGTATAGCGGTGTCTACGTCGGTAAGAGCTCTAATTTTTTTAACTGCAAACGCTGCTGAACTCAGTCTGTTTGACAATTTATTTATATGAGGATCCCATTGTAGTTTGGCGTCTAAAGTTATGCCCAAAAAGACAGTCGACTGCACAAGGTCCAATCTCTGTCCTTTTATAAATATGTCTATAGCTACCGGGTTCACATTGGGTAACACGAATTTAATACATTTAGTTTTCTTTTCATTAAGTAATAAATTGTTAACAGTAAACCAGTTCACTGTACTAGAGATAGCATTGTTTACCTCGTCATAATTTGATTGCTGTCTTTTAACTTTAAATATCAAAGAAGTATCATCGGCAAACAATACTAACCCATGTTTTGCTTTAACAAGGTAAGGTAAATCATTAATATATACTAAAAACAAGAAAGGACCAAGAATTGAACCTTGCGGTACGCCCATACTTATTGAAGACCCAGGTGATCTTTTCCCATTAACATCGACCATCTGAACCCTATCTGTTAGATATGACTCCAGAAGGCCAAGGGCCTGATCTTTTACACCATAATGGCGTAACTTCCTGACAAGAGTGTCATGATGGACGCAATCAAAAGCCTTGGATAGATCGCAGAAGACACCTATTGCATCCATTGCGTCTTCCCAGGCATCAAAAATATTGTCGATTAGTTCAACACCAGCATCGGCTGTTGAACGACCCTTTGTGAAACCAAACTGAGCAATATGAATTAAATTGTTGAGATAAAAATGACTTTGCAATTGATTAAGTATGAGTTTTTCAAATATTTTGCTAAGCGTTGGTAGTATCGATATGTGTCTAAAATTGGTGGGGTTTGATGTACTACCAGCTTTGAATAAAGGTATAACTTTACTTAGTTTCATCATGTCAGGAAACACACCATTATCTATACATTGATTAAATATACAACAAAGGTGAGGTGCAATACAATCTACAATGGAACTAATAATTTTTACTGATAGACCATCGGCGTCAGCTGTCTTTTTCATTTCCAGGGATTTAAACGCTTTTACAATGTCTTCATTATTTACGTGCCTAAATTTAAAATCTGTTTTACATTCCTCAAAGTTTTATTTAAGTATAGATTCAGCAGCAGCGGGAGATGAAATTAAAGACTTGGTTGTTGAAACTGGAATGTCCGTAAAGAAATTTTCAAAAGCTTTTGCTACTTCTAGGTCTGTACTTAGCAATTTATTATCTATCTTAAGCTTGAAGTTATTATGTGTAGCTTTGGCCTTTCCAGTCTCTCTGTTTATAATTTGCCAAGTCGTTTTCATTACATTGCTACTAGATTCAATTTTGTTTTTAATGAAATAAGATTTAGCTACGGCACAAACGCGTTTAAACATTTTTGAATAACTACGAACATAATCTAGAAAGGCCGTATTTTTGTTATATGATTTCTCTTCATAGAGTTCATATAATCTTCGTCTGCTCCTATGAATTCCAACTGTCGCCCAATCACTTAACAAAGCTTTGTTATTAACTTTTATAGTTTTTGATTTAAATACCGTATCATATTAATTTTTGACAAGGTTAAATACTGAGTTGTACAACAAATTTGGATCGTCACTGTATGGTATTTCCCATAGTTTATCTAAAATATTATTCCTGTAGTGTTCAAGCCGAGTGTCACTAACGGGCATACATGTAATATCCCCTTTTTGGTCCTTTTTTATTTTAATATTGAATATACCTATCTGACCAGAGTAATCAGAGGTTAATTTATTGATGACCGATTTGAAAATGGGCGTAATGTTAGTAAATATATTGTCAATGCAGGTAGCAGATGTTGCAGTAATTCTAGTAGGCTCCAAAAACAGATAGTTCATGTTGTGACATAAAAATAAATCTAGTACAAATATTATAATCCCCTAACAGATTAACATTAAAATCACCACAAATTATAAAAAAATTGTTTTTATCGCTGATTTTATTCAACACTTCATCCATTTTCTTTTCGAATAAATCAAAGGATGAATCTGGTGGTCTGTATACGCTCATTACAATAAGTTGTTCAAGTTCAATACAGGCTATTTCCATGGTACGCTCAACAGACAGGCTCACTATGTCAACTCGTTCCTTATATTTAAAACTATTATTTACAAGTATTAAGGAGCCACCGCGATCAGCTGTTTTTCTGTTGAACGAACTAGCAACGTGGTGGTTATTAAAGTTGAACATGAACTGATAACTCTTTAAAAAGTGCTCTGTTATACATAAAATATCAATATTATTACAGTTCGTGAATAACTCAATTTCCAGTTCTTTACTTAACATGCCCTGTATATTTTGATGAACCACGTTTAAAATATTCTTACTTTTACATTTTTCAATACTAGTAACTTGATTTAATGGGCAAGATGAAGGTATATTTATACAAATATTAATATTACTGCCAGAGTTACTCTCTGTTGTCCTATGGGTTAATTTAAAGAGCTTGGAACAGATTCCAAGGAGTACATGTCATTATTATTACACTGCTCAATAGAAGCAGGCGTTTCATTAGTCAAAAACTTGACTGAGTTCAAAATAAAATAAGATAGTGACTGTTCCATCTGTTTTGTATAAAACCTAGATAGGTAATACCTATCCTTAGTCAAATAAAATTATTTTCCAATACAAATATTGGTGTCTATGAAATGAAATTTTTCAGTACGACGACATGTCAATGTGTGTATTTATGTATTATAATCATGTCTTATATGATTTTCATGTTGTGACAAAGATTGCCTGAAGGGAAACGCAAAAAAAGATTATTCTATCTACATTTTGTAAAGAATTTAATTTGGAGGAAAATGTAGTGTTATGTTACTCACATGCTATTCTTGCTTCCTAACCCTTAGCTCCAGCTCCACCATCAGTCCTTTTTGTTTGTCCTTCAGGGTGCTTGCTCTATTACGCTGGATACTTGGTGAGCTGTGCTGCTTATTATTGGTCATCACTTATATTTCCATAGGAACCTGTAATGTTTTAAACCATAAGAATACATTAATAAATCATGTTCGCTCTGCATTTTCATGTTATCAGCACTTCTAAATCGATAGGGAAGGGGCTTACCTTTGGTGACCTTGTTTTTGGCTTTCTCCGAAACTCTACAATCTCGGGCTTCGTGCGCGCTGTTGCGCTACTATTTTTCCTTTCGTTCTTATATAATTTTGGCTATGTGAACTGTTTAAATTTTATATTACGAGCCTGAAACCAACAATTGACATTTGATTTGTTGATTGTTTATCTGGTTGTCATGGCAATGTCCATTCAAACTCGTTAGCGGTCTGATATGTTTACTTTAATACTTTTACAAAAATACTCTTTCTCTCTTGGCCACTCTCAAAAATTACGTTTAATTTAAATAATTTTTAGAACTCTCCAAAAAGGGTATAAAAGCGGAACATTTCTTCAATTCTGGACAGTCTCACGTCAGTTTCTGAACTGGAAGTACCAGTAAAGGCCTTATCCCGGGGTCGCTCAACCCCGGGATCCTGCGAAGCCTTCAAACTCCTTCAAATCTCCAAATTCTCCATCTACAACGGGATCCTGCGAGCCTTCAAACTCCCTCAAAACCTTCAAATCAATCTTCAAACAACGGGATTCTGCGAGCCACGTCTACGCCGCTACCATTCCTACAACGAAGATTTCTACAACGGGATTCTGCGAGCCGTGCCAACGCCGCTACTGTTCCTACAACGACGATTTCTACAACGGGATCCTGCGAGGCGTAACTACAAGTACGCCCGCTACTGTTCCTACAACGACGATTTCAACAACATCTACAACAACAAATACACCTGCACCCAGGTCTCCGCTTCCTTCTTTCTATCCAGACATCTGTATTTTATAAAATCTGTTTCACATCTCATCCATCCTCATCTTCGCATCATCTTTTTTTATAGACTTCACTGTAAATACTATACTTCTAATAAACTGATACTACTAAATTTTATCTTGGTTGTTTGCTGTTAGGTTCTGGTTAGGTTCGGATCCTCACACGACATTTTAGTAATTAGTTTTTTAGATACATTTTCCCTTCTACCAATTAAAATAATTAGGGTGGTTGGTTCTAAAAACTGCGATGACAACACTTTGTTTAATATTTGTGAATATGTGGCGCCAGGCATACAGTTATCTAATATTGCCTGGCCCACGCGCTGACTAAGTTGTAAACCCATATCTTTTCCAAGTTCATCGCTGTACATTATATACCTATCCTTTGTCCGAGAGAAGGAGGCGTTATTGATAACACTATTAGTACTCAAGTCGACTGACGGCAGCGCCTGGGTCAGTATCAGCTGTTCGGCCGGCTGCTCGGCGGGACACACGGTCGGCACGGAACAGTCCGCTGGAGCTTGTTTACAATCACAGATGTGATTGTCGGTCAAAGATATGAAAGTGTCATAATTATACTTACACGTCTCCAACAAACTATTCATAGCCGACACATGTTCCTTACTTTCGTATTGTGCTGACTCATATTTACGTGTAATACTTTGTAATGATGAGTTTAAAATATGCATATCTGACTGGAGTCGCCGTGTGTCACATTCGTACTTTTCTGTAGTTTTTTCCAAACGTAATCTACAATCATCGATTTCGTTAATTAATTCGACACGTTCCTTGCTACAATTTACATTTTTACAAAATATTTTATTTCTATTAGCTAGTTTTTGTGTTTTTTTTGTATAATTATTCAATTTAACATATTTCTTTAATTTATTTTTACTACAGCTCATAGTGGTTACTGATTGCGATCTATTAGGACTATCACACGTGAGATCAGCTCCTCAAAGAGTGACTGGGTCTGCCCCGACCTGAGGCTATCGTTTGCAGTTTGTAGTGCAGAAATTTCGTTACGTGCGTCGCGAAGCTCCTTCTCCAGGACAGAAATACGCCTCAGGGCATCTTCGAACGCACTGCCACTCCGGTCGAAGCCATCTACCAGGTGCTGAAGCCGATCCCTATCTCCCGTCACATCAAGGAACTTGTTGTGCAACTCTGCCATCTCACTTTTTAATTTTAAGTTCTTATTAACAATAAGCAACACCTCCTTCTCACTTTCATCCCTTTCAGTAAGCAACTGCTCATTGGTTACCTTACACTGTTTAATTCATATAAAGCTAATTTTATGTTATCTTCTAGTTGACGGGCTGCCTCACTTCTGGTTGTTGGCATTTTAAACAAAATAAAACAACAGTAAAAAGCAAGATCGAAGCACGGCTGTAGCACAGCTGATAAGCAGTCGGTTATGATTAAGCATGAGGTTATGATTAACGAAATGTGCAAAAAAAATAAGCTATTCAACAAAAAACAAAGTAATTCCAAATCAATTTACGTGCCTAAGTAATTAGTTATATTGAAAATATCGTTAATTATAGCCCAGTAGCAAATTATTTCAAATAAAATACTCAACCGTCAACGTTACGTTTTTTAAATACACAAAATAGGATAACTATTAGAATTTTATACACTTATGCACCAGTTAACACAAAATACACTCATTTAATACGTATAACAAATGCGATAAACTTGGAAAATTGTATTAAAGTATTTTTAAATCAATAAAATGTATCTAATCTTTTGTTTACAACCTATTCGCCAGTGTTGCCAGCGCAATCCCAAAGAGTAAAAACAGCGCAATCCCAAAGAGTAAAAACATTTTTGGGGAGATTTTGCGAATACAACATTTTGAACGCAGTTTCACAACGAAATTTGTGAGGATTTCAGAATTACACGAAAAAATAAAACAATTTAGAGGTGATTTCGTAATTAAATTATATCGAGAAAATTTATCCAATAGCGTTTTACTTTAGTCAAAATCTTAATCAAATACTCAATAAACGTTAACCCAAAAATCAAATCTGTAGATGACTTCATGGTGGAGTAAATGGATTCGAAAAAACCCAATTTTTTTCGTATCACCTTAAAACGCATGGAAGGCCATAATGCCGAGAGATGGTACTAAAAGTTTTTTGAATTGATTGAAGTGAATATATAATGTGCTATATTCTCCCATAACGCGCCCGCCCTGGCTTTCAGCGACTTTATTAAAAGTAGCTCAAAGATTACCTACTTAACTCAAGTAGTCTTCGGAGATATTGTCCCCACATTTAAAAACAATTGAATTTCAATTTCAGTATTTTAGGATAGAACTTAAACTCATGCGAATATTGAAACATTTGGTCACGTACATAAGAGTAATTAAACAATTTTTTATCACATTTCACTTTATTTTACATCTTTTTCTTAAATACACAATTTTTCACACAAAAAAACAATAAGTTACACTTATGTACGATATATTTTAAAAGGGCTAGTAAATACTATTTTTTTAAAGATTTTATATTTAATAATCACACATCAAAAATACTGATTTTCACAGCAAAGAAGGATCAGCAAAAATACTTTTTTAGTTTAAGTATTTTTGTTGTTCTTACATGTTCAACCTAATACGAAAGATACAGGGGGCTTCGCTTCGCTCACCCCCTTTACTATTCACCTAAGCTACGGCAGTATTTTTTCCTGATATTTGCTGTGAAAATCAGTATATTTGCTGTGCAAATCAGTATTATTGATGTGCAGTTTAATATTTCCCTTTTAAAAGATGATGTGGCGACGTGCAATAAATTGACATTATCTTAGGTAAAACACAGCCATAGATTTTTACTTTAGAAGGGCCTCAATTGAAAAGGACTACATTAAATCAATAATAATTAATGTAATTTATGTAATTGTGTTACAAATATTTCGAACCGTCAGTACCTCCTTCACACCGTCTTAACTTTGTACCATGCATAAAATTATTCGTTATAATCGTAGTCAGGTAAATCCAGAAACATAACAAATTCTTCAGTCAGTGTGCAAATCATTGACTATCTAGTAGTTATATATAAGTACTACTCATAGACATTTGTCTATTAACTTACAGTCGCCAAATTCTAAACCTTAATTTCTCTCTCATAATTTAAAATACAATATTCCTTCAATTGTCGAAAAGAAGTAAATGAGCACCACGAAGGAAGGACACGTCGCTGTTGCGATACCTGAAACAGAATTTATCTGTCTTTAATTATATAATTAATGTTCGTACTTCACTTTGAATTCTTTAATATGCAACGCTGAGTGATGAAAAGAGAGAATCGAGAGGATAGTTGTTGATTATTGAATTTATTGTTTTCTAAAAGATGAGTGCATTTAGAATGTTACCTACGGTTTATCATACTAGCTAACATATCTTATCCGATGAAAGTAAAACCTACCCGTGTTGTGCAAGATAAAACTACAATAAAATTGTCGTAAACACCATTTCGATAAGTGCCTGGGTTCAAACTTTATAAACAGATTTGTGAACGTATAAACTGTGTCCCTGACCTACCTCAAAAAGTCTAACTATACTCTATCCACGGAGACAAGTTAGTAGGGAAAACATAGACATGCAGTGTACAGACTACGTGTATATTTTAGTCTGACCGTGGTACCCGTACTGTGCAGACGCGCTCATATTTTTTTCTTATCTATCGTTATTGTTCCATGACCTGGCGTGTACTTTGGACTATTGGTGCATTCATTGTGACATCGCACAAAAGAGGCAAAATTTTATCAAACTTGTACAAGAAATAGTACAGCCAAAAATGAACGCAATGGATAGGAATGTAGAAATAATGACTGACAACTTCATAATAAATGTTGAAAACGATAGCAGTGATACGTCGTCGGATTGTGATTAATATATTATGAAATATAACAACTACGTAAATTATAATGTAAATAAATGATGTAAATATTTTATTACTCTTGTTGTTTTTCTTTCACCTTAATTTAATAAAAACTTTTTTTATTTATTTTAAGGAACTTCTACTAGCCCAATTTTTACCTTCTTATTATATTAAGAATGCATGTGTAGTCGTGGGAAGGAAGCTAGTTTAAATAATAGAAGCGCAGTGTGTACGTGCATTCAGAATGGTTTACTCCCACTGACTTTTTTGTCTTTGTCATTTGTATGGGATTACGTGACAGAGAGAGCGCTATATTAACTTGTCTTCGTGGATAGAGTATAGAAGCATACCGTGTCCTGAGTCATTGAACTGAGCGTCGGTCATTGACCTTCACCCCACTCCGGCCTACCGCTTGCTTCCGATCGACTGGTTTGCTTGCTACGGGCGCCCGCGCTGCTACGCCAACGGTGCTGTGACGTCACGCGCTACGAAGGCAACTGCTACGCTCGCATCTCGTCGTCGCTAAAAATAGCTTAAGTGCTACGAAGTTGCAAATATTCCACTTCGGTGCACAGTTCCGTGTCAAACTAGGACAGTCACAATCACAATGAACTATCAAGTTTGCCGTAAACAGGCGACTCTAAGTGAGCAACTAAAGTGCGCCAAAAGCAAAAAACAATATCATCACCAATGTTTGAATATAACTTCTTCAAAATATTCTGCACTTTATCCTATAAAAAAGCAATGGAACTGTGAAAATTGCTCAAATGTAACAACAAACCGCGGGAAGAGTTTGAAGAAACAAACCCAAGCATTGAGCTCGCCGCGCAGTGAAGAAACGTCGTCTTCTAGCGTCATCAACCAAGTTCCCAAACCATCGTCTTCTACAAAAATTGAGTCGCATCTTCAAACTGAATCATAAAGTAAAATCGACGTTTCTGACGGAGCATCAGTACATGACTTGGACTTAAGCTCAAATTTTCTCGACACAACAGCAAGAAGCCTGCCAAACGTACCAACAAACAATGACTCATTGGTGCAAACTCAGCAAGAGTAAATAACAGCCTTAAACATCGAGTTAAACAGTGCTCATGAGGAGATTATCTCTCTCAATGAACAAAATGTCAAACTCAAGCAGGAAATTCATGACCTGAACAAAAAATTGTCTGTATTAATGAAAATCAGTACAGGTATTACAGCTTCAACTCCAAGACAAAATTAAAAAAAGAAGGCTGCAAAGTCAATTTAAAAAAACAGATAAATTTTGAGGCTACAGAGACTCCCGGCAAACCTGCTTCGAAAAATAACAATAAAAAGCTTCAGATACTTTCTGATCAGGGTTCTACTAATGATCAACCCAAGCTCAGTAATCCGAACAAGTGTGAGCCCAACTCTCAACAAGAAGAATCAGGTGATGTTCAAAAAAAAGAACAACCTCCTCAAAACATTAACGCCAACTTGCCGGCTAAGACAGCAGTCGAAAATACTAAAACGCCTCCCAAGAATAAATCAATCCATATTTTGGGGGACCAAGGAGCTCGTGGAATATCGGAAAAACTATGGCAGTTATGATTAGAAAGCAATACACCGAACAATTATTATGATGTTACTTCTATCGTAAAACCTCAAGCTTCTAGCACAGAAATGCAAAATTACCTTTAGAAACTCACATCGAGGGTCGCTGCAAATGATGTGATAATCCTCATAGTAGACGCAAATGAGAAAATGTCATCACTCCCCAGAATTGAAGCAGAAAGTATTATAAGGAAAAGTGGCATCCGAAATGTCGTATTTCTCTGTGAAAATAGTCACCGACAAGTAGTGTCCATACTTAAAAACTTTGTCACGCTTGAACTAAGAAATGGAGTAGATTTGGCAACTAAATTTAATATAGAAATCGATTACCTACACTACGAGGAAAATTTTCTGTTAAACTTTGGAAAGGTTATAGGACACAAAAAGACTCAACTCAAACCAATTACTCCAAAAATGGGAACTATACCGTACTTATTCTATAGGCAGGAGCTACTAAATAATAATAAACGACGAGAGAAGATTTCTAAAGCACCAAAAAAAGGAACGATTCCGGACTATTTCACAAATGCGTCGTATAAGTTAGGTCCATCAAAATCAATACGACAACTTTCTGGATAACTTTGAAAATGTCTTGAACAATACGTTAGGAAACAAACTGGGCAAAAATGTTGTCGTATGTGGGGATTTTAACATAAACTTATTAGTGAAGAGCACCGAAACTAAGGAGTTTTTGTGTCTTCTAAAATCCTTCGATATCAAACCATTCATACATGAGCCCACACGTATCAGTAGCCATAGTAGCACTTGTATTGATAATATCATATCTAACGATAGCTTGCAAGATGTTAAAGTAGTGGAGCTTGGGCTATCTGATCACCGTTTACAATACGCTACACTAGATTTAAACATGAAAGTAGGCTCTGGCAGATGCTATAAGTATGTCCGTGATCTCAAATAATCAAACATTGACGAATTAAATAACTTTCAAGCAATATAATTTGGGATCCAGTGTATGAAAGCGTCAATAGAGACCATGCGTTCAATACGTTTCACGACATTTTGCCGAGCGCTTTCGATAGATTTTGTCCTCTCATCAGAGTCAGAAATGACCAAAACAACAAAAAACCAACCTGGATCACACCAGGCATACAGAAATCATGTGAAACAAAGAGAGAGCTTTTTATTCAGTTGAAAAAATCTACAAACAGAACCTTAGATCTAAATAACTATAAAACATACTGCTCCATCTTACACAAAGCTATTTCAGAGGCAAAAAAGAAACAGAACAAAGTTCTTATTCTGTCTTCAAACAACAGAATAAGGACCACTTGGAGTATAATAAACAAAACTATTAAAGGGAATAAAATCAGGAATACTCAAAGCTTTGTGGGTCTTACTGATGGTTTAAAGGCAGTAACGGAGGATTTGGAAGCACCTGTTTTTTTTAACAATTACTTCACAAACATATCTCATTCGAAAGATAGCAACATAAAGTTATCAGAGGTGAAATTGCCGGCCTACAACAAATACTCTATGTTTCTGAATCCCTTAACAAAACCAATACTCTTTAATATAGTTTGTGGATTTAACAATAAAAAATCTTATGGATATGATGGTCTACCAATATTCATTATCAAACAAGTTATTGATAACATTGCTGTTGATAACAAAATGTTATAGATACATACAATACATCTATAACAGAAGTTATAGATGTATTTATTACGTTAGTCTTATGACTTACGTAATAAATACCCAGAATTTATAGATGTATTTATTACGTAAGTCTTATGACTTACGTAATAAATACATCTATAAATTCTGGTTCATTCCCGGATAGATTAAAGAGAGCAAACATTGTGCCACTTCACAAAGCTGATAGTCGACTGGATGTTCACAATTATCGACCCATTGCATTATTGCCTACATTATCAAAGATTTTTTAAAAATACATGTCGAATCAGATAAGTTCATTTCTTTCAAAATTCAACATAATCTCTTCACAGCAATTTGGTCGATATGATGGATTTTGTATCTGAGTCGTTAAACGAGAAGTCAAATGTAGTGACCGTTCTATTAGACTTGTCGAAGGCCTTTGATCATGTGAATCATGAAATTTTGACTTGTATTCTTGAGCGCTATGGCTTTAGGGGGTGTGTGCTAGCTTGGATAAAGCCGTACTTGTCAAATCGTAGACAAAGGGTAATATAGCCACTCATCGATCGGTCAAAAACGTTAACTAATATTGAATCCCGTAACACAGAAATACGTACAGGGGTGCCACAAGGTAGCGTGCTGGATCCATTGCTGTTCATCCTGTACATAAACCACATGCCAGAACTAATAAGCAACAAAATTACTATGTTTGCTGATGATGTATCGGTGTTCTTCGATTTTGTTAGGACAAGCAGTGCACAACTATCAGAGGATATTTCTGACTCACTGAGCATTATTATAAAATGGCTACTCGGGGTAGATTTAAATACTTACTTGAGTAAAACCAAGATGCTTCACTTTAGGAACTATAATACCCCCAGATTAAATTTAGATATAATTGTGGATGGTGTTGACATTAAGTTGGTCGAGGGCGCAAAGTTTTAAGGTGTTATTGCGGATAAACACATCAATTGGAAGGGTCACACAGAAGTCTTAGAAAGTAAATTAAGTAGTTTTACTTATGCATTAAGATGTTTGATGAAAGTGACGACTATTCACGCATCGCTACAAGCTTATTTCGCTTACTTCCAATCACGGGTTCTTTATGGCATAGCTATATGGGGTGCTAGTGTCGACATAAACAAAATATTTGTACTACAAAAGAGATGTGTCCGTATTCTCAGTGGTATACAATCAAACAGGGTCACCTGTAGGGACCTTTTCATTAAACTGAAACTACAAAAAGTTATATATTATAGTTATATATACTGCACTATATATATTTGAACTCTGTAAACTAATTAGAAAACATCCTGATAAATTTCCCTTTCGAACAGAAAAAAAGAGTACCAGATTACAAGAGAAAAATAAACTTAACTTGAATGTAGATTTTTGTCGAACAACCACATACAGTAAAAGCACGAGGCATATGGCTGTTAGCGTCTATAATAAACTTCCAGATACAATTAAATCTCTCTGTGAAAAGATTTTCACTAGAGCCTTACAAAAGTACCTGCTAGAAATGTGTCCGTATAGTTTTTCCGAGTTTTACAACTATAAAAATAAGTCTTTGGATATAAATTAGCTTATGATTAAATTAACTTATATAGGGAAAATAACATCTTTAACTGAATGAAATTTAAATGATCTACTACGGCTGAAGAGAATATTGAACTTTTATTATATGTTGACATACTATTATTGAATGAAATTTTAATTTATTTATTGTGTAATTACATGAAAATCTAATAAGTTTTTAATTTTTTTAAGTGAAATTATAATGATGTTTACTTATGTAAGTAAATTGCTATGCCGTTTACCGGTAAAATTACACCGTACTTATGTTGAACTAAACACCTTATGCACTGTAATTTAAGGCAATAAACGAATTGAAATTGAAATTGAAATTGAAATTGCTTATTATTAATACACTTTATTACACGTAAATAATGAGTAAAAATACATAAACACTTGTGCGCAAAGGCGAGATTATCTCAAAAAAGAGATTTCTTCCAGCAAACCTAGGCAGGATAGGACAGACTATATATATATATATATATATATATACAGATATTAACAAAATATTTACATACTAAAACTACATACGGGATTGAAAGGAGATGCAGTTTCAATCTTTTCTAAAACAGGTAACTTTATTTATTTAACTATAACTCATAATTTAAATGATAAGCATATTTTTTTTGTTCAAAAATAAAATGGTTGGCCTATCCCTAATAGCGCAGGGAAGTGCGATCTCACAGTCGGATTGCCCTTTAATCTGAACGAGTGTTCGTAAGCAACAGTGTTATGCTGAGGAGTTGAGAGAAGAGACACCGTGCTGGATCTATGATTCCTGTCCCTGGAGATGTGATGTGTGTTAGCGAATCAGGGGGTATACTATTCTGCTTACAAATCTTGATAAAGCTACCTAACTTCCCAGTATAATTCTCAAGCTACGGTACGCGCTAGATTGTACCGTCACTTTCTGAACTTACCAGCGTTTGAGGTATATTTCTCGAGCTGCGTGCTAGAAATCACATTAACGATGGCCACCGGACTGCGCTTGACCATGGACGGGTCAAGCGCTTGTAGCACCGCCTCGCACTGCGCGCGCAAGCCTGTAGTTTTCACGCGCGGCCGGAGAACAAGCCATGACGCGCGCAAACCACCGGGTAGGGGGGCGCTTAGTGACGTGTGCTCCCGTACTTCCTCCTTAACAAACATAAACATATATGTATATAGCACAGTGGTTCCTAATGTTTTGCAATGTGGGACCACTTACTAAACTGTCTTGCCACAGAACAACCATTGCTGCGCATCAAGCTTAAGTTTTAATAAGGTCAATAAAATACATAGGTTCTATTATCGCAAGCCCACCAGCGATAAAGGCGTGAAATTTAAAGGTCATTGGACTAGGCCAATAAGATCCTTTTTCCACTGACCTCAAAGTACAATAGGTAATTAATCAGTCAAACGGCCCGAGGGAATTTTACCGTCAGTACGAGCTTTGTCAGCAATCGCACATTAGGCATTATATTATGCATAGTTTGTAGATACGTAACTAGGCCAACTGACGTAAAATTATTAGTTTCAGTTTGAATTAAAAGGCATTCTCAAAACAGCAGCAGTTGGCTTTGGAATTATAAAACCACAATTCATATTACTGTTCACACACTTCACCATCACTAGTTTATTGAAGTGAGAGCCAATTTAAGAAGCCGTTTGGTTCTATTAGTAAAACAACGCGGTCCCAACAAGCTCACCTTCTGCAGAACGCCGTCAATGTACCAGTTGATGTCTTGCGGCGGCAGCGAGTAGTCTGTGCTACAGTTGAGGATGAGCTGTTCTCCCACCCGAGCCTGGCGAGGGGCTCCCGAGATCAACGGGGAGGAATCGGGCAGAGCTGACAAACAATCAACTTTTAAATATGCATCATCATTAATTAGCCAGTTAGGGAACCCACTGTTCAGTATAAGACTTCCTAATGGAAACTCTACTCAACTGCATACCCGTGCATCCCGCGTTGCGTATTTGTGTGCGTCTTTTATCGGCTGCAACAACTACACTGCCACAGTCTTAGGTTATGACTTTTGACTGCGGCAGTGTCAGTATGGCTGCAAGAAACCTCAAAAGAAACTTAGAAAGTGGCTTTTTATCGCCAGCGATCTTTGAGGTTTTAGTTTGCTTGACGAGTTTATTGTCTTTCAATTAAAGCCTATTGCAGAATACTTGTTTGTTATCCATAAATAAACTGACTCACCGACAACGGTCATATGCTTTGCCTGTCTTGCGATCTGGAACTTGGGTCCCTCAGTAGACACCTCACAGGTATACGCCGCGCGACTGGCTGCTGGCCGCGGCATCACTCGCACCACGCACCAGCCATCACCGGTGTCTTCACCTGATTCTTCAGGGATCGAACAGTCACCACTCTGGACCATGATGTCGGTCACATTGAATAGGTGAATCGGGGGCTGGAAAAAGGTAGAGGTTAGGTCTAAAATCACTTTTCGTGAATCACTTAACATTTTTGATCTTGCCACTAATGTCTTCTCCTATTATACGTTATTCGTCCTGGAGCTAACATTCTGTAATGGAGATCGCATCACGATGGCATCGCAACCGCTCTGAAGAGCGCAAAATGCCTTATTTGACAGTCAGTCTCCAAACAAAATAGGCGCCGCCGACAAGTCAAATATGGCATTTTGCGCCCTTCGGAACGGTCGCGATGCGATTGCGATGCAATCTCCAGTACAGAATTGGGCCCTTGTTATGCCAAACGAATGATTTTCAATAAGAGTGTTGAATATCTGTATTACTTGCAACCACGCTGTAGTGCGAGTTTACTCACTATATTCCCTAAACCGATATAACCTCTTAGTGGGAATATGTTTAAGATTAACTGTATCAGAGGGTAAAAAATTACAAATCATCTGTACCACGCGTTCGGCTGTGTGTGTCCGCCACTCCAGAATCCGATTGTATAGTCACTAGCAAAAACTTCTATCGTTTGCTGTGTAAATCATCTGATACCGATGCCTATATATGGCCTTATGATGATAAGGTTAGAAATATAAATACCTTCTGTTGAGGGTTGTATCTGAATATCTCGTGCATGTCCCGGTACCACTTGACGGAGTGCAGCCTCTGCTCGTCCATACTGAAGTGACAGCTAAGCTCGGCCGCGCGACGCGGGTCCGCGATTAGAGGAACCAGCAACCCGGTTATCTTGTGACCGGCGCATGATAATGCTGGGGAAGAAATCATTCGTGCAAAAATAATATAACATCAAACATAAACCTTCGTATTTCCTTAGTTGCAGCGATGGGCTAGCCCCCTGTCACGCAAAAAAAATGGACTATAGAATAAATGGCTAAACGTAGCCCAACTGTGCATCTGCCAGCCCATATGGAAAAAGGCGTGCTTCAAAGACTTCATATAAAAATATGTTTTTATGAAGTCTTTGTTTTCAACTCCCACGAAATAGAAAATCTTCGAGTAGGACCAAGGCAATATGAGTATGTATCGAAACTACGAGTGAGCGTTTCTAAGAAGCACTGTTTCAAAATACCGTTTACGTGCCAGGACCGCCAAACCCGTTTTTAAACCGGTCGGCCAGCAACTCTCGTCCGCACACCGACTGTTTTTACACCGACCTGTTGTGCACCGATCGATTTTGCTTTGATTTCGTTCGTCTCGTCGGCACCGACCAGTTTGAGTTACGAGCGGCAGTGCTGCCACAATCAATTTAAAAAAATTACACCGAGGTTAAAATATTAAAACGTCATTCAGACTTTTCAAATGAATACCATTATATGCCAATCCTATTAGCTAAATTGACTACATACTTGATCTCAATGCTTACTGTGGTGATTCATTGAGCATTCATTGCAATATACAGTATTATCTATCTTGTGTATATACTAGCTTGAGAAGTAGCGCCAATACTGGATGGCACTGCAGTGTTACTGAACGTAGAAAGACGGGCTATAGTCTTCACAAAATAAATGGCCCGGTGGCCCAAACTAAATTAAACCTTATTACGTTAGTGGCACAGACGCTGTCACCGGGCCTTTTATTTTGTGAAGACTGTAGGTAGGGGGAGCCACCAAATGGGTGATCTAAAACTAAAATCGCCTCTAAATAAAATGACGTGACATGCGACCTTTCTTTAGTCAACAAACGATGTTGAATGATCAAAAGCTTTGAATAGTTGCGGGTTTCGAATCAATGCTCAAAATCAAACAACATTGCATCAAACAAAACCAGTCCCCAACGAAAACGTTTTGAAAACCTGTGTTAATACCGGGCAAACTGGTTTCATTGAAATTGAAATAATTGAAAAATTATGAAACCAGTTGATTGAAAAATGATGAAACCCCTAATTGAAACTGGTGTTTCGCCTGTTCCCAGAATACTCCAGTCTTTTATTCGGCGGCCGCAACGAATGTTCGGGATGTTTCGGAAATTTTTGCCATCGCAGGTAAGATCGCAGCAGGGCAGATTATGTGCGCACTTTTCATCGTAAGCATAATAATAATTCTTTATTGCACAGAAAACACAATGGAAAAAATACAACGAACAATATGCAAAGGTGAGCTTATTTCTAAAAAGAAATTTCTTACAGCTAACCTGTGAGGAAAGGAAAAAATATTTATAGAGAGGTAGTCCTAGTGTACAATTAAGATTTAAAAGAAATAAATAAAGTCAATATACTATCAGATAAATCACAATACATCCTACACAGACTATAAAATAAATTAATAGAATACAATAAATACATAGATACACATACATACTATAAGATACCCACTATGCGGAAGAGAGGAGATGCTGTTTCAACTTTTTCTTAAAAGAGAACAAGGATGTGTAATCCCTAATAGCGCAAGGAAGTGCATTCCACAAACGTATTGCCCTTAACCTAAACGAGTGCTCATAAGCAACAGTGTTGTGCTGAGGAATCGACAAAAGTGACACCGTGTGAGATCTCCGAAGTCTATCCCCAGAGCAAAGAAACTCAAAATGTTCACGAAGATATGCGGGATAGCGCGGATTTCTCAAAATATTGAAGAGGAAGGAGAGAATGTGCATATCACGACGAAGTCGGATCGGGAGCATCGTTAATGGTTTATATCATAATGAAAGAGAGACAACTAATTTAGAATCTTGACTGCACTTTTGGCGCGCAATTGTGTTATTTGATTGATTTAAAGAAACTAAAAGTATGTAATCCAGGGTTTTCGTTAGTTTTAATTTCCTTTATAATGTATAAATTATTATTGTACTTTTTTATTTCTCCAGGCCCGTTACACTGGTGACGTCAAAATCTGCAAGCCTATTTTACTATATACTAGGTACTTTACGGCGTCGCGGTCGGCGCGACTAGGCACGCCCCAATATTATGATACTTGGTGAGACTCGAAGAATTTGGATCGACATTTTTTGCGGACTATCAACAGATGCACTAAACTCTAATTCAGATAATATTAGAAAAAGTCAATTAAAGGGCACAATGTTATTTAAGGATTAGAGGTATGCCTCACCTAGTAATATTATGAGTGCGCGCCTAGACGCGCCAACTCCGTAAAGTACCTATAATAAGCCACGTTCTTGCAGATTAGGGCATTATCAGGGTAAACCGAGCTATCTGCACTTTGGATGAACACATGATATTTTATATGTGCTGCACGAGCTCAGAGCAAAGTCACAGATTATCTGAATGAACCTAATCAAGTGCTAAATTTATATATACCTACTTATATATATATTGTTTGTATACCTTTTTATACTTTAGTTACCTTGTATAATTTGTGGATATTTTAGTGGGTAAGTGTACGGAAATAACAAAACCTTTCAATTAGTGATAAGATAATTGATTTACTTTATTTATTTTTTTAAAGAAGAAAAATCTCTGAGTTATACTATCTGATAATTTAACTTGGAACCTGTATTCGTAACGTCATTACGGCGCTGTAAGACAATTGCATCCCAGCGAGGTGTCAACTTAATTTTTCCTGGTAGGTACTTTAATGTATACTGGTACTAGGCTTGAATCCAATAGTATACCTATAAGAACACTACTGAATTCAACGAACTCTGTGATTCTGAAATTTAATTTGACGAATAGACAAGGAATTTTTTACTTAATAAGATGCGAAAAAGAGTAATATTCAATCAACTACACCCTACAACTACACAACGTACAAAGCACAGAATCTTCACTGCTGCCGAGAGTCCTGAGTCCTGTAAAAGCGTATATTACCGAAACATCGCATCGATAAAGCCGCTGGGAACATGCGGCGCATCGCGTACTTCGTATATACAATACTCGGTGGATCACGTCCAGACGCTTGTAAACCAGGTGCCGACTAGTATTGAAAAATACCTTATAACTGTTCTTATCTTGTAGATACGCTATATTTTTTGCAGAATTCTACAACAATTGGAACGTAATTCTACGAAGCATAAGATGAACAAATTATTTGATTTTATATTATGTCATTCGTGACATTTGTCATTGCATGACTGATTGAAATGGAATAATGGATGACGTGGTGAAGAGATTTATAATAAATATTGCGAAATCGTTGTCAGAAGACAGTGAAGATGATGAAGAAAGTGATTTTGATAAATGATAATGATTAAGTAAAACAACAAAGTGTGATGAGAGAGGAAAATATTTGTAAAAATCTTAAATTGAATAAAATATTTTAGACTTTGACTTTATTTTTATTAATCAAATAGAGACAACTTTGTCGTAACCCTGTATGTGTTTACTCAATCTTCCTAACTTTATAAACTCTTCCTTTATATCCGTTTTTCGTTTTACGGTTAGAAATTCAAATGTTGTTAACCTCTGCTTTTGATCGACCACTATTTGACTTTCTGTCTAGAGTTATCTTAAATAGAGTAAAGATACGAAATTAACCTACAATAGTACGACTCATCTTCAAGTTCATCACGACGGGTCATCATCCAGTTCCCTCATATACTAGTTGGTTAATATTGGATTACGTAGAAAACCCATATTTGACTAAGCCAGTAAAAATTAAGGTAATTTATTCTTCAAAACTCAAAATTCTTATATCAGTAGAGTTCTATTATTATTCTTGCTGTTTTTATCAGCTTAGTATCATTTATTTAATCTTATCTAACCGAACTTGTAAAATAAATTAGGTATACTATACGAAAATATTTTTTAAAGATTATTTTTACGCCTTTGCTGGCGTAGATACGGCGCCGTAACGCTGCGTAGCATTCTCGCAAGCTACCGCAGCATGTTCCAAATCAGACTTAATTGTTTTAACTCGTAGTTCAAACCTTCACAACCTTGTCGATCTACATTTACATAAAGGCACATCAATTGCTTCTGGCCCCACACTAGAATACCCTGTATCACGGGAACCAGAAACATCGACGTCACACATATAAACATCCAAAAACCTGGGGGTTTAAAAGTTATCAAAAAGTATTTTATGAGTAAAACAAAAAATTAAAGTCATGTAGTACCTTTCCGGCAAATGATCCCATTGAAGGAGCTTTCTTAGACTTACTCTTTTGGTTCCCATTTTCAGCTTTTGAGTAAATCTTAGGTATGGAGATTTAGACAGAAAGAAGCATTTTATTTCAGTTCAATTACATTCTTATTTTCCACCTGCTTATGACACTCGATATTCCGTATTTCCTATAGAGAATGTTTCGTACTGGGCTGGAAAATGTGCATTGCATTTTAATGTGTAATGTACTGAAGCCATAAAGAACTTTCCTCGTATGCAAATAGATATCATCACTTTTTCCTTCAACATCCGACTTCACGTGTTTTGTCACACTTGGCTTTTCTTTTTTATATGTAATATAATAAAATGTATATATCTTAAGTACACTCTTCAAAAGAAGAAGTATGGCATTAATCATCAGGAAAAGAAGAAGAAAATAAGTTACATATAAAAAAAAATTGCAGAAAATGAGAACTAACGACATAAAAACTCTGGAATCTTAAATTCTTATTATTATGTTTGGACCCCAACTATTATTTTTTACAACGTTAGATAATATTATATGTGTATGCTTTTAAAAGTAAAGCGATGTTTGATAAATATATATATACTTTTATCTAAACACGACGTCATCGTATCATAAACCCTTTTTATTGCGTACACAAACCGCTAAACCGCTAACCGCTAACTTGGTAAAAACTCATTTCTGAATATTTTTACATTATGGCTATAATGTATCAATATTTCGACATATTAGGACATTACAGTTTCGAACGCCGACGCCCGCCTGCGTGCCGCCCCTAATTTGTCTATGAAGTTAGTACTACTGAACAAGCTAAACAAGTGCAGAGCAATGATCAATGCCATAATGCCGGTCGAGCATGCGGTTTCTGAACACATCAAAGAGAGCTAATATGTGCAGATAAAATAGTGTAGGTAACTGTACATAATTAGGCATTAAAACTCTCGAGTGATATTATAATGAAACTCGCCTTCGATTCGTTTCATAAACCAATGCCCTCCATTATGTTCAGTCACATAAACTACTAATAGCTACGATCTGCAAAATGTATCTGCTAATTAACGTCGGATTACAAAAACTCGGCGTGAACATATGTTCTATTATTAACAGAGCATTGATGCGCGTCTTTTGAAAGCATTTTATAGTAAAATCCTCCAGTGGATATTGCCAGGAAATTCAAGACAATTTATTATATCCCAGCACTTTGCGGCGGATAGAAATAAATAATTTTAATAAATTTAATTTGGAACAAATTTACTCGATTCCCTTGAGATAAATGGTTCAATAATAAGAGCGTGCCAGTTACAATGGGTTCTCCCGCTCACATTCATTTGTCAGAGAGACATGTCAATCCTAGTGCTTAACTATTTGAGAATATGTCAAATAAAATCAAAAGTTATTTATTTCTGTAGATATTTATAAATATAATTGGTACATTTGTCTCTCTGCACATTGGACCACTGTCATTGTTTCGCTTCTCCCCTTTACTATGGAGGAGATTGGGCAAAAGTACCTTTGAGGCCATTGACCAAAATTAGGGCCTTAAACATGAGAAACCTTTAGATTAGAAGTTCGTGACGCTGTAGAATTGTGAAGTACATCTTGCAAGTATAATTATAAACCATAAGTATGTAAAGAGAAGGTCGACCTTGCGTGCTAGTTCGTCGAGCGAAGTCTATAGGGAGCTGCACATAATTAGCTTAAGTTTATCAAACCATTAGGAATTTAGGTCGGTGTCATGCGAATTTTGCTACTAAATTTATTCAATTTCGAATGACAAACTCCCATAGGAATAACTTCATTTATTCTTGAAATAGGCACAACATTATTGTCCATACCGTCGAGTCACTCAAACAAATTAATTTCTAACCTTTCGTTAAACTTTGATATTTGTCAACTTTTTTTTAGCTCTTGCATAAATTTTGATTTTTCTTTTATTAAAAAAATGACCAACTCTTGGCGTACGTTCACAACCAGTTGTGAAGGAACGGAGATCTTAATTTCATTTCTGGATCTTCTGAACCCTTAATATTCTTCAATTTGGTGATGTTTAGAACCTCTCGGTCAGCCAACTTGCATTGGCTATACAAAGTGTTATTGGGTTCGTGGTCCGTATGTCACAGCAACTTTATTCCGAAACTATCAAGACTACACAGTTGAACCGTACTACGTAGATGAATTCTGTAAATCGTTTTACGGTTTTCATACAAAACTTTAAAAAATAAAAATTAAGTTATCTCAATAAACACTTTCAAGAAAAATTGGTTTGAACAAAATAAAATGAGCAGTTTTTAAGATTTAAAACATTTATCAAAAATCGCAAATATAACTTTTTCATTGATACAAAAACTATTAAAAACAAAGTAATCATTTGCTGGTGAAGAATGATAGTAATACTTTGGCTAGTGGTATCAGCTATATGTAAAGTGAGTACCTTCCTAATTTCATTTATTTGGCCTTAAATCCAAATTTATTACAGAACCCTAAAGTAAAGTCTGACACGCATTTGGCCGTTTTTTATTTTGACTTAGTTAATAATCTTAATAAAAATATATGTCGAACGTATATTTAAAAATATGGTAAAAATTAAGAATCGTGCGGCAAAAATTTGAGGGGGGGAGTGGGTAGGGAGTGGTGGGGAGGGAGGGGAACCCCCCCCTGAGAAGTGGGGGGTGAGCAAACCCCCCGTTTTTTATATATTTTTTTGTTTTTGGTTATGTTGCCTAAATCATCCATAAAACCACATTTATTTAGTTATAGAGATACTTTATAGCATCTATCAAGTCTAGAAATGGATCCTATTTTTCCCTGCAAATTTAGAATCTCCTTAACTCCAGCTACTACGGGGCTACGGTGCTGCCCCCGCACTGCAGCACGATCACGCTCGCCTCCGCAGCCTCGGCTTGCGCCGCGGTCGCCTTCGACCCTCCAGGCCTCCGACTTATAAAAAACACAAGACTGCCTAGGAAGGTCTGCCTAGTAAGTGGGGTGCCCTGATCCAGATTTTCAAAATGAGGCAATAGATAGAGTCTTAGTCTGTGAATATTATCAAAAGGGGAACCCCAACCTAACTAACCGAACCTACCTATCGATTTTAACACGGTTTATTGAATCGAATCAACCAAAAAATCGGTTGGATATGTTTTTTAACGCACTCCTATAATGTCAAAGACGTCAATTAATTTAAAATTTATAAAACTTTGAAAGCTTAAATCCCAAAAAGTAAATGTGTGCTCGGAAAAAAATAACACCATTGGAATGCTGATAATTTCCTAATTTGACAGTCACATCTTATTATTAAATTCATGCCGCAGTATATATGACAAAAAATTATAAAACTTTGAAAGCTTAAATCTCAAAAACTAAAGAATAACACCATTGGAAAGCTGATAATTTTCTTAATTTAACAGTATATCTCTAATTATCAAATTCGTGCTGCACTATTCTAAAGCTTAGCCAAAAATATATTTTAACATTATTATTGGTATTTTTTAATTTCATTTACTGAGTCATAAAAAATGTTGGGTTCACGACCCAAATTACACCCTGGTAGGTAGTACACATTTCGTAATCAAACCCGAAATAAGCCCTTACTCGCTCACTATCTTTCGGCCCTAAAGGAAGATTAACAAGTGAGCTTAAATTAGACCTATTGTAAAAATAACTCACCACAAAGCATTAGTATCGCAAAACGTTTCATATTTACTTCAATTTACGCTTATTTACGGATAATCACATATTTACAAAATTTTGTTATCAATTTTATTTAACAGATTTTTATCAGTCAGATTGCATTTTGTATACACTTGCACATTTGAACCTTCACTTTAGAGTTTTAAACAATTAATACTACATTTAAATCCAAGCACACTTCACTTGTCCATTTTAGTTCGCGAACTAGTCGTCGTGTACGTTGCTACCGAAAGATCTCGTATTCTATTTTCAAATGACTCGGTGCACTAGACCGCCTTGTTCCGAGATTTCTCGACAAATGTCATCCATTCCCGAGCGCTCCATGGCATGTCATGCGCAGAAAGAACATCCCTTAAAGAGTCTTTAGGTGGATTAAGTTTTTTTCAATTTTGACACTAATTGATAATAGCAGATGAAATTGTAATGTGAAAAGTTTTGTTTTTGCTTTCAGTGTAATAGTAACAGCCCTGCTTCTACTTTAGTCGATTTCTCTTTGAAAGGTTTAAAGTTGCGTCGTAAATTTTTATTGAATGTTCAGTGGAAACTTGTGATTGCTTGCGATGATTGATGCCGCCGGGCGCGCCCATTTGGTTTCAGACAGATTTTGTGGCCATTTTTCTGTAATATTTTTTGGTAGATGTTCCAACATTATGTGCGCATATTATTACGAGTCTGTCAATTAGGACATGTCCTGTTGATGAAAGAGACAAACAGAAAAATATTAGGAAGCAAAATTCATAAAGAAAATATTCTATCTCTTCTTATTATAAAATGCCTTGACATTAGTTAGGATTGGTTAGGCTTGATCTTAATTATTACGGCGCCCTATGGAAATTATCGTGGAAAATATTATTGTATATCAAAGAAGGTCACGACCTACCATATAAAACGGTTGTACTTTAGGAAAACGGTTCAGCTTGTTTTTTTTCATAATTATTATAAAAAACAAGAATATTTTATTACTACCACATTTACTAGGGACAAACTGTTCAACTTAACTATAATAATTAACAATCAAACGATCCTACCCTGGCGTGATGTATGATCCCAATTATGCGAGTAAATCGAACGAAGATAACTACAGCAGGCTTAGCATACCACGCTCGAGAAAGGGCCTTGTCTATGCAATCATGTCAATTTCCCTTTCTAGCACGAGATATCTCGTCGCTAGCATGACGACCGCGACCGAGACGGAGACGACCAAGCCTTGTCTACATGGCTCCATTGCCGAGATGATTTCGGCCGAGATAGACACTATATTTGATATTTGCGATCGAGACATGTCTGGTAACCATGAAGGTGCAGCAAGGCCTCGAGAGCATAGATTCGAGAGGAAAAAATCTAATTTTGTTGGTATTTTTGTTGTGTTCTTGTTGTCGGAGGAACAGTTTAGACATATTTGATTTTCGTTTGTTGATTAAGCGTATTGATATAGAAGCGTCCGTGGCTTAGCGGTATTCGCACATCGGAAACAATCGTGTGGGTAGCAACATCTGGCTGAGACGGGTACTGGATGGGTGTACGTTTCTGTGGCATTTGTTTCGGGCACTTCCGTGTTTCGGATGACACGTTATACTGTAAGTCCCGGCTGCTATCGCTACTCGATAGTCGTTTAGGTGGTCAGAGGCCCTAATAGGGCAGCTTAGAACATCTCGACAGTCGGGTTGCCCACTAGCCTGACACCCCTTCATCAAACCGCACTGAGCCAGCATGGTTAAGTATGGCTCATTTTTACTCGTATCTGGGTAAAGGCCCGTGCCCCTTGGTGGGGACATTAATGGGGTACATGATTATTATTATTATTCGTAGATATAAGTATACTAAACTTAGTGCATGGGACTATTTATCAATTGTTTAGATGATAATATTCAGACTCCTTTTTTTATAAATTTATTTATTGGTTTTAGGAAAACCAACAGCTATAATAGATAAGACAATTTTCAGAAATTGCAGAGCAATCTTGCGAAGGGTATCATTAGCTTCGGTACAAAATAAATCTATGTCAAGCTCAAGGAGCAGGTGGTTAAAACTATCAACTGATCGTATAATAAAGGAATTAAGTCTTTAATTGGTTCTCACATACGGCGCACATAGCAAGGGTCTCTGTCTTAATTTAAAGCATCAATACGGAGCTACAACATAGATAATAGTTCCGGGCAGTCAATAGTGCCGTTGCCTATGTTCATGAGTCGATGAATGACATGAATTTTTATAATTAATTTCATTTACTTCTCTACGCTTCTCCAGTGGTAAGATCTGGTACCACCTACAACGGTCTTAGTAACCTGTAGACGATTTGTGGGCTTTATAGTCTAAGTATTTTAAAAACCTTTTTTGGATATTCTCAATACGGATTCTGTACACGTTATATTGGGTATTTTACATTCGGGATGCTTGCTTACATAGACGCACTAAAGTACTTTATTGATTTTAGTCCACGAAAACTGCTACAAGTTTGCAAAATGAAACCCAGCGACTTTGATGCTCTCGAAATAATTCCATCTAAAAGCTTGTCAAAAAGTAATTTCCAATCGTGCACGACTCCAAGATCTTTACTTTAGATAAAGCTTGATTTCGCAGGAAGTATTTCGAGTCAATAGTTATAGATTTACGGCTGTAAGCATAACAAAACATTAACATCTAACAGATTGCGATCATAATATTCCTGGAATCTATTTAGTTCAGCTTGAAAGTTATGCGAACCAGAAACACTGTTTATAGCTTTGAGAATTTTCATCAAGAAGGAAGGAAGTAATCTTTGACATCCGCAATAAATATGACAAATAAAAGAGGGCCCAATATGGGTCCCTGCGGGACACTAGACGGTATGGTTGTCCAGGAATAATGTACAACCACGCAAAACGACAGTTTGGCTGCGGTTATTTACATAAGATGTGAACCGTCGAATTATTGTGATATTATTTATGTGGTATAGTCTTTGTTTGTTTAAGTTTTATAGAGATTACAATATAGATATAGGTAGATAGGAAATATGGAAGTCGAATTTACCAAGGCCCAGTCGGACAATCTCCCGAAGATTGATTTGTTCATAGTTTCAGAGATTTTTAAAAACAATTCCAGTCAGCCCAATGCAGAGACACGAGGAGATAAAATGCAAAGGTAAGTAGATTTGCTTTCGCCTACAGTTGGTTCTTTAGTTTAGTGGATACTAAAGAACCAACTGTAGATGAAAGCAATAATAATAATAAGAATATCACCTTGGACACTATTTTACACACATTGATCTAGCCCCAAACTAGGATTCCCTGTATCTTGGGTACTAGACAACGATACACATACTTATACAGATAAATATTATACTTAGATAGATAAACAACCATAACTAGGGTACAAACATCCGTTCTCATCAAACAAATATTTGCCCCCACCGGGACTTGAACCCGTGACCCTTGGCCTCGAAGGCAGGGTCACTGCCAACACGGCCATTCGGGTCGTCAGTGTCAGCGTCAGTTAGTCGAAAGCAAGCAAGTTTAGTGGATACTAAGTACCTATTCATAGGCAGGTACTGAGGTTAATTACTTCGTTCTATCACGTTTTGATTAGGCTGGTAGGTATCTACTTCGTGTACCTCCAATGTTACTCGAACTATTTTGAATATAATTTCATGTTTTTCCCACCTTTAAACTATCCCACGTTTTATTATCTTAAAGGTAACAATATTTTTGTAAACAAATACTAAACTCGTGTCATACTTTTGTTCATATAGAGTCGTATCAAGGATATGTTTATTAAGATCTTTACAGCAGTATTAACTACTTTTAGTCATAAGGGGGCGTGAATCATCTCTCCTCATTAAACTACACCACTTTATTCACTTTTTGGGTCTTTTGGGACACAAAAAAATAATTTGTCCGGCGTAGCAACATTTGTTTTTTCGCAACATGGCACAATACAATATTTGTAAGACGAAATTGTCTATTTACGTGTACTATGGAGTCAACGCGCGGCAAGCCACTGATGTATAACGCGCGGTGGTGGCGGCGGCGGCCAACGCAAGTGTGGTGACTGATGACGTCATCATCGAATGCGACATGAAAATCACACTTACTTCGTAATATTTGGTCCAATTTCAATAATTGTTTCAGTGACATAATTGATTTTGATGCGACTTTAATTGTTTGTATTTAACTAAAATCCTCATTGATCCTCATCATTGAGTTTGCTAGCGAAACTCTTTAGCCATAAAAAGACTGCGAGCAACTCTAAGCATTTGATGTGATACTGCAATTCATCGGATTTCCAGCTACCTCAGGCTCGGTCGTCCCCGCACACGGACCCCCAGCCCATTCTAAAAGCGTCTGTATAGATCTCTTGTATATATCCTAGGCTTCTCACAGGGTTTGATGTTGTTGCGCTTCTCACAGGGTTTGATGTTGTTGCGATGTTAATTCGCCACCAGTTCAGGTCATCGAGTTTAATAATCGGTAAATGTATTTTGGCTTCGTTGTGTTGTTCTTAAACAACGCCAAATATTTTTCACGTTCTAATTTTTTTATCTAAATCCATCCATACTTAACGGCTGCACATGCAGCAGCAAGACTCCGATTTACTTCGAGAATTCGCTAATTGTGCACCGTGGTAAAGATGTGTAAAGATATAAATAATTAATCTCTTGAATTGAATACAAATTATAAGTATTTGCAGGTCTGTTGAGGCTTCAGTGAGCTTTTATCGTGTTTAATGATAAAGCCTAAATCTTGTAATACTCTCAATATTTCAATTACGTTCTCCGTACATGATTAATAATCGTCTGCGATACAAAATAATATATCGTCTAGTATATAACAGACTTATGTATGACCCTGACGTCTTTCATGACTATAGAAACACTCGCGGTGCTATTGATAGGCCGTACGGCTTTGCTGTATATTCATATGTAACACTGTTAAGTGAATTGCATGGTGTATACCGAAACTTAAGTATTTTCTGTCTCGTTAAGATATTGGTATTAATAGATAGGCCTCTCGAAGGTCTATTGTAGCCATATAGCCACCCAGTGGTATTAATTTTGAGGGTGTGCGGTGATCCACAATTTTAAAGTGGTTAAAATCACGTCCTGGTCGCGTCCCTGGCCCCGTGTAGGTTCCGGATCTTGTGTAAACGGATGGTCCTGAGACCTTCTGGGGTGATTAACCTCGTCTTCGTTATATTAACTGAATTGGATTTGATTAGAATACAAAAATTAAAATATTTTGGGAAATTACCTAAATTATCTTGCTGATAAATTCCTCAGGAAACGTGTATAGCTTACGTAGATTGCACGTATTTCCTGTGCTTTATGATGTCGAAGACTCATAGTCTAAGACTACGATCATGTTGTGTTATTTAGCATGGTAGAAAAACTACAGTCGTAGTACCTTTGTGTTTAGTTAAAGACTCGCAGTCAATTCCTAAATCATGCTATTGCACTTAGAAAACACTGTTTTCATCACAAGAAAAATAACGCCTGTAGACCGGAGATCGAATAGGAATCTACATTGTCTATTAACTTATATTTCTAACTTGCGACTTTTTTGTTGGTACCGCTCTAACTTATCAGCGGCATTACGTTTCGGTATGATTTTACTATAACGTAAATTGAAGACGCAAACGCGTGCGTTGATGCCGCGTACGAGAAAAGAATGAGGTAACACGGCGGCGGCGGGCTGTGATGTACCACACGGACTGAAATATCGTTTTCAAGAAGGGGACTACTTGCTTGATAAAATTATGAAGAATAAAGCTACGACACTATAATGACATACAAACATACTTGATAAATAAATATTTTATGGAAAAACATCCTAATATACACAGATATTGTCACTCTTTTATTAACCCCAGAAGAGGAGTAAGCAGATACAAAGAACCTCTGCCTACGTTCTGGGAATATACAACTCGCTTCCTCAAAGTGACAAAAACTTCTATATCTACTCATAAGTATTTTCATACGTGATTGTTGGTTTCGGCAATTACCGTCGCCAATTTACTTGTTTGAGGGAACATTGGGCGACCTCGTATGAAACTATCTTTTGAAAATAAGTCCACATACAACCGCGTCCTCGCTTCTAAACATGTAAATCTCTATCGCAGATAATTTGCATCACGTACAGACTCTGACAAGATGACAAGGGCATGAAAAACCTAACTGAAAGATAGGAAAGAACGCGCGTTCTTTCCTATCCTCTTCCTCTTGTGCGCGCGCACAAGAGGAAAAGGGGCTTAACAGTCTGAGTTAGAGGGCATGATAACCATTTGTTTCTGATTCCGTTTTTTCAATATATCATAAACAATGTATAAGTAACATTTTCGGGTATTTTTAGAGGTAAACTATTGTAATGATACCCAATTTACGTTGTTTTTTCACTCCTCACTATAATATGGCAAAAGACTTACGAGGACAAAAATTATCCTAAGCGAAATCAGCTGCTCGGCTCTGCTGATCCGCTTCGGATCAAGAAAAGGAAAGATTTCGACAAAACATTCCAGCAGCATTAAGGGAATATACATCACAAACAAATAGAGAAAAGAAACTTCACTAACGGCGAGTTAGCTAATGCACTGGGTACAGAGTGGATTATTTCATTTCCGTCATTTTCCTTGGAATATAGGTTTAATGTAACTTCTAAAGGTTTAGTCATATTTTGTGATTGCATTGCAATATACGACAGATTTATTGAACATAGACAAAAACCCCTATTAAAGTAAGCAGACGTCTGGATAAAGGGACTATAAAATCTGACGAATTCATTTCAACCATTTCACTTCTCTGCTGGCTGAAGAAAAAAGACATAAATAAAGGGAAATTTTATATTGTTCCTCCACAAATGCCTGTCTACGATAGGTGACGTGTGTCAATAAAAGGGTGGTTACTACAACATCCGCTTAGGAACTTCAGCTGATCATAATCAAAATCTAATTTTCTTTTACAATGTTATGAATGAAAATTATACGTGCGAAACAACTCACGCAGTCACGATTCACGATAAACAAAATTCATTTAAAACATATAAATCTTTTACACATAGAAAAATATGGATAAATAGTCCCTCGACATTTTTAAACAGCTTGCTCGTGAAAGGCTTTATGTACCATTTGATTTTCCCTCAGGTTACAGGGATTTAGATGCCAATATTCATAAATGGTAAAATGGCGCTGGTTCGGCCACGTCTGTCGCATACTTCCAGACAGAGGGGCGAACATCGTCATTGACTGGGTGCCACAAGATGGGCGCTGGGAAGTTGACAACCCGACTCGGCTATTCGGATAGCCGAGTCGGCAGCGACCCTGCCTACAAAGCCAAGGGTCCCGGGTTCGAGTCCCGGTGAATATTTGTTTGATGAGAACGGATGTTTGTACCCTAGTCATGGTTGTTTATCTATCTAAGTATAATATTTATCTATATAAGTATGTGTATCATTGTCTAGTACCCAAGATACAGGGAATCCTAGTTTGGGGCTGGATCAATGTGTGTGAATAGTGTCCAAGGTATTATTATTAAGTGTATGGCGGCGGGATATATGGATGGCGGGACTACCTGGAAAAGTTTCTGCCAAGGTGGACGGATCTAGCCTAAGATAGGGAATTGTGGTTGCAAAATAACATGGGGAAGCCTTTGCCCAGCAGTGGGACTCTTAAAATATAAAAAAAAACATAAAAGTCGTTACTGGGATTCCGCTCAGTACAACGTGACACAGCGGACACTGAGTGGGGGTTCTGCAGTTCTGCTCCCAATATGTATTTGCTATACCACAGTTACTTTCATAGTTACACAACGCGCTTCACACGTCGATGAGAACCCTAAAGACCCTATTGGGAGTCAATATAGTCCCGTGACTGACGGACGGACGGAAGTCCGTACAGAAAGCGAAGAGATAGTTATGCGCCTATTTGAAAAAAAAATCAAGAATAAGGTTTCTACTTTGGGTTCGGAACCCTAAAAAAAGTAACAAGCTTGATGGTACACGGGGGATTTCGCCACATCATCACTCGGTCGGTTGTTGATCTGATTTGCCGGTAATAAAACCCGAAATTACAATCGATGCGATTTTCAGTTGCCGATATTTTTATATTTTCTGGGCTTCACGATGGCCCATATTTTTTTTTAAATGGTAGTATGACAAGATATTTTATGTACAAAGGTGATACCTACCCTATAAGGCACGTCTTGCTACAAAAGACAGCATTTGATGTCCTGAAATACTTTTTATTGACTGAATAAAGTGGCAAGGATTTCGTTGTTGCTATAATAAAACCAAGTTGGTAATAAAAGTTAATGCTCATACAGACTCGTAATCATTCGCCTTTTACGACTAGGAAAATCGCGATATAAATCATTAGGGAATTGATATCACTTTACTAAAATAAATGACATCCATGGTTTCGCAATTTCATATTTTTAATGCACACTTTAGCTTAACATAAAGTCATGCTTTTTCTTTTAGCGTACTGACCATAAATAGAAGTGTATATGACCAATTCAATTCATTAGCCTGTTCAGATACTTAAATGTTCGTAAGATTTTTACTTTATTAACATAGGTTGTCGTGTAGCGACAAGAACCTAAACAGAACCTAACAAGAAACAACAACCAGGATAAAATTTAGAGATGATAGTTTATTATGCTTATTTACAGTGACTATTTATATAAAAAATGAAAGGAAGATGAGGATGAATGAGGTGAGACAGTTTTTTTTAAAAATACAGGTATCGAAATAAAAAAAGGAAGCGGAGGACACGGAGAGTAGGAGGCAGAAGAAGTATCAGCCGTCTGGCGAACCGGTCAGTAGAGGCGGGCAACACGGTAAGTAGCTGCAGTAGGCAGGAGGCGTAGCAGCCTTACTCCAGTAGAGGCAGTAGGCAGGTGAAGCACCAGCCGTCTGGCGAGCCGGTCGGTAGAGGCAGGCAACACGGTGGGCAACAGTAGGCAGGAGGCGTAGCAACCGTCTGGCGAGCCGTTCAGCAGAGGCAGGCCACAGAATAAGTAGGCAGCAGTAGGCAGGAGACGTAGCAACAGAGGCTCGCAGGATCCCGGGGCAGTGCGGCCCCGGGATAAGGCCTTTAGTTGATGCTTCTTGTTCAAAAGCTGAAGTGAGACTCCCGACTTTCAGAAATGTACCGCTCTTATACCCTTTTTCTAAAAATTAGAGTTCTAAAAATTATTTAAATTAAAAGCAATTTTTGTGAATGGCCAAGAGGGAAAAAGTATTTTTGTAAAAGTATTGAAGTAAACATATCAGACCGCTAACGAGTTTGAATGGACATTGCCATGACAACCAGATAAACAACAACATCGCAATATGTCAGATTTTGGTTTCAGGCTCGTAATAGAGAAAACAACAAGATCACATAGCCAAAATTACATAACAGCGATAGATAAAAAGGTAGCGCACCAGCGCGCACGAAGCCCGAGATTGCAGAGTTTCGGAGAAAGCCAAATACAAGGTCACCAAAGGTAAACCCCTCCGACATCGATTTAACAGTGCTGATAGTATGAAAATACGAAGTGAAAATGATTTGTTATTGTGTTCTTATGGTTTAAAACGTTACAGGGTCCTATGAAAAAAAAGGTTATACGAAACATCCAGAGATATATGAGATGAATGCAGCCCATCAACGCAGACTGGAAAATGGCATGTAAGTAGCATAACACTACAAGGTCTCTCTAAAATCTGCTATAATTTTTCACAATTTCATCTATATCCAAAGCGTGGTGAAAATCGAGTATTCGATTCAAGAGAAAATATTTCCTACTCCAGTACATTAAGGAACTATCCTGAAGTGTAACAACAAAACAAGGAAACGATACATTTGAGTCCAGGCTACAGCCAGCCGATAAAGTAAGTTATATGTTATCCCGTAAAAAAAAATCGTATGGGTTATACCCATTCGCCCCGTCTATTGACCAAAAATATTCCTAATTTCATGTTTTGTTTTATTTAAATGCTCATACAATAGGCTTTGTGAAATAGTCACAACAGAGGACCGATCTTGTGTTCAGCGGGCGTCCCACCTCATCATCTTTCATCTATCTTCCCATTATAAATGTTTTGCTGAATCGGTCACATAAAAGTATGTCATTATTATAAAGGCTGGAGAAATATCCACCGTCTGGTCTCAAGGAGTTGAATTTACAGATTGAGGTTTTGGAGTCAGGTTTATTCCTGGCCAAAGGTTATCCTTTATATGTACTAGGCCGGAGGGCATCCTTTTCCGAAGCTACAGGGAAGTGAAACCTAAGAAGAAAATCCCTAGCTAGGCTAGATAATATGTTGTGTTTATTTAATCAATTATGTATCTTTAGTCATAAGGCATGTATAGATATGGGTTTTTATAACCTGAAATGAAGTATATTGTTATTATTATTAATATTTAAAGATAAGTTTCTATGAGTTGCATTTAGGAAATTTTGTTTGGATTTAAGTGGATTGCGTTGGGAATAATCCGAACGAGCGATATGATGGAGAGTGTGCCATGTCGTGTCGCTAGCGTGAAATATATTTTTCGTAATCTCGTTTGCATTGACATAGCAATCCATCTGCGAAGGTACTAACACGAAAGTCGACACATTTACCATCTAATTTGTTGTGATCCCTCGTGAGTGTCGGTGATCAATTTGTTCACGTCATTTTCTGTCCGCAAGATGATTTTAATATGTATTCCATAATGACAATATCAATTATCTTTATTGCACTATAAATAATAGTTTAAAATACATGAACACTTCTACGCAAGGGCAAACTTATCTGAAAAATAATTTAGTAATCAAATATTATACAATAATAATAGATTACTTTATCTTTCAAAGATTTTTCTAAAATCTATTTCTTAGCCCTCTGCCGAAAAAAAATACTGAAACTTCGACATTTGATACATGGCGCGTCCACACTGAACGATATAGATAGATATAGATATATATATATATATAGAAAGAAAGATTTGGTTTTACGAGAATGGCGTGCACATATACTGCTTATACAAGACTAAAGATTGAGATGATCAACTAACGCGTTAGTCTATCAACTAACGGTTTTGACTATCTTACGGTGATATATATATATAAGTAATTATCGTTTGGGGTTACTGCTAGCAATGGAGTTACTTCTAGCCATGGTGTGACTACTAGCCATGAGGTTACTACTAGCCACTGTTCGTTTGGGTTCATATTTATATACCTGACAGCTCTTATTATTATTTCTAAAGAGTTATATTTGTTTTGTATGCTTTGCATTAATAAATCATATCAATTAAACAAGGTAGGTATAATTAAACAATTAGTAAATAATTGTCGACCTCTGTGGCGCTGCGGTTGTGTCTCTGCATACCATGGGGGAGGTCCCGAGTTCGAATCCCGGCTGGGGATTTATAAAAAAAAAACAGGTCTTGGATGTTAATATGTCTATGATGTCGCTATTTCTGGTTCCCACAACACAGGGTATTCTAATGTGGGGTCGGTAGCAATGTATGTGCCTGTATATAAATGTTAAAAAATGTACAATAGTGAAAATGTTATATCAGCTGCTAAATTAAAAGATATGGCATGTGAAGTTGCTAAGCTAACTGTTAAATACACGTGACATTGCTAAGATAACTGTTACAAAATATTTAGTGACAAACGCCCTCACTTTTATCGCAGGTCAAGCTTTAGCCGAATAAATTGTTTATTATTTTAAAGTCGTTTGCTACGCTTCGGGATATCAATAATATGCTTTTCAAATCTCTCATCTTACATCACATCCCTAAATAAATAACATATAATTATACATGAATACATGAACGTTTATTTGTTGAATGTGGGTATATAGAGTTGTTAATGACAAAGATATAGTTCACCACACTCTACCCTAAGGGCGTACAAATATTAAATTAAATTAGAATACATATGAAATGTTACAATAAAAATATACAAAAATGTTACACAGTTTCTATTAATAGCTAACTTTTTACTGCCCGTTTAGGAATTCCTGTACGCTATAATAGGCTTTCTTTAGCAAATGTTTTTCAAACTTGATTTAAATAAATTGAAGTTTTCTATGGCTCTAATGTATATTGGCAGATTATTATAAATTTTTGGTGTCATACCAGACACACTTTTTTGAAAAAGAGCGGTTGAGTGCCGCGGCATGCTATAATATTGTTGCACTGTACGGGTATGTATGTTCAAAATACGCTAATAATAAATTCTAAATATAATCCAAAATACTACAACAGATAGGTCAGGATATCACGACACGGCTGTATTTAGTTGAGTGTAGGAAGTGTTTGCCTGACAGTCCCGCTTGCTTAATCATGATTGACATGGTTAAATATTTAAGAGGTTACCTTCCGCTAACGAGATGCCGTCTTGAATACCCGACGGTTTAAACCGCTTTCACTGTCCAGAATTTTGAATTAACATAACGTTTTCTGTTTTACTCTCAAAGAGACTAGTAACCGGCAGTACCGAATGTATATCGGGTTTCAACATTAGAAAGATCCATTGACGATGAATCTGTAAAAAATTTAAATCAGTCATCGAATCAATTTATTAATGCCGTTGTTATATGTGTCAAGCAATGGTGAGTTATACTTTACCGTTTGCGTATTGTGTTAAATTATTTCAAAAGTCCATAGACACATAGTACGTTGACACAAGGGCCATGTACGTTATGTTTCACATGAGTTTATTTATAAAAATGTCATGCATATAAGAGTGCACAAAGCTTCCAGCAAAGTCAGAGCTAGGGGGAATGTACACAATGTGAGCATTGCGTCTGATTCTCGCCTGTTTTCAAAGAAACGAACTGTTTACCCTGTACAAAATTGCTGCTTCATTTTGTACGTGATATAGAATGTTCGATGTAGCAAGTTACCTTCCTTGGGGTACCTACAAGTCAACAGGATTTTTTTTTCATTTATCTTCCATTTAATCTGAGAAATAAAAACAAATATCTGAGACTTATATTTCCCACTATTTTTTTGTAAATGAGGCAATGTGTGACAATTTGTAGTTCTTAGAAATTGAAACGCGACTTTCATGCGTTTCGACTCTAAAAACGGAGAGGTTTTTATACAAGACGCTAGACGTTAATTTGTATTAAACTCAAAAATGACTTGCCAGAAGACAGGGCCGTATCAAGGAAGCATTAAATATTGTACGGACTTGAGCGCGGCCAACGGCCAGTACAATTTGTTAAAACCTGTCCCCAAAATTTAATCATCATTAGTCATAAGCTACGTGCGGCACATACAGGATAATATTGACGTACGGTCGGTCTCACCTCACTATCACTCAAGTTTGATAGAGTAATTTATTTCTGTTTTGAAATTGTTCTACCTCACCGAGGCAATGACCGTTGGCATGAGTGTTGCAACTGCTAGGCTTGTATATTTTAGGTATTTCCATAGCAGTATGTCCTATGGCATACTACTATGGGGACAGTCTGCTGAAATTGCAGAAGAGAGCGATCCGATTTATTTATAGGCTATGTAATAGAGAGTCTCTGAGAGATTTCTTCAAAGAAACCAACATCCTAATAGCTGCAAGTCAATATATATATATATATATATATATACATAGTCAGGTCATAAGTTCTGTCACACAATAAAAACTTTTGAATTTAGAACGCTGGCCACAAAAAAGTTTATTGAATTCGAATTTCGAATTTTTCATGAAAATAAAAATGTGTACTTTTTAGAATTTTCCTCATTTTTAAATATGGAGTGGACACTTAAAGAAGACCGTGTCGCAGTTATTGCGTTGCATCGTTGCGGTTACGCGCCAATTCAGATTTTCGACTTACTGAAAAATTTGAATATAACCAAAAGATTCGTTTATCGTACCATAAAACGATACAATGAAGACTGTAGTGTAGATGACAGGTCAAGAAGTGGTCGCACTCGCTCTGTTAGGACTCCAGCAGTGATAAAAGCTGTGAAGGCGCGAATTCAAAGAAATCCCATACGTAAGCAGAAACTGTTGGCCCTTCAGATGGGATTAAGCAGGACCACGGTGAAAAGGGTGTTAAATGAAGACGTAGGGCTTAGGGCATATCGAAGAAAAACAGGACATCGTTTTGATGCTCGTTTAATGGACCTGAGACTGAAGAGATGCCGCGCTTTGTTGAAGCGGTACGCGGGAAAAAAGCATCGGGAAATTCTTTTTTCGGATGAAAAAATTTTCACCGTGGAAGAGAGCTACAACAAACAAAATGATAAGGTGTACGCACACAGCAGTGAAGAAGCCAGAAACCGTATTCCGCGTGTCCAACGAGGTCATTTTCCATCCTCGCTCATGGTTTGGTTGGGAGTCTCTTATTGGGGCTTAACTGAGGTACATTTTTGTGAGAAAGCCGTAAAAACGAATGCAGTTGTGTATCAAAATACAGTCCTCAAGAACCTTGTGGAACCTGTTTCTCATACCATGTTAAATAACAGGCACTGGGTATTCCAACAAGATTCTGCGCCAGCTCATAGAGCGAAAAGCACACAAGACTGTCTGGCGGCGCGTGAAATCGACTTCATCCGGCACGAAGACTGGCCCTCCTCCAGTCCAGATTTGAGTCCGTTAGATTACAAGATATGGCAACACTTGGAGGAAAAGGCCTGATCAAAGCCTCATCCTGATTTGGAGTCACTCAAGGCATCCTTGATTAAGGCAGCCGCCGATATTGACATGGACCTCGTTCGTGCTGCGATAGACGACTGGCCGCGCAGAATAAAGGCCTGTATTCAAAATCGCGGGGGTCATTTTGAATAAACTTTATTACCATAAGAATCTATGTTTTATTAAGTTCATTTTGCTATATAAATGTTTACATAAATAATAAACATGTCTAAATAATTTCATATTGCACATGTGACAGAACTTATGACCTGACTATGTATATGAAAACATAATGTATGTGAAGAAAAATATCAGTAGCTTTAAAACCACTGATAGCCGCCACAATGTGCAACCTAGAGATAAACATAAACTTTCTTTTCCAATGTTCAGACCCACAAAAGTAAGTAGTTCTTTTATGGGACACTGTATACGCTTCTACAATAAAATTTCGCAAGAAATACAAACTTAACTGAAGCTCGATTAAAAAAATGTAATAAAGCACACTTTGTGCACAAATCCCTACTACAAAATTAATGACTTTTTACAAGTCAAAAGTCAAAGTCAAATTCAAAGTACTTTATTACTGCAGATATTTACATATACTTAGCAAACGTCATTTTTTGCCTTTTCTCTACATTGGACCACTGTGGGAGAAGAAGGGCGTAGAAATTCCCACAGATTGATTTTTTGATCTCTTTTAAAAATAGGTTGTGCTTAACTAATACAATTATGTATTTTTTTATATAATAAGCAGGCAATAATAAATAATTACAAAATTATTAACACCGAGGTCTGTGTTGAGCTAGATCAATCCCATACAGTCCTGTCATTTAAGTAATCTCGACACCAACATCTGGCATTAAACCAGTTCATTGCACCCTAATAATTAGGCATCTACTTAATGTTTTATTGCGCTTGCTTGATTATGCTATGACGTTCATTAAGTCTCATTTTAATCACGCTTTTATTAGCTTCACCTGTATGTTTGTTTGTAGTAACCGACTCTTTTAGACTCGATTTTGACCCACTTTAAACGGACAGATTCAATTCAAACTTTGTACACTTATCAAGAATCAGCGACAATGTAATAATTTCATAAGTTTATCTCATTATCCTGATTAGGATCGCCTGGATTAATTAATTTCTCGTATTTGGGGGATTGACAAAACAGTCTACTTACTTTCCGGCTCGCGCACTCGAACTAAAAAATGAAAAATAAATATAGTTTGAAAAAAATAAAAAACACGCTTTTAAAGCACTTCGAACTAAAAAGTTAAAATAATTTTTAATATAAGCTTAAAACCATAATGAATAAAAAATACTATTAATATTGTGAAAAAAAAAGCGTCGGGCGTTTTTTCCATATTTTTCGTACATCGAGCGCCTGACGCTTTTTGTTTCACAATAATAATAGTATTTTTTATTCATAATTGTTTTAAGGTTATATTAAAAATTATTTTTAACTTTTTAGTTCGAAGTGCTTTAAAAGCGTGTTTTTTTAAACTATATTTATTTTTTTGTGCTATTGTGAATAAAAATCTTTGAACTGAACTGTTACCAAATACTTTGAGTATTTACTCAACAAGGAGGTACCGCTACCTAAAATAAATAAATTGAAACAATATTCCTAAAATATTTTTAAAGTAAAATAACGGCCTACCATATATTCTCTTAATACACTCGCCGCAAAAACAATTTGCCTTTTTAGAGATTTTTTTTAAAGACATATATTTGTAGTTAACTGTTTCCCATTACTAAAGATGAATATGTATATTACTCAAACAAAGCTAGTAATGTGCTCATTATTTTGACAACCTTCTTTGAGCAAGGTCGACATTGCCGCGCTACCTGGAGGAGCCAGAAAAGGTGCCGGCAATTTCCTGAGAAAATCCATTACTGTCGTGTTTTAGCGACCGGCAATTTCCTGTCAAATTCCATGATAGTTTCGTAAATGGTAAAAAAAAGGTAGCGCAAAAAGGCTTTATTCAGAATTTGGTTATGTGTGACAAAAAAAAGAGCAGGAGATCTTCTCACTAAAAAAGGTAGGTAAATGTGACAAAAAAAACTCACTCTCAATTTTATAATAAGCTGGTTTTATTTAATTACTCGCGTTATTTGAGTAAAGTACTATACAAGCATTGGTCCGCAGTGACTGCACTGCTGGCCACACTATGAAGGCCTCGAGCTTAGCTTAGCTACGCTCTCGGCCTATAAGCTTGGTCACCATTGCAGCCTTTGATGTCCGCGCTATAAAAGCCTCGACCTTCGGTCTCGGCATTTAGTCCAGCTTGTCCGTCAAAAGCTGAAAAGCTGATCGCGCTGTGTAGGCCATGAGCTGCGCCATGCTGCGCTTTTTGCCACCAACAGTGCGACCAGCAATGTAGTCATTACATACCGCGACAGTAATGCACTATAACACTTTCGCTGTATTTCATATTGCGGGAGGTTTTTCATGAAAATAACAACAATGGCTTCCAAAATTACAATATCTGCAGTCCTTCGCCTTAAACTTGATCATTTAAATAAGGATGTTGAATAAAAAGCGATCGCATATGCTGTGTTATATTGTTCAGTTCCCTTGTTTATTTTTATCTTTATTATGAATTAAAATTTATTGTATGACGCGAAATTATCGACTATATTTGAAAGACGATAATTTGGCAATTCGCAGGAGCAGGAAATTTAAACACGTCTCTTGTATGGGAAGCCCTTTAATATATAATAATAATAATAATAACAACTTGGACTTTATTTACACATATTGATCTAGCCCCAAGCTAGGATTTCCTGTATCTTGGGTACTAGACAACGATACACAACTTAGATAGATAAATATTATACTTAGATAGATAAACAACCATGACTAGGGTACAAGCATCCGTTCTCATCATTTTCCAGAGGCAATTTTAAGGGTTGGTACATGTTATTAATGACGTGCATAAGACATAGTGCGTGATGAATATAAATATACCTTATCTGTGACGGTCGTCAACTTATCTTAACATTACGTGAAAATATGACTAACATAGTCGACCGGCACAGATACTCCCCCCTTTAGGGAAAAAAAAATGAATGTACTTATAACAATGAAAAAAATCTAAGTTAGATACCATAACAAACTTATATCAACTGCAATAATAACTAGTAGTATTTTAATAAACATAAATCAGATAGTAATTGTGCATACTTGAACTTAATCTAAAGGTAAATCTTACATGAATTAGAAAAATAAAGGAACTACGGTTATGTGAATTCTACATAAGTTTAAAGAATTACTTAATATTTACCTTCAGGCAAGTCTTGTGTCTGGCCGCACACTACATAAAATAAACTAAAAACTGGAAAACAGAAAAACACTAGGAAAATGGGGCTTCGCGGTAAGTAAACTAACCTAACCTATAACCTGGAAAAGATCCGCAGGAGAGTCGTCTGATGCTGCAGCCGCCCATGTTTTCAGGAATCGGTGAGTCAATTTGCATCGCACTGTTATGACGCGCTGCGTCAGAAGGTTTTTAAAAAAAACTATTAAAACTTTATTGACGATAATTAGTTTTATTAGAATTAATATATTGTGAATTTAACACAAATTCCGTGATAATTAAACTTAGAAATACTTTATAAAGGGAAAGGTCTTAACCCTCAGAGTGACCAACGTAGACTGCCTGCCATTAGCAACGAGTAAAAGAGTCTGGAATAGAATTTGATGACGGATAGAAATAAAGGTATTGTCAGCCAGAAGGGTAGCTAAGACAGGGTATAACAGCCCTCCGAAAAAGAGTAAACTTAGGGGTGGAAGAGTAAGTTTACGAAGAATTAGCACAAAATTAATTGATTCTGAGACGCGGTAATGGAATGGGGTCTTGATCATTATTAGAATCAGAAGTCTCTGTTTCAGGGGCTGTTGTTATTCTGAATGATTTGATTGAAATTGGGTTAAAACGTTTCCCATTACAAAAATAGTAAATAATGAAAATTAAAAATAGAAGTAACACAATAACAGTAATGATTGGAAAACTAGCATGGTTGGAAACAATGTTATAATTATCCAAAAGTGAATCTAATTTCTTAATAGTTTCTTTAGAGGAGTCTTCATAATTTTGAAAGTATTCGAGGTTTATATTAGAAATATTCATGACGGGTACATGAATTTTAGTTTTTTGAAAAGTATTAATATTACAACAACTATCATTAATCAGATTAAAATCTGAACTAATCCTACTTACATTTACTACAATGTCAGATCGGGAAAATAGTTTAATGTTTTTGCAGAAGGCAATGCACTGTGGTTGCATGTTAAGTACACCTGTACCGGATATTGTGAGTTCTCTGACATAGGACTCACAGTCAAGGGTTATCTTAGTTAATTCGGATTGAACAAAAATCCATTTGTTGTGGTTAATATTTTGCCAAATATCTATTTTACCATTCAAAAATTTAGTTTTGCACTGGGGTGGAAGTGTTTTAACAACCTTAGTAATTATTTCTATTTCACATATCGGGTCTACAACTGTCGAGGATGAACTAGGTAAGTCACATATGTAGGTGTGTTTTAAAGCATGTTTACAAATATTAAGGTCTTCAAAACTACAATAGTTCGATTTGTCTTTGCTGAGTGCAATGTATGGTTTTGTAGGAATTATCATAGCATAGCTATCTGGCTTTTCTGTGTCATGTGGTATCGGGACCGGAATGGTTTTATAAAAATCAAACTCGATGTGATAAACAAGAGGTATCCTTAAAACAAATATCAACTTAGAATCTAAAATATATGACACTAATTCTGACAAATTAGTGATAACATGAATATTACTTAAATCTAAAGGAGTCGGAAACTCTCTTAACTTAGGTAAGTACTTAATACTAGACACAAGATCATTGTACAATTCAGTCGGAGTGATAACCGCAGAATGAAGGGTGTTTGTTTTTGAGAACAAAATAGAGTTAGTGATATCCTCCAATTGAAAGGTCAGAGTCAATAGATTGGCATTAAGGACATTAAAAACATTAGTTAACTTATTTTTAAACTGCATAGAATGTGTTTCATCCGTAACATTCCTCAGAGATGAAACTAGTGTATCAACAGCGTCATTCAGACGACCTTCATTTTGTGCAATAAAATGAATGGTTTCATTGACTTTTGAAATTGCTGCTGTGGACATAATGATGTTTTGCTTCAATAAAGAGGTCAATTGTTTATCGTTATTTTGTAAGTTCTGAATAGCGTCGTTATACTTATTCGCATCATTGTCGTCCATCGTGCCAAAAACGTGTTTCAGAATAGTGCCTACTCCTGAGAACCAAGCGGATCTTTTAGATCTCGTAGGAATGAAGTGAGATATAGAGTTATAGTCTCTCACAACACCATCGTATAGAGCCTTAAGAGGTTGGATGATATTGTGACATTCTACATCTTCCAAAGCGTCACTTTGTTGACACAAATATCGAGCTGTTCCGAAAACGCCATTGATGTTGTCTATGTGAGGCTTAATGTATTTAATGTCTATAGGGATGACAACGTGCAGGTAGTCATTTATGAGTTTCATTGTACCGACCGGATCGAAGTAAAGTCCAGGGCTCTTGTGCAGGGGTTCAATGAAATCTTCAGTAGGCATCGCTATGATTGAGAGCGGCATTATCAGCCTGAAAATAAGTGATTTAGAGTGAGGCCAATTTTACTTCATCATAGTGATGTTTTATGTATTTACGATTGATTAGGAGGGATAAGGTATTGTTACCATGTATTTTCACTACTTTATAAGGGCCTTTCCAAATCGGTGATAAGGCTTTTCTGAGACGTAGGTGGTTCTTTAGATAGACCAAGTCACCTACTTTGTATTGAATAGGACGAGTTCGGTTGTCATAATATGATTTAGAGTTTTCTTTAGACCTGAGCATATTTTCTATGGCTTTTTGTCTGGAATGTTGTAATCTGTGTTGTAGCATTTTCACATATTCTGGGTATGACGCATCAGGTGGAGTACTGTATATGGAATCTGGAAGATGTGGTTTGTGAGCGAATAACAATTCGTAAGGAGTGTAATTCGTAGTGCAGTGTATGCTGGTGTTGTATGACAGCATTGCAGTGTAAACATAACGAGGCCAGTTATCTTGATGTTTGTTAATGAAAGATTTGAGATATTCTTTCAAGGTGGAATGGCTTCGTTCAAGTGCACCTTGGGTCTGAGGGTGGTAGGGAGAGGACCATAGTTGTTTTATTTTCAGGAAATCACATGTTTTCCTGAACAAGTCAGCTGTGAAATTAGTGCCCTGATCTGTCAGAATGGTCTTGGGTATTCCAAATAAGGAGATGAAGTGGATGAGACAATCGCTTGATTCTTCAGCAGTTGTGCTGCGGATTGGGTAAGCAACAGAAAATTTCGTGAGGTCGTCTTGAATGGTAAGGATGAATCTGAGTTTAGCAGTGCCAGACTCTGGTAATGGTCCGACAATGTCCAATGCTACACGTTGAAAGGGAGATGTCGATGTAGATGTGATTTGCATAGGAGCTCTATTGGTTTTCCTAAGGGCTTTGTTTTGTTGACAAGATGTACATTGCTTCACATAGTTCTCAACGTCACTGCGCATGCCTTTCCAAAAATATTTTTCTTGGATTCTTTTCAGCATTCTGACAGCACCTAAGTGTCCGACAACAGGTAAATCGTGATTCTCTTGGAGAATTTTGTTAATTTCGCTCAAAGATGGGTACATGATAGTATTGTGGTAGATATTGACAACAATATTGGTGTTATGGAATAGATAGTTTAGTATGTTGTATATCTTGATAAAGGAGTGTTTGTCGAATGGGTTTCTAAAATCGGATATACCAATTTCAGTTGTTTCGGTGGATTGTATTAGTAGTTCATTCCTAACTGCTTTGAGAGTGTTAAAGATTTCAGGATATGAACATTCGTCAAAGTGATGGACTTTAGTAAATAGAAGATAGTATGTCTTGTTATTTGTTTCGATTTTGTGAAATGAATACAGTTGTTTCTCACCTTGGATCAGTTGATCAGAGTCGTCCAAATTACCAATGATTTCCTGTATATATGGATTGGACTCATCGAGATCAATGGACGTTGGGACAAGAATTGTTTTACAGGCGCTTCTCGTCAGTTTAGCGTTATGCTCTCTCAAGTTTGTATTGAAGTTTTTGTTTTTATCGGTAATTGACTTGAGGAATTGAGGATATTCCTCTTGGTGTAAATCATCTAATGTGGATAATGGATCTAAAGGTCCAGTTGGGGAAGAACCTGGGTTATTCTCTATTTGGGGGGGTGACGGCACATTAAGAGCATCGAAGTCTGGGCTAAGGTTGTCATTGTACGGGCTTAATTCTAGGGAACTAAGATCAACCAGGCCATCATCTGGATCTGAAGTATTGACCGGGTGGACTGGAAACCGGGATAATGCATCTGCTACGGAGTTGAGTTTTCCTTTACGATAGACAATTTCATATTCAAACTCTTCGAGAAGTAGACGCCATCGTTGCATTTTGCTGCTTGGGTCTTTGTGGTTGAAAAGCCATTTAAGTGGTCTATGATCTGTTATTATCAGGAATTTACGCCCATATATGTATGGTCTGAAGGTTTTGCATGCGAAAATTATTGCCAATAATTCTTTTTCCGTGGTGCTATAGTTAATTTCGTTTTTATTCAGTGTTCTAGAGGCATAGGCAATCGGATTATCTTTTCCAACGGTGCCTTGGGAAAGAACGGCGCCAATAGCGTAATTCGATGCATCGGTTGACAGTATGAAAGGCTGAGTGAAGTCGGGAAATTTCAGTATTGGGGCACAAACTAGTTTTTGTTTTAATGAGTCGAATGCGATTTGTTGTTGGTTTTCCCATTTGAATGGGATATCCTTTTTCAGGAGAGAAGTGAGAGATTTAGCGATTTTTGAGAAATCTGCGATGAAGCGACGGTAGTAGGAAACAAGTCCAAGAAAAGATTTAATGTCTTTGGGACATTTGGGTGTGGGAAACTCCGTAACGGCTTTAATCTTATCTGGGTTTGGTTTTACGCCCTCTTCTGTTATAAGATGTCCAAGATATGCGACTTCACGTCTTAGAAACTCACACTTGTCTGGTTGGAGTTTCAGGTTGAAATCACGAAGTCTTTGAAATATTTCGGAAATGTTGTTGATGTGGGATCGTAGGTCATAGGAATAGATGACAATATCATCTAGATATACAAAACATTTAATGCCTTGAAGGCCTGAGAGGGCAGAGTTCATCAGTCTTTGAAAAGTCGAGGGGGCATTTTTTAAGCCGAAGGGCATGCGGTTGAACTCAAAATGGCCCTGGGGAATTGAAAAGGCTGTCTTTTGAGAATCTTCAGTTGACATTGGGATCTGATGGAAGCCTGACGCTAGGTCTAGAGTGCTGAAATACTTGCATTTTCCAAGTTGGTCCAGGATTTCGGAGATGTTTGGAATCGGGTAAGAGTCACCGATTGTGATATCGTTTAACTTTCTGTAGTCAATGACTACACGCCATTTACGTTGTCCAGAGGCGTCCAGTTTTTTTGGGACTACCCAGATAGGGGCGGACCAAGGGGATGTTGAAGGTTTAATAATGTCTTCGTTCAACATTTTGTTCATTTGGGTTTCTACTTCTTTCTTATGACATTCCGGAAATCTATAGGTTTTTGTGTGGATGGGAACATTAGTAGACGTTTTGATTTCATGACTGATTGCATTAGTGTGTGTCAGTTTGTCTCCAGGGAGATGAAAAATGTCGGAAAAATCTGAACAGATTTCGCGGAGGGCTTCATCTTCTTCGCTATTAAGATGCGAAGTACGTATTTGTTCAAGTACTTCCTGTGTTCGGTGTACTGAACTAGGGTATTTATGGTTTTGATTTTTTGTAGTATTTACCGGATCGTGTTTCTTAGTCGTGGATTTGGGTGAATGTCTATAGACATTATATAAATGTATAGGGATAATATGCAACACGAGGTTGGAATTCATTGTAACAGGATCTTCTGAAGTATTTATAACTGTGATATTTACTCTTGAGTTTTCTTTAACTTTGACCAAACAGTTTGCAATGAGTAAGTGTTCGGGAGGGTGTTGGTCAAGTATCAGACCCTCTTTTAGCGCAGGGTCAGAAACGGGACATTCAATCACGGTTTCAGTGCGAGGGGGTATTGTATAAATGGGTTCGTTAAATTTCATTTTCAAGATGATGGTTTTGAAATTGAGGGTATTGCTAATGTAGTCGATATTACACTCGTGGTATTCGAAGAGGTCGTTCCCCATAATACCGTCGTAGGGTAAGAATACATCGTCTACAACATGAAATGTGTGTGAAATGACAGAGTTAGTGTCAGGGAACATTTTTAATTGAAAATGACCTAATGTTGTCGATGATTCGACATTATCAATGCCTTTGAATTTGATGACTTCCTTTGTTAAGTCTGGCATTGATTCTATAGAACCTTTCTTGATAAGACTAAAGGATGCTCCAGTGTCAATCAAAAACAATAGTTTTCGTTTGGACAGTTTTGTCTGCAACGAGACATGAGGTAAGTATCTCCTCGAAGTGTTAGAAGAAACTTCAAAGACGTTTAAATCAGGTGTCTTGATGTGTAATGCAGAGTTTAACTTATTATTGAACTCAGTGTTGGACTCAGTGTGTGACACAGTGTTAGACTCAGTGTTGGACGCAGTGTTGGACTCAGTGAGGGATTTAGTATGTGACGCAGTGTCGGACTCAGTGTTGGACGCAGTGTTGGACTCAGTGTTGGACGCAGTGTTAGACTCAGTGAGGGACTTAGTATGTGACGCAGTGTTGGACTCAGTGTGGGACTCAGTGTGTGACGCAGTGTGTGACGCAGTGTTGGACTCAGTGTTAGACGCAGTGTTGGATTCAGTGAGGGGTTTATTATGTGACGCAGTGTTGGACTCAGTGTGTGACGCAGTGTTTTTTAAATTTAGGACGCCGGTTTGTATATTTGCAGGTCCCGTACGACGTCTACTTGGGACCGGGTTTAGTTTAAATCGCAATTGCAATTATCATCATCAGTACAATCGTTTGACTGATTGATGTCATCGTCATCTTGACATGACGCGTTGTCGGTGGTGTCTTCACCGGCAAAGTTGACAGAGGCCCTAGGACTCTTTGAAGAAAAGTTTTCATTCTTCTTCTTATGAGCTAATTTTATACATTGGTCAATGCTGTGACCAACGGATCTGCAATATTTGCAAGAAATGTTTTGGGATTCGTAGTTCTTTGAAGAGGATGCTCGTTGTGAGGACGCAGTGGAAGTGGACATAGTATGGACCTGTGGTTTAAAATGATCCTCTTTCTTTTTCTGCCACGATGGACGACTCTGAGTGAGGGGACAATTTGCAGCATGACCCCTATTAAAAGCGCTTTGAAGTAACTTTTCTTCGGAAACAGCTAGATTAATAGCTTCATTCAGGGTTTCTGGATTTTGACATCTTACAACCATAGAAAGCTTAGGTTTTAAGCCTATCACAAATGTATGCATGGCAAGGTCTTGCATTGCCGCGAGCCGGCCAGCCAATTCGCCTTTCTTTTTAGTGGGAATGCTAATGTTGATTTCAGTCAACAACTGAGCCAGACAAGACTCTAAACGGAGAGCGAATTGGTTGACAGTCTCGTTATTTTGTCGGCAATCCTGTAAATCCGACAATAAGTGAGCGTAATGTTTTCGCTCACCGAACTGGGCCTTTAAAAACTGTTCTAACTGAACCCAGTTTTCAAATTCTTTGATAGTGCACGCGGCTTCGGCGCGCCCTTCTAACTGACTTAGTATGTATTTAAACAGCACATCTTGCTGTGTTGCAGATGCTAATTTTATAGCATTACTACAATTATTCAGGAATGCATTAAGTTTTTCCCTAGTGCCATCGAATCTCGGCACAAATTTGATTAAAATGTTTAAGTCAATTGACGACATTGTAAATAGAGCAGTTGTGCTCCCACTTGGATTATCTATAGGAAGTGTCGTGACTGGCTTATCTTCAGTCATAACAAAGTATAATGTTCATAAAATAATACACAGCTTAATAATGCACGAACAATAACATCGACCAACACGGTGGGCGATAAAAGTTATAAAACTCAGCGTAATATAATAATCACTGTACTTGCAACGGGATATGATTGTCACGTTCACAAAAGTTATGAGTCAAAACACTTACATGTATGCAATCGCACTACTTGTTATCATGATGTTTCTCGGAAATTGCAACGCGATGAACTCGTAGATACAGCTCGCCCACGGCGAGTTTGCAGTACGGGTAAACCTTTGCAAGTTGCAAGGTTTACAATGACGTGGAGATAAACCTTCCAAAGGTTTAACGCAGTGGAGTAACGGAGTCAGGGTGACGAGTTCAAGGGTTAACTACCCCAAACTCGGCACAACGAAGAGACGGAGTCGGGTCGATGATGAGCTCAAGGGTTCACTACCCTAAGCTCGACGCAGTGATGAAACGGAGACACAAAATTATGATGAGCTTAAGGGTTTGCTACCCTTAGCTTGACGCAGTGAAGGGACGGAGACACAAAACACAGAGTTAGATTAAAAACAGGGTTGAGCTACGGGTCACACTGTACTTTGCACAGTCACAAAGAGCACTTTTATTTTTTTAAACAGAGAAAACAGTGTTTATAAACGGAGACGTTACACCAGGGATAATTTCTTAAAATCCCACCGCTGCCACCAAATGTTATGACGCGCTGCGTCAGAAGGTTTTTAAAAAAAACTATTAAAACTTTATTGACGATAATTAGTTTTATTAGAATTAATATATTGTGAATTTAACACAAATTCCGTGATAATTAAACTTAGAAATACTTTATAAAGGGAAAGGTCTTAACCCTCAGAGTGACCAACGTAGACTGCCTGCCATTAGCAACGAGTAAAAGAGTCTGGAATAGAATTTGATGACGGATAGAAATAAAGGTATTGTCAGCCAGAAGGGTAGCTAAGACAGGGTATAACAGCACGTCATTGAATTTGTAATCACTGTTTGTTTATAATTGCGACCGTACCTACACAAGGATGATTGTGCTGAATCAGCGTCAGCATTAAATCTGTAACCTTGGCTATAGGCAGTCAATGATCTCGTACGTCACATGTACGTGCGTGCTCTTCACTCTTGAGTGAATATTAAGTTGTCGATTGATGAAATTTGTGTGCCTAAAAACCTTGGGATTTGGCAACAAAGGGCACATCTTGTACACCAATCGTTTATATATAAATATATATATATCTCTCTCTCTTCAGTGATTTGATTATTCTTCGTGCGATGTTCTTCCTGGATGATTTCAATATTCGTTGAATTAGTTACATCGATGATGTTTCAATACTTTTCTGGGGGCTGGAACGGCTTCCTATGTCTTGAACTTGAAAAAGCTGCTTGCTGTTAATGAATTTGCCGACGCGTCCGTTTCTGCTGGTGCGAGCTCCATTTTGATAAATCAGCAGTAGGCTGACTATCGGTTCATTATTCTTGCGGTATCTTGAGTTCGATGCGGGAAATCTTCAGTTGAAATTATTTGGCTTCTGTTCCGTTTTCAAATCTGGTCCGGTCATGGCTTGCTTGATGTCGTCTTGGTTGCCGAAGTCGGGGCTCGGCGATCTTGGACGAAGTGCTTCTTGCTTGCACTTCTAAGGTGGCAGCACACGGAGTTTTCTTCGCGGCTGGGTCCATGCTGCTATTACCGAAGGTTGCTGATGTTCAAAAGTCGGGTCACCACTTTGCCAGAGGCAATTATAAGGGGAGCAACATCTTCGGGAGTAAAGTAAAAGGCTTGAGATGCGCGCAAATACTAGACTAATTTATTATAGGAAATCCTAGCGTATATACTAGGTTGGTACACACGACAAAGAAGATCGGTTTGCAGGGCACACAAACACCAGTCTTTGTGTGCGTAACGTTGCCAATAGCTACGATTAGCAATGCACACTAACACAGTATTCGTGTTAATGTCGCGTCTGTGTGCGTTTTTCTGATCCCATACATTCATTGATTATGACGCAAGTTTTCACAGCTTTATGCAAAGTAGTCGATAGCCTAGTGGATTAGGTGCTAGAATTACGATATGTAGATAAAGGTTCGATCCCTCAAAGGAAATTATTTTTTAGAAGCTACGAGTATTATTAAATTCACATAGCATCGAATATAAATTGATTACAATTGTTTAACCAAACTAGAGTTCGAAGAGTTGTAAACTTGCCCGGTAAAAAGGCCATAGTCTACCTTCTTTATTTAAAATGTAACAGCTACCCTCTTTAAAATTGTTTTGCGTCTGCGCGCTCTCAGCATTAGTTGTATTGCATTTCGTTCCTTGTAAATTGTGATTGAGATTTGTTATCTATCATGGAAAGTCATCTATCCACTTTTAAAAAGGCGGAAATCATTGTTTTGTATGAACAAAACATTTCAATTAGCGAGATAGCACGACGTTTAATGATATCGGTGAGTTATGCATATAAAAAATAAATTTGAAGGTTTTTTATAAATTATGATTATAATTATACCTTGTGTTACTACTTCATTGTATTTTTTTCTTATTTTACAGAGAAGAACAGTGCAACTGTGGGTTCATAGGTATGCAGATTCTGGACATGTTGAAAGTCGTCGACCAGGCCCACAGCCTGTAGCCTACACAGCTGCATCTGATCGCCATCGCGACATCATTGCAGCGCATAACAGCAATCCGTTTGCCAGCACCCGGTCTACGGCGACACTTCATAATGTAACACTACAAACAGTTCGCAATCACTTACGAGCTGATGGTTTAAGATGTCGGAGACCAGCGAAGAAGATTATGATGTCTAATGAGCATCGTGAAGACAGAGTGCGGTTTGCCCGTGAATATTTGGACTTTGATTGGTGTAATAATGTTGTTGTTTTTAGTGATGAAAAGACTTTTAGATCAGACAAGGATGGGCGTAAAATACTGTGGAGAAGAAATAATGAACGATATAGTTTAGCAAACATTCTACCGTGCAGGTGTAGTGGCCGTATTACTTTGGGATATTGGGGATGGATGTCGTCGATGGGCCCCGGTGAATTAGTGCAAGTGAGTGCTCGCAACACTGCTCAAGGATACTTGGATATTTTACAGAACGTCATGTTACCAACCGTACGAACTGTATATCCGGATGAGCATATATACTTTGTCCATGACAATTGCGCTGTGCATCGCGCCCATATTGTGCAAGAATGGTTTAACAAGCAAGAATCCTTGACAGTTATTGACTGGCCTTCTAAAAGCCCTGATTTAAACCCCATCGAAAATCTATGGGGACATATGGTGCTCAATTGGGATCCATCGAATGTGAGATCTAGGTCTAATTTAGATGAAGTTGTTACTTCAACCTGGGAGATAATGCGAGGCACTGACATGTGTTGGAATATGGTCACTGGCATGAGAAGTAGACTACAACAAATAATAGTAAGAGAAGGAGCTCCACTAAGATATTAAATAAAACATAACCATTAATATGTGAAAGCTTTGTGTTATCATAAGATAAGGTGATTTATATGTCTATGATGTTATTGCTACTTCAGGTTAGAAGTTATCACATAATTTCTAATTGCTTAGCATGTTGATTCATAGCTTATATATCATCAACTGCGACATCTGTCCTTGTCTGACTAAAACTAAAATAAGTAAATTAAGTGTAGTTTATTATAACAAACTAGTAATAAATTATTATTAGGACGAAATATAATTTTGTTTTATTATGAAAAAAATAAGGCTGGTTTCACCACATGCTGATAAAGCCTATCTGTCAAATAACGCCATACAAAAATCTAAGTTTAACTGGCAGATAGGCTTCATCAGCAGTGGTGAAACCGGCCCTTAATCTAGAATAAATATTTGGTCTGATCAATAATAATTAAAAAAAAGTATCTAAAAAAAAACATCACCATGCTTTTTCCCTCCTTGATAGAGGATCGAACTCAATACCTCAAAGTCATTAGTCTGGCATCTAACCCGTTGGGCTATCGTCCACTCTGTAGGAAGCGGTAAAAACTAGTCTTATATTCAACGAAGACACATAGTGATTGTATGCTCAGACAGTATTATAATATCTGTGACTGTGCTGTGACGACCAATGTAACGCACACACATTCAAGTCAGCGATTCGTGTCGCAACGTTACGCACACAAAGAGTGGCATTTGTGTGCCCTGCAAACCGAACTTCTTTGCCGATTGTACATGTTATTAATGACGTGCATAAGACATAGTGCGTGATGAATATAAATATACCTTATCTGTGACGGTCGTCAACTTATCTTAACATTACGTGAAAATATGACTAATCGTAGTCGACCGGCACAATCAAACAAATACTTGACCCCACCGGGGCTCGAATCCGGAACCCTTGGCTTTGTAGGCAGGGAAACTGCCGACTCGGCCATTCGGGTCGTTGGCCAAAAGCTGGCGAAGTTAATTATTTTTTGCAGTAGCGGCAACAAAAATACACATTCTATAAAAATTCAAACGCTCTACTTACTACGTTCATGAGATACAGCCCGCTGACGGACAGACTGACAGACGGACAGCGGATAGTAATAGGGTCCCGTTCGGCACCTTTCGGGTAAGGAAGCCAGGTTAACCCACGTTGAGCCACTTCTGGGCAAAGAGCAAACCGCATTCAGTGGAATCCCGTTGACTTGGCGATATCATCGATCGGACCATCGAGAAGGTATTCTGTTCATTGGCCCTGTCGTTCTCTCAATCAGGATACTTAGGCCCACTAGCTATAAAGCGGATCAGCACAATTCTCCGATTTACTTTGACAACTCCATTCAAATTTGTATGGAGTTGTCAAAGTTAATCGGCGAATAGTATTAATCCGCTTTATAGCTAGTGGCACTTATAGGAATATACATGGGATAGATTCATCGGGTTTTAGATCGATGATCGCTCCCCTTAACCCTTAATTGGTCCTGAGCACGCATAAATTTTCTTTGGTTTTCGCATTTATTACTAAGCTATAAGGCTGAAAATCTGGTAGGATGTATAATCCAATAAAGCTTCAACCCAATAAATTGTTAACCACTTCAAGCCAAGTACGGCTCAAACTTTTTTTAAATACTGCATTGGACTACTAACTTGTCTGCTACAAAAACCATAGAAAATACAGTATTTAATCAAAACCGCCGCGCAGGCGTCGACCCGACGTGAGAAAATATCATTTTAACCTTGCCACGCTCAGCTTTTGTCTGCGCGTACCGTTTTTATGGCTCGGATGAATTACGATATAAAATATTTATCTCTTTTCGAGGACATGTAACGTTTCTGTTTCTATCCAATGATAATAAATACCCTTTCCTTATCCATGATATAAAGGAAACATTTTGTATATTGTAGAAAGTAAATGTGTAATTGGGAAAATAGGTCAGCACGCTTTTCCCTTTCGCTAGTTATAAAAGTATAATAATCATCCGTGTGATAAAAAAATTGAACCAATTGTCATGGGGTATAAGGGTGTTATCAGTTGTCTGTTGTTAGTTCGATAAAAGCTGTGATGAATAAATTCCTTCCGACGGAAAAGGACCAATATGCAAAATGAGAACTAGACGCCGATGGATAATAAGCTTACGGAATTCGTAAGTGCCAGTAGCAATTCCCGCTGAAACAAAATAAATTTAATTAACAATGCAATTATGTTGAATGAAAAAGCAGTTAAATACAAACCAGTTTTAACCTCAGTTTGAGAGTGTAAGAACGGCACAACATTAATCGTGAAGTGCTCACTACAGTTTTTGGTCAGTTACCATTGTTGAGGGCGAATGTAAGGGTCCTTAAACATATTCCTAAGGGTGCAAGAAGTCTTGCCGCCGGAAAGTTGTCACAATTGATAGACCACTGCGTTCAGAACAACTCGACGGAGAACTGGTTTGCCCTTCTAACTTTTTCATTCAAATGCCTAAGAGTCCCTTCCTCCGACAATCGGAGTCAGTCGCTGACTTCCAAAGTAAAAGAAAATATTAACAATATCAGCACACAGGGTACGCAAGGGTTGGTCATGTCAGATCCGCGGCCCAGTATAAGGGCGTTTAGTCGCCGATCCTTTTATAGGGCCGTGGAAACGAAGGTTTATGATGGGGACCTAGGTGGAGCGGTTAGGATCTTAATGTCTGACTGCTCAATAGCTGACAATAGTGAGGAGACATTGGAAGCCTTGCGCCTCAAACATCCCTCTCCGGGTCGTTCTTTAGATTTCCCACCAAAGCCGACCTCCTCAGACAAGTTCCTTTCTGTGGAAGTGTTGGACGTCTCCGAAGCTGTCGCATCATTTTCTAATGGTTCCGCGGCAGGTTTGGACGGGCTGCGCCCTGAACACCTTAAAGAGCTGACGTCGGCTGCTGCGGGCGACAACGGTGGAAAACTCTTGGCCTCAGTTTGTAGTTTGGCGAATTTCATGCTGAAAGGCGAGGTAAATAGGGAAGTTTGTCCTTTTTTATACGGTGCCTCATTGTGTGCCCTTCGAAAAAAGGATGGAGGCTTACGGCTTATTGTCATAGGCAGTGTGATCCGTCGCTAAGTGGCTAAGCTAGGGTGTCGCGCCGTAAGAGAGGAGATGGCTTCATTTCTGCAGCCCCGCCAATTGGGTTTTGGCGTACCCTTGGGTTGCGAGGCGGCTATACATGCTACTCGGGCCTTTGCCCTGTATGAGTCTGATACAAATAATATTGTAGTAAAGGTCGATCTTCGCAACGCTTTTAATGCAGTCGAGCGCGACTCAATTTTGTTCATGATAAAGGAGAAAGTTCCTGCATTGTACCCGTTTCTACACCAATGTTATTACAGATCGAGTAACTTATTTTTAGGAGACAAGTTAGTGGAGTCTCAGGTGGGGGCTCAGCAAGGTGATCCTTTGGGACCTTTAATATTTAGCCTCGCAATTCAGAATGTGATATCCACCTTGCGGTCACCTCTAAACGTATGGTATTTGGATGACGGTACCATCGGAGGCAGCCCGGAAGTAGTGATCGAGGATCTGAGAGCACTTGTCTAGGGTTTAGCGAGGTTGGGGCTGGAAGTGAATCCACAGAAATGCGAATTATACCCCTGTTCCAGCCAGGTCTCACCGGAAGTGCTATCAGAAGTCTATTCCGTAGCCCCAGGGTTAAGATTACTGGACAAATCCAACTTTACTTTATTGGGTGCACCAGTCTTCCCAGAGGGTATCCCGGGTGTCTTATCGGCCAAAACAAGAGCTCTCTTGGCATCCAAGGATCACTTATAACAACTCCCAGCCCACGTCGCACTAACAATCCTGAGGAGTTGTCTGTCAATTCCCAGGCTTACATACACGTTGCGTACGGCTCCGATGTGGCTTTGTAGGGAGAAATCCACTGAGTATGATAACGTACTGAAGACTCATTAGAATCGATTATCAATATCGAAATGACTTCCACTCAGTGGTGCCAAGCAGCTTTGCCCATCAGGCACGGTGGTTTAGGCATTCGACGGTTGCGTGACACCGAGCTGCCGGCCTTCTTGTCTTCGTCGCTTGGGGTGCGAGACCTTGTCACTCTTATTTTAAATATCCATGGTGATGGTTTTCGTATCCCCTTCGCGGAGGAGGCATTAGGGTTTTATAACTTTTATTATTGACTTTTATTAGTGAGTGCATACTATTGTATTATTGTACTATCCTGACATGTTATTCATAATCATTATGCCTGCTAATTTAATTTATTTTCGTTTATTGTATACTGTTGACATGTAATATCTTATTATCAATAAAATATGAATATGAATATGAATATGAATGAATATGGCATGATTGGTGTCCTGGTAGCACTCCGCCCCAGCACCCGCACTCACAACGTAATTGGGATGAGTTATCGTGCGGAGTCACGCTTAACGAGTTATTGGACCGGAGTTCGGGGGTCGAGCTGGCACGACTGCGCGCAGTTTCGCAGCCAGAGTCAGGGCTCTGGCTCCACGCCTTGCCTTCTCCTCAACTAGGAACATTTCTGGACAATGACACGTTGCGCGTGGCTGTCGCCTTGCGCCTTGGCTGTGACATCTGCCAGTCTCATTCCTGTGTGTGTGATGCGGGTGTGGACGCTCATGGCCGGCACGGTCTACACTGCGTTCGAAGCGCGAACAGGCTTTCCCGGCACTCCTCTATTAATGACATCATCAAGCGGGCTCTTGTAACAGCCAATATACCTTGTGTATTGGAGCCCGCGGGGCTGTGTCGTACCGATGGGAAACGCCCGGATGGCCTGACCATGATCCCATGGGAGAGGGGACGGTCATTGCTTTGGGATGCGACGTGTGTCTGCACATTCGCTCCCTCCCACCTGGTATCGACCGTGTCCACCCCGGGGGCCGCAGCGGAAGAGGCAGCGAGGATGAAGACCCAAAAGTACTCTGTGCTTTTGGGCCAATGTATATTCGTCCCGCTTGCCATAGAAACCACCGGGGTCTGGGGAGTGCAGGGCAAGGCATTCATTAGGGAAATAGGGCGCCGCCTGAGGGACCGTGGCTATGACCACCGCTCCGGGTCCTATCTTATGCAGAGGATCTCCCTCGCAGTGCAGCGCGGAAACGCCGCCAGCGTGATGGGGACCTTTGCATCTGATATGGTCCGGGGCGCTTTATTTTCTTAGTGTGTTTGTGTGTGTGTGTTTTTGCATATTTAAGTTTTGTACAAAGCACATGACTGACTCTGTACATTGATTTATTTTCATTATAATTTAGTTTTAATAATTATCCAAATAATTAATACATTAATTAGATTACAGCAGAAATATCAAACTGCTGAAACTTTTAGAAGCTGCAACTAATTGCATGTAATTGTTTCCATATTCTGAAATGCATTCGAAATTCTTCACATTTTCATGTTTCCCCGCGATGCAATTGCAGAGGAATGTTGCTCATTCAGTCAGCGGTGCTTCCAGTACTAAAAGTCCTTGATGTTACAGAAGAGTGGTAGTCAGGAACATCATTGATCCATCAGTCAGGGATATTTATGTGATATATTCTGAAAGTAAAAAGCAGATATATTTCCTTCTCGCTGCTTTTTCGAATTCGTGTTACTGTCGGACCAAGATAACAGGGAACCTTAGTTAACTACTAAACGGAGAGGGATATATGCTGATTCCAACCTAAACGGAACCAATACAAAGTAGCTAATATTCTGGCTACACCAAAGTATGCCGGCAAAAGTTTACCTACTGGCGAAAATATTGCAGCGACGTTGAATCAATCAATACAAATTCAAAATATCTATTAGCCAAAAACACAATTTTACTGTAGATTTTACGGTAGCTTCCACACTAGGCGCAGCCTGTGTCGTGGGCGCTTGTAGGCAGAGGTACCATTTGATTGGTTGTTTGTTCATATTCGCAGACAATTTTATAAAACAAAAGCAATTACACTTACATTTACGAGAAATTTAATTTTATAAAAAATAACACTCATGAAAAAGAGAAAACAAAATTAAAAGTAGTCAGTTACTGTTCTTACGCCTATTTTATGATATCATCATTTATTTTTGAATAACATTAAAGTATTTGGAATGTAGATTATATAGTATACATTTTTGTATTATAGTAAAAAGTATATAAGTATAATATATATTTGTAATATATATAAATATATAGGTATATAACTTAGACGTAGAGTTAGTTACCTATAGTGGTTAATTCCTATTATTCTTTCGGTATCGTCGTAATCTTGTTCGTGAAGCCAGCTAACTATTTTCCATTTGGCTTCTTTAATTGTGAATGACTTTACATCAGATGCTTTGGCAATTCTGTTGTAAATGAAAGGGTGTAAAAAGAGGTGGAAACGCTGTGCAAAGGTTGTTTGTGCTACTTTAGGTTGCGTTCCGAAGACACGTTGGTTTAGAAGGCTATTGTATTCTACTTTATTAATGGTGATGCGGTGTTGGTCTAACGCTGATTTGAGGATAAATAATTTCCGAATGCTCAGTAAGTTACTGTCTTTGTATAGAGTCGTGGTGGTGGGGTATCTGACTGGTTTTTTAAACATTACTTTTAGTATTGAGCGTCGGGCCCTTTTCAAGATGAGCATGTGTGATACACAGATACCTTGAAGTCCTTAATATTTGTAGCGAGAGCATCAATTTTTAGAGTTCCGTACCCGAAGGGTTCCAAACGGGACCCTATTACTAAGACTTCGCTGTCCGTCCGTCCGTCCGTCCGTCTGTCACCGGGCTGTATCTCAAGAACCTAGCTAGCTAGAGAGTTGAAATATTCACAGATTATGTATTTCTGTTGCCGCTATAACAACAAATACTAAAAAACAGAATAAAATAAATATTTAAGGGGGCTCCCATACAACAATACCACATACAAACTTATGGATGCACCTGGTTACGTACATGGACTGTGAAAGTAACCGCACCAATAACTTTGTAAACAATATTTTTCTGTGTAAAATCCAAACTATTCACTTCACACCATCGCTTCCATTGAACGGTGGTACGGAACCCTTTTGTCCTAATATGCCATCAGGCTCATGGTGTCGGGTATGTCTTTATTCAGATGCGAAAGTTTGTCTTGTGGGTCGGAGTTTTTTTTTCCGTGTTCGTCATACTTCGTGTAACCGCCTAACCACCTCGTCCGTTTCCGCCATTTAGGAGTGAACGCTACGTTTTTTTTTTCTTATTTTGGCAACACTGGTTGTTATTTTTTTGTATTACTGGCAACTCTAACCCTGATCTAAATAGTTTATTGTTTGTCGCAATACTAGCAGATAATACATGCAGGGCCCTCTATTGGAAACTTGAGGTATCACTTTGAGTATTTTGTTTTGCGAAGAAAAATAACGACTTTATTAATTAGATTAACTTTTTGGCACCGTAAAAACGGTCTAAATAACTTTTTAAAGAACATACAGAATTTTGAGGTAGGAAATTATGATGTAAATCAGTGATATTCAGACAAAGTTTGTTGTTGTTGTACTGGGTCAATGACCTCTGAGCGCCTCACATTCGTCTGTTTTTACTTGTTTTCGTTATTAAGGAAGAGTTCATGTTGAAAAAGTTCTCGGAATCGATGGATAAATACGGGAAACAACGATTCAATAGATTTCTGTTGTATTTGGCATGACAAAAATTTCTTTGAAGTTCAAGGGTCCCCTGAAATTAAGTTTCATGTTTTTGATAGTTTCACTGTTAATCACTAATAATGGTAACTGCAAACACTTTTGTAGGTGAGTTGACAACTGGGCAGGGTTTTTACGTAGTCTTTTTGGTGAAACTAACAATAGAAATATTATTTTTTAATTTTAAAAACAATATCACGTGAAAAACAATGCAAGGGGCGCGCCATCCCGATTCCGATCGTCATTGCGTGTTTCTAATATCTAACAGAGGACCGTCCGCAGTCAACAATGCAGTTTGATTTATGGGGTGATAACCGCTGGAAATACATTACAATACTTTACAGATGACACTCGTCATCCAAGTTTGGGCGTTATGTTTCGATTGATGTTTATCGTAATCGGATTTAAATGTGTCCTTGTTGCGAGTAGACTTCACATGCACTCTCTGGCACCCAAATGTGAAATATCTGGACCACATTTTATACAACATTTCATAAGCAGATAAATCTATGTCAAATGTTCAATTTGCCCCCAATCCCTGCTTGCTAACATGCTCTAAAATAACTTTCAATTATATTTGGAGTTGTGGTAACGGTATTTAGTAGACATCATTTGTTTTTGAAGCTTTGAAGCAAATGTATACTTATGAGATGGTCAGATAACTTTGCAACGAGCAAGAAAATAATATTTGATAAACTTGCTGCGAACTGTTTGAATTTACGTTTTGTTCAGATTCGCCTGAATTAGGATTCTAATGGCAAATAAACAATTGGCTCTATGAGTTTTAGAGTGTAAACCTCGAGAGTGACATAGAAAATTTGCTTTTTTTTACATCCTTCCACACCCCGAACTCTTTGAAGTTCATCCGATGGGCAAGAGGAATTATTATAAAAACAAATATCCCGACATCATTTTATTTTAATACCACATACACACTTATGAATGCACCTGGTTACGTACATGGAGTATGAAAGTAGTCGCACCAATATATTTGTAAACCGATAACTCTGCCATTTGGAAAAAATACATAAACTCGAGAGAGATAGAGAAAAACCATATAATTATAGAACCTGCTCACAAATACGAGGACCGGTTCCGAAATAAGGAGTACATCAGACCGGGCGTACTATGAAAGCATTTATGCCCAAAACGGAGATGTTTCGCCCGCGGTACACGCTCGCTCAGTCACTAAGGGTATAAAACGAGCGGACAACCAACATACTCTATACTGTATCAGCTTCAAATGGACTAAGCAGACTGTGATATTGAGCGTATTGATTCTTTTTAAGTTATAACTTATATACTATATATAAGTTATATATCACATACTTATATATTATATATAAGTTATATATATATATATATATATCTATATATTATATAAGTTGAAGTTGAGGGATCGGCAATAGCGTACCAGGTCGGAGAAGATATCCACTGAATGGTGTGACCTCTTTATAGGTGTCCCTCAAAGCGGCATACTTCCACCTCTCCTATTCTCGATTTTCATTAATTCCATCTCGGACGTCCCGTCTTCCTCATATCATCTTTATGTTTGATGATGATGCTGATTCAGATTTATCGCCACTTTTCTCCTTACGATGTTAACTCTGCTGTAGAGGCACTGAACTTGAAGGTGTGAAAGGCTGGGCTTCTTCCTTCGGACTCCTGGTTAACCCGAGTAAGTCCCAAGTCATGATTATAGGTACAAGATATTCTCTTAACCTGTTATAGCAACAGCCTATTGCAGTTGTCACTTTCAATGGTACCACCATCATATATTGCGATAAAGCTAAAAACCTGGGTGTCATCTTCGAAAACCAGCTGTCCTGGTCATTTCATGTAAACGAGGTCAGTCGACGAGTATTTGCTACTTTTCAATCTCTCAGGAGACTTCAATACTTTTTGCCTCGACAGACCAAAATTTCTCGCATCTATTCTTCTACCCCTCATCGTCTATGCTGATGTCAGCTGGGTCAGAGCTAACGAAGAATTTCTGAACAAACTAGAACGACATCAAAATTGCGGGATTCAGTTTATCTTCGGGCTGCGCAAATAAGACCATGATCACAGCATCGCAAAGAGTTGAAGTGTCTTCCGATCCGTCTTCGTTAGGATTCTCACATCTTCAACTTTCTCTACATTATTTTACGGAATCCACGCTATCCAACCTTCCTACGAGACCTGTTTCAATTTGTTTCTTCTAACAGGCCTCGGAGGAGGGGGAGAATTTACATTTCCTTTATTCTTACATATCAACCTAACACGAAGACTATTCACCTAAGTTACCATAGTGTTTACGCTGGTACTTCGTTTGCAATAAAAATTTAAACCAGTTTACTATTTAACGGTTTTAACCGTTAGTTTATCAACTATCAACGGTTTTTTGTATATTTTATGTGTGTAGTTTATTGAGTTGTAATTAGGGTTTGTTGTACATATAGGTTTACCCGTGTTCAGTGATAAACCTTTCTCATCCTGACATGGTTTTCTGGAAGAGATCTCTTGATAGAGATAAGCTCGCCTTTGTACGCTATTTTAATGTATATCTTGTTGTTTTAATTATTTGTGTGCAATAAATAAATTATGAAAAAGATTCCTATAATTACTAAGCTAGGTCTGCATGGCACTTGTACAAGGAAATACAACCAACTCTAGCACTTAATTAACTTTCTGAACTTTCCGGGAACCACTCTACCAAGAGCAGAACAAAATTGAGCGTCAACTTGAATTATCTCACTCCATATGAGAAGCTAAATCTTTTCGTATGGACGCGGAGTCTAGCGTTTTTTCCTTAAATACAGCATAATTTGTGGCCAATATTGAATGAAAATGAAAATTTCTTGCTCAAACCCATTATGAATGAAAAGAGTACATGAACTTAGACTGGCTTATAAATAGAACAGTATAAATTAATAATATAAAAATTTAAATCTATTTAAAAACTGGCAAATGGATACATGGTCAGCAAATGCTGTCTGTTAAAGTAAACAATAACACAACTGCGCTGGTTTTCAGCATGCACCATGGCTGTTGACATATATTTCGCTGATTTCAGTGAGAGCGCAACGCTTGCAGAATACTGTCCTAAAAAAATACCAAATTGCATCATACTCTAAAAAATATATAATAATTCAACAATTTTAAACATTGTTTGTATAGTAGTGGTAGATAGGTAGTATATATTTAATAAGTATATGAAAGTTTATATCGATGTATTTTACAATGATAAAAGGGAGTAAAAAAAAACAAAAAGGTTTAACTATAAGGTAGAGATTTTGATTAAAAATACACAAAATATTCTAATATTATAACGTAAAATAGGATAATATTCTAAATTAAGGGTCTTTTAAATGTTTTGAGCGTCTACAACAATATGATAAGTTAAGGCAGGATATTTTGAGAGTTGATTGGGTTAGTATTCTATCTGTGGAGGACATAGATTAATGCATTCGACGACAAACTTAATAGCATCGTAAGAGATCATATGCCACTTACTAATAGTGATAGTCATAAATACCCTTTCTGGTACAATTCAGCTCTCAAAAACTGCCAAGCAGAAAAAAATAAGTACCACAACCTATATAAGAAATATGGTAACCTTCGTGATTATGGCACATTTTCCCTTTTAAGAGCTCGGTGCAAAACTCTCACGACTGGTTGCTATCAGAGATTTGTCTCAAATGTTGAAGACTCTCTCGATGACAATATCAAGGGTTTTTGGCGATTAATTAATAGTAAAAAAGGTAGTGGCTCTATACTGTAAATGTTTTTTTTTTACTGACATCCCAATCTCTACGACAAAGTCTTTAGACTCTTCCAAAGTAGTCGCTGAATCTTTGCTAAAATACTATGTACCTAGATGTGAAATTCAATTCTCGTTTAATTATGTAGATGATAAAGATATTATTAAAGCCTTTGAATCAATAAATGTTAAGAAAACTGCAGACCTCTGGAATATTTCTGTTCATGTTGTGAAGCCCCTAATAAATGTTATTGCACTTGATTTAGCTTTCATATTTAATGCATCTATTGAATCTGGCGTGTTTCCTGATTTAATTAAACCCAGTAAATAGTACCTTTGTTTAAATTGGGTAGTACATCTGACCCTTCTAACTTCAGACCGATATTGGTATTGCCTACATTTAGTAAAGTATTTGAAAAAGTAATTTTAAATCAACTTCTTACACATTTCAACACCAACAACATGCTCCACTGTAAACAATTTGGTTTTACACAAGACAAATCAACTACTGATGCCGGTATTGAGTTAATATCACATATATATGATGCCTGGGAGGAGTCGCATGATGCTCTAGGAGTATTTTGCGATTTGTCTAAGGCTTTTGATTGCGTTGACATGGGACATTGATCAGGAAATTACATCACTATGGAATTAGGGATAACTCTTTAGATCTTCTCTCTTCTTATCTAAATAACAGGATACAGAGAGTTGACATTAATGGAAAACGATCTCCAGGGTCTGTTGTTACTATGGGTGTACCGCAGGGTTCCATACTCGGGCCATTCCTGTTTTTGGTTTATATTAACGACCTGCCACATCTTGTCAGAGATAATCATGAGATTGTACTGTTTGCAGATGACACTTCACTTTTGGTTAAAATGAAACGACGCAGTTTGAACTTTGACGATGTGAATAATGCAATCTCAAAGGTAGTCAATTGGTTTAGTGCTAATAATCTTTTACTGAACCATAACAAAACTAAATGTATTCGGTTTATACTCCTCAATGTTAAACAAGTCTCGGCTAATGTTAATGTTAAAGGTGAAAATTTAGAAATTGTAGATAGCACGGTATTCCTAGGAATCACCTTAGGTAATAAGCTTCAGTGGGGCCCACACATAGATAAGCTATCAAAAAAACTCAGTTCCGCAGTTTATGCAGTTAAAAAATCCGTCTTTTTACGGATGTGGAAACAGCTAGACTAGTTTACTTCAGCTACTTCCATAGCATTATGTCTTACGGCATACTGCTGTGGGGGAACGCTGCAGACATTAACATAATATTTGTGCTGCAAAAGAGGGCTGTTCGTGCAATCTACAATGTGGGTCCCAGAGAGTCACTGCGTTGTAAATTTAAGGAAATTAACATTATGAAAGAGCCGTGTCAGTATATTTATGAAAACCTAATGTACGTCCACAAAAATATTGATAAATTTCCTAAGAATAGCGACAGGCACAATGTCAACACTAGAAATAGGAATAAACTAGCTATACCTACTACTAGGCTCCATAAGGTTAATGTATCTTTTAAAGGGCAATGTAATCGCTGTTACAACAAATAAATAAATTTAAAAATGTTGTTAAAAATCACTTGTGTAAAAAAGGTTACTACAAAATATCAGATTATGTAGAAGACAAGAAAGCTTGGGAAGGTGTTTGCTCCAATTCTGTAAAAAATAACGTATAAAGCTGGAGGTTTCTAGTCGCCTCTTTGCCTCCAGCATCTAAAACATTGAGGTGACGGAATTCAAATTGAGTTCTATATTTCCCTGTACCTTAAACATGTGCTAGTTTAAGATTTGACATTCTCCAAATGTTACCAATGTGTTTCTTATGGAAATAAACTCTTTTTGTTTTTTTTTTTTATTTTGATTTTGATGACTCACAATCAACAATCAACTTCAAATGCCGACGAAATTTGTGAAATGTTCTCAAACTATTTTGGTTCTGTATTTGAGGGTAACACTGGCGTACCTTGCATAGATGATAGTATCCCTAAAGTCCAGTATCCATGTGCATTAACTAAATTCTCAATAAGCAAGGAAGACATCATAGGAAAAATTGCACTTCTAGACCATAACAAAGGGGCTGGGCCAGATGGTATTCCTCCGGCCTTCATCAAGGAATGTAAAAAGGAGCTGATTACTCCGATCGAATATCTATTTAATTATTCCCTTCGATTAGGTGTTTGCCCCAATATTGGAAAAGTGCACATATAGTCCCAGTGCTGAAAGCAGGAGATAAATCTAAATGCGAAAACTACAGGCCCATTAACATATTTCATGCCTCGCAAAACTTTTTGAGTTACTTGTGTACTGTCACATATATAAACATGTTAAGCCTTATCTCACCGACAATCAACACGGAGTTATTAAGACGAGATCTACTACCAGCAATTTTCTAGAATACACAAATTATCTTTGTTCATCCTTTGACGCCCGAGGTCAGGTTGATTCCTTATATAAGGACTTTAGCAAAGCATTTGATAAGGTCAACCATATAATTATTTACCAAAAAATCGCATCTCATGGTATACATGGTTCATTGTATAGATGGTTGGAGTCCTATCTTGATAACCGAAGTCAACTGGTTGCATAGTCCAATCTCATGTACCTGAACGTAGCCAAGTGTTTTGTTATCACTTTCACTAATAAGCTCTACAAGATAACCAATGACTACAGTTTAAAGGATACCGTATTGTTACGAAAAACATTTGTGAGGGATTTGGGATTACTATTTGACGAACAACTTTATTTTCGTCCCCATTATGATGGTACGACAAATGCTGGGTTTATTAAATATTATAATAAATACCAAAGACGTCAAAGGACTCAGTAGTCTCATACTTCTATATAATAGCCTAGTCACGAGTATACTTGAGTATGGTTGTCAGGTCTGGTCGCCATTGTATGCCGTCCATATACATAGCATAGAACAGGTTCAACACAAATTGCTTAATGTATTATCATGCCGATGTAATCTGGGACGAGAACATACTGGTTACCTTCAAGTAATGAACAAATTTAATATATATTAAAATTATATTAAAAATATTATAATATTAAAAATATAAATTTAATATTATACTTGCATAATTTGATTCACAATAGAAAAGATTGCCCAACCTTACTTGAAATCTTAAAGACCATTTCATGTGCCTGTCCATCTAATTAATGTCTCTTTTAATGAACCAATATCTAGAATGTGTCGTTTATATTAGTAGTTTATGTGACTGCTACATAATGGATGGCATTAATAGTCGAGAGTGGGTTTATGAAACGAGCCGAAGGCAAGTTTCATAATAATATCACTCGAGAGTTTTAATGCCTAATTGTGTACAGTTACATACACTAGTTTATCTACACACATATCATAAGCTCTCTTTGAAGTGTTCAGGAACCGCATGTTTGACCGGCATTGTGGCTCTGCAGTTGTTTAGCTTGTTCTGTAGCACCAACTTCGGGCGTTCGAAATTTGAATGTCAGTACCAACTTCACAGACAAACTAGGGGCGACATGCAAGCGGGCGTCGGCGTTCGAAATTTGAATGTCATTATTTGTAGGAAAACTACACATTATGGTCATAATGTGTAATTTTTCAGATAAGAAATGAGTTTTTACCAAGTAGTTTAACATTATGCTGATCGTAACGTGCGGTTTTTGTACGCAGTAAAGAGGGTTTATGATACGTGTGTAGATAAAATAAATTAACTATCGAAGTATGTGATGAGATTGATATAATAATCGTTACAAATTTAATAAATCAGTCCAAAAATTTTTACCAATCCTCTGCTCGTTGTCACTCTAAATATTATTATTTAATTTTATCTGAATTATAATTAATGTATCTTATGTGATACCTAATTGAATGATGTAATTAATTAATTTATGAATAATTGCCAACTTGATGCTCGTTACGGAAATTTTTATTGTAAAATATCTAGCATTTAAATGTTGATTAATTGTGTTCCGCCTCCCATATGTCGCTATACGTGTTTACATACTTTTGAGAGCAGTCGGGAACCATATTCTGTGCATGCTTTAATAATGTAATTTTGTGATCTGTTTTGTAAACCAAATAAATAAATAAATATGACACAGTTGGTTGGTTAAATCAGACACTTAACTAACTCTCTAGACTGTTAATTAAATGCCGACGTTTAACCAAGTCACTAGCATTTTGATTTAAATAAAGCATCGTCGAAAACGATTAACAATCTGTCTTACCGAAAACAAGCCTGTTTGAAAACAAGATGGCGTCACGACAACAGCTGATTTGCACAGCTTATATCAGGGCAAAACATTGCTTAGGTGAAGGGTAAAAGGGGTGAGCGAAGCGAAGCCCCCTTTATCCTTCGTGTTAGGTTGAACATGTAATAAAGACAAAAAAAAACATAATAGTAGTTTATGTGACTGCTACATAATTATTACGTGAGAGTGGGTTTATGAAACGAGCCGAAGGCGAGTTTCATAATAATATCACTCGAGAGTTTTAATGCCTAATTATGTACAGTTACATACACTAGTTTATCACACACACATATCATAAGCTCTCTTTGATGTGTTCAGGAACCGCATGTTTGACCGGCATTGTGGCTCTGCAGTTGTTTAGCTTGTTCTGTAGGACCAACTTCGGGCGTCGGCGTTCGAAATTTGAATGTCAGTACCAACTTCACAGACAAACTAGGGGCGGCACGAGGCGGGCGTCGGCTTTCGAAATTTGAATGTCATTATGTGTAGAAAAACTACACATATTGACCATAATGTGTAGTTTTCCAGATACGAAACGAGATTTTACCAAGTAGTTTAACATAATGCTGATCGTAACGTGCGGTTTTTGAACGCAGTAAAGAGGGTTTATGATACGTGTGTAGATAAACTTATGTACGTACACATAAAAAAAAAAAAATATTGTATATGTCTTGTTGCCTAGGAACGCTTAGAAAACTCGTAAAACGTTTCGTTCACTCACCTGTCTGACGGAATTTTAGTAACTTGGTTAAACGTCGGTATTTAATTAACGGTCCAGAGAGTTAGTTAAGCGTATGATTTAACCAACTAACTGCGACATATTCTAATGGAACATCGCTTAACGAATACAATCTTTGTACAGTGAGAATCGGAATTAGCTGTGTCAGTTCCTTTAACGCTTGGATTATTGAGTGATTCGAAGTCAGTTGACAAAAAAGGGCCATAGAACGTGGTTGGTTCGGAGAAGCTAGGTCGGGTCAGGTTTTTTTTGTCGCATTCCTGCGAAATGTGTATGGATCAGAGCCGAATTTGGTTTGGGCAAGCCGAACTTGGGCAGCGTCTGTCACGCAAAGGACGCCATTTTTTCAGACATGTGAGGCCTATAAATACGAGCGCGTGGGTGGGGGAGGCATTGAGTCTCTACGTCAAACTACTGTGACACACGCCTTTCGTGTAATCTATTCAGTTCGGTCTGCCGTTCTACGCGTCTGGAATTGGAAGGCTTGTGATTGCGTGTTACAGTGGATTTTTGTGAGTGTCTGAAGCGCCGAGATATAACTCGGTTCCTATCCTTTAAATCAACCTACCCCAAATTCCAAAACTATCCTTGGGTCGTTAGATAAGAGCTTGTAGGTAATTTGATCTGAGTCTGAGTCTGGGCTTGGAGCGACCCTAATTTCCCTTTTCCTTCACCATAGGGTTCCTGGATTGGCTCTTAGGATATTCGCGGGCTAATCTTCTCCTCATTTCCTTCGTGTAGCGAGTTTTGAAATTCCCACACACATAGTCGTTAAACATACAAACACATTCAAATCATACTCAACCATTTTCGAGTGGTGTCGATGATGGACGTGGTATAACACTAGGATTTTAGACTAGGCTAGACAGGAGTTTAGTTGCGGCTAAACCTAGGTTGTCAGGGCATAGGGAGACTGTTTGATCGATGGGGTTCCGCGGATGGAAATAACAAATTCAGAACAAAGTATAAACGTTGTCAACTCAGATAACCTATCCTGTTGATATTTTTGACATTTGAGTGTTGTCGGGGACGCGCGAAGAGATCAAATTACAGTCTAAAGTTCATTGTTTAGGAACGGGTAGATTGTTTTGCTTTGCCTTGGATCGGTTTGGATTCAAGTTGCATCTTTAAATTAAATGTAAATTTCGCTGGAGATTCTAACGTGTAGGTTGTGTCAAGCATTTATTTGCTGGGCCCAGTCGAGGAAGTGCTGTGGTTAGCTAGATGCATAAATCGGTATTTTCCGAAGTATGTACCTCGCTGTGGAGTGGGTTAGATCTCCAAAAGCGCTAATGAAAACGTTTCGATAACATTCAGCTCAAATTTCGCAGAGTTGAAGGTTTCAAAACGTTACGGACCTTTTGAGGAAACCGCTAGTTCAAACCCATTTCGGAAAATCAAATCGCAATTGTGTAAACCCGGTCTATTTGGATCGTTATTGCCGTGAACTAATTATATAATTGGAACCACCACTAGCCGCTACTAGCGAGCACATGAAATATCATTGAGTACTCACGTCGTAGCACTACGACGGATATCTATACGATATCCCAAACAAATATTATAAATTGTGGTCGACCACACGAAAAGAAGTTCCATGCGCCCATATATACAAAAAAATAAATGGTACCATCACACAAAATACAACAAAGATCGATCTGGCTCAAAACACAGCTAACTGATGCGAAATACCGGCTTGCGGGCGTACATGCTTTCTCTGTCTAACTTGAAACTCTAACTTCCTGAACCAATCTTTCGTTCGACTATTGTACGCCTAACGAATTTCTCGACAAGCGAGATATTCAGACTTATCATTCTTAACTTACAATTTTTTCAGCTGAATCGGGACATCTCTTTTTGGGGTAGATAGAATAGACGATCATAGCTTCTGACAACGGTAGCTCGACCTTAGCTATTTATGCCGTTACAATATACATATATATCATCTTTTCTTTTACTGACATATTGGTTATTTGTTTTGATTATTTGTTTGTCGATTGGGTTATTCTTTTGTTCTGTTTTAAATGTTGTAAAGGAGGTGGCAAGTCATCCCGAACTTTGGAAGCTGTTTACTGGAAACTACATCTGAAGTTTGCAGTTTTATATTTCGGTAACGCCATTCTTCTATTTTGCATTTTATTACGAGTGCAGCAGTTGTGATCGTCTTCAAGCCACCGAAAATTTTCGTGCATATATTTTGGTCTGTTAGACCACCTAGAACACGAGGCCAGACAAATGAGTTCTCTTCTCCCTTACAGCATGTGTGAGCGCCACGAAAACAAAAACGTGCACATACATTCTGCACACGTTAGATTGCGCGGCTGGTTTTCTCATATAGTCTTGGTCCATATACCGTGCTACAGTAGTTGAAAATTGATAAAACCAGCGCTTCAGTTACCATTATTCTTACATCTACTTTTAAATAGTCTATTATACCGTAGAGTACCTTAAGACGAATGAAAGCGAGTCTCATTTTTAAATTAACATGCTCTTCAAATCGCAACTCACCATCCAACAACACACCCAGGATTTTCGTTGTGGTAACTCTTTCAACACTTTCACGGTTTAATTTTAATTCAGGTGCTTGAGCCATAATTTGTTTTGTGCCAAGAACTATATAGGTACTGTAATACTTGTAGCACTGTAGTCGTACTCTTGAGCACTATCTATTTAGCAGCCCTTGCTAATATGATGCTCCTAGCACTAGACGTCACTGCCTAATTGATAAATATAAAGATGAAGTATTTATGGGCTTGTATTTTTTATTTGGTTATTTTAGTTACAAACTCTTTTATAAAAGGGATCCACAACTGGCTCGATAGCCACTAATCTAATCCTCACTATAATTTAGCTCAGTCACTCGCCGAAGCCTACGGTGAAGTGTGTGAGCTAAATTATATATTTTATAATTATATATATATATAATTTTATATATAATTTTAAAAAGTGTTTGAACTAAAAGAAACCAAATAAAAAATACAAGCCCATAAATACTTCATCTTTATATTTATCAATTAGGCGGTGACGTCTAGTGCTAGGAGCATCATATTAGCAAGGGCTGCTAAATAGATAGTGCTCAAGAGTACGACTATAGTGCTACAAGTATTAGCGGAAGCGCCGAACGGGCCGGAGAAATAAGAAGTTTGCTTCAGAAGGTGACGTCATAAGAAGTGACGTAATTGAAGAGGAGAGGAGATCGTCGATCCAGACCTTGCTGAATCGAGGAAGGATCGAATGTGCATTGAGGAGTATATTTCTGTACTCAAGTTTTTTATTTAAGAATTACCTCGACCTGCCAAGCGAGTGAAGAATCAAATAGAAAAATGTTGTGGGAAGATTGTTTTATAGCGGCGGACATTTTGTGAAAAAAATTATAAAATTATTTCATGATGGAGGAGTTGTCAACTTGTCTTTCGGGAAGTCCGCAGGAGTCCTTTGAAGATTTTTTAGAAGACTTCAGAGATGCTGCATCGATGCAGAAATTTATATCATCGGAGGAATTAAAATCATTATTTCCTTCGTATTTGAAAGGTGGAGCCTTATATTTTTTAGGGAAATTAGGGGCAGTGCCCAGACATTTGAAGAGGTGGTGAATAAGTTTAATGAGGAGTTTGGAGGCACAGAATTTGCAGAGAAATTCTACAATGCCAAGCAAGAGAAAAGAAGTTTGTTGGACTACTTCCATTATTTAGGGGACCTGGCGAGAAAGGCTAGAGTTACAAAAGATGACATTTTTATAACGCAATTTTTAAGAGGATTGCAGAACCATCATAGAAATAAATGAATGTTGAGCCATTTTGTAGATAAGAAGGCGCTAAGGGCAGTGCTGGTACAGATGGAGAAGTTAAGTCCGGAAAGTGATGATAATGTGAATGTGTTTAGGAACCCGGCAACTTTTGGAACAAATTCGGCCCATACCAACAGGGGGGGGGGGGGGGGAGACAGGCCGAATGTTTCTAGTAATAATAATTATAATTTGCATCCTAGGCAAGCGGATTTTGCAACACGTCGTCGCTAGAGCCCGATAGCGGTGATCAGGCTGACCTGTGGAATGAGGGCCTCAGACGAGCTCAGCAGCGTAGCACGGAAGCGGAACGACCAATGGGGAAGATCGTCGCAGTCGAGGCGAATCAGCAGGTCAGACCATTAGTTTTATTAAATTGTTCAAATATAGATATGGTAGCTCTTTTAGATACGGCGCTACAGCTTCATGCATCAGCCCAGCCGTTGCAGGTCAAGTGGGTGCGAGATGTATGCAAGAAGAGAAGAAACGGGTTAAGGCGGTAAATGGAAGTTTGCTGCAAATTGTAGGGAAATGTGTTATAGATTTTAGTTTGGACAATTTTAGCTTTTCACAGGAATTTTTAGTAGTAACTGATTTGAATTGTAGCATTATTTTAGGGGTGGATTTTTTAATAAAGATCGGTATGAATATTGATTTTGTTCATTCGTGTATGTGTTTTTTCCAGGGAAAAATACCGTTTTACAATAATTTCCATACGAAACAAAACACGACGCCGGTAGAACGAAATGTCATGTGCGTAGGGATTCTTTCAAAACAAAAGATAGGGTCGGACTTTCTAGACGGTTCTAGAAGGAAACAAGTGAACTTCGGGGAAATCACGGTTATCGAGGATCGTGACGTCATAAATTCTATCGACTTTCAGGAGTTAAAAAAGGGCGATTACGTTTATTTCTCGGGATTATCGGATTCGTGCAAATTTGCGTTTGGGGTAGAAGATAAACGGTTTATCGTAAATGAGGATTTATGTGAGAATGATAAGCGGGTATTATTGGCGTTGTTGGATAGGAATGCGGATAGATTTGCGTTTGCAACTGACCAGTTAGGTAGGTCAGAGATAGTGTCGGTCGATATTAAGACTTATGATGAGGAGCCGGTTCATTGTCACCCGAATCGCGTTTCGCCGGTGCAACGAGAAATTATTGAGGAGCAGGTCGCGGAGATGTTGAAACTAGGTGTTATTAGGGAATCCACTAGTTCTTATGCTGCGCCCGTACCGTAATTTAAAAAGCCCGATGATTCATGGAGGTTTTGTATAGATTATCGGAAATTAAACAAGAAAATTTGTAGGGATAGTTATCATATTCCGCGGATAGAAGACATTGTCGATAGTTTGGCCGGGGTCAAGTATTTTGCAGAGTTAAATCTCAATTCAGGTTATTGGCAGACGGTTATTACGGAAGGTAGGCATAAAACGGCTTTCGTCACGACCACGGGTCTTTATGAATTTAATGTGGTTCCGTTCGGTTTGGCAACGAGTCAAGCGGTTTTCCAACGGATGATGGATAAAGTTTTAGCGGATTTAAGATTTAAAGGGTTTATGGTTTGCGCAGACAGTGTAATTGTGTATGGTAGAACGTTCGAGGAGTTTAGCGATACGTTGCAGAAAGGTTTTGGGCGGTTTAGAGAAGCGAACTTGACCTTCAAGCCAGCCATAAATTCAGTTTTTGTGAGATTGATTAATTGTGTTCCGCCTCCCATATGTCGCTATACGTGTTTACATACTTTTGAGAGCAGTCGGGAACCATATTCTGTGCATGCTTTAATAATGTAATTTTGTGATCTGTTTTGTAAACCAAATAAATAAATAAATAAATAAATATGACACAGTTGGTTGGTTAAATCAGACACTTAACTAACTCTCTAGACTGTTAATTAAATGCCGACGTTTAACCAAGTCACTAGCATTTTGATTTAAATAAAGCATCGTCGAAAACGTTTAACAATCTGTCTTACCGAAAACAAGCCTGTTTGAAAACAAGATGGCGTCACGACAACAGCTGATTTGCACAGCTTATATCAGGGCAAAACATTGCTTAGGTGAAGGGTAAAAGGGGTGAGCGAAGCGAAGCCCCCTTTATCCTTCGTGTTAGGTTGAACATGTAATAAAGACAAAAAAAAACATAATAGTAGTTTATGTGACTGCTACATAATTATTACTTGAGAGTGGGTTTATGAAACGAGCCGAAGGCGAGTTTCATAATAATATCACTCGAGAGTTTTAATGCCTAATTATGTACAGTTACATACACTAGTTTATCACACACACATATCATAAGCTCTCTTTGATGTGTTCAGGAACCGCATGTTTGACCGGCATTGTGGCTCTGCAGTTGTTTAGCTTGTTCTGTAGGACCAACTTCGGGCGTCGGCGTTCGAAATTTGAATGTCAGTACCAACTTCACAGACAAACTAGGGGCGGCACGAGGCGGGCGTCGGCTTTCGAAATTTGAATGTCATTATGTGTAGAAAAACTACACATATTGACCATAATGTGTAGTTTTCCAGATACGAAACGAGATTTTACCAAGTAGTTTAACATAATGCTGATCGTAACGTGCGGTTTTTGAACGCAGTAAAGAGGGTTTATGATACGTGTGTAGATAAACTTATGTACGTACACATAAAAAAAAATATATATTGTATATGTCTTGTTGCCTAGGAACGCTTAGACAACTTGTAAAACGTTTCGTTTACTCACTTGTCTGACGGAATTTTAGTAACTTGGTTAAACGTCGGTATTTAATTAACGGTCCAGAGAGTTAGTTAAGCGTATGATTTAACCAACTAACTGCGACATATTCTAATGGAACATCGCTTAACGAATACAATCTTTGTACAGTGAGAATCGGAATTAGCTGTGTCAGTTCCTTTAACGCTTGGATTATTGAGTGATTCGAAGTCAGTTGACAAAAAAGGGCCATAGAACGTGGTTGGTTCGGAGAAGCTAGGTCGGGTCAGGTTTTTTTTGTCGCATTCCTGCGAAATGTGTATGGATCAGAGCCGAATTTGGTTTGGGCAAGCCGAACTTGGGCAGCGTCTGTCACGCAAAGGACGCCATTTTTTCAGACATGTGAGGCCTATAAATACGAGCGCGTGGGTGGGGGAGGCATTGAGTCTCTACGTCAAACTACTGTGACACACGCCTTTCGTGTAATCTATTCAGTTCGGTCTGCCGTTCTACGCGTCTGGAATTGGAAGGCTTGTGATTGCGTGTTACAGTGGATTTTCGTGAGTGTCTGAAGCGCCGAGATATAACTCGGTTCCTATCCTTTAAATCAACCTACCCCAAATTCCAAAACTATCCTTGGGTCGTTAGATAAGAGCTTGTAGGTAATTTGATCTGAGTCTGAGTCTGGGCTTGGAGCGACCCTAATTTCCCTTTTCCTTCACCATAGGGTTCCTGGATTGGCTCTTAGGATATTCGCGGGCTAATCTTCTCCTCATTTCCTTCGTGTAGCGAGTTTTGAAATTCCCACACACACAGTCGTTAAACATACAAACACATTCAAATCATACTCAACCATTTTCGAGTGGTGTCGATGATGGACGTGGTATAACACTAGGATTTTAGACTAGGCTAGACAGGAGTTTAGTTGCGGCTAAACCTAGGTTGTCAGGGCATAGGGAGACTGTTTGATCGATGGGGTTCCGCGGATGGAAATAACAAATTCAGAACAAAGTATAAACGTTGTCAACTCAGATAACCTATCCTGTTGATATTTTTGACATTTGAGTGTTGTCGGGGACGCGCGAAGAGATCAAATTACAGTCTAAAGTTCATTGTTTAGGAACGGGTAGATTGTTTTGCTTTGCCTTGGATCGGTTTGGATTCAAGTTGCATCTTTAAATTAAATGTAAATTTCGCTGGAGATTCTAACGTGTAGGTTGTGTCAAGCATTTATTTGCTGGGCCCAGTCGAGGAAGTGCTGTGGTTAGCTAGATGCATAAATCGGTATTTTCCGAAGTATGTACCTCGCTGTGGAGTGGGTTAGATCTCCAAAAGCGCTAATGAAAACGTTTCGATAACATTCAGCTCAAATTTCGCAGAGTTGAAGGTTTCAAAACGTTACGGACCTTTTGAGGAAACCGCTAGTTCAAACCCATTTCGGAAAATCAAATCGCAATTGTGTAAACCCGGTCTATTTGGATCGTTATTGCCGTGAACTAATTATATAATTGGAACCACCACTAGCCGCTACTAGCGAGCACATGAAATATCATTGAGTACTCACGTCGTAACACTACGACGGATATCTATACGATATCCCAAACAAATATTATAAATTGTGGTCGACCACACGAAAAGAAGTTCCATGCGCCCATATATACAAAAAAATAAATGGTACCATCACACAAAATACAACAAAGATCGATCTGGCTCAAAACACAGCTAACTGATGCGAAATACCGGCTTGCGGGCGTACATGCTTTCTCTGTCTAACTTGAAACTCTAACTTCCTGAACCAATCTTTCGTTCGACTATTGTACGCCTAACGAATTTCTCGACAAGCGAGATATTCAGACTTATCATTCTTAACTTACAATTTTTTCAGCTGAATCGGGACATCTCTTTTTGGGGTAGATAGAATAGACGATCATAGCTTCTGACAACGGTAGCTCGACCTTAGCTATTTATGCCGTTACAATATACATATATATCATCTTTTCTTTTACTGACATATTGGTTATTTGTTTTGATTATTTGTTTGTCGATTGGGTTATTCTTTTGTTCTGTTTTAAATGTTGTAAAGGAGGTGGCAAGTCATCCCGAACTTTGGAAGCTGTTTACTGGAAACTACATCTGAAGTTTGCAGTTTTATATTTCGGTAACGCCATTCTTCTATTTTGCATTTTATTACGAGTGCAGCAGTTGTGATCGTCTTCAAGCCACCGAAAATTTTCGTGCATATATTTTGGTCTGTTAGACCACCTAGAACACGAGGCCAGACAAATGAGTTCTCTTCTCCCTTACAGCATGTGTGAGCGCCACGAAAACAAAAACGTGCACATACATTCTGCACACGTTAGATTGCGCGGCTGGTTTTCTCATATAGTCTTGGTCCATATACTGTGCTACAGTAGTTGAAAATTGATAAAACCAGCGCTTCAGTTACCATTATTCTTACATCTACTTTTAAATAGTCTATTATACCGTAGAGTACCTTAAGACGAATGAAAGCGAGTCTCATTTTTAAATTAACATGCTCTTCAAATCGCAACTCACCATCCAACAACACACCCAGGATTTTCGTTGTGGTAACTCTTTCAACACTTTCACGGTTTAATTTTAATTCAGGTGCTTGAGCCATAATTTGTTTTGTGCCAAGAACTATATAGGTACTGTAATACTTGTAGCACTGTAGTCGTACTCTTGAGCACTATCTATTTAGCAGCCCTTGCTAATATGATGCTCCTAGCACTAGACGTCACTGCCTAATTGATAAATATAAAGATGAAGTATTTATGGGCTTGTATTTTTTATTTGGTTATTTTAGTTGGAACGACCAATGGGGAAGATCGTCGCAGTCGAGGCGAATCAGCAGGTCAGACCATTAGTTTTATTAAATTGTTCAAATATAGATATGGTAGCTCTTTTAGATACGGCGCTACAGCTTCATGCATCAGCCCAGCCGTTGCAGGTCAAGTGGGTGCGAGATGTATGCAAGAAGAGAAGAAACGGGTTAAGGCGGTAAATGGAAGTTTGCTGCAAATTGTAGGGAAATGTGTTATAGATTTTAGTTTGGACAATTTTAGCTTTTCACAGGAATTTTTAGTAGTAACTGATTTGAATTGTAGCATTATTTTAGGGGTGGATTTTTTAATAAAGATCGGTATGAATATTGATTTTGTTCATTCGTGTATGTGTTTTTTCCAGGGAAAAATACCGTTTTACAATAATTTCCAAACGAAACAAAACACGACGCCGGTAGAACGAAATGTCATGTGCGTAGGAATTCTTTCAAAACAAAAGATAGGGTCGGACTTTCTAGACGGTTCTAGAAGGAAACAAGTGAACTTCGGGGAAATCACGGTTATCGAGGATCGTGACGTCATAAATTCTATCGACTTTCAGGAGTTAAAAAAGGGCGATTACGTTTATTTCTCGGGGTTATCGGATTCGTGCAAATTTGCGTTTGGGGTAGAAGATAAACGGTTTATCGTAAATGAGGATTTATGTGAGAATGATAAGCGAGTATTATTGGCGTTGTTGGATAGGAATGCGGATAGATTTGCGTTTGCAACTGACCAGTTAGGTAGGTCAGAGATAGTGTCGGTCGATATTAAGACTTATGATGAGGAGCCGGTTCATTGTCACCCGAATCGCGTTTCGCCGGTGCAACGAGAAATTATTGAGGAGCAGGTCGCGGAGATGTTGAAACTAGGTGTTATTAGGGAATCCACTAGTTCTTATGCTGCGCCCGTACCGTAATTTAAAAAGCCCGATGATTCATGGAGGTTTTGTATAGATTATCGGAAATTAAACAAGAAAATTTGTAGGGATAGTTATCATATTCCGCGGATAGAAGACATTGTCGATAGTTTGGCCGGGGTCAAGTATTTTGCAGAGTTAAATCTCAATTCAGGTTATTGGCAGACGGTTATTACGGAAGGTAGGCATAAAACGGCTTTCGTCACGACCACGGGTCTTTATGAATTTAATGTGGTTCCGTTCGGTTTGGCAACGAGTCAAGCGGTTTTCCAACGGATGATGGATAAAGTTTTAGCGGATTTAAGATTTAAAGGGTTTATGGTTTGCGCAGACAGTGTAATTGTGTATGGTAGAACGTTCGAGGAGTTTAGCGATACGTTGCAGAAAGGTTTTGGGCGGTTTAGAGAAGCGAACTTGACCTTCAAGCCAGCCATAAATTCAGTTTTTGTGAGATTGAGATGCTAGGTTATCTAATCTCGAATTAAGGAGTAAAACCTAGTGAGAAAAAGCTGAAGGCTATGCAACAGGTTCCAACTCCCATATCTACGAAGGATGTGAAACAATTATTAGGTTTATTTTCTTATTATAGAAAATTTTGTATCGAATTTTGCGAGAATATCGTTGCCTCTCACTAAATTATTGAAAAAGGGGGTAAAGTTTCAATGGAATGAAGAATTGCAGAATTCGTTCGAGTATATTAAGAAGGTTATGTGTAGTGCGCCAATACTTTCTTATTATTCGGGGGATAAGTCGGTTACTACGAGAGTTTTTGTGGATGCGTCTAACGAGGCGTTGGGTGCAGTATTGATGCAGGGCGTTGAAAAAATGAGTCCGGTTGCCTATGCGTCTAGGAAGTTAACGGATGCGGAGAAAAAATATAGTACGACGGAGAAAGAGTGTCTACCCCAGACACTCTTTCTCCGTCGTACTATATGTAGTTTACTATGGTTAGTATGGGCGTTAAGGCACTATAGGCATTATCTTTGGGGATCGTATTTTCAGGTTGTTACAGACCATAGCGCGTTATGTTGGTTACAATCGAAAAAAGATATGACTGGTAGATTAGCGCGATGGGCGTTAGCGATTCAAGAATGGGATAGTGGCAGATTTTTTTGAGTAGGAATCCGCTAATGGAAGAAGGGAAACGGGAAACAGAAGGACCTCAGTCTTCTTTTCGTTCTGAACCTGATGATGATGGTTTGGAAGTTTTTAGTATCAATGTAGAGTCGTTACAGGCGGATCAAGCGAACGATTCATTTTGTAGTAGATGGTCAACGCGGTTGAGCGAACGTCCGGAAGCGTGGCGTAGCGGTTTTTGTTTGGGAAATAACTTATTATATAAAAGCGTACGTAGATATGGAGAAGTTAGGGAGGTATTAGTAATGCCTAGGTTTTTGTTTCAAAATGTAATGAACGAATTACATGATGAGGCGTGGACAGGAGGTCATTTGGGTCTCGCAAAGACGTTGAAGAGGTTTCGGTCGAAATATTTCATGCAGAAAGCCGATAAGGAGATAGTGCGTTTGTAAGACGGACCTGCGGATGAATTAAATTTATCAATAGTCCGGGAGGCCACTCGGCTATTTTGCGAGTTACTCGAGCGCGTTTTGTTATACGTACCAAGGCGGATAACGGGAAGATGAATGAAGTTGGCACGTCTGTATCAAGGACCTTACAAGGTCATTGAGATCGTTGGGAGGTCTGATGTGCTGATTCGTCGTCTGAACTCACGGTTACAGGACGTTATTGTAAACACAAATCGTTTAAAACGCGTTGAGGAGTTCGTCTGATATTAAATAATTATAGGATTAGGATAGGAACATTAGGATATAAAATAATTATACATTAGGAATATAATACAATTTTATCCCGGTTGATGGTTTGTGGTTTGTGTATACGGTGTTGTTATGAATAGTTTATTAACCGGTGTTTCTTTTCATTTTGTTGCTGAGCTATGATGTCTGATGAGGACCGTACACCAAAGACCCAAGTAATATCTGTAACATACTAGATTTCCGTGGTAGATTACCTTTATATGAGAAACTTTTATAAACGACAGTTCGAATAATTGTTTGAGCCGATCGCCTGGTTTTATCTTTGAGAGCAGTATGACGAGGCAATAGCTATTCGTCATAGGGTTCTGTTTTGGTTCCCGCGTTCTTAAAGTATAGAGTTGGGATGATTTGGTAAGGGGAGAGTAAGAGTTGTTCATAAAGTTGGTAACGAAGGTTTCTCAATGAAAGTAATTTCTGATGTGGGATAAATCGGGTATTCGATACACATTCGAGATTCTTTGTAGTGTCTTTACTTGGGTAATTGGTTGCAACTCACGGCGATTATCTAAAACTGTTAATAGTAAAAGATAGTTTACTGAATTCCAATGGATTATTTAGGCTGTTAATATGTAGTAGAATCGGTTTTAAAGCTAGTTGATTTCATCGTATTATTAGAACGAATTTTAATGAACTCATTCTTAGGCTGTGGCTTAGTAATACGGTTTTATAGATTAATCTTGTTAATATGGTTGACGTTTCCTATATTTGAAAATGATAAGTTTTTTCTTTGATCTTTGCCTCCGTTAATTTTTGAAATATTTCCATTCGGTGGAAAGAGTTTACAATGTGTTCACAATTGTTATATGCAAAGATCTATATTAATTTAAGAACGGAGGTATTATGGTTGTCTGATAAGTTTTTCGCTAGTTTTTTTTTTCAGAAAGTTTTCGAATGATAACTATTCGAGAAGCTAAATCTTAGCTAGATTCAGCTGTATGCCTTCGTATTGTATTTGAGAGTTTTCTAGCGTTAGGTAAGTTAATGTTAAGCCGCGAATAATTGTATGATGGGATCATAGGGTGTTATAATTTAAGTTTTTTAAGGTGCATAGCCTACACCTTAAGTGTACTTTGGTTTTGTTATTTAATGTTTAATTGAGTAGGTTAAATGGGATGGTTGGACAGATAAGGATTAGGGTACTTGATGTTATTTAAATTTATGCTTCCGGCATATTTACTGTCTTTTAGATTTCATGCATAGCAAACTAACTTAAAGTTAACATTTAATGTTTTTTAGATTTTAGACTTTGAGATAGGGTTGTCATTTTAGATTTTAGACTTTGAGTTAGGGTTGCCACTTTGAAAAAAAAAATCCGTTTGAAAATTTTTTTTTGAAGGGAGGGCGGAATGATTGTAACGTTGGTTGTTTATTGTATACGGGCCTCTTTAGAGTGGGTGTTCACTTGGACACTGTCACGTTATATGTAGTTTTATAAAGAAAGAGGATTGGATGTGGAAGTCAATGTGACACACTTCACCGTAGGCTTCGGCCAGTAACTGAGCTAAATTATAGTGAGGATTAGATTAGTGGCTATCGAGTCAGTTGCGGATCCCTTTTATAAAAAGTGTTTGTGACTAAAAGAAACCAAATAAAAAATACAAGCCCATAAATAATTCATCTTTATATTTATCAATTAGGCGGTGACGTCTAGTGCTAGGAGCATCATATTAGCAAGGGCTGCTAAATAGATAGTGCTCAAGAGTACGACTATAGTGCTACAAGTATTACAGTACTTAGATGTATTATGGTTAAGTACCAGAGCGTTTTTTAATGTCCATTTAACCTCTCAAAAACCGAGGGTAATTGGAACGGGTCGCGATTTTGAACCTTATGCCATAGTAATAAAATTTAAAACCTATAACGGAAAAGTGGCTTTATCCGGTGGTATTCAAGAGAATAAAAATACTGTCTTGATCCTCATTTACGATTCACACTGCTTCGCAGCTATCCGTGCAATTGAAAGAGTAATGCAATTGACTATCATCAGCTTATAGATGAACGTTCTAATGTTTAAGGTTCTTAACGAGGTCTGAGGTTAATAGTATTAACAAAATCGGGCTTAGGATTGATTCCTGAGGGCAACCTCGTGTTATGTTTTTTTACCTGAGATTCTTGAAAGTCTGCCTATTCTAGCGACCACATACTGTTTCCTACTAGTCAAAAAGGAACTGCACCACTTGCAAGCCTTTTCCAAAAATTCGTAGCACGACATTTTGAAGCCCTTGAGAAATCATGTAACACCAAAAACCTGCCCTGCCCTTGTCTGATTCCCCAAGTATGTTATCTGTTACATTAGCCAAAGCCGTGGTGGTACCATGTCCGCTTCGGAAGCCTCATTGCATAACCGGAAGGATAGACTATTGTTACAGGAATTTGGTCAATTATGACCATACGTCTCTTTGTATTTATTTTGACATAAGAGGTAATATACTTTTTGTTCGAAGGTTTTTGTATTCCACGACTGTAGTAGATTTTGCCTAAGGTTTCACTTTTGCTTGTTTCCACGTATCAGGAAAAATAGTTTTTGTGATCCTCTTAATAATATCCGTGATGATTGGTAAAGTGACCGATAAGGTCATGAGCAGAATTCTCAACAATATAGTGTCACATCCAGCAACATTTCTGTTTATATTCTATAGTGTTATGCTACTTACATGCTATTCTTGCTTCCTATCCCTTAGCTCCAGCTCCACCATCAGTCTTTTTTGTTTGTCCTTCAGGTAACCTTGCTCTGTCATGCATTCATGCTGTACAGTCTGATATTGGTCATCACTTTTATTTCCATAGGACCCTGTAATGTTTTAAACCATAAGAACATATTAACAAATCATTTTCGCTCTGCATTTTCATGTTATCAGCACTTCTAAATCGATAGGGAAGGGTCTTACCTTTGGTGACCTTGTTTTTGGCTTTCTCCGAAACTTTGCAATCTCGGGCTTCGTGCGCGCTGGTGCGCTACTTTTTTATATTCATGGTTACTTCATTTACTTCATGGTTTGATTGTTGGTTTTCCGTATTACGAGCCTGAAACGAAACTTTGAAGTTTGTTGACGTCTTTGTTTATCTGGTGGTCATGGCAATGCCCATTCAAACTCGTTAGCGGTCTGATATGTTTACTTTAATACTTTTACAAAAATACTCTTTCTCTCTTGGCCACTCACAAAAACTACGTTTAATTTAAATAATTTTTAGAACTCTCCAAAAAGGGTATAAAAGCGGAACATTTCTGAAATTCTGGGTCTCACGTCAGCTTCTGAACTGGAAGTACCAGTTAAAGGCCTTATCCCGGGGTCGCACTACCCCGGGATCCTGCGAGCCTTCAAACTCCCTCAAAACCTTCAAAATAAATCTTCAAACAACGGGATTCTGCGAGCCGTGCCTACGCCGCTACCGTTCCTACAACGACGATTTCTGCAACGGGATCCAGCGAGCCATAACTACAAGTACGCCGCTACCGTTCCTACAACGACGATTTCTACAACGGGATCCTGCGAGGCGTAACTGCAAGTACGCCCGCTACCGTTCCTACAACGACGATTTCAACAACATCTACAACAACAAATACACCTGCATCCTGGACACTAACCCCACTGGTCTTCTACTCTTCGTGTCCTCCGCTTCCTTTTTTATACTTAATTTGTCTTTTATAGAACCTGTTCTCATCTCATTCATTCTCATCTTCGTATCATTTTTTTTATCGTCTTCACTGTAAATACTATACTTCTAATAAACTGTTACTACTAAATTTTATCCTGGTTGTTTTCTGTTAGGTTCTGGTTAGGTTCGTATCCACACTCGACATTTCATATATGACAAATATGAAAACTAACTGATGTAGCTACGGCTAGAACTGTGTATTTTAGCTATGTTCACATCATAATGTCTTATAGCATTTTACTCTGGGTAGAAGAGCTGATATGCAAACTATAGATGTTTAACAGAAAAGAGCGATCCGATCCATTTATTGTCTAAATTCTCGAGATTCTTTTAGAAAAATATTTAAAGATATTATTATTCTTACGGTGTATAGTCAGTACATCTTTGATATATCAATATATCAATATAATGTATGTCCGTAAAAAATACACAGGTTCCGTAGGGTGGGTGAAATTCTTAATAGGAATACCAGATCTAAAAATAAACTGGCTCTTACTTTCTGTAGATTGACAAAAGTGAGTAAATCATTTATTGGAGATGGCGTCCGCGTTTATAACACCTTGCCTGAAAAATTAACCGTTCTACCATACAATAGATTTAAAAAATTGTTAAAGCCACCTTGTGTTGTTGAAAAGATTTAAGATTTAGTAAATGATAAATCAGTTTTTTCAGGTTGTTGTGCTCAACTTAAAGGTGAAAAACCTTTGTATAGTTTCTAAGTATATTATGAGAATCTAGATATAATTAAGTATGAGAGTCTCTGAACAGGGCAGTAAGTGTATTAGTTTTAAAACTTGTAACGTTCGAAAAGTAATTTTATACCTAAGTCTACTTCGAATAAAAATCTATTTAATTTTATTTTTTCGTTTAATAGCTGCTGTTGGAGAGAGTCCGGAGCCAGGTCGGTATGCAGAGCTGATGGCTAGACGCCCTACGCTGGGCACGCTCAGCTGGCACCACATTTGCTCGAGCGCAGAGACGGGGTATTGCTTTGTATCAAAAGCATTGTCCACGTCGTGTGTAAAATCCTAAACCACCTCCTCCGTCGGAATTTTGGCTAGGTGTATTTCTTAGGACGTAGCCGGAGATCTTAGGTACATATTTATCTTGGCCACCCTTTGTCCAAGTCTCGTTTAAGGCTAGGACGTCAGGTTTATATCTATCCATCGCCGCCTGTTACTTACTCGTCTTGACCACTGTTTAAAGAACGAAAATTTATAAAACCCATCTTAAGATTAGCACTTTTCTGTTTACCTATACTTTACTGTTTTCGATAACTTAGAGTATGCTCCATGTAAAAGAGCCGTATGTACTGAAAATAGTATATAGACACAATTTTAAATATAAATTTTTATTCTAATTGTAAACCCAAGTATTGTATTGTATTTAAAACCTTTTTGTTTATAACCAAAAAAGACATGTAGGAAAAAGTTTTTTTTCCTACATACTTTTACATATATGATAATAAATAGTTCTGCAGTGTGTTTGCACATTTAACATACATACATTACAGTTATCATTTACATATGAGGAATTATATTCATATATTACATTTAAAAAAAGATATATAGCACATTCGGAAACAATATTCAAGGATAAAAATAGTCAGTACAACTTATCTAGATCGTATTCGCTGCCAATCTTTATGATTTTATTCGTGTCCATCTTACGCATCTGAATAGAGCCATTTTTAACCCAAACATGCTTAAAATCTTTTTGTGCTTTTACTAAACGAGCTTTATAAAATATAAATATATATATATAAAAGCGCCGGGTCTGATGGGGGAGGGACAGCACTCAGAGGTGAGTTCCCGGTGCACGCGCGCCCCACCCAGGGTGTCACCACGCAGGCGCCGCGCGGACAGCTGCAGTATTTGTTGAACTCGGTTTCTGTGAGACCACCGAAATTTAATATTATTTTTGCCAGAAATTGGTGAGTCACAAGATGGACATTTCATGCTGTTACGCGCAAAATAGCACCCTCACTGCTTGATATTGGGTTCTCAGGCAGAAAAATTCTATTCTCGCTACGATCGTCGCCTTCGGCTCGCGCCGTGAACTTCTCAGTTCTTAAATATAAGCCTCTGCGAACTCATGCGAAATATACTATTTCCTCACAGTCGAAATGAAAAGTGTTTAACTTGGGTGAAAGTGACCAATTTCACCCTCGAACTATTGGCGGTCTCACTTCGATCGAGCGCCAGAAATATCTCCGGTGAAATGGGTCACTTTGTTTAGCAGCAAAAAGTTATTCGAGCAATTTATCATTTCAAATGCACAGACTCTCTCATATTGTATGAGCAAGTCCATTTATTTTCGGAAACATAATTAATGTACAAAAGAACCTATCAAAATTATCAAAAGTACGAGATAGCTGTAAAGTTAAAGTAAGAAATAATCTCAGACTAGTTGCCATCCATTTTGCGCAATTTTGAGCAATTTAGACATCATGTAAAAACGAATTTGTCTAAAAAGGGATATTAAAATGTTCAAAATTACATAAACGACAAGAGTGCTTGGTGTTAATCCAAATCAACCGCTGTTAATAATTTTGTAATTATTTATTCCTGCATATTATTTTAAATAATTATTCTTCTATTTGTTTTAGTTAAACACAACCAATTTTATTAGATATCTACAATTCAATCTGTAGGAGTTTACTCGCCCTCCCTTTCGTAATTTTTTACCACTGTGGGATAAAAATAACGTTTACTTAGTATGTGTAAATATTTACAGTAATAAAGAAATTTCGCCTTGACTTTGACTTGACTATCTTGAGTAATAATTTTTGTCCCGTTCCGTTGAATTAAATCCACGTAATCATTTAATGGCAGTTACTTTGAAGGCAGAGAAGCCAGAAAGTATTATGTTACATACTATTATGTTATTATCCTACCGTGTGAGACGCTCCGTTACATAATACGTATACATAAATCCAAATAAATATCACCTATGGCTTTATTCTGACTTCACATGTTCCTTTTGGTTGAGCCGTTCATCCCCCGGCAAAGCGTGGCCAACGAGACGAGAACATCGTTAAGCGATTTATCAAATAAATTTGGCCAAAGGACAGAGTTGACATTTTTGATTATTTGACACGGAAAAGGTAGAAAATTGCCGGGTTAGGCGTTGGATGTACCTTTTGTTCAGTATTTGCAAATCGGGCTTAATTGCAAAGTTACATCAAGAATGATAATATATTTCTCGTCAAGGTGTCACTCAACTAATTATATTTTAAATGATAAGATCAGAGAAAGGAGATGATATGAGAGAAACATTAATCATATCTACGGTTGATATTTTATGCAGTATTTAATTAGGTGGAACATTGTGGAACAACTTTCTCTATAACATTTCGGGATATAAAAAACGGCGGCGCTTTATTAAAAAACCGGGTAAACGACATGTCCCACTTAAGCATGGGGCTTATTTGATTATGCAAGAGGTTTAGTAACAAGAAAAACGTACTGACACAAAATTGACCGTCAAATCCTTCACAAAAGTCTGTGTTCAAGACGAGAATAGGTTTTTAGGGACACTCAGAGTCCTTTAACCATTTCCTTTGTAAATGTGTCAGTTCGACAACAAGTAATCCCTCGGCGAGAATCCATTAAGAAAATGAAATAATGTTTGCTTGAAATGATGCTTTCTTTGTATACTTACAAGTATATCTTTTTTATGTAGCACATATGTATATAGCATATCAAGACTGGCGTTAGTTACGGGGTTTAGTCACGACGGGTACATTAGGACTAATGATTCATTTATCCAAATTTACGTAATTGCACTACAGAAAATGTAAGAATGTAGGTATGTAAATAAAAAAATGTGTGCGTGTACTTGTGTACACACGTAAGAAGTGAAACTTCTTCATGAACTTAATCAAATGTTCATTTATAGTTTCTACTTTATTCAGAGACAATCGTTTAAATTCCGCTTGTAAATCGATGGTGGACGTTGACGTTCTTCGACCATGATAAAATGTTTTGTCATTATTTGGAGTCATTATATACAATCCTTCAATACTCGTAACACGGGATAAAGCAACATATAACAACGATTGGCTGTGATGTTTCTCATATTCATAAACAATTTCCGGAAATGTGCTGCCTTGTGATTTATGAATGGTAGTAGCACAAGCACAAACCAACGGAATATGAGTACGTTTAACAAGTATAGTTTTGTTATTATTGAGCGGATTTGTAGAAGATCTTTGTACAATTGGTACAGCCATTCGACTGATATTATTTTCTGCTGCGTGACCCACTGCTTTACGTCTAAATTTTTCACCAATTCGAGGTAATGCTGGAAATTCAAGCCATGCTATTTTAACTACTCCATCGATATCGGTTTCTGCATGAACTAACTTCCCAACAGCACCATTTGCTAATCCGTCACAAACATCAATGTTTGTAGTAATCATGTAATAAATATTTATTACAAATGTTGTTAGGTAAGGCTTTCCATTTTATAATAAATGGCACATGTTCATACAAAAACAAAAACCTGCAGTGCTTACTCCCTATCTTTAGCTACACACCGAACACTGTTTTTTTGTACTCGCCAAACATACCGGTCTCATACAGAAATGACAGAGGTATCATGTGCTTCTTCATCGCTTGTGTGAAATGAGCACTCGGAATTGGGCTCATGATCAGAAGGTATGCATCCATCTTCTGAATCGGAATAAACTATTCTTATTGGTACATATCAGCGCCGACATTCGAAACTGCATCTCCTACGTGAGAAGCAAGTGTGAAACCCTTTAGTTAGTTTGACTCCATAGTCTAACCAACTAAAGGGTTTCACACTTCATAAGTAAAGCTTGAAATGCGAAATGGACCCTTTATTCGTCACTAGACCCTAAAGTACCTCGAAAACCATACCCATATTGCAAAATAGAAAATTGGCGCGGCGGCCATCTTGAAATGGGAAATGGACCCTTTATTCGTCACTAGAACCCCATAAGTACCTCGAAAACCATACCCATATTGCAAAATAGAAAATTGGCGCGGTGGCCATCTTGAAATGTGAAATGGACCCTTTATTCGTCACAAGAAACCCTACAGTACATCGAAAACCATACCCATATTGCAAAATAGAAAATTGGCGCGGCGGCCATCTTGAAATGTCAAATGGACCCTTTATTCGTCACTAGAACCCTAAAGTACCTCGAAAACCATACCCATATTGCAAAATAGAAAATTGGCGCGGCGGCCATCTTGAAATGAAAAATGGACCCTTTATTCGTCACTAGAACCCTAAAGTACCTCGAAAACCATAACCACATTGCAAAATAGAAAATTGGCGCGGCGGCCATCTTGAACCTTGGCACCCGAGGCTACACGTCAAAAACAGCTGTGCTGTATTTTAACTAAATTAATTTGTTTTAATTCGTCTATTTGTGAATATAGTGTTAACCTCTGGAATGTCCCTGCACAGCGAATTCCGTGGACCCTAACGCGTCCAAGGTTCTGGCGAAAATAAACTTTCAATCGACTTGCGTTAGGAATTTGATAAGTTTGTTAGGTTATTTTATTTGTTTCCTAACATGTTATGTACCATAATAAAGTTTATGAAATTACCTATCTTGTGATGTATAGTACTCACATGTGATAATAAAGTTGATAAGGCTTTTCATCGATTGTTTGCAGAATCCATTATTTGACACCGACACCTCTAATTATATTTCGTTCTTACTGGCCAAACACAAAACTTACACTATTTTTCATTTTTCACATCACCACTATTAATTTCTCCAGCGATAAGATGTATTATTTTATTACAAAACACAGTTATTACTTCACAATAAATAAATATTGACAAACATAAAATGTAAGTCTGCGGCCGGTCGCCTGCCCAAAATGGCGACGGGGCTTGGTATTTTATTTATTTGATTTGATTTGGCTGTCTCAATGTCAGTTCCAATCATATCACACGTTTGCCAACTAAACTACTTATAATCTAAGACTACTTCCGGGAACTTTCTGAAACTTGGTGAATATTCAAAAAACGTCGAAGTTTGCAATACTTTCTATGCGCTTATGCAGCGCATAGGACGCTAGCCGCCCAAAAAAGTTATGCGCTTATGTAGCGCATAGGACGTTTGACGGGTTAATTTAAGTGTTTGTTTAGTCAACTAAAGTGTGCCAGTGCTAAATGTGGTCAGAATTGTAATTGTGATAAAATAATCGATCACGGACCGAAAGACAAAGGAAATTTCAAACTGCCAACGGAAAAACCCCGGGGGAGTATTGTTTTCATATTTGCTTATTCATATTTTACAAGTATATGACTTGAACTTAACTATATACTTATACACTACATACTGCTCAACTCTCACTATTGTGAGAAACGTCCATCCTCACACCGCAGCGTCTTTGTTTTGTCTCTTAGCACTTGACAATCTGTGGAAGTACTTTTGACGATAAAACTAGCTGTTCACTCATAATTATTACACGATATACACAAGTGCACTGGTAGGTTAGACCTTGGCAATCAGTGCGAATATAATGTAAGCTTGTAGGTGATTCTAGAGACATATTAGGTACTCACTTCACAGCTGATCATCACAATACTTGCAAAACGACTAAAATTGTTAGATAATACGTATAACTTTCATTAGTTCAGAACATTTATACTGTTAACCTTTATTGACTTGTAATAGTTTAATTGAAACTTATTGACTTTGACGTAGAATAGCTATATAGGGAATTAGGAACTATCATATCAGTACTACAGCTACTAACTGCAAGTCTTTATTCCTTCTGTTTTATTTTAATTTTTTTTGGAGCACCCATTCTTTTTTATTTTATTTCCAGGCATGGCATCCAACATTACTACGCGGAGTATGCACGCACTACAGCAACAACTAACTGACGCAGAGGAGTTAAACCAAAGGCTATTGACTTAGACTTTGAGATAAAAAGCTTGAGAGCCAAGAACTCACAGCTTAGAGATAGTGTGTCTACTTTGCGAGAAACACACGAGGAGTCGCAAAATGAGATTCAAAGATTGGAAAAACTTGTGGAATCTTTTGACACCCTGCGCACTGACCTTGCTTCTGCTTGTGATCGCAGTAAATTCCTCCAATACCAACTCAATGAGGCAAACTTGAAGTTGACTGATATGTGCATAGAAAAAGACTACAATGAATCTCGCCACATTACCTCTATCCAACAAGAACTAGAAGTAGCCAACCTAAGCACTATTGTTCAAGCCATGCAGACAAGCAGCAAAAAAAATAAAAAATATTTTAAATTAAATAAATTCATGAAGAAAACTAGAGGTAATATAAAAGTACTGAAATTAGCCTTGAAACGGCAATCAAACAGAATATTAAGAATCTCCTTAATGCAAGAGCTCCGGGGAAAAAATGTAGGTTTACAGTCGGACCTTCAACATGCCCGAGTAGAAATCCAGCATCTACATGACCTGCTAGCAAATACACAACAATGTTATGCCAAAGAGCAAAGTGAGTTAGCAGAACTCAGAGCCGCGACGTCTGAGTTAGTACAGCTACAACGCCAGAATGCGGAATTGGTGGGCGTTCTAATTGAGAATGAGGAGAATGAGACCAGCAAGGAGGACGAGCCCACATCACTAACTTTGGTCTCGACCCCCCTCAACGAGAGTGTTGTAGCGTCCACCGCTGCCCCAACCAAAAAACAGCGTCGCCGTCGTCGACGAGGAGACACCTCGCGCGAGCACCGCGCCGCTCGCTGTCCCTGCTGAGGCGTGTGTCATGCCGCAAGCTGCCCCGAGGGCCGCGCCGTTCGCCGTTGTGCACGTTGCGACGCTCGCTGCCACGAATGCCGCGCCAACCGCCGCCACGTGCATCAAACCGCACTCCAACACGTGTGTCCCGCCACTCACCTCCACTCGTGTACCGCCAGCTACCAAAATATGTGCTCAGAGAAAAACTCTGTTGTTCTCCGACAAAGTAGGTGCAGGATTTGGGACTCTATTACATAACCGACTTAACCAAAAAGTAACGAACATTTGCTGTCCAAATAGTTTATTTGTAGATCTAGTGAAGATGATTTGTCGCGGTATCTATGATGAGTAGCACTATTGTAATTATGGTAGGAAATCATTCAAACATTAGTCGGAATGATTTGAATAAAAGTGTTGAAACACTTCTAGACTTACATAGTAGGATGAAATTCAAATTTATACTATGCGATTTTCCATATGCCTGTAATTTGACAGAACTACAGAACAAATCTGTGCATAGAATGAATATTCATTTATTTAATTTAACATGTCATCACAGCGATGCTATTTTATATTTCGACATGAATAATTTTATTCATTACTTTACTCTGACACGGGATACATTGTACCTGTCTAATAAATATAGAAAATTAGTAGCTACATTGTTAGCTTATAATATATGCGACGCAGCTATAGTTGGTTTAACTAAGTTCAACTTGACATCAGCTTATTTTAAGAGAAATATGACATGCACCCCTATTGGGAATTCACCTGTTAATTATACTTTGCATGCAACATTGGAATCTGTTCCAAGTAATTTAAATTAGTTCAAAAGACAATAGAGGAAATCTCTAGCATACAAGAGCCACTAAATATGTCAAAATGTAAGCCCCAGTTAAATATTGCCCATCAAAACATCCAGGGGCTACCTGGCAAAGAACTTGTATTAGAATTATTTCTAAAAAATTCTGACATTGATATTATTTGTGTTACTGAACACTGGTTGAAGGAAAATATGATGTCTTTTAACATAAATAATTACAAAATTGTCAGTTGTTACAATAGAAAGACTGCTGATAGAGGTGGTTCTTTAATCTTAGTGAAAAATAATATTATGGTGAAACAACGGAAAGATATTCTTGCACTTACTGTTGAAAGACAAATAGAGGTATCCTGTATTGAGTTAGATAGCCATATTATTGTTTGTGTCTACAGGCCACCGAGGGATGAAAAAGGCCATGGCAATTTCGAAATATTTGAGAAAATTATGGAGGAAGCCCTCATTAAACTTTGTAATAACAGAAAAAAGTTAATTATTTGTGGCGATCTTAATGTAGATCTGCTTGTAGATACAACACTGAAGCGACGATTAATAACTCTGTTCAAATCATTTAATTTATGTCATGTATTTCTAGAGCCGACTAGAATTACACTTACCAGCCAAACTTGCTTAGATAACGTTTTTTGTGACTGTGCATTCACAAGTAAAAGTGTAATTAACTGTTTACCCTCCGATCACAGTGGTCAAACAGTTTCATTCCCAATTACTATTAAGGATAAGACTGGTCCATCATTTTATAGTCCTATTACATCCCATAGACTAGAGATATATACGAAAAACTTAGATATAAATTTGCCAGTACCGGATTCTAATGAACAGAACCCAAACAAAATCTACTCAGACTTCTTCAACATTATTCAGACAGAATTCAATAAAGTTTTCAAATTAAAGAAAGTCAGTGACTACAACGGTAAATCTAAATTTAATGACTGGGCAACGTTTGGAATTCGTAAAAGTAGAGTTATCTTGTATGACCTTTATGATCAAAAAACCTATAACTTTGATCGAAAATTTCATGACTATGTTAAAAAATATTCCAAAACTTTCAAGTTGGTTTGTAGAACTGCAAAAACTTTACACATTAATAGAAAAATTCAAAATTCAAATAATAGAATGAAATCAGTTTGGCAAATAATAAACCGCGAAACTGGCAAAGTTATACCAAGGGACAGTGATTTCTGCCTAAAGATAGGTGATGCTGTTGTTAAATCCAACGCTGATGTTGCTCGAGCTTTTGAAACATTCTTCACCAATGTACCCGTACACACAACGGACCGTCTAAATTCATCTCCATTTGAAGCAGAGACTTTATTAAAAAATAACACTAGCGTCAGTAATGTATATTTAAAATTTCATCATGTATATCCCCAGGACATTGTCAAAACGTTTAAATTACTTAACTTAAAAAATACGGAAGACCTGTGGGGTATATCAGTCAAAGTCAGTTCAGTAATTCTAGTTATAGCCCCACACTTAGCTTATATATTCAATAAATGTGTTGACGATGGGGCTTTTCCAGACCTCATGAAACACAGTAAACTTATACCGCTGTTCAAATCGGGAGATAAGGGCGATCCTTCAAATTTCAGACTGTAGTAGAGAATGCACTGACCTTTGAAAGAATTGCTAACCTTCGCGAGTCTAAAATGGGGCGCACATAGTCTGTGATTATTTCTTAGGTTAACATTACAGCTTTCGCTAATTTTGGAAAATGTTGTAAGGTTCTTGCGTACATACATTATATTTTCGAAAATAAATTGACTAGCTACTGTTAGTATGTCAATTTCTTTAAAAAGCTCTCTTAAGGAGTCTGTTCGTTTTAAATTATAAATTGCTCGAATAGCTCTTTTCTGTAAAATAAAAATAGTTTGAATATCCGCTGCTTTCCCCCACAACAAGATACCATAGGACATCACACTATGAAAGTAACTAAAATATACTAGCCTAGATGTAGCCACATCTGTGCTTTGTCTGATATTCCTAACAGCGTAAGCCGCAGAACTTAATTTACCAGCCAATTTATCTATGTGGGGTCCCCACTGCAATTTGCTATCAATGGTTATTCCAAGAAACTTCGTATCATTTACCAATTCTAACGTGCTGTTGTCTAACACCAAACTGGTCTCAACTTGCCTGACATTTGGAAGTGAGAATTTGATACACTTGGTTTTACCAGCGTTTAACAATAAATTATTAACTGTGAACCAATTCAAGGTTAAAGACAATACACCATTAACATCATCAAAATCTCCTTTTTGTCTTTCAATTTTGAAGACCATTGAAGTATCAATCAGCAAACAACACTATGTCAGTTAATTTCTCCACCATGAAAGGCAGATCATTAATATATACCAGGAATAAGAAAGGACCTAATATGGAACCTTGTGGAACGCCAATTTTTACCCCCGATCCATCAGATTTTACGCCGTTGACTTCTGCCTTTTGGATTCTATTGCTTAGGTACGATCTTAGTAGATCAAACGCTTTATTTCTAACTCCGTAATGATTTAATTTCATTAGTAACGTGTCATGATCAACACAATCAAATGCCTTCGACAGATCGCAAAAAACACCGATAGCATCCTATGCGGCTTCCCATGCAGAATAAATATGAGATATAAGGGTAATACCTGCATCCGTAGTCGATTTACTCCTAGTGAAACCGTATTGCTTGGCGTGGAGTTGTTTTGTACGGTTGAAGTGTGAGAGCATTTGATTGAGTATAATATTTTTCAAAAATTTGACTTAGTGCTGGAAGAACCGATATTGGTCTAAAATTTGACGGATCACCCTTGTCTCCCGACTGGAACAGAGGTATAAGTTTACTGTGTTTCATGAGGTCTGGGAAAGCTCCATCATCAACATATTTATTAAATATATATCTAATCCTTTCTAGTAATTGGGAATGAAACTGATTGTCCGCGGTGATCGGAAGGTAAACAGTTAATTAGATTTTAACTTGTGAATGCATAATCGCTAAAAAAAAAGTTGTCTTTGCAAGTTCGGCTGGTAGGTGTAATACACGACATATTTTTTTTTAAATAAAGTCATTAATCGTTGTTTCATTGTTGTAACCACAAGCAAATCTACATTAGGATCGCCGCAAGTAATCAAACTTTTTCTGTTATTATATAATTTAGTGAGGTATTCCTCCATAATTTTCTCAAATATTTCAAATTTTCATGGCTTTTTTCATCCCTGGGAGGTCTGTAGAATCAAACAATATTATGACTATCATACTCAACATAGGATAGCTGTATTTGTCTTTCTACAATAAGTTCAAGACTATCCTTCCGTTGTTTCACCTTTATATATTTTTTAACTAAGATTTAACAACTTTATACAACTGAAAAATTTGGAATTATTTATGTTTAAAGACATCATATTTTTTTAAATCACTGTTTTGTCATATAATTAACATCGGCCTCAGAATTATTAAGAAATAATTGTGATACATGTTTTTGCCAGGTAGCCCCTGCATATTTTGTTGGGTAATTCTTGCCTCAAAATTTGAATGGTGAAAGGTACCAGAAATTTTTGATAACGGAATTACATGATTTATTAGATGATTTACCGCTCGCACTGATAAGAGACATGTGGTATCAACACGACGGCTGTCCAGCTCACTACTTTAGGGGCGTCCGGGATTGGCTGAATTAAAATTTCCCAGACAGATGGATCGGGAGAGGAGGTCCACTACCATGGCCTGCAAGGTGTCCAGACCTAACCCCGATGGATTATTACTTATGGGGACACTGTACCGGCACCAGGCTAAGGTCGGAGCCGCCGCTATCAGTAGCTATGATCGTCTATTCTATCTATCCCAAAATGAGAGGACCCGATACAGCTGTAAGTTTTGTAAGTAAGAATGATAAGTCTGAATTTCTCGTTCGTCGAGAAATCCGTTAGGCGTACAATAGTCGAACGAAGTTTGGTTCAGGAAGTTACAGTTTCAAGTTAGACAGAGAAAGCATATATGTCCGCGAGCCGGTAATTCACATCAGTCAGCGGTGTATTGCGCCAGAACGATCGTTGTTATATTTTATGTGATGGCACCATCTGGTTTTTGTATATATGAGCGCATTGGAACATCTTTTGTTTTAGTTTTAGTGATCGACCACAGTTTATAATATTTGTTTGTGATATCGTATAGATATCCGTCGTAGTTTTACGACGTGAGTACTCAATGATATTTCATGTGCTCGCTAGTAGCGGCTTGTGGTGGTTCCAATTATATATTTGGTTCACGGCAATAACGATCCGAAAAGACCGGTTTACACAATTGCGATTTGAGTTCCGAAATGGGTTCTGAACTAGCGGTTACCTCAAAAGGTCCGTAACGTTTTGAAACCTTCAACTCTGCGCAATTTGAGCTGGATGTTATCGAAACGCAAGCATTTTTGTTTTAGGAGATCTAACCCACACCATAGCGAAGTGCATAGTTCGAAAAATACCGAACTATGAATTCCACTAGCCGCAGCACGTCCTGGGCTGAGCCTAATCATATATACCGACTCAGCTTACACATTAGATCTCCTGCGAATTTACATTTAATTTAAAAATGCAACTTGAATCCAATCTGACCCAAGGCAATGCAAAACACCTACCCGGACCTAAACAATGAACTTTAGACTGTAAATTGATCTCTTCGCGCGTCCCCGACAACACTCAAATGTCAAAATATCAACAGGATATGTTATCTGTGTTGACACCGGTTTAACTTTGTTCTGAATTTGTTATTTCCATCCGCGGAACCTCATCGATCAAACAGTCTCCCTATGCCCTGCCAACCTAGGTTTAGCCGCAACTAAACTCCTGTCTAGCCTAGTCTAAATTCCTAGTGTTATACCACGTCCATTATCGACACCACTCGAAAATGGTTGAGTTTGATTTGAATGTGCTTGAATGTTTAACGACTGTGTGTGTGGGAATTACAAAACTCGCTACTCGAAGGAATGAGGAGAGGATTAGCCCGCGAATATCCTAAGAGCCAATCCAGGAACCCTATGGTGAAGGAAAAAGGAATTTAGGGTCGCTCCAAGCCCAGACTCAGACTCAGAATAATTGACTTACAAGTTCTTTTCTAACGACCCAAGGATATTTTTGGAATTAGGGGTAGGTTGATATAAAAGTAGGAACCGAGGTATCTCTCGGCGCTTCAGACACTCACGAAAACCCACTGAAACTCCGCAATCACAAATTCGTATAGTTCTGACGCGTAACACGGCAGACAAAACTGTTTAGAACTCGTGAAGACGAATGTCACAGTAGCTAGACGCTGAGACTGAATGCCCTCCCCTCTCAAACTCTCGTATTTATAGGCGTCCCTTGCGAATACGCTCTGCCCAAGCGAAGCTTCTTATCACTAACTACACAGGGTCTAATTTCAACCATGCCATGCAGATCCGCCGTTCTACAAATTGTGTGTACGCATATTCACTATGATCAACCGTAGGTGATCACTCAAATCATTTGGTACTGCCGATACACAGAATCTGTTGATCGCTGACCAATAAAAGCTTGTTGCGATTAATTAAGCATACCCGACCGCTAGGGCGCGTGGCAAAGACCACTAGATTGCTATCCAAACTAGCGGTGTCAGACTCTCCATATCATACCTCAATCGCAATTGTGTATTTGCAATCAACATAATAGCTTTCTCCGTATCGTTCCATAATAACCTTTCATTATTTAGTTATTCATAATTTTATTCAACGCGCAGCCAAATCGGCTCTGATCTCTACACATCTCGCAGGAATGCGACAAAAAAACTTGACCTGAACTGAAATTCCACGAATGAACCCACGCGTCTTTTTTTTTTTGCAAACTTTGCCAGTAAACTACGCAAAACCCCCAAACGTTATCTGAACCGATTCTCGTATTCAAACCAGCGCGGCGTTGGGCTAGCTCTCTACCACGCAGAATGAAGTATCAAATGTACCGAACCTCGTGTACCATTACAACACATGAAGAGTATCGTGTACCAAGATGGTCATCCTGTCGCAAATGTAGACATTTTGAAACAAAGGATTATTGACGCATCTGAATAAATCAGAAGGCAGCTCACAACCAGAGCAGTCAAAAATGAATTCAGAACTAGGTTACGAAATTGTATTAGGAACATGGGTGGTCATGCTGAACATGAGTTGTAAAGATAATACCCCCCCCCCCCCTGACTTATTGTATCTTAACAAAACTTATCTAAGAACCACCGCAGAGATGTCTACTTTTATTTACAGAAAACGGCATCAAAATTCTTCCACCTGTTTGACTTCTAGAGTGCCACGGACAGGCATACAGACAGACAGACCGACAGACTGACAGACGCTTCAAACTTATAGCACCCCCTTTTGGACATCGGGCGATAAAAATAAAATAATTTTGCCCTTACAACATCTTAAAACCCTTTTTTTAAATCACCGGTCATCTTAGAGTCCGCTACCCTATCTACATTGTCGCCAAATTTTCCCAAGAATAATAAACATTTTATTTGACTTTTGTACCTCATTGAATAGCTAGAAAATTTCAAATGTTTTAGGTTTTGTTTGCACAAACAGTTACTAGTTTTTTTGTTGGTGACACTGCTTCAAAGTCAACCCATTAAGTAAACATGCGATATTCGGTTTTCACCATAAGCCTGTATTATAGGTTTTTTTTGCTAAAAATTTAAATTAACCCTATTTTTACCTAATACCAGCAAAAAACCTGGACTTAATCACCTAGATTAGGAAAATTGGAGCGAAATATGTTAAAAAGTGGGATTTTTCCTCGAAAATCTTTACTATCTCGAAAACGGCAAATTTTCGGGTAGGGTGTTTCATAGTAACAATGGTTGGTTTTGATCCGTGCTAGCATCTCCCAACGTATGTAGGTCGACTTACATATTTGTCAAAATAACAGTTTAGCATTACATTGAAGAGGCAAGGACATTGTCACCTCCGTGAGGAGTTTCGATTCACAATTCCGATTACCATTACTTGAAAATATTGAGACAAGTTTACAAATGGAGTAGTTATAATTAATTTTCTTACACTTATCTACACTTTCCAACATAGCATTGTGCAATCTGTCGTCACTTAGAGCAATGTAATTATCGGAAGGCTTAATGAGCGCGAATAACTAAGGTAGTTTACATAAATAGTCTTTGACTTCTATACTTGAGTCAGTGGTGTTTAAAACAGAGACATTAACTTTTGCATAAGATTTAATTGAGACGATGAAATTAGCAACATAAACACATGACATGATCTAGAAAAAGGGGTACATTGTTTTGATAAAGCTCGGGCGAGTAATTTGATACAGCGCATTCGATAACCGCGCCTCAGAGCGGGCCGGGATAATGTCAGTTGGCTGATTATAAACAATAGGTAGAGATTGGCCTTTAATTAGCAAAGTTTTTAAGTGGTAGTAAATTTTTACTTTGAAATTACAAAGGAAATCACTGGAATACTATGACGGAATCACACGATGATTCCGTCATAGTATTCCAAACTGACATAATCGCTTGTGACATGAAATTTTTAATTCAATGATTCTTGGGGTATGCTAATTGTAACGGCATAAATAGCTAAGGTCGAGCCACCGCTATCAGAAGCTAAGATCGTCTATTCTATCTACCCCCAACTTAGATGTCCCGATTCAGCTGTGAAAATTGCAAGTTAAGAATGATAAGTCTGAATTTCTCGTTTGTTGAAAAGTTCAGTAGGCGTACAATAGTCGAACGGAAGATTGGTTCAGGAAGTTAGAGTTTCAAGTTAAACAGAGAAAGCATGTATGCCCGCAAGCCGGTATTTCGCATCAGTTAGCGGTGTTTTGCGCCAGATCGATCTTTGTTATCTTTTGTGTAATGGTACCATTTATTTTTTTGTATATATGGGCGCTTGGAGCTTCTTTTTAAGTGGTCGACCACAATTTATTATATTTGTTTGGGATATCGTATGGATATCCGTCGTAGTATTACGACGTGAGTACTCAATGATATTTCATGTGCTCGCTAGTAGCGGCTTTAGTGGCTCCAATTATATAATTAGTTCACGGCAATAACGATCCAAATAGACCAGTTTTACACAATTGCGATTTGATTTTCCGAAATGGGTCTGAACTAGCGGTTTTCTCAAAAGGTCCGTAACGTTTTGAAACCTTCATCTCTGCGCAATTTGAGCTGGATGTTATAGAAACGTTTTCTTTAGCGCTTTTGGAGATCTAACCCTCTCCACAATGAGTTACATACTTCGGAAAATACCGATTTATGCACCTAGTTAACCTCAACTCGCCTCGACTGAGCCCAGCAAAATAAATGCGTGACACAATCTACACGTTAGAACTCCAGCAAAATTTACATTTAATTTAAAGATGCAACTTGAATCATAACGATCCAAGGCAAGGCAAACCAATCTACCCGTCCCTAAACGATGAACTTTAGACTGTAATTTGATCTCTTCGAGCGTCCCCAACAACACTCAAATGTCAAAGATATCAACAGGATAGGTTATCTGAGTGGACAACGTTTATACTTTGTTCTGAATTGGTTATTTTCATCCGCGGAACCCCATCGATCAAACAGCCTCCCTAAGCCCTGACCACCTAGGTTTAGCCGCAACTAAACTCCTGTCTAGCCTAGTCTAAAATCCTAGTGTTATACTACGTCCATCATCGATACCACTCGAAGTTGGTTGTGTATGATTTGAATGTGTTTGTATGGTTAACGACTGTGTGAGTGGGAATTTCAAAACTCGCTACACGAAGGAAATGAGGAAAGGATTAACTCGCGAATATCCTAAGAGCTAATCCAGGAACCCTATGGTGAAGGAAAAAGGAAATTAGGTTCGCTCCAAGCCCAGACTCAGACTCAGATCAAATTACCTACAAGTTCTTATCTAACGACCCAAGGATAGTTTTGGAATTTGGGGTAGGTTGATTTAAAGGATAGGAACCGAGGTATATCTCGGCGCTTCAGGCACACACGAAAATCCACTGTAGCACGCAATCACAAATCCTCCAGTTCCAGACGCATAAAACAGCAGGCCGAACTGTACAGATTACCGAAAGACACGTATACCACAGTGATTTGACTTAGGGACTGAATGACTTCCCCACCCACGTTCTCGTATTTGTAGGCCCCACATCTCCAAGATGGCTTCCTTTGCGTGACACAATCTGCCCAAGCGCTAGCTTCTTAACTTTAACTACACAGGGTCTAATTTCAATCAACCATGCCATGCACGCCCGCTGTTCTACAATTTTGTGTATGCATAGTTTCTATAATCAACCATCGGTTATCACTCAAGTCATTTGGTATTGCCGATACACCAAATTTGTCGATCGCTGGCTATAAAAGCGGTTGCGATTAATTAAGCCTGCCCGACCGCTAGCGTCTAGGACAAAGATCACTAGAATGATATTCAAACCCGTGGTGTCAGACTCACCACATCGTAACAATCAATCGCAATTGTATATTTGCAGTCAACACATTAGCTTTCTCCGTATAGTTCCATAAGAACCTCCCATTATTTAGTTATTCATAATTTATTCAGCGCGCAACTAAATCGGCTCTGATCCCTACACATTTCGCAGGAATGCGACAAAAAAACCTGACGCGACCTCTCTTCCTCGAACCAACCACTTTCTCAAGCCCCTTTCTTGCCAACTTACTTCGAATCACTCAATAACCCAAGCGTTAACTGAACCGACTCTTGTATTCAATGTGCACCGTGCGGCGATGGGGTAGCCCTCTGTCACGCAAAATGAAGTATTAAATGAACTGACTCTTGTGTACCATTACATAATTACCATCTGAAAGGTTCCTAATGTAGTGTAGTTATGTAATGTAGGAAACACAGTGGTTCCGTAGAATGGCTAGTTTGTAAATAAATGTGTGGTAGAGACACCTTTTTGGTATAGGTCTCAAAGATTGGAATAGAGTATCTTCTAATTCGTATCGAATAAGTTCTTGGGAATCTTTGCAATTGTAGTGAATGTCGGACTGTATCCTAGTTAGTATACTCAATACGCAGTGAATATTTGGTGACATCTTTTAAAAAAAGTTGTCTGCAATTTTGCAAGTCAACCCAAAGATGTGTGTATTGCGTGGTTTTTCTCCCCAAAAGTTGATTTGAGAAAGGCTTTTATATCCTCCCATTTTGTGGAGCTTTTTAAGCTACAGGCTATTTGAGCCTTACCCTCTAATTGAGAGAGTATATATTTTCAGAGCTCGTTTTGTTGCTCGGGGGTAGCTAGGGACATGGCATTGTCACAGTTTGTTAAAAAAGCTGGGAGTGACTCGCTTTTGATGAATTTAGTGAGAACACCAAGAGTGACAGACATTTTGGTTTTAGACGTTTTTTCAGGTGTTGAGTGGGAAGATTCAGCGGTTTGCTGAAGATTCACTTTTTTCTGATATTAGACTGACGTCTTGGGTTTCAGATTTAAGTTTCGACATTAATCGAACTGTTATGTTAGACAAGAAATTAAATGTTGAATGAAATGAAATATAAATGTTAGATAATTGTAGTAAAAAATTAGAAATCACACACAAGTAAAAAAAATATAAAATGTAAAATAGCATAAATATATAGTAAACCCTTCTAAAAATATCACTGTAACACTTAATGTAAACTTTGAATTTTAACTCACAGGAACACGGTGATGAAGATCTTGAGTTTCATTCTCACGGTAGTGTCACGCGCAGGTAGTATGTGTGCAGGCAGACGGCGCGCAGGAAAGTAGGTGCTAATTCAAGGCGCCCGAGGATGTCCAATAAATTGCAGGCTTTGCAACGTTCCTGTTGCTGTCGCCAGCAGATAACGTGAAGGCGGTAGTTGGCGGTGTAGAGTGGAATTTTCCACAAAACAGAGTTTGTATGAAGACCGCCGTGGTAAAATGTTTCCTTGGATGTTGGTTGAGTTACATCTGTGTTATCATCTACAGATGATTGTAATGGTGCGAGCTGAATCTGAGGCTGACCGTCGACCAGGTTGGTGAAGCAGTTCGTGTGTGAATATCGCGGGCAACCGTCGGACCACTAGGTGTTAGGATGCGGCTGATGCAGGCTCGACCTGGGGTCGAGTCTTACTGTCGAACAATAAGGGTTATAACGATAAGTTGTTTTTCTAAGTAAATATCAATGCACAATCATTGAAATTAAATTAAAATGTGATCGTTTACCCATTTTGGGTAAGAAAAAAATATTTTGTGATCATTATATTACTTGCTTGTTGCCAATACATATATAAGTAATAAGTATTATTTTACAATCAATAGTTATCAAGATAAAAACTATCTTTTGTATGCCTCAAGTCATAAGTATTATTTTTTATGTTAAGATAAACATTTTCGTCATAATGGCCTAAGTTATAAGTTGGTTTATGAAATGAAATGAATTAGTTTTTTTCTCAGCAATAAAAACAGTGCACCTGTTATAACATACGAATAACAGTATTATAGTCACATTTTACTACCTAAGGAAGGGTTTCCCCTATGTTTTAGGATGAGTGAAATAGGTTTTCCCAGATAAAGTTTCTAAATACATGTTACAAAATAAAAATTAAAGAGTAAAACTTGAAAATTTGCGTGTTAGTTAAGTGTAAGAATAGTGTAAGGTAATAAAGGGAGAGAAGTTGAAGAGTGTTACGTATGCGTGACGGCTGAGGTGTGTATATATGTTTAAAAAGATAAAACTTCAATAAACTTTTTAGTGTCGTCGTATGTATTGAATGTCAACCAGATTAAGATAATTTTCTTGCAGTCAAAGAGATATCTCGAATATATTTCTACCTGTTTACTTATTGTATTATATAGATAAGAACCCAAGAATTTAAGATACCTCTGCATAAACTAAATATTTCTTAAAATACTTTAACAGACTATATCCTTTCGAAGTTTTGTTGTAGCTTGGTATTCAATTATTTTGTGTCGTTTCATTATTATACTATGAATAAACAGTTGCCGCATAGCTAAGAGATCACAGAAATCATACAGATCCACAGTAGGATATATTATAGGTTTGAAAGAACACCTTTATAACTTTACGTTGCGCACGTTCTAATGATATAAGAGTTGTTTAATTTGCACCTTCCTAACAAGAGACACAATAACAAAAACACTGCTTTTGTGTGCAATAAAGAAATTATGAAATTATGAATTGACATAGAGCAAAATATATTTTCTTCAAAAGCTCCAACAAATATGTCCAAGACCCTTAAAAATGTCTATTATTTTCCGAACTTTTGCGCTTATTTGTGTATGTTTCTTAAAATTAAGTTTCTGGTGCAGATCTACGCTAAGATATTTAATTCTTTTTGTACATTCCAACGCATAATATGAGCTGTAGTTGTTATTAGCTAGACAAACATGACTAAACAATTTGAAATTTCAAGAGGGGTGTGTATAACTAGATATTGAAAATATAATATATTTTGTTTTATCTGCATTTAATGTTAGTATATTGTTCCGTAGCCAATATGAAACCTAATGTAACCCAAGTTGAGAATTGTTGAATTCTTGCGCCCAGTTTCCACCTCTGAAAAGCAAAACAGTGTAATCAGTGTCAATATTTCCACAAGGTAGTTCAAGGTTGCAAAGATCATTGATATTAAGCAGGAATAGAGTTGGACCAAGAATGTAACCCAACGGTACGCCCCCTTTGAGTGGATGGGTATTACTTTATTTACCACCTATCTGCACACTCTGTCTTCTATCAGACAAATAACTTTAAAAAAGCATAACCTGATTGCCCCTTACAACCACAGATTCAAGTTTGTTCACAAGGAGTGCGATCGCGACCATGTCAAATGAGTTGGCCAGTTCAAGAAAGATGCCTAAACATCTCTAACCTGGACATTGGTGCTCTTTCTGCGATAAAGTTTGTCACTGTCTGATATTTATCTGAGGTGGACTTTCTAGAACGAAAACCAAATTTTCTTTCAGAGAAAAAAATATATTTTTATTCAAGACAGTTTAGCCCACTCAACCGTCCAATGTCTCTCAATAGATATAATGTTAATTTGCCAATTAATCAACGTTATCAATTGTTAATTTTCGATCGTAAACAATAAAAAGTAAGGAAATTTTCATGCTACCTATACACTAAGGACCTTTTTTCGTGTTCAAACATGGCAACACTATTTAAATATATGAATGTCAAGGATGGTGTTTTGTTCTCGTTAGATATTTTGAGCGAGTTTTCACGAAATAAATAGTGTTTGAAGTGAATTTTACTACTTAAATCTAGGATAATGGCATATCAAGTTGATCGAAATGATATTTCCTGCAAAATTCAAGTTTAATTTTCATACTTTTTAACAAACGCTTCTTGGAAATGGACAGTAAAACTAAATCAGGAATCGAAAATTTTTAATCTCGCAAATTTAATTCGCTGCTACTCATGCGCAGTGGAGACTTTAAAGTTCCTATGAATGAAGTCCTTGGAACCGGGCGGGGCTTGCTTACTCCGGGCGACTATGATAACTGAGTATGTAGCTGAAGTTGTACTCGGAGCTGTACGGCAAAGCTTTGCACTATTATTTTGCTTGATTTTAAGTGTCAAGAAAATAACTTGATACAGTTCCCATGTTTGACTGCTCCCTACTATAACGTTTACTATGTATATGTATATATCGACGACCCGAATGGCCGAGTCGGCAGTTACCCTGCCCACGAATCCAAAGGTCCCGGGTTCGAGTCCCGGTGGGGGCAAATATTTGTTTGATGAGAATGGATGTTTGTACCCTAGTCATGGTTTTTTATCTATCTATGTATAATATTTATCTATACAAGTATGTGTATCGTTGTCTAGTACCCAAGATACAGGGAATCCTAGTTTGGGGCTAGTTCAATGTGTGTCAATAGTGTCCAAGGTATTATTATTATATTATTATTATTATTATGTAAATATCTACAGTAATAGAGAAATTTTGACTTGGACATTGTCTTTGTAAAAAAAAAACTGTTTTGAATAATACTATTTTATTCATCAATCCCAATAAATAGCGTCAAAACTCGTGAAATCTTTCAATTGGCAGTAAAGTTATTGTTGGCATTCAAGTTGTTAATATGAATAGCATAAGCGTAGCAGAACATGTTCGAAGTTATTAACAATTCCATTTTAAGCTATATGGCTTTGGCCGATAAGAGGATTTCCATTTACTGTGACATGTGGCGAGGCCTGTTTTTACTCCCTTTATACAAACTTTACTATTCAAATTCAAAAAATACAAAGTGCATAAAATTCACTTTACCTCATGTAAGGCAAGTTGAGAATAATATTGTATTGGGGAAAGACAAACTAAATCTAGTAGATGAAACTGTATTTCTCGGCATCACTGTTGATGCCAAACTACAGTGGGGTCCCATATTGTTAAATTAGCACATGATTTAGCTCCGCAGCATATTCAGTTAAAAGAATCAGGGAATTGACTGACGTTGCAACTGCTTGGCTTGTATATTTTAGTTATTTGCATAGCATTATGTCCTACTACTACGGCATACTACTATGGGGACGGGCTGCTGACATTGATACCATCATCATTTTGCAGAAGAAAGCGATGCGATTTATTTACAAGCTAGGTAATAGAGAGTCTCTGAGAGATTTCTTCAAAGAAACGAACATCCTAACAGTTGTAAGTCAATATATCTATGAAATCATAATGTATGTGAGGAAAAATATCAGTAGCTTTAAAACCATTGATAGCCGCCACAATGTGCAAACCAGAAATAAACATAAACTTTCTTTTCCAATGTTCAGACTCACAAAAGTTAGTAGTTCTTTTATGGGACACTGTTTCTACACTAAAATTTACTTCACGTTTCTACAATGAAATTCCACAAGTAATACAAAACTTAGAATAGAATATAATAGAATATCAATTTATTGACTGTAAAAATACACATCACACAAGTTTAGGCCATATAGGCATTATAAGTACCTACACAGAGAAAACAAAAATACTAACTAAATAATCATGGTTGTAAGTACACGGAAACAAAAAGCGTTGCAGGACTTGCAGCAAGTCCTGCAACGCTGATTTTCTGTCGGAAAACATATATGAGTGGGCGTTAAATAACCTACTTTATTAAATAATATTTAAATGTGTAAAGAGATAGTTAAATTAATAAATAAATAAAATAATTGTGTGCTTTGTGTAAGTATAAAGTACATAAATACGAAAAACTAAGTTATAAAAGTGTCATCCGACTTAAGATGACGACAGGATGACATTATTTTGCCAAGTACACGACTAACGCGAGAGCTCATCGGGACTGAGTCGAACATTTGTTTTTTGGAGTTGTAAAAAATGATTTTTACACTAAATTTTAAAATGAGATATAGATTTAGAACTTAACCGAAGCTCGATTCAATCAAAGGCCTACTACAAAATTTATGTTTTTTTACAAGACACCGACATCTGGAATTAAACCAGTTCACCCTATATATTATGTAATAATTAGGCACTTTCTTAATGTTTTATTATGCTTGCTTGATTATGTTATGACGTTCATTAAGTATCAATTTTTTTGCTATTATGAATAAAAATCTTTGAACTTTGAACTTTGAATCTGAAAGGCGTGAGGCTGCATACGAATGAGCATGATTATCTTAAGATAGGTGCCTCTAAAATGACGGACGAACTGTTTTCTGATCGAGAACTATGAGAATACCATTAAGAGTTAAAAATATTCACAATTACGTTCCTTTTAAATGTACAATAACGTTGTCGAATCATTTATTTTTGTTGTCCTCGGCGAAAAAACATTGGATCGTTAGTAATTGCGTGTTTTCATTCGCCTAGAGGCATACAAACATCGGTAAATTAGATAAACACCCGACGTCCCGTCCCGAAGATATATCTAAGGAGATGTCTCAATAGCTTATCACGCTGTTTTAGGATCAAATCACTGCCAAAATTTGACATCAAACACGCTTCTTAAAATGAAAATATATATAGATGTAATACAAAAATAGCCGTTAAATAATGTTTGCTTAGGAAAGTCAGTGCCCATAGCACGGACATAGATAAAATATGAAGACCGCTCCATAGATATTACCTTCAAAATAGTGACTCACTTATCCATGTTCCATCATATTCATTTATTAATTATAGCGTGTTTTTATTAAATCATCCTTTATACAAAGAACTGATGTCGACACATATATATTGGTATTTCACACATCCGCCCGGCGCTTCGTATAATTAGCCTCTTAGTTCCCTCACACGTTAAACTGGCTCGCGTCTGTTGTATAAAATCAAACCCTAAAATTAAATCTTTAGGCACCTTTCTTATCGTGGCGGGCGCCATTTTGAAAATTACGCTCAACCGGCAAGGGCTACGTGGGTGGTCCCCGCGGGCTGTTGCCTGCGCCTACTAAAACGTCGCTCACGGCGTTTTATTGTATGAAAAGGATAGGAACCTATATATTTTTAGAATTGCCATGAAACAAGCTAATTTAGTGTTTAATAATGAAAACAATAATGTATTCGTGAGCCTAGCTGTCCAAGGTTAAACCTAGCATTTAAATTAAATTGATTAATTAATTATTTTATTAATTAATAAAATTAATAAAAATTAAATTAAACACATTTTTTACTAACTTTCTGTTTTATTTATACAATATGTACAACACCAACCTTAGTATCAATTAAAAATAATACATTTCTAGCGAAAAACATGTGAAACGCGATTCAATCAAAACGCGGTGAAAGCGCGCGAGAAATCGTTCCGATAAACTGGGTCAGAACTTATTTTTTTCCTATGCACGGACTGGTTTTTGATAGCTCCACAGATACGTTCGTGTATGGGGTGACCAACTGTAAGTACAAACGCGGCTTCCAACCTATATTTTTAGTTTAAAAGCGCCCATCTCTATGCGACCGGAAATCCGCCCGCTGCGGGTCGCTTGCCGGTTGACGCATTTTGAAGTATTGCCCGCTGCGGTCGTTTGCCGGTCAAGGGGAGTCCAGAAATTCGATAACGGACCAAATAATTTGTTGGCACAGAAGATTTCTTGAATGAAGACCTGTGTCTTTAGACATTGTGTCTTTAGACATTGTGACTTTAGACATTTTTATAAATAATAGCCAATGTACGTGTATGTTATGTATGCATACATGTATTTATGAAAAAGGCCGCCATTTTACTAATTTCTTGTTTAGTTTTTATTTATTTTTATTTCCTCGGATACCGGATAGTAAAACATTTTGTGACACACGTTCGCATCATGACCTTCAACTCATGTGGACTAATACATTCGCTTGCTTCGCTCGCTCTAGAGTAAAATGGCTTATGTTTAAACGAACACCAAAAAACGCACCCATTTTACTACCAATAAATTCGAAATGATCGCCAGAATTAGTAAACGACCACCAAATTATATTTGGATAAATGATCTTCTTGAATGAATGAACTTCTTTTTATGTTTTGTGTACTTATGTTTAGGTTTTAAGTATTTTTGTTGTTCTTACAAGTTCAACCTAACACGAAAGATAAAGGGGGTTTCGCTTCGCTCACCCCCTTTAGCCTTCATCTAATATTTTGCCCTAATATTTTCTGATCTTTTTATCTAACTTTTGGTGATCATTTTACCCATTTTACTTTAAGCATTTACTCATTTTGTTGCCGAATAAAATTGTCACATGTCGGAAATTACCTGCTTTTCGCACTAGTAGCATAAATAGCTGTTTCAGTTTGCGGTCTAGTTTCGAAATGTACTCCGTTTATGCGGGCGCTGGGCGTGGGGAGTAATGAGGCGTCTCTGAAAGATAATGCGACTGCTGTGGACGGGCTTATATGTATCCGTAACGTAAGTATGATATTAAAAGTCTTTTATATTATTTTGCCTTGAATATTTCCAAATGGGATAAAAATATCCTAGAGGGATTTTCTCCGGTGGGGTTTTTATCTCGAGGGTGTTTTATTAAGTGCCGTTTTTATCCCATGCGGTTTTATCCCGCGGGGGTTATCTTTGATTTTCTGAATGAGCGTGGTTGACAATTAATATTACCTAGGTGAATTCCATTAAACTTATAGTAGCTTGTCTATATAACTACTTCACCATATTTATATATTATTGCAATTAAAGAAATATGATTCTTTTGTCATTAAGATTCGTGTCAAGGATATGGCGTTCCCTATTGAGACCTGATATCTTAGTGAATAATAAAGGTAAGAAGCAAAGTTTTAGTTTAATGATCTCCTCTGTTCAGTTTCTTCACTCAATGCGAACGAGACGGACGTTGGAGAGGAGTTGCTCTCGTGTGTGTTGTGCAAGTGGCGAGTGAGTGAGAGAGCGGTAGGTACCTACTATTCTCGCTGTCTCGTTCACTCGCTAAGAAATCACACTCGCTATCACGCTTACACGACATGTAGTCTGCAGTTGAGGTCGGATAAGAACTTGCACCTTTGTGCTGAATTTCTGCTTTTATTACGAGCAGGATACTATTACAGACATGTAACAAAAATAAGGCTATGTTTCCATTGCTTACTCAGTGTGCCTCTCAGTCTCGTATCTCAATCCTTTTACTTTACTCCCGAAGATGTCGCTCTCCTTATAATTGCCTCTGGCAAAGTGGTGACCCGACTTCTGAACATCAGCAACCTTCGGTAACAGCAGCATGGACCCAGCCGCGAAGAAAACTCCGTGTGCTGCCATGCCACCTTAGAAGTGCAAGCAAGAAGCACTTCGTCCAAGATCGCCGAGCCCCGACTTCTGAACATCAGCAACCTTCGGTAATAGCAGCATAGATCCAGGCGCGAAGAAAACTCCGTGTGCTGCCACCTTAGAAGTGCAAGCAAGAAGCACTTCGTCCAATATCGCCGAGCCCCGACTTCGGCAACCAAGACGACATCAAGCAAGCCATGACCGGACCAGATTTGAAAACGGACCAGAAGCCAAATAATTTTAACTGAAGATTTCCCGCATCGAACTCGAGATACCGCAAGAATAATGAACCGATAGTCAGCCGACTGCTGATTTATCAAAATGGAGCTCGCACCAGCAGAAATGAACGCGTCGGCAAATTCATACACAGCAGAAAGCAGCTTTTTCAAGTTCAAGACATAGGAAGCCGTTCCAGCCCCCAGAAGAATATTGACACCATCCAGGAAGAACATCGCACGAAGAATAATCAAATCACTGAAGAGAGAGAGAGAGAGAGAGAGATATATATTTATATATAAATGATTGGTGTACAAGATATGCCCTATGTTGCCAAATCCCAAGGTTTTTAGGCACACAAATTTCATCAATCAACAACTTAATATTCACTCAAGAGTGAAGAGTACCCACGTACATATGCCGTACGAGATCATTGACTGCCTACAGCCAAGGTTACAGATTTAATGCTGACGCTGATTCAGCACAATCATCCTTGTGTAGGTACGGTCGCAATTATAAACAAACAGTGATTACAACTTCAACGACGTGCGATGTAAATTGACTCATTGATTCCTGAAAAACATGGGCGGCTACAGCATCAGACGACTCTCCTGCGGATCTTTTCCAGTTATAGGTTAGGTTAGTTTACTAACCGCGAAGCCCCATTTTCCTAGTGTTTTTCTGTTTTCCAGTTTTTAGTTTATTTTATGTAGTGTGCGGCCAGTTTATTTTATGTTGTTCATTGTTATAAGTATATTCATTTATTTTTTTCCCTAAAGGGGGGAGTATCTGTGCCGGTCGACTATGTTAGTCATATTTTCACGTAATGTTAAGATAAGTTGACGACCGTCACAGATAAGGTATATTTATATTCATCACGCACTATGTCTTATGTACGTCATTAATAACATGCACCAACCTAGTATATAAGCTAGGATTTCCTATAATAAATAAGTTCTAGTCTAGTCTCGTATTTACGCGCATCTCAAGCCTTTTACTTTACTCCCGAAGATTTCGCTCTCCTTATAATTGCCGTCTGGCAAACTCAGTGAGCGGCTGAATGTCATATTTCCATATATTTAGATTGAAGAGTTCATATTTATTCATTTTCATCAACAATCATCGAGTTATTGATCAAATATCGTAATAGCTATTTTAAATAGTCGACTCCCTCCATTCAAAAAAAGGTAGTCCTGTGTACTCTAGATATTTACATATTTTTATTAAACTTATTTTTTTTGCCTATTCTCTATATTGGACTACCATTGAAGGAGAAGGGCGCAGAAACGACCACAGATTATATTTTAATGATCTTTTAAAATTGGTTGTGTTTATCTATTACAATTATTACAATATTATGTATAATACTAACATAATAATTGTAGCTCATTGATGTCCGCACCGAGGGGCACAGGCCTTTACCCGAATACGTGTAACATTAAGCTATACTCCACTACGCTGGCTCAGTGCGGGTTGGTGGTAGTAGCCGGGACCTTAAGCTTAACATCTCATCCGAAACACTGAACTTCTGATAATTTACCTAAGATAAATAAATAATCTCATTGGTACATGGTCAGGATTCAAACCTGCGTCTCCTGTTTGAGAAGCAACATGAAACCTATTAGACCACGGAGCTCTACATAAATAATATGCAGGAATAAATAATTACAAAATTATTAACAGCGAGTTATGAGTTGAGTTGAGAAGTTTAACCCCATGAATTCGTGTCATTGTCCCTTTTCAAATATCGATTTTCAGACCAAGTCAGTTTTACTTGGCTTTTTACAACGTTAAGACTACATAGACATCTATGGCGCTGCGATTGTGGCTCTGCCTACCTTGCGAGGGGTCCCGGGTTCAATATCCGTCTGGGGATAAAGAAAAAAACATAGCTCTTGGATATTTATATGAGTGTGATGTCGCTGTTTCTGGTTCCCACGACAACCGAGTATGGCGTCAGAAGCAACGTATGTGCTTATGTTCAGGCCTCTCGGCACCCGATGACCTCGCAGGGGCCCATAGCTACGAGGTAGCGTAGCGATCAGATGCCAAGAAGCAAGAACGTCGGCGATTCACCGAGCTAAGTAATAGATTCTATCTGACCTGGTCTGTGCTTCGTTCCCGTCAAACACCTGTCTCTCTGCAAGGCCTGGGTGCACCCTAGGCTCTTCTTGGTAGACAGGTTCTTCAGCCAACCAGGTATGGCTGGCAGGCCAGCTTCGACGCACACAGTGTTCCAAATACGAACTTTATCTGGTTCGGAGAACCACAATACACTCAGCTATAAGACAATCCTGAGGGGAGCCCGAATACAATTGCAGATGGCTTACGATTTAATTTTAATGCCCAAAATCAATACGCGTCACATTACGGGGGCTTTTCGTCTGTCAGTTGTCAAAAACCTGCTCTGTTGGCAGCAACTGTCAAATTCAAAATGGCCGTTCCGAAACCATCGATCGAGTATCGATTTTGAATCGAACAATCACCCGCCCGGACAGGCACCCACCTGTCCCTTAATCTACGGGCAGCCGAGACAACGTTGCTACCGCTCGTTTTAGTACCGAGCCTCCTACTAGAACCTCTGCAGACCGGGGGGTCCCGTCCTTGCCAGGGAACAAGTTAACAATGCGCCCCCTGCGCCAACGTAGTGGCGGTAGGTTAGCATCCTTAACCAGCACGAGGTCACCAACACTAGGGGGGCTGGTTTTGTCAGTCCACTTAAGGCGCTGTTGTAAGATATGCAGATACTCGAGCGACCAACGCTTCCAGAAATTCTGAGTAAACTGCTGCAACATCTGATACCTTGACAACCGATACAATTTCACTCCCTCGAAGGGGTGCTCGGGCAACGCGTTAAGTGGCTGTCCTATCAAGAAATGGCCTGGGGTCAGAGCCTCCAGGTCATTTGGATCCGAGCTGAGCGGACACAACGGTCGCGAATTGAGAACGGCCTCGTTCTTACAAAACAATGTCGCGAGCTCCTCAAAAGTCAGCGCGGTCTGACCTACTATACGCCCTAAGTGCGTCTTCGCTGACTTAACTACGGCCTCAAAAATCCCACCCCAGTGGGGGTGACTCGGTGGGCTGAAGGTCCACTGTATACCCCGACGGGAGAGGGCCGTTCCAATATCCACTTTATTTACATTCAAAAAGTTGACTATCTCTCGTAAGCATCGTTCCGCACCGATGTAGTTAGTGCCGTTATCAGAGCGGATCAAAGTTGGAAGTCCCCTTCGAGAAACAAACCTATCCAAACAAGCAATGAAAGCCTCTGTCGAGAGATCAGCCACGAGCTCGAGATGTACCGCCTTGGTGGATTTGTGGGGCCAGTCCGATTCTCTCTTGGCAAGCCAGGGTGGTCCCCACCACAAATGGTGTCTAACGAGTTCAGGAGCCCGACATCCCCTGGATGCACAATCAGACGGGTTCAATTCTCCTGGTACATGTCTCCAGGTCAGTGGGACCTCAGACGACACAATCTGGGGGACACGGTTCGCAACAAAAACCTCTAAGGTATGGACCGAAGCCTTCAGCTAGCACAAAACAATCTGGCTGTCCGTCCACGCGTACACCGTATCCTCCAAAACAACTGACCCACGCAACACTGTTAGAGTGTTATTCAAAACTTTGGTCAAAAGAGCAGCCCCGGACAGTTCCAGTTTTGGAATCGTCATCCTTGTCCGAATAGGCGCTACCTTGCTTTTTGCCAAAACCAAACGCACGTCGACCTCCCCGGTGGAGGTGACGGTTCGCAAATAAACCGCTGCCGCAAACCCTCGTTCAGAGGCATCACAAAACCCGTGAAGGGTTGCCCTGTAATCCCCAGCAGGGACCAATTTCCTCGGCAGCGATACATTATTTATATTGAGGCCCAACCATTTCGCTAAATCGTTCGATACAATGCAGCCCTGAGCTCCAGAATCTAATAGGGCGCGAACGTATGTTGGGTTGCCCGCCAAATCCCAAACAAGCACAGAGGCGATCGGTAACACCACCGTCTCCGGTTGGGGGGCAACAAATTGTTGGGCCGCAAATTCCTAGCGAGGGCCCCCGGGGCCCCACTCTGCCTGTAACCGATCAGGTAGGCAGCTATACGCCAGCGGGTCCCACTGTACAAATGGCCCACGCGCTGGTTCCATTGCCACCCTACGACGCCCCCCGAAGGGTTGTGGGCGTGAATTCAACCGTGGCCGCTCCATGAGCGGGGGGGACATCACATGCGACCGACGAGGACGAGGCGACTAGCGGGGCGACAACTGAGGCGGCGTCCGAACCGCACCCGCATAGCTCGAAGTTGTCCCATGCCACCCGCCCGTTACGGCCTGCTCAACACACCCAACGCTGAGTCGGATGCTGAGTCGCAACCGAAAACTCAGGGCCCCCCATGTGATGACCCTGAGTGCGGCCCCGCACCCTAGTAGTACCCTGTGCACGTGGGGACGCTGGCCCCTGAGTTGCGCTCCAAGTCGCAAACAAATTCTCAGGGCCCCATTCCGTATCACCCTGGGTACGGCCCTGTGGACGTGGGGACGTTGGCTCCTGAGTTGCGCTCCGAGTCGCAAACGAATTCTCAGGGCCCCATGCCGTGTCACCCTGGGTACGGCCCTGTGGTTGCTGTTGGCCGGACCGGTTCATGCACAACAGATTGTTGTGGGCCCCACCACAATATCCGCACAATTTAGTGCGCGTGCAGTCCCTAGCCATGTGTGGCCCGAGGCACAGGAAACACCAGCTCCGCTGCTTGGCCATCCGGCGCCGTCCCTCAACCCTAAGTTCCCCGAACTTATTGCAATTGGCCACAGCATGGCCAATCTGCCTACAACATGGGCAGGTCTCACTATGTGGGGTCAATGCACTCACAGTCCCATATGACTGCCGGTTGGTGCGGTCCTTCCTCGTCGGAGAGCCCCTACTCACAGCGCTCCCGGCAGCTCTCTGTGGCTCCGAAGGATGGGTGACCGTCAACCCCAAATTCTCTGCCCGTCGAGCCTCCTCTTCCAAGAATCCGACCAAGTCGGAGAAGGCGGGCAGGTCCTCGGCCGACCTCCCGTGAGACTGTTCGAAACGAGTCTGTACGTCAGCGGGTAGGCGGGAAAGTACAATGTACAGCAATAGGTACGACCATTCACCAACCGGAAGTCCAAGATTCTCTAGGGCCTTGGTGACGGACAACAACGGGTTCAAAACCTCCGTCTGTATGGCCCCGACCTTGTTCACAACCAGGATACTAAACAAACGGTTCAGTTGGGCATCGGCCAACCTCCGTTTGTTGTGGTAACGTCTGACCAGCAATTGCCTGGCCGTTTCATAGTTACCCTCCGTAACTGTCAAATGAGCGACCAGCTCCCTGGGCTCACCCCTCAATGCTGCCACCAGCTGAGCCATTTTGACAGACTTGGTAATGTCCGATCGCATGTGCACCAAACTGTCGAACAGATTGATGAAGCTCATCCATTCACCGGACACTCCGTCAAAAGTAGGCATAGTTATAACGGGTAACCTGGTCCCCGATCCCTGATGCGGCAGAGGCGCCCCAATGTCACCACCATGGCTGGACTCGCGCTGCCTACGTATGTCCGCAGCCCTCTGCGTGATAGCAGCCGCCATCTCCATACACTGGTCGACATCCCCTAGCAACCGTGACAGCCTGTCAGGTGCGCAACCATCAACTGCTTCCGCCTGCGCGGACAATTCGAGCACCCTGTTGTAGCGTTCCTTAACGTCCATAGACCGCTCCAACACCACATCATGCCTATCTAAACGGTCTATCAGACCGTGTACGGAGGAAAACCATCTGAGCTCCTTAGAAACACCCTTCTGTATTTCAGACAACGACATGATCGGAACGATACTTACTCACAATTTGCAGTAACTCAATTATATTGGACCCTCCAGTCTACAACACAAACGAGGGAACCCTAATCTATAACTTAAACAATGCTGATTTCCCCAAACAATAGAAACCGAGTTTTATATCTACACAAATTCTGTAAACAACAATTTAGTTTCCCTATATCATATAACACACACAGATAGTCAATATTAGTTCAAGTTATAAATTGCTATAAACTGAAAACAATGTCCAAACATTCATTAGCATTACTAGACCACTAATAGATTGACTATGCAAACTTCAAACTGCAAACATGATATGACTTCAATGCAAATTTCAATTCACCTACAATGTACCTGTAATGTAATTACTATTCTGAGTCACATCTCAGTACAACTGGTCATTTAGGGAAAACTGTTATATCTGTCTGTCTACTACCAGCAGTAGACTTATAACTTATAATACTACCAATCTATGTGGATACAGGAACAACACCAAGTTAGCTAATAACCGCCTATACCTACAGATTGATAGTCCCAAATCGTGGGTTCCCGGAGCCCTTGACGGCTGCAAATCTCAGGAAACCACGGTCTGCTACCAAAATGTTCAGGCCTCTCGGCACCCGATGACCTCGCAGGGGCCCATAGCTACGAGGTAGCGTAGCGATCAGATGCCAAGAAGCAAGAACGTCGGCGATTCACCGAGCTAAGTAATAGATTCTATCTGACCTGGTCTGTGCTTCGTTCCCGTCAAACACCTGTCTCTCTGCAAGGCCTGGGTGCACCCTAGGCTCTTCTTGGTAGACAGGTTCTTCAGCCAACCAGGTATGGCTGGCAGGCCAGCTTCGACGCACACAGTGTTCCAAATACGAACTTTATCTGGTTCGGAGAACCACAATACACTCAGCTATAAGACAATCCTGAGGGGAGCCCGAATACAATTGCAGATGGCTTACGATTTAATTTTAATGCCCAAAATCAATACGCGTCACATTACGGGGGCTTTTCGTCTGTCAGTTGTCAAAAACCTGCTCTGTTGGCAGCAACTGTCAAATTCAAAATGGCCGTTCCGAAACCATCGATCGAGTATCGATTTTGAATCGAACAGCTTATATTTAAATGTTTATGATTTTTATGTTTTTAAATAGTAACGCAACTAGTGTGTGACAATTTCTTATATTAAGATTATAAATATTGCAAATTTTGGAAAATGTTATATAATAAATTGACTTGCTACAGTAGCTATGTAAATTTCTTAAAAAAACTTATGTAAGGGAGTCAGAGCGTTTTAAAGTATCAATGGCCCAAACAGCCCTTTTCAGTTGTATAAAAATAGTTGCAATATCTGCTAATTCCCCCCACAACAGGATACCATAAGACTCTGAATGTTACTAAAATAGAAAGCCTAGATGTAGTCAAATCCGCGTTTTGTCTGATGTTCCTAAAAGCATAAGCTTCACTTACTTACTTTACTTAGGTAAATAAATTAAACTTACTTAATATACCAGCTAATTTATCTTTTTGGGGTCCCCACTGCAATGTGTTATGGTTGATGTTGTTTGTTACATCGCTGGGGGTGTTAAAACACTTCTCTTGTATGGGGACCCCCTTTTATTTAAAAATATAATTATTTGTTGCTGTAGTGGCAACAAGAATATATATTCTGTAAAAATATCAACTCTCTACCTATCACGGTACAGCCCGCTGAAGGATGGACTTTTTTCTGCGATAATCTACCTAAAGACAATCGTTTTTGAATTTATCTCCCATAAAATTAAAATAAATAACTAGTTATATGCTTTTACCTCTTGAATACCACCGGCGTTAAATAACGCCTCTTTTACGCCACTAACGCTGTTATAGGTTTTAAATTGTATTACCATGGCATAAGGTTTAAAATCACAACCCGTCCCAACTACCCTCGGTTTTTGAGAGTTTAAAGCTCACTTTCATACAGTTAAGAATACACCAGTATGACTTAAGGTGATAAGTTATCCTCACGGCTGACTTCTCCCGAGCAATTTAAGCCTGTACACTAACTACCACCAACTACCACTGCAACTACAAAGATAAAAACAACACAACACATCATTCTACAACACTCCAAGGTACAATCCATATATATTTATGCCACTACTGCCAGTATCTATTTGCTTCTGAGCTAATCAAAATGCAGTGCTTCAAATGTCACAATGCTATCTTCCACAATAAAAATATCTCTTATGCTTCGTGCAAACGTCTACTACTCAGGCTACGTTCATGAAGATGAGAAAAGCGAAGAAGACAGCCTGGATCGGCAAATGCTGCAGCAGGCTCGCCTCATGGCGAATAATGAGAAGAATACATTGTCGGCGGCAGTGGCTGCACTTCGCGATGAAGATCAGGACACCCTTATACACATAGATGCAACATCCTGCGACTCTCAACCGCAGGGAACTAAAAATCTACTAATATCGTGACGACGATGCTAAATATAAAATTGACATCAACTCAATTCAAGATTTATTGAACCAAATGCATCCGCTGATGATTAGGTCAGTTGATGAGTCCGCAGCAAAACAGGTTGAGATGTTCGATTTTTAAATTAGACACAGTGAATCAATTGGATAGCCACCGTACCGTAATTGAGAGCAAAGTGGGTAAAGCTATGAAGCTCAACTATGATCTCACAACCAACGTCGATTTGGTCGCTGATAAAGTCGAGGGACTGGCGATGACAACAGACTTCACATCCAATCGCGTAGATAAGTTCGAGACCCGCATTACAACATTGGAAGTAATGATAAAGGACCTGGATAAAGACATATCGGACGTCTCCGATAACAATAAACGCTCGACCACGGAGCTGCAATCAACCATAAACAACCTGAAACAAAGAAACCGCTAATATAATCTAAAAATGTATGGCGTTCCAGAGCGCAAAACTGATGCAACAGGGGCTCTAGTCATCTCTATTGCTAAGGCCGTGGGATTTGATTTGAATACTGAAGGCAAACCCTCAACGGTCAGAATTTCTACGCGCAATACGAGCCGTTTTCCAAGGCCGTTTATGGTCAAATTCAACTTCACTCTCAAGAAGGTTGAGTTCATTAGTGCAGTGCGCAAGAACCGCGGAGTCACCACCAGGGACATTGGAATGGCCAGAAACACCCATGTCATTAGCATACAATTGTCCTACAATTGTCATCACTGAAGCTAACACCTCCGTTAAAACCCGGGAGCACAGATCACAAGCCCCAGAGATTGAGAACTACTGATCGCGATCTTATTTGTAGAAGGCTAATTGTACTTTTTGCTGGTGCTGCAATTGTTAGGTAAGTGATTTCTTCACACCCTATACTTGTGCAAAATATTGTTCCCAAGCACACATATCACCTTTTGAGTCTAACAACAACCACACACCTTCGTTAACTTCACACACACACCCATCATGTCATATAAAATACTGGTTCCGACTTAGTTATCGTGTTGATTTGTTCATGCGCATTTTTGGCATTATACTAAGTGCCTTGAATATTCGAAAACTATATTAGTGATTTTAATATTTCCCTGTCATTCGCGTCTGTAAGTATCTATTATCGAAATTCTCGAACCATACGACGTAAAATAACTAGGTTCCTCCAAGGGTTACTAACCATAATTACGACGTGGTAGCTATTTGTGAGAGCAATCTCACATACGGGTATTTAATTAACGCTGAGGTCAGCGAACCTCGATACGACATCCACAGGGCAGATCAAATACTACCATCGGGACAACCCTCATGCCTTGGTAGGTGGAGGGGTCATGCTTCTCAAGAGGCAGAAGCTCGTCGCTCGGCGTGTACTCCCATCCCCCTCGTACTCGCAATTGGAGTAGGTTCACGTGACCGTGCCCGCTCGCAGCCTGCATGCGGATCGCAACTTACACGTCATCTGCACATACCTGCCTGGAGCTGGAGCGGAGAACGATGAGCTGCTTGTAAGTCTTACCAATAACATTCACAATTGTTGTCCTGATGATCTTCATCTATTATTAGGAGATTTAAATTTGCCCGCTATTTCTTTCTGTATATAATTTCGGTCTCGATCCGTCTGGTACTATCAACGATTCTCAATATACCCTTATCCACGAATTATCCTTCTCCGGCTGGACTCAGTTTAGTGGAGTTCTGAACGGTAACGATAGGTAGCTAGATCTCGTGTTCTGCGACTCCGATGCGGAGGTGTCCCGCGCGGTTGATCCATTTACTCGTTAGGAAATGCCGTATCACCCTCCTATGTAAATACAACTACCCAACTTCAGTATAAAGTTTCTTCCTACAAGCCCTGAAAGCATATTTCAATAAAAAAAGCAGATTATACAATCATAGCTGATTTATCTATAATCGATTGGCTCAGTTTTCTTCACAATAAGTTTGTGGAAGAAGCGATAGATTGTTTGTATTCTGTATTATCGAGGCTAATAGATGAATATGGTCCCTATTTTAACAGTAATCCTAACGGCTACCCTATGTGGTATTCAAAACCTCTAAAACACATGATAACCGAAAAAAAATAACTGCCAGAAATTGTGATCCGAGGTGAAATCCGGGTGATTACGACTACTTTTCACTGCTTCGTTAAACCCATAAAAACTTCAGAAGATATGCTGGGATTTCTACAGGGTTAAATAGTGCTGCCATCGCTATCAATTATAAATACTTTTCGCGGTATGCAAAGGATCTTCGTCGCGATCACGGCCTACCTGCGCAGATAGCATATGGTTCACGTACTGCCAATGGTGGCGATGTGGCTTGCGAGGTTTTCCTTGATGATTTTTTATCAGTGTACGTAGATTCGCCTGGTACGCTTACGCCCCCAACCGAATCTCCAAACCCGCTTAGTTGCATAGGCTCAATTGAGTTGGGTAATGGCCTTGTCCCAAAGAACTTGACGCAAATCAACACCAACAAGGGGGCAGGGAATGATCATATCCCACCTTTATTCATAAGAAGATGAGCAGTGCAACTAGCGCCTCCATGGTGCATCGTCTATAAGAGGTTTTTAACTGAGAATATGTTTCCCAAGCAATAGAAAAAAGCCTTTAATGTACCGATACACAAAGGTGGATCCAAGAATATTGCTGGACATTATTGCCCAGTATCCATACTCCCTGTATTAAGCAAGACTTAAGCTGATTCTCCATGACCAGGTATACCCGAACGTGGCGCGCAGCATACCACCCGCTCAACATGGTTTTATGCGTAAGCATTCAACAATGTCCAACTTGGTCGATTTTGTGGATACTATGACCACTGACATAGACCAAGGCTATAGGGTAGACGCCGTCTATACTAATTACTCCAAATGCTTCGATAGACTTAGACACGATGTAAATCATTAAAAATATAATTTAAATTGGTATACACGGTGATATCAAGGATAACCTTGGCAGACTATCGGACTACTGCCGATGTATCAGCCTGGATATAAACACTGTGAAATGTCTATGCGTCGCCTTCGCCGGGAAACATATAAGCATAGACTTTAAATTCATGCTCAATGACCATATCCTGAAAAGAGTGAAATAACTCTTATTTACGCCACACTACGATAAGATTATATCTAAGGGGTTCAAAATATTAGGTTTTGTACATCGTGCATCTAAGCCACTGCGCTCGTCACTTGTGCTTCAAATACTTTATTTCGCTTTTGTGCGTAGTTGCTTGAGTATGTGTCACCGGTCTGGTCGCCTAGGTATTCAATTCACTCTGAAAGAAGAGAATCAGTACAGAAAAAATTCCTAAAGCGGTTAGATAATGGGTCTGGTACTACTCCCACCACTTACCAAGAGAGCTTATGGCTGATTTCACCAACGATCCCTATATTTTAAGGGACAATTTATTTGTTTCAGGGGCTACCTAGCGGTTGTTTCGATTTCACCTAAGTTTAAGCGTCATCTAGGCTCTTTGGTGACCCCCTAAATATAAGTCCGGCCACCGAAACAATCGCTAGATAGCTAAGAAAAAGAGCTATGTGTCCCTTAACTGTTGGTGAAATCGGGCATTAGACAAACTGATATGAAACTGCTCCACGACGCCTTTAACTTCCGTAACGACAATAGCACGTTGGTGAGCAAGGTGTTGGCTGCGCACCGCCCCTCTACGAGCGTGCCGGCACGTTCAGAGCGTGCTCACACATGCACGCACGCACACCAACTACGCTGCCGATTCGCCTTTAAACAGGAGCATCGATAGATATGAAATGCTTTCTTCCTACTTGGACATATTGCTGTTGATTCGTCCTCAATTCGAACGCCACATCAAGGAAAATCGCCAAAAACCCGATCCCAAGATCTTGGTCTTAGGGCTTAGCACCTGCTAAGCACTAAGTAAGTGTACCTACACTTACTGGCCCCACATAAATGCTTTATTTTATATTTGTTAACGTTGTTCTGTTTTTTTTATTGATTGCTCTGTTTTGTAATCGGCATTTTAAGATTTCTCAATCAATTGTATTTTTTATTTTTTGTATGCTGTGAAACAGCAAATAAACAAATGACGGACAGACGGATAGCGAAGGCTTAGTAATAGGATCCCGTTTGGCAAGCTGCGGGTACGGAACCCTTATAAATACTAACCGTTTTTATTACACCTTTTATTGATCATTAAAGTCGATACATGATCCAAGTTGCAAGTAATCTCTCGCATTATACCGAGAGTGGATAAATAATTAAGTTCAAAAACCCCATGCGTCACGAAAATGATATCTCAATATCAGAATGAATAAATTGAAACCCTGTCTCGCCACGCGTAGTCACGGACTTACTTATTCGTAAACCTTTTTCCAATAAGATCTGACCCAAAAAAGGCGAGGAAGATGTCTCAATTTTATTCGTACAATGAGATGGCGACAAGGGACCAATCTTGCGTTACAAGTTACAAAAAAAACTTAGATTTGTATTTGTAATTTTGTACGCCCTGAATCTTGAATTGTAAAATGTTGGAATCTTCCTTCGCAAGCTCTGATTGAACCATGTCTTAGTTCAGGTACAACGAAAGGGCCATTCTGGCCCACTATTATTATTATTGCAGAAAGATTCCGTACGTGTTCAGCAAAATTCCAACTTTATTTCAATGTGTGAAGAAAAAGAAGGAAGGGTAATTGATTTCTGTTTGGTTTACCTGAAATCATAGTCAACTAAAATACCAATGAAATAACAATTATAAAATACATTTTTCGACTTGATGAGTTCATATTTCTTGAAGTTGTTTAAAATGGGTCGCTGATTTAAGGAATGAACGATCGCCGACTTATCATGACTTGTTTTTTGGGGATTATTCCTTGCAAAAACGAAACCCGTCTACGTTTAGATATGATATAATGAAAAAACCTTCATCAATATGCAAAAAGCTTACGCTAGCTGGAAACGGTTTTTAGTCGAGTTGAACTGCTCACAATCATGCTCATTGGTTTCACTTTCCAATAATTTTGCGGTTGCCTTTGACGAGTAAGTACCTATCTGCGAGCTGGTACTGGAATATTTCAGCTTTGAATATTCATATGAGTGAAATTATTTGACCAATTTTTGTGTAACTTTCCAACAGCTTTATCTTTAGACTTATATAAAAACTTGCAGAGTGTAACAGTATTACTGTCTCTACTAATTACAGCCTTTTAAGCAAAGGCCGAAAGTTTCGAAAAGAGGTCGTGAGATATTTGAAGCCTATAAAAGGTGACTTAATTAGCTGACCATATTTTAGGGAATAATAGTACCCGTCATTATGAACAACTTTTCCCAAGAAACATATGGTAGCAAACGAATGAAAAATGGGTCCCCCTCACAATCTTTTTCTATGCCTCTGCCAAAAAAAATACTGCCACTTCGACATTTGACATATGTCGCGTTCACTCTGGACGGGCGGTGAATAGGAGCCGCCCCGGAAGTAGAATTATTCAAGAGATTGTGTGGCCGGAAGAGATTCACCATGAAGCTGTCGACCACTAAGACATAACTAATATATTATCACTGCTGACAAGGTGAGATGGGCCATTAATAGCTTTAAATCTTTTAAATCAGCAGGACCAGATGGAATCTTCCCAGCACTTCTACAGTGGGGTGGGGAACCCGTCATCAATATAATGGTCCGAATCATGAAAGCATGTCTTAGATTCGGATACGTTCCCAAAAGGTGGAGAGAAGTAAACGTAGTTTCATACCGAAGCCAGGAAGGAGCGACTACACTAACACTAAATCTTTCAGGCCGATTAGCCTCACCTCGTTCTTGCTTAAGACTCTCGAACATTTGTGCGAGAGGCACCTGAGAGATGGAGCATTAAAACGTTTACCCTTACACAAGAATCAGCATGCATATAGTTTGGGTAAGTCTACTGAATCGGCTCTCCATGCAGTTGTATCCACAATTGAAGAGGCGATTCAAAACAAATGCATCTGTCTTGGAACTTTTATTGATATAGAAGGTGCCTTTGACAAGACGCAGCATAACAGTATAAGTGCATCTCTAACAAGGCATGGAGTGTCAACAGCTGTAAACAACTGGGTCACAAACATGCTTAATAAACGTATCGTGCGTCTAGCTGGTGAGTCCTTGTCGGCGGAGGTAGTGCGGGGATGCCCGTAGGGAGGAGTGCTCTCCCCGCTGCTGTGGAATCTGGTCATTAACGACCTAATTACCAAGCTTAACGCTAATGGATACTACACCGTAAGATACGCCGACGATTTGGTAATCCTCATCACAGGTAAATTTGCGAGCACAGTGTGCAACCTTAAACAAACAGCTCTTCGCATCGTGGAGCGCTGGTGTCTAGAATATGACCTGGCGGTTAACCCAACAAAAACGGAAATGGTCATGTTCACTAACAATAGGGCTCTTGGTATGTATACCCTACCTAAGCTCTTTGGAACGGAACTCCAGCTAGCAACTGAGGTGAAGTATCTGGGCATAACCTTGGACAGCAAGCTCAACTGGAGTAGCCACATTGACAACAAACTAAAGAAGGCGAGTATTGCTTTCTGGCAGTGTCGGAGAATGGTGGGGAAAAAGTGGGGGACTTTCTCCCAATATCATTATTTGGCTGTACGTGACGGTGATCCGTCCTCTTATCTGCTACGGAGCTGTGGTGTGGTGGACCAGGACCAAACTAACCACAATGGTAAACAAACTCCAAAGCTTCCAAAGGCTGGCCTGCATGGCTATCACAGGCAGTATGAGAACTACTCCAACTGCAGCAATGGAGGCCATGCTGTGTCTTCCGCCACTCCAGCTGTACATTAAGCAGGAGGCCGCGTCATCTGCGTTGAAACTCAACACCTTAGGACTTTGGAGAAAAAACAGGACCTCACACACCGCCATCCTAGGGGAAGTTTACAAAAAATTTCTTATCTCTATGGCTTGCAGTGACAGAATCCCTAAACAATTTGTTTTCGACAAAAAATACAATATACAGTTACATGAAGAGCTCAGAATTTTCACCGATGGTTCAAAAACTTAAGCAGGCACTGGTTCAGGCACCTTCTCGGAGGATCTAAACATCAAGATAGCCATTCCACTGGGTGCCCATAATACTGTCTTTCAAGCTGAATGCATGGGCATCATCTTGGCCGCTTATGCCATAGCATCGAGAAAGGTAAGAGATTCCTCCATTCGAATCCTCTCGGATATCATGGCCGTCTTACAAGCCCTAAATAGCAACACTATTAACTCAGGGCTAATCTACGAGTGTCACAAACGACTAATGGAGGTATGTCAACATAACCGCGTAATCCTTCAATGGATAAAAGGACACAGCAGGTCAAGAGGTAACGATGCAGCGGATGAGTTGGCGCGTAAAGGATCTAGCTTAGCAGCGTATGGTCCCGAACCTATCATCCCTCTTCCCTTCAAGATGGTACGCACATTTCTGAGAGAGTCGACCAGAAATGATCATGCCACTCTTTGGACAAACCATGAGGAGTGCAGACAGGCTAAGCTGGCCTTGCCGTCCCCTAGCGCTAGGCTTGCTAAGACCTTGCTTCGACTGAGTAGGCCGCGCTTGCGACTGGTGACTGCAGCACTTACTGGCCATGGTATCTTTAATAAACATCTATATGTCCTAGGTGTTACCGACAGCCCCCTTTGCAGAGCCTGCTTGGAGGCAGAAAAAACGGCTGCTCACGACCTCATGAGTGCACAGGAGTAGCGGACTACAGGGCTAAACACCTCGGTCAATCCAGGGACCTTCCAGGGATAGGCGGTAACTTAAAGGGCCTGCTGGTGTTCCTGGAGGAGTTGGTTTGGCTCGAATGATATCGCATTCCCACCCACACGCAAAATAGGCGCTTTCGTCGTCGAGTTGCGGAAACCAGCCCGCCTTACAATTGACAATTGACATAGGAGCCATACTTGCCTGATTCCTTTACCTAGTAGATATGGGAAGCGAAGCAATGCTGAATAAAAGCATGATCTTCGATAGAACATAATAGGTATATTAGCCGAAGCCTACGTAAAGGGACAGTTCTTAGCACACACGAAACAGTCAATTTATATATCTGTCTATATCCTCACTAGTGCTTCACACTAGATATAGAAAGATATAAGTAAAGCAAAGTCTTTAGCTGAAAGAAAGAAACCTGGATTTGATTTTACTAGAATTCCGTGCACATAATTATACTAAGACTAAAGATGAAGATTGCGCGCTGCATATGTGTATACGCTAATAACAAAATTAATGGCACTGTCCTTAGTTTTTTTTTTAAATTGCAATATAAAACATTTTAACAACATAATAATAGTTTATGTGACTGATTCATAATGGCAGGCATTAAAACTCGAGAGTGAGTTTATGAAACGAGCCGAAGGGGAGTTTTATAATTATATCACTCGAGAGTTGTAATGCCTAATTATGTACAGTTACATACACTAGTTTATCTACACACATATCATAAGCTCTCTTTGATGTGTTCAGGAACCGATTGTTCGACTGACATGGTGGAATTGACAATTGCCCTGCTCTTGTTTAGCTGTTTCAATAGTAACAACTTGACAGAAAAACTAGGGTCGGCACGCAGGCGGGCGTCGGCGTTCGAAATTGGAATGTCATAATTTGCCGAAAATGTATACATTATGGTCATAATGTTTCAATATTCAGCAAAGAAATTCGTTTTTACCACGTAGTTTAACATTATGCTGGTCGTAACGTGCGATTTTCGGAAGCAGTAAAGAGGGTTTATGATTTTTGTATAGATAAACAACATAAAACAATCAAAAATATTTTAAAAAGGAGTAAAAAAATCTGAAAAAAATATGTTTATATGACTACATTGTTTTATTTCTATATTGCGTAGCGTGTCTTTTTGCCATCATTTTATGTTATTTAAATTTTCATCGTGCACCTCACCCTTCTCGAGATAATGCGTCATAATGGTTTTTATCAATATATCTTTGTAATTATTGGTCCTAGGGAAATCAGACATACGACATAAAATTATGGCCGCAAGGCACCCTACACTTTTCCCCGAAAGATTCCGCGACCCATCTATCCTGGAATTCGTGTACCACGGGATGGCAATTTCAGGGCCATGCAATACGGGCCGTGCTTTCCACGGTTATGTATTCCGAAAGTGTTAATTCCGTTAATTCCATGAATAGTCAGTGTGGCCACATGTAGATTTTTTAAATTTGCCGCCGTTTTCTTTGGCCTTCTTTCGCTGGCCAGACTCTACGAGTCTTTTTTATGTTTTGCAATATCACGCAGCTTTGGTCGTACCATAGTTTCCTCAAATATATCTTTGCTCCTTAACCATTCCCGAATTTTCGTTTTTCTCCATGAAGTTGTAGACGCTGGGTTTAGCTGCCTTGTTTGGTAAGGTGCATTGTCAATAACGATTACCGAGCTGGGTTTAAGCTTTGGTAGAAGTTCTTCAAACCATTTTTCGAAGTATTCTGAGTTAATTTCTATGTGATAACCCTTTCTTAGCCTCGAAGAGTAACAGGCCGCCTTTAACAAACCCTTTAGTGCTGCCTATGGAACTTATGATTAAACACCTCCCTTTACCAGAAGTTCCTTTGATGCCCGTGGTAAGGCCTTCCAGGAAAGCTTGGCGTGACGTTTCCAGTTTAGTATCTGTCCACCCTTTTGGAACAGTGTGCCCCTCGTTTACCCAAGTCTCACCTTGATAATAAATAAATTTACCTTCTCTGCGCTCAATCGTTTATAAGTATTGGTTGCGCCACAGGGTTATGTTTTGCCTGTCAATGAGACAGTAATTTCTGTTTTTTTTTTCATATATTTTAAACCGATATATTTAAATACTTTGTGCACAGTACTTTGTGCCATCATGCACAAATATTGTCAACAAGCAATATGCAACTCTAAAGCCCTAATACACTTTGTAAAGAAGACTTACGTGGACCGGAAAATAGCTCGCTTCATATATGAAGCGGTGAAATAACCTTGTTTTATGCAACATGTTTATTTCACCGTGCATTTCATATGAACTAAAAGAGGCAGCCCTCGCCAAAGTTAACCACTCAAGATTAAGAAAATATGAACACATAATCTTGTGCGACATGCTCGCGAACGCCAAAAACCACCCTAGACATAGAAAAATACACAACATCCTACAGGGGAAAACAATAACCAAATGAATAAAAAATCACAGAATGTGCTACTTACTTACTTACACAAATCTAAAGACGCCCAAAAACACATACTCCACGCCGCCCTGTACTAGGAAACTAGTAAGAAGAAAGTCGGCCGACACATATACACCTAAAAAGAGTCCCTCAAACAAGATATTAAATACTTCGGAAAGAATCCTAGCTACTGGATGGAAATAGCACACAATAGGGATGAAGGTAGGGCCGCCCTAAATCGAATATGCTCGGTCCCGGAAACATACAGCGAATCTTAAAGCACATCGGACAACCCAGCAGAACAGAACCCAGAAAATCAACCATGAAAACCAACAATACATGAAAAAAAACATCAGGAAACATCAAGAAACATTTTTTCTCTACCCCTGTCCAAACTTCCTATATTGGCTAAAGGTAGCATTAATCGGTCGATTCTATTCACAATCCTCCCCTTTCACGTTAGCAGGTCACTCCCTCCCCTCAAAAAACGTGCCCTCTGGTATGCCGGCCATTTGACCGGACTAGATACGGATGGATTATACAATCCCGGCTGGATTAGTAAAATTCGTTCGTTCATTCTGTTACAACCCTTATCAATATGTAGAAAAAGCTTAATAGAGCATAATCTCTACATGGCTGTATTTTTCCGTGTTAATTACTGTTGATCATCATTTTTAGACTTCGTCGTTTCTTACTCTTTTGTATTTTAGTCAGTTAGATTCAGTCACTCGTGGAAAGTGGTAAAGCAATCTGCTCCCTCAAAATTGGGAAGTTATAAAGTTTGTGTAATTCTCTCTAAGATCAATAAATATTACTGTTAGTGACTTTGTGTTTTTTTTTTTAAAAGACAAACGACCCAGGCCGCCTAACAACTGGTGTCAGAAGTGGGATGACAGGAAGGTCTTATTTACTGAGACTCTGTCATCCGAATCCGTGGCAACGTTTCGTCAAATTGATCGACAGTAAGACTCGACCCCAGGTCGAGCCTGCATCAGCCACATCCTAGCACCTAGTGATCCGACGGTTAGTCTCCGCTCCGTAGCGTGAGCCCGCGATCTTCACACACGAACTGCTTCACCAACCTGGTTGACGGTCAGCCTCAGCATCAGCTCGAGCCCGCACCGTTACTCATCTGTAGATGATAACACAGATCTAACTCAACCACCATCATCCAAGGAAACATTCCCCCACGGCAGTCTTCATACAAACTCTGTTTTGTGGAAAATTCCACACCGTCAACTGCCGCCTTCACGTTATCTGCTGGCGATAGTAACAGGTGCGTTACAAAGCCTGTAATTCATTGGATACAATCGGGCGCCTTGCATTAGCGCCTACTTTCCTGCGCGCCACCTGCCTGCACAAATATTACCTGCGCGTGACACTACCGTGAGAATGAAACTCGAGATCTTCATCACCGTGTTCTTGTGAGTTAAAATTCAAAGTTTACATTAAGTGTTTCAGTGATATTTCTACAAGGTTTTTCTATATTTTTATGCTTTTTTACATTTTATAATTTTTACTTGTGTGTGATTTCTAATTATATACTTTACTTGTCTAACATCTCACGGTTCGATTAATCAACACCTGAAAAACCCTCTAAAACCAAAATGTCTGTCACTCTTGGTGTTCTCACTAAATTCATCAAAAGCTATAATGGTGACAAGGAGTCACTCCCAGCTTTATTAACAAACTGTGACAATGCCATGTCCCTAGCTATCCCCGAGCAACAAAACGTGCTCTGCAAATATATACTCTCTCAACTAGAGGGTAAGGCACAAGTAGCCTGTAGCTTAAAAAGCTTCACAAAATGGGAGGATATAAAAGCCTTTCTCAAATCAACTTTTGGGGAAAAAAACCACGCAACACATCTTTTGGTTGACTTGCAAAATTGCAGACAACTCTTTTCAGAAGACGTCACTAAATATTCAATGCGTATGGAGTGTATACTAAATAGAATATAATCCGACATTCACTACAATTGCAAAGATTATAAAGAACTTCTTGGCCGTATAGCTGCCATGGAAGATCTCGCGCTCAATACCTTCATGTTAGGCCTAAGTGGCTCAATTTCTTATATTGTGCGATGCAGAAACCCCTCAAGTTAAAAAAACAGTCAACATCCTCACAACGCTCTCAAAAACAGTGCTCTACATGCAATAAATTAGGGCACACATCCTCTGAGTCTTATAAAAATAAAAAGCCTCACTCACATAACACACAAAGGTCCTTTAACGTAAATTCTGCCCAAACCCAAGGTACATCCCAAGGTTCAACTAATGCAAATGTCAAGCAGTGTAAATACTGTAAGAACCTTAGTCATACCCTTCAGGAGTGCCGTAAACTCAAATACGAAAATCGGCAAAATAATAACCAAGGTCAAATACCAAACTCTAACTCAACTCATGCAAACGTGCATGTAACGTGTGAAGACCAAGGCCTTGATTTAAACAGCGAATAATTTCGGTTCAGTGCCTGCCGAAATCGTGCTTTAAAAACGGCACAAATAAGCCCTCTGATTTTGACTCAATCCTTACTAAGTCCCAAAACATAAATTAACCTCGGGCAACGTCCCCAAGTCACACACCTCGTAAAAATTCGAGTTCATCTCAGCATTCACTGAGTTCACTGAGTTCACTGAGTTCATCTCTGCCTTTAGGCAAGAGTTTTGCTAAGTCCACACCTCACGTGCCACAATGCGAAATCACGTCGAGTCACACATCTCGGAAAAATCCGAGTTAATCTCAGCCTACACTGGGTTCCCTAAATTCTCTGAGTTCTAAATAAAAATCACTGAGTCCACCTCTGTCCAAAGACAAGAGTTTTTCTAAATTCACACTTCACGTGCCGCACTGCGAAAATACGTCGAGTCAGGCTATTTTAAATCAAAACACACCTCGAGAAAATTCGAGTCATACTAATTTTACTAAGTCAAAAAATACATCTCGAAGCAAGTCGAATTTTACCACTTCTATATCCCGGCAAAATAAACAAAGGTCACTGAACCCTTCCACTAACTGCACTGAATTAAATCATACTACCGACTCTATTCCAATCTTTGAGATCTATACCAAAAAGGTGTCTCTACCATACATTTATTTACAAACTAGCCATTTTACGGAACCACTGTGTTTCCTCGTAGATACAGGCGCGAGCATCACTATCGTCAAAAACTCAAGTCTCAGAGAAACTCCACATCTTTCACACGAAATTGTAAGACTCAAAGGCATAAGTAACACTGAATTTTTAATTAAAACATTAGGAACCTTTCAGATGGTAATTGACATACCCCAAGAATCATTGAATTACAAATTTCATGTTACAAGCGATGACATCAGTTTGGAATACTATGACGGAATCATCGGCAGTGATTTCTTTAGTCATTTTAAAGTAAAAATTGACCACCACTTAAAAACTTTGCTAATTAAAGGCCAATACCTACCTATTGTTTATAATCAGCCAACTTACATTATCCCGGCCCGCTCTGAGGCTGAATGCGCAGTATTAAAATACTCGCTCGAGCTTTATCAAAATAATGAAGCCCTTATTCTAGATCATGTCTTATGCAATGGTGTTTATGTTGCTAATTGCATCGTCTCAATTAAATCTAATGCAAAAGTTAATGTCTCTGTTTTAAACACCACTGACTCAAGTAAAGAAGTCAAAGACTATTATGTGAAACTAACATCATTCAAACAAAAGTTCCTCACTGGGTCTTGTCACAAAATAAATTCGATAACTACTTCTGAATCGGATCGATTAAATAGAGTGCTAAGTCAAATCCGCCGTTCTCATCTCAATGATGAAGAGAAAAGGTCACTATTCGAATGCTGTTCCCAGTACCCTGACATTTTCCATCTCGAAGGTGACCCTCTGTCTTTCACTCATGCTATCGAGCATTCTATTAATTCCGATAATGCACCGCCTATTCACGTCAAATCATATCGCTTCCCTGAGTGTCATAAAGAGGAAGTCGACACTCAAGTCCAGAAAATGCTCGACCAAAATATAATCCGTCCCTCTGTTTCACTATGGAGTGCCCCTGTGTGGGTTGTCCCAAAGAAAATGGACGCTTCAGGCAAAAAGAAGTGGAGATTCGTCATCGATTACCGTCGCTTAAACGACGTCACTGTTTCAGAAAGCTGTCCACTGCTTCTAATCACCGACATTCTTGACTAATTAGGACATTCCAAGTACTTCAGTACTTTGGATCTCGCGAGCGGATTTCACCAAATTAAAATGGCCTCAGTCGACGCCCCAAAAACTGGATTTACCGTGTCTTCCAACTCTAGTAGTTCTGGCCACTACGAGTTTGTCAGAATGCCTTTCGGGTTGAAAAATGCCCCTGCTACTTTCCAACGCCTTATGAATACGGCGCTTTCAGGGCTTCAAGGTCTCCACTGCTATGTTTATTTAGACAACTGTATCATATACTCTCATGACCTTGACTCCCACATGACCAAGCTAAAGCTAGTCTTCGACCGACTGCGTGAATTCAACTTGAAACTGCAGCCAGACAAGTGTGAATTCTTACGCCGCGAAGTCGCATATTTAGGACATATCATAACGGACAAAGGCGTGTCTCCGAATCCTGAAAAAGTTAAATCCGTGACAAACTTTCCCACTCCGACTAACGTAAAACAAATCAAGTCCTTCCTAGGCCTAGTCGGATATTACAGACGATTTATTGAGAATTTTTCTAAGTTAACAAAACCACTGATTTCACTGCTTGAAAAGGATGTTCCATTTGATTGTACTCCAAAACAACAAAATTCTTTCCAAATTCTCAAGGAGAAACTCACCACAGCCCCACTGCTTCAATACCCTGATATTTCAGCTCCGTTTGTGATAACTTCGGATGCTAGTAACTATGCTGTCGGTGCAGTTCTGTTCCAAGGCAACATAGGTAAAGACCAGCCTATTGCCTACGCCTCTCGTACATTAAATAAGCCAGAAGGCAATTATTCAACTACCGAGAAGGAACTTCTCGCGATCATATTCGCAGTCAAAACTTTCCGTCCCTATACATTTGGTCGGAAATTCAAAATTGTCACAGACCATCGTCCCTTGGTATGGCTGTTCAACGTAAAGGATCCTGGTAGTAGACTCATTCGTTGGCGCCTTAAACTTGAAGAGTACGACTACGAAATAATGTACAAACAAGGTTGTCTCAAGTCTAATGCTGACGCGTGATCACGCTGTCCCGTCAACGCAATTCACGCTGATTTCCTGTTAAATTCAACTAACGAAAAGTATTTCAAGGAACAGTTTACAAACAAACTTCCAGATTCCAATACTGCTATTGAGGAGCACACTGAGGCTCTACAGCTGACTAAATTAAAATCAATAACATGTCCCGTCTCCTTAGATCTCGATTACTCTTTGCCTCACTGCAAAGAGATATTGTCGCAACTCGACAATTCCGCTGACTTGTTCAATTTTGAGCGAGAACCTTTTACTGTTCAGAGCGTTAATAGTAACAATAAAATATATTACTTTCCATACACTAAGGTTCATCACTATGAAGAGACGAAGTACAAGGACATTTATAACTTGTTGATAAAACTTAGAGATCTTATTCTGAAAGATCACCCTGAAACCACTGATCTCGCAACATCCGACTTTACAGACCCATTTTCCAAAATTTCATGTACGAAAATCTATAATATGGTTTCCCAAGTCTTTAATAACACTAACATCAAAATTCATATCTACAAAAATCAACTGATCTACCCGACTCCTGTCGAGGTCCCAAAATATTAAAGGAAAAACACGATTCTACTATCGCTGGTCACCCAGGGTCAAAGCGGATGTACAATAGAATAAAAGCTGCCTATTACTGGAAAGGCATGCGTTCTGATATTGAGGATTATGTTAAAAAGTGTAAACTTTGTCAGGTCAATAAACCTTTCCGAAAATCAAATAAATCCCCAATGGAGATTACGTCAACCTCTACGAGACCATTTGAACGATTGGCTCTCGATATATTTGGTCCCCTACCCGACGCGGGTTTCCAAAACTTTAGATTCATCTTAACATTACAGGATGATTTAACTAAATTTTCAAGCGCATACCCCATGGTCACTGCGACAAGTGACGAGATAGCTAGAAATCTCGTACATTTTATGTCTCTTTTTAGATTTCCCAAAACAATACTCACCGATTTAGGTACTTGTTTTACCTCAGAATTGTTCAAACAGCTTACTGAAATCCTGAAAATCAAGTCTCTATTTACTACTCCTTACCACCCACAGACCAACGGAGCACTAGAACGCTCACATGCGACACTGAAGGAATACCTAAAATCCTTCGTCAACGAAAACTAAAACGACTGGCAGTGTTATCTGTTTACTGCCATATTGGCATACAATACTACCCCTCATTGTACCACAGAGTTTACCCCATACGAACTTCTTTATGGTTACAAGCCTATTATTCCAAATTCCTTATATGAGACCTCCAGTAATGCTACCTATAACGAGTACATTCGCGCATTGCAATACAGAATGCGTTTTAGCCGCGAAAAAGCTATCGAAAAGATTAGAGCCAGTAAAGAAAGGTCGAAGCAATATTATGACGCAAACTCTCGTGACGTCACATACAAAACAGGTGAAATGGTTTATTTAAGGCAACACCATAGGCTTATGCCAATATGGAAAGGCCCTTTTAAAATTATAAAAGTGCATAACAAGCACAATGTAACTCTTCAAGTCGGCCGTAAACATATAAAACACCACACAAACGAAATTAAGCCTGCTAAATCTTAACCTATTCCACTTTATTTATTTCCAGAGCCCTGCTCTATGGATGCGTCGCTGAGTCTAAAGTTACTCCGATAGTACATAGTCCCGGAATTTATTTTGAACCTATAACAACGGTTCACTTTAATAACGATTACTGGAAGGTAATCACGCACATTGATAACCCTAGAGCCCTATCTTCAAAATGTAGAACACTTATTACAAAAGACTCAAGATCTTTGTAATAAAATACAATCATCAGACCTCATCCAATGTAAGGATGTCTCCAGCCCAATTGAAGTCTTAGTTGAGTCTAATTTTATCAAATTGCAATCACTATCTCATATTATCTCTAATCAAACCCCAACGAAGGTCAAACGATCTTTAGAATTCGGCGGAGAGATTCTAAAGTTTTTCTTCGGCACATTAGACGCGGACGACGCCCGGAAATACGATGCCGCTATCGAATCTTGGAAAAAAAGCGAGAACGAACTGTTTCATTTGATGAGGGACAACATTCATATTGTTAAATCGACAATTAATAATTTTAACTCTACAATTTATAAACTCAATCAGAATGAAATTAAACTGAATGCCCAAATTAATAATATGAATGAAATCTTATCTCAAATCACGAAAACAGATAATGTGTTATATTCTATGTCTAGGATAAATAGCTTACTTAATATAATTGAAAGTTCCCTACTTTCTCTTTCTAATTTGATTGATACAACGTTAAATGCTATCTTATTTTCTAAGGTTAATATACTACACCCTAGTGTGATAAGTCCTTCAAAACTGTTTGCTATCTTCAAAATGTAGAACACTTATTACAAAAGACTCAAGATCTTTGTAAGAAAATACAATCATCAGACCTCATCCAATGTAAGGATGTCTCCAGCCCAATTGAAGTCTTAGTTGAGTCTTATTTTATCAAATTGCAATCACCATCTCATATTATCTCTACTCAAACCCCAACAAAGGTCAAACGATCTTAAGAATTCGGCGGAGAGATTCTAAAGTTTTTCTTCGGCACATTAGACGCGGACGACGCCCGGAAATATGATGCCGCTATCGAATCTTGCAAAAAAAGCGAGAACGAACTGTTTCATTTGATGAAGGACAACATTCATATTGTTAAATCGACAATTAATAATTTTAACTCTACGATTTATAAACTCAATCAGAATGAAATTAAACTGAATGCCCAATTAATATGATTGAAATCTTATCTCAAATCACGAAAACAGATAATGTGTTATATTCTATGTCTAGGATAAATAGCTTACTTAATATAATCGAAAGTTCCCTACTTTCTCTTTCTAATTTGATTGATACAACGTTAAATGCTATCTTATTTTCTAAGGTTAATATACTACACCCTAGTGTGATAAGTCCTTCAAAACTGTTTGCTGAGCTATCAAAACCACATAAACAAAAGTCTAGACTTTCCTGTTGAACTAAATATAAACAACATTAATTCACTAATTGACGTGTCGGAACTTAACTGTTACTATTATAACAAAAGGATAGTTTTTCTTTTGCAGATTCCACTAATAACTTCCGATAGGTTCAAAGTTTACAAAAATATACCTCTGCCTACCCCGCATGATGACTCACATGTCAGAACTTTCACGCTCATTCAGCCTTCCGATAATTACATTGCTCTAAGTGACGACAGATTGCACTATGCTATGTTGGACAGTGTAGATAAGCGTAAGAAAATTAATTATAACTATTCTATTTGTAAACTTGTCTCAATATTTTCATGTAATGGTAATCCGAATTGTGAATCAAAAGTCCTCACGGAGGTGACAATGTCCTTGCCTCCTCAATGTAATGCTAAACTGTTATTTGGACAAATAAACATATGGCAAAAGCTTCAAAATAACAAATGGATATATGTACAGTCAAATCCTACTAAACTTACTATGAAATGTGATGATAATATTGTTGATTATTCCATAGTTGGTACCGGTATTGTAAAACTAACCGAAAATTGTATCGATTTTTCAAAAACTATTCAGCTGATTCCAACTAGTTTTTACTCTTTCGTAATGAAGTATCCATTGGATATTACTTTTGATATCACATTAGACGACTGTTGTAAGAAAGAAGTTATTAACCAGACTCTACCTCATTTATCGCCAATTAATTTGAGCAAAATAAGTTTAGAGTCCTTGAAATATGCTACACATAAACTGGATAATTTAGAAGATGAATTAAGTAAGTTACAATCAGAATCCCACTTTTTTAAATACAGTAGATACTATTCAAGTTTCACTTATGTTTTAACTATTATAATATCTCTGTTTGTTTTGTATAAACTCTTTAAATGTTACAGAAGTCGAATTGGCAATCGTAACTCTAGATGTTGTACACAGATATTCAATTAATGCAACAATAAGAAGCTGGTCAAACATCCAGCTAAAATGTCTAACTCTATTGAAATGTCAGATGTTTCTACTTCAGATGAAGAAAAAAAATCTGTAAAATCTCTGCCAGCCCCACATACTAGTTATAAGTCTTATGATAACCTTCATGGAATCGAGGTTGCTCATCCTTTTAGACGTAATCTTAACTTTTAAGTGAATTCTGATAATACGTTTTCTACTTTTGTGTTCACTGTAAGTTTTGTAAGACTTCCTAAATTTGAGTTTTCTATTTTCACCAAACTTTAGTTTAGAACTTCGCTTATTTTTTAAAGGGATGAAGCTCCGTCAAAATGGGGGAGCTGTTACAACCCTTATTAATATGTAGAAAAAGCTTCATAGAGCATAATCTCCACATGGCTGTATTTTTCCGTGTTAATTACTGTTGATCATCATTTTTAGACTTCGTCGTTTTTACTCTTTTGTATTTTAGTCAGTTAGAGTCAGTCACTCGCGGAAAGCGGTAAAGCATTCTGCTCCCTCAAAATTGGGAAGTTATAAAGTTTGTGTAATTCTCTCTGAGATCAATAAATATTAGTGTTAGTAACTTTGTGGTTTTTAAAAAAAAAAACAGTTCGATGGGATAATTTTGACCTTGTGTTATCCGAAGAAAAATTCATTAATGATATTCAGTTAGGAAGGAAGTATCTGCTAAAGGTGTTAAAAGAAGGAATAAATTATCCTGGACAGCGAGAATCCCTTCGTAAATTATTGAGAAGGTGGGGGTTTTGTTTTAAAGAAACCGAATCAAATAGAAAAATTCTTATGGAGCGTAATGAAAATACAGCTTGGAGAGCAAAGTTTTTGCAGGAGATTAAAAAAATACAATTCTCCCAATCCTCTGCCAGTCAGTAAGTAAACAGTGCTCTCACGCATGTGGAAAATGTTAGCAAAGTGACGTCATTGAAGGTGTATTGGAACCGGTTTCGAAAGGACAGAGATATTATTATTCTCCACGCAGGAGGAAGCACTTGTTTTGTTAAGAACGCACCATTAATGTTTAAATCGAACACTAAAAGTGGCGACAACCATATTAAATAAATAGCGTCAATAAAAAAAAATGTCTGTCTGATAACTGTTTCCTAATTTAGATACATCACTTATTATTATGGACAATGTTCCATATCACATAATTCGTTTAAATAAGTGTCCAAATACTTAAACATTGAAAATGGAAGTTAAAATGTGACTCACAAAGAATGGATATGAATACACAGAAAAAATCACTAAACCACAGTTTTTGAAAGTAATAAAATGAAACAGAGCAGATCCTTTTTATGAAATAGACCCGATGCTGCATAAAAATGGACCATGTCCAGAAACTGGAAAAGAGTATGTGAAAAAAGATGCTTATTTAGATGAACCTTTTATTATTAATTTGCAGAGTGATAGTGATACTGATTGTCCTTTTTAGAGTGATACTGATGACCGTAGGCCTGGAACATATTCTGATATTCAAAAATATATTCCTGGAGTGAGGCCCATTGACCATGACTAGGACGAGGTTTGTATAAACATAGATTATATGAGAAAAGATGACCATATATACTGTAAGTCAGGATTCAGATAGATTTACGGTATATCAGATAGAACTCTAAGTATTTCAGACCGACGTTTTGTTAGATCGTTTCAAATCTAACTTTTTGAAAAAACTTGCTCACCGATTAACCCAATAAAGTATCTATTAATTTCCCAATTCACACATCCAAAATTTGCGGCCCAGTAGCTAAAGTAAGAGTTAAGCGGCCATTTTTACAGATTCCTAATACTATCCCCAACCTTCGGCTCGAAGTTCAAGAGATCCAACCTGAAAAACTAAGGAATGGTCTAGGCCTACTACCATTCAATCTTGGAACCGGCAAAATAATTTACCATTAGCACACTTTCCTCTATGAAACTTTGGTATAATTAAAAACACGATTATCAACCTAAAGTCTCAGCTATCCGAGACGGCCACATACATATGGACAGCGGATTCCAATGCTTTTGCTGGAGCTGATAATATAGCAATAGGTGTATACTCAGTGCATTACTCAGAACCATAACCATGTTCCGCAGCCTTCAGTGTCTGAAGATGACGTGCAGTTAACGAAAAAGAGAACACTGAGGAAACGACGCATGTACCCATTTGGTACGTTTGTTTTGAGGTTATATTATACTATTTTCACACATTTATCTAGCCCCAAACTAGGATTCCCTGTATGTTGGGTACTAGACAACGAAACACATACTTATATAGATAAATATTGTACTTAGATAGATAAACAAACACGACTAGGGTACAAACATCCGTTCTCATCAAAAAAAAATTTGCCCCCACCGGGACTCGAAGCTGGGACCCTTGGCTTCATAGGCAGGGTCACTGCTGACTCGGCCATTCGGGTCGTAAATGGGAGTAACTGAGAGAAAGAAACAAAAGAAAACACAAAAAAACGAAACAAAATATGCTGCAATACCTGGCTGTAATGAGTCCTGCAATAGGAAGTGTTCCAATAATTTTACAGAAGAATATTGCACAAAAGTCAACAAGAACTTCAGAAATATGACTTGGTCGGAGCAAAAATTATTAATTGTATGCCATACTACAGTCCGGACACCACAAAGAAAGATTAATGATGATAAGCGGAAATACGCAAGAGAAACGAGTGCATTGTATTACCTCAGGGATGACACTACCGAGAAAATCCAAGTGTGTAAGATTTTCTTCTCAACAACATTAAAATTTGACCGTATTAATGATAAATCGGTAAAAAATGCTTTGTAAACGGACACAAATGAAAAATCGTGGACACATCCTTATCCGTTATGGACCGTATATTTTTTTACAATCCGGCTATATCACATTGTAGGCGTGAACATCCACCAAAAAAAATATATTAGTATCGACAGATACAAAAATTATATGATGACAATAGTAAAATATATAAAAATATTGCATATGCTTACTCCAGAAGTATTCTCAAAGATATAAATATATATTTTGCTAAACTGGGGCAGGAAGAATATAAGTATTATTTACCTATCTTACAATGTGAAAAACGGAATTATTGATTGATAATATTTATATTACGTAGATATTGTTCAAATATAAAACTAAACACAAGTAGGTGGTACTAAAATAGTGGTTTATGATAAATATTTACCAGTTCTAGTAGGTATGTCATATGTAATTCTAAATATGTTTATTTTAATATTATATTTTTAACATAACAAAGGAGAAGGTTTGTTTGTTTGTAAATGTTTGTCACAATCCGACTAACGGCAAAACGTGTGATGGGAAATAAGCGCTACTTGTTTTTCATTGTTCAGAAATCAAACTGATGCATTAAAATGATGTTTTTCGCCTCAGCGCAGCGTTTGGCCTTGTTAGTTAAGCCTAAAAACAAACCAAATTACGGTCCCATTGATTGACATATTCTATCCTCCTTATTCAAAAAACTTATCAAACCTATGATAGCTAAAATGTGCTTTGTCCTTTTCTCACAAACACAAATTTACACAAAATATGTAAAAGTTTATGTACATCTTGATGTTTAATCAACTTTTTCTCATTGCGTCTGTTGCTCTTATAACGGCAGCAGTATATCGTAGGTGTCCATTTCACAGGCAAACGAGATTATCTGATGAACCTAAGAAATATAATCTTGTCGAGACATGTAAGGTTCCGGTTGCAGTTCAATTCAAAGTGATCATGCCGACCTCGGGGCCTTGAGTAATCATGTATACACTAAAGTAGGCGCCTCGGCTTGATTTCTTGTAAAACCTATTTAAGGCAATTGGAACAAACGCGCTTAGTCTGAGTGTGCTGGACGGCTGCGACAACACGACGCATTGGAGTGCAAAAGGTTACGCAAATATGCCTTTATGTATACTTTATGTATACTAACTGCACTTACTTCATAGGAAAATTAAATAAAAGTAAAGGAGTGACTTTCCACATTTAGGCTTTCTGCATTTTTGCAAAATCACGCATAATTTAATTACTTTTGTACCAATTTTAACTCATGTCGACGCGCCATGTAGCCCCACGTTTCGCTGAAAGCATAGAGTAACAAATTAGAGGTCTACGCAGAAGTGACAACTATCCGTGCGATATATGTAAATTATGTAATGCAATTTTGAAAGCAAAGAGTTATTATATTATTCATCTGAGTACCACTAGCACGAAGGCGTGTTACCACTATTCTCTGAATAAATTTGCCAACTCCATACAAACTTAAAATCCCATGATCCAATTGACCGAGGTCATATTCCACCAAAATCTGATCATAAAATTATGGTCGGTAGTTAGTGCCACTAGCACGAAGGCGGGTTACTAGTTACCACTATTCTCTGATAGTTAATAGTATCAATGGTCAGACATACATACATGCATACAGGTCTAACACTCTTCTCTTTTTAGCTGTTGAATTTCACATACTGATACAAAATATGTCTTTACTGCTATTACGACGAGCCTGTGTTGCCGTTAAGATTATAGAATGACGACTGACATGTCATTCGTTTCAGTCGCTGTTTCCTGTTGCCGCTGGTATATCAATTTGAAAATAATAATAATATACATAGTCATATGGGATAAATGTGTTTATTTTTTGATTCCAACAAAGTTAAATTAGGATTTCTTGTTTCTTTACGGAACCCTAAAAACTAGCCATATTACACTAAGTTCAATAACATTTGTATAAGTAGGGAAGCAGGGCGGATCCAAAAGTAAAAGTTTCTCTGTTCTCAGCAAACGACGAGGCCAAATGAACCCGTATTGCGAAGGGAATTTACTCCATCTACCCGGAATGCTTGACGAGGCTACATTAGTCCCGCTCCAGTACGTACATTATAAATGTGGGCAATTTGAGAGAGCGTTTATCACCCAAATAAAATTTGTGGTGATGGCTGGAGCTGGCTGTAATTCGGTGGTATAATTTGGGGACTAATCTTGCTTCACATACATCAACGCTTAATATCATGTGAGTAATTTTATTTTGGGTTAAGGAAGGATTACGAGATTATTTGTCTCTTGTTTTTGTTCTCTCTATTCCTTGGAATTCTCTTACTATATAGTTGATACATTCTCAGCCCAAGACCAGTAACGATTACGAATCAAAGTAGAGCAAAAAAAGTCAATATAATCTACTTAATATAACACTAATCTGACCTAGTATTCTTGTAAATCTAAATCTACCTTATTTGTGCCTTCCCTTCTCCCTACCCTCTCCCCTAGGGTTCACCTCAGAGGGGTTAGGATTTTTAGTTTGTTTGTCCTTACTAGTCCTCACCAGGATTCGAAGTTAAACTTTCTGCTTTCGACTTTTCCATCTAGAATCGTTCGTTGACTAGTCTAATTTTAAAGTTACCTTCCATTGAATCGTTTTTACAAAAAGCAAAATTTTTGTGACTTTGGTAACGGAACAATAAGGTAAATTCTCCTTCCTTTATAGGGTTCGGTAACTTAAAAGGAAAAAAAGGAATCCATATGTGATCACCTCGTTTTCCGCCAGTCTGGCCGTATATTCGTCGTTAAAGACCCTTTTCCTCAGGAACGTTAGTCAGAAGCGTTAATATCAATTTGAAATTAGTATTGATTACTCAGGTCTGTGGTTTGTTAAAATTGCGAAATAATCATACTTATAGGTCAATACAATTAAGATACCCGCCATATATGTCACATTTTTTTTTAATTGTCTAATATTCGCAAGGTAATCAAAACCAATAGTCACGAAATAGGGCATGAAAATCTTATATTATAAAATTAAATATGAAGGGAAGCTTTCCGCTGACAAATCAAATCAAAAGTTTATTACTGTACATTTATCTAATGTAAGTTTTTGCCCCTTCTCTACATTGGAACACTGTGGGAGAAGCAGGGCGAAGAAAATCCCTTCAAATGGATTTTTTGATGTCTTTAAATTTACTTGTGCTTAACTAGTACAAATAATACAATATAAATTATTAAAAATAATAAGCAGAAATAAATAATTTCAAAATTATTTACACCAAGTTGTACCAGCTAACCTTGTACAATGCAAATGCGGCATTAATAATTGTATTCTACCTACTAATATATTGCAGTTCAACTTACTTTACTTACTTTACTGTACTTACTTACTTCGCTCACGCAGAATAGAACTGACCTCCACTGCAGGGAGTACTCAACTGAAGACTTCGTTAGTCTTACTCAATAGACGCCAGCCGTAGCCAAGTGTATGAAGGCAAGATCAGCCTCATCTTACTGACACCTGAACCCACAAATCTGGTGTATAAAGACAAGAAAAGTCTTATTCTACTCGTACAGTATCAATCTACAAGATCGGTGTAAATTAGTCTATTAACTAAACAGACCATATATATTCAAGCACAAAAATTGTCGGGAAAAAATTCAGCTTCAAAAATTATGCGCAGTGTGCTTGAAGCTTCACTCAGACAAATGTAAATTCAATTTTTCATGCAAAATGCATATACACAATACGCTTCTGCATGAAGATAGCAAACCAGAAAAAGATTCTCTTGTATCTTTACGTACACAAATTACTCATCAAAAATATCTTGTTAACAACAATAAAGGTAAAACTGTACGACAACTATGGTCTTGAGGTGTTTGTCAGAGCGCTGTTTGACCCAGCTAGCCAGGGTTCCTTTGTTAGATACACCGTTAGACACCGTTGTACACCGTTAGATAAAAGGTTAAGTATTAAAACTAAAAAACAAAATGCCACAATAATTGGGATTGGTAATAAATATAATAATGTCAATAAATATGTTAATATAAAAATTAATTCTCAATCAACAATGTACAATTGGATGTAAAATGCAATGTTGTTAATTCCATCACTGCTGACCTCCCCCAACAGCACATCTGCTTGTCTAGCTTTCATATTCCAAAGCACATTCAATTATCAGATGATGAGTTTAATATTCCGACTGAGAGTTCCGAAGAGAGACTTTAAAACCATGATGTCAAATGAGTCATTCGGGTAAATCAACAGTCTTCGAATTCGATGGCTTTTCAACGCACGAATCTGGCCATTTGCTGGTGGACTAAGAGAGGCGGCTGTTAAGACTATCAACATCATCTACGCAGAGTACTTGGCGAACAAAATCTGACGTATGAAGAGTTCAGTACTCTCCTATGTCAAATCGAAGCCTGCATATACAGCCGTCCTTTGTGTCCTCTTTCTGAGGATTCAGAAGATCTGGAATATTTAACACCTGTGCATTTCTTGACTGGGAGCACTACCCTAACCCTGCCAAAAGAAGATTATATAGATGAAAGAAACATTGAAATGTGGAAAAGGTGGAGGGTTCCAGAATTTAAGTCACAAAACTTTTGGTAACGGTGGTCGAGTGAATATCTTCATCAGCTTCAATAAAGATCAAAATGTCTATAGAAAAAAGAAAACTTACAGAATGGTGACGAAGTGCTAGATTAGATTAGAAGCCAAAAAAGGCCAAATTAGCACCTGGAAAATGGGTGATGGGTAGAATAATGGAACAGCATCTCGGAAAGGATGGACTCGTTCGAGTGGTGATAATAAAGGCCAAGGGAGGTGCAATCAAACGTCCCATAGTCAAAATAACAGCCCTCCCGATAAATATAAACCAACAATTAAATATCGACGAACTGAGAAAATCGAAGGAGTATAAAACTAAAAACTCCCTACACGCAGAGGAAAAGTGAGCAGCTTCCTTACCTTACTACTAGTATCACTAATATGTCTGCCATCAATACATGTGTCTCGAGCTGAAAACATCGACGTAAAACAGTACAAGATAATCACGATTGAAGAAGAGCGACGAAATCGGAAAAATACAATTCATCATGACGAGTACAGCCTATATTGGTTGATACCTGCCAATGCGTTGGTTAGAAGTCAGTTGGAATGTAATGCTGTCATCTGGGCTCCATATGAGGCTAAATATAGCCTCATGCTGGAACGTATTCAGAATAAGTTTTTGAGATTTCTGTACCTTAGGCAGTATGGAGTATATCCTTTCTACCCCTCGATGTATCCCACTCTATTTATTTTAGGTATGGTGGGGTACAACGAGCTAAGTGTCACGAGGGAACTCACAATATTGGTATATATTTTTAAATTGCTGAAAACCAAAATTTATAATCCGGACTTGCTATCATCTTTCAATGTGTGCGTCCCTAACGAGTACGTCGGGCGAAGGCGGCGGCCGCAGTTGCTGGCGGTGCCCCAATGACAAACAAACGAAGCAAGAAGACGGAAAGTCAAGTTTCAGTTGTGACTAGAATAATTAATTAATTTACTTCGTAATTTTCGTAATTTTCTTTATTGTACTACACAAAACAGTCATACATATAACTTATAATAGAAAAAACATGTACAAAGGCGAGCTTATCTCTCAAAAGAGATTTCTTCCAGCAAACCAAGATGGTAGGAGAGGTGATGGTTGAGCGGGGGAAGACCTGCGCGTACAATAAAACTCTATAAATACTACGACTAATATATACTACAACAATATTATACTGATAACCCTAATTGCTAAAAATAGACTGCATACACAATTACTTACATACAACGTAAAAATATGAATAAACCGTATAATAAACTAATACATACAAATATATATATATATATATCTAACTGGAAAGGGAGAGATAGTGCTTCTTTAGCCAATTTTTGAATATATTTAGAGATTGACTGTCCCTGATAGTGCAAGGAAGCTCATTCCACAGTCGTACGGCTCGGATTCTGAACCCGTGCTCGTAGGCTGCAGTGGAGCGATCTGGAGCTTTAAACGTAGACGCCATATGAGTTCTCCGAGGCCTGCTCGAAGAAATAAATTCGAAGCGATCACGTAGGAAGTTAGGGTAACGAGGGTTCCACAAAATATTATAAAGGAAACACAGGATATGAGAGTCCCGTCGAAGCCGAATCGGTCGCCACTTCAGCTCCCTGCGATGCTGAGATACGTGGCCATACTTGCGCAGTCCGAAGATGAACCGAATCCCGAGATTTTGAAGTTGTTCGAGTTTGTTTAGTTGTTCTTCATTTGCGCTAACCCAGCAAACATCAGCATAATCAATGAGGGGGAGAAGAAGGGACTGAGCGAGAGTTATTTTGGTATGGCGAGGAAGAAAGTTCTGAAGTCTCCTGAGGGAATGAAAAGTTGCGTAAACTCGCCTGCTGACCTCATTAACATGCATTGACCAGGACAATTGATTATCAAAGATGATACCCATGCTTTATCCTTTATCGCTATACATGATTACAGTACCGTTATAAAAAACAGAAGGGGTAGACAATTGCTGCAACGTGTTTAAAGAGTGTCTGGTACCTTAATCATGGCCTGGGACTTATTCGGATTAACCAGCAACCCAAATGACGATGCCCATCCACTAATACCAGCCAAGTCAGCGTTTAACGCCTCCACAGCGGAATGTACATCATCAGGAGAGAAGTGACGATAGATCTGAAGGTCATCCGCGTAGAGATGATAGGAAGAAGAAAGGACATCGGATATGGAATTGATAAATATTGAGAACAGAAGAGGAGAGAGAATGCCACCTTGGGGGACACCGGAGGAGAGGTCACACCACTCCGTACAAGCCTCCTCCAACTTGATACGCTGTTTTCGGTTTCTTAGGTAAGAGTCAAACCAGCTGGCAGAGAGGGAGGAGACGTTAAGAGATTTGAGAAGTTCAACGAGAATGTCGAAGTCAACACAGTTAAAAGCACTGCTGAAGTCCAGCAGAGCCAGCAACGAGAGCTGCCTTTGATCCATGGCGACCTGAATATTATCGGTCACTTTTAATAAAGCCGTAACAGTACTATGACCCGTTCTAAAGCCAGACTGAAAAGGATTAAGAAGATTTTTAGAGTATAGATAATGGGAGAGCTGAGTATGGACAATGGATTCGAGGACTTTAGAAAGGATCGGCAGGATAGAAATGGGGCGATATTCTTTAAAGGAGGTGGGATTGGATGTTTTGGGGAGAGGGATAACTAATGCTTGTTTCCAAGCAGTAGGGAAAGAACAATTTGAAATGGAGAAATTTAAAATATGTGTTCCCAACCAGCACAAATTGCTGTATAATAGCTTACTAGTACGGAAACTTTGAAACTAGACGCTGTTTAGTCTGCTGTACAATGGCATTATAGCTAACTACACAGCCCATATAATACCCATTCCGGCCCCAAATTAAACAGCACTAAGCATTATAGAAGCTTCACAACAGTGTTATGAATCGCTCGTAGCTTTACAGTAGCTTTATAACAGATGTATTAAGAAACTTTTGACTGTACAAGGGCTGTCGTAGAAGCTTCAGCCTCTCTCTCACTCTCAGCGAAGACTACTATAATTCTCTAAAACAGCGGGATGCTGTTTAAGGATTGATTAAGGTTTTTGATTTGGAAAACTATCCTTTTGTCATTTTAGTTTATTTATTTATTTATATTTATTTAGGAACAAACAGTCTTAAACAAATTAGATTACAAGAATTTCTTAAATGTAGACCTATAGTTCTTTTAATTAACTAAGCAATCTGTTCGATTACAAATCGATATTCGATCGATGGTTTCTGAACGGTCATTTTAATTTGACGTTAGCTGTCAATCTGGCAGTTTTTTTTTGACAACTGACAGACGAGGAAACCCCGCAATGAAAACGCGTTGATTAGCTGGTTGAAATTAAATCACAGGGCATCTGGAATGTATTCGGGATTCCCTCAGGATTATTAATATAGCTGAGTGTGCCGTTGTCTCTCGAACCAGATAAAGTTCGGATTTTCGTGCCCGATTTGTATTTACCACGTAGAACTGTGTTGGAACACTGTGCTCATTGAAGCTGGCCCGCCAGTCATGCCTGGTTGGCTGAAGAACCAGTCTACCAAGAAGAGCCTAGGGCGCGCCCGGGCCTTGCAGAGAGACAGGAGGTTGACGGGACCGAAGCACAGACCAGGTTAGATCTACCCCACATAACTTTAGCTCGGTGAATCGCCGACGTTCATCACTTCTTGGCACCTGATCGTCACGCTACCTCGTAGCTATGGGCCCCTACGAGGTCATTAGGTGCTGAGAAGCCTGAACATTTTGGTAGCTAGAGCGTGGCTTCCTGAGATTTGCAGCCGTCAAGGGCTTCAGGAAAGCACGACTTGGTTGTTCCTATATCCACATAGATTGGTAGTATTTGTAAGCTATAAGTCTATTGCTGGTAGTAGACAGACAGATATTACAGTTTTCCCTAAATGACCAGTTGTACTGAGATGTGACTCAGAATAGTAGGTCCTCAACTTAGGTACATTGTAGGTGAATTGAAATTTGCATTGAATTACTAGTTAGTCAATCTATTAGTGGTCTAGTACTGGAATTGAATGAATGTTTTGGTTAACATAGGTAGTTACATCTATTGATAGCAGACTATTACATTGTTTTCAGTTTATTGTGCAGCAAGTGTATAGCAATTTATAACTTGAACTAATATTGACTAAACTAACTTGTTATTTACAGGATTAGAATATTAAAAGTGTAGCATAATTTATATAGATATAAAACTCGGTTCCTATTGTTTAAGGAAAACAACATTATCTAAGTTATAATTTAGGGTTCCCTCGTTTGGGTTATAAACTGGAGGGTCCAATAAAATTGAGTTACTGCAAATTGTGAGTAAGTATCGTTCCGATCATGTCGTTATCTGAAATCCAGAAGGGTGTTTCTAAGGAACTCAGATGGTTTTCCCCGCACACGGTCTGATAGACCGTTTAGATAGGCATGATGTGGTATTGGAGCGATCTATGGACGGTAAGGAACGTTACAATAGGATGCTCGAATTGTCCGCGCAGGCGGAATCAGTTGATGGTTGTGCACCTGACAGGCTGTCACGGTTGATAGGGGATGTCGACCAATGTATGGAGATGGCAGCTGCTATCACGCAGAAGGCTGCGGACATACGTAGACAGCGCGAGTCCAGCCATGGTGGTGACATTGAAGCACCTCTGCCGCATCAGGGATCGGGGACCAGGTTACCTTCCATAACTATGCCTACCTTTGACGGCGTGTCCGGTGAATGGATGAGCTTCATCAATCTGTTCGACAGTTTGGTGCACTTGCGATCGGACATTACCAAGTCTGTCAAGATGGCTCAGCTGGTGGCAGCATTGAGGGGTGAGCCTAGGGAGCTGGTCGCTCATTTGACAGTTACGGAGGGCAACTATGAGACGGCCAGGCAATTGTTGGTCAGACGTTACCACAACAAAGGGAGGTTGGCCGATGCCCAACTGAACCGTTTGTTTAGCATCCCGGTTGTGAACAAGGTCGGGGCCATACAGACGGAGGTTTTGAACCCATTGTTGTCCGTCACCAAGGCTCTAGAGAATCTTGGACTTCCGGTTGGTGAATGGTCGTACTTACTGTTGTACATTGTACTTTCCCGCCTACCCGCTGATGTGCAGACTCGTTTCGAACAGTCTTACGGGAGGTCGGCCGAGGACCTGCCCGCTTTCTCCGACTTGGTCGGATTTTTGGAAGAGGAGTCTCGACGGGCAGAGAATTTGGGGTTGACGGTCACCCATCCTTCGGAGCCACAGAGAGCTGCCGGGAGCGCTGTGAGTAGGGGCCCTCCGACGAGGAAGGACCGCACCAACCGGCAGTCATATGGGACTGTGAGTGCATTGACCCCACATAGTGAGACCTGCCCATGTTGTAGGCAGATTGGCCATGCTGTGGCCAATTGCAATAATTTCGGGGAACTTAGGGTTCAGGGACGGCGCCAGATGGCCAAGCAGCGGGGCTGGTGTTTCCTGTGCCTCGGGCCACACATGGCTAGGGACTGCACGCGCACACAAATGTGCGGATATTGTGGTGGGGCCCACAACAATCTGTTGTGCATGAACCGGTCCGGCCAACAGCCACCACAGGGCCGTACCCAGGGTGACACGGCAAGGGGCCCTGAGAATTCGTTTGGGACTCGGAGCGCAACTCAGGGGCCAACGTCCCTACGTGCACAGGGCAGTACTAGGGTGCAGGGCCGCACTCAGGGTCATCACATGGGGGGCCCTGAGTTTTCGGTTGCGACTCAACATCCGACTCAGCGGGCAATGGGGCCACAAGCACGCGGCCACCCAGGGGTGCAGGGCCGCACTCAGGGTCATCACATGGGGGGCCCTGAGTTTTCGGTTGCGACTCAGCATCCGACTCAGCGGGACATTGGGTGTGTTGAGCAGGCCGTAACGGGCGGGTGGCATGGGACACCTTCGAGCTATGCGGGTGCGGTTCGGACGCCACCTCAGTTGTCGCCCCGCTCGTCGCCTCGTCCTCGTCGGTCGCAGGTGATGTCCCCCTCGCTCATGGAGCGGCCACGGTTGAATTCACGCCCACCCCTCTTCGGGGGGCGTCGTAGGGTGGCAATGGAACCGGCGCGTGGGCCATTTGTACAATGGGACCCTCTGGCGTACAGCTGCCTACCTGATCGGTTACAGGCAGATTGGGGCCCCGGGGGCCCTCGCTAGGAATTTGCGGCCCAACAATTTGTTACCCCCCAACCGGAGACGGTGGTGTTACCGATCGCCTCTGTGCTTGTTTGGGATTTGGCGGGCAACCCAACATACGTTCGCGCCCTATTAGATTCTGGAGCTCAGGGCTGCATTGTATCGAATGATTTAGCAAAATGGTTGGGCCTCAAGGTAAATAGGTATAATAAATCAATACGGGGCGTGGGGAATGTTACGGTTACGAATGTAGTTGGTCAATCGGTGATCACGTTCTCTCCACGTTATGACATTTTGACAAAAACATCCGTGCAAGCTTTAGTAATGACGCATGTCATGGGCAGACACCCCTTGGTGAAGTTGAATCCGGCCGTTCGATTCCTGATATCAGGACTCAAGTTGGCGGATCCCGATTTTGACACTCCAGACCCGGCCGACCTGCTATTGGGAGCAGACGTTCTGGGTAGGTTTCTGTTGTCGGATCGGCGAGTTCTTCAGCCGGACGGGTTGATTGCTGTGGATACTAAGTTTGGTCACGTGATCATGGGTCCGGCATTGCCAATGGTTAGGCCTGCCGAGTCAGATGGCATACTTATTGGCTCAGCGTTGTCAGACGCTATCCAACGTTTCTGGGAGATAGAGGAACCTCCCACCGTTCGTCGAGTCGACGCAGACGAAGAAGAGTGCGAGTTGTTTTACCAGAATAGTACTGGTCGCCTTCGTTCTGGTCGTTTTGTAACTCGACTGCCTTTCAGGGCCGATCGACCGCCACTAGGAGAATCTAGGAAGATGGCTGAGACGAGATTGATGTCGATGGAGCGTAGGATGTCAAGGGACGCCGTATTTAAACAAAAATACGTCGATTTCATGAGGGAGTATGAGTCGTTAGGACACATGTCGGTATCGGGTGTGGACTGGAGATCTAAGGATCATTGTTTCCTTCCACACCATGCCGTCCTGCGAACCCCTACCGGCAAGATTCGAGTTGTTTTTGCTGGGTCAGCACCTACCTCGAACGGGATGTCCCTGAATCAGTATCTACATTCGGGACCCAAGTTGAGTCGTGGTATTTCGGATATTCTCACGAGCTTTCGGAGACACCAGATTGTATTTGTCGCAGACATTCGGATGATGTTTAGGCAAACAGTAATTCATCCGGCTGACAGAAGGTATCAGTTGATTTTTTGGCGTGAGTCCACGGCCGAGCCAGTCAAGGTCTATGAGTTAAACACGAACACGTATGGGTTACGGTCTAGCCCGTATTTGGCGATGCGTACCCTGCGGGAGTTGGCGTCGCGTTACCGTGTGAGCTAACCTAGAGCCGCCGCTATCCTGGAGCGAGATTTGTACGTCGATGACGTCTGCACAGGGGCAGCCAGTGTAGAGGAAGCTCTGGACCGACGTGACGAGCTCATTCAATTGCTGGAACGAGGCGGCTATGAACTACGCAAGTGGATGTCCAACTCCCCTGAGTTGATGGCTGGTCTCCCAGATGAGTTTCAACAAGACCCGCACGTTTTTGAGAATCCTGACAACCCCAACATGTTGTCAGTGCTTGGAATTTAGTACCGGCCCGTCCATGATGAGTTTAACTATCGAGTGGTTTTAGAAACACAGAAGGCCTGGACGAAGCGGTCAGTACTGTCAACGATTGCGAGAACGTTCGACCCGAATGGATGGATTTCTCCAGTCACCTTTGCTCTCAAATGTTTTATGCAAAGGCTATGGGCGGCTAAGTTGACCTGGGACACCCACCTCTCAGGTGATTTGTTGACTGATAAGACGCGAATGTTCACCTCGCTATCGGACATAAATAATGTATCGCTGCCGAGGAAATTGGTCCCTGCTGGGGATTTCAGGGCAACCCTTCACGGGTTTTGTGATGCCTCTGAACGAGGGTTTGCGGCAGCGGTTTATTTTCGAACCGTCACCTACACCGGGGAGGTCGACGTGCGTTTGGTTTTGGCAAAAAGCAAGGTAGCGCCTATTCGGACAAGGATGACGATTCCAAAACTGGAACTGTCCGGGGCTGCTCTTTTGACCAAACTTTTGAATCACACTCTAACAGTGTTGCGTGGGTCAGTGGTTTTGGAGGATACGGTGTACGCTTGGACGGACAGCCAGATTGTTTTGTGCTGGCTGAAGGCTTCGGTCCATAACTTAGAGGTTTTTGTTGTGAACCGTGTCTCCCAGATTGTGTCGTCTGAGGTCCCACTGACCTGGAGACATGTACCAGGAGAATTGAACCCGTCTGATTGTGCATCCAGGGGATGTCAGGCTCCTGAACTCGTTAGACACCATTTGTGGTAGGGACCACCCTGGCTTGCCAAAAGAGAATTGGACTGGCCCCACAGCCATGTAGTAGTATCTTCGGATCATGGCCCCAGAGCGGCCGTGCATGTTACCCAGAAGGCTGAGGACCCTGACGCCGGGTTTCTGCTGGACCGGTATAGCTCACTTGACAAGTTGATAAACGTGTCCACTTGGATTAGGAGATTCTCTCGAAATTGTCGTACTCCTCGCGATCAGCGAACGTTGAACCCTATTCTGACTCCGGCAGAGCGAAACGAGTCGCTGTTGAATTTGGTCCGCTTGGTACAGTCCTCGAAGTTTGGGGCAGAATTGGAGATTATACAAAGTGGACGTTCGAAATTGAAGGGAGCCGTCGCGCGTCTCAACCCCTTTGTTGATTCGACCGGGTTACTTCGGGTAGGAGGAAGATTGCGCAATGCGAATCTGTCGTATTCGGCTCGTCACCCACTTCTGCTCCCCAAGGGTGGACAGTTAGTTGAATTGCTGGTGACTGATCGTCATATTAAAAACGCGCATGCCGGCTGTGAGTTTTGGATCTTATCTGCCCGCCGTGCCATACGGAACATCGTGCTTCGGTGCATGCCTTGTTATCGACTTAAGGCTGCCACGATGCAACCTCTCATGTGGGACTTGCCCCCTGATCGTGTGAATTAGGTCAGACCGTTTTCAGGTGTTGGTACGGATTTTGCAGGACCGTTTATGGTGAAGAGTTCACGATTGCGTACCGCTAAGCAATACAAGGCGTACCTATGTGTGTTTGTTTGTTTATCCACCAAGGCGGTACATCTCGAGCTCGTTGCTGATCTCTCGACAGAGGCTTTCATTGCTTGTTTGGATAGGTTTGTTTCTCGAAGGGGACTTCCAACTTTGATCCGCTCTGATAACGGCACTAACTACATAGGTGCGGAACGATACTTACGAGAGATAGTCAACTTTTTGAATGTAAATAAAGTGGATATTGGAACGGCCCTCTCCCGTCGGGGTATACAGTATACCTTCAGCCCACCGATTTGCCCCCACTGAGGTGGGATTTTTGAGGCCGTAGTTAAGTCAGCTAAGACGCACTCAGGGCGTATAGTAGGTCAGACCGCGCTGACTTTTGAGGAGCTCGCGACATTGTTTTGTAAGATCGAGGCCGTTCTCAATTCGCGACCGTTGTGTCCGCTCAGCTCGGATCCAAATGACCTGGAGGCTCTGACCCTAGGCCATTTCTTGATAGGACAGCCACTTAACGCGTTGCCCGAGCACCCCTTCGAGGGAGTGAAATTGTATCGGTTGTCAAGGTATCAGATGTTGCAGCAGTTTACTCAGAATTTCTGGAAGCGTTGGTCACTCGAGTATCTGCATATCTTACAACAGCGCCTTAAGTGGACTGACAAAACTAGCCCCCCTAGTGTTGGTGACCTCGTTCTGGTTAAGGATGCTAACCTACCGCCACTACGTTGGCGTAGGGGGCGCATTGTTAACTTGTTCCCTGGCAAGGATGGGACCCCCCGGTCTGCAGAGGTTCTAGTAGGAGGCTCGGTTCTAAAACGAGCGGTAGCAACGTTGTCTCGGCTGCCCGTAGATTAGGGGACAGGTGGGTGCCTGTCCGGGCGGGTGATTGTTCGATTCCAAATCGATATTCGATCGATGGTTTCCGAACGGTCATTTTAATTTGACGTTAGCTGTCAATCTCGCAGTTTTTTGACAACTGACAGACGACAAAAAAGGCTCGCAGTGAAAACGCGTATTGATTAGCTTGTTGGAATTAAATCACAGGGCATCTGGAATGTATTCGGGATTCCCTCAGGATTATTGATATAGCTGAGTGTGCTGTTGTCTCTCGAACCAGATAAAGTTCGGATTTTCGTGCCCGATTCGTATTTACCACGTAGAAACATAACCTGTGTTGGACCACTCTGCTCATTGACGCTGGCCCGCCAGTCATACCTGGTTGGCTGAAGAACCTGTCTACCAAGAAGAACCTAGGGCGCGCCCGGGCCTTGCAGAGAGACAGGAGGTTGACGGGACCGAAGCACAGACCAGGTTAGATCTACCCCACATAACTATAGCTCGGTGAATCGCCGATGTTCATCACTTCTTGGCACCTGATCGTCACGCTACCTTGTAGCTCATGGGCCCCTACGAGGTCATTAGGTGCTGAGAAGCCTAAACACAATCTAAAATACATATTATACACTACAATCATAGAACCAAAATAAAAATAAACACTATACATTTACAATCCAAAGTGAATTCTTAATTCTTTTTTTATACAATACAAGGAGCTACTAAACAAATCAATTTCAACAAACCCATTGTTATAGGTATTACAACTACGTCTAATAAAACTATTCGAGACATAACAACTTCTACTAAATGCAATCGAAAAAAGGTTTTTATTACGACAGCCGCGTTCCTGCCTACGAGATACACGAAGAAGAATACAGCGTAGTAATTCTGGGGCATCAATAAATTATTAAACAGTTTGTGTAAGAATATGATGTCTATATGACGTCTGTTGCATAACTTCATCATTTTGTGACGCTGTAAAGAGGTCGGATAATCTATATAAGAATTACCTGTCCTGTATTCCAAAGATTTCATGAATTTACTCTGTAAAGTTTCTATCCGCTCGATATGATTTTTAAAAAAGGGGTGCCCAACTGTACCAGCAAATTCAAGATGACTCCTAACGTAACTGTTATGTAAGAGCTTATAGGTCAGTGCTTTTTTGAAAGGTTTGCCAACGCGTAAAATGAAACCTAACTGTTTATAAGCTCTTTTTAAGACAGAGTCTATGTGTGGTACAAATGTGAGTTGGCTGTCCAGCTGAACACCCAGGTCACGTGTCTCTGTAACACGCCTCAAAGCCCCATTACATAATGTATATTCAAATTTTATTGTATTTTTCTTCCTGGTAAAAGATATGACATGACATTTATCACAGTTTAAAAATAACTTATTTGTGCTGCAGAATAGTTCAAAATGCAACAAATCGCTTTGAAGAGCTTTACAGTCGTTTTCGTCACGTATGATTCGATTTTTTTTTGTATCATCAGCGTATAGAAGTGAAAAGGAACTTTTGATGGATTTTGGTAAATCATTAACATATAAAACAAATAGCAATGGTCCCAAATGAGAGCCCTGCGGCACTCCCGAGCTGATGTATTTGTATGAGGAGCAAAGACCACCCAAAACAACCGCTTGAAATCTGTCTTCCACATACGACTTTATCCACCTAAATAAGTCGCCGTGGATACCCAGACTCCAGAGCTTCAACAATAGTGTTTTATGACAGATTTTGTCGAATTGCACGTCGACCTGACAGTTCTCGTTCATGGCATTCAGAGCATATTCCGTAAGACTGAGTAAATTTGTTTCAACACTCCTACCCCTATAGAAGCCGTGCTGATTTGGAGAAATATGGCGAACTACAGCTGCGGAAAATTGAGTTGTAACTATTTTTTCTAAAATTTTGCTAAATTGACACAACTTGGAGATTGACCGATATTCTCCACATCATCACTGACAGTGCCTTTGGCAATAGGTGTGATCCAAGCTCGTTTCCACATTTCAGGAACACACCCAGATCCAAGAGAGCTCATAAAAATTAATGTAATAGGCAACGCTAATGTATCATTACACTGTTTTATAAGAAGGGGGTTTATACCGTCAGGACCAGAACCTTTTATTTGTATTTATTGTCTTTAGGTATTTGAGAACTATATCTTGTGTAATTTCTATAGTGCTGACATCTAGAACCGCATCCATAGGAGGGCGCAGAGTATCTATATCAATAGGGTCAGAAATGGGTTTTTCAAAAACAGAGTGGAAGTTATCATTAAAAAGATTACAGATTTGCTTAGTGTCAGTTGTGGAAATACCTTTATAAGACATCAATTTTGGAAGTACCTTGTTTGAACGGATCGATTTAAGATATGTCCAGAAAAATTTAGGATGGGTTTTTATTTTTTCTTCTGAATACTTTATATAATCATTATAACAGGCTGTCTCTAATTTAGCGAATCTTTTTCTTAATAATTTATAACTTTTGTAATCTAAGGGGTTACCATACCGCTTCCAGAGTCTGTGATATTTGGCTTTTTCATTTAGCAATTTTCTCAGTGGTCTACTGTACCAGACTGTACACGATGTAGATGTACTTAAGGTACGTTGAGGTATGTATTTAATTATTAAATTATTTAAAATATCGTAAAACTTATGAACGATATCCTCAGTTCCCAAATTGTAAAATAAACTAACCCAATCGATACCTGATAGCTCGCTATTCAGTAGATTGTAATCTGCTGAGTCAAATTTAAAAACCTTTGCTGGGATACCCTTGATGGGAGGCGCGTATGATATTGAAATTTCCACGAGTAACGCTTTATGGTGTAAGTCTTCACCTATTAAAATTAAATCATTACTACCTACAGTGCAACAATCGACGTCAGTCAGGATAAGATGGAGAATTTTATTATTTACATTATGAATACTATTAAATTGTTTAAAATTTGTGTAGGACATAAAATCATATAAAGATTGGATAGCGCGGGTACCACTAGGTGCTAAAATTAAATAGTTACCATTGGCAGAAACTGTCCAATGAGCGTCTGAAATATTAAAATCGCCGGTTATAATAAATTTATCATTCGGCCTCTCCGATATAAGAATGCCGGCCAAGTCAAAGAATTGTATCAAAGTATCAAGGTATTGAGGTCCATGCGGAATGTAGACGCATCCTATATTTAGATATTGCATGCCCGTATTGCGATTATGATTTGTCAGCGGTAATGATACCCATACGCATTCCGAAGAGGCGGGTGAAGGGCACGGCCAATCTCGTCTAAGCGGCTGGAATTCGCTTCGTACTGCCACGATTGCCCCGCCACCCCGCCCGGCGCCGCTTGCTTCTTCCGATCTGTCACATCGGAACACTTCATACCTACAGTCAAAATATTCCCGGTCACAAAAACTCAATGTCAACCAACTCTCCGTTATGCATATTATATCCAAGTCCTGATGCGAGACGCTTGAGAAAAAATTATGTGATTTTGTGCGCAAACCCCGGACATTTTGATAATAAATGTTTAATGTTTTAACAGCCATTACCACAGGATGTGTCTAAATACTGGTACGCCGCTGTCTTTTTTATCAGAATGCAGGCACGAACGGGCTGGTTCGCTAATAAATAAATTCTCAGCGAGTGTAATACTAATAATGCATGAGTACCATATAGCGAGTAGTAGATGAGGTTATGAAACAGTTTCAAACGTTTGTGCTTTCCTTTTAATAACAATCGCAGATAAAAATGTACAGTATAGGTATACGAATAAAGTAAGGGCCAGGTTTCTGTTGTATACGCAAAAGGGCTTACAAGATAACTGCCTGTAATCTTGTGAGCCCTTATGAGTATTGTTGAAATTATTACGGCTTGATATAAATGATAATAACAATGGGCCAGTGATGATTGCATGTTAAGATTGAGAATAATGAATTGTGGTTTACAATAGCAGTAAGTAAAGGTAAAAAAGGTTATTCGGTAGTATCCATCCTTGAAATTTAGTGATATACAGTATGCATTAATCATTATCATATTTGATAGTAAAAACAGAAGTCACTTTATCTTTTTGAGATCCGATTCGTTGGTGATGCGAATGATGCTTGATCTTTCGTTTTTCCGCATAAGAATTTTGCTGTCCCTGACCCAAAGATAAGCGTAGTTATGTTCTGACTTCAGTTCCCAGGCTCTTCTCAATAATAACTTATTTGTGGGTGTTAAATGGTCGTTTAAGAAGAGGTCAGAAGAGGGACCACTTATACCTATGCCCGCGGTAGTTAGACTACGCCGGGCTCGAGCGGCCGCTAACAGCTGATCCTTGCGACATCGCTGTGTGAATCTCACAACAATAGATGGGTGACGCGTCGGTTGTTTATCCGCATCGCCATTGGAGCCAGAGGAGCTGAACTGACGGACACGATGAATTGTGTCCACATCAGTATCTTGTATTGTAAATCCAACTACCCCGCAAATGTCACTCAGAATAATATTGAGATTCTCTCCACTACGAGTCGGGACACCCAAGATTTCCAAGTTATTTTGACGAGAGAATTGGTCTTGGAGGTTATTTGTGTGTTTCAGCTCCAGAATCGTCTCCTTGGCTTGTGTTAGTTCTTTACGAACCGTGGAAAGGCCAGTTATTTTTTCTTCGAACAGGTTAATCTACCCTCCATTTCATTGAAGCGAGTGTCCAGCTCGTTCCATTTTTGGGTGAGATCCTGAATACCCTTGGTTGCAATATGAATATCAGATTTTACTGTGTGAATATCCGATTTAACTGTGTCGAAGTCTGTTTTCATGCAGAGTCTTCCTGGAAGCTTCTAATTTTTTTCACTAGGTCGACTAAAGCAGAGTTCTCCACGGAAGTAGAATTCCTGCACGTGATACACTTCCAGGCTGCTTTCTTCTAAGTTCCCATTTTACGGTAGCTGTTTTCAGCGATCCCAGCACATCCGTAATGGAGATGACCTCCACGTTGACCGCATAACACATAGACGGTAACTGTTTCTTTGCACTTCACACACGACGACATTTTTAGTTATAAATGTTATTTTATAACAAATTAATGGTAATTTTTAATAAATAAGGAAAAATATGTATTTAGATATGACGTTGTCACGATAAGCGATTTCGTAGATGTTGAATGATTTTATTTTAGTTGAACGGTTAGCGTATGTGTACATACTCGCTGGCGACGTGAGCCGAACTGATATTATTTTATATGATAGACAGGTGTGATTTAGTTGTGACGGTGAAAGCGATGGTGGTTAATATTAGTTGTGTGTTGACATTTAATTGAAGGGTAAGTAAATTTCCTTTATTCTCGTAGCCTTATGAGTAAATCGTCCTGCGCTTGCAAGTTTACTGTCATTATATAGGGGTTATATTGGCAAATTATACACGCGCCCTCGTAAAAATCAATATTTGCCTAGAATATTAGCTAAAATAAATACGGTGAGTGTGTAATTTTCGTTTTTTTTTTAATACATTTCTTGGAGTTTTAATATGTTAGCAAACAACGCGAAGTGTGTTTTTTCTTTAATAGCCCTCAAATATAAATTAATATTTACAAATATTACTGTTTTTTTTTTGTGTATAAAATGTTGGTGTTCAATCAAAATGGCGTTCATTTTTAAACAGCGTTCAATCTCAATAAACTCCCTTTTAATTCAGTTTGTTTTTCAATGGTGAAGTTATTTCTATTTAACAGCTGATTGCTTGATGGTTGCTGTACAATGGGTTTCTGTTAGTAAAATGACTGCATAAAAGTGTAATGTGAGAGTTTAAAAAAGCCTTTTAGGGTTAAGATAAGCATTGACTAAAACCATTTCAAATAGACTAGGATTATGCCCGGCTGATTTAATGGTTTTATGAAGTGAAGTAAATATAAGTATGTATCAGGGGAAGTATGTAATTTATTTTATATTAATAGTGTGGTTTTGTCGGTCATCCATCACTTTGTTATAAGGCCTAGTCCGCACTGCGGTTAGGTTATGCTATCTCTCAACTTTTGCTATACTCTGCGCGCGGCAAAGATAAACTAACATGGCAGTTAGTGGGTTGCCGCTTTAAGGTAAAAAAACATAATAGTATTGTAGACACAGTTGCCAATGCATTCGTTACGATTATTCGATTAATAATTGGAGTTGTATAATTATGACGTTTCAAAATAAAAATAAAACAACAGGATCGACTTACACTTTTATATTCTTAGACATCGACTATAGTATACTGTACTTTCTAATTAGTGGAATGAGATGGGTTCTAAACTTCTAACCCATTTGTTTTTGGGTACCCATCTACCAGGTAGATTACCTACCCATCTAAATAATTGCCATTGATTCTGTGCCACCTACATATTTCTCTAATTGAATCGATATGTCTTCTATTTCACTGAATCGGGTTTTACAACACTAGGATTATAGAGCGGGCAACATTAAAAGTAAAAAAGGGCGAATCCAACTGTCATGCATGTTAGTCTATCACTGCCGCGCGAAGAGTTTAGATACCTTCACCATAGTATAAATAAGAAATAGTAAGTTCACTAGGCCCCTTTTCGTACGATAACTGCCTACTCTTGCTCAAACGGCTAGGGTTGTCGCTTAGCTATAATATTTATACAATATTTACTCATCTTGCAAACATTATAAACAATAAATTATAATATCGTGTCGTGTGTCGCAAATCACAACATCATGTGTACGGCCGTTCTCGCTGATTTGTTTGAAGTGGACCTGGCGTGCCTTCACTGCCACGGTGCTCGCCGCCTGTGTCGCCGCCTCGCCCCGCTCGCTGCGCTCTGGCATTGTTTGTTCATTCATACCTTAAAGTTAAAAGCCTTCCCATCGCTCGTTTTAGGTATAATTATCATTGAGTTCGAATTAAAACAAGCCGCGCCTTAGTTGTTTTTAGTGTTTTTTTTGATTAGTGAGAAGATGAAGTTGTTCTATATTTATCATTACTATTTTATTTTCAGAACATCAATGCCGTTCAAAATAGTTAAAACCCTTGAAAAGGGGAAAGAAAAATTGACTATCATTCCAGAAAACTGGGAAAAGGAAGGATGCCTGAGATGGCCAATCAAAAATGTTAGTTTGAAATTGATCAAACAAGAGACACAGCCTCATTCAGATTGGCACAAAATCCAATGTGTGATTAAGAGGTCATTGATTCCGTCATATGAATAGGCTGAAAGAGAACTCAATATTATGCTGAATCGCAGTAACACTGAGGCATCAGATTACCCAGATGCAGACGATAAAAAAAGGGTTCAAGTAGTAGACAACATCGATTATAACGCCATGGCAGCCTACTTTAGTAAGTACCTACCTACCTACCTAGCTAGTGTTAGGTACCTACCTGTTCTTTGGTATTTGCCCCGTAGTAGCCGAAGCTAAGGCGATTTCGAACATAAATACCTAAACAATAACTTTTCGTAGAATCCTATAGAAAAAACTAACCTCAAAATAAGAAATAAAAAAAACATAACAAAAAAATATTTGGTTTCCTAAATCTGAAACTTGAGGGGAAAGGTCCCCTAATACCCCCCTCCTAGCCCTTCCGCCCGTCTACCCCCCTAAATTCATGCGTACTTATTCAAAGCATAATCTTTTTTTTTCATTAAAAGCTTTTATTTAACTTGCACTGTATTGTATGTATGTATGTCAGTATGTGTGTTCGCATCAAATCTATCGGCTTAAAGGACACCGGTAATTGCCCATACTAACGAATATCTCGAAGAATTCGTAACGTATATTTATAAAAAACCGGTCAAGTGCGAGTCTAAATCGCGCACGAAGGGTTCCGTACCACCGTTCAATGGAAGCGATGGTGTGGAGTGAACACAGCAAAATATTGTTTACAAAGTTATTGGTGCGGTTACTTTCACACTCCATGTACGTAACCAGGTGCATCCATAAGTTTGTATGTGGTATTGAAAGAATTGTTGTATGGCAGCCCCCTTAAATATTTCTTTTATCCTGTTTTTTAGTATTTTTTGTTATAGCGGCAACATAAATACATACTCTGTGAAAATTTCAACTCTCTAGCTAGCTAGGTTCTTGAGATACAGCCTGGTGACAGACGGACGGACAGCGAAGTCTTAGTAATAGGGTTCCGTTCTTACCCGTTGGGTACGGAACCCTAAAAAGGTCACACAAGATAGATTTTTTATTCATAAGGTTGATACTGTAAGAATTTTAGTCCTTTTCTTAACAGTTTTAAAAAAAACGTAAAAAAAAATCTATCCTCCGGCCAGAACGGCCAGAAAGCGTCAACTTTCGGGCCGCTGCGCTAAACGAAGTTGCCGCTTTCTGGCTCTGTCGAACAGAAAAATAGTATACTGACCTCGGCATGTAAATAAGAAAGCCTCATATCACATGTTCAAGGTGCGTAGTGTACTATTTCCAAAGAAAAAACGTGCAGGCAAAGAACAACTCGAACGATACAACCAAAGATTACAGATATACTGGCTGGAAATAGCCTTTGCATTTTACTCGGGATAATATCGAATAACATCATTTGATTTTCCAATTATTACAATATATTTTATGTGGGTTTTTATGCCTTCTCTGATGCTGGAACCGGAAGGTGACCAGGAGAACTCTGTTATAAATCGACGAAACCATCGTGAGATTGAGCTCATTTCAACCATGTCCATGTCTTGAATTTATTTTATTTTTCCAAAATTATTAATTTTGCTATTTCAGATTCATGAAGACATTAGTCAAGCTCAAGAGAATGCAGCAACGCCAGCGACTACCCCAAAAAATGTCAATGAGATAATAAGTAATGAAACTTTTATAGAAACCAGCAAGATCGATAAACTACTGGAAAATCAAAAAGACATTTTGAAAAATCAATCTAACATCATGGAAAACCAGAGCGTTATTCACGATTTACAAAAATCTGTATCGAAAAAGAAGAAAGCAACTCCCGAAAATTGGCTGATCTTCTTGTTCTTGTTGATGACAGCTTTGTGAGACTAAGTAGTCAAATAAAATCGAACGTTCCACTTGCTGAAGGCAATCCCATTGCTTCGGACGGTTTGGTAATAAAGCTCATCAAAAATTTGCAAGAGCTTAATGAATTGGAGTTTGCACTGTCAGAAAAAAACTATCAGCACCGTATGCATCAACAATATTCATTGCTGTGTAGCCCAATGGATGGCAGTGGCACTAATTCCGCATATAAAATGCTCGACATAATTTTCGCCAGAGAATTCCTATGCCAGTGTTCCTGGTCAGGCGGTAGTAAAGGTGCCACAGTAAAAACGGCTATAAAAGGGTTCAGGAACGTCTTGAACTTCTTTTTTATTTTGATTAGGACTTGGGATCCCAACTACACAATGGACACACAAAAAAAAATCTTTAAGACGGTCTTGAAAAATTCTGGCAAGCGTATGGAGATCAAAAATATGAGAACTTCGACTAAACGCTCTCGTGGAGGTTCAGGGGCTATTACCAACAAGCGACAAAAATTTGAAGAGACTATTACAGCCACCGGTGAATTACCCGAAACGACAGTTACAGTCGAGTGTGAATTAACAGAAACAACAGTCACCGGTGAATCACAAGAGCAAGATGTTCAAATGAGAGAAGTGAACGAGCAATCCAAATAAATAAATAAATCTAAATACGGTATATTAATCTTCATTGCGTCTGCCAAATTCCGTATGTGTTTCTTTTTTACATTTCAAATTAAACCTAATAACTCAAGGCCCCAGCATATTTTTGACGCATTGCGATTTTGAACCTCATGCCATGGTAGTAAAATTCAAAACCTATAACGGAAAATGAGCCTTATATGACGCTTGGGCGTTGAGGGGTTTGTTAAGTTTTACTTTTTTTTTACTGCTTTAATTATACCCTACTCTAACTCTTACCTAATAATACTCACAACATAGGGTTTAATTTGGTTTCATTTGGCACATCATACCTACGAGTACGGAGTACGGCAGGCGCAGCGACGATGAATGTACAACTTGTGCTCTTCTTTTATTTGCTTAATTTTTTATTATTTTCTTAAAAAAAAAGCCTTGCTTTATCCTTTGTCATTACACATACGAGTTTACGGTCGTTAATTTGTGTTCATTATATTAGGGTTATTACCAAACCAAGTTTAAGAAGTTAGTACCTAAAGCTAAATAACTAAACAAAAAAATATTTGATATAAGATTATTATGTTTTGTATTGTTTTAAGAGATTTCAAGACTAACTGGCGACGATATGCTTTACACCAGCGCCACTCGCTTGTATAATTTTCGTTTTACTGACTAAAGTAAGGGATTTATTAATAATATTGCACAATATTATAAGTAATAAACTTAGATTATGAGTAATACTTCTTATTACCCATAATCCAAACATTTTTAAGCATTTATGTAAGCTTTAACTGTTAAGCTATTTTTTCAAGAGTTGCTCAAAGTATCCGCTATTGTAAAAACGACTTGACGGATAAAACTACACCAGTAGATAGATTTAAAATATTATTGATTAATTATGCATGCCTTTCTCTAGAATAAATACATTTTTTATGCGAGTGGCGCTTGTGTGAAGAAGGATGGCACCGAATCCGTAATGTGACAATATTTGTCCATGCCAAACGCAGCGACGATACGAGTATGTAACTTAAGCTCTACTTTTGTTTTAGATTAATTTTCTTGATAAGAATTCTAGCTATTAGCTAGTATATTCTAGCAAAGAACAACGAACATTTTTGTATGAAGCCTGGGATACTTGGAACTCGTGTACAACTATAAAACATATGTTTGTCGATAGATAATTTAATTACAAACGACAAATATTCTTAGACGAAATGTCGTAATAAGTAGCGTTTCTGATATAATTTAGTTTTAATATGTAAATAGATGACTCAATTACATATTCAGACTGCGTTATCTCAGAAACGCTACTATTTACGACATTTTGGCAGGTCACATTTGTTGTTTGTAATTGAATTCTCTATCGATGGACAAATGTTTTATAGGTGTACACTAAAAAGCGAAATTTTAGGGAATATCCACTGGTAGGTAACCCAGAAAGGTTCGATGTTCTTTACTTCACCTTTATATTTAGGCCAAATCTGGAGTCTGTGATTTAGAATAAGCTATCAAAAATGTTCTTGTTTAATAAATAAAAAAGCAGTAATTATTCATATTGATTTTTATTTTCTTAAATAAATTATGATAGATGAATATTTCTTCTACATTGTATATAAAAGTGGTACGAAATATAACGCTGTATGGTGTTTTAAAGATACATATTTGAATTTTAAATCTTGATGGTGTATAGTAATTAAAGTACGTTGAGTGCTGGGTAATTTTGCTTTGTATATTTAAAAAATGGATGACTTTACAGGGTATTCAAAAATTTCTGATAGTTCAGTAATTTTGTAGCCATTAATTTTTTCTTTTTCTATAGATTTCACTTCAATACTATCATGGCTTTTTGTCATAAGATATTTATTTTTAGAACCTGATGAAATAATAAAATCTTTAAAATGCACTTTATTCTTAATAACAAATGGCACTCGACTTTTTTCATCATCAGCTTTTTGATGTAAAACATTACTTTCACTCAATCTTTTGGCAACCTGTGAGAGAGGTTTGTTACCATTTCGCAACATTCTCTTAATCAAATATAATTTATTTTCAAAAGGATGGGCATTAAATGTTGATAGCGGGCCAAATCTTTGAACCTCATCAGAAACATGTTGTAGATTGTGCACATTACTTGTTACGTAATCCGGGCCATAAAAGTCTTTATAATGGTTAACAAAGTATTTGAGCAGCTCTTCTGATAATGGCAATAAGTGATTATATTTTTCACTTGAGCATATTGTGATGGCACAGTATAAAAATAAAAAGTGTGTAAAAGCATTCTGTGATAAATAGCACTTGTTTCGCACATGACTTTCAAATGCCCTTTTGAGCCGCATTTATCACAGTTATAGTTCTTGAACTTGAACTTGTCAGCCGAATGTTGCTGCTTGCCACACCTCTAGCATGGTTGGCGTGACGTGTTGACGTGTGGCCTGCCCCTAGCCGCCACCGCGCCAAGTCGATGTAGGCCCGTGCCTCGGCCCTCAGCACCTAAAGCGCCCGAGAGGCCAGCGCCTACGCCTCCGCCCTCAGCGCCTGCCGCGCCCGAGGGACCAGCACCCGTGGCCGCGCCCGACGCTGCCCTTCCGCCCGAGCCGCCTGCAGACTCCACCATGTGACGTTCAGCAGCCTCCAGCGCCAGCGCCAGTTCAACAGCCCTCCTATTTGTTAATTCCGCCTCCGCAAAAAGACGACTGCGCATCAACTCGCTCGCGAGACCCGAAACAGATTGATCCCTTAAGTTGGTCTCAAGAGTCGCACCAAAATTGCATGTACTGGCGAGATGTTTTAAACATTACAAACTCAAACTCTCGCCCGGCACCTGGCGCCGCTGCCTGAAGATGTGCCGCTCTGCGATCCTCACCTCTTCGGCTCCATGGTCTTTAACAATGCGTACCAACTCATCATAGCTTTTTGTCTCTGTTGCATCCGGCGCACAAAGGTCAATCATAAAGTCGTAGGTCGCTTCGCCTACCAAAGTTATCAACGTGGCCACTTGTTTAGCGGGCTCAATAGCATTGAGCGCCATGAGTTGATCCATACGATTTACGTAATGCGTCCATTTTCGGGATGCCAAATCGAAATCATCAATTTTTCCAATAGGCATGATAACCGTTAACACGCGCATATCTCACAAATTACTGTCACAACTGAATCGCCGCGCACAGTAAATTAAATTCTTCGTCGCCAGTGCGATACGCGTAGGGAAACAACGGAGGCTGTTATAGAACTGGTTTATTGGCGAACGCACAAGCGGCCGGATAGAGCTTAGAGCTATATTATATACATACCCAACAATTTAAAATTTGAAAATTGAACACTCAAACTTTTTGTTTTCTTGGGATAAATATTGTGTTTTGAATCAAATGAGCCTTTTCAAAATTGTTTCTTACTACGTAACAATATTTGTAAAATGCGTTCCTTGTGACATATGATTCGCACCATCAACAATAACAACTAAAAAACTTGCAGAATTTATACCTTAAATTGTTTACAGAGACTTCGACCAGGTTAGATTCTTGGTTATGTATGAAAGAATAAAAAAAGCCTTTATTATCAAATCTTAAGGGCTGAACAAGGGCCAATGGCATTGAGAATTAGACAAAGAAAACAAATACCCGTCGCATCGCGTCGAAGCAGACTGACGCATGCTCCCGCGCAGAGCCCCGCGGGGCAGCCCGAGCTCCGAGACCAAGAAAATTATAGAAAATATTACTAAACTCTTATATTAATAACATTAAAAATAAAAAAAAACAACAAAAAAAATCCCTTTTTTTACCTATTTTTGCATGTAAGTGTCATATAGGAAACTGATTTCGTCTCCGAGCGCTTGTTCATTTAGTTGAATAATAATGCATTGCGAAAAATATTTTTAAGTATTAAATATAACAGATATCCGCTAATTTTAAAAGTCCATTCTTATATCTAATAGACCTTTCATAACATATATTTATCCTACATTTTTGTATTGTCTAGTTTAGCCTTGAATTGAAGCTAAAGATGCATTTCTGTGTTCGCGTCCCCTGGCGCTGGCCATATTTAATCCCTTAAATCGAAGCCATGGTTCCTAAGAACAGATGTCGCTATCTGTCATCGTTTCTGACTTTTCCATACTGACGCATTTGGATTGATCACCTGTATAATGTCCCCACCCCTCTACCTCGCCGGGAAAAGTTCTGGATAGCGTAGCGTGCGCTGCCGCTTGCGCAAATGCAGAAATTGCAAATTTTTATTCGATTTTGAGTGGTAATTTATTACTCGAACTCTCGACTACTCGATGTACTTTTTTTTCCGTCTGGACTAGATTTCTCGAGTCTCGTGCGAAACCTTAAAACACAATGATTGTTTTATTTTTAATTGTGATTGTAAATTGTAATTGTGTAATTTCATCTACATTTTAATTATGTTTAGATTCCAAATAGCTCTGTAATCAGTACCTTACCTAATAAAGCGCGATAGCGAAATCTAAAACATTTACAATTCCTACAACATGCGGCTCGCGTTGCTTTGTTTTGGTAATGAACTCTGTCTATTTTTTTTTAAACTATTTTTTCACATATACTTCTATATTGGATTGTTTTTTATTTCCAGTTATTATTCGGATATATTTATGGAAGTTGGCTGATGGACAGCCGAATAATGTAAGTTTACTTAAATTATTTATCTTGTAATGAAGACGTTGTCTTTACAGGAGATTCGATAGACAGTCATATAGATGTATTTTGTTTACAAAGAAGGTCCCGTTTTTTGTTTATTTGCTGACATCTCGATAACAAGTGTCATAGAAAATATTATTATATCAAATAATGAAAGCTGATAAAATTATCTACAATTTTGATTCTGTATATCATCTTTATTTAGATAGTACAACAAAATTTCCCAGGATTCGAAGCAAAAAACCAAATAACGGGACCTTCTGTGTGTCCCCCCCCTCCCTAGGACTCACCTCAGGGGGAACAGGTCTTTAAGAATCTTTCTCTCCTAACTAATCCGAAAAGAGTTCCGAAGTCAAACTTTCTGCTTTAGAGTTTTCCATCTAGACCCCCCCCCTGTAAGCACCCATTCTCCTAAACTACCGTGAGTCACTGACGGATGGTTTTAAGATATATTACTGTTCACTATTTAACAACAATAATGGCCGACTTGTGCCTGTTCAAATACAACAAAATATTTTAAATACAACACGGGCAAGTTACACGGTCCAGCACTGTAAGCTGTTGCCTTTCAGCTAGGTTCCCATTTATCATGACTGTGTTGTATTTAACCCTTATTTAAACTGTATTTAACGGTTGTAAAAATTGCATTTGAAATTAGTTACCTAATTCATTATTTATTATTTTACAATAATTTCAATCTTCAGATTTGCTACGATGCAAAGACGTGTATCCACGACGGGAAAGAGAAATGCGGCGTCGACGGAACAAACTATCGACTGTTTCTGGACTCATGTGACATCAAGGAGTATAATTGCCTAAATGATGCTAGTAAGGAATGTTTTGTAAAACGATCAGAACATGAGAAACTTGTAAGATAGAGTGGGCTTGGTCCCGTCAGGGAACGCGTGAAGGTGTTGTTTTACACTTATTTGTTTACTACCCGAATATTGATTTGTAGTAGCTGGAAAAGCACCCATTGTATTGAGCAGTGGACAAAGAAAATAAAGGGAACAATATTTTCTGACACCTAAATTTAGATTTGTCACTAAATTACGATACCCTTCTCATTATAATTATTCCTAAGAAATATCGGTCATCAAATTAATCAAAACGGTCCCTAAATATGCATCACCAAATAATTGTAAATATATCTGACCACTATTTTTCTATTTGTCCTCAGAAAAATGGATCGAACTTCAAAATTATAGATATATCATCAAATTAGTGGATTGGTTACCTTTATAGTAGATCTTTCACCAAAATGATAGCTCTGTTATCTGATAGTGATAACTCATCAAATCTGCTGAATTGCTTACGAAATATCAGGGTGAACTGATGGATCGGGGTAGATCCAGGCTAGCAGCGTAGGTGGCGCTGTGGTTGTGGCACTGCCTACCATGCAAGAGGTCTCGGGTTCGCTCCCCGGCTGGGCAGAAATAAAAATAAAACTGAGGTCTTGGAAGTTTATATATGTGTGATGTCGCTGTTTCTGGTTTCGACGACACAAGGTATCCTAGTGTGGGTCAGAAGCAGTGTACGTGTCCATATATAAATGCTTATGTTTATGTTAAAAACCATTTTTCTTGGTGACTTTCTAAAATGCCTTTACCAAATTCTCTATTAGCGACGCAGTCAAATGAACTATAAAGATGGTGTTACTGTACTCAATGAGTACCTGTCTAATAATATAAATCAGGCCAATTTGTGAACTTGATGATTAATCATAAATCATCTCCAGATTACAGAAAGACGAGCGACAGGAAGCAATGTCCTGAACAGCTACCATCGTCACCTTCAGATGCCTCAACAGCAACCGTCGCCAATCCATTGAGCCATCATAAAAAACATACACATAAACGAAAATATAAGCACATTGAATCAGACAGTGAATCTGAGTATGAATATGACAATGACTCACAAGAATCTACGACTAACGATCCCCTAACACATAAACATAAACATAAACCTAAACGTAAACCTAAACACACAACAAAAGCCCACCATTCTAAAAAACATAAAAAACATCATACCAAACTACCTATTACTACCACCAGCCCTAGATCTATTATTTCTTCTCAACTCGCATCCATGACTTCGGTTGAGCTTTGCTGGAGCTTATGCGCCAAACTGTACGACTCCAGTAGGTGCAGGTGTGGACCTGCGATCACTAAACCTAAACCTACACGTTACTCTAACGAAAGTTAATGGTAAGTCTATGTATAATAGGTATAAAAAGTATAAAATTCCACTTGACTATTATTTCTTATTATACCGCAGCTCATGAGTGCTGTCATAAAAATGTATAAAAATACTACAAAAGTTATATTACTTCTATTGAAAATACATATATTCCAAAAATATAAAAGGCTTTCTGGTAATTTCTGAAAAATAAGCGTAAAGCAGACGGATCCATCCCTAGCATAATGTACCTCAATGGAGATAAACTCTGCTCCCCTCAGGATATTTGCAAAACATTTTGCATCTTCTTATGCTGTTGACGAATGCAAAGAAGTTACAGATACTCAAACTGATTTGTCTCCAATCCACCCTCGAAATAACTCCTCTTGATGTCGAACAAGCTATACAAATTTTGGACATTAATCAGGGTCCTGGAATGGATGGTCTGCCTGCGGTTAAAATAATCAATTGTGACAAAGGTCTTGTGTTCCTACTTTATCTGATTTTCAGGAAGTCAAATGAAACAGGCGTTTTCCCGAATGAATGGAATCTAGCCAATGTTATACTATTCCTAAAAGCAGGAATGAAACTGATATTTAAGACTGTAGACCTGTATCGCTTCTTAGCATGATGTAAAAAGTGTTTGAGTCCGTTGTCAGCCCAACCTTCTCACATTTGTTTGATACTGTGGTAAAATCCATGCTGGCTAGTATTAACCAGCATGGATTTTTGAAATGTAAATCAACAAATTGCTCCTTGCTTGAATTTATTTTCATCATTTTATCATTTTGCTTGAATATATGGATGGCTTAAAATGGATCCACTAAATAAAATTATTAAGTGGATCATAGGATTTTTCTACATAAACTTGATGGTATGGGTATACATGGCACGTTGCTAAAGTGGTTTGAGTATTATATTTCAAATAGAGGCCAATAAGTAGTTGTGGCGGGTTTCGAATCCTCTTTATTTGTGGCCCCCTCAGGTGTCCCTCAAGGCTCCAATCTTGGTCCAAAACAATTTTTGGTTTTCATTAATGACCTCTCTGGAGTAATTTAAAACTCACATTTTTTTTTTTTGTGGACAGTCTAAAGACATATAGGCCTATTTGACATACCAGTGATATGATCCTCTTACAGGATGATCTCCCGCAAGTCCTTGAATGGATCAATAAAAATAAACTGCCGCTGAATACTAAAAAGTGCAAATCTATATCACTTACAAAAAACGGCCAAGTGCGAGTTGGACTCTCGCACGAAAGATTACGTACCATTATCTATAAAAACGGCAAAAAATTACGTTTGTTGTATGGGAACCCCCTTTAAATATTTGTTTTATATTAATTTACTATCAATTTTTAAAGAATTTATATAACTAAATATTCTGTGAATATAATAAGGGTCCACCTGTTGCCGTTATCAATATCGAGCAAAAAAGAGCAAAAAATATCATGTTAGATATATAGGAGCACCCTTAAATATTTATTTAATTCTGTTTTTTAGTAATTGTTGTTAAAGCGGAAACAGAAATACATCATCTTTAAAATTTTCAACTGTCGAACTATCACGGTTCATGAGACGTAGCCTGATGATAGACGGACTGACAGACAGACGGGCGGCGGAGTCTTAGTAATATGGTCCCGTTTTATCCTTTGGGTACGCAACCCTTAACCTCTTGAATACCGCCGGCGGCGTTTATTAACCGCTTTATTCCGTTAAAGGTTTTAAATTTTACTACCATGGCATAAGGTCAAACTAGGTTTTTGAGAGGTTAAAAAAAAGTTCCATTCAAATTATACTCTAAGTGGTAACAACCTTGAAATAGTGACTGAAACACGAGATGTAGGTGTAATAGTGGATAATCTTCTGACGTTCAGTTCACACATCCATAATAGTAGTTTATGTGACTGCTACATAATGGAGGGCATTAATACTCGAGAGTGGGTTTATGAAAAGAGCCGAAGGTGAGTTTCATAATAATATCACTCGAGAGTTTTAATGCCTAATTATGTACAGTTACATACACTAGTTTATCTACACACATATCACAAGCTCTCTTTAATGTATTCAGGAACCGCATGTTCGACCGTCATGGTGGCATTGATAATTCCTTTGCACTTGTTTAGCTTGTACAGTAGTACCAACTTCACAAACAAAGTAGGGGCGGCACGCAGGCGGGCGTCGGCATTCGAAATTTGAATGTCATAATATGTAGAAAAATTACACATTATGGTCATAGTGTGTAATTTTTCAGATAAGAAATGAGTTTTTACCAAGTAGTTTAACATTATGCTGATCGTAACGTGCGGTTTTTGTACGCAGTAAAGAGGGTTTATGATACGTGTGTAGATAAAATAGTTAAAAAGGGGCTTTCTGTGTTGGGTATTATGTGGCGAAACTACCGTGACTTCACGAGTGTGACTGCTCTCAAAATTGCCTGTTATGCCTGGGTGCGTAGCTTCTTGGAGTATTATTCAGTAATTTGGAATCCTCACTATAGTTCTTATATCGACCAGCTAGAAAGGGTACAGAAACTATTCCTTTACTATCTAAGTGGGCATCGGGTAGTAGACGGTCTCTGCCTCTCTGACGGTTGCGATATTCCATTATTTCTCAAAATATTGAACAGGCAGTAGATAATGTGCATTTCACGACGAAGGCAGATCGGAAGTCAACCCAATAAATTAAATAAATAAATTTTGGGTTTCTTAGATTGTTAATCAATCGCAGAGTATAGGCAAACACTTGCGAAAGCTTTTTGTCCCTTGAATATTTATGTTTTTTTTTATCTATTAGATGATTTTCGTTATTTACGAAACATATAGTTGGTTCTGTGTCTGTAGTTTGTTGGCGTTGTGTAATATGTAGTTCGATTGTGCGAAGGCCACTCCGACGTTTGGCGGGATAGCCAGGCCGGACCTGACCACCACAGCTTGCTTTCAATTAATTTATGAAGTTGAATTCCTCTCGATATAATGTCAGCTGGGTTATCAGCCGAACACACCCAATGCCAGTCTTTCGATGAGAGTTAGTCTCTGAATTTCAGTAACTCTGTTACAGAGTTACTCTGTCTTAGTTTAGGTGGCGGTGTTTTTATCCACGCTAGTACCACCTGCGAGGCAGGCCATAGGTATGTTTTACTGAGTTGTTTATTTAGATTTTTTGTTTGTGATTCGATTATTTGTGATAACAATACCGCCGCTCGTAATTCTAAACGGGGTATTGTTTCCTAACTTGCAATTTTAGATTTTGTGCATAAAAAATGCACCTGTATGTTACCTACATTAATCGATGGATCGATAATAAATTGTAATTCCGTAACAACTTTTTGAACTATCTGCAAAACCGTGCAGTTCTAGTCTTACGTAATTGTTTATGAGCGCGTGTCTAGGTATAGATTTATTTATTTATGTAACAAAGCCTACGACACAGATCAAAATAATATTAACAGAGAACTTAAACTAGACATAGGCCCATTAAAGGCTTTTATTTTTAAGGCCAAACGTATGGTAGTAAACTTAATACAAAGAAAAAAAGGGGGGTAATTTATAAGTACCGGGTACATAATTTATATGGGGATGGGAATCTGTTTAGGGATTTGTTTGTGTGTGTGTATGATGAGAGTGAAATCTCGGCAGCATCATTTGTCTTTACAAGTTTCCTTGAGTTGGAGCAATAATTGCACCCTGAACTGGCCGCGTGAGAGATGGAATATGTCCAGGTCTGCGAAGTGAGTGTCGTAGGTTCTTGCCCAAGTAGCACAAAAGTTCTGTGTAACAGCATTTTTACAGTACACCTTGGACACATTAGCTGCTAAAAATGGCTGTATATCAGCATTATATGCGCATATAATGCCCAAATTAGAGTTATCTAATTTGGGCACAAATTACGTGGCACATTGCTGTACAACTGAATTTTAATAGCATAATGTTATCATTAATAAAGGCAACAGCTACTCCAAGTGCTGAACATTGCCTGAATAACAAGGCACGTGGTAGTCATTCTAGTTAATATGCAGCCATTCTTCTACTCATTCGCAAAATTGGAATAAGTGTGGTCATCTTAAATGCTTTATCGAAGCTTAAAGTAAATTATCAGTGAAATTGTGGTATGCAGAAACGTATTTTTATTTTTACTCCGTACAAGAGTGTTGAAGTGCAATAAGTAATATTGTGCGTGTAAATGAAGATGTTTTGGTTGCTTTTTTGTGAATAAATAATAAAGTTAATGTTAAGTAAAACTTTGATTTATTTCAATTATGTGTGAAATTGTATCGGGAATGTAACTTTATTGTGAAATACCATACATATTTAGGTCAAAATTTTCAGGCGCTCTCATAATATCCACAAATACGTGAAAAAAGTTCAAAATAAAATAGGCTATTTGCAATTTACTTTTACATGTAAGCGCTGTTTAAATATTTATTTATTTTTGATATAGTTCAGTGCAAGCTGATATTTTCTAATATAAACTAAATACTATAAGCTAAATGTTTACAATAATACGCGTTACGTACTTTAAAATGGCGGATAAACGAGTGGTCAGTGTTAACTTAAATTTAATGCTAAATGCTTTATAAATGTCCACGCACGGCTTATAATGGTAAATTATAACTCAACCAGCAGTCTTAATGCCGAATTAAATTCTATTATTCAGCCCAGGTCTGAATTGACGGTCACAATGTATAGATTTTTAGCAGGGCACTGCTGTGTAACTGCATAAAAGGTCACACTTGGTACAATATTGGCCTATATTAATGCTGATATACGTGTATACTCTATCAGTGAATAATGATGTAAAATTCCACGTTTAAGCAGCATAGAGCATTATATCTTTGTTAATAGACTTCACATCGTGTCTGTTTTCTTTATAGAGGTTCGTATGTTCTCTCTTAAAATAGAAGTGTTTTAAAGGTACACCTGTGAACCATTATTCAGAAAACTGCACTATTTGTGTCCACAAAATGTGTTGTTGCAGCTGATATGGTACAACTCTACTAAACGCTGAATAACAGTGAATTGTGGCGTCTGTGTAGCGCTTAATAGAATCGCAGTACCGAATATTGCATTATATTGGGTTTCGATAATTCCTATGCAGCTATTGCAGTCAGAGTGAACACTAATAAGTCGTTAAAAGTGCTTAAACAACCGATGTGGACCTTATGTGGAATTATATAATGCAGCTTTGTGCTACTTGGGTGGGCGGCGGCGGCTAGGAGAATTGGTTGCGTAGTTAGTAGTAGTGTGGCGAAGGGTTCATGGAGGAGTGTAGAGTGTCAGGTTCGAGTAGTAGGTTCCCTAAGTCTTAGCAGCTCGTTAACCAGCTCGGGGCAGTCGACATCGCCGTGATAGACGCTGTGGAGGAACTGCATGTCCAAGACATAACGCCGGTTCTGGAGGCTGTGGAGGATGGATAGGGAGTTCAAGCAAAATAGGCTCCTTTAATAAATACTCCATTCTTTTGTTAGGGCGGGTTATAAGGCCTCGTCCAGTGTGTTTTTATCTTGCCATAGTTTTTTAATTAAACATTTTGCTATTACTAGAACGGGACTAATTAAGCCCGTTGGATCATAGATCGCATAAACTATAGATAAGACCTTTCTCTTTGTAAGTAGATCTGGCATTGGTTGTTCTAATTGTAAGAAATCCGTGCGGCTGCACCATGTAACACCTAATAGTTTGTGTGTGTTTTATCCGCTCTCGGACGGAGGTGTTGAGTCGGTGTCGTTGCTTACCTTTGTTAGTATATTTTCGGAGTTTGACTTCCATTTCCGTAGGTTGAAACAGGCTGTACGCAGGATGGATGTCACTTGCGTCGCTGTCTCGATGACCGCGGCTTCATCACGTCTCTATAGATCCAGTCATCGTAGTAGAATGATCGTTGCGTCGGCTGCTGTAGGATATATACCCATATCATCGGTATCTGTGCTATGTATAGGTAGATTTAGTTTTTTGTGTGCCCTTTCTGTTATATAACATGATTGCGAACCGGATTCCAGTAGGATTCTCATGCTTTGTAATCTGTTTTCGTTATCGGTAATGTTTGCTACAGCCGTAGATAAGAAGACATGCTTATTTTGCATAGGCTGTAAACAAGCATTGTCATTTGATTTGATTGTATGATTTGTATGTAGGTTAATTGATTGATTTTCGGATGAAGAATGTTGGTGTGGGCTGTATAGCGTACTCGGACGCGTGTTTTCTGTGTACACTGATTTAGGTAATGGACGTCCTTACAAAAAGGGCAGTGATTATGTTGAGCAGCAGAATGTATAGGTGCCTTTGTTACCTTGTTGCTTTCCGGATGGTTGCGGGACGTGGTTACCATCGCCTTTTCTATTGTGCTGTTCCGGTTTGTATATTCTACAGCTTCGTTTTTGTTCATCGTCTCCAATAGGTACGCTCGGGACCTCGAAAATATTTTGAAACCCTGTAATGAAGGAAGTTCACGTGAGTTGGTTTTTTCTTCCCATTTTATTTGTAGGGATTTCTCTAACTTACTAGATAGAAAGAAAATGGTCAATAAATCCCAGTTTTCGGTTGCTATATTTAAGCTTCTTAGTATTCTAAGGTGCTTTTATATGTTATCGCTCAGGCCCCTTAGTGATGACGGATTTGAGGGGACACTATCGATACCAAAAAGAGATCGCAAGTGATTGTATACCAAGACCTTTGGGTTGTTGTAGCGTTCGCAAAGTAATTGCCAAGCTATAATATATCCTTCCTCAGAATATTCTAGCGCCCCAATAACTTCCAAGGCACAGCCCTTTAGAAGATCGATAATTTGTTCGGCAGTTACATTTTCAGGTATAATGGATGCCAAAAATTTGGAAAAAAGGGTCAGTTTCCCTTTTTGTGTCCCTCGCCCTTTGTTAAGTGCTGCTAACGTTTTGCTCTCGGGAATCTCTACGGTTGTTACTACGTCCTAGGGCATTTTGAAAAATGAGGGGTGTTAATGGGGATGTTTAAATAGATTTAGGTAGGTAGGTAAGAGGGGCATTTTGTGTAAACTAACGTGATCGGTAGATACTTAGATTTTATTAGATGTCTCTCGTCTCTGGCGCTCCTTCGGTCTAACAGCAGGGGGGCTCCTCGGCTCCGACGGGTCTCGTGTCCAGGGATAACGCTGGATGCTCCTCCTGGCTTCATAAAATACCACTCCTTGTGGTGCCGCTGGGCTTCGGCTGCTCGATGCTGCTCGATGATCCTCGGCTGGATGGGCTTCGAATGATGGGGGACACACGTGGGACGCACGTGGTGATGTCTTCGTGTCGCTGCTTCTGGGGGTTTCCAGACTTCGCCTGTACGCTCGTCTTGCAGGATTACTTGTCCGATGACGCCTCGTGGCCGCTGATCGATGTTCTTGATGCAGAGTTTTTATTTCAGACGGATGATGCAACCGGCAAAATGGCTGCGACCATGTGCTAGTACCGCTTCTTTTCTTCAATTTACATGTCACGGCGGCGGCGCAGCAGCAGTTTTTCTGAAAAATAAACCACCCCAAGAAACTCCCGCTCCAAACGTGCCCATTACACTGGCAGCATTACCGCGCTGCACAGCTAGCGAGATCCTCTGTGACAGGATCGATCCGGAGCGGTGGTCAAATCCTCGGTCCCCCAAACGACGCCCAATGTCTATGACGAAGGCCCTGCCCTGCGAACCCCACACCCCTGTGGTCTCGCAGCCAAAAGAACAAACAGATAACTTCCCATTAGCTATGGGTATTTAATAAATTTCTTCCGCGCTGCCGACTCCAGCAGCACCCAGGGTTACCATAGTTGAGCTGATGTGGGATGGTGCGTACGCGCACACGCAGGACGCATCCCACAATAGGTTCATTTTTTTTTTTACTTAATTAAATAATAACATAGGCAACCCGTTTCAATTAATATTGTCTGGCTGATGGTATTTTAAAATCTACCATGAGTTGATCAGATTCATAAAACGTTTGACCCTAAAATTTATTTTACTTTTTGAAACCTCACTTTTCAAACCTAACCTAATTAAACCTTACTTTTTTTTTCAAACCTTACTTTATATATTCGTACCTAACCTAATTTAACCTAATCTAATTTTACCGCTTCGTTGACACTAGTACCATGAATTGTACCATGATGGAACTAATGATAATTTTTATCAACACAATATGTATTTAAGAATAACAAACATATTCAAGTCAAACAAAATCTTAAGTTTTCTTTGAGTTGCTATATAACTTTTCAATTTATCGATTTGATAATTTCATATGATTAAAGTAAAATCTCTACAAAGACCATCATTTTCTAGCATGTATCTAGGTGTAAAAGTACCAAGACAACATACATTTGTAAGAGGTAACTATTTGTTAATATTTTCGCAAGTAAAAACACATAAAAAGGAACAAGTGATAACGAAGTTATCATAAGTACCATTGTAATTGTAATTACGAGGTAATGTAGGAACGAGGGTTCCACAAAAGATTATACTGCGATGCTGAGATACGTGGTCATACTTGCGCAGTCCGAAGATGAACCGAATCCCGAGATTTTGAAGTCGTTCGAGTTTGTTCAGTTGTTCTTCATTTGCGCTAACCCAGCAAACATCAGCATAATCAATGAGGGGAAGAAGAAGGGACTGAGCGAGAGTTATTTTAGTCTGGCGAGGAAGAAAGTTCTGAAGTCTCCTGAGGGAATGAAAAGTTGCGTAAACTCGCCTGCTGACCTCATTAACATGCATTGACCAGGACAATTGATTATCAAAGAAGACACCCAGGTTTTTAGCTTTATCGCTATACATGATAACAGTACCGTTATAAGTTAAAGAAGGGACAGACATTTGCTGTAACGTGTTTAAAGAGTGTCTGGTACCTATAATCATAGCCTGGGACTTATTCGGATTAAACAGCAACCCAAATGACGATGCCCATCCACTAATACCAGCCAAGTCAGCGTTTAACGCCTCCACAGCGGAATTTACATCATCAGGAGAGAAGTGACGATAGATCTGAAGGTCATCCGCGTAGAGATGATAGGAAGAAGAAAGGACATCGGATATGGAATTGATAAATATTGAGAACAGAAGAGGAGAGAGAATGCCACCTTGGGGGACACCGGAGGAGAGGTCACACCACTCCGTACAAGCCTCCTCCGACTTGATACGCTGTTTTCGGTTTTTTAGGTAAAAGTCAAACCAGCTGGCAGAGAGGGAGGAGACGTTAAGAGATTTGAGAGGTTCAACGAGAATGTCGGAGTCAACACAGTTAAAAGCACTGCTGGAGTCCAGCAGAGCCAGCACCGAGAGCTGCCTTTGATCCATGGCGACCTGAATATCATCGGTCACTTTTAATAAAGCCGTAACAGTACTATGACCCGTTCTAAAGCCAGACTGAAAAGGATTAAGTAGATTTTTAGAGGATAGATAATGGGAGAGCTGAGTATCGACAATGGATTCGAGGAATTTAGAAAGGATCGGCAGGATAGAAATGGGGCGATACTCTTTAAAGAAGGTGGGATGGGATGTTTTAGGGAGAGAGATAACTAATGCTTGTTTCCAAGCAGTAGGGAAAGAACAATTTGAAATGGAGAAATTTAAAATATGTGTTATGGCTGGAAGCAGATCATCAAGGATAGTTAGAATCATTCGTTGGCAGATATTATCATCTCCTACAGCTTTGGAGCTAATTGCTAGAAATGCTTTCTTAACCGTGTCGCTTCCAATATTGCTCAGGTAAAAAGGAATGGTGTTGGGTAATGACCTAGAGCGCAGACTCTGAAGAGTGGCTTCCTTGATAGAAGGGTCCATTACAACTGGTGGAGCAGAGAGGAATTGATTGAGAGCGTTCAGATCAACATCAACCGAATGCATGTCCTGGGATTTGCCAATACCAAGTGTCCTGAGGAATTTCAACACCTGAGCTGGGGTGTACCTTTCGATACACTCGAAGATGTGGCGGCGCTTGGCGTCTCGACAGAGACGATTGCATCGATTGCGAAGGCATTTGTAGGAGAAAAAGTTGTCATCTGTCGGATCCTTTTTGTAGTTACACTTAGCGCGATTTTTCTTGGCCATTAGGCGCTTGATAGCATCGTTATGCCAGAACGCCGGCAGGTGTTTTACCCTGACTTTCTTAATGGGAGCATGTTTTTCGTAAAGTCCCAAGACAATTTCATTAAAGTTATGGATTTTGTCGTTAACGTTCTCGCTCAAGATGACAGGGGACCAATCGACCAGTGAGACATCAGACCTAAAGGACTCCACATCTATGCCTTTGAAGCTTCGAATATCTATGAATTTCGTTCTGCTCTTCGGACACCTAATCTTATAGGAGAGGTAGATGAGATCGTGAAAGGAGAAAGGAGAGTTAAGTTGTCCGTGAGAGGCAACCTTATCCAAGTTGGAGACTATTATGATGTCTAGAAGAGAGGGAGAACAATGCGGCTGGAAATGAGTGGCCTCAAGTGGCAAGTTGTGGAGATTGAATGAATCAACTATGAACCTGAGTTTGGCAGAGCGGGAATTCTTTTTGAGGAGACAGCTGTTGAAATCCCCAAGAATGAGAGTGTCGTCGTAAATTGGGGTCAAATCATAAAGAAGGGATTCAAAGGTGTCGAAGTAGTCAACACGAAGAGAGGGGCTATAGAATAGAGGACACCAAGCAGCATCTTATTGTGATAAAGAAAAATTTCAAGGAAGAGGTATTCAGCAGACTCGGAGTACTGGCTAGGGGATACATTGATCACCTTACAAGCAATTTCCGCACGTAGGTAAACAGCGACACCTCCGTCTGCCTTTCCGGTTCTGTCGTTCCTATATAGCCTAAAGCCTGGAAGAGAGTACATGGATGAAGGGAGTGAAGGCTTAAGGAACGACTCAGAGTCAAGGATGCCGTCCACACGTTGCTCAGAAAAAGCCTCGATGAGATCGGGGTAGCTAGTATGAATACTTTGAGCATTAATGTGCACTATGTTCAGATTTTTCCCTGACCCACCAAAGACAGTCTTAAGTTTGACGGAAAGCGGTTCTTCCACAGTGGAAATATCGCTTTCCGCACTAATAAATTCATCGCTAGAAGCACACGACAGGAATCTATCGTTATGGATATCCATACTATATATAGGTAAATAATATAGATATATGTATAAAAATATATACTACAATAATGTAAATGTTAATAAAACAACAAAAAAAAAACTAGTAAATAACTTAACGGGATGACCTAGACCCATTGCCAGACCACGATTGCTGAAGTAAGCAGAAAACCTACTTCATTCAGTTATAAACAACACACAGGATAAAATAAATTAACAACTGGGCAGCGGACAGTGAAGGCACAGAAACATAAAATAGAACATAACATGAAAAATTTTTTGGAAGTTAGGCCACGGCGAGGTAAACGCAAAAAGGACCGCGACATTGAGCCCGACGCAACGCAAACATTTTGACAACACTTTAAAAATAATTAAGTACAAAGTTTGAGGTTTGCGTTTCGATCCCACTGTTAAAAAATACACAGACGCAGATGCGTGCACAATGAAAAGTAAAAAAAAAAAACAGTGACAGACCTACCATGTCGTAATGTCTAAAGAACCGAAAATTATACTGTAGACTCTTGGACACAAAGAAAAAGTGCTAATACCTCGCAAATAAAAAGTTAACACAGCCAAATGACCACTGGCTTGCGGACAGACGAACCTAACCTTACTTCTTCTTGATCTGCGTCTGAGCCGCCTGTCGCCTGGTAACTGCGCCTTTGGCGGAGCCAGCTGTAGTCCCCGCAGCTAGTTTCTTCCCAATGCCGGTAGGCAAGGGGGCCTCCTTGCTGGGAAACTTAGGTCAGAGTGTCGATAAGGGGGCGGAAGCCCCTAGCGGCCGTAAATCCGCCCAACACTCAAGCTTTTGCCGCGACCCGTCAGGCAGCAACAGGTGTATCTTGCCATCAGAAGTCCAAGTGTTGCTCACTCCGAAATGCTTGCGTGCTGCAATGAAGATACCATATTTGGATTTGGTCAAGATCTCGGACACAGTAATACCCGAGCCCCTGAGCTCCTTCTTCAGACTCCAAACTTCATTGCGCGCTGTGTGCGTTGCAAAGCGTACAAGCAGCGGCCGAGATTTCGTCCCCTTGGCACCCAGCCTATGCACCACCTTCAAGTCGCGGAGGCACTCTGCAGACACCTTGAGGCGGTCCGTGAGCACACCCTTCAAAATGACGTCTGCTTCCTCTTTGACCGCCTCTTGCACACCGTGCACCAGCAGCACCTTACGCCTCGCAGCGGTCTCGTGCCGGTCGAGCCCGAGGGTGAGAAGCTGCTGTGAAGTCTTCAGCATCCCGAGGCTCTTCCACACGAGAGACTTGAAGTCCGAGAACTCACGTGTCAGCTTGGTGATGTCCTGGGGTCCTGGAGTAGGTGTGGCTGCATGCAGTTCCTGCTCGTACTTCCCCATCAGCTCACTGAAGGTCTCCGTGATTTCATCCATATTCTTCTGCAGCTCAGCTTATAGGTCCATTGTGCTTGTGTGTGAGGTTATAATAGATTATGCAACAATAAGTGAAGTGATCAGTTAGTTATGATGAATGGAGGGTCTAGGGCAGTGAATTTATATTAAATTGTACATTAATTGATTATAAATATTTAAAATTAAAATAAAATTAGAGAGCTTATTTTTTGTTGGGTTTAGCACTAAGTTAACTTTTCCCTCGGGAGCATGTACAAGCCAACCTTGTACAATGCAAACACGGCATTATCAGCACGTTCTAGTCTCTATATAATTGTATTATACCTACTAATATAATGCAGTTCAACTTACTTATTCGCCGTAACACCTAAATCTACCATAACAGACTAGTTTCAGATTGTATTCCATTATTATCAAGTAAAGTGTTTTCAACTGTACAAAAAGAGTCTTCAACTTCTGTTGGGTGTTTAATATTTATGCTTCGGAACGCACCGGTTTTTGTTGCGCGGATCGACCGCGAGTAATCGGGACATCACTAAGCGGAAACGGACCGCAGCTGTCACTCGTACCAACGAGAGGAAAAAATTGGAGGTTATCGTTTTTCTCATCGGGAGAACAGCATGTCTGCTAAGGCGTCGTGCCATTGATTGGTATTTCGGTGTACCAATCACCAAATACAGGCGTCGGGCCTGGTCGGAGTGTTAATCATCTACATCGTCGGGAAATAAGTAGATTCGCGTCAGCGGTCAAGTGATCCCTGTGGATTGGACATCGTCGTATCGGTAGCGGCGACTCCACGTGACGGCAGGCAGCACGCCGGCGACAGCGTCGGCAGCGACAGTGAGATTCGCTCCATATCCTATCCCAAACTGTGCCCTTTTCCCGAATTCCCGTCTCGAATCGAGCTTTCGATTTCCTGTCTACGGAGACAAAGGTCAGTAACAATCATTCAACTCACTTTTCTCTCACGTGCTGGCAAAGGCGCACTCCCCTTCGGATTCCACGCCGTTCGGTCGGCGTGGAAAATTATTCATTTGGTAGCAGGAGCGCGGTTTTCCTAGTGGGAAATCATCGATTCACGGTTGCCTTTGTCACATTGTAGTTGGGAGAAAAGAATATCTCAGATTGGCTCAAGTCGGCAATGAGTCTGTGGTCGGTATACCACGATTAAAGTTCATTTTCGGTAAGTGAAAGTATAAGCGCCAATTTAGTTAACAGTTGTTATAAATTTGTAGTCGGAAACTACTGTTGTTGCGCATAAAACATTGAACAGTCATTCTGCGAAGCCTAGATTGTATTACTTGCGGTAGAACGTCGGGTTCTATAGTCCTACAGTGTTATTTCGGTTTACAAAGCAGGGTCGGGCTATTTAAGGGGTATTAAGCTGATTTGCTGACCTCAAAGGAAGTGTGGTTCATAAGAAGCCACTTAATATTTTGTATTGTTTTCATAATCAAGTTTTGTGGGTTATTTTTGTATTGTGTTTTATGGTGGCATTCTCTAATTGATTTAGAGTGTATATTATAAGGTGTATGTCCACAGGGCGACCATATTAAATATTGTTTAGGATTTAATTGTTTTAGTGGTTGCCCTGGTTTTTACAACTTAGTTTTAATTTCTGTGCCCAGCGCTGACGGGAAAGTGCTGGTCTCTGGCTGTGCTTAGTTCGGTAGTGAAGCATAGGACCAGAAACAATTGAATTGGTAACCATGGCACCTTCACCCTTGACGGTACTGCGGTATGGCGTCCGTGAGGAGATGAGATGGCTCGCCCATACTCACAAGTATGTGGAGCGACCTGACATGGACGATGTCCTGCTCAAGCGTGTGGAGGACGCAATGACACGCGTCGGGAAGGTGTGTCGGCTGGCTGCGGAGGCTGAAGCCCTCGGGCTTACGGATGAGGCCTCGGTGGCTGCAGTGAAGCAGCTCTGCGCGGATGCTGACCAAGCGATGGAGTGCTTGGGCGACATCGAGCGTCGCGCCGAAATAATTAAGCGGTCGCGTCGGGATGACCGCGGGGAGGGTAGCGGAGACCCGCCCCCTAAGGGTGTTGTGGGACGGCTGCCACACCTGGAGATTCCGGCCTTCGGTGGGGCAATTGATGAGTGGCCGGCATTCATAAATTTATTCGATAGCTTGGTCCACGGTCGGGACGACCTGGACAGCGCCTACAAGTTGGCCCAACTATTGATGGCACTGCGGGGTGAACCGAAGGAGTTGGTCGGTCACCTAACGGTTACGGCGGGCAATTATGAGATTGCCCGGGTCATATTGTTTGACCGCTACCAACACAAACGGCGATTGGTTGATGCGCAGCTGGGGAAGCTGTTCAGCATCCCAAGAGTAACCCGGGATGTTGACATCCGGGTACAGGTGCTCAACCCTGTGCTGGTGGCCACTAAGGCCCTTCAGAACCTTGGTCTGCCGGTAGACCAATGGTCATATATCGTATTATATATGGTTTTGTCACGGTTGCCTGCAGCTGTTCAAAGTCGTTTTGAACAGCTGCTGGGAGCAGTAACTCGGAACTGCCCACGCTCGTCCAATTAACGGATTTCTTGGAGGGTGAATGCAGGCGATGCGATACCATGGATTCGGAGGCCAGTGTGCAGCGCCAACCCGCGCGGATGCGGGAGGGGCCGCGCCCCCCACCCCCACGGGGGGGTGGGCGGTCAAAACAATTTGGCGTTTTGAGTGCCGCGCCGTCGGGTGACGGCTGTGTGCACTGCGACAGTGCCGGTCATGAAGTGACCAGTTGCGCCAACTTTATGGCGCTCGGTGTGGCTGCCCGCAGGAAGGTGGTCTTCCGCCACCGATTGTGTTTCGGTTGTTTGAGGCCGCACCCGCTGAGCGAGTGCTCACGCGCGTCCCCCTGTGGGTGCTGCGGTGGCAAACACCACAACGTGTTGTGCCTGAACCGGTCAGGCCCTTCGGATAGTCACCAGGGCCGGACTCAGGCTGGTCGGTCACAGGGCCCAACCAGGGCCGGACCCAGTCCCCCTCCGGGCAACGGGAGTCACCAACGGGGTGACTGGGCTACCCGCGAACGGGACCCCCCCCGAGGGGGAGGGGGCAGCGCGGGGGGTAACAGGCGGGATATCCGGGGTTCGGTCGCCGCTGTCCAGGGTCAGCGAGGACTTCGGGCCGCTGGCTCACCGCCTGTTACGGGCGGGTGTCAGATGGCACCTATGAGTGGTGCGAAGGCTGGGAGCCCACCACCTTCTGCGCCACCCTGCCCGTCGCTCTGGAAGGCGAACAGGGAGGCGAACAGTCGGATGTCGCCCCCATTCCTAGAGCGCCCCAGGTTGGATCCGCTCTCCCCCCTCCATCCACGGTGGCCACCGGGCACACCGTTCACAGTCCGGTATGGTCGGGTACCGGGAGAGCGAGGGGCCTATTATGCGGGTTGGGACCCCCTGATGTACATGCGGTCTGATATGCCACCGGTGGCATAGCATTAGCCATGCCTAATGTGATGGGCTCACACCCTCACGTACTGTTGTCGCCCTCGGTGCAACAGTTGGTCGCTGGGTTGTCACTGGCTGACCCGGAGTTCGATATTCCGGGCCCAGTAGATATTTTATTGGGTGTCGATGCCTTGGGATACCTGTTAGTGCCAGGTGTCCACGTGTTGCAGGCGACTGGTCTGGTTTCGGTCAACACCAGACTGGGCCATGCGGTAATGGGTCCGGTCATGCCGGCTGCCCCACGCCTAGCGACTCGTAGTCCCTTATTCGGTTCTGTACTCTCGGAGGTGATACAGAAGTTTTGGGAGGTGGAGGAACCACCTACGGTCCGCCGGTTGGACCCGGTTGAAGAAGAGTGTGAATAGTTTTATCGGAACAATACTGGTCGCCTCGGTCAGGTCGATTTCTCACACGTCTTCCATTTTGGAGTGATCGCCCGCCGCTGGGCAGTTCACACCATGCAGCCGAGACGCGGCTTCTGTCGATGGAACGACGCATGAAGCGTGACGGGATTTTCCGGCAGAAGTACGTCGACTTCATGCGGGAATACGAGTCGCTCGGCCACATGTCGATTTCGGGTATCGACTGGAAGCGTAAAGACCACTGCTTCATGCCCCATCACGCGGTCTTGAGGACCCCGGAGGGCAAAATACGACGACCCGATCGGCGGGTCAATGAGCAGGACGCCATCGGTACGGCTTGCTCCCGACGTGGGATTGAATGGGTTTTCAGTCCGCCGGGATGTCCTCATTGGGGAGGAATTTTTGAGGCTGCGGTTAAATCGGCTAAGTCGCACCTGACGAGGATCATCGGTGAGACCTCTCTACGCTTTGAAGAGCTTGCGACGCTGTTCTGTAAAATTGAAATGACACTGAACTTGCGTCCGTTGTGCCCGCTCAGTTCGGATCCAAATGATTTGGAAGCGTTGACGCCGGGTTCACTTCCTGATAGGTCAGCCCCTTAACACCCTGCCAGAATACCCATTCGGTGATGTTAAGTTAAGTCGGTTAACTAGGTGGCAGATGTTGCAGCAGATGGCTCAAGATTTTTGGAAACGGTGGTCCCTTGATTACTTGCACATCTTGCAGCAGCGCCTTAAGTGGACTGACCGGACGAGCCCCCCTCAAGTCGGTGATTTGGTGCTGATTAAGGATTCGAACCTGCCATCATTGAGATGGAGACGAGGACGGATAGTCAATTTGTACACGGGTCGGGATGGCACGCCTTGATCAGCAGAAGTCAAGGTGGGGGACTCGGTCCTCAAGAGAGCGGTCGCAACACTTTCTCGCCTTCCTATTGATTAGGGACAGGTTCGGGCCTGTCCGGGCGGGTGACTGTTTAAAATTTATGCTTCGGAACGCACCGGTTTTTGTTGCGCGGATCGACCGCGAGTAATCGGGACATCACTAAGCGGAAACGGACCGCAGCTGTCACTCGTACCAACGAGAGAAAAAAATTGGAGGTTATCTTTTTTCTCATCGGGAGAACTACATGTCTGCTCAGGCGTCGTGCCATTGATTGGTATTTCGGTGTACCAATCACCAAATACAGGCGTCGGGCCTGGTCGGAGTGTTAATCATCTACATCGTCCGGAAATAAGTAGATTCGCGTCAGCGGTCAAGTGATCCCTGTGGATTGGACATCGTCGTATCGGTAGCGGCGACTCCACGTGACGGCAGGCAGCACGCCGGCGACAGCGTCGGCAGCGACAGTGAGATTCGCTCCATATCCTATCCCAAAATGTGCCCTTTTCCCGAATTCCCGTCTCGAATCGAGCTTTCGATTTCCTGTCTACGGAGACAAAGGTCAGTAACAATCATTCAACTCACTTTTCTCTCACGTGCTGGCAAAGGCCCACTCTCCTTCGGATTCCACGCCGTTCGGTAGGCGTGGAAAATTATTCATTGGGTATGTATATAATATAGCTCTAAGCACTATCCGGCCGCTTGTGCGTTCGCCAATAAACCAGTTCTATAACAGCCTCCGTTGTTTCCCTACGCATATCGCACTGGCGACGATGAATTTAATTAAATGTGCGTGGCGATTCAGTTGTGATAGTAATTTGTGAGATACGCGCGTGTTAACGGTCATCATGCCTATTGGAAAATTGATAATTTCGATTTGGCATCACGAAAATGGACGCATTACGTAAATCGTATGAATCAATTCATGGCGCTCAATGCTATTGAGCCCGCTAAACAAGTGGCCACTTTGATAACTTTGGTAGGCGAAGCGACCTACGACCTTATGTATGACCTTTGTGCGCCGGATGCACCAGAGCCAAAAAGCTATGATGAGTTGGTGCGCATTGTTAAAGACCATCTGAAGCCGAAGAGGTCAGAGATCGCAGAGCGGCACATCTTTAGGCAGCGGCGCCAGGTGCCGGGTGAGAGTTTGAGCATCTACCTGCAATGTTTAAAACATCTCGCCAGTACATGCAATTTTGGTGCGACTCTTGAGACCAACTTTAGGGATCAATTTGTTTCGGGTCTCGCGAGCGAGTTGATGCGCAGTCGTCTTTTTGTGGAGGCGGAATTGACATATATGAGGGCTGTTGAACTGGCGCTGGCGCTGGAGGCTGCTGAACGTCACGCGGTGGAGTCTGCGGGCGGCTCGGGCGGAAGGGCGGCGTCGGGCGCGGGCACGGGCGCTGGTCCCTCGGGCGCGGCAGGCGCTGAGGGCGGAGGCGCAGGCGCTGGTCTCTCGGACGCTTTAGGTGCTGAGGGCCAAGGCGCGGGCCTACATCGACTTGGCGCGGCGGCGGCTAGGAGCAGGCCGCGCGTCAACACGTCACGCCAACCATGCTGGAGGTGTGGCAAGCAGCAACATTCGGCTGACAAGTGCAAGTTCAAGAACTATAACTGTGATAAGTGCGGCTCAAAAGGGCATTTGAAAGTCATGTGCGAAACAAGTGCTAGTCAGCAAGCCGGAAGGTAAAAGGTAATACACCGCAATCAATACTATATTGACGAAGATTCGGAATCGGAAGGGAGTGTTTTTTTTTTATTTATCTGTAGACGGGTCGCAAGATAAGCCATATGAAGTGAAAGTTCTAGTTGAAAATGTTCCTTTGATATTCGAAGTCGATACCGGAAGTAGAATTTCAGCAATAAATCAGCAGTTGTATAATGAATGTTTCGGTAGTTATAAGATTATTAAACATAATTCAAAACTGCGGTCATACACGGGTAATTCGATAATTCCGCTGGGTTTTATCAATGTGGGTGTGTGTGTGCCGGGCGAGAAGAGCGCGGTGGCTGCGCAGGCGCGGGCAGCGGGATCTCGCACGCTGCCTTTGTTCATTATACCTGGCGGTGGCCCGCCTTTGCTCGGCCGGACATGGCTACGTGAAATGGAACTTAGGTACATAACAATAAGGATCAACCACATTGAACAAGATGATAAGTCCAGGCGGATTATTGGGAATCTAGCCAAGGAATTCGCTGATGTTTTTGCTTCTGGCTTAGGAACTTGTACAAAACAGTTCACTTTGAAACTAAAAGATAAAGAACCAATATTTTACAAAGCACGTAATTAACCGTTAGCCTTACGTGAGCGAGTAGAAAAAGAGCTTATGCGCCTCGAGACTGAAGGTACTATTATGAGAGTAGATCAATCCGATTATGGAACTCCGATAGTGCCAATTATTAAAAAATGAGGTGGTATACGAATATGCGGCGATTACAAAATTACAGTCAACCCTTAGTTGCAAAGAGAATATCCATGACTTAGTGCCATATCTGCCCCTGCTCCATCCGGATGGAGCAGGGGCAGATATGGCACTAAGTCATGGATATTCTCTTGCTCGACTGTTGTATCATGTTGTATCATATCTTGACCAGTCCTTACCGACCTCAGGGGCGGCAGAGAATGCTGTCAAAACGGTCAAGAATTGTAGTAAAAAGGCATGCTATGAAGGAGTAGATATAAATCAGGCATTAAGTAAAATGCTGTTTCATTATCGTAACTGTGAGCATGCCACTACGGGCGTAGCACCCGCAGTTTTGATGCTGGGTCGGCATCTGCGCGGGCGCCTCGACGCGCTGTTTCCCGCGCCGGCGCCGGCACAGGCTGCGGGTCGCGTGATGGCGAGCCAGGGCGAGCAGTGCGAGCGAGCTGGCGGCACGCGTCGGCATGTATCCGTTGGTGATGATGTTTTTGTTAGAAATTATTCTCGAAGAAATAACAAATGGGTTAAGGGTCGAGTGAGTGAACAGGTAGGACCGGCATCATTTAATATAGATGTGCCTACTAGAGGAATGACGCGAAGACATTTAGATCAAATTATTGACCCAAGAGTTGAAAAAAAACGATTTTCGCTCACTCGCACCTCCGATTTTCATGCATCACCTCTGTTACCAGAGGTGACACGCACTGATGACGCGAGCGTGGAGTTGGTGGATGCGCCGCCACCACAACTACCGCCACCATCACCATTGCCGATTGAGCCGACCTCTCATGTGGAAAGACCAGCTCCATCGGACGATGAAGGGGTGGATGGAGCAGGGGCAGATATGGCACTAAGTCATGGATATTCTCTCCGATTACGCCCTCGCGTCAACAGACCGCGTTAGAAAAAAATGATGTAAATTTAATTTTAGTTTTATTGCTAAAATAAGTAAGGAGGTGTTGGGTATGTATATAATATAGCTCTAAGCACTATCCGGCCGCTTGTGCTTTCGCCAATAAACCAGTTCTATAACAGCCTCCGTTGTTTCCCTACGCATATCGCACTACTTCGAACTGACATCTTAGCTAAGCCTTAGTTGTATGTAAGGGTGTGTGGATCCCTCCAAAGACCATACAAATTAATTTGTAAACCCTAAAAACTAGCAATAAATTTGTAAATTAATACAATTAATTCAATATAAATTATTATAAATAATTAGCAGAAACAAATAATTGCAAAAATATTTCTACCAAGTTCTGTGTTAATTTAGATAAAGCCAATTTAGTCCCATTATTTAAGTAATTTTGAACGTTGAAATATCCCTTTTTTGACAAGGGTGCTTTTACATGGTTTTTAAATTATTATAATATTATTTTTAAATTAATTTAGACACGCGAAGATTAGCAATTCTTTCAAGAGTCAAAGATTTCTTTACTACAACAAGATACATCTGGAGGATTTTAAAATTGCCATTTGAGCCAATTTCAAAACCTCCAGAGGTGCCTTGTTGTAGTAGAGAATGCACTGACCCTTGAAAGAATTGCTAACCTTCGCGTGTCTAATATACAACAGAATAAATATGAGATATAAGGGTAATACCTGCATTCGTAATCAATTTACCCTTCCTAAAACCGCATTGTTTGGCATGGAGGTATTTTATACGGTTCAAGTGTGAGCATTTGATTGAGGATAATCTTTTCAAATATTTTACTTATTGCTGGAAGAACAAATATCGGTCTAAAATTTGATGGATCACCCTTGTCAACCGACTTGAACAGAGGTATCAGTTTACTATGTTTCATGAGGTCTGGGAAAGCTCCATCGTCAACACATTTATTGAATATATAAGCTAAGTGTTGGGACAAAACTAGAATTAATGAACCAAAACGACTTAGACTAATATACCCTACAGGTCTTCAGTATTTTTTAAGTTAAGTAATCTAAACGTTTTGACAATGTCCTGGAAATATACATGATGTAATCTGAAATCTACATTACTGCGATTGTAAACAAGCTCCAGCGGACTGTTCCGTGCCGACCGTGTGTCCCGCCGAGCAGCCGGCCGAACAGCTGATACTGACCCAGGCGCCGCCGTCAGTCGACTTGAGTATTAATAGTGTTATCAATAACGCCTCCTTCTCTCGGACAAAGGATAGGTATATAATGTACAGCGATCAACTTGGAAAAGATATGGGTTTACAACTTAGTCAGCGCGTGGGCCAGGCAATATTAAATAACTGTATGCCTGGCGCCACATATTCACAAATATTAAACAAAGTGTTGTCATCGCAGTTTTTAGAACCAACCACCCTAATTATTTTAATTGGTAGAAGGGAAAATGTATCTAAAAAACTAATTACTAAATACTTTTCCAAATTAAATTCTTTACAAAATGTAGATAGAATAATCTTGTTTGCGTTTCCCTTCAGCCAATCTTTGTCACAACATGAAAATCATATAAGACATGATTATAATACATTTATACACACATTGACATGTTGTCATACTGAAAAATTTCATTTCTTAGACACCAATATTTGTATCGGAAAATATTTTTATTTGACTAAGGATAAGTATTACCTATCTAGGTTTTATACAAAACAGATAGCACAGTCACTATCTTATTTTATTTTGAACTCAGTCAAGTTTTTGACTAATGAAACGCCTGCTTCTATTGAGCAGTGTAATAATAATGACATGTACTCCTTGGAATCTGTTCCAAGCTCTTTAAATTAACCCATAGGACAACAGAGAGTAACTCTGGCAGTAATATTAACCCTTAGCCACCTACCACCCGTCTACCAGACGGAAGCTACTTTAAAATCGCAAATATTTTTACGCCCTTACACTGTACAATCCTGCGCGTTCAAGTACCTTCTCCCCGCGTCCCTCAGTGTCGCGCATGCGCTCGTCGATGCCGGTAGTGCGCTTGATTACCTGTGGTGAGTAAAAAACTATCGCCGAGTGTCTCAGAGACGGGTGGTAGGTGGTTGCGTGACTAAACTCAAGTGTTCCTTTTTTTACTTTTTCAGTGAAATATGGCTTTACGAGACAAGGATATTGAGAATTTGTTAGGTAATGAGTTGTCAGATGAAGAGGATCTGCCTAACGATGAATGCAGTGAAGTCGAAAGTAATATTGGCGAACAGGAACTAGTAGAAGATGATTGCGGATCGGATTCTGAAATTGATGGTGAGGAAGATCTGGCGTCATCGGAAAAAGGTAATAGGGAACCATCTCCAAATTCTACTGATCCTGTGACTGCAGACTCTCACTTTTCATCGGAAGACGACATGCCGGTGGCAGAATTACGTAGAAAGAAGAACTATTTTGGTAAGAATCGTTTCCGTTGGGCATCTGTTCCTTCGTCTTCACGTGCAAGAACATTAGAGCACAACATTGTCAGGGAGCGTGAGGGTATCAAAGCCGAATACCGAGATCAAATAAATTCTTCATCTTCTCCCCTGGACATATGGAAGTTGTTCTTTACTGACGAAATGCTCGAAAAAATTGTTTTGTATACTAATAAGAAAATAAGGGAGATTAGACCAAAATATCAAAAGCAAACCTGTGTTCAAGATATGGATCTCATTGAATTGAAAGCTTTCATAGGATTCCTTTTCTATACAGCTATATTCAAGGAAAACCACGAACACTATACGTCTTGGTATAGTATGGACGGGACAGGAAGGGAAATATACCGTTGTATTCTGAGTAAAAACAGATTTGAAGTGTTGCTCAAAACCATTCGTTTTGATGATGCAGAGACGAGACTGGTACGTCGAGAGCACGATCCTTCTGCTCCTATTTCTGAACTCTTTGATGTTTTCATAAACCGTTGTCAAGCTGTTTATGTGATCGGAAGTTGTGCATGTATCGATGAAATGTTAGTGGCATTTCGTGGCAGATGCCGTTTCAAAATGTATATGCCAAAAAAACCCGCAAAATATGGAATAAAAATACAGTGTCTTACAGATGCAAGATCAGGATACTTGCTCAATGCCTACATTTATTTGGGAAAGGATTCCGATGGGTGTAATTTGTCTGCAGAGTATCAAAGACTGAAAAAACCTACTCAGGCAGTTCTGCGCCTTATACCTCCGATTGAAGGTTCTAATCGAAATGTGACTACTGATAATTGGTATACTTCTATAGAGCTATTGGAACAAATGAAACAGAAGCAGCTGACCGTTGTTGGTACGTTGAGAAAGAATCAAAGAGAAATTCCCCCAGAATTTTTGGCCGCTCGTAACAGAAATGTTGATTCTACTGTATTTGGATTTACAAAAGATATCACAATATCATCGTACGTGCCGAAACTAAACAAAGCAGTGATAACCGTCTCAAGTATGCACCATACTGCAAATGTTGACAATACTACAAAGAAACCGGAGATAATACTATACTATAATCAAACCAAAATTGGTGTAGATTTATTAGATCAGAGATGCGCCAACTACTCGTCAGGCCGTCGCACTCGTAGATGGCCGTTGGCAGTATTTTACAGGTTGCTGGACATTTCAGCTTCAAACTGTTACATTGTCAGCTTATCTGCTAAAGGCCAAACCCAAAAAACTGAAAGCAGATTCAAATTCCTGAAGAAATTAGCCGAACAGCTCACAAGACCGCATATGGAGCGACGCGAAAATAATCCTCAGATGCAACGGGATATAAAAGTCGCTCTTCGACGTATACTCCATCACAAAGACGAGGCGGCTCCAGCAGAAGTTCCAGGTGGCAGCTATGCTGAAGAAAGGTTAGCTGTTCGCAAGACATGTTCTACTTGTGACCCAAAAAAGAAACGCAGAACCCAATATATTTGTTTCGAGTGTAAGGCACCCATTTGCCTCGAATGCTCTAATAAACTGTGCAGTAATTGCCGTGAAAAAATGTAAAGTTAATGGTCTGCAATTTTGTTGATTGAGTTGTTCTAGAACGTCACTAATTTTTTTCTTATCTTTGTTGATTATTGAATAATTGAAAATTAGTACTAAATAAGTATTATCTTTTTGTATTTTTTTATGGTTCTCATTATCCAAAGACTGTATTTTTGTGGGAAAAAAAGTAAGTTGGTTTTTTGTTATTTAGTTTATGGAAAACGTAGTCGTTTTTATTTTGTGTTTATTATTATAATACATAGTTTCTAACATTATTAACATGTTTTTTATTTTCCAAAACCTCTAAGTTATAAATATTATACATGGCGAGGGTAATTTGACACACACGTCTCTAAGACGGGTGGTAGGTGGTTATGTTACAAAAATAGGAGGTAGGTAGTTAAGGGTTAATATTTGTATAAATATACCTTCATCTTGCCCATTAAATCAAGTTACTAGTAATGAAAAATGTAAAAGTAAGAATATTTTAAACGTGGTTCATCAAAATATACAGGGCATGTTAAGTAAAGAACTGGAAATTGAGTTATTCATGAACTGTAATAATATTGATATTTTATGTATAACAGAGCACTTTTTAAAGAGTTATCAGTTCACGTTCAACTTTAATAACCACCACGTTGCTAGTTCGTTCAACAGAAAAACAGCTGATCGCGGTGGCTCCTTAATACTTGTAAATAATAGTTTTAAATATAAGGAACGAGTTGACATAGTGAGCCTGTCTGTTGAGCGTACCATGGAAATAGCCTGTATTGAACTTGAACAACTTATTGTAATGAGCTTATACAGACCACCAGATTCATCCTTTGATTTATTCGAAAAGAAAATGGATGAAGTGTTGATTAAAATCAGCGATAAAAACAATTTTTTTATAATTTGTGGTGATTTTAATGTTAATATTTGTACTAGATTAAAATCTTTATTTTTATGTCACAACATGAACTATCTGTTTTTGGAGCCTACTAGAATTACTGCAACATCTGCTACCTGCATTGACAATATATTTACTAACATTACGCCCATTTTCAAATCGGTCATCAATAAATAAACCTCTGACCACTCTGGTCAGATAGGTATATTCAATATTAAAATAAAAAAGGACCAAAAAGAGGATATTACATGTGTGCCCGTTAGTGACACTCGGCTTGAACACTACAGGAATAATATTTTAGATAAACTATGGGAAATACCATACAGTGACGATCCAAATTTGTTGTACAACTCAGTATTTAACATTGTCAAAAATTAATATGATACGGTATTTAAATCAAAAACTATAAAAGTTAATAACAAAGCTTTGTTTAGTGATTGGGCGACAGTTGTAATTCATAGGAGCAGACGAAGATTATATGAACTCTATGAAGAGAAATCATATAAGAAAAATACGGCCTTTCTAGATTATGTTCGTAGTTATTCAAAAATGTTTAAACGCGTTTGTGCCGTAGCTAAATCTAGAATAGAATAGCATAGAATAGACGTTTATTAGCTTTCTTGTTGTACATAGGGTCTTAGATAAGTATTTTCAGGAACAAACAAGAACCCTGCTAGGGCGCTGCTAACTTAGGATTATAAAAGGTTATAACTTAAATTCTTACTTACTACCTAGATTACTTATTTTATTTATTATTAATTTTCATAGACTCTCTAAAACAAGAACAATAACAGAATATATTTTACTTTTACTTAAGATATAATAACACAAGTCTCACAAGCTCCAAACCTAGTTTTTGCCATGTTCATCAAAAAACTCTTGTAGAGTATAATAACTTTTTCGTACTAAGTATTTATTAAGGGCATTTTTAAATACATTAATTTTTTCTACAGACTGAATTGATTTCGGTATACAATTAAATCTAATTTCATTAAAAACAAAATTGAATCTAGTAGCAATGTAATGAAAACGACTTGGCAAATTATAAACAGAGAGACTGGAAAGGCCAAAGCTACACATAATAACTTCAAGCTTAAGATAGATAATCAATTGCTAAGTACAGACCTAGAAGTAGCAAAAGACATTCCAGTTTCAACAACCAAGTCTTTAAATTCATCTCCCGCTGCTGCTGAATCTATCTTGCTACTTAAACAAAACTTTGAGGATTGTAAAACAGATTTTAAATTTAGGCACGTAAATAATGAAGACATTGTAAAAGCGATTAAATCCCTGGAAATGAAAAAGACAGCTGACGCTCATGGTCTATCAGTAAAAATTATTAGTTCCATTGTAGGTTGTATTGCACCTCACCTTTGTTGTATATTTAATCAATATATAGATAATGGTGTGTTTCCTGACTTGATGAAACTAAGTAAAGTTATACCTTTATTCAAAGCTGGTAGTACATCAGACCCCACCAATTTTAGACACATATCGATACTACCAACGCTTAGCAAAATATTTGAAAAACTCATACTTAATCAATTGCAAAGTCATTTTTATCTCAATAATTTAATTCATATTGCTCAGTTTGGTTTCACAAAGGGTCGTTCAACAGCCGATGCTGGTGTTGAACTAATCGACAATATTTTTGATGCCTGGGAAGACGCAATGGATGCAATAGGTGTCTTCTGCGATCTATATATCTATGACTCTTGTCAGGAAGTTACGCCATTATGGTGTAAAAGATCAGGCCCTTGGCCTTCTGGAGTCATATCTAACAGATAGGGTTCAGATGGTCGATGTTAATGGGAAAAGATCAACTGGGTCTTCAATAAGTATGGGCGTACCGCAAGGTTCAATTCTTGGTCCTTTCTTGTTTTTAGTATATATTAATGATTTACCTTACCTTGTTAAAGCAAAACATGGGTTAGTATTTTTTGCCGATGATACTTCTTTGATATTTAAAGTTAAAAGACAGCAATCAAATTATGACGAGGTAACCAATGCTATCTCTAGTATAGTGAACTGGTTTACTGTTAACAATTTATTACTTAATGAAAAGAAAACTAAATGTATTAAATTCGTGTTACCCAATGTGAACCCGGTAACTACAGACATATTTATAAAAGGACAGAGATTGGTCCTTGTGCAGTCGACTGTCTTTTTGGGCATTACTTTAGACGCCAAACTACAATGGGATCCTCATATAAATAAATTGTCGAACAGACTGAGTTCAGCAGCGTTCGCAGTTAAAAAAATTAGAGCTCTTACCGACGTAGACACCGCTAGACTAGTCTACTTTAGTTACTTTCATAGTCTAATGACCTATGGTATTTTATTGTGGGGTCACGCTGCGAATGCTAGTAGTATATTTATTTTGCAGAAATGGGCTGTTCGTGCAATTTATAGATTAGAGCCTAGAGTGTCACTGAGGGAAAAGTTTAAAGAAATCAATATTCTGACATTTGTGTCTCAATATATCTATGACAATCTTGTGTATGTAAAAAGAAATATAACTAATTTTCAGAAGTACAGTGATATACACAATTTTATTACTAGAAATAAAGACAAGTTGGTTGCTTATGTAAGCCGACTACATAAAATTAGTAATTATTTTAAAGGCAATTGTATACGCTATTACAATAAGGTCCCTACTGATATTAAAAACTTACCTTTAGACAAGTTTAAAATAATAATAAAACAGAAATTGTATAAAAAAGGTTACTATAGGATATCTGATTACTTAGAGGACAGATGTCCATGGGAATAGATTGTTTGAGTAACAGGCTGTTTCGATATATAATTAGCATTCATTTTGTAATTTAACAATATTTTATATAAAAAAGGAAACGCAAAAGATGCGACGACTGTGGAGTTTCTTCGGTGAGCTCTTCTCCACAGATTCCGCCATTGTGTTAGTGAACTCACCCAAAAAAATGTAATGACGGATCTAAGTGATGTAACAACATCCTATGGAAATAAATGAATTTTGATTTTGATTTTGATTTTTGACTGATGCTAGTGCTATTAGCGCTGTTGTGTTCGAGCTACCTCAGCGCTAGATTCAACAACATCATCACATATCTTTAAGGAAAAATAATTGTCCCTTGGTATAACTTTGCCAGTGTCACGGTTTATTATTTGCCAAACTGTTTTCATTCTATTATTTGAATTTTGTATTTTTATATAATGTGTAAAGATATTGCACCTCTACAAACCAACTTGAAAGTTTTGGATTCTTTTTTACTTAGTCTTGAATTTTGCTATCAACGTTTTTTTGTTCATAACGGTCATACAAGATAGCTTTACTTTTTAGTCAATAAATTTAGACTTACCGTTGTTGTCACTTTATTTAATTTAAAAACTTTATTGAATTCTGTTTGAATAATGTTGAAGAAGTCTGAATAGATTTTGTTCGGGTTTTGTTTATTAAATCCGGTACTGGCACATTTATATCTAAGTATTTCGTATACGTCTCTATTCTATGGGCTGTAATAGGCCTATAAAATAAATGTGCGTGTGGATTGAGTGAGCACACTTCTAAAAAAAAATGAGAAAATGCTGTGCATCTAGTAAAAGTTCTAAAACATTTGTAAAAGTAATCTCTTCATTTGTAAAAAGATGAAACAATATACATTGATAAACGTGCGCTCACTCAGTTCTCACAAACTACCACTGAAATCAGTGAATTTATTAATTTAACATAGAATATTTATATACTAGTCTCTAGTAAAACCTACGCTAACTTACCTTTATAACTTGTAGATCACCCAGTAACATATTTAAGGTTTTACAAATAATTTCTTATGCTCACTCAATCCGCACACTCACGAAAACCTGATTTGTTATAAATAAACTGAAGATTTAAACTTCTATTTAGGTGTATAGTTAAGTAAAATGAATATGGAAGTTTGTAAAATACAAAAAGAACCATTAACGTGGCAGGTTTTTGGATAATAAATGTTTGTAAGTGCTCACTCAGTCCACATATTTTAATTAGGTTAAAAATATTAATATCCTTAGATTTGTAGTACCACAGAAACTTTAAATTAGTTCAACCTTTAGTAAAATATTTTACTACATATCCACCTTTTAACATTTTATATTCGTTGTATATTTTTAAAGATATTCAATTGTAATTTATCTCATGTAAATATGTCATTTAGTGTGACCATAATTGTTTAACTTTCGACTTTTCTTAAGTCGAAACACAAGGTTTGCCAGCGCGCAATGGAGCGCAGCATTCTAAGTGGTTGCAGGACAGACCGTGTAAGGAACACCACACTGCGCTCCTTAACTATACCGATCGAAGACCCTCGTGAGGATTACCAAACCATGATGGCTCGTATGTTACGGGAAGTTCGCCAGGTTATACGAGATGAACTGGAAAAAACACTCCAGTTCTACTCGAACAAAATAGATGATTACGAAACAAAAGTCAATGGTTATGTTGATAGTATAAAAACGGTCGAGAGAAAATGCACGGACCTTAAAAACCAATGCAAAAATATAACTCTGAGGAACGAAATACTTGAACAGAAAGTGAATGCCATCGAACAAAAACAAATGATAAATTACATCGAAATCTGTGGAATCCAGGAAAAAGAGAAGGAAAATATTAAAGACATTATCACATCAGTAATCGAAAAGATAAATCTGCCAATACAAGAAGTCGAAAAAGCATACAGGAAGAAAATGAATAACAGGACAGGAAACAGTAATACATCCTCAGATATCATTCTCGTAGCACTGAGAGAGGGATGCCGTGATAAATGGCTGCAAGCTGCAAAACAATGGAACACAGGAAAACAAGACAATGAAAAAATATATATCCGGGAATCCCTCACTCCAAATAACTCATTTCTACTGTGGAAGGCTAAACAAGACCTCAAGACAACCAATTTGTTCAAGTATGTGTGGTATAAAAATGGATCGGTACTGGCAAGGAAAGGAGATAATGAAAAAGCCTACCCGATAAGATCTATTACAGATATAGAAAAACTGGCAAACAACTTAACCAGGAGTGAATATTAAACGACCGGCATATAACCAGACTAATTTACCTATAACCAAAAGAAGGCAGCATAAATAATATCTCAGAAGAAAACTATAACACCTGGAATGAATTCACGGACAATACTCCATACAAACACAACTGTCTAACTATTCTAAACATCAATATTAGATCGATGATCAAAAACTTCAACCAACTGGAATTTATCGTAACAAACAGTTCACGGCTAGTTAGCCAGTTAGCTATATGCGAAGCAAACATATCACAAGCATGTACAGGGATGTTCGAAATGGAGGGCTATACTATGTACTCGGAATTGAGAAACGCAAGGAAAGGAGGAGGAATTATAGTATACGTCCACAAAAGTGTCACATTTACGAGGAAGACGGAATGTACTTGTAATTTCGAATGCGTCATCGGTGAAATATTAACAAGTGATAATAGCGTGGTGGGAATGTGTGCAGTGTATAGACCACCCAGCCTAAATAAAAACCAATTCATAACAGAATTATCCAATATAATGTGTAAGTACCCAGTAAACAAAAATTATATACTTTTAGGAGATGTAAATATTGATCTAAAAACACCAAACACGTTAGTCAACAGTTACCTGAATAAAATGTATGAATTGGGTTTAGAGTGTGGTATCAGTCAGTACACGCGCATTAAAAAAAAAATGGACTTAATAACCAAATCATGCATAGACCACATATTCATGCGTGACATAGATACAAATGAAAACAGATGTGTCCGAACAGCGGTAATAAATAACGCTCTCGCAGATCACTTCATAACCGGTCTATCAATCACTGATAACTCAAAGAAGGTTAATATTAAACAATATAAATACATTACAAAACTAGATAACGGTAAAGTACATAACAATTTAAAAGACGTTGACTGGAACCAAGCTCTAAATTACCAAAATCCGAACGACATACTGAACTTTATAACTGTAAAATTTAAAAATGTGTACGATAACAGTAACCAAGAGATAAAAATAAATACAGGTAAACGAAGGCAATGTGCTTTGGAACTGCAATAGTATAACAAAGATGTGTAAAAAAGAGATGAAAATGCAATATGGAAAAAGAATGAGTGTAATTTGGAAAATAGACTATTATATAATAGATATAGAAATAAAACGAATAAACATATAAATAAGATAAAAAACAACTATACTAGAAAGCATATATGTGAAAACTATAGGAACACAAAGAAAATGTGGGAAGTAATTAACAAACTATGCGGTATAATTGTCAAATCTTTAGACGACACCATAACTAAAGCTTTTAAAAATCAGAAAATAGATAATATAACAAATAGATTTGCAGAAGAATTCCAGAACAATGTAAACGAAATATGCAACCCATGTAGTAGACCACTATTAAATGAAGAAACATACATTAATGTACCAAACACATGTATGAGAATTAACAAGATCAGTGATAGGGTGGTGCAAGCAATAATTAAGAACTTAAATGATAAGAAGAGCCCTGGTCCCGACGGAATCAAAGCATCGGATATAAAAAGTATTAATTCCAAGATTACCCCAGCAATAACACACTTCATTAATGCATGCATCACCACTTCAATATATCCTAACGACCTGAAACTAGGAATAATCAGACCGGTGCATAAGAAAGGTAGCTTTACAGACATAAATAATTATAGGCCCATAACCATTTTATCATGCATAGACAAAATTATAGAAAAATATTTCGTTCACCAATTAAATCAATACCTGTCACTAAACAAAATTATTCACGAAAACCAATATGGATTCCAAAAGAAAAAAAATACTGGTCAATTATTAAGTAAATTTACAAATGAGGTCAACGGCTACTTAAACGCAAAACAAAATGTACTAGCAATATTTGTAGACTTTAGTAAAGCATTTGAAACTTTAAACTACCCAACATTATACCAAAAACTCCAAGAAGGTGGAATACAGGGCCCGCTACTAGAATGGTTTAAAGACTATCATAATAATAGATTTACTTCGGTAAGTATAGCAGGTACACGCAGTAATCAGATACCTACCAGAGTGGGCTCGGCACAGGGATCAATCCTGGCACCAACCGAGTACTTATTATATGTAAACGATATGTGGAAAATATTTAACGGCGGGTCTGTGTACCAGTTTGCTGATGACACCTGTCTACTATATGCACACAAAAATGTTATGGAGGCTCAAAAGAGACTCCAGTCAAATTATGATGCACTATGTAAATGGGCCCACGATATTAGATTAGTAATAAATGCACAAAAGACTAAGCTGATGCATATTCACTCCCCATATCTCAAAATAACAACACAACCAACTATCGTGGCCCACGATCACCAGTGCGTGCACCAAGGTACCCACAGAGGCACTGGATATCCAGGGCTCTGTAACAAGTTGGACCTAGTCGATCAGCATACATATCTAGGCATGATAATAGATACACATTTCAATTGGGGTCCACATATTGAATCTATATGCAAACGGTTAAGAGCTATAATGGGGAAACTAGTCATATTAAAGCATAAATTACCTTTCAACATTCTAAGACTACTATATTTATCACTAGCAGATTCAATACTGAGTTATGGCTTAAGCAGCTATGGAAGAACTTATAAAACATACATTGATAACATATATAGAATACAACATAAAATGCTAAAAAATATTATTCCAACTAAGATTAAAATGCAATACATAGATGATGATAAAGCAATATTTGACTATTGTAAAATAATCAATGTATACAATAAAACAAACATGCTAATTATATGTGACGAAATAAACAACATTCACAATGTAAAACACCGCACGCGCCCCGAACACCTGCGCGCGCTAGCACACATGCCTAACTTTGTTATACCTAGATCTAATAATGATTATGGTAGAAGAACAACGCAATGTATTTTACCACAGATACTCAATGACATCCCAAAAGAGGTAATAGATTCCATATGTATAAATAACTACAAATGTAAAACTATTCTAAAAAGGTACTATCAACAGAGACAGGAAAAAGAGTCGGCCTACGCGGCCGGTCATCATAAGTCTTAATTGTTAATAAATAAGAGCGCTTATGGCTCCCGGAGTGTAACGTGGCCGGCGTCTGCTGTGGGTGTCTCGCTCTCTCACAGAGCCATTCTCCGTACATAAAATAATACTCATTTGTTTTCTATATAAAACATCTTATTGCAATTATAGTGAATAAAGTTCTAATTTGAGTTAAACCATCTGGAATTTAAAGGCGATCGACCGCCATCTGTATTTCCATCATTGAACTAACTACGCATCTGTTTGACCTACCAAACTATATCGTAACTAAACACCCTTACGTATGAGTTTCGATTGAATGAGCCATGGTAAATGCGACATTTCAAAACAACATCACAAATGTGTAAAATGGTCATAATTTAACTTTTTCAGTGGATATCGCCACTGAAAGCAACGGTGAAGTTAAACCATGTTCATTTTAAATTTATGATTCACGACTTATTTCATAGCTCTTAAAGTTTATCCACATTTTGGAGATTGTTTAAACAAATATATTTCTACCTACTGAGAAATAAACCAAATGTTTGTTTCGTCACAGCATGAAGCAAGGTCTTCTAAGGTCAAGCACAAGTAAAGGAAAAAATCTGAAATCCGTACATTTGTAGTTCCCTCACAACAAAAAATGTGATTTCTGTGGAACCTTAGGTGCGCGAGTCCAACTCATATTTGGCCGGATTTTAAAATTATATTTGTCGAATTACTATAATGCGTAATATTCTGATATTCTCGGCGTTTCTTAATCGTGCGGGTAGATCTTGTTTCACAATGTAATAGAATCAGGATCGTATTTCAGTGAAAATGGGAGAGCGGGCGGCGACGACGCTCGTAATAGAGACGTTTTACCTGAAAATAAAACATTTATTAAATACTTACCATATTCAGGGCCTAATTAAAAACATGAGAAGACATCCTTGATTTTCAGTGCTAAACTAGTGACATATATCCGGTCCGTCCGTTCCCGCCCGGATGTTCGGTTAAGCCGCGTGGTACCTTGTTTGCGCGCGCGCCCCACCACACCACCGAGGCAGTTCGGATTGTTGAATTCGAATTTAGCTTCATTGGATCTCTCATGTCCACCAGCCAGATTTAAAAAATATTAGGCCCTGAATATGGTAAATATTTAATAAACGTTTTATTTTCAGGTAAAACGTCTCTATTAAATATCTTGACCGATATTCAGGGCCTAATTAAAAACATGAGAGACGTGTTTGATATCGCCTGGTGTTGGTGGACGCTAATGTGATTCGTAAACATACATATTTAAATAAAAGTAGGTATGTTTATGTTGTGACATACAGAAATTATGAATGATTCAGGTATTGTGATAAACAAGTAAGTGTCTATCTATAATTTATTCGGACTGATCGATGTTCCCTTAGGAAGAAACCTAAAGTTTACATGTACTGTATGTAGGTTAGGTACTATGACTTATGAAATTATTGTATCTGTTCTGTATTGCTTTCTGTTAAGATGAGTTGATTAGTGTGGTTTAAGGAAATAAAATTAACTTGTAACTTATAAACAGGTATTATTATTCATCTTGATAGAACCTGCGTAGAAATGGTACCAAACCAGTAAATAAATTACGTAGGTATTACATACTAAAATCAGCAAATATAAATCAAACTTTGGAATAAAGTATTGAACAATACATAATTGTCTTAATTACTCGACAGGGGAGAATAGGTTCGTAATCAATGACTCTCTTCTATCTCCAGATTTTACTGCTCTTTGATAAAAAATTTGGATCGTTTTAGCAGACTTCCAGTTGCCTCGGGATAGTATGTCATCAATGGGAAAGTGTTCGATCCAGTTTTTGGATGCAACAGCTGATCTGAAACTGCCAGGCGTATCATTGATGTTTGCATCTTGAAGTAGTTTCTTCAGCCAGCCCCCTATGATTGTACGTGTAGCAGCTTTGGGGTCGCCTGTAGTACTCACAAACAGATTATCGCACTTAGCAGCAATTCTTCTAGGTTTCCCCAACTCAATGAGGCGGCGTATCCAGTAGATAGGATCCAGTGACTTGTCCTTATTCTTATTTAGCTTCCATCCCGATTGTTGATGGGTAATGGAGTCAGTTTTGGAGCCAAAAGATGGCCATAAGATTACGCTGTCATCTGAAATAATACAGTGTTCCTGAGTAACGGTAAGTAAAGTTAAATCGTGTACACGTCTACCCGAGCATAGTAGGAGTAAAGCAGCCGCTCTTTGAGAGGTGGCAAATACTTGATGAATTGCAGGTTCTTTTAGAAAGATGGTTTACAAGGGAGTCTATATCCCAGATGGGGGCTTTGATAGGTTTAGGCTTAGCTAACCCAATGGACTTTAGGACTTGTTTTACAAGTGTAAGTGAGCTTAGCTTATTACTTTCACTGGGATCACAAAGAGTAGACACTACAGATTTATGAACAAGGATAGTGCTGTATGAAATGCCTTCCTTTTGATGTAGATCAGTGAGGAAGATCGGGCCAGGTCTGAGCCTGTAGGTTTATGTGTATGTACCTTGTGAGTTATGGCCCAGTTTCGCCAACGGGTCCAAGCTGGTTTATACGTTCTAAGAGTGGATTCACGCCAGCTCGAACGGAGCAGAGCTTTTTGTTCCTCGCTCCAGTCACTTAGGTGTTCTTGCCAACCCCACATCTCCATATCTCCAGCGTCATCTCCGATATGTTGGGGGGCGGACGTCCCGTCGTTATATCGACTAGGACCTGCGACAGGTTCCTTATCGTGAATGGGGGTGACAATGCGCGGCTCTTCAGGTCTGGTCTCCAGTAAACTTTGTGCCATCTTGGGGCTACGATCAGGTACACACCCAGTGCATTGTTTAAGTGCATCAATACTCTGGTAATGAGATAAGGCGGCGGGAACAGCCATGCCAACTTGAAATCCCACTTGCTGCCTAGAGCATCGTACATGCTCGCCTGGTTGTCGGTTCTGTTCAGTGTACAGTACGTTGGAACCACATGAGCTCTCCTGGAAGCAAAAAGATCGATTACGGGGGTTCCCCACTTGGCAAACACGACATTTGTTATGTTTGACAGGAGATGCCATTCTGGTGGCTCTTTGAGACGTGATAAATGGTCTGCTTCGCAGTTGTAGTTCCCTGCTATGTGATAGATGGACATGTGAATGTTGTTTTGGTCCAGTACTTGTAGCACTTTCACTTGCCAGCTTCGTAAGGGCTATAGATTTCGCCCCTCCCTCTTTTCTTAGATAAGAGACGATAGTTTTGTTGTCGCACTGTATTAACAGTGACTGTGAGCTCAGGAGCTGACAATGATGGCGTTAAACATTTAATATGACCAACATCTCCTTGTAGTTGCAATGAAGGTTCTGCTGTGAGGGTAGCGATGAACCTGTTATTGAGATTTCGTTTAATTTGGCCCCCAGCCGATGTCGCTGGCATCTGTTGTTAGGTAATGAGACGATAGTGGGTCATGAAGTAGAGTACTCCTCCGACAATTCAACTGCCACCATTCCAACTCTACTAGGGCTTTCGCAACTAGAGGAAAGGTTTTGGTCATCTTTAGTTTCAAGGCCTTGTTGGCCTGTAACAGTAAATACCGGTAATTTAGACGACCCCTCGGTACAGCAAAACTGGCAAAGTTCAGCAGGCCAATGAGACCTTGTAACTCTTTGACGGACGTGTTGTCAAGATTTTGGATACCGTGCAATGTATTTTTGCTATTAACCTCTGAGGAATGTATTTCGCGTTCTGCCATGTGTTCCACACAATGCCTAGGTATTCCACTGCCTTCTGTGGGTTGCAAACAGATTTGTCTGTGTTCACTTGCCAGCCTAGGTGGGCGAGCGTGTTCAGTGTCAACGACACTTGATTTATGAGAGTGGCTTTGTTTTGATGAGCCAGCATAAAATCGTCGAGATACACGATGATCCGGATACCGTGATCGCGGAGGTATTGTGCTATCCAGTTGGTAATTGAGGCGAATATTCTCGGTGCTGAACAAAGGCCGAAGGGTAGGCACGTCATTTCCAGTGTTTGTGGGTTTTTGTCGCCGTACAGAAGGCGGAGAAACCTTCTGTGTCTTTCGAATACAGGGACATGGAAGTATGCCTGGTGAATGTCCACTTTGCCCAACCAATCCTTTGGTTGTAGAAAATCCGTTACCCGATGAACATTTATTAGTCTGAAAAGTCGAGTGTTGACGTATTGGTTCAGATTTATTAAGTTGAATATGGGCCTCCATGTGCCGTCGCTCTTGGGGCGCAGGAATATCGGGGAAATAAAGCTGGGCGATGGGCGCACCTTTTCTAGCATACCCTGCGAGATCATGTTTTTCATTATTTTCGACATTTGTTCTGATTCTGGTGTTTTCACACTGCGACTGTTTGGAATGTGCAATGGTGGTTTCAACACAAAAGGAATGCGGCATCCTTGTATAATTTTTAGAATGTATGTGGGAGCTCCCAACTGTTTCCAACGATCGTAGTACATGCGGAGTTGTCCGGCGTGAAATTTTGCATGCATGTGCATGGCATAGTCAATATTTTCGTTTATGGGTTTGGTGTCTCCTATCCCGGTGGGATGAGGGAGAACGTCTGGGTTGATAATCCCTTCCTGACCTGTCGGGTAGACCACGGCCGCGTGAACCCCGCGCGCCTCGCCCGCGAATCGAATTATTATTTATCCTGCCTCGGGCCGAAGTATGATACTGGCTTTGATTATGATATTGCGCGCGATTGTTATAAGTTGCGGTCTGTTTCTGCATCTGACTGCGGGTAGAAGTGGAAGGCTCGTACTGTAGCGCAGTATTGTAGCGAGACTTTCCTTCCACCCAAAACACATTTTTAACTAAACCCGCTTTTTCCAATAAAGCATTAAACTTGTCGGCTTCAAATAGATGAGAACCTGACGGCGCAATTTTCCGTTGTGTATTTTTGTGGTACTAGTCTTTTACTGATGAGAGTATGCCTTCTCTGCGATATTGAATAAGTTCAGCCCGGTGTCCACAGACGAGCTGGAGAGCGTCGTTTGAAATCTTGCTATACTCACCATTGGCCAACATTTCTTTGAGCTTTGTATGGATATCGTCAAATCGTAGGTTTTCGACCTGATGCGCCCAGGCTAGAAAGGCTTGTAATTCACTCAAAAACGCGTCGCGCTGTATGAGCAATACATAGGAAATGCCGGCAAAAGCCATTTCCATGTTTAAGGTAGTTTTAGATGTATCATACCTCTTTATCTCGTCATTAGCTTCAATATTAGTGCAACCCGGCGCAAATAAATAGTGTTTTTGGACGTCGGCATATCGGACGTTAATCCAGTCCTGGCTATTGAATCGCTGCAAATATTTTAATTGTTGTGTTAGTTCGGGAGACGCCTGCGGTACAGCGGGCTCCTTGGTTTTTATACCAGTAAAAATGTTAAGATCGACCTCGAAAGCCGAGTCACCTGACCTTCGTAGAGGTCTCCACTAACATTAGGGTCAATCAAGTCATGCCGTGGTTCACAATCATATTCGTGAAATTCCTGTGTAGCAGCAAGCTGGCTTTTAAGATCTTTAATCTCGTTAAAAAGAAGATCGAACTTACGTTCCTTGATGCGTTTGCGCCGTCGGTACCGCTTCCTGCGATCGTCGCTTTCCGAGAAACTCGACGAGGACGAACTAGAATTGTCGGAGTCCGAAGAGCTCACCGGTTTCCGCCTTTTCTTGCCTTTATCCTTACGAGCCGCCACGTGCTCCACACTGGACGGAACCTCCTGGGTTTCTTGCTCCATTTTACACAAACGAACGGTCACACCGTTAGGTATTTTTTATTTGCCTGCAATAAATCAGAAAATACTAAGAAATTCTATAACGAACAGTTGGTTATAATATGCAAAAGAGTTCTCACGTCACGATGTATAGATTTTCGGCAGGCCGTACTCAGGAGCTGAGCAGCGACTGTGCCGTGCGAAAATCAAGACGCCAATGAAGCTAAATTCGAATTCAACAATCCGAACTGCCTCGGTGGTGTGGTGGGGCGCGCGCGCAAACAAGGTACCACGCGGCTTAACCGAACATCCGGGCGGGAACGGACGGACCGGATATATGTCACTAGTTTAGCACTGAAAATCAAGGATGTCTTCTCATGTTTTTAATTAGGCCCTGAATATCGGTCAAGATATTTAATATACCTATACAAGGGTTAACAGAAACGTGAAGTCTTTGAAAGGGTTCTTCGGGAGATGATTAATAAACTAATTTTATCAGAGTAACTATATTTTTCACCCACTTATACATTTAGGCTGAGAGGTAAATCACAATGAAGTATGTAAAGAAAAAGTTCTCATAATCAATATTTGAAGACACCACACTTTACGTTACATCATGTTTGTGTATTATTAATATATATACATATGTCACTTTGGTTAAACCTAGGTTTAGCTGGTTAATGTCCAAAGTCGTATTTATTTTTGGACCTTAAGCAAGGAACACTTCTAAATTTAGCTGTAATATACGAGTATACACATCGTCACGCTTTTTCAGTGATTTGATCAGGCACTATTTACTTTAACGTTTTGCTACACACTCCTTTAGTATTTTCTAGTTTTACTATTTACTCCGGTCATGTTTCGTTCACATTTTATTCTCTAGCCTGGTAACTACAGAGAACAGCTTTATAGAATTTTATCTAGCATTGATACTAGCTTTAGAAAACTGTGTATCGCGCGGTTTCAAGCAAATAATATAAAAATTGAAAAGGTGAAGTGATTTTTTTAAGTAACTACACGGTTACACTGCTTACTTAAAAACCGGTCAAGTGCGAATCAAACTCGCACATGAAGGGTTACTTACTACCGCACAATGGTAGGGATGGTGTAGAGTGAATAGTTTAGATTTGACATAGCAAAATGTTGTTAATAAAGTTATTGGTGTGGCTAATTTCACACTCCATGTACGTTACCAGATGCATTCATATGTTTGTATGTGGTATTGAAATAATTGTTGTATTGGCCATTAATTATTTATTTCATTCTGTTTTTAATATATTCTTTCTGTTCTGCTGTGAGGGTAGCGATGAACCTGTTATTGAGATTTCGTTTAATTTGGCCCCCAGCCGATGTCGCTGGCATCTGTTGTTAGGTAATGAGACGATAGTGGGTCATGAAGTAGAGTACTCCTCCGACAATTCAACTGCCACCATTCCAACTCTACTAGGGCTTTCGCAACTAGAGGAAAGGTTTTGGTCATCTTTAGTTTCAAGGCCTTGTTGGCCTGTAACAGTAAATACCGGTAATTTAGACGACCCCTCGGTACAGCAAAACTGGCAAAGTTCAGCAGGCCAATGAGACCTTGTAACTCTTTGACGGACGTGTTGTCAAGATTTTGGATACCGTGCAATGTATTTTTGCTATTAACCTCTGAGGAATGTATTTCGCGTTCTGCCATGTGTTCCACACAATGCCTAGGTATTCCACTGCCTTCTGTGGGTTGCAAACAGATTTGTCTGTGTTCACTTGCCAGCCTAGGTGGGCGAGCGTGTTCAGTGTCAACGACACTTGATTTATGAGAGTGGCTTTGTTTTGATGAGCCAGCATAAAATCGTCGAGATACACGATGATCCGGATACCGTGATCGCGGAGGTATTGTGCTATCCAGTTGGTAATTGAGGCGAATATTCTCGGTGCTGAACAAAGGCCGAAGGGTAGGCACGTCATTTCCAGTATTTGTGGGTTTTTGTCGCCGTACAGAAGGCGGAGAAACCTTCTGTGTCTTTCGAATACAGGGACATGGAAGTATGCCTGGTGAATGTCCACTTTGCCCAACCAATCCTTTGGTTGTAGAAAATCCGTTACCCGATGAACATTTATTAGTCTGAAAAGTCGAGTGTTGACGTATTGGTTCAGATTTATTAAGTTGAATATGGGCCTCCATGTGCCGTCGCTCTTGGGGCGCAGGAATATCGGGGAAATAAAGCTGGGCGATGGGCGCACCTTTTCTAGCATACCCTGCGAGATCATGTTTTTCATTATTTTCGACATTTGTTCTGATTCTGGTGTTTTCACACTGCGACTGTTTGGAATGTGCAATGGTGGTTTCAACACAAAAGGAATGCGGCATCCTTGTATAATTTTTAGAATGTATGTGGGAGCTCCCAACTGTTTCCAACGATCGTAGTACATGCGGAGTTGTCCGGCGTGAAATTTTGCATGCATGTGCATGGCATAGTCAATATTTTCGTTTATGGGTTTGGTGTCTCCTATCCCGGTGGGATGAGGGAGAACGTCTGGGTTGATAATCCCTTCCTGACCTGTCGGGTAGACCACGGCCGCGTGAACCCCGCGCGCCTCGCCCGCGAATCGAATTATTATTTATCCTGCCTCGGGCCGAAGTATGATACTGGCTTTGATTATGATATTGCGCGCGATTGTTATAAGTTGCGGTCTGTTTCTGCATCTGACTGCGGGTAGAAGTGGAAGGCTCGTACTGTAGCGCAGTATTGTAGCGAGACTTTCCTTCCACCCAAAACACATTTTTAACTAAACCCGCTTTTTCCAATAAAGCATTTAACTTGTCAGCTTCAAATAGATGAGAACCTGACGGCGCAATTTTCCGTTGTGTATTTTTGTGGTACTAGTCTTTTACTGATGAGAGTATGCCTTCTCTGCGATATTGAATAAGTTCAGCCCGGTGTCCACAGACGAGCTGGAGAGCGTCGTTTGAAATCTTGCTATACTCACCATTGGCCAACATTTCTTTGAGCTTTGTATGGATATCGTCAAATCGTAGGTTTTCGACCTGATGCGCCCAGGCTAGAAAGGCTTGTAATTCACTCAAAAACGCGTCGCGCTGTATGAGCAATACATAGGAAATGCCGGCAAAAGCCATTTCCATGTTTAAGGTAGTTTTAGATGTATCATACCTCTTTATCTCGTCATTAGCTTCAATATTAGTGCAACCCGGCGCAAATAAATAGTGTTTTTGGACGTCGGCATATCGGACGTTAATCCAGTCCTGGCTATTGAATCGCTGCAAATATTTTAATTGTTGTGTTAGTTCGGGAGACGCCTGCGGTACAGCGGGCTCCTTGGTTTTTATACCAGTAAAAATGTTAAGATCGACCTCGAAAGCCGAGTCACCTGACCTTCGTAGAGGTCTCCACTAACATTAGGGTCAATCAAGTCATGCCGTGGTTCACAATCATATTCGTGAAATTCCTGTGTAGCAGCAAGCTGGCTTTTAACCCTAGAAAGATAACCTACGTCGCATAGGCGCCCACGCTGCAAATATACTGCTGTCTCTTTCCAATCGATGCGCGTATCAACGGGTCGTTTATAGCCAACACAGTCGTCGGTCAGTGCTGTAGCAGGACGGCTGTTTCTTCGCGGTAAGTATTATATTTTCGTAGTTATGACCAGTGGTTGCGCTCGCGAGGCGTATGGTTATCTTTTGTGTAACTTTTAGTGTTTGCATGTATACTGATGTGACATAAATTTCACTCGTTTCTGTTTTATTTTAGGATGCATTATATGTTACTAACATGGGGACCAGAAAGGCGTTACAGGAAGATGAAATTTGTTCATTATTGAACCAAGAAGATGAAGATGTCGGCAGTGAGCGTGAGGAAAGTGACATCGAGATAGAAGATCACGTGAGCGAAGACGATGTTCAGAGTGACTTTGAAGATGAGTATATGGACAACGAGGAGCCCGAAGAGTCAAACAATGTACCGGAAAGTGAAGATTTATCCCAGACTGTATCCTCAGCGTCACCTGAAAGTCCAATGCAAGACCGTCGTATCATAACCCCTCAGGGTAGAGTAATTCGAGGTAAGAACCAACATTGCTGGTCAACTGTTAAAGGTCGAACTCATGGCAGAACATCTGCAATCAATATAATTCGCACAAATAGGGGTCCAACGCGCATGTGCCGAAATATATGTGATCCGAAACAATGTTTTGAGTTGTTTCTTACTGACGAAATCGCCGAAGAGATTGTTCGTTGGACAAATGTTGAGATATCTGTAAAACGTCGAACTGACATGACCAAAGCCACTTTTAGAGACACATGTTTGACAGAAATTCGAGCTTTGATTGGGATGCTAACCCTGAGTGCAGCATTGAAAGATAATCACTTATCAACTGAAGAGCTATTCGACAGTAGCTTTTCAGGAACAAGATATGTTGCAGTGATGAGCCGAGATCGCTTTGATTTCTTGATTAGATGCCTCCGGATGGATGATAAATCTTTGCGGCCCCTTACTCGTCAAGAAGACCCTTTCATACCGATCAGAAAAGTTTGGGAATTATTTATAACCCAATGTAAACTCAACTATTCGCCAGGAGAACATGTCACAATCGACGAGCAATTGCTAGGGTTCCGAGGGAGGTGTTCTTTTAGAATGTATATTCCCAACAAACCAAATAAGTATGGCATAAAAATTCCAATGATGTGCGACAGTGGAACAAAGTATATGTTGAATGCAATGCCATATATTGGAAAAGCCACAAACACAAATGGATTGCCGCAGGGAGAATATTATATCAAAGAACTATCTCGACCTATTCATGGCACCAATCGCAATGTTACCTGCGACAATTGGTTCACCTCGGTACCACTAGCAAAATCACTCCTTCAAGAACCTTATAAATTGACTCTTGTTGGGACGATTCGATCTAACAAACGTGAGATTCCAGAGCAACTGAAAAACACCCGATCTCGACCAATAGGAACGTCAATGTTCTGCTATGATGGCTGTTTGACACTTGTGTCGTACAAACCAAAGCCCTCTAAAATGGTTTACCTGCTGTCTTCATGCGACGAAGAAGCTGCGATAAACCAAACTACTGGCAAGCCTGAGATGATCATGTTTTACAATCAGACTAAGGGTGGCGTCGACACATTTGATCAAATGTGCTCGGGAATGTCTTGTTCAAGAAAGACCAACAGATGGCCAATGGTCATGTTCTACGGCATATTGAACATAACCTTTGTAAATTCATATGTAATATTATCACAATATGCTGTCCAAAAATGAAAAGCCTTTGAATCGCAGAGAATTTATGAAAAATCTCAGTATAGAGCTGACTACACCGTGGATGACGCAAAGGCTGGAAGCTCCCACTTTGCCAAGACATGTGCGAAGCAATATTGAAATTGTTCTGCCAAAACCTACCGCACAGGCTCCCATGGATGAAGAAGAGGAGCCCCCAGCAAAGAAAAGACGCTACTGCAGTTACTGCATATCAAAAAAAAGGAGAATGTCCAAGATGACTTGCGCCAAATGCAAAAAGCCCGTTTGTGGCGAACATAAGACTGAAATTTGTAAAGACTGTCTGTAAACCAAGTATTAGTCATAAATGTTATGTAGGTTGTTATATACTTTTATTGTAGTTATATTGTCAACTTATTTGTAAGAGAAAAACACTATTTTTTGTAATAATTTATGGGTATTTCCCCCATAAAAAGAAGGATGTTGATTTTTTTTTAATTTTTCATAGACGTCTAGTGATTTATGTTTTCAAACTCTTAAAATAAAACAATATCTTAAAGTAACGCATTTTATTTTTAAAACTATCCCGGACTATTAAAATGAGTATATTTGTTCAGGCAAATATGCAAAATATACCTTATTAGACGCATTACAAAATCATGCGCCTTTGAAGCGTATGGTTATCTTTTAGGCACGTTGTACTATGGTTATCTTTCTAGGGTTAAGATCTTTAATCTCGTTAAAAAGAAGATCGAACTTACGTTCCTTGATGCGTTTGCGTCGTCGGTACCGCTTCCTGCGATCGTCGCTTTCCGAGAAACTCGACGAGGACGAACTAGAATTGTCGGAGTCCGAAGAGCTCACCGGTTTCCGCCTTTTCTTGCCTTTATCCTTACGAGCCGCCACGTGCTCCACACTGGACGGGTTTCTTGCTCCATTTTACACAAACGAACGGTCACACCGTTAGGTATTTTTTATTTGCCTGCAATAAATCAGAAAATACTAAGAAATTCTATAACGAACAGTTGGTTATAATATGCAAAAGAGTTCTCACGTCACGATGTATAGATTTTCGGCAGGCCGTACTCAGGAGCTGAGCAGCGACTGTGCCGTGCGAAAATCAAGACGCCAATGAAGCTAAATTCGAATTCAACAATCCGAACTGCCTCGGTGGTGTGGTGGGGCGCGCGCGCAAACAAGGTACCACGCGGCTTAACCGAACATCCGGGCGGGAACGGACGGACCGGATATATGTCACTAGTTTAGCACTGAAAATCAAGGATGTCTTCTCATGTTTTTAATTAGGCCCTGAATATCGGTCAAGATATTTAATATACCTATACAAGGGTTAACAGAAACGTGAAGTCTTTGAAAGGGTTCTTCGGGAGATGATTAATAAACTAATTTTATCAGAGTAACTATATTTTTCACCCACTTATACATTTAGGCTGAGAGGTAAATCACAATGAAGTATGTAAAGAAAAAGTTCTCATAATCAATATTTGAAGACACCACACTTTACGTTACATCATGTTTGTGTATTATTAATATATATACATATGTCACTTTGGTTAAACCTAGGTTTAGCTGGTTAATGTCCAAAGTCGTATTTATTTTTGGACCTTAAGCAAGGAACACTTCTAAATTTAGCTGTAATATACGAGTATACACATCGTCACGCTTTTTCAGTGATTTGATCAGGCACTATTTACTTTAACGTTTTGCTACACACTCCTTTAGTATTTTCTAGTTTTACTATTTACTCCGGTCATGTTTCGTTCACATTTTATTCTCTAGCCTGGTAACTACAGAGAACAGCTTTATAGAATTTTATCTAGCATTGATACTAGCTTTAGAAAACTGTGTATCGCGCGGTTTCAAGCAAATAATATAAAAATTGAAAAGGTGAAGTGATTTTTTTAAGTAACTACACGGTTACACTGCTTACTTAAAAACCGGTCAAGTGCGAATCAAACTCGCACATGAAGGGTTACTTACTACCGCACAATGGTAGGGATGGTGTAGAGTGAATAGTTTAGATTTGACATAGCAAAATGTTGTTAATAAAGTTATTGGTGTGGCTAATTTCACACTCCATGTACGTTACCAGATGCATTCATATGTTTGTATGTGGTATTGAAATAATTGTTGTATTGGCCATTAATTATTTATTTCATTCTGTTTTTAATATATGTTGTTAGAGCGGCAACAGAAATACATCATCTAGTTATAATATTTGCTCTTATTTACGACTTCATATTTAAAATTCACTAAGTTTAGTATTTTTTATCAGAACACACGTGGGCTGAGAACCAAAACAAACACTTTTTTCCGAAATTTGCCTTCCTCAAATTATAATATTATAATTTTAACTGAAACTTGGCTTAATGATGGTATTAACAGTACAGAGCTTTTTGACGATAGGTACATGGTTCATAGATGAGATAGGGGCACAACCACTTCTCAAAAATGTGACGGTGGAGGTACGCTTATTGCAGTATCAAAGAAATATGACTCTAAAAGGATGTCTGACTGGGAGAGTGGATGCGAAGACTTATGGGTAACTATTAACATAAAGATAACGAAACAATTAAACAGCTGGCTTTATGTGCGGTATACCCCCCCCCCCCCCTGTAAGCATACTAGCACTGGATATATTTCTAAAAAACTGCAATCGCGTCTCGGAACTCCATGACCTAAAAACATGCATAATGGGCGATTTTAAAATTAGAGGAATTATAGGGAACTCATCAGGGGATTATATACCATTTGTCACCTCAGGAGCGATAAAAAAATGCCTCACAGACTTTTTGACGTTAAATAGCTTGTCACAGAAAAACAACATCGTGAAATCAAACCAAAACATTCTGGAATTAATTATTACTGATATATCCATTTGCGAGGTATCTTTGGCTAACGATATTTTATTAAAAGTCAACCACTACCATCCACCACTTGAAATCAACTCATCATCCGGCAGACGGCACTGTTAAGTGTTACTGATGATATTATCGCAGCTTCAGATGAAAACATGGCAAGTGCTCTAGTTTTACTTGTTTTATCGAGGGCGTTTGATTGTATGAGTGTGGATTTATTATTATTGAAAAACATATCCAAAGGAGCCCCGCAGGGATGTATCATTAGCCCAATTTTGTTTATTATGCTGCTGACATTGAAAATTGTATAAAGAGCTGCCGATTCCACCTTTATGCAGATGACACTCAAATATATCACAGCTTCTTGCCAGGGTGGACCCTGGATGCTGTAGAAACTATAAACCATGATCTTGATAATGTTAATAGGTGGTCTGAAAATAACAATTCAGTTCTGAACCCAACTAAATCTCAATATCTGATTCTAGGAACGAAATGACAGCGTAACCGTGTTTTATCAAATAATTCTAAAATCAAAATAAACGAGGAACGGGTTACAGGTGTAGCCAAAGCAAGAAATTTGGGTTTAATCATGGACGTTTCGAGGACCATATAAACTCAAAAGCAGTACAGCCTTCTACAGACTGAAGAATTTGTATGGTCTACGTAAAAACCTTAGAATCAAGACCGAAAAACTCTAACAGAGCCTGTGGTTCTATCGTTGTTTTATTTTTACGATGCTGTCTATGAGCCGCGAATATATAAAAAGACTGAAACGGCAATACAGAGAGTGCAAAATGCTTGTGCAAGGTTTTGCTACAATATTAAGAGCAGAGCCCATGCCACCCCTTATTTGAACAAGAATAGCGTTTGGAAGATGTCAGCTCGTCGGAGAGCACATTATGCATGTCTACTACACAAAATAATCCACTCCAAAAGACCCGACTATCTGTTCAAAAAGCTGACATTCTCCAAAAACCTCCACAGTAGGGGAACACGCTCGAAGGCAGAGAATAAGCTGTCGATTCCCAGGCACTAATCCAGCGGGTTCAAGGGGAGCTTTCGATTTGCTGCAGCCAAATTTGGAATGATATACCACCGCCCTTAAGCCTGCCTGTGTATAAAGATACATTCAAATTCTCTATTAAGAAATATCTTTTAGGTGAGCAAATAACTGCAGTTTAACTTTAACCTAACATAACCAAGTATTTTTATTATCTTTAACCTGACCGTTATGGCCTGCATAGTCGCCTGATAAAACTGGATTTTGTGTGCTGCTGCCTGCTCTATAGCTAAATGGTGCTTTGTTAATTATTACTATTAAATATTTTTTTTAATTGTGTTTTGGGTATTTTCTTTTTGTAAAGAAAATATTTGTAGTTTTTTTTCCCTTTTTGTATAAATATTTGTTACAATGTTTACAAGTACCTACCTAATATCATCCACGAGTAAATTGTACCTTCTGGTGTTCTGGAGGGCCGGCTGAAAACTAGCGCTGAAGCTGAGACTTGTCTCAGTTCAGCATTGCTGAGCCGGTTCTTATTGACACTATCTCTATATATCTCATTTATTTGTAATGACTGTTGTTTAATTGTTTTAATAAAGAAATATCAATCAATCAATCAATCAGCGTATCTACATAATATCGACCCACGAGTAAATAGTCCCTTTTGGTGTTCTGGAGGGCCGACTAAAAACCAGCGCTGAAGCTGAGACTTGTCTCAGATCAGCTTTACTGAGCCGGTTCTTATTGACACTAACTCTACCTATCTCCGATTTATTTTTAATGACTGTTGTTTAATTGTGTTAATAAAGAAATATCAATCAATCAATAAATCCGCCACAGACGACACTCTTGCATGCAATAGTAGTAACCCACGCTAAAGTTTTTTCAAAGGTGATTTCAGCGCGATTATCTAACAACTAAACGGCGTAGACTGGGCTGATCAATTGGGTGCAATGGAAAATGTTAACGACATGGCAGGCCTATTATATCACGAGGTTAAATAAAAACCTCATTAACCTACTTCGCGAGAAAAATAATATTGAGAGACGCTTTTGAAATATCATTGAAAATCATCAAAAATAGGTGCGAGAAACTCTTAGTCAGCTGTTACAACGTTCATCTCAAAACCCTAGAGGACAACATCCGCGATAACCCCAAATTGTTTTGGTCTTTTATCAAAAGTAGACGAAGTGGTCAAAGCACTTTCGCGTTAGCTACAAAAGTCCATGAACCTATATCCATCTCTCGGGTGGTAGATTGCCGAAGTGATCGCATAATTATCATTAACCTCTTGAATACTACTGGCGTTAGATAACGCAACTTTTAAAATTTTATTACCATGGCGTAAGGTTCAACATCGCGACCCGTCCCAACTAACTTCGGTTTTTGAGAGGTTAAGTCATAGAAAATCCACAAATTCTCTGCTTGAAGTGGGAGGTCCATTATCTGAAACCACTTCTATTGGTAATCCGAAACCAGCAAATGTATCTCGCAAAACTTTAATGACTGGTTTAGCCTTTGTCCTAGCCCTAGGGAACACATCTTACAATTAGAGTGCTAGTCAATGTGTACGAAGAATTTTCCCCCTAAAATGGTCCCAAGAAATCCGCGCTCTAACTCCGCATCCATTCTGGGCCACTACACGTAACTGCGGGCGACGCTCTTCATTTTGACTATCCATAGGTGCCCAACATAGAGTTTCCTTAGCAACTCTGTCCGTAGTGAAGTTGGGAAAACTAAACGGTAGCCCCACACTATGCAACCCTGGTCAACATATAGCTCGTTTCAAAATAAGTATGGGATTTCTTCGTGACCAACTCAACCAGATTATATTACACCGCAACAAGCAAATATTGATTCGTATTGTTAAGGCCAATTCTGAAATAAATAAAGAAAATATGTATGTTGTACATCAAATAACATGACTATGGGTTATGCTTACTGAACGAATGTTCGATTTGTTCCTTTGGAAAATTTCGTAAGAGATACTCGTAAATTGCTTTAAATTGGCCAAAATACACACATTGGTTATATTTATAGGTCTCTAGTAACTAAGTTATGTCTTAATCTAACGAATTCTACGTAAATCAACGTCATTAGTTCAATAAACATAAAAATCACTCACGTAAAATCTCTAACAAATGAGTATGGGATCTTCATGTTGCCTGCGAGATTTATGTTTCCCAATAATGCACGGCAAAGGTTCACATTCAATCAAAAGATTTTAATAGTATTTACATGATAGATATTGCAATATTACCGAATGATACTTTATGAAAGAAAAAAATGAAGTGAAGAGTAAATTTTGCATCACAAATTACAATTTCAATTCCAGATGAAATACCGATCAAGTCGGTCTGCAATTGTCCTGTGATGAAAGAACTCCGTTGGCATTTAGCCAGACTCAGGGTTGTATGCACAGTTTTTGCCGATATCCTTTGCAGCAGTCATATTTTTAAATAGCCAACTAGCTATAAAAAAGGTTACATTTGAAAATTATCGTTTGAAACAGGCGTCGAGTGTGCAATGAAATGCTATTGTTTAGGATAACTGTTCGCTTCGCAAATGCTGCACATGTTAACGGTATTCGTCGGAATATGCATTAAATGTATTTTTTATTTAACAAACGTAGTGAAACGTTGTTTGAGAGTGGTTTTTCTTAGGCCTTGCTATGCCTTTTTGATTTTACGTGTAATATCTTAGCGGCTGGTCACACTGAATAGAAGTAGTCGCTGAAAAATCGCGGACGCAGCGCCCCTTTCATTTACTTTCATAAAAATGTATGGAGGCGTCCTGACGGAAAACGTATAGAAAAGAAAAGATGGGTCAAAGTCAAAACGCTTACTCGTCTGGGCTCTATTGCAAAACATAAACTGGGTGATTGGTTACATATATTGTAAAGGGTTAAAGTAGAGCCCATTTCCATGAAACAAAACCTTAAAATGTCCTATTCAAAAGCGGACTAGTTGTTTAATCAATTAAACAACTAGTCAAACAACGCAGAAAGGATGGGGCATGGGTGCAACCGGGGAATTACGGACGGGCACGGAGAGTGGGGGGATATGGTCGTGTCGAAATCCCCCCAAAATCCCACCGCCCACCCGTCACATCCGTGCCCCGTCTTGTCGAAATATTTTAAAAAGTCACGTTGATGCCATGTCTGCGCCCTGTCCTCATCGCGTCCTCTTCTTATGTCTTTTCTGACTGGCCTGGGCCTTGGCTTAAACAAACATCAATAATAAATTTACCTTAAGCTTTACAATCTAGGCCAGACTAGTTTGGAGAAAATTGTGGGATAAACATATGATAATATAAAGTTTATTAGAGAAAAACTTTCGTGAAAGGTATATATGTCATATTTTAAATAAACTTCATGTCATATTTTAAATAAATAAAAAAACATTCTTCCTGATGCATTATTTTCAACTAAATTTAATTCGACCGGATATTTATTTCTGACTTTAAGCAGATAAAATATAGTCTTTATCTTGCTAAATACCTTAAGCGACAACTTGCTATGCATTTTAAATTTTATTTATTACATGACCCCGTCATAATCAATATGACAGAGGCTCCTAGTGTAGTATTTAGTACTTAGTAGTGCCATATTGATATTTATATGGCAAAACAAGGTACAAATGATGCCGGTATATCAAATTTTTGCCAAGGCCAACATACATTACACATCAAAAAATGCAGGGGCTGCCTTGCAAAGAAATTGTGTTAGGATTATTTCTTAATAATTCTGACACCGATATTAATTTTACTACACACTGGTTAAAGGAAAATATTATGTATTTAAACATAAATATTTACAAATATTTCAGTTGTTACTTTCTATTGAAAGAAAGCTGCTAGAGGTGGTTCTTTAATCTTAGTAACAATATATATAATATATAATATATATATATACATATATATAAAGAAAAGCAACCATAGGTTATTTTTGGACTAAATATAGAAAGAAAAATAGAGCTATCCTGTGTTGAGTTAGATAGTCATATTATGTTTGTGCCTACAGACCTCCCAGGCATAAAAAGCCATGGCAATTTAGAAAATTTTCAGAAAATTTTGGGAAGCCCTCACTAAAGTATGTAATATCAGAAAAAGGTTTGTGGCGATTTTAATGTACATTTACTTGTGGATACAACAATGAAACAATGATTAATTCCTTTACTTAAATTATTTATTTTATTTTATCATGTATATTTTAGAGCCGACTAGAATTACGCTTGTTAGCTAAACCTGCTTTATTGTTATGTTATATATTATATGTTTTTTAGGCCGATTGCATCCCACAGACTAAAAAAGTATATGAAAAAGCTAAATATGAAGTTACCAGAAATTTATCCCGGACTTTTTTGAACAGAACCCGAACAAAATTTATTCAAACTTCTTTTATATTATTAAAATAGATTGAAATAGAGATTTGGAAATTGGAATTTGTAAAAGTATGAGCTTTATGAACAAAAAATCTATAACTTTGATAGACAATTTCAAAACTTTATTAGATAATATTCTAAAACATTTAGGTTGGTTTGTAGTAATGCAAAAACATAACAATTTAATAGAAAAATACAAAATTCAAACAATAGACTGTTTTTTTTTTGTCAAACAATTAACCGGAAAAACTGGCAAAGTTATACCTAGCCAAAACGATATTGCTTATATTGAAGTAGATACTTTTTTTTTAAAGGGCACTACTGTCAGTGATGTAGATAAAATTTTTACTTCCAAGTTTTACCTTTGTTTCGAACTTTAAATGTTTTTTAACTAAATGGTTGTAGTCACTAATACTCATCCTTTTCGGCATTTTATTGGCAATGCACAAAATCAACCGATAAAAAAAAATATAGCGCGCGAAGCAGCGAAGCACTAGAACGAATAAAGTGACGAAATGGTCAGCCTATGAGTGAAACTACCTGAACTAATATCTTCGAACGAAGCTCTTCGTGTAATTGAGATCGAACTTCACTTAAGGTAAGTTCGTTTGATCATATTTCGTGGTTTCATTTTTGATATAAATTAATAGGTAGTCCTTTAACCCATAATTCGCTTTTCGTTTTTTTTTTATAATTTTTTACTTTATTGACTCTTAGGCGAGGCGACGCGCGCACGCGCTCCTCCCTACTATTATTACAAATATTGTAAGTATAATAATTAGCTACCAACAAGGTCACGGGTACAAATCTATCTATTACTATGATAGTTTAGTAGCAGCTATGATAAATGTCTTCGTAACATGTAAACGAAACATTAGCATGATTTCAATATTTGGAGTTTGTAATAAAAAACAAGAGTACAAAGAGTGCAACCATAAAAAGCATGCAAGTTTTTGGGGTTTATTTATGAACAACAAGTATGTGCTTGAACTTGCCCATAAACGAAACAAATTTCCATCTTAGTTCAAAATTTTAAAGGCTACCCATAGCTACGATCCTTGATTGTTCCCATTTGATTGGAGTTTTGGTTTCAGCAAGCTAATCGGTAAGTTTTGGATTGTTGTATACCAAAAAGATTAAGCGGCAAAAATACTTATTTTTTAATGTTAAAGTCAAACTTCCTCGTACTATTTAAGAAGATCCTAACTGGGGCAATAAAAATATTTACAAAGTAAGATATAATATAATATAAAATAGAAGTGCGATTGTACCATTTAACTCCGCGTGCATAACACCACAGCGATTAGTTACGTAAACTGAATGGGCAATATGAGTGCCAAAGAATATTCAAGATGAGACTTTGGCATTGCCTTCTTTCTTATTTGGCCAGCACAGGCCTGGTACCCACAATTGATAGAGATACAAGTACCTGATATAGTTATTCTTAAACAGCGTCCAAACCTTGTTATATCGAATCCCAGACAACGATACTCGCTCCAACGGAGGCTTACCCTGGGAGAGGCGCTTGTCTCCAACTACGCGGCACGCCACCACCCACGCTCAACCTAACGCTGGCTTTTCTGTCAAAGAATACATGTCATCACATTTTTAAGTGAACAGGTTGAAAAGGGTGCATCCTATGATACACTAAAGGGTATTGGGGTAGCCCTGTCCTTACTCCTTGCAAAAAAAATTAGAAACAAACGACAGTGTTCGTAAATCGACTCCTATAAAAATAAGAGGAGGACTCGCTTCTCATGGTATTTCTAGAAATGTCATTTCCCGTTAAATGTTTTGAATTTAACTACCATGGTAAAGGTTGATAATCGAGATGCCTTGCGCGTAGGCGCAGTAATAGACCGGTTTAATTAAGGTCATCATTACCCAAATTCTCAACTACCTGTGATCCCCAATTAGTTCTCACATAAATTTTTGGGTGGGTTCCCAATAATCAACGAAGTCTAGAACAAATAATCAAAAACATTGACGACTTGTAAACGTTGTGTACTGCATATAAGGTACAAACATTATCCTTAGGCCGTATAGGATGCTATCAGCTTTTTTACGATCTGTTAATGGCATTTAATTGTATTTATGATGATAAGTTTCTTATAAAATTTAATCATTACGGATTTAAAAATAAAGCAATGGATCAACTAAAATCTTATTTAGAATTCAAAGGACAGAAATCAACGGCGTCAAATCTGATGGATCGGGTGTAAAAATTGACGTTCCACAAGATTCCATATTAGGCGCTTTCTTATTCCTGATATAAAATAACGATCTGCTTTTATGGAGAAATTGACTGACATAGTATTGACATATGTTTTCTGATGATAATTCACTTGTATTCAAGATTGAAAGACAAAAAGAAGATTTTGATGATCTTAATAATGTATCGTCTTTAACCTTGAATTGGTTCACATTTGATATTTAATTTGTTAAACGCTGGTAAAACCAAGTGTATCAAATTTTCACTTCCACTTAAGATCAGTTCATTATTAGATACAAATACGTTAGAATTAGTAAATGATACAAAGTTTCTTAGAATTGATTGAATTGATAGCAAATTGTAGTAAGGAACCCACATAGAAAAATTAGCTTGTAAATTTAGTTCTGCGGCTTACCATGTTAGGAACATCAATCAAAACATGGATGTGGCTACAGATAGCCTAGTCTATTTTATTTAAGTTACTTTCATAGAGTTATGGTATCTTGTTGTGGGGGAAAGCAGCGGATTAAAATCTAAAACGCAGGGATTCCCTAAGATATTTTTTCAAATAAATTGACTTTGCCAGAGGCAATTATAAGGAGAGCGACATCTTCGGGAGTAAAGTAAAAGGCTTGAGATGCGCGCAAATACCAGACTATACTAGACTAATTTAGTATAGGGAATCCTAGCTTATATACTAGGTTGGTACATGTTATTTATGACGTGCATAAGACATAGTGCGTGATGAATATAAATATACCTTATCTGTGACGGTCGTCAACGTATCTTAACGTTACGTGAAAATATGACTAACATACTCGACCGGCACAGATACTCCCCCCTTTAGGGAAAAAAATAAATGAATGTACTTATAACAATGGAAAAAAATCTAAGTTAGATACCATAACAAACTTATCAACTGCAATAATAACTAGTAGTATTTTAATAAACATAAAACCAGATCTTAATTGTGCATACTTACGCACTGACTGGCAGCGCGATGATCTTGATGTGGAATGTATGTGGATTACTATAGATCGCCGCTCGCTTAGTTCACAGCGTGACCTTCATATCGGGTTGGCTTACATACCACCCGATAACAGAAACCATATCCAAGCCCAACGCATACTTAACTTTACTAGCCTGATGACTAATTTTATTACGGCAAATCCAGATGATTTTTATCTAGTGGCAGGAGATTTTAATCTTGGTATGATAAAGTGGGAGACCGGTGAACCTATCCATCTTAGACGCGGAACCGTTGATCTGCAGAACTCAGCACTTGAATTAACTCACCATACAAACCTGTTAGGACTGCGCCAGTTCTATCAATTCAATAACACTTCCGGCAACACACTGGACCTAATTTTTTCTTCCTTTTCTTTACTCATAGACAAATGTGATAACCCTATGGTCAAAGAAGACCCAGCCCACACGACCCTCAGTATCAATGCCAATGAGATCACTATACCTCCACTTCGTAACACGCCACAACGAAGATATCTATTCAAGATAGGAGACTATGAAAAAATTAATAAAGATCTCATGAATATTAACTGGAAAACCTTTCTCAATTCCGGCACAATTGGTGACGCAATATCATCTTTTTATAGTGAATTACGCGATGTAATCCAAGACCATGTTCCCCTAGTTATTACTAGAACTTCCAAGCGCTACCCAATTTGGTATAGTCGGGCTCTAATATGTATTATTAAAGAAAAAAGTAAGGTACATAAACAATGGAAGCGATTCAACAATCCTAACGATTACAGTACTTTCTCTCTACTTAGAACAAGACAAAAATCACTTCAGGATGAATGTTACAAAACTTATTTAAACAGGGCACAAGCTACTATTAAGAACGACCCCAAGTACTTATGGACATATATCAAATCTAAAAGGAAAACAGACTCTGGGTATCCCGGTTCTATGATACTAGAGAGTAAAAGACTAAACGGAGAGAAAGAAATATGCGATGGCTTCAGTATGTTTTTTGAAAAGATGTTTAGGAAACCAGCAGCTTCGTACCCTGACCATCGCTCCTCAACCACATTTGAAAACTCTATTAGTACTTTTACCATTTCTGAAGGATTGATTGTCCAATTGATTAAAAATCTCGATACGAATAAGGGTGCTGGGAACGACGGTATTCCACCAAACTTTATTAGGAGATGTATAAAATCTATGACGATACCCCTTGGTATTTAACAGATCTATCCGTGAGGCTGCTTTTCCTTCAAAATGGAAACAAGCTTACATTGTACCGGTACACAAAAGGAATTCCAAATTGGACGTGGAGAATTACCGACCCATTTCTATCTTAAACACGTTCGGTAAAATGCTAGAGAAAATTGTACTTGAACATATTTACCCCGTAGTGATGCAAGGCATCCCAGAAGAACAACACGGTTTTATCAGAGGTCGGTCCACCACGTCCAACCTGGCCATTTTCACCAGTGACGTCCTCCAAGGGATGAGTTCTCATGGTCAGGTCGATGCAGTGTACACCGATTTTGAAAAAGCCTTTGATCGTGTGGATCACGTGATCCTGCTCCGTAAACTTCACGCACTGGGCATACGCGGGGACTTGCTGCGGTGGACTGACTCATATATATCCAACCGTCGACAGGCCGTGGTTATAGGTGGATTTCGGTCTGATTACATAAACGTACCCTCTGGTGTCCCTCAGGGCTCTCTGTTAGGACCCCTACTCTATGCAGCATACCTGTATGACATTAAAGAGTGCTTCAAAAACGCCAAATTTCTGTTATATGCTGACGATAAGAAAATTTATATGAACGTCCGAAGCAGAAATGACTTAAATCTTCTACAAGAAGATTTAGATAGACTGACTGCCTACTATGATAAAAACCGAATTGGCGTCAATACGTCAAAATGCGTACACATAACTTTTACAAGAAAGACCAATCCAATTTCTTCTGACTTTAGCCTGAACAATACAGTAATAAATAAAAGTGACACTATGAAAGATCTAGGGATTATTCTCGACCCAAAGTTAACATTCACAGCTCATTTTGAACATATCATAAAGAAGGCCTACCGAAACTTAGGATTCGTCTTTCGTACATGCAAGGAATTTACGGATACCATCTGTATTAAAATCATTTATTTTGCCCATGTGCGTAGTGTTTTGGAATATTGCAGTCCAATTTGGAATCCACTTTATACCACACACGAAAATGATATTGAACACATCCAGATGAAATTCCTTAAATTCTTGGACTGGCGCACTAAAAATACTCGTACAGAATACCCCGCCACATGTAGCCGCTACAACTTACTAACATTAAAAGATAGACGTATCCTGGCTGACATGTCACTCTTACACGACGTATCCAGCGGCGCACTAGACTGTCCAAGACTGGTAACAGAGATATTATCACTTGCTGCTCCGGCTTAACGCACTCGACATACTTAACTTTTCTTTATACCCTACAGTCGCACCAATTATACGTCGAACTGTACCTGTCATAGGCTTCCCCGTACTTTTAATAAACGTTTTTCGGACCTGGACCCATTCTGCACGTCAAAGGCTCCATTTAAATGGCAAGTTACACAAGTACGGTTGGGAGAATCACAGGTAGACTCACTTTAGGATGTTACAGGAATCTGTCCCATGTCAACCCTCCCTAAATGCGAACGTGGCGCGCGCGCTTCCTTTTTTTATTACGTATAGTCATTTATTTGTTTTGTTTTTGTCCTCTCCACTGCACTCACCGGCAAATACATACATACACACACACACACATACACACACACACCCTCGCACACAACACAAATACTTACCACATCCACACGTTCTAGATATTGTTGCTCTTTTAGCTCAACTTCATAACCGTCACTTAATTATTGTAAACTGTGTACATAGTGAAATCCGTAATTGGCCTTATTTTAAGTTTATGTTTCCGACTAGCTGTAAGAATGGCTGTGTGATTTTTGTTCATTAATAAAATAAAAAAAATAAAAAATTAACTTAATCTATTTTTATATCTAAGGAAAGTTATTGTTAAATGAAACTAGACAGTAATAGAGCATATTTCAACTTAATCTAAAGGTAACACTTACTCGAATTAGGAAAATAAAGGAACTACGGTTATGTGAATTCTACATAAGTTTAAAGAATAACATAATATTTACCTACAGGCGAGTCTTGTGTCTGGCCGCACACTACATAAAATAAACTTAAAACTGGAAAACAGAAAAACACTAGGATAATGGGGCTTCGCGGTTAGTAAACTAACCTAACCTATAACTGGAAAAGATCCGCAGGAGAGTCGTCTGATGCTGCAGCCGTCCATGTTTTTCAGGAATCGATGTGTCAATTTACATCGCACGTCGTTGAAGTTGTAATCACTGTTTGTTTATAATTGCGACCGTACCTACACAAGGATGATTGTGCTGAATCAGCGTCAGCATTAAATCTGTAACCTTGGCTGTAGGCAGTCAATGATCTCGTACGTCATATGTACGTGCGTGCTCTTCGCTCTTAAGTGAATATTAAGTTGTCGATTTATGAAATTTGTGTGCCTAAAAACCTTGGGATTTGGCAACATAGGGCACATCTTGTACACCAATCGTTTATATATATATATATATATATATATATATATATATATATATCTCTCTCTTCAGAGATTTGATTATTCTTCGTGCGATGTTCTTCCTGGATGATTTCAATATTCGTTGGATAAGGTATATCGATGATGTTTCAATACTCTTCTGGGGGCTGGAACGGCTTCCTATGTCTTGAACTTGAAAAAGCAGCTTGCTGTGAATGAATTTGCCGACGCGTTCATTTCTGCTGATGCGAGCTCCATTTTGATAAATCAGCAGTCGGCTGACTATCGGTTCATTATTCTTGCGGTATCTTGAGTTCGATGCGGGAAATCTTCAATTGAAATTATTTGGCTTCTGGTCCGTTTTGAAATCTGGTCCGGTCATGGCTTGCTTGATGTCGTCTTGGTTGCCGAAGTCGGGGCTCGGCGATCTTGGACGAAGTGCTTCTTGCTTGCACTTCTAAGGTGGCAGCACACGGAGTTTTCTTCGCGGCTGGGTCCATGCTGCTATTACCGAAGGTTGCTGATGTTCAAAAGTCGGGGTTACCACTTTTCCAGAGGCAATTATAAGGAGAGCGACATCTTCGGGAGTAAAGTAAAAGGCTTGAGATGCGCGCAAATACCAGACTATACTAGACTTATTTATTATAGGGAATCCTAGCTTATATACTAGGTTGGTACATGTTATTTATGACGTGCATAAGACATAGTGCGTGATGAATATAAATATACCTTATCTGTGACGGTCGTCTAAACGTTACGTGAAAATATGACTAACATACTCGACCGGCACATTGACAAGTCAATTTATTTTCGAAAATATAATGTATGAACGCAAAAAACTTTCAACATTTTCTGATATTAGCAATAGCTGTAATGTTAACTTAATAAGTAATTACATACTACTAGTTGTACCCCGGTTTAGACTCGCGAATGTTAGGAATTCTTTCAATTCTTTTTAATGATTTTCTTCCAATTCTTTATTATTCATTCTCTACTACAACAGGATACCTCTGTAGATTTTGGAATTGCCATATTTGAATTGCCGTATTGAATATCAATTAAAAGCTATGTTAAAATCAATTTATCTCAAAAGTTATATGACATTAATCAAGATAAGAGTGCATCGTGTTAATCTGACTTTAAACAGAACTCGTTTGGTAATTTAACATAACATAACATAGCGTCACACTTTTTCCCATATGGGGAGGCATAATTGTCCCCGTTTTCTCGTGGTCCTACTGTTTTGTCCTATTAGTAGGACCACGAGGGAGACCTGTTTCTGTCTGTCCTACTTTAGGTTTATATGTAAAACACACCTCCTGTATATATGCTGAAATTGTTTCCTATATGTTCATTGGTAAAGGAAACTTAAACTTTTTAAATTTACATTAAGATATATCTGCCCGCTGTTATGATTATGTTATATTTGTCACTTATAAAAAACTGTTAAAAGTCAATCAATGTCAAGGTTTGTCTTTCAAATGCATGAGAGTATTTTATATAGATTTCCGAGTTCACGCGTATTGCAATAATAATTGTAGAAGTTATTTTTATAAAGAGAAAAGGTGGAACTGTACTTTTACTAAACGGACGACAGTACTACAAACAAAGAGGGTATAAAAGCGGATATGTTATTTGGAATTGCAATAGTGACTCTGAAGAAAAAAATTAGATTCTGTTGGGATTCTTTGGTGAACTCTGACGTTTATGTAATTAAAATATCTTGTTTTTCAATGAATATATTTTTTTTAATTTTATTTGTTTTTTAGGGTATATATATTATAAAAGAAAAAGAGCATTCCTGTCAAATTGCCCATATCAAGAACCAAATCGATGAAGCAATAAATGAAATGAAAAACCAAGCTTATTCTAGTGATACTCCAATCCCTCAATTGTATAAAAAAGGATAGAAAAAATTGCTTGAACAAGGTGTACATTTATGTGGGATACGGATACCACCCTTAAAAAGTGTACAAACTGCTATGTATACAGCAGTTCGCAAAAGGACAAATTTCAAGAATGTAGAGTCTGTGACAATTCCAGGGCAGGTGTCGAGATATCTTCTAGCAGACTATCAACAGAAAAGTTGTTGCATTATTGTTTTCTGTTCAGAGAAAGGTAGAGCAAACTTGGAAAAAGCTGATGAGTTCTGGAACTTTTCAGAGTTGTCCTCGGCCATTCGAACAATTTTTCACCATCCAGGGAGATATAGGTGCTTCCTCATTAGAAAAGAAAGTTGAACCACTTGCTTATGCCCTCATGTCTGATAGGAAACAAGAATAATATGCTGCATTATTTGCAATGATTAAATCACTTATACCAAATTGGACTCCGAAAAAAATCCATTTGGATTTCAAAATAGCCATTGCAAATGCTTTTGTTAACATTTTTCCAGAAGTGCAATTAAAAAAGTGTTTTTATCATTTATCCAAAGCCATGTGGAAAAATGCAACGGACAAAATTAAAATAAAAACAAAAACAGAACGCAGGATTGTTGGTTTATGTATGGTTTTAGCTTTGCTACCAGAAAATCTCATTGGAAACGGCATAAATTATATAATAACTGAAAGTGTACTCAAAAAATTACTACTTTTTTAATATATGAAAACCACGTGTTGGAAAAGCAAAGATTACATATCAACATGGTGCGTATATGGTGAACGTCACCGTACAAATAATGTTATGGAAATTTGGCACTCTCGTTTAAACAGAAATATTAAAAAACTTTCACCAGTTTCAATACTGCGATTGATAATAGTATTGATGGAAATGGAAGACGAGATGACAAGTGATGATGATGTGGTACGTCGACGGAAAGAAGACATAGAACGTGATGATTTTATAATAAAATACCAGTTAGAAGTACTTCACAATCACATAACAGTGGGCCATTTTTTAGATAAACTAAGATGATGTTCGTGTTAATTTAATAAATAATAATTTATAAGATACATATTTCAATTTACGCTGTAGCAGATATCATATTAAGACAGTTTTATCTTAAATTTCGTTTTAGTGTAAACCACAGCTGTACCGGCACCAGGCTAAGGTCGTAGCCGCCGCTATCAGTAGCTATGATCGTCTATTCTATCTATCCCAAAATGAGAGGACCCGATTCAGCTGTAAGATTTGTAAGTAAGAATGATAAGTCTGAATTTCTCGTTCGTCGAGAAATCCGTTAGGCGTACAATAGTCGAACGAAGTTTGGTTCGTGAAGTTACAGTTTCAAGTTAGACAGAGAAAGCATATATGTCCGCGAGCCGGTAATTCACATCAGTCAGCGGTGTATTGCGCCAGAACGATCGTTGTTATATTTTATGTGATGGCACCATCTGGTTTTTGTATATATGAGCGCATTGGAACATCTTTTGTTTTAGTTTTAGTGATCGACCACAGTTTATAATATTAGTTTGTGATATCGTATAGATATCCGTCGTAGTTTTACGACGTGAGTACTCAATGATATTTCATGTGCTCGCTAGTAGCGGCTTGTGGTGGTTCCAATTATATATTTGGTTCACGGCAATAACGATCCGAAAAGACCGGTTTACACAATTGTGATTTGAGTTCCGAAATGGGTTCTGAACTAGCGGTTACCTCAAAAGGTCCGTAACGTTTTGAAACCTTCCACTCTGCGCAATTTGAGCTGGATGTTATCGAAACGCAAGCATTATTGTTTTTGGAGATCTAATCCACACCATAGCGAAGTGCATAGTTCGATAAATACCGAACTATGAATTCCACTAGCCGCAGCACGTCCTGGGCTGAGCCAAATCATATATACCGACTCAACTTACACATTAGACCTCCAGCGAATTTACATTTAATTTAAAAGTGCAACTTGAATCCAACCTGACTCAAGGCAATGCAAAACACCTACCCGGACCTAAACAATGAACTTTAGACTGTAAATTGATCTCTTCGCGCGTCCCCGACAACACTCAAATGTCAAAATATCAACAGGATATATTATCTGTGTTGACACCGGTTTAACTTTGTTCTGAATTTGTTATTTCCATCCGCGGAACCTCATCGATCAAACAGTCTCCCTATGCCCTGCCAACCTAGGTTTAGCCGCAACTAAACTCCTGTCTAGCCTAGTCTAAAACCCTAGTGTTATACCACGTCCATTATCGACACCACTCGAAAATGGTTGAGTTTGATTTGAATGTGCTTGAATGTTTAACGACTGTGTGTGTGGGAATTACAAAACTCGCTACTCGTAAGGAATGAGGAGAGGATTAGCCCGCGAATATCCTAAGAGCCAATCCAGGAACCCTATGGTGAAGGAAAAAGGAATTTAGGGTCGCTCCAAGCCCAGACTCAGACTCAGATAAATTGACTTATAAGTTCTTTTCTAACGACCCAAGGATAGTTTTGGAATTAGGGGTAGGTTGATATAAAGGTAGGAACCGAGGTATATCTCGGCGCTTCAGACACTCACGAAAACCCACTGAAACTCCGCAATCACAAATTCGTATAGTTCTGACGCGTAACACGGCAGACAAAACTGTTTGGAACTCGTGAAAGACGACTGTCACAGTAGCTAGACGCTGAGACTGAATGCTCTCCCTTCCCCCACAATTGTATTTATACGTCCCACATGCGTCCTTTGCGAAACCGCTCTGCCCAAGCGAAGCTTCTTATCACCAACTACACAGGGTCTATTTTCTACCATGCCATGCAGATCCGCCGTTCTACAAATTGTGTGTACGCATATTCACTATGATCAACCGTAGGTGATCACTCAAATCATTTGGTACTGCCGATACACAGAATCTGTTGATCGCTGACCAATAAAAGCTTGTTGCGATTAATTAAGCATACTTGACCGCTAGGGCGCGTAGCTAAGACCAACCAGAATGATATTCAAACTAGCGGTGTCAGACTCTCCATATCATACCTCAATCGCAATTGTGTATTTGCAATCAACATAATAGCTTTCTCCGTTCCATAATAACCTTTCATTATTTAGTTATTCATAATTTTATTCAACGCGCAGCCAAATCGGCTCTGATCTCTACACATCTCGCAGGAATGCGACAAAAAAACTTGACCTGAACTGAAATTCCACGAATGAACCCACGCGTCTTTTTTTTTTGCAAACTTTGCCAGTAAGCTACGCAAAACCCCCAAACGTTATCTGAACCGATTCTCGTATTCAAAACAGCGCGGCGTTGGGCTAGCTCTCTACCACGCAGAATGAAGTATCAAATGTACCGAACCTCGTGTACCATTACAGCCCCCTCCCAGACCTTGAGACACTGTTTATCTCAGTTAACATGGCGCAAGGATCTCATTACCACTATGCTACCCATGCTTTGTCCATATCTACTCTATATGTACGGACATCTCAAATCATGTACACAGACCGATGAATCTGTCAATTATGTATATAATATTTACACAACTCGATTGAGTTCTCTCCTGTCTTATCTTATTTATCTATCTAACTATACAACCTCGCTTACCTGCAATTTATCCTAATTCGTATTACTATATATACCTATATACAAATTGTTGTTTTTTTTTTTGTTTTTTTTTTTTGTTTTGTTTCCAAACCATGCAAGATCCTTAAATCTACAAAGTAGTTACTCAAATTTACAGCTTACAGCTTAATTATATAACTTTTATACACTATCTTATTTATCTACGCCCTTATTCGTCCTCACATAATACCTGGCTATATTTATAGTATTGAAGTTACCCAATATCTCATTTGAACCCGGATCTACTAACGTATAACAGTTAGGATATACCACTGCCGAAATAACATAAGGCCCTTTATACAACAATGAAAATTTCCGCATGATTTTATGTTCTTTATTTGAACGCACAAAGGTCTTAAGTTTCACATAATCACCTATACGATAGACTTCTAACTTACGCCGTTTGTCCGCCTGTCGCTTACGTCGTTCACTAGAACTTTTAGAGTTTTCTATCGCTACATTCCGCGCCTGTTCCGAATCCCGCACACTATGGCGTAATAACCATTCATCGCCTAATTCCTTGTCAATAGTTAACGGTTCCCGCCTACCAAACGCTAACTCATTAGGCGCAAAGCCTGTGCTTGTGTGTTCGATATTATTATAGCAATTTTGAATGTCCGGTAACACGTCGACCCAACTACGATTACTTCCGCCACAATAAGTTCTAATCAGTCGACCTAGTTCGCGATTCACTCTTTCTACGCTATTAGAATTTGGACAATACACCGACGTATGAGTGACTCGAATCCCTAGCTGTTTGAGTCCAAATTCCCAAACTTTCGATATGAACTGTGGTCCTGAGTCCGTAATTATAGTTTCGATAGGTATTTCCTTATGAAATCTCTTTGTACAAGCGAGCACGCTCCTACCTGTCGCTTTTTGCATTGGATATAATTTTATTACCTTACTGTACACGTCTTGAATCACATATATATATTGATATCCGAATTTACCTACGGGCAATGGCCCATAAAGGTCCGAGAAAACTTTCTCACCCAACTTTTCCGCCAACACCGGTGTACAAGGACCAACGGTATTGTTAGTACTTGGTTTGACCTTTTGACATATGTCACAACTTCTTATCACCGCGCTAATCACCCTACTCATATGAAGAAAATAATATCTGTCCTTCATCAGTGCTAATATTTTATATCTGCCGTAGTGACCTATTTCTTCATGTATGTGCAAAATTAGTTCCTCCTGTAGTGATTTCGGAATTACTAGCAACTGTACGTTCCGCTTCGGCACGTGAAAATATAACGTATCACCTACTAGCTTATAATTTTCAAAACCTCTTGTCCCCGTATCTACTACATTACGTCTGATACAACCGCTAATTCGATTTAACCGCTCATCTTCGCTTTGTAATCTCGCAATGTCCCGTAAACTCGAAATAACACTTGCGGTATTCGATGCCTGAAACCAGAATATCCCCGGCTGAACATTTGTACTGTCAATCATACCTCCAGGTCCCGCTATTTGCCTGCTTAGCGTGTCGGCAATTTGATTATCAGTCCCTCGCACAAATTCTATGTCGTAATCGAATTGCTCTAAAAACATAATCCACCTCGTTACGCGTGCCCCTAATAAGGTCCACGACTTAATGAACGTCAAACTTTTATGATCAGTTCTAATAATAACCCTTTCTCCCCGCAAATATATCTCAAATCGCTTTAAAGTGTATATAACTGCATACATTTCCTGTTCACTGATAGCCCATCTCGTCTGAGCACCCTTAAATGCCTGCGAACAGAACCCTATAATTAGTTCCTGGCCCGATTCATCTAATTGATAAACATAGCCCCCAATTCCTATAGCGCTGGCGTCACATTGAACATAATATGTTTTTTCCGCCAATGGCTGACTCAAAATTATACTTTCTAAGAATTGATTTTTTATCTCGTCAAAAGCACTTTGCATCTGCGCACTCCAGACGAACTTGACTCCAGACCGTAATAAATTGTACAAGGGCTGTGTCAACGTTCCAAAATTTTTTATAAACCTCCTAAAGTAATTTATGAACCCCAAAAACGCCCTCAATTGCCTGACAGTTCTGGGTGACGGATATAATTTAAGTGTTTCAATTTTGTCCGGGTCCATCTGCAAACCTTGTGTAGACAAAATATGCCCCAATAACTTGACTTTTTTTTGTGCGAACTCGCATTTTTTTAGTTTGCATGTGAAGCCCGCGTCTTTCAATTTACTCAGAACCGTGTCCACTTGAGACAAATGCTGTTCGAAGTCACCCTCAGTTAAAATTGCCAAATCGTCAACAAAATTTAAACAATATGACCTAACCTCTGGCCCTAGAATTAAGTCCATCGCCCTCGAAAATGAACCCACACTGGTTTTCAACCCCTGAGGTAAAACGTTGTAAACATAACTTCTGCCTTGATATACAAAACCCGTGTATCGTTTAGATTCGTCTGATAATGGTATAGAAAAATACGCATCATTGATATCAATAACTCCTATGTAATTTATCCGGCGCCCGGATTGCAATATCTCACTCATTAAAGGTGTGGTTTCAACCTCACCAACCATTCCCATGTTTAATTGTCGTGCATCTAGCAGAATACGGACCTCTCCTGATTTCTTTAATGTACAAGTCAATGGACTGCTGAAATCCGTAGATTGCCTGCTAATAATACCTATCAATTCCATCTCTTCCAAACGTTTTGTTACTTTATCGCGATATGCGAACGGTATGGGATAGCTTCGTTTTACGAAAGGCGTTTCATCTCTCATTTTTATCTCATGTATATATTTATTTGTCCGACCTATCCTATCGCTAAACAACTCTGCATGTTTATTTAACACCGGCAATAACCTTGTTTTGTGTTCAACAGGTATTGATGAATTATTCACATATTCCTCTATCATATTTCTACAGGTATCTTGGTTCTGTACTTCCATTGTACAACAGCAAAAATCCTGATTAGGGCCAGTACCTAATGGTATTTCACACATCCGCCCGGCGCTTCGTATAATTAGCCTCTTATTACCCTCACACATTAAACTGGCTCGCGTCTGTTGTATAAAATCAAACCCCAAAATTAAATCTTTAGGCACCCTTGTTAATACTAGCATTGGAGTATCGATAACGCATTCACCTATTGTTAATGGTAACGTTACTAATTTATCAACCTTTTCCTTACTGACTCCAAACGCACCTGTGATTCTCAAACTTGGAATCGGTATTTCCGTCGGTTTTCCCAATTGTCTGCACACTTCTTCATACACTCTCCGACTTATTACACTGATTTCGCTCCCCGAATCAATGAAACTCCTTACAACAATATTCCCAATACGCACATCTATCTCAGGTAATGTCAAAGTACTACATAACTCGCGCCCACACTCAGTCGAATCGTCGTCTCTGAATATCGTATGTAAACGTCTGTCATTTCGATCGCTACAATTCGATCTAGATTTTTCCTCTAAACACACGGCATATCCGTGCGCTTTATGCGCTAATAATTGAATAAATTCATTCACACCCACGTTCGAATCCAAATTACACAAATCATACAATCTATGCTTTTTTTCAATTTGATCGGCTGTCCACCCAAACCGTAATAAATATCTGAGCGCGAACGACCCGCGCGAGTCCACTAGTTTTTTGAATTCTGACTTATCGCATAATTCCTGTCACTTGAACTTTGCCCTGCCTCTGTATCTCCTGAACTATCATTGCCCCTCTGGAACCCTATTGCCCTGAAGCTAGACTGAGGCTGTCTCCCTCTACCGCGAAAATAACCGCGACCGCGCGTCCCAAATTCGTTTCGCGCCTTCGTTACCGCGTTATAGTTATTCCTACGACTTATCGCGTTATAACGTAACGTATTTACCCGCATAGCTCGATATTGCCCACGCATGTAGCTATCCCGCCTTACGTTATTCGTATTCATAGGTTCCGAACCATGTATCGCACTTAATCCTCCATCGACATTCCGTTCTAAATGCCGAAGGAATTCGACCGCATCCCGTATAGGCATTGGCTCCTTTCTAGCAAAAAACGCTACCTGAATATCACGCGGCAACTGTCTGAAAATCGTGTTGATTTTCTCCGTATCAGTAAACGGTATCGTAAGCTCATATATGCTATTTAATTGAGAGGCAAAGAATTCTTCCATACTTTGTCCTTTCTTAGAATCAAACTTCGCAGTTAGGAATCTTTGCTTAATTAATTCCTGTTCATTATCACCCCAGAATACCTCTCTGAAATCTTTTTCAAAATCCGAATAGGTTCGCCATGAGTCTCTGTATATGCTCATTCGAACTTTCGCAATTCCTACCAAACTATCCGTTGCCCATATCAAAGCCCTAGAACTATCTCCCGAGACTTTAATATAAGCCTTTAAATCTCTTAAGAAAATCATGGGATTTTCCGAACTCCGCCCATCGAATGTCGGCAACTTCTGTGTCATTTTCACAATGCATGATTGACGTTTTTCTACCGATTGTTCAAACGTCTCTAGTTCCTGTCTATCAGTATGTCTGTCCGAAGTCCTACTAGCATTGCTCGTGCTGGAACCCCTTTCCAAACTGTCTAATCTTTTCACTATTTCAGATAACAATTGCGTCACCTGCCCTGACGCCATTTCACTTGTGTGTGAAAGTGAATAATAATAATAATAATAATAATACCTTGGACACCCCTTACACACATTGATCCAGCCCCAAACTAGGATTCCCTGTATCTTGGGTACTAGACAACGTTATATATACTTATATAGAGAAATATTATACTTAGATAGATAAACAACCATGACCAGGGCACAAACAACCGCTCTCATCAAACAAACATTCGCCCCCACCGGGACTCGAACCCGGGACCCCCGGTTTCGTAGGCAGCGTCACTACCGACTCGGCCATTCGGGTCGTCAACCCGTGCTATCGTCTCGTGCTACCCGACTAACGTTTTTTTTTCTAGTCGTAGCTCGTCTGAAACCAATGCCCCTTTTTTTTGCTTATTTCTTATTTACAAAACTGAACTGTTTAAAATCGTTTCTACGTTGTGTTATTTTTAAAAGTAACGCGTTAGACCTTGATTCTTTTAGAATATCTAGGAATATCTAGGTATCAGACTATCTAGGATATCCTTCGGTCTCGGCTCCAGAAATCTGTACCGGCACCAGGCTAAGGTCGTAGCCGCCGCTATCAGTAGCTATGATCGTCTATTCTATCTATCCCAAAATGAGAGGACCCGATTCAGCTGTAAGATTTGTAAGTAAGAATGATAAGTCTGAATTTCTCGTTCGTCGAGAAATCCGTTAGGCGTACAATAGTCGAACGAAGTTTGGTTCGGGAAGTTACAGTTTCAAGTTAGACAGAGAAAGCATATATGTCCGCGAGCCGGTAATTCACATCAGTCAGCGGTGTATTGCGCCAGAACGATCGTTGTTATATTTTATGTGATGGCACCATCTGGTTTTTGTATATATGAGCGCATTGGAACATCTTTTGTTTTAGTTTTAGTGATCGACCACAGTTTATAATATTAGTTTGTGATATCGTATAGATATCCGTCGTAGTTTTACGACGTGAGTACTCAATGATATTTCATGTGCTCGCTAGTAGCGGCTTGTGGTGGTTCCAATTATATATTTGGTTCACGGCAATAACGATCCGAAAAGACCGGTTTACACAATTGCGATTTGAGTTCCGAAATGGGTTCTGAACTAGCGGTTACCTCAAAAGGTCCGTAACGTTTTGAAACCTTCAACTCTGCGCAATTTGAGCTGGATGTTATCGAAACGCAAGCATTATTGTTTTAGGAGATCTAATCCACACCATAGCGAAGTGCATAGTTCGATAAATACCGAACTATGAATTCCACTAGCCGCAGCACGTCCTGGGCTGAGCCAAATCATATATACCGACTTAACTTACACATTAGACCTCCAGCGAATTTACATTTAATTTAAAAGTGCAACTTGAATCCAACCTGACTCAAGGCAATGCAAAACACCTACCCGGACCTAAACAATGAACTTTAGACTGTAAATTGATCTCTTCGCGCGTCCCCGACAACACTCAAATGTCAAAATATCAACAGGATATATTATCTGTGTTGACACCGGTTTAACTTTGTTCTGAATTTGTTATTTCCATCCGCGGAACCTCATCGATCAAACAGTCTCCCTATGCCCTGCCAACCTAGGTTTAGCCGCAACTAAACTCCTGTCTAGCCTAGTCTAAAACCCTAGTGTTATACCACGTCCATTATCGACACCACTCGAAAATGGTTGAGTTTGATTTGAATGTGCTTGAATGTTTAACGACTGTGTGTGTGGGAATTACAAAACTGGCTACTCGTAAGGAATGAGGAGAGGATTAGCCCGCGAATATCCTAAGAGCCAATCCAGGAACCCTATGGTGAAGGAAAAAAGAATTTAGGGTCGCTCCAAGCCCAGACTCAGACTCAGATAAATTGACTTATAAGTTCTTTTCTAACGACCCAAGGATAGTTTTGGAATTAGGGGTAGGTTGATATAAAGGTAGGAACCGAGGTATATCTCGGCGCTTCAGACACTCACGAAAACCCACTGAAACTCCGCAATCACAAATTCGTATAGTTCTGACGCGTAACACGGCAGACAAAACTGTTTGGAACTCGTGAAAGACGACTGTCACAGTAGCTAGACGCTGAGACTGAATGCTCTCCCTTCCCCCATAATTGTATTTATACGCCCCACATGCGTCCTTTGCGAAACCGCTCTGCCCAAGCGAAGCTTCTTATCACCAACTACACAGGGTCTATTTTCTACCATGCCATGCAGATCCGCCGTTCTACAAATTGTGTGTACGCATATTCACTATGATCAACCGTAGGTGATCACTCAAATCATTTGGTACTGCCGATACACAGAATCTGTTGATCACTGACCAATAAAAGCTTGTTGCGATTAATTAAGCATACCCGACCGCTAGGGCGCGTAGCTAAGACCAACCAGAATGATATTCAAACTAGCGGTGTCAGACTCTCCATATCATACCTCAATCGCAATTGTGTATTTGCAATCAACATAATAGCTTTCTCCGTTCCATAATAACCTTTCATTATTTAGTTATTCATAATTTTATTCAACGCGCAGCCAAATCGGCTCTGATCTCTACACATCTCGCAGGAATGCGACAAAAAAACTTGACCTGAACTGAAATTCCACGAATGAACCCACGCGTCTTTTTTTTTTGCAAACTTTGCCAGTAAGCTACGCAAAACCCCCAAACGTTATCTGAACCGATTCTCGTATTCAAAACAGCGCGGCGTTGGGCTAGCTCTCTACCACGCAGAATGAAGTATCAAATGTACCGAACCTCGTGTACCATTACACAGCGAATCGGAACCATTGAATATACAGGTGGTTTAAATAATTGACAACAGCTACTAAGGCTCACAGTAGAACAGACAGCAATTTTTCCCCCTCGTGGTCTTACTAATAGGAAAAAACAGTAGGACCACGAGAAAACTGGAATAATTGTGCCCACTTTGAGCCAGTTATTGAATAATAGCCATCGCCACAGCTATAAAAAAATAAAATAGAAAAAATAATCTATTTCAGTAAGTACAGCAGCACAGGTCGTGGGACTCCCCTTTTAAGTTAATAAAAACCTGTGGTAGGGGAGACCGCTCATTCCACATTGGAGAATTACACTTACGTCTTAATAAACCAGGTATGTAGTTAAGTTTATAAACTTATAAGTATGTGTGTACAGTCCGAAACCCAAACTAGCCGGGCCGGCCCGCACACTAAATTAGTATGCAGGCCGGCCCAGCCAATCGGGTCCCAGACTGTACCTATAAAGTAAGTACCTAATATAACTATTATAAGTATGTGTGTACAGTCCGAAACCCAAACTAGCCGGACCGGCCCGCACAATAAACTAGTATGCAGGCCGGCCCAGCCAATCGGCTCCCAGACTGTACCTATAAAGTAAGTAATATAACTATTATTTTTTATTGTACGCGCAGGTCTTACTCCGATCGGTGTAAGTTAATTGTATATCTGTTTTGTGTGGTACAATAAAGAAATTATACAAACCAATAAATACGAGTACAACTGAGTAGGTATGTTGTTTACAAATAACTCAGATTTACGCGAAGTACTTAAATAAACCAGACATCAATTGAATTGAAAATGGATTACAAATAATAATAAACAAGCATGTTTTCGGGATGAAACAATGAGACAAGTTAATAACACAGGTAGGTAGGTAGGTATATTCTAAAACAGCAGTTAACTGACCAGGGCGAAAGGCGGGCGGGCGGTAGTTCGAAGATAGTCTACTTGCTTTGTGTCACACGATTTCCCGCTTTATTACGCACTAGATTAAGCCGCGTAAGTGTGTGTGTAGACGTAGGCGCATTGGTCATTACAGCAGTTAACAGGTTGGGCGAATCATTACGTGCGACCAAATAGACTATGGACTTAGGTCAGTAAGCAGTTGATTTGGTCAGGTAAGTAATGTAATGAATATAATTAAAGTGTTATTATATAGATGGGAGTGTATTTATGTATGTGTATTGTAGACCTGTGATTTTATATTGTTTTCGTAATAGGTTCTCAGTTTCGTCATAGGAGCTATCGAGTAATGAAGGTTTCCTCCCAATGTTTTACATCACCGTTAGAACGTCCGTATAATGTACTTAAGATAACTTAATTATCTCATTAGTACATGGTCAGGAATCAAACCTGCATCTCCTGTGTGAGAAGCATGCGTGAAACCCATTAGACCACTCGGCTTCCTTGGTAATTTAGTAAAAATGTATTCCTGCTTATTAGTAATAGTATTTAATATTTGTTCTAGTTCAACAAAACCTTTTTTTTTCTTTATTGCACACCACACTTATAAAAAACAATAGTTACATGAAAATAGTGTACAACGGCGAGCTTAGCTCTAATAGGAGATCTCTTCCAGCAAACAAGGATGAGATGGCAAAGGTTGATTGCTGAGCAGGGGCAGGGCAGTTACAATAAATTATATAATTACTATTATAATATTCTAAATACTTATAATAAACCATTACTATTATATAACATATATATATAAATATATATATATATATATATATAATTACATGCATAATACCTATAACTCTAAAGGGAGAGGTAATGTTTCTTTCCGCGACTTTTAAATATATTCAGAGTTGGACTGTGCCTAATGGTGCAGAGGAGTGCTTACACAACCTAATGGCCTGGAGTCTAACCCCGTGCTCATAGGCCGCGGTGTTATGTTGTGGAGTAGTGAGCATGGAAATAGGACGAGTTCTCGAGATATTTAAAAGGGATCTAAAAATCAACCTATGGGAGTTTCTGCGCCCTTCTTCTCCCATAGTGGTCCAATATAGAGAAGAAGAAAAACATTAGGTTGTCTAAACATATATGTCAATTGTCAATTGTCAATTGTAAGACGGGCTGGTTTCCGTAACTCGACGACGAAAGCGCCTATTTTGCGTGTGGGTGGGAATGCGATATCATTCGAGCCAACCCAACTCCTCCAGGAACGCCAGCAGGCCCATTACGTTACCGACTATCCCTGGAAGGTCCCTCGATTGACCGAGGTGTTTAGCCCTGTAGTCCGCTACTCTTGTGCACTCCATGAGGACGTGAGCAGCCGTTTCTTCTGCCTCCAAGCAGGCTCTGCAAAGGGGGCTGTCGGTAACACCTAGGACATATAGATGTTTATTAAAGAAACCATGGCCAGTAAGTGCTGCAGTCACCAGTCGCATGCGCGTCCTACTAAGTCGAAGCAAGGTCTTAGCAAGCCTAGCGCTAGGGGACGGCAAGGCCAGCTTAGCCTGTCTGCACTCCTCATGGTTTGTCCAAAGAGTAGCATGGTCATTCCTGGTCGACTCTCTCAGAAATGTGCGTACCATCTTGAAGGGAAGAGGGATGATAGGTTCGGGACCATACGCTGTCGAGCTAGATCTTTTACGCGCCAACTCATCCGCTGCATCGTTACCTCTTGACCCGCTGTGTCCTTTTATCCATTGAAGGATTACGCGGTTATGTTGACATACCTCCATTAGTCGTTTGTGACACTCGTAGATTAGCCCTGAGTTAATAGTGTTGCTATTTAGGGCTTTTAAGACGGCCATGCTATCCGAGAGAATTCGAATGGAGGAATCTCTTACCTTTCTCGATGCTATGGCATTAGCGGCCGAGATGATGCCCATGCATTCAGCTTGAAATACAGTATTATGGGGACCCAGTGGAATGGCTATCTTGATGTTTAGGTCCTCCGAGAAGGTGCCTGAACCAGTGCCTGCTTCAGTTTTTGAACTATCGGTAAAAATTCTGAGCTCTTTAACGTCGAGCCCCTCAACCCGATGGTCTTCATGTAACTGTATATTGTATTTTTTGTCGAAAACAAATTGTTTAGGGATTCTGTCACTGCAAGCCATAGAGATGGGAAATTTTTTGTAAACTTCCCCTAGGATGGCGGTGTGTGAGGTCCTGTTTTTCCTCCAAAGTCCTAAGGTGTTGAGTCTCACCGCAGATGACGCGGCCTCCTGCTTAATATACAGCTGGAGTGGCGGAAGACACAGCATGGCCTCCATTGCTGCTGTTGGAGTAGTTCTCATACTACCTGTGATAGCCATGCAGGCCAGCCTTTGGAAGCTTTGGAGTTTGCTTACCATTGTGGTTTGTAGGAATGGGCCTATAGGATGTAGTGAGAGACGTGTTTGTTGATTCAAAGACGTCTACACACTACACCTTCCACCTTTTTTTTTTAAAGAAAAAATTTGGTATCTTATTTTTTCTAACATTAAAACAAAATGTATTTAAAAATCTTAAAATAAATAACCTATACAATCCAATGTGACTTTTTTATCTTTTAATTTCAAACATACTACTTTTAAATAATATGCTGTTATTTATGCCAAATCGAATAACATCATCAACATCAACAAACTTTGCAAAACATCTTACATTTCATTTTAACATTTTAACCATCTGATAACTCTTCATCTGATAACTGATAACTACTTATACAAAAAAAATACTGAAATAAAAACATATTCAAAACATCAACAGTAGTTGTTCAGGCTTCTCAGCACCTAATGACCTCGTAGGGGCCCATGAGCTACGAGGTAGCGTGACGATCAGGTGCCAAGAAGTGATGAACGTCGGCGATTCACCGAGCTGAAGTTATGTGGGGTAGATCTAACCTGGTCTGTGCTTCGGTCCCGTCAACCTCCTGTCTCTCTGCAAGGCCCGGGCGCGCCCTAGGCTCTTCTTGGTAGACAGGTTCTTCAGCCAACCAGGTATGACTGGCGGGCCAGCGTGGTGAGCACAGTGTCCAACACAGGTTATGTTTCTACTGGTAAATAAAAATCGGGCACGAAAATCCGAACTTTATCTGGTTCGAGAGACTACGGCACACTCAGCTATATTAATAATCCTGAGGGAATCCCGAATACATTCCAGATGCCCTTTGATTTCATTTCAACAAGCTAATCAATACGCGTTTACATTGCGGGCTTTCGTCTGTCAGTTGTCAAAACCTGCTCGATTGACAGCTAACGTCAAATTAAAAATGACCGTTCAGAAACCATCGATCGAATATCGATTTGGAATCGAAGAATCACCCGCCCGGACAGGCACCCACCTGTCCCCTAATCTACGGGCAGCCGAGACAACGTTGCTACCGCTCGTTTTAGAACCGAGCCTCCTACTAGGACCTCTGCAGACCGGGGGGTCCCGTCCTTGCCAGGGAACAAGTTAACAATGCGCCCCCTGCGCCAACGTAGTGGCGGTAGGTTAGCATCCTTAACCAGAACGAGGTCACCAATACTAGGGGGGCTAGTTATGTCAGTCCACTTAAGGCGCTGTTGTAAGATATGCAGATACTCGAGCGACCAACGCTTCCAGAAATTCTGAGTAAACTGCTGCAACATCTGATACCTTGACAACCGATACAATTTCACTCCCTCGAAGGGGTGCTCGGGCAACGCGTTAAGTGGCTGTCCTATGAAGAAATGGCCTGGGGTCAGAGCCTCCAGGTCATTTGGATCCAAGCTGAGCGGACACAACGGTCGCGAATTGAGAACGGCCTCGATCTTACAAAACAATGTCGCGAGCTCCTCAAAAGTTAGCGCGGTCTGACCTACTATACGCCCTAAGTTCGTCTTAGCTGACTTAACTACGGCCTCAAAAATCCCACCCCAGTGGGGGCAAATCGGTCGGCTGAAGGTCCACTGTATACCCCGACGGGAGAGGGCCGTTCCAATATCCACTTTATTTACATTCAAAAAGTTGACTATCTCTCGTAAGTATCGTTCCGCACCTATGTAGTTAGTGCCGTTATCAGAGCGGATCAAAGTTGGAAGTCCCTTTCGAGAAACAAACCTATCCAAACAAGCAATGAAAGCCTCTGTCGAGAGATCAGCAACGAGTTCGAGATGTACCGCCTTGGTGGATAAACAAACACACATAGGTACGCCTTGTATTGCTTAGCGGTACGCAATCGTGAACTCTTCACCATAAACGGTCCTGCAAAATCCGTACCAACACCTGATAACGGTCTGACCTCATTCACAAGATCAGGGGGCAAGTCCCCCAAGAGAGGTTGCATCGTGGCAGCCTTAAGTCGATAACAAGGCATGCACCGAAACACGATGTTCCGTATGGCACGGCGGGCAGATAAGGTCCAAAACTCCCGCTGGAGCGTGGCCAACAACGCGTTACAGCCGGCATGCGCGTTTTTAATATGACGATCAGTCACCAGCAATTCAACTAACTGTCCCCCCTTGGGGAGCAGAAGTGGGTGACGAGCCGAATACGACAGATTCGCATTGCGCAATCTTCCTCCTACCCGAAGTAACCCGGTCGCATCAACAAAGGGGTTGAGACGCGCGACGGCTCCCTTCAATTTCGAACGTCCACTTCGTATAATCTCCAATTCTGCCCCAAACTTCGAGGACTGTACCAACCGGACCAAATTCAACAGCGACTCGTTTCGCTCTGCCGGAGTCAGAATAGGGTTCAACGTTCGCTGATCGCGAGGAGTACGACAATTTCGAGCGAATCTCCTAATCCAAGTGGACACGTTTATCAACTTGTCAAGTGAGCCATACCGGTCCAGCAGAAACCCGGCGTCAGGGTCCTCAGCCTTCTGGGTAACATGCACGGCCGCTCTGGGGCCATGATCCGAAGATACTACTACATGGCTGTGGGGCCAGTCCGATTCTCTCTTGGCAAGCTAGGGTGGTCCCCACCACAGATGGTGCCTAACGAGTTCAGGAGCCTGACATCCCCTGGATGCACAATCAGACGGGTTCAATTCTCCTGGTACATGTCTCCAGGTCAGTGGGACCTCAGACGACACAATCTGGGAGACACGGTTCGCAACAAAAACCTCTAAGTTATGAACCGAAGCCTTCAGCCAGCACAAAACAATCTGGCTGTCCGTCCAAGCGTACACCGTATCCTCCAAAACCACTGACCCACGCAACACTGTTAGAGTGTAATTCAAAAGTTTGGTCAAAAGAGCAGCCCCGGACAGTTCCAGTTTTGGAATCGTCATCCTTGTCCGAATAGGCGCTAGCTTGCTTTTTGCCAAAACCAAACGCACGTCGACCTCCCCGGTGGAGGTGACGGTTCGCAAATAAACCGCTGCCGCAAACCGTCGTTCAGAGACATCACAAAACCCGTGAAGGGTTGCCCTGTAATCCCCAGCAGGGACCAATTTCCTCGGCAGCGATACATTATTTATGTCCGATAGCGAGGTGAACATTCGCGTCCAATCAGTCAACAAATCACTTGAGAGGTTGGTGTCCCAGGTCAACTGAGCCGCCCATAGCCTTTGCATAAAACATTTGAGCGCAAAGGTGACTGGAGAAATCCATCCATTCGGGTCGAACGTTCTCGCAATCGTTGACAGTACTGACCGCTTCATCCAGGCCTTCGGTGTTTCTAAAACCACCGGATAGGTAAACTTATCATGGACGGGCCGTTACTGAATTCCAAGCACTGACTACATGTTAGGGTTGTCAGGATTCCAAAAACGTGTGGGTCTTGTTGAAACTCATCTGGGAGACCAGCCATCAACTCAGGGGAGTTGGACATCCACTTGCGTAGTTCATAGCCGCCTCGTTCCAGCAATTGAATGAGCTCGCTACGTCGGTCCAGAGCTTCCTCTACACTGGCTGCCCCTGTGCAGACGTCATCGACGTACAAATCTTGCTCCAGGATAACGGCGGCTCTAGGATAGCTCACACGGTCACGCGACGCCAACTCCCGCAGGGTACGCATCGCCAAATACGGGCTAGACCGTAACCCATACGTGTTCGTGTTTAACTCATAGACCTTGACTGGCTCGGCCGTGGACTCACGCCAAAGTATCGACTGATACCTTCTGTCAGCCGGATGAATTAACGTTTGCCTAAACATCATCCGAATGTCTGCGACAAATACAATCTGGTGTCTCCGAAAGCTCGTGAGAATATCCGAAATATCACGACTCAACTTGGGTCCCGAATGTAGACACTGATTCAGGGACATCCCGTTCGAGGTAGGGGCTGACCCAGCAAAAACCACTCGAATCTTGCCGGTAGGGGTTCGCAGGACGGCATGGTGTGGAAAGAAACAATGATCCTCAGATCTCCAGTCCACACCCGATACCGACATGTGTCCTAACGACTCATACTCCCTCATGAAATCGACGTATTTTTGTTTAAATACGGCGTCCCTTGACATCCTACGCTCCATCGACATCAATCTCGTCTCAGCCATCTTCCTAGATTCTCCTAGTGGTGGTAGATCGGCCCTGAAAGGCAGTCGAGTTACAAAACGACCAGAACGAAGGCGACCAGTACTATTCTGGTAAAACAACTCGCACTCTTCTTCGTCTGCGTCGATTCGACGAACGGTGGGAGGTTCCTCTATCTCCCAGAAACGTTGGATAGCGTCTGATAACGCTGAGCCAATAAGTATGCCATCTGACTCGGCAGGCCTAACCATTGGCAATGCCGGACCCATGATCACGTGACCAAACTTAGTATCCACAGCAATCAACCCGTCCGGCTGAAGAACTCGCCGATCCGACAACAGAAACCTACCCAGAACGTCTGCTCCCAGTAGCAGGTCGACCGGGGCTGGAGTGTCAAAATCGGGATCCGCCAACTTGAGTCCTGATGTCAGGAATCGAACGGCCGGATTCAACTTCACCAAGGGTTGTCTGCCCATGACATGCGTCATTACTAAAGCTTGCACGGATGTTTTTGTCAAAATGTCATAACGTGGAGAGAACGTGATCACCAATTGACCAACTACATTCGTAACCGTAACATTCCCCACGCCCCGTATTGAGTTATTATACCTATTTACCTTGAGGCCCAACCATTTTGCTAAATCATTCGATACAATGCAGCCCTGAGCTCCAGAATCTAATAGGGCGCGAACGTATGTTGGGTTGCCCGCCAAATCCCAAACAAGCACAGAGGCGATCGGTAACACCACCGTCTCCGGTTGGGGGGCAACAAATTGTTGGGCCGCAAATTCCTAGCGAGGGCCCCCGGGGCCCCAATCTGCCTGAAACCGGGTATGCAGCTATACGCCAGAGGGTCCCATTGTACAAATGGCCCACGCGCCGGTTCCATTGCCACCCTACGACGCCCCCCGAAGGGTTGTGGGCGTGAATTCAACCGTGGCCGCTCCATGAGCGGGGGGGACATCACATGCGACCGACGAGGACGAGGCGACGAGCGGGGCGACAACTGAGGCGGCGTCCGAACCGCACCCGCATAGCTCGAAGGTGTCCCATGCCACCCGCCCGTTACGGCCTGCTCAACATACCAATGTCCCGCTGAGTCGGATGCTGAGTCGCAACCGAAAACTCAGGGCCCCCCATGTGATGACCCTGAGTGCGGCCCTGCACCCCTGGGTGGCCGCGTGCTTGTGGCCCCATTGCCCGCTGAGTCGGATGCTGAGTCGCAACCGAAAACTCAGGGCCCCCCATGTGATGACCCTGAGTGCGGCCCTGCACCCTAGTACTGCCCTGTGCACGTGGGGACGTTGGCCCCTGAGTTGCGCTCCGAGTCGCAAACGAATTTTCAGGGCCCCTTGCCGTGTCACCCTGGGTACGGCTCTGTGGTGGCTGTTGGCCGGACCGGTTCATGCACAACAGATTGTTGTGGGCCCCACCACAATATCCGCACATTTGTGTGCGCGTGCAGTCCCTAGCCATGTGTGGCCCGAGGCACAGGAAACACCAGCCCCGCTGCTTGGCCATCTGGCGCCGTCCCTGAACCCTAAGTTCCCCGAACTTATTGCAATTGGCCACAGCATGGCCAAACTGCCTACAACATGGGCAGGTCTCACTATGTGGGGTCAATGCACTCACAGTCCCATATGACTGCCGGTTGGTGCGGTCCTTCCTCGTCGGAGGGCCCCTACTCACAGCGCTCCCGGCAGCTCTCTGTGGCTCCGAAGGATGGGTGACCGTCAACCCCAAATTCTCTGCCCGTCGAGACTCCTCTTCCAAAAATCCGACCAAGTCGGAGAAGGCGGGCAGGTCCTCGGCCGACCTCCCGTGAGACTGTTCGAAACGAGCCTGCACGTGAGCGGGTAGGCGGGAAAGTACAATGTACAACAGTAAGTACGACCATTCACCAACCGGAAGTCCAAGATTCTCTAGAGCCTTGGTGACGGACAACAATGGGTTCAAAACCTCCGTCTGTATGGCCCCGACCTTGTTCACAACCGGGATGCTAAACAAACGGTTCAGTTGGGCATCGGCCAACCTCCGTTTGTTGTGGTAACGTCTGACCAACAATTGCCTGGCCGTCTCATAGTTGCCCTCCGTAACTGTCAAATGAGCGACCAGCTCCCTAGACTCACCCCTCAATGCTGCCACCAGCTGAGCCATCTTGACAGACTTGGTAATGTCCGATCGCAAGTGCACCAAACTGTCGAACAGATTGATGAAGCTCATCCATTCACCGGACACGCCGTCAAAGGTAGGCATAGTTATGGCAGTTAACCTGGTCCCCGATCCCGGATGCGGCAGAGGTGCTTCAATGTCACCACCATGGCTGGACTCGCGCTGTCTACGTATGTTCGCAGCCTTCTGCGTGATAGCAGCTGCCATCTCCATACATTGGTCGACATCCCCTATCAACCGTGACAGCCTGTCAGGTGCACAACCATCAACTGATTCCGCCTGCGCGAACAATTCGAGCACCCTATTGTAACGTTCCTTTACGTCCATAGACCGCTCCAATACCACATCATGCCTATCTAAACGGTCTATCAGACCGTGTGCGGAGGAAAACCATCTGAGTTCCTTAGAAACATCCTTCTGGATTTCAGATAACGACATGATCGGAACGATACTTACTCACAATTTGCAGTAACTCAATTTTATTGGACCCTTCAGTTTATAACCCAAATGAGGGAACCCTAAACTATAACTTAAATAATGTTGATTTCCTTAAACAATAGGAACCGAGTTTTATATCTTGTAGTGTTATGCTACTTACATGCTATTCTTGTTTTTCATGCTTTCATGCTTTTCATCTGGATACTTGCTGAGCTGTAAAGCTTGATATTTGGTATCACCTTTATTTTCATAGGACCCTGTATCGTTTTAAACCATAAGAACACATTAACAAATCATTTTCGCTCTGTATTTTCACAATATCAGCACTTCTAAATCGATAGCGAAGGGGTTTACCTTTGGTGACCTTGTATTTGGCTTTCTCCGAAACTCTGCAATCTCGGGCTTCGTGCGCGCTAGTGCGCTACATTTTTACATTCATTGTTACTTCATTTACTTCATGGTTTTTTTGTTGTTTTCCGTATTACGAGCCTGAAACCAAACTTTGACATTTGTTGACGTCCTTGTTTGTCTGGTTGTCATGGCAATGTCCATTCAAACTCGTTAGCGGTCTGATATGTTTGCTTCAATACCTTTACAAAAATACTTTTTCTCTCTTGGCCACTCACAAAAATTACGTTTAATTTAAATAATTTTTAGAACTCTCCAAATAGGGTATAAAATCGGAACATTTCTAAAATTCGAGGGTCTCACTTCAGCTTCTGAACTAGAAGTACCACCTAAAGGCCTTATCCCGGGGTCGCACTACCCCGGGATCCTGCAAGCCGTTCCTTCAAACACGATCCTGCGAGCCGTTCCTTCAAACACTATCCTGCGAGCCGTTCCTACAAACGGGATCCTGCGAGCCGTTCCTACAACACGATCCTGCGAGCCGCTCCTACAACGTGATCCTGCGAGCCGATCCTACAACGGGATCCTGCGAGCCGTAACTACAAGTACGCCCGCTACCTACATCGACGATTTCAACAACATCTACAACAACAAATACACCTGCATCCTGGACATTAACCCCACCGGTCTCCTACTCTCCGTGTCCTCCGCTTCCCTTTTTTACTTAACCTGTGTTTTTTAAAAAAACCTGTTCTCATCTCATGCATCCTCATCTTCGTATCATTTTTTTATCGTCTTCATTGTAAATAACTAATAAACTGTTACTACTAAATTTTATTCTGGTTGTTTTCTGTTAGGTTCTGGTTAGGTTCGTATAGTTACACGACATTTTGGCGCCCAACGTAAAAGTTCTTCTCCACTCTTCACCTTTTCTGCGCCTTGTCTCTTTCCCTTTGATTTGCTTTCTCTTTCACTCTTAAATCTTTATCTATTCATCCTTTTCACATTTTCCAAATTCTAAAACAAAACTTCATCTAGTTTTTCAACTTATCTGGATTATATTTAGGCCTACATTTAACTTACATTACTTCACTTCACTTCACTTCACTTTACTTCTATAACACTTGACTCTACACTTAACTATAACAATGGAAAGGGTTATTAAGTACGAATTCCTTAACAAGGCCGAGCTCGAATACGAAGTAAAGATTAGATGTGAGGAACCAGCTAATACTATTTTGCTTCTTATAAAACAGGTTTTGCGTTTAGTTGCGAAATATCACTCTGAAGATATTCTGACTTCTTCAGATCCGATTGAGGATGACTTGTCTCAAATTGGTTCTACTCTGACTTACCTGGATTGTAAAATTGAAAAATGTTTACAAGGTGAAACCAAATACTTACGATTAATAGAAACTTTTATTAATCATGTTTTTTACAGATTGGAGCGAATAGATACTGACTTATATCCAGATTCTAAAGCTAGTTTCGATACTTTGAAGATGAAATTTGACGCTCTTTCTAAACAATTCGAATCCTTGAGTCCATCTTCAACTGCAAATGACTCTCCATCACTTCCTGCTGACCCGACTGTCATGGAACCCCCTCTTGTTTCTCAAACTTCTGTCCAGACCCATTCCCCGTATCCTCCACCACCACCGCAATCTTTCCCTCCAACTAACGTCTTCAAGGATCTGAAAAGACACACCTTCAATGGTAAAAGCTGTCCAAGATCCTTTCTTCAAAAACTTGAAGAATATAGCTTAGCTCGTGGCTTGTCCAAGGACTTGTTGATTCCTCAGGCGTTCGAAATTTTCACCGACAATGCCCTTCATTGGTTCAGATTTAAATATAATCAGAATCCAAACTTAACTTTGAACGAACTTTCTTCTTTACTAATCAAAGATTTTGGTGGTTTTGATTATGATCATAAACTTCTAGAAGCGATTAGGAATCGTACTCAAGGTCGTGATGAACCTATCGTCATCTTTATATCCATCATGTCTGGAATGTTCGCTCGCCTTTCAAAAAGACTCTCTGAAACAGAACAATTGGAGATTATTTTGAGAAATATTCGCCCATGCTATTCAGTCTTCGTAGCTCTAAAAGACATTGACTCTATCGATTCTCTTCTGGCCACTTGCCAAAACTATTAAAAGTTCCTAGACAGAGATAAACAATTTAAAGAACCAAATTTGCAACAAAGTCCTCATGTTTCTGAATTCAACTACAAGCATTCTACTTCAAGTTCAGTTGACTCTCCAAACTCTTCTAATAACTCACGACCTTCTCCTCCCTTCATGAATAAATTCACTCCACCCTACAAATACCGTTCTAGACAAGTTAATAGTCTCTCTGAAACTGCAGCTTTCCAAAAAAATTCTTTTTGCGTTCGCTGTCGTAAACTAGGTCATACTTTGAACAGTTGCACTCAACCACGATTCGTGATTTGTTTCAAATGTGGTCTTAAGGGTTTTAAAACTGCAGAGTGCCCTACTTGTTCTCCCAAACCTAATACTAGTACAAAAAACTAACTGCTGACTTGAAGAGTAACTCAAATTTTGATAAGGACGAGTGGACTAATTGGATCAAAACAATTCAAAACTTCTTTGCTTGCTACAAAATCTCTTCTACACTCTACTCCAAAGAACAAGATCTTAACCTCTCCTTTCCCGGGAGTTCGAGACGTCAAAAACTACAAATACCGGAGTGTTTTTGAGCGTGCGGGCTGCGCGGCACTTGACTAATATATCAAGTGATTCTGTTGGAATGGTAACACTTAGAATTATGGGAGTTGTATATCTGAGTAGCTAATGAAACCTTCTTTTACACAATGTGTAGAAAATATCACTGTGACCTTAGTTTATTTTTGTACTGGCATGAGAAACACAGACTTCTATGAAAATGCTCCCTCTCGACACAAATCTAGCCGACATCAGAAAATTATCAACAACATGTACATGTTGTTTGATACCTACGTAATCTACACAAAATAACCTTTTCAAAACAATAAAAACATCAGGGTGTTCTTATAGAAACTTTCGAATATTTCAGCGTTTCAAATTTTCATAAAATACGGAAAGTAAACTGACGCATCGCGCGAATTATGCAAATCTTGTGAAATTATTTGTGAAGAGACTAGACTACCTAGCGTTATATTTGTTAGTTCCTAGGATAGGTAATTTATTCAATAAGAGGAAAACAAGTGGTATTTGCCACTAAATCATAAATGATAAGTGTGAGGACGCCATATCTCGTAAGGAAAGTATAAAATAGGTAGAAATCAACACTTTGTACTATTATTGAATTTATAGGCAATAGGTGATACTTATCATTCTAGAATTAGTGGTTCTAAGTAGAAGACAAACTAGGCTTTCTAACAGTGTATCGTACTATGTACCTTTTCATACAAAAATAATTCAAAATCATGCATGTTATTTCGTGTCACGGTGTGTTGTTTCTGGGCTTTCTCAAGGTCACGGCAGGTGTACGATATGCAATTATACAGAGTGTGCAAAGATGGAACGAAGAAAATGTTTCGCCGTGATTTGATTCTAGGTAAAATAGCTAAACTGGTGTTTCGTTCGTGTAGGTATGGTGTAAGTTTGAGTTAACTAGTATTTAGTTGTTATGTGTATATGAAGTGTTTCCACGCGGCTCCGTTCACGCGCAAGTACAGATACCTACTGTTCTTACAAAGTGTAATATTGTGTAATATTGTGTTAACTAGTGTTATGCGAGATCAGATATGTACTTTTGACAATTTAGTGTAAGATTACACAAATTTGTAAAAAATAAACAATTATTTGAAATGTGTAATTAGTAATTAGCTACCACCTACCTAATGTGTAATTGTGTAATTAGGTTTTGGAAAAATAAAAAAGAACAAAAATTTATATAGTTATATATTCACATTCTTTATTGCCCTGTGCATAAAAATGTACTTAAAAGAAATTTTATAACAACAGGCGAGCTTATCTCTAAAAAGATATTTCTTCCAGCAAAATTTATATACTTATATATTCATATTCTTTATTGCCCTGTGCATAAAAATGTACTTAAAAGAAATTTTATAACAACAGGCGAGCTTATCTCTAAAAAGATATTTCTTCCAGCAAACCTGGGCGAGACATAATTGTTTAAAAAACAGGACAGTACTAATGCACAATGAAACTGTATACATTATATTTACACACACACGAGTACACAATTATGGAAAAGTAGTAAACAGTAAGTAAGTAGGTAAACAATTCTATACAAGTTCTTAGATAGTTGTTTGACTGATATTTGTAACTTTTACCGTATAAAAAATGGAATAAAGTACACAATTACGGAAAAATGAAAAATAATTTTGTTGCAACTGTTAAAGTAAACAATTTCTATACAAGTTATAAGATAGTTAGGTAGTTGGCCACAAATAGAAATTGTTATTTACACAAACGCATAAATATTAGACACATAAACATTCCTCACAAAAAGATAGAAACATTGCAACTGTTAAAGTAAACAATTTCTATACAAGTTATGAGATAGTTAGGTAGTTGGCCACAAATAGAAATTGTTATTTACACAAACACATAAACATTAGACACATACACACATAAAAATTACACACAAAAAGATAGAAACATCCGGATCGCTAACGCTATGAAGGAGGAGAATTACAATCACACACTGATGGCTGATTTAGATGTGTCTAGCAAGACATAAATGCCCACAGGAGTCATTGAGCGATTTTATCTCAGCAGGGACGTGTGCCCTTTTGCGATTCATCGTCCCAATGACATCAGTAGCACGGGATTTGAGGTACCTCGTCAAGGGCATTTGGTTATATCAACTGTCCATGAAAGCGATTGCGACTCATCAACTTCCTGAAGGCAGGCATTCCCAACACACCAGTCTTCCACCAGTTTGATGCTGCAACGTGGAAGTTATATGATATGGCATATTTTAGTAGTTTTAGTTACCCACTCAAGCAAGCGATACACCCGACCGAAACCGGTCCAAAGCGAGGTGTGCGTAGTTTTAAAACCCCTATTACAGAGACATATTAACCAGCCATCAGTACACAGTCAGATATCAGTCAGTAGGCATGCCGGCAGCGCCTTGATGTCGACGGCTGCGGGGAGGAGTCGCCCTCGCTCCCGCTCCGGCCCAGAGAAGCTGGTTGCTTCACCATCTATAACATAAATAAAATAGGCAAATTAAATATAAACAAAATACCAGACTGGCAGTCAGTGACATTTGCAGTATAATTATTTGTGTCCTTTTAGTATAAAACTTCACATTTCCCAGGTAAATATTTAATTATACTTGGTAAAACTATATTCAGACCGTTTAGGCTGCTGAATGGAACAAATTAATGGATATGTATATATATAAATATAAAAGGAAACGAAGCAAAAACGATGCGAGTGAAATTTCAATTATTTACCTTCATCCGACCGGAGCGGGAGCGCACATACACCAGCTTCTCATCGGATATAATGCGCACCGGCGGCGACCGACGCGCAAGCTGGGCATGATAGTCATGATCCATTCTGAAAAAAGTAGCTAAGGCATTAGGATCAAAACGTACACTCTGTGCACTTTTACAAATTTGTGTAATTTTGCATTTTTTTGTCATTTTACACTAAATTGTCAAAAGTACATATCTGAACTTGCAGGCAAACGAATCCGCCTAAAAAGAAAAGTTAACACAATATGACACAAATTTGTTATTTTTTTATTTTATTTTTTTTTTTTTTTTTTTATTTTGATATTTTCACTTAGGCATCGTGTAGGGTGTCTTACGAGCATAATTTTATGTCATATGCATGTTTTCCCTAGGACCAATATTTATAGAGATATCGATATTACAAACATAATATGACGTATATCTCGAAATCGGTGAGGTGCACGAGGAAAATGTTTATAACCAAAAGTGATAGCAAAAAGCAGCACTACACGATTCCGAAGCAAAAAATAACAGTCAAAAAAATATTTTTTAACACAATTTTTAACACAATTTTTCTAAGTCGCTGGATGCTGGATTTTTCCATTGATAAAAAAAAGGGGCTTCCGCCCCCTTATCGACACTGAACTCCAATCATAAACCCGCGGAACCTTTGATATGGAAACCCCGGAAGGACTTTAGCGGATGACCTACTTTTGTTGACCCTGAGGGGGGAGGGGGGGATGGGGGAGGGGAGTAGATGCCCCCCCTACTACTCCCCCCCCGCGGAAATGCCTAGTTTCTGAGATATGATTATTTAAAGTTTTGAGGTTATGTTGTTAAATTAAAACAAATTTTAGACTGACCTTGATCTTTGAGTGGGGGGAGGAGGAAGGGGGTAGATGCCCCCCCCCCCCCCCCTATTACTCCCCCCCCCGCGCGGAAATGCCTAGTTGCTTTCTTCGAAAGGGTCATTTTTCTGCCTCGACACCTTTCTCCTCCACAAATGCTCCATAATGCTATCATCAAAATTTACATGAAAAGTAGCCACAATAACCTACTCTAGCCAATCGTTTTTGTTTGCATACGCTGCGCTCCGCTCCGCTCCGGTTTAGCTTCTTCAACGTTCTAACATAACCTATAACCCGATTGAAAAGTAGCCACAATAACCTACTCTAGCCAATTGTTTTTGTTTGCATACGCTTCGCTCCGCTCCGCTCCGCTCCGCTCCGCTCCGGTTTAGCTTCTTCAACGTTCTAACATAACCTATAACCCGATTGAAAAGTAGCCACAATAACCTACTCTAGCCAATAGTTTTTGTTTGCATACGCTCCGCTGCGGTTTATCTTCTTCAACGTTCTAACATAACCTATAACCCGATTGAAAAGTAGCCACAATAACCTACTCTATCCAGTTGTTTTTGCTTGTAAATATCGAGAGAACAAGAAAATAGAACATTCGCGAAACTACTAGAAAAGGGACTACTACTTTGCCGCCCAACCAAAAACGTGGCAAAACGCCCCAACAAAATGTGTTCCGTTTTAAACAAAAATTACAAGCTTTTTATTATCAAAAGTGATATTTTACGAAAGAAATACTAAATTAACTTTGATTGACGTAAAATAAATAAACAAACATAAATTGCAAGTTAAATGAACGTTTTTATTAAAATAGGTATTATTAAAAAAAGTTTCCACATTTCCTCCTTTTTTTAATGAATTCTCATCTTTTCAAATATGCGTACAACGAAATGTAGGTAATATATTTTGACCACAGACAAGATTTAAACATATTATTTGCGTTGCGTTACATAATTTTACAAAGTATTTTCAGATTTTCAGAAAATCATATCTTAAAAACTATTGAATTCCGCACCCTGAAACTTTCAGAAAGATGATCAAATGACCCCAGCATGATGCTAAAAAAGTTTGGACGCCCCAGTGAGTAGGTCATCCGCTAAAGGTGAGCCGAAACCCCAATCATCACATCACCCCGAAACCTATGATATGGAGTTTCACCGAATATGACTGAAAACACCCGCACCCTGTAGTGAGATTCTGTCTGTGTGTGAGTAAAATGGCGTCGCGGAATGCTTATGTGTGCGTGTGAAGCATGTGAATTGGATGCCTGATCACGTTTCTGACGGAAAATCAGCAAATTGGTACATTATTTTGATAAAGAAACCTATAAAAATGGATTCCTTATAAGATTTCCAATAAGATATGTGTATTTTTTATTGAAATCTAACTGTATTTCTCATTGGAATTACAAATAGCATTGGGGGGAATCCGTCTGGTTGCATGACGTATCATGTAAATTTGCCGATTTTCTGGACATCTTGATGAATTTTACTATGATTTGTGGTTTGTTTATCGCAAATAGAGTTGTAAATATGAATAAAACAAATACTTACCTCAATTCACCAAAAAAACCACACTTTTCTCTCAATAAAATTTCACCACCACATACGTTGGGAGCGTCCGGAAGAAAGTGATTTTCAAAACGCGGTTGAATTATTTTTTTCTACGGAAAAGCATAAACTAGCACACAGACCATAAAGTTTGTCTAATTGGGTGTCCACACATGATCGAACCGTAAAAATTGGTCCAACCGTTGGATAAAAAATACCGGTTTCAAAAATATTAGTCATCCCGCTGCTTATGCTGACAGCGGTACATAGAGTGATCGGTGCCGCGCTGCTTATGCTGACGGCGGGAAAGGAGAGGTTAATCGTCCATTCGTTAATGTCAAAATTTATGACTTAACTTTATCTGGTTTACTAGATTCTGGCAGCTCAGTAACTATTCTGGGTAATAATTCTCATTTGGAAATTCTTAAACTGGGCTGCAAACTTTTCAAGTCAGATATTATTACTGTCTCTACTGCTAATAATCAAAAAATTAATTCCTTGGGTTATTTTGACTTACCTGTCCATTTCAATAACGAAACTCACTTGATTAAAGCTTATGTTTTCCCTGAAATATTCCCTTCTCTAATACTAGGTATCGACTTTTGGAGAAAATTTAATCTTCTACCTAGTGTTTTAACTTCTCTTAACTTTACAGATCCTAAATGCTTTGCTATCGACACTAAAGATATTAAAGTTTTACCTTATGAGCATTTAACTCCTAATCAAAAGAACATCGCTAATGACATCATCCAACGCTTCAAGACAATCTCTTTTGAAGAAAAAGGTGTTCTGGGAAACACACACTTAATCACCCATAAGATTCTCTTCCGATCAAACAAAGATGTTACAGACTGTCTCCTAAAAAACAAAAGGCTTTAATTAATGAAGTTGACAAGATGCTGGGATGGAACGTCATTGAACAATGCGAAAGTCCATGGTTATCTCCAGTCCTCATCACTCCAAAGAAGAATGGGGAATGGCGTTTCTGCGTAGATAGCAGGAAGCTTAACTCAGTTACACGTCGTGATGCTTATAGTCTGCCTCTAATAAGCGAAATTTTGGACAACCTGAGAAATGCCAAACACTTATCAAGCATCGACATTTCGAAAGCATTTTGGGAGATTCCCTTGAATACTGCTGATAGAGATAAGACAGCATTTTATGTTCCTGGAAGAGGTATGTTCAGATTCATAGTAATTCCTTTTGGTCTCACTAACTCACCTGCAACTCAACAAAGATTAATGGATACGCTATTTACTCCTGAATTTGAGAACAAGGTATTTTGCTATCTGGATGACATCATTATTATTAGCGAGACTTTTGATGAGCACATATCGCTTCTCATGAAAGTTCTGGAAAATCTTTCATATGCTAATCTGACTATTAACTTTGAAAAGAGTCAATTCTTCAGGAAAGAACTGAAATACCTTGGTTTTCTAGTGGACGAGTATGGTCTACGTGCTGATCCAGATAAAATAAAGGCTATTCTAAAATATCCTGTACCTACTTGCAGAAAAGAAGTTCGAAGATTCATAGGCACCTGCAGCTGGTTTAGAAGATTCATTCCAAACTTCAGCACTATTGCCTCTCCACTCAACCAACTAACCTGTTCCGGGAAGAACGCTCCTAAATTTTTATGGAATTCCAGGGCTGCAGCTGCTTTCCAGAAACTTAAAGAAGCTTTGGTAACTGCTCCTGTCCTTGCTTGCCCTAACTTCGAACTACCCTTCTCTGTACATTGTGATGCATCAAATTATAGCATAGGAGCAATGCTTACTCAACATCAAGATGACAAAGAAGTCGTGATTGCTTACATGAGTAAAGCACTAAACAAAAATCAACAAAACTACTCAACTACTGAAAGAGAAACATTAGCTGTAATAACTGCGCTAGAACATTGGAGATGTTACCTAGACAATGGTAAGGAATTTACAATATATATTGACCACGCTGCACTTAAATGGTTTCAGAACTTATCGAATCCATCTGGAAGACTTGCTCGCTGGACTCTACGCTTATCATGTTTTAATTTTGTCCTGAAACATAAAAAAGGAAAGGATAACGTTGTTCCTGACTTATTATCAAAACATAAGAATAAAGAACGTCCTGATACACGAGAAACTTCACCTCAAGGTGTACATCCTATTACGATTGAAGAACCACCTGATCGTGAACTTGAACACTACAACAAGATTTTTCTCGGATGCTCCAACAACCCAGACGCATATCCCAACTACACTATCAGGGATAACAAACTTTACCGCTGCATCCATTCTCCCGATCGTCTAAACGACGACTTTATTTGGAAAGAAGTTCCACTGCCACAAGATAGACATGCACTTATTGAAGTTAGCCATGGTTCCCCTTCAGAACTCCACCTTGGTATCTTCAAAACATTCAAGAAAATATCTTTAAAATACTATTGGCCGGGTATGTTTAAGGACATTGCCAATTTAATCTCGACATGTGAAACCTGCTTAACCTACAAACACCCTAATCATTCTCCCTATGGTCTTATGGGTAAACCTAAACTTTGCTCCAGACCTTTTCAAACTATATCCTTGGATCTTATGGGTCCATTGCCTATGACCCGGAGAAGAAATCAGTATATTCTGGTAATTCACTGGTAAGTCACTGGCGAGGCGACAGTGACTGCGCGACGCTTGTCAGTGCGGTATGCGCGTTATTTGTGCCTGATTACATACGCGGGCGTATCTGTTGGCGGTAGCACCACTGAACGATCTGTTTGGTGATGCATGGAGGGACATTGTGCGAATGTGTGGCAGGTTCTGCGAGATGATGGAATGACAGTAATGTCAAATTATAACATTGAATTTGGTTTTTTATAAATTGATTTATGATTGATGACATATTGTGAATTTTAATTTGGATTGTAAATATTTTATTTTATTGGTATATATCTGTAATTTATGTCGATTTGGCCTCGGCTGTCAAGGCATAGATAAATTATGTTAATAAATAAAAATAATAATTAACTGCAATTTTACTAAATATACTATGATTTTTCCCCTTAAACGGGCTACTTCAGCTAATATCATTAATGTCTTAGAAAATTCAGTGTTTCTAGTTCATGGCATTCCCCAAACTATAATAATGGACAACGCTGTTCAATTTCAGTCGCGAGAATTCCACTCATTCTTAAATTCATATAATGTTCCTTGTATTTTTCACACAGCTTTATATTGTCCTCAGGTTAATCCTACAGAGAAATTTAATAGTACGATTATTACAGCTCTACGATTATGACAGCTCTAGCATCCCTAGTAGGAGACAATCATAGATCCTGGGACAACCATCTTACTAAGATTCAGTTCGCAATGAACAGCGCTACAGACGTTGCTACTGGCTTTACCCCCAACTTTTTAGTCTTTGGTAGGGAAACAATACCTTGTGGTTCCTTCTATACTCCAACTCAGAATCTCGAGGAATTGATATTTATGCCTCGTGATATTTACGCGTCTAATGCTGGTCTCCTTTCATCTATCTTTCACAGAGTTCAAACTAAACTTCACATAGCTCACGCTAAAAATAGCGCTCGCTATGATCTTCACCGGACTTTTAAAGAATTTAATGTGGGAGATACTGTTTGGCGTAAAAACCATGTTTTAAGCAATGCTGGCGCATACTTTAATGCTGAACTTGCCCCTAAATTCGTTAAGTGTAAAATAATAACCAAACTTTTACCATTAGTATACATTTTAGAAGACCCTAACGGAGTTAGAGGCAAGTGGCACATTAAAGACATTAATGCCTAAATTTTCTTAACTTCTATTAATTGTTAATTTGTATATATTTATAAATATCACCATCATTTTAACCTTATTATTTTATTTCTTCCTTTAATCCAGTGTTCTTCAACACATTTTACTTAAGGACCTCGAATTTTCGTTGGTTAGTCTTCACCTATTTTTTTTTAATCTTTATTTCAGACACATCTCGTTGGCGATGTGGCTGATCTCTGGCTTCGAGCTCTACCGCTCTGGCCGTTCTTAATCTTGTCTTAAGTCGTAGCGACTAAAGCTACCTTAGGATTAATTTGTTTCTCTTTACCTCTACTTAATTTTTTTTTCCACGCAGTAGCGGATGACAACTCCTTAAGTAAGCCTGAATGTCGTTTTGAAAACACACTTTTAGAGTGGTAGTCATTGAATGTGAACTCCACCCTTACCTGAATGAAGATGATGAATGTAAGAGATGGTATATCTGATTTTGCCTGGTGATGTCTGTTTCTGCAAAGCTGTGTTTTTCTGGTTTATTTTTGTACATATCAAAATTTTTGCTGAGTCAAAAATTTTTCCAGTGTCGGGGGAAAATGTAGTGTTATGCTACTTACATGCTATTCTTGCTTTTCATGCTTTCATTCTTTTCAGCTGGATACTTGCTGAGCTGTATAGCTTGATATTTGGTATCACCTTTATTTTCATAGGACCCTGTAACGTTTTAAACCATAAGAACACATTAACAAATCATTTTCGCTCTGTATTTTCACAATATCAGCACTTCTAAATCGATAGCGAAGGGGTTTACCTTTGGTGACCTTGTATTTGGCTTTTTCCGAAACTCTGCAATCTCGGGCTTCGTGCGCGCTGGTGCGCTACATTTTTATATTCATTGTTACTTCATTTACTTCATGGTTTTTTGTTGTTTTCCGTATTACGAGCCTGAAACCAAACTTTGACATTTGTTGACGTCCTTGTTTATCTGGTTGTCATGGCAATGTCCATTCAAACTCGTTAGCGGTCTGATATGTTTGCTTCAATACTTTTACAAAAATACTTTTTCTCTCTTGGCCACTCACAAAAATTACGTTTAATTTGAATAATTTTTAGAACTCTCCAAAAAGGGTATAAAAGCGGAACATTTCTGAAATTCGAGAGTCTCACGTCAGCTTATGAACTAGAAGTACCACCTAAAGGCCTTATCCCGGGGTCGCACTACCCCGGGATCCTGCAAGCCGTTCCTTCAAACACGATCCTAGGAGCCGTTCCTTCAAACACGATCCTGCGAGCCGTTCATACAACCACGATCCTGCGAGCCGTTCCTACAAACGGGATCCTGCGAGCCGTTCCTACAACGGGATCCTGCGAGCCGCTCCTACAACGTGATCCTGCGAGCCGATCCTACAACGGGATCCTGCGAGCCGTAACTACAAGTACGCCCGCTACCTACATCGACGATTTCAACAACATCTACAACAACAAATACACCTGCATCCTGGACATTAACCCCACCGGTCTCCTACTCTCCGTGTCCTCCGCTTCCCTTTTTTTACTTTACCTGTGTTTTATAAAAAACCTGTTCTCATCTCATCCATCCTCATCTTCGTATCATTTTTTTATCGTCTTCATTGTAAATAACTAATAAACTGTTACTACTAAATTTTATTCTGGTTGTTTTCTATTAGGTTCTGGTTAGGTTCGTATAGTTACACGACAATCTATATAAATTCTGTAAATAACAAATTAGTTTCCCTTTATCATTATAACACACTCAGATAGTCAATATTAGTCCAAGTTATAAATTGCTATAAACTGAAAACAATGTAATAGCCTGCTATCAATAGATGTAACTACCTATATTAACCAAAACATTCATTCAATAGCATTACTAGACCACTAATAGATTGACTAACTAGTAATTCAATGCAAATTTCAATTCATTATCTGTCTGTCTACTACCAGCAATAGACTTATAGCTTACAAATACTACCAATCTATGTGGATATAGGAACAACCAAGTTACCTAACCGCCTATACCTACAGATTGATAGTCCCAAATCGTGCTTTCCTGGAGCCCTTGACGGCTGCAAATCTCAGGAAGCCACGCTCTAGCTACCAAAATGTTCAGGCTTCTCAGCACCTAATGACCTCGTAGGGGCTCATGAGCTACGAGGTAGCATGACGATCAGGTGCCAAGAAGTGATGAACGTCGGCGATTCACCGAGCTGAAGTTATGTGGGGTAGATCTAACCTGGTCTGTGCTTCGGTCCCGTCAACCTCCTGTCTCTCTGCAAGGCCCGGGCGCGCCCTAGGCTCTTCTTGGTAGACAGGTTCTTCAGCCAACCAGGTATGACTGGCGGGCCAGCGTGGTGAGCACAGTGTCCAACACAGGTTATGTTTCTACTGGTAAATAAAAATCGGGCACGAAAATCCGAACTTTATCTGGTTCGAGAGACTACGGCACACTCAGCTATATTAATAATCCTGAGGGAATCCCGAATACATTCCAGATGCCCTTTGATTTAATTTCAACAAGCTAATCAATACGCGTTTACATTGCGGGCTTTCGTCTGTCAGTTGTCAAAACCTGCTCGATTGACAGCTAACGTCAAATTAAAAATGACCGTTCAGAAACCAGCGATCGAATATCGATTTGGAATCGAACAGTAGTGAAGTATAACTAAAAATATTTATTCTAATTTTCTTTTTTTTTTTTTTACATAAACAATGACAACTTGTCAAATATAATTTTAATTAAAATAATTATCTTTGCATTTTTAATTGTTTTTTTTAAAACTACACCGCCATTGCAAAAATATAGGTATGAAAACGATATATGTTTATTGTTAATAATATAAAAATTAACCATACAGAGGTTGTTTACTATTACTATGGGTATAATGTGGTTTATAATCCACCATTCTAAAAGTAAAGATACATAATAGGTAAATAATTAAAACCTAAGTCGATAAAAAAGATTCAAATACTAAACACAAACTGTTGGTAAAAAAGAATTTGTAGTAGGTGTATGGTCTTTGGTGGGATCCACACAGCCTTACATACAACTCAGGGTTAGCTAAGTTGTCAGTTGGAAGTTTAAAGAGTCTCCTTGTATAGTTGAAAACACTTTACTTTTATAATAATGAAATACACTCTAAAAATAGTCTGTTGTGGCTTAGATTTAGGTGCTACGGCGAATAAGTAAGTAGAACTGCAATATGTTAATAGTTAAAATACCATTATATAGAAATTAGAACGTGCTGATAAATGCCGCGTTCGCATTGTACAAGGTTGGCTTGTACATGCTCCCGAGGGAGAAGTAAACTTAGTGCTAAACCACAACAGCTCACAAAGCAAGTAAATTAATAAATATTTTAGTCAAAACTGAATCATGACTTTCCGACTTCTTGCTTCGTTTGTTTGTCATTGGGGCGCCTGACTGTCTCTGTCATCTCAAATCCTTGGTTTTCATGGGATTGCATGATCCTTGGGGACGGCCGGCGACCTATGCATTTCTTCCTTATGCACCAAACCAATGCGACTATTATGACAGCTATCGATAAGAGGCTTGTAATTTCGATGTTTACAATGCTGTGCGTCGATAAGTTTGTTAAATTCAGCCAGTATTCGTTCCTCTTTTGTTGCGATATTTGTTTTTCGATATCTTGATATTCCTTGCTGTGATCCTCTTCTTTAAGATGTAGTGAAATGTTCTTGAAGTTACTAGATGCCATGTAGTTTGGTGCTGGAATTTCAGGCACACTCAAGTTGAAGCCCATCGTCATTTTGCTTCCGTATGAGTTGTAGGAATGTATCGTAATGTCTGACCGTTGCAAAATACATCCTTGACCTAGAGCAACGATCCCTTGCTTGCTGATTTGTTTTGTCGTAGCAAGGTTTTTACATATTATTCTTAGCTGACACTCATCGCAACAATTGTAGAGCCATGAGTTTTTGTTGTGTAATTGAACCCAGTAATCACTGCACGGAATTTGTTTCGCAGCGCATAGAACTTGCGTTCTTTGACTCAGCAGTTTTGCGGCGCATGAAGTGTTATTTCCTTGTAAGTTCTGTATCGGGTGATGTTCATGACACAGCAGCGAATCTTTTGTTGACATACACTGTGACACATCTTGGTTTTCCAATTAAATGTACGTATTTTTTATTAGATTTACAGCGATGTATGCCGCCGTGTCTGTAACCGTCGCATATCTTTTTCCATTTTTAACGGTGGTCGGTATCAACCGATAAAGGCTGTACTCATCATCGCTTACAAGCGGTATATGAAGCTCGAATAACAGGTACTGTTGAGTTAATCTCGCCCTTACATAAATAAGTTTGTAGAGTTCTTCGGCGTCATCTTGCAGGTTTTTGATAGGCAGCGCTAGATTTTTAGGCATGGAACTCGAAATTCGTTCTAACTGTTTACTTAGTTGATCAGGGGTGAAACGATTTATGTCCAGATGACCTCTGTAAATGTCGGTCAACGCATTCATGAGCATCCCTTGAGTTTTCTTCAAGCTGTTTATCAAGGAGCTTGCGGTTATTGCGGCTGTGTTAGCGCTACTTAGCATTTCTACCTTGCTGACCCGGTTTTCGGTCGTGCGCATTTGCTCTTCCGATTGTTGAATATAATCCCTTATTACTTGGAATTGATTTTTCACGCATTGCTCGTTTTTCTTGACGTTATTTTCCTCTGCCTCAATTATAGTTGTTTGGTTTTTTATCAGTTGTAGTTGGTATTTCTGATTTGTCCGCATGTTTTCTATGTCCTGTGTGTATTTTTGCGCGAAATCTTCATCTAGTACTCCAAAAAGGGTGCGAGCAAGGTTTCCCACTCCATTGAAGTACCCTCTTGATTTTCTGTTCAGGTGATGAGACAGGAGTAAATTGTTGTAATCTATAAGTTGGTAGATTTCGTGGGTGAGCTGTCTTGTCATAAGTAGATACGTCTGTGATTTTGCTTTAGCACACATCTGATCTACGTGATCTATATATGTTTTTAGGCCTTTCGTGGCTTGCCAGTACGAAGATAAGTTGTAGTAAACAAGTAGGTTCCATTCGTCGTGGATTAGTTGTATTTTTCCGATTTCGTCGAAGTACATCGGTCGGTCTTCTTCAATCGTGATGATCTTGTGCTGTTTCATATCGATGTTTTCAGCTCGAGACACAGGTATTGATCGCAGGAATATTAATGATAATAGTAGTAAGGTAAGGAAGCTGCTCACTTTTCCTCCGCGTTTTAACACGGGTGATGAGTTTTTAGTCTTACACTCCTCCGATTTTCCCAGTTCGTCGAAATCTGTTCGTTGGCTTCTATTTATCGGGAGGGGTGTTAGTTTGCTTATGGGGCGCTTGATTTCACCGCCCTTGGCCTTCATCGTCACTACTCGAACGAGTCCGTCTTCTCCGGGATGCTGTTCAATGATTCTACCCATTGCCCATTTTCCAGGTGGTAAGTTGGCCTCTTTTATTAGAACTAAATCGCCATTCTGTAAGTTTTCTTTTTTCTGTAGCCATTTTGATCTTTCTTGAAGCTGATGAAGATATTCGCATGACCACCGTTTCCAAAAGTGTTGTGACTTCGATTTCGTGACCCTTCACCTTTTCCTCTGTTTAACTTCACCTCTACATGGCCGGTAAAATCTACTCCAGTGTGAGTAAATGGCCTGGATGGGGTGATGCGTACTTCTGATAAATTCCCCATTAGTTGTTGAGTTTTCGTGGATGAGTATCTGTGACATTTGACACATAATCTTATCGCTTTCTTCACGGCTCGGTTTCCACCTATTATCCAAAATGTCTGCCTGATCTTGGCAAGGGTAAGCCTGGCTCCTCCGTGTAAAGTTTGCAGATGGGCTTGTAGGATAATAAGTTCAGTTAAACGACCCGTATGTGGCAGAATTGCAGGATGTTTCATTTCCACAGGTAAAGAAGACTGTTGTAAGCGTCATCTCACTCTTAATACCCCATTTTCGTCAATGTAGGGATATAGTTTAAGCAATTTACTCTTATTAGGAACAGAGTCAATCGCCTTGAGGCTATTGATTTCCTCTTTAAATTTTTCCTCTTGAACCCATTTTACAACTCTGTGCAATGCATCTCTCAGCTCGTTAAGTGTCAAGTAGCTATTTTTCTGCTTTGTTTTGACTCGTAACAACCAGCCGAGCACTCGTACTACACGCGTCAATGAACTACTACGTTGTAACAGGTCATGTATCACACCTTGTTTGGGTGCGGTATCAGCTATCTTTTGCGCGCTGCTCGACTCAGCGTTTTTCGTCACAGCGTATGCATGTGTGATGTCAGGTTTTATGTCGTCATGTAGATCATTTGTGGTTGTTAACCATTCAGGTCCGTTCCACCAAAGCGTATGCTTGGTAAGTTGGCTGGGGAGAAGGCCTCTTGAAGCGCAGTCAGCGGGGTTTTCGCCGGTCTTGACGTAATGCCAGTTTCCTTGCGGGAACGAGTTGTTAATATATGACGCCCTGTTCGCCACATACTTGTCCCATCGAGAACAATCTCCTCTTAGCCACGCTAAGACTACTTAGTCAGTCCAGAAGTGGACCGTCGTTGGAAACTCTAATAAGGCGTTGGTCACTTTCTCCATTAATCTGCATAGTAGAACAGCCCCCTCCAGTTCTAGCCTTGGTAATGTCAGCTTTTTCTTGATTGGAGCTACTTTTGTTTTTGCTGCCAGTAGCGTTACTTTTCGCTGTCCGCACTCGCCGTCCGTTGTGGTATAAATCACAAAACCGAATGCCTTTTCGCTGGCATCGCAAAATCCGTCCAAACGTATGTTGTGTGACGTATACGATATCCACCTTGGTAAAGTGACGTTGTTTATGTTCGGTATATCGCCGCGTAACTGCTCCCATTCTTTAGTGATTTCAAGAGGCAGCTTGTCATCCCAGGACATTTTTGTCAGCCACAGGGTTTGAAACAATATTTTGGTTTTTATGACTACAGGTGCGATCCATCCAAGGGGATCGTATATCTTGCTGATATCGGATAATAATGTTCGTTTAGTCATCTTTCCTTTTCTGTCGGTTAGTTCCCAGTGAAAACAGAATACATCCGTCTTCGTATTCCACCTAAGGCCCAGAGCTTTCATTGCTTCTTTTTGTTTAAGGTCGATGGTAACGTGGGGGTGTTTATAATTTTCTGGATAATCTTTCAGGATTGAGGACTCGTTGGAGGCCCATTTCTTCAGTATAAATCCTCCCTTTTTTAAAAGTTCGCTGAGTTGGACTTGTAGCGCCTCGGTTTTTTCTAAGGTGTTTTCTCCGCAAATTAGGTCATCCATGTCAATCTCGCTTCGGAGCGCCTTGTCGGCTAGTGGGTATGCATGTCCTTCGTCTTGAGCCAATTGTTGTAAATTTCGCATGGCCAAGGATGGGGCCGCTTTTGTCCCATACGTTATGGTGCACAGTTGCATTTCTTGTAATGGTAAATGCGGGGACTCCCTCCATATGATTTTTTGTAGGCTTTGTTGTTCTTCATCAATTAGAATTTGGCGGTACATTTTCTCGATGTCGGCAGTTAAAGCATAACGATAGGTACGCCATTTGATGATAAGGGTCAAAATATCTTTTTGATGGTTTGGTCCACATTCCATGCAATCATTCAGACTGTACTTCGTGTCTGTTTTCATTGAAGCGTTGAAGACAACTCTAAGTTTAGTTGTCGCGGAATCTTCTCGAATAACACCGTGATGGTATGATTGAAGCGCCGTCGAGTTGTGAGTGGTTGTTGTTGACGGTTTCATGTGACCGAGATCGGTGTACTCCTTTATGAAGAGTAAGTATTGGACAGCAAGTTTTTCCTGTCTCGCCATTTTCTTCTCTAGTTGAAAAAATTGTGACATTGCTTGGGTTCTTGAGTATCCCAATTTAGTCGAGATGTCCTCCTTAAGAGGCATCTTTACAACGTATCTACCGTCTGGCAGTCGTTTTGTAGTTTGCTTGTAGTATTTTTCACAAAAGTCGTCTCTTGACTGTTCTTCTGTGGTAATATCTTCAATTTCCCAGAAGTGGGATAAGTCTTCGATGTTGTTCAGCGTTACACAGCAATTGTATGTCTTCGTATTACCGCTTAAGATCCAACCCAGTTTTGTTTGTTGAGCAACCGGTGATTGTTGATTTTGTTTAAGAAGTCCGTCCATGATGATATCTGCATATACTTCGGCCCCCAGTAGCATGTCGATACGGCCTGGTTGATGGCAATTGGGATAAGCCAGCTTGATGTTGTTGAAGTGGCTCCAGTCGGTCCTGTCAACCGATGTGTTCGGTAGATCGTTCATCAATTTTCTCATAACGAGTGCCTCGATTTTGAAGGTGAATTTTGAGTTTAAAGACTTGCACTCAATTTTCACACGTCTCTTACTGGACTCGGGTGATGATCCAATCCCGGAAATAGCCACGCTGTAGCGTTCCCTGGGCACCTTTAAGAGCTGGGCTGCGTTCTCCGTAATGAGGTTAACTTGTGATCCTTGATCGAGCAATCCTCTCAATACAACATGATTCCCGGTTACATCCTTTGCCATTAGTTGTACTGTGGTCAGAAGCACTTCTCTTTTTCCATTTACGTGATTGCTCTTCTGGGTTGTAGTAGGATTCCGGGTTATCCTTCTCTTGATGTCCGGATTATGCAGGGACGTGTGATGAAATCTTTTACATATCTTGCACGTTTTATATGAGTCACACTTTCGACCTTCGTGACTGAATAGGCAGTTTTTGCATACGTGCGTTTGCTTGACTGCCGCATTCCGTGCCTCAATACTCATGTCAGCAAACGTAGGGCAGTTCATCAACACGTGCTCGCTTTTGCAGAGTGGACAGTTTCGAATCGTCGTATGGTAGGTCTTTGTCCACTTCACAGACTTGTTATAATTAGTCGACCTTTGATCGGCGAAATTATTTTCCTTTCGAGTATGCGAATTTCCTTGAGTTCCAGATTTCGCAGGGTTAAGGGTCTCTAAAGCCATGAAAGAAGACTCTAGGAATTTTACAAATGCCTCTACGTCTGGTAATTCTCTTGGATCCTCGAGGCTGTGCATGTAATCGCTGTAGGTTTCAGGATCTAGCTTCTGTACTATCAGGTGCACTATGAGTGGGTCCCAGGTCGAGATGTCGATTCCGATGTTCGTTATCGCATTCAAGCATTCAATAGTAGTGTCGTGTAGCTTCTTGATCTTGAGAGCGTTAGGATTCTGGATGGTAGGTTGATTCAAAAGTGTATTAATGTGAGATGTAAACAGCAGCCGCTTATTGTCGTAACGGTGGCAGATGATATCCCAGCATGAATCATAATTGTCGGCACTTATGTTCAAATGTTGAATTAACTTTTCGGCTTCTCCTTTGACCTTTGATTTCAGATGTTGCATTTTTTGCGTCTTAGAAAGTAGCGGGTTTATATGTATAGTTTCCAGAAAGAGGTCTTTAAAGGATGTCCAGTTGATGTAGTCGCCGTTAAACTCTGGTAACTCTATTTTCGGCGTGCTTTTCTGATAGTGCATGTTGGCCCACATCTTCTTATTGATCTCAGATTTGTACCGATCGTAAGTTTCTTCCCATTCGTTATACTCAATGGCCTAAATCCGAGTTGGAGCCTTGAAGCAGGTATTCTATCTCCCAGTGGATTTTATCGATAGCATCCCACTTAGACGTTAATACCTTAAGATGGTCTTCTAGTTCCCACTTTTCGTTCATATCTTGAAGATTAATCTTAGAAACAACTCTTTTCAGTGCGTTGAAGTTGAATCTTTGTTGCCGCAGTAAGTCAGTTTTCCTGTCCTTTTCAACATCAGCGGGCTTAACGTGGGTCTGTTCTTGTTGGTTAACCTCCATATTTGCTCCTGAGGTCCTTGGCGTAGCTAGTGATCCGGTGGATAGTCGCAGAACCGCAGGAGCCAGTACAGCCTTCTGGAAAACTCCGGCTGTCGGGGCTAATCCTTTTTTCATGTCAACCATGATCTGTAGAGTTTCTTCGTACATTATTTTGGTTTTGTTATACACATCCTCCTTAAAGTAGTCGTAGTCCATTGTTCCTGCTAGGGCCAGTATCTTGTGGTTCGAGCTAAACTCAAGCCAATTTACCTCCAGAGCACTGATGCGCTTTTCCAGGTACTCAAGAGTTTTGCGATCTGCCCCATCCTTCTTGAAGTTGGTACATATCGATTTTATACTTTCGAAGGAGATGAGCTGAAGTTCGATGATTTTTCCGATCATTTTTGTGCTTGTATGTGTAGTTTCTTCAGTTCATAAACCAATTTCCACCGATCTTGTAGATTGATGCTGTACGAGTAGAATAAGACTTTTCTTGTCTTTATACACCAGATTTGTGGGTTCAGGTGTCAGTAAGATGAGGCTGCTCTTGCCTTCATACACTCGGCTACGGCCGGCGTCAGTGCGTTTGTTGCGTAAGACTTGTTGTCTTCAGTTGATTACTCCCTGCAGTGGAGGACAGTTCTATTCTGCGTGAGCTGCTATGCCGTTAGTATGTTATTCTTGATAGATACAGTGGTCGGGATACACTGCCTGTCGGTGGTTCATGTGATCAGGTCCGTGTTCAGTGCATACAATCACGTTCCGGTGTGCCTTCCTGCTCGCTGCCGCTTCCGTCACAGTTTCCCAACACCAACACTCCAATCACAGAGTTTTCTGAAGAACCAGTTTTATTTTGCGGTCTTCTTAATATTGTAGATATATAATTTTTATGTAATTTTAATCTTCATTTAAATGTCCATTATTTTATCTATTTAAGTAGTTCCTGATATATTGAATCTATTAACAGTTTATTTATATGTATAAAGGTATAATTTCCTTACTGTAGTTATTTAGGTATAATTTTAGCACTTTTTGTCCTTTTCACATTTTATTTCACAATTAGTCCAAAATATCATTTCACTTTACACGAAATATGCCATTCGGCGCAACACTGCCTGTTAGGGCAGGCTGGCCTGGCTAGGTCGCCATGTAGAGATGGGCCTATGGGATGTAGTGAGAGACGTGTTTGTTGGTTCAAAGACGGGCTTTTATTGACTAAGGATGGACACAGACATTGGTTATTATAGAGACGTATCGGCTAAAGGTGGTGACACACTACAGGTTAGTTTGGTCCTGGTCCACCAAACCACAGCTCCGTAGCAGACAAGAGGACGGATCACCGTCACGTACAGCCAAAGAAAGATGTTGGGAGAAAGTCTCCACTTTTTCCCCACCATTCTCCGACACTGCCAGAAAGCAATACTCGCCTTCTTTAGTTTGTTGTCAATGTGGCTACTCCAGTTGAGCTTGCTGTCCAAGGTTATGCCCAGGTACTTCACCTCAGTTGCTAGCTGGAGTTCCGCTCCAAAGAGCTTAGGGAGGGTATACATACCAAGAGCCCTATTGTTAGTGAACATGACCATTTCCGTTTTTGTTGGGTTAACCGCCAGGTCATATTCTAGACACCAGCGCTCCACGATGCGAAGAGCTGTTTGTTTAAGGTTGCACACTGTGCTCGCAAATTTACCTGTGATGAGGATTACCAAATCCATTAGCGTTAAGCTTGGTAATCAGGTCGTTAATGACCAAATTCCACAGCAGCGGGGAGAGCACTCCTCCCTGCGGGCATCCCCGCACTACCTCCGCCGATAAGTTTATTTTCTGTAAATATTAACATATATGTTAATATTTACAGAAAATAGAAATAAAAGATTTGATAGGATATGAACTCTATGAAGAGAAATCATATAACAAAAATACGGCCTTTCTAGATTATGTTCGTAGTTATTCAAAAATGTTTAAACGCGTTTGTGCCGTAGCTAAATCTAATTTCATTAAAAACAAAATTGAATCTAGTAGCAATGTTATGAAAACGACTTGGCAAATTATAAACAGAGAGACTGGAAAGGCCAAAGCTACACATAATAACTTCAAGCATAAGATAGATAATCAATTGCTAAGTACAGACCTAGAAGTAGCAAAAGCTTTCGAAAATTTCTTTACGGACATTCCAGTTTCAACAACCAAGTCTTTAAATTCATCTCCCACTGCTGCTGAATCTATACTTAAACAAAACTTTGAGGATTGTAAAACAGATTTTAAATTTAGGCACGTAAATAATGAAGACATTGTACAAGCGTTTAAATCCCTGGAAATGAAAAAGACAGCTGACGCTCATGGTCTATCAGTAAAAATTATTAGTTCCATTGTAGGTTGTATTGCACCTTACCTTTGTTGTATATTTAATCAATGTATAGATAATGGTGTGTTTCCTGACTTGATGAAACTAAGTAAAGTTATACCTTTATTCAAAGCTGGTAGTACATCAGACCCCACCAATTTTAGACCCATATCGATACTACCAACGCTTAGCAAAATATTTGAAAAACTCATACTTAATCAATTGCAAAGTCATTTTTATCTCAATAATTTAATTCATATTGCTCAGTTTGGTTTCACAAAGAGTCGTTCAACAGCCGATGCTGGTGTTGAACTAATCGACAATATTTTTGATGCCTGGGAAGACGCAATGGATGCAATAGGTGTCTTCTGCGATCTATCCAAGGCTTTTGATTGCGTCCATCATGACACTCTTGTCAGAAAGTTACGCCATTATGGTGTAAAAGTTCAGGCACTTGGCTTTCTGGAGTCATATCTAACAGATAGGGTTCAGATAGTCGATGTTAATGGGAAAAGATCACCTGGGTCTTCAATAAGTATGGGCGTACCGCAAGGTTCAATTCTTGGTCCTTTCTTGTTTTTAGTATATATTAATGATTTACCTTAACTTGTCAAAGCAAAACATGTGTTAGTATTGTTTGCCGATGATACTTCTTTGATATTTAAAGTTAAAAGACAGCAATCAAATTATGACGAGGTAAACAATGTTATCTCTAGTATAGTGAACTGGTTTACTGTTAACAATTTATTACTTAATGAAAAGAAAACTAAATATATTAAATTCGTGTTACCCAATGTGAACCCGGTAACTACAGACATATTTATAAAAGGACAGAGATTGGACCTTGTGCAAACGACTGTCTTTTTGGGCATTACTTTAGACGCCAAACTACAATGGGATCCTCATATAAATAAATTGTCGAACAGACTGAGTTATGCAGCGTTCGCAGTTAAAAAAATTAGAGCTCTTACCGACGTAGACACCGCTAGACTAGTCTACTTTAGTTACTTTCATAGTCTAATGACCTATGGTATTTTATTGTGGGGTCACGCTGCGAATGCTAATAGTATATTTATTCTGCAGAAATGGGCTGTTCGTGCAATTTATAGATTAGGGCCTAGAGCATCAGTCGGCAACTGGCGGACCGCGGTCCGGATCCGGACCGCGAATGGTCAAAAGCTGGCCCGCCAAATTACCCTATTCAATTTATATAATCTAGCCTTTTTCAGGCACCGAGCGAAAAGTATATACTAACTAAAGTAAAAGACTTAGTTACTTGCTTTTCTGCGCAGTCAAGGTCAGTGGCCTGTGCTATGTAGCGCGAGACGGAGTGCGTTGGAGTGTGAGGGGGTGCAGGCGGACGGTGCGGCGGCGGTAGTGATTTTTGGGTGCGTGCGTACAGGCAGGCGGGAGTAGTGTGCATGTTTTGACATGTTTGTATTCTGTCACAACAAACAGTCAGCAGTCGCAGTTACTGCGTTGACGTTGTATTGTACGGAGCTGGAAAAAGCGAAAAGTTGACAGTGAAAATAGGACGTTTTTGGTTGAGTGGACTGAACAATATTGTTTTACGCTGCCTGATGCGGTTCCAGTTTGCCTCATTTGTAACAAAACTGTCGCTATTGTTAAAAGTGCTAATTTAAAGCGACACTACGAAACAACTCATCAGCAGTTTCACAAAAAATTTCCTCTTGGCAGTGAAGCTCGTAAAGAAAAACTTCAGACATCTCTATTTTCTTATAAAAAAGCACGGCCTTACTAGTTCGCAGCATGAGCGAACAAGAAAAATCCGCAGAAGCAGCATTGCGCTTGTGCTGGACTCTTAATAAACATCAGAAGCCATTTTCAGACTCTGAGATGGTAAAAGAAGGCATGGTGGAAGTGGCCACGGCACTTTTCGAAGAAAAAAAGGATGTTATCGCTGCAATTAAAGGCCTTCCATTGTCGGCAAGGAGTAATACAAGAAGGACCGAAATTTTAGCTGCAGATAACAAAACCAGTTTGCTCGAACTTCTAAAAAAGGCACCTTGCTACGCGATAGCACTGGATGAATCATGTGATATTGTTGATGATGAACAATTGTCTGTTTTCGTGAAATTTTTTGACGTTGAAAGTAAAGCGTTCAGGGAAGAATTGCTAACAATATTGCCATTCAAAGGCAAGACTTGCGGAGAAGATTTATTCAAGAAGTTTGATGAATTCATAACCAGCACAAATATTGGTTATGATAAAATGGTATCTCTTTCAACGGACGGGGCCCCAGCGATGATTGGCAAAGAAAAGGGATTGGTAAGCAGAGTCAATGATAAGAATGCAGACCTAATATCTTATCAGTGCATTATCCATCAGACAGCCCTTTGCGGCAAACTCAGTAATGGATAGCTTGGTCAAGATGATCAACTTTATGAGGTCTCGCTCTGCTCTTCAGCATCGACAGTTCAAGGAGTTCCTGTCTGAATGTAATTCAGCGTATTCTGATTTACTGCAACACAATAATATTCGCTGGCTAAGTAAAGGTCAGTTTATTGAGCGTTTCTGGCTAATAAAAGAACAAGTCACATCTTTTCTGCAAAACTTGGATACGCAGGAAGCAAGAAAGCACTTGGAGTTCATAATAAACGAGCGCAATATGCTATCTGTGGCTTTCCTTAAAGACATTCTCAAATATTTGAATGCGCTCAACACTGAGCTACAAGGTAATGGAAAACTAATATGTGATCTGATACAAAGTGTATCTGCTTTCCGTCGTAAGCTGGATATTTTTGAAAAGGATATTGTAAATCAAGAATTTATTAATTTTCCAACAATTCTTCAATTTAAAAAGAAGAACTCTGAAGAAGACGTTGCAGTATTTTCAAAGTTTATATCAGATCTTGGGAAGGAATTTGCTGCAAGATTCCAAGACTTTGCAGAGATAGGGAAGCTATCTTCATTCCTCAAATCGCCTTATGAAGTTGATGCGGCGGCAGAATGGAGTGACGTGGCTGCGAAAATTTTCCATGTTCCAAAGGCACTACTCCAAATGGAGATAATAAACTTGCAGGAAGATATGTCTTTGCAAATACATAAAACTACATCATGTGAAGAATTTTGGGGCAAACATGTACCAGAAAAGTATGAGATCTGTAAAAAACTAGCCATCAAACTGGCTACAATGTTTGGCTCCACATATGTGTGTGAGTCGTCATTCTCGAAAATGAATTTTTTGAAGAACAAATACAGATCCAGATTAACAGACGCACACCTCGAAGACACGCTACGCATTAGCTGTTCGCCTCGCCAACCCAACTTCAAAAAGCTTGCTCAAGAGCGCAAGTGTAATTTCTCGCATTAATTACTGTCATTTATGGTTAATTTAGTCTAAAGTTAATAAAAAAGTAAAATAAAAAATTGAGTATTTTTTTCTGGACCTCGGTAAAAAAACTCTACCGTATCCGGAGCTCACGTAGAATTACTTGCCGACCCCTGGCCTAGAGTGTCACTGAGGGAAAAGTTTAAAGAAATCAATATTCTGACATTTGTGTCTCAATATATCTATGTCAATCTTGTGTATGTAAAAATAAATATAACTAATTTTCAGAAGTACAGTGATATACACAATTTTAATACTAGAAATAAAGACAAGTTGGTTGCTTATGTAAGCCGACTACATAAAATTAGTAATTCTTTTAGAGGCAATTGTATACGCTATTACAATAAGGTCCCTACTGATATTAAAAACTTACCTTTAGACAAGTTTAAAATTATAATAAAACAGAAATTGTATAAAAAAGGTTACTATAGGATATCTGATTACTTAGAGGACAGATGTCCATGGGAATAGATTGTTTGAGTAACAGGCTGTTTCGATATATAATTAGCATTCATTTTGTAATTTGACAATATTTTATTTAAAAAAGGAAACGCAAAAGATGCGACGACTGTGGAGTTTCTTCGGTGAGCTCTTCTCCACAGATTCCGCCATTGTGTTAGTGAACTCACCCAAAAAAATGTAATGACGGATCTAAGTGATGTAACAACATCCTATGGAAATAAATGATTTTTGATTTGATTTGATTTGATTTGAAAAAAATAGTAGTATCTATAAATCTCCAGCAAAAAACGCTGATTCATATTATAGTAGTTTATGTGACAGATACATAACGGATGGCATTAACACTCGAGAGTGGGTTTATGAAACGAGCCGAAGGCGAGTTTCATAATAATATCACTCGAGAGTTTTAATGCCTAATTATGTACAGTTACATACACTAGTTTATCTACACACATATCATAAGCTCTCTTTGATGTGTTCAGGAACCGCATGTTTGACCGGCATTGTGGCTCTGCAGTTGTTTAGCTTGTTCTGTAGTACCAACTTCATGCAGGCGGGCGTCGGCGTTCGAAATTTGAATGTCAGTACCAACTTCACAGACAAACTAGGGGCGGCACGCAGTCGGGCGTCGGCGTTCGAAATTTGAATGTCATAATATGTAGAAAAACTACACATTATGGTCATAATGTGTAATTTTTCAGATAAGAAATGAGTTTTTACCAAGTAGTTTAACATTATGCTGATCGTAACGTGCAGTTTTGTACGCAGTAAAGAGGGTTTATGATACGTGTGTAGATAAAAGATGTTATCATTGAACGAGTAAATTTATAATTCATATAAATTGTCAACTATATAGCGAAGCCGCGGGGCTCTGCGGGGCAGTGAAGTCTGTCTGCTTCGACGCATTGCGACGGGTATTTGTTTTCTTTGTCTAATGCTCAAGCCTAATGGCGCTCGAAAGGACAAGTCTTTCTCAGGGCATTAGGATGACGAGAAAGTAGAACCATACTTCTGTAATTAAATTAATATTTTACAAGAGATCGAGACCAAAATAATGCCTTGTATAGTAACGATTATGCGAAATCCAAAGTAACCCATACGAATTACTCTCAGGACCCCGTTTTACAAGGCCTTCATTATTATTCAACATTCCTTTGTCCAATGCAAATCGACTAAAATTGTTTCATAATTAAAACCATTTCTTCAGAGTGCTTAAGGAGTGCTTAAATTAAGTGGATTTTCAATATAGTAATTTCGATCTTTATTTGAGAATAATAGGTTGCTCTGGAATAATTCCCAACCGTTTCTTCTTAATTTACTAACTTTAGCAGGAACTTATCAAGGTATTTATATCATCTGCTGAAACTCTCTCTCCTACGATGCTACGGGGACGATACGAATATCACGATATTGAATTACGTATGTTACTAACTATTTCATACCGTTATAAAGTAAAATTAACTTTACCTTAACCAAAGGAACCAAATTTAATCTTACTTGTGTCCATCTCTTTGTATAATAGAGCTTGAAAAATTTATTATTGATTAAATGCTTCATAAACACCCAAATAGTTTAATAAGTTTTTTTTTCAAGATTCAAAATAAACCTAGACTGAGTAAATACGGACTATATGATTATTAAATTTGAAAATCTTGTTTTTAAGACAGACCCAGGTATGTACGAAGCCCACTTTCAAAGCTAGGTTTTATTATTTTGCACTTAAAGCATGAAAAATATTTATTCACGAGATTAGGTATAAAATTAACATTGATTTTCTTATCTTCTTTATATCGTCCATCAAATGCCTAATCATGTTATGGAAAACTTAGTAAGCAGTTGTTAAAATTAATGATGATAAATTTGTATTGTGAAATGCGAGACTGATATTCCTATCAATTTCAACAAGTAGTGTGATAAATTGAATTTGAGGAGCTCCAAATAGGAACGTTAGCTGAGATTTTACCGATAATTATGTAATTTGTGCGGACCCTGCCATTTACGTTAAGGAAGAAGCTGTTCAATTTTATGGAACTGTTATTACTATTCAATATGATGATTGATTAATATTATGATGTTGAAATACTAGTTGATAATGATGTTGAACTACGAAAGATGAGAAATACAACAGAACGGGAACGGACACACACACGGACAGGTGTGTGTGTCCTCTCCCGTTCCCTTATTGATCACAATATCACTGAGAGCGCTAAGCCACTAGCGCCACTGACATGCCTTGGCAGTAAGGACTACACTCCGTCCGTATTACAATACTAAAAGTAGAAAAAAAAATGCACATTGCGCGTAACTGCGCATCGTCATTCATGCGGTAGTTCTCTTCACGCTCAAAATTGCTTTGTATAAGAAATTACTTTAGAAAACCTTTTCACTTGCTAATTATTATGCACCCGGCTTGTCTTAAAGGTTATTACATAATGGTCACAAGAAGAAAGATATATTTTGGCTAAAGCATTCAGCGAAATTGCAAAAACCAAACCAAGATATTTTCAATACATCTGTTTGTCTTAAAATTATGAAGCGCCGCCGTCCTACTATACGCTTGCAAAGTAAACATAAGATACAAAGCCACTAGGGTATTATAGCATGTGACTAATAAATATTAAATACATTCATATAACTGACTGAGCGATCGAAGCTTCTCCGTTTAAGCTAGGAAAGAAAATTTTTCGTTTGTCCTTCTATCCGGACTTCCGGATTAATCCTCTACAGCAGGGATCGGCAAGTAATTCTACGTGAGGTCCGGATACGGTAGAGTTTTTTTACCGAGGTCCAGAAAAAAAAAACTCAATTTTTTATTTTACTTTTTTATTAACTTTAGACTAAATTAACCAAAAATGACAGTAATTAATGCGAGAAATTACACTTGCGCTCTTGAGCAAGCTTTTTGAAGTTGGGTTGGCGAGGCGAACAGCTAATGCGGAGCGTGTCTTCGAGGTGTGCTTCTGTTAATCTGGATCGGTATTTGTTCTACAAAAAATTCATTTTCGAGAATGACGACTCACACACATATGTGGAGCCAAACATTGTAGCCAGTTTGATGGCTAGTTTTTTACAGATCTCATACTTTTCTGGTACATGTTTGCCCCAAAATTCTTCACATGATGTAGTTTTATGTATTTGCAAAGACATATCTTCCTGCAAGTTTATTATCTCCATTTGGAGTAGTGCCTTTGGAACATGGAAAATTTTCGCAGCCACGTCACTCCATTCTGCCGCCGCATCAACTTCATAAGGCGATTTGAGGAATGAAGATAGCTTCCCTATCTCTGCAAAGTCTTGGAATCTTGCAGCAAATTCCTTCCCAAGATCTGATATAAACTTTGAAAATACTGCAACGTCTTCTTCAGAGTTCTTCTTTTTAAATTGAAGAATTGTTGGAAAATTAATAAATTCTTGATTTACAATATCTTTTTCAAAAATATCCAGCTTACGACGGAAAGCAGATACACTTTGTATCAGATCACATATTAGTTTTCCATTACCTTGTAGCTCAGTGTTGAGCGCATTCAAATATTTGAGAATGTCTTTAAGGAAAGCCACAGATAGCATATTGCGCTCGTTTATTATGAACTCCAAGTGCTTTCTTGCTTCCTGCGTATCCAAGTTTTGCAGAAAAGATGTGACTTATTCTTTTATTAGCCAGAAACGCTCAATAAACTGACCTTTACTTAGCCAGCGAACATTATTGTGTTGCAGTAAATCAGAATACGCTGAATCACATTCAGACAGGAACTCCTTGAACTGTCGGTGCTGAAGAGCAGAGCGAGACCTCATAAAGTTGATCATCTTGACCAAGCTATCCATTACTGAGTTTGCCGCAAAGGGCTGTCTGATGGATAATGCACTGATAAGATATTAGGTCTGCATTCTTATCCTTGACTCTGCTTACCAATCCCTTTTCTTTGCCAATCATCGCTGGGGCCCCGTCCGTTGAAAGAGATACCATTTTATCATAACCAATATTTGTGCTGGTTATGAATTCATCAAACTTCTTGAATAAATCTTCTCCGCAAGTCTTGCCTTTGAATGGCAATATTGTTAGCAATTCTTCCCTGAACGCTTTACTTTCAACGTCAAAAAATCTCACGAAAACAGACAATTGTTCATCATCAACAATATCACATGAATCATCCAGTGCTATCGCGTAGCAAGGTGCCTTTTGTAGAAGTTCGAGCAAACTGGTTTTGTTAAAATTGCTTCTGATGTTTATTAAGAGTCCAGCACAAGCGCAATGCTGCTTCTGCGGATTTTTCTTGTTCGCTCATGCTGCGAACTAGTAAGGCCGTGCTTTTTTTATAAGAAAATAGAGATGTCTGAAGTTTTTCTTTACGAGCTTTACTGCCAAGAGGAAAATTTTTGTGAAACTGCTGATGAGTTGTTTCGTAGTGTCGCTTTAAATTAGCACTTTTAACAATAGCGACAGTTTTGTTACAAATGAGGCAAACTGGAACCGCATCAGGCAGCGTAAAACAATATTGTTCAGTCCACTCAACCAAAAACTTCCTATTTTCACTGTCAACTTTTCGCTTTTTTGGTTCCATTTCCAGCTCCGTACAATACAACGTCAACGCAGTAACTGCGACTGCTGACTGTTTGTTGTGACAGAATACAAACATGTCAAAACACGCACACTACTCCCGCCTGCCTGTACGCACGCACCCAAAAATCACTACCGCCGCCGCACCGTCCGCCTGCACCCCCTCACACTCCAACGCACTCCGTCTCGCGCTACATAGCACAGGCCACTGACCTTGACTGCGCAGAAAAGCAAGTACCTAAGTCTTTTACTTTGGTTAGTATATACTTTTCGCTCGGTGCCTGAAAAAGGCTAGATTATATAAATTGAATAGGGTAATTTGGCGGGCCAGCTTTTGACCATTCGCGGTCCGGATCCGGACCGCGGTCCGTCAGTTGCCGACTGATGCTCTACAGGTTGCTCAACGGATTCTGGTGTTTTTTTTTGTTCAGAATCGGTAATGATATGTTTATTTTATCGATAGAATTGGATATTTTTTAAAATGGCGGGGATATGGGGTTACAAAGTTATTGGTGCGGCAACTTTCATATTCCATATCTGTAATACGCATTTATAAGTTTGTATGTGGTATTTAAAGAAAATGCAGTCGGGTTAATTTTTTTTTATGATAATGCCACATGTTCTCCGATAGACTTCAAGGGTCGGGGTTGTGAGGGGGTATAGAAAATAATTAAAAAAACGCAAACTTCCTGTATAGTTCGCGAGGTCTACACTACAGCTCACAGAGTCACTAGTATTATATTGTTCGTTGACTTACAAAAAGCTCTGTGGGCTTAGGACAAATAAACTGCATCACTTAAGTTATGGGACAAAATGCCATAAATTTTCAAAGTTTATTACTGTGTTAAGCTTGCATTGCATGCAAAAACATAACATTACCTTCGCAAGGTGCTGAAATGCAATAGCTGACCGAGCAAGCGCGAAGCGCGACGAAGCGTCTTCGTTCAGCTTGCAAAAATGTTTTCGTATGTATGTCCGGATTTCCGGCTATTCTCCTATAAAGGTCCCATTTCTTAACCGAGTCTTGTGATTTTTTTTGGAAAATTATATGGGTTTTCTTTGTCGACTCCGTTATTTGATAATGTAAAATAAAAAAAATGGCTGGACGGATTTCAACAAAGAGCTGTGATTCGTGGATACCGTGGGAGTGACAAAGGATTGTATTTTTGCTGAAACGTCAAAAGGTTGAATTTAGGATAACAACATTTTTTTAAGTTATTGGTTCGGCTACTTTAGTACTGTGCCAGGTGCATTCATAAGTTTGTATATTAGAAGTTCAGCTTTCCACCAACGCACTTGCGAGGCCTACAGCTCACAGAGCCACTACTCTCAAAGTAGTGAGTAATGACGTCCCGATATGCACAGATATTGTGACCGTGTTACTCAAAGGAACGCCTAAAAGTTGAGGGGTTGTAATGTACGAGTAACGTGGCGTGTCGCTGTAAACACGATGCTCGCTTTGAGCCCACTCTCTCTTCACTTTCTAGTGGCATTTTTCAATCTAATTTCCTCGCAGTCATGTTTACTGATAATGGTAAAGTTCCCTTTATGAAGTAATACAGGCCTGTATTCAAGTTTGTTAATTCTAAAGTTACTTGTTTTGATTTTGGCCAATCAACGTGCTTAAATCCGCGCTTTAATGCAGGAAAATAAAGAGTGTTAAGAGCGCCAGCCTCGAAATGTGAGATAATAAGCTGATATCTTGCATGATCCCCGCATATTTGCAGTCTTAATGTTGTCCCGAAAATCACAATAAAATCTTTAGTTATTCAAGGTGTCATTTTTTTGCCAATATAATATTGTTTTAATGATCTTTGTAACATTTGTCATGAATAAAACTCTCTAGAAATTGGCATCCATTATTTTAAATATCTAGTCGTTTTGATACTCTATGTATGTGCTTAGTGCGCAGTGCTCTGCCAGATATGGCTTATTGCATCGTCAATCGAGATGAAATTGAAATTGAAATGAAATTGTTTATTGACAGATAGCATGGTTTACATAGATTCTACTAACAAAATGAGACATAATTAATTAGGAAAATATCGTAAAAGGGTAGTATTTAAACAAGTGACGGTAAATTAAAGTCTTAAGTGACAAAAAATAGTTAATCTACGTTATCATATTACTAAGTGAGCGACTGAATGCGAATAACGAGAAATCAATAGAACAGCAACTTACAAACATTAATTTGAGTTACTAAAAATACAAAATGAGAAGCTTTTCTTTGCATACGCTCTACTCCGCTACGCTCCGTTAGTTCCAATCTAACCTATAACACAATTGAAGTTTAGCCTCAATAACCTACTCTACCAAATTTTGATTTTCTTTGCATATGCTCCGGGGTTGCTTCATCTCAGTTCCAACCTAACCTATAACCTAATTGAAATTTAACCACAATAACCTTCTCTAGCCAAATTTGCTTTTCTAAGCATACGCTCCGCTCCGATCCGCTGCGCTCCAGGGTTGCTTCTTCCAAGTTCTAACCTATAATCCAACTGAAATTTAGCCACAAAAACCTACTCTAGACAAATTTGGCTTGCTGTGTTCCGTTATTTTAGTATGCCCTCGCTGTATTTCTAGTTGCTCACTTAGTAATTTGGTCGCACAGCTAGAAATGTAATATCTGAAATGCCCACTTTTTGTAAGCTCCTTCTGGATTCTATTATTATCAAAAAAAAAAAATGCTCAATTCAGTGCTTTTTTCGCTCATTTCAAGTATTTCCGCTGTTCATGATCATTCGCTCAGTTATCATTCGCTCAATTAGTTTTTTATTCGTTCGTTTTATAATTTCCCATCGTAAAATAGGAGAAATTAGCGACAATTGAACTAGTGAAAACATGTATCTCGGTTGTCGAATGAAAGTAAGTAGGTAGCAAGTGGGTAGTTCATAGATTCAAAACGTCAGTTAAGAAACAGTATTTATAGAATTTCCCCTCCTCAGGAGAAATTGAGGAATATGAACTTTTTATGGAAATACCTACATGACCTAAGAAGCTGTCGCTTAGCAGGTAGATGCAAAACGTCAGTTCATAAAAGGTTTTTCAAAATTATGGAGCGGTTAGAGTATTTAAAATATTCGTTGTATATTATAAATCGAGTACAATAAATAAGAAAATCTTTATCTTTTATTGATCATCTATATTCATCATCATCTCAGATATGCTCATGGTTGTAATGTGTTTTTTATTTTCTTATTAACTTCCACAAAATCATGAGCAATGATAGTAAACAAAGTATTTATTGTACTCGGTACACGTAAAAAAAATATCAAGTTAATCCAAAAAATATTGCTTGCATTAATGAAATGTTTAAATTATTTTTCAGAAACCTCTAGTCTTCGGTCATCTCTATAACCGAGTTCCTGATGAAGTCGCGACACGAAGCGTTTATGGCAGCGCGCAAACACTTCGGCGTCAACAACTCGTAGACATCCGATGGTCGAATATTTCTTCAGCTGCCGAACAAGACTCGTCAGAAGATCTAGTGCTGGGCGGAGTTGCGGCCGCTTCTGGACAAGTTCCCCAGTAAGGAGGCCTCACATTCAGCCGACAACGGGAAGAAACCTGCTGCGGTTTCGACGGCGGGCTCCGTCAAGAGCGTTGTAATAGAAGAGGAGCGTCTCAAGCTCGGGCTGCCAAGGTCTTGTGAATGAGGTTAGGCGAGATGTAATATGGATATGATCGGTTGAACTGCGAACTCCATTCGTCGGCTTCTGCATATAACTTATCTTTTTTTGTCTTTACTGTTGTTTCATGCTTTGTGAGGTAGATTGACTTTTCTTTTATAACTTTTGTTTGTCTCCTTTGACAAATTTACCATCATGTCTTGTCATTTGTCGCGACCTTCCGGTGCTGGCATTTTACTTTTATCATTTTCATAGCGGTGTTCCGATTACTGCTAACGATACTCATTACGTAACGTAACGATAACATGCATTTTACTTCATATTATTTATTCTCTCCACTTCTCTTTGTCCACACGTTTCATGGTTTTTTTAAAAGATAAAAATCCCCACACTTTTGACATCTATAACGAAAAATTTGTTTTATACTGTACGCATTATGGAATTGTCAAAAGTTCCATGAAGGATTGGACAGAGTATATGTGTTTTTCTATGAATGTAAATTTAATGTGGTAAGTTAATAGTTTCCTTTCAGCACTCCTATGTAGTAAGGGTCTAGATCGGTATTTATATGGTTATTGTTTTGGTAACTTTCTTTAATTTGTGTTATATTTTTTATATATTTGGGTTTTTTATATATAAATAGTTTATGTAATATTGATAAAATTTTCTTTTCTTGTTCATTGAACGACGACTATATTAGTCCGAAGAGTGATAACTCCTTTGTGGAGGAACTACTATCCGACAAACTTACCGCTGTTTTTGGTAGCCTGGGCAGCAATTTAAATATTGTTCATATCAACCCCAAGAGTATCCGCTCTAAATACCCTCATTCTTGGTGATATTAAAACATGTATTCTCAAAAATTATTTCCGCTCTGCTTAATTACAGTCCAATGAAAATTCTTTCAATTTACATATTCTTCCTCTCAACGCAACTCATTTTCAACCACACGCACTCCTTCAATCCTTGATCACATGATCGCCTCAAATTAAAAAAAGTTGCGACCCATGGTCAATTTAACTCTCCTTTTTCTTTTCATGACCTGATTGATCTCTGGTATAAGATTAAGCCACCCAAGAGCAGAGAAAAAAATATCCATATTCGTAGTTTCAAGGGTGTTGACACTGTATCCCTTAAATCTGATGCCGCGTCGATTGCCTGGTCTCCTATTATCTCCAGTGAGACTGTGGATAACAATAGCCACCATCTCAACGCTATGATTCTGTCCATCTCTAAATATATTCAAAAACCTGCTCAAGAAGCATTTACTGTCCCTTTCCAGTTAGATATATATTGATATTGATTAGTATATTATACGGTTTATACATATTGTTACGCTGTATTTAAGTAATTGTGTATTCAGTCTATTTTTAGCAATTAGGGTTATCAGTATAATATTATTTGTAGTATATATTACTCGTAGTATTTATAGAGTTTTATTGTCCGCGCAGGACTTCCCCCGCTCAACCATCACCTTTCTTACCATCTTGGTTAGCTGGAGAAAATCTCTTTTTAGAGATAAGCTCGCCTATATAAAAAAAATATATATTATAAGTTATCCGTATGTCTGTTTTGTGTAGTAAAATAAAGAAATTACGATTCTGAGACCGTTCGACAAGCATGTGTAATGGTACACGAGGTTCGGTACATTTGATACTTCATTCTGCGTGGTAGAGAGCTAGCCCAACGCCGCGCTGTTTTGAATACGAGAATCGGTTCAGATAACGTTTGGGAGTTTTGTGTAGCTTACTGGCAAAGTTAGCAAAAAACAGAGCCGATGCGTGGGTTGATTCGTGGAAGTTTTCAGGCCAAGTTTTTTTTGTCGCATTCCTGCGAGATGTGTAGAGATCAGAGCCGATTTGGCTGCGCGTTGAATAAAATTATGAGTAACTAAATAATGAAAGGTTATTATGGAACGGAGAAAGCTGTTATGTTGATTGCAAATACACAATTGCGATTGAGGTATGAAATGGAGGGTCTGACATCTCTAGTCTGAATATCATACTAGTGGTCTTAGCTTCGCGCCCTAGTGGTCGGGTAATGCTTAATTAATCGCAAGAAGCTTTTATTGGTCAGCGATCAACAGATTCTGTGTATCGGCAGTACCAAATGATTTGAGTGATCACCTACGGTTGATCATAGTGAATATGCGTACACACAATTTGTAGAACGGCGGATCTGCATGGCATGGTTGAAATTAGACCCTGTGTAGTTAGTGATAAGAAGCTTCGCTTGGGCAGAGCGTATTCGCAAGGGGCGCATATAAATACGAGAGTTTGAGAGGGGAGGGCATTCAGTCTCAGCGTCTAGCTACTGTGACAGTCGTCTTTCATGAGTTCTAAACAGTTTTGTCTGCCGTGTTACGCGTCAGAACTATACGAATTTGTGATTGCGGAGTTTCAGTGGGTTTTCGTGAGTGTCTGAAGCGCCGAGATATACCTCGGTTCCTACCTTTATATCAACCTACCCCTAATTCCAAAACTATCCTTGGGTCGTTAGGAAAGAACTTTTAAGTCAATTTATCTGAGTCTGAGTCTGGGCTTGGAGCGACCCTAAATTCCTTTTTCCTTCACCATAGGGTTCCTGGATTGGCTCTTAGGATATTCGCGGGCTAATCCTCTCCTCATTCCTTCGAGTAGCGAGCTTTGTAATTCCCACACACACAGTCGTTAAACATTCAAGCACATTCAAATCAAACTCAACCATTTTCGAGTGGTGTCGATAATGGACGTGGTATAACACTAGGTTTTAGACTAGGCTAGACAGGAGTTTAGTTGCGGCTAAACCTAGGTTGGCAGGGCATAGGGAGACTGTTTGATCGATGAGGTTCCGCGGATGGAAATAACAAATTCAGAACAAAGTTAAACCGGTGTCAACACAGATAACATATCCTGTTGATATTTTGACATTTGAGTGTTGTCGGGGACGCGCGAAAAGATCAATTTACAGTCTAAAGTTCATTGTTTAGGTCCGGGTAGGTGTTTTGCATTGCCTTGGGTCAGATTGGATTCAAGTTGCATTTTTAAATTAAATGTAAATTTCGCTGGAGTTCTAATGTGTAAGCTGAGTCGGTATATATGATTTGGCTCAGCCCAGGACGTGCTGCGGCTAGTGGAATTCATAGTTCGGTATTTATCGAACTATGCACTTCGCTATGGTGTGGGTTAGAACTCCTAAAACAAAAATGCTTGCGTTTCGATAACATCCAGCTCAAATTGCGCAGAGTTGAAGGTTTCAAAACGTTACGGACCTTTTGAGGTAACCACTAGTTCAGAACCCATTTCGGAACTCAAATCGCAATTGTGTAAACCGGTCTTTTCGGATCGTTATTGCCGTAAACCAAATATACAATTGGAACCACCACAAGCCGCTACTAGCGAGCACATGAAATATCATTGAGTACTCACGTCGTAAAACTACGACGGATATCTATACGATATCACAAACAAATATTATAAACCGTGGTCGACCACTAAAACTAAAACTAAAACAAAAGATGTTCCAATGCGCTCATATATACAAAACCAGATGGTGCCATCACATAAAATATAAAAACGATCGTACTGGCGCAATACACCGCTGACTGATGCGAATTACCGGCTCGCAGACATATATGCTTTCTCTGTCTAACTTGAAACTGTAACTTCCCGAACCAAACTTCGTTCGACTATTGTACGCCTAACGGATTTCTCGACGAACGAGAAATTCAGACTTATCAATCTTACTTACAAATCTTACAGCTGAATCGGGTCCTCTCATTTTGGGATAGATAGAATAGACGATCATAGCTACTGATAGCGGCGGCTACGACCTTGGCCTGGTGCCGGTACAGATTTTTGGTGCCGAGACCGAAGGATATCCTAGATAGTCTGATACCTAGATATTCTAAAAGAATCAAGGTCTAACGCGTTACTTTTAAAAATAACACAACGTAGAAACGATTTTAAACAGTTCAGTTTTGTAAATAAGAAATAAGCAAAAAAAAAGGGGCATTGTTTTCAGACGAGCTACGACTAGAAACAAAACGTTAGTCGGGTAGCACGAGACGATAGCACGGGTTGACGACCCGAATGGCCGAGTCGGTAGTGACGCTGCCTACGAAACCAGGGGTCCCGGGTTCGAGTCCCGGTGGGGGCGAATGTTTGTTTGATGAGAGCGGTTGTTTGTACCCTAGTCATGGTTGTTTATCTATCTAAGTATAATATTTCTCTATATAAGTATATATAACGTTGTCTAGTACCCAAGATACAGGGAATCCTAGTTTGGGGCTGGATCAGTGTGTGTAAGGGGTGTCCAAGGTATTATTATTATTAATATTATTATTATTATTCACTTTTGCAAACAAGTGAAATGGCGTCAGGGCAGGTGACGCAATTATTATCTGAAATAGTGAATAGATTAGACAGTTTGGAAAGGGGTTCCAGCGCGAGCAATGCTAGTAGGACTTCGGACAGACATACTGATAGACAGGAACTAGAGACGTTTGAACAATCGGTAGAAAAACGTCAATCATGCATTGTGAAAATGACACAGAAGTTGCCGACATTCGATGGGCGAAGTTCGGAAAATCCGATGATTTTCTTAAGAGATTTAAAGGCTTATATTAAAGTCTCGGGAGATAGTTCTAGGGCTTTGATATGGGCAACGGATAGTTTGGTAGGAATTGCGAAAGTTCGAATGAGCATATACAGAGACTCATGGCGAACCTATTCGGATTTTGGAAAAGATTTCAGAGAGGTATTCTGGGGTGATAATGAACAGGAATTAATTAAGCAAAGATTCCTAACTGCGAAGTTTGATTCTAAGAAAGGTCAAAGTATGGAAGAATTCTTTGCCTCTCAATTGAATAGCATATATGAGCTTACGATACCGTTTACTGATACGGAGAAAATCAACACGATTTTCAGACAGTTGCCGCGTGATATTCAGGTAGAGTTTTTTGCTAGAAAGGAGACTATGGCTATACGGGATGCGGTCGAATTCCTTCGGCATTTAGAACGGAATGTCGATGGGGGATTAAGTGCGATACATGGTTCGGAACCTATGGATACGAATAATGTAAGGCGGGATAGCTACATGCGTGGGCAATATCGAGCTATGAGAGTAAATACGATACGTTATAACGCGATGAGTCGTAGGAATAATTATAACGCGGTAACGAAGGCGCGAAACGAATTTGGGACGCGTGGTCGCGGTTATTTTCGCGGTAGAGGGAGACAGCCTCAGCCTAGCTTCAGGGCAATAGGGTTTCAGAGGGGTTCAGGAGATACAGAGGCAGGGCAAAGTTCAAGTGACAGGAATAATGCGATAAGTCAGAATTCAAAAAACTAATGGACTCGCGCGGGTCGTTCGCGCTCAGATATTTATTACGGTTCGGGTGGACAGCCGATCAAATTGAAAAAAAACATAGATTGTATGATTTGTGTAATTTGGATTCGAACGTGGGTGTGAATGAATTTATTCAATTATTAGCGCATAAAGCGCACGGATATGCCGTGTGTTTAGAGGAAAAATCTAGATCGAATTGTAGAGATCGAAATGACAGACGTTTACATACGATATTCAGAGACGACGATTCGACTGAGTGTGGGCGCGAGTTATGTAGTACTTTGACATTACCTGAGATAGATGTGCGTATTGGGAATATTGTTGTAAGGAGTTTGATTGATTCGGGGAGCGAAATCAGCGTAATAAGTCGGAGAGTGTACGAAGAAGTGTGCAGTCAATTGGGAAAACCGACGGAAATACCGATTCCAAGTAACGTTACCATTAACAATAGGTGAATGCGTTATCGATACTCCAATGCTAGTATTAACAAGGGTGCCTAAAGATTTAATTTTGGGGTTTGATTTTATACAACAGACGCGAGCCAGTTTAACGTGTGAGGGTAATAAGAGGCTAATTATACGAAGCGCCGGGCGGATGTGTGAAATACCATTAGGTACTGGCCCTAATCAGGATTTTTGCTGTTGTACAATGGAAGTACAGAACCAAGATACCAGTAGAAATATGATAGAGGAATATGTGAATAATTCATCAATACCTGTAGAACACAAAAGTTATTGCCGGTGTTAAATAAACATGCAGAGTTGTTTAGCGATAGGATAGGTCGGACAAATAAATATATACATGAGATAAAATGAGAGATGAAACGCCTTTCGTAAAACGAAGCTATCCCATACCGTTCGCATATCGCGATAAAGTAACAAAACGTTTGGAAGAGATGGAATTGATAGGTATTATTAGCAGGCAATCTACGGATTTCAGCAGTCCATTGACTTGTACATTAAAGAAAACAGGAGAGGTCCGTATTCTTCTAGATGCACGACAATTAAACATGGGAATGGTCGGGGAGGTTGAAACCACACCTTTAATGAGTGAGATATTGCAATCCGGGCGCCGGATAAATTACATAGGAGTTATTGATATCAAAGATGCGTATTTTTCTATACCATTATCAGACGAATCTAAACGATACACGGGGTTTGTATATCAAGGCAGAAGTTATGTTTACAACGTTTTACCTCAGGGGTTGAAAACCAGTGTGGGTTCATTTTCGAGGGCGATGGACTTAATTCTAGGGCCAGAGGTTAGGTCATATTGTTTAAATTTTGTTGACGATTTGGCAATTTTAACTGAGGGTGACTTCGAACAGCATTTGTCTCAAGTGGACACGGTTCTGAGTAAATTAAAAGACGCGGGCTTCACGTGCAAACTAAAAAAATGCGAGTTCGCACAAAAAAAAGGTCAAGTTATTGGGGCACATTTTGTCTACACAAGGTTTGCAGATGGACCCGGACAAAATTGAAACACTTAAATTATATCCGTCACCCAGAACTGTCAGGCAATTGATGGCGTTTTTGGGGTTCATAAATTACTTTAGGAGGTTTATAAAAAATTTTGGAACGTTAACACAGCCCTTGTACAATTTATTACGGTCTGGAGTCAAGTTCGTCTGGAGTGCGCAGATGCAAAGTGCCTTTGACGAGATAAAAAATCAATTCTTAGAAAGTATAATTTTGAGTCAGCCATTGGCGGGAAAAACATATTATGTTCAATGTGACGCCAGCGCTATAGGAATTGGGGGCTATGTTTATCAATTAGATGATTCGGGCCAGGAACGAATTATAGGGTTCTGTTCGCAGGCATTTAAGGGTGCTCAGACGAGATGGGCTATCAGTGAACAGGAAATGTATGCAGTTATATACACTTTAAAGCGATTTGAGATATACTTGCGGGGAGAAAAAGTTATTATTAGAACTGATCATAAAAGTTTGACGTTCATTAAGTCGTGGACCTTATTAGGGGCACGCGTAACGAGGTGGATTATGTTTTAGAGCAATTCGATTACGACATAGAATTTGTGCGAGGGACTGATAATCAAATTGCCGACACGCTAAGCAGGCAAATAGCGGGACCTGGAGGTATGATTGACAGTACAAATGTTCAGCCGGGGATATTCTGGTTTCAGGCATCGAATACCGCAAGTGTTATTTCGAGTTTACGGGACATTGCGAGATTACAAAGCGAAGATGAGCGGTTAAATCGAATTAGCGGTTGTATCAGACGTAATGTGGTAGATACCGGAACGAGAGGTTTTGAAAATTACAAGCTGATACGGTGCAAGGTGATACGTTATATTTTCACGTGCCGAAGCGGAACGTACAGTTGCTAGTAATTCCGAAATCACTACAGGAGGAACTAATTTTACACATACATGAAGAAATAGGTCACTACGGCAGATATAAAATATTAGCACTGATGAAGGACAGATATTATTTTCTTCATATGAGTAGGGTGATTAGCGCGGTGATAAGAAGTTGTGACATATGTCAAAAGGTCAAACCAAGTACTAACAATACCGTTGGTCCTTGTACACCGGTGTTGGCGGAAAGGTTGGGTGAGAAAGTTTTCTCGGACCTTTATGGGCCATTGCCCGTAGGTAAATTCGGATATCAATATATATATGTGATTCAAGACGTGTACAGTAAAGTAATAAAATTATATCCAATGCGAAAAGCGACAGGTAGGAGCGTGCTCGCTTGTACAAAGAGATTTCATAGTGAAGTACCTATCGAAACTATAATTACGGACTCAGGACCACAGTTCATATCGAAAGTTTGGGAATTTGGACTCAAACAGCTGGGGATTCGGGTCACTCATACGTCGGTGTATTGTCCAAATTCTAATAGCGTAGAAAGAGTGAATCGCGAGCTAGGTCGACTGATTAGAACTTATTGCGGCGGAAATAATCGTATTTGGGTCGATGTGTTACCGGACATTCAGAATTGCTATAATAATATCGAACACACAAGCACAGGCTTTGCGCCTAATGAATTAGCGTTTGGTAGGCGGGAACCGTTAACTATTGACAAGGAATTAGGCGATGAATGGTTATTAGGCCATAGTGTGCGGGATTCGGAACAGGTGCGAAATGTAGCGATAGAAAACTCTAAAAGCTCTAGTGAACGACGTAAGCGACAGGCGGACAAACGGCGTAAGTTAGAAGTCTATCGTATAGGTGATTATGTGAAACTTAAGACCTTTGTGCGTTCAAATAAAGAACATAAAATCATGCGGAAATTTTCGTTGTTGTATAAAGGGCCTTATGTTATTTCGGCAGTGGTATATCCTAACTGTTATACTTTAGTAGATCCGGGTTCAAATGAGATATTGGGTAACTTCAATACTATAAATATAGCCAGGTATTATGTGAGGACGAATAAGGGCGTAGATAAATAAGATAGTGTATAAAAGTTATATAATTAAGCTGTAAGCTGTAAATTAGAGTAACTACTTTGTAGATTTGAGGATCTTGCATGGTTTGGAAAAAAAAAAAAACAAAAAAAAAAACAAAAAAAAAAAACAAAAAGTAAAACAATTTGTATATATATAGTAATACGAATTAGGATAAATTGCGGGTAAGCGAGGTTGTATAGTTAGATAGATAAATAAGATAAGACAGGAGAGAACTCAATCGAGTTGTGTAAATATTATATACATAATTGACAGATTCATCGGTCTGTGTACATGATTTGAGATGTCCGTACATATAGAGTAGATATGGACAAAGCATGGGTAGCATAGTGGTAATGAGATCCTTGCGCCATGTTAACTGAGATAAACAGTGTCTCAAGGTCTGGGAGGGGGCTGTAATGGTACACGAGGTTCGGTACATTTGATACTTCATTCTGCGTGGTAGAGAGCTAGCCCAACGCCGCGCTGTTTTGAATACGAGAATCGGTTCAGATAACGTTTGGGAGTTTTGTGTAGCTTACTGGCAAAGTTAGCAAAAAACAGAGCCGATGCGTGGGTTGATTCGTGGAAGTTTTCAGGCCAAGTTTTTTTTGTCGCATTCCTGCGAGATGTGTAGAGATCAGGGCCGATTTGGCTGCGCGTTGAATAAAATTATGAGTAACTAAATAATTAAAGGTTATTATGGAACGGAGAAAGCTATTATGTTGATTGCAAATACACAATTGCGATTGAGGTATGAAATGGAGGGTCTGACATCTCTAGTCTGAATATCATACTAGTGGTCTTAGCTTCGCGCCCTAGCGGTCGGGTAATGCTAAATTAATCGCAACAAGCTTTTATTGGTCAGCGATCAACAGATTCTGTGTATCGGCAGTACCAAATGATTTGAGTGATCACCTACGGTTGATCATAGTGAATATGCGTACACACAATTTGTAGAACGGCGGATCTGCATGGCATGGTTGAAATTAGACCCTGTGTAGTTAGTGATAAGAAGCTTCGCTTGGGCAGAGCGTATTCGCAAGGGGCGCATATAAATACGAGAGTTTGAGAGGGGAGGGCATTCAGTCTCAGCGTCTAGCTACTGTGACAGTCGTCTTTCATGAGTTCTAAACAGTTTTGTCTGCCGTGTTACGCGTCAGAACTATGCGAATTTGTGATTGCGGAGTTTCAGTGGGTTTTCGTGAGTGTCTGAAGCGCCGAGATATACCTCGGTTCCTACCTTTATATCAACCTACCCCTAATTCCAAAACTATCCTTGGGTCGTTAGGAAAGAACTTTTAAGTCAATTTATCTGAGTCTGAGTCTGGGCTTGGAGCGACCCTAAATTCCTTTTTCCTTCACCATAGGGTTCCTGGATTGGCTCTTAGGATATTCGCGGGCTAATCCTCTCCTCATTTCTTCGAGTAGCGAGCTTTGTAATTCCCACACACACAGTCGTTAAACATTCAAGCACATTCAAATCAAACTCAACCATTTTCGAGTGGTGTCGATAATGGACGTGGTATAACACTAGGTTTTAGACTAGGCTAGACAGGAGTTTAGTTGCGGCTAAACCTAGGTTGGCAGGGCATAGGGAGACTGTTTGATCGATGAGGTTCCGCGGATGGAAATAACAAATTCAGAACAAAGTTAAACCGGTGTCAACACAGATAACATATCCTGTTGATATTTTGACATTTGAGTGTTGTCGGGGACGCGCGAAAAGATCAATTTACAGTCTAAAGTTCATTGTTTAGGTCCGGGTAGGTGTTTTGCATTGCCTTGGGTCAGATTGGATTCAAGTTGCATTTTTAAATTAAATGTAAATTTCGCTGGAGTTCTAATGTGTAAGCTGAGTCGGTATATATGATTTGGCTCAGCCCAGGACGTGCTGCGGCTAGTGGAATTCATAGTTCGGTATTTATCGAACTATGCACTTCGCTATGGTGTGGGTTAGAACTCCTAAAACAAAAATGCTTGCGTTTCGATAACATCCAGCTCAAATTGCGCAGAGTTGAAGGTTTCAAAACGTTACGGACCTTTTGAGGTAACCGCTAGTTCAGAACCCATTTCGGAACTCAAATCGCAATTGTGTAAACCGGTCTTTTCGGATCGTTATTGCCGTGAACCAAATATACAATTGGAACCACCACAAGCCGCTACTAGCGAGCACATGAAATATCATTGAGTACTCACGTCGTAAAACTACGACGGATATCTATACGATATCACAAACAAATATTATAAACCGTGGTCGACCACTAAAACTAAAACTAAAACAAAAGATGTTCCAATGCGCTCATATATACAAAACCAGATGGTGCCATCACATAAAATATAAAAACGATCGTACTGGCGCAATACACCGCTGACTGATGCGAATTACCGGCTCGCGGACATATATGCTTTCTCTGTCTAACTTGAAACTGTAACTTCCCGAACCAAACTTCGTTCGACTATTGTACGCCTAACGGATTTCTCGACGAACGAGAAATTCAGACTTATCATTCTTACTTACAAATCTTACAGCTGAATCGGGTCCTCTCATTTTGGGATAGATAGAATAGACGATCATAGCTACTGATAGCGGCGGCTACGACCTTGGCCTGGTGCCTGTACACATGGACCGGTTAAGAAAGACAAGGTAAAACACCTTTCAGCACCCTGGCTCACTGAAGTTATCGAGCGCTTGATGGCTAAACGGAATAGGTCCAAAATCCAGTACAAAAAGGAGCCTACAGCCGAGCACCTTGCGCTTTTCAAGCGTTCGAAACCGATGTAACCGCATGTGTCATGATGCCAAGCGCCGCCACATCTTTCAGTGCATTGAGAGTTACAATCCCTCCCAGGTGTGTAACTGCCTCATAAAAAAGTCGCTTGGTGCCGGTGCTCACCATTTCCTCTAAAGCTGCAGGAGTTGATAATATATGCACTAAAATGATCATTAGTGTGCTCGACGAGCTAGTTCTAGCTACCACACATATTATAAACCACTCTCTCTCCAGTTGTTCCTTCCCTAAAAAATCATTAGTTATACCTTTACCCAAAACATCAAATCCCTCCTCCTTTAAAGAGTTTCGATATCCATCCTACAAATCCTTTCCAAAGTCCTAGAATCCATTCTCCTACCTTTCCTCTTACAACTTTTTGAATCGATTCCAGTCCGGATTTGGCCGGGTTCATATTACCGTCACGGCCTTACTCAAAGTCACCGACGACATTCAGCAAGCAATAGATGAGAAACAGCTCACTGTAAAACCATCGCTCGACTTCAGCAGCGCCTTTAACTGCGTCGATTTCAACATTCTCGTTGAGATACTGTAGTCGTTAAACGTGTCCTCCGTCTCTAACTGCTAACTAGTTCAACACTTATCTGAGAGATCGCCAGCTTCAACTGAGTGGTGTAACCTCAACGCGGGAGTCCCCAGGGAGTCTCCCCTCTTTTTTTCTCGTACTTCAATAATTCCATCTCAGATGTCCACTCCTCATCATACCATCTTTACGCCGACGATCTCCAGACCGTCATTTCCCCCCTGTGATATGGCACCAGGTGTAGAGGTATTAAATACCGATCTCGAGAAGATCAGAGTTTGAGCCTCGTCGTATGGTCTCCTTGTCAACCCTACTAAGTCACAGGCTATGATTATTGATTCCAGGTACTCCCTTAACTTGATACAGCTTATTTCTATTGCTCCTGTAACCAATGAAGGAACCGGAATCTCATACAGAACCATAGTCAAAAATCTAGGAGTTATGTTTAATAACCAGCTATCCTGGTCAGAGCATCTCAGCGAGGTTAGTAGACATGTCTTTGCCACTTTGTACTCCCTCAGGCGTCTTTAAAACTTCCTGCCTTGTCAGACAAAAATCACGCTTGCCCAGTCTCTTCTTCCCCTGATCGATTACGCTAAAGTCGTTTGTTTTTGGTCTGAGCAAGTTCGACCACATCTCGAAATATCGCAGGGAGTTGAAATGACCGATTCGCCTTCGAAGGAATTTCCATATCCTCATTTGTCTCTTCAATATTTTATGTAATCCTCGCTATCCTTTCTTCTGACGGGATCGTTTCGTTTTCTGTGTTCGGATAGGCCACGGAAATCTCACACTCGGTCACTACTTACAACTCCGCAACAAAAGACTGACTCCGCAGCATATGAGAATGGGTTCAGACTAAGAGCTATCAGGCTCTGCAACAAACTCCCCAGCGCCATCAGAGACAATCCGTTAAATCACACTTTCAAAAGTCGTTTAAAAGAACACTATCTTTCTCTACCATGATAAGTATTAGTATTTATTTGTATCTACTATTTGTGTATATGTTACATATTTATATAAAGCATTATTTGTAAGTAATTTATTATTTTTATTGTTGTGCACATAGTTCTACCTTTTTTCCTCTCCATCCTAGGTTTGCTGAAAGAAATCTCTAGTTAGAGATAAGCTCGCCTTTGAACATGTTATTTTCTTTATACTTGTTTTGTTTTCACTGTATTGTGTAATAAAGTATCAGAAGTAAAAATTAGAACCAAATGTAGGATCAATGAGCCGATTACTATTTATGGTGAAATGTAAAGATTTATTTTCCAACTTTTATTTACATAAAGGATCTTGTTGGAAATTAATTTTACAGGGTGTAGTTTTGTTAAGCTACAAGCTATACATAAACTAACGTGAGTTGGGCGTAATTTAAAAAGCAACACCTTGTATAGGTACTTAGACGACTTATAGACCTGAGTAGAAATTGGTGTTTGTGAAGTTGTTATTCAAAGCCCTGAAGAGGGTATCGCCCGAAAAACTTTTGGACCTAGACCGTATTCTGGAACTTGGAGTAGGGACTACTCTACCAGATAATATAGCAGGAGTGGCCTTGCCGGACCTGTATATAGCTTTAGCATTAGATAATTTATAGTCCTAAGTAGAAAATCAACTCAGCGAAGGTGATATTCAAAGGGCTGAACGGGTATCGTCCGACAAACTTTTGTACCTGGACGGTATTATGAAATATACAATAAGGACTATTCTACTAGATTAGACAGCAGAAGTGGCCTTGTCGAACCTGGGATAAACCTAAGTAGAAAATCAAGATGGTATACAAAGCCCTGAACAGTTAGGCTTAGGTTTAAAAATTTGGACCTGGACGATGTTCTGGAATATGCAGTAGGGATGTAGTATCGCATCACACCAATTACTATGCGGAAGTGGCACGGTAAAGGCAATAATTGGATGGTATATTTACAGATTTTACTATTGAAAATCCGTCTTTATTATGTTTGACCCATTTTGCACTTGAATTATTGATACTACAGTAAAAACTTATGCTAATATACATTTGTTCAAAATTGAATATAGATAATTAATGTAGAAGTAATTATGTTGATATTTCTTATTATTTTCGAGATAAAAGCAAAAAAGCGGTCAAGTGCGAGAATAAATCGCGCATGAAGGGTTCCGTACCACCGTTCAATGGAAGCGATGGTGTGGAGTGAATAGTTTGGATTTTACACAGCAAAATATTGTTTACAAAGTTATTGGTGCGGTTACTTTCACACTCCATGTATGTAACCAGGTGCATCCATAAGTTTGTATGTGGTATTGAAAGAATTGTTGTATGGGAGCCCCCTTAAATAATTCTTTTATCCTGTTTTTTTGTATTTGTTGTTATAGCGGCAACAGAAATATATAATCTGTGAAAATTTCAACTCTCTAGCTAGCTAGGTTCTTGAGATACAGCCTGGTGACAGACGGACGGACGGACGGACGGACGGACAGCGAATTCTTAGTAATAGGGTCCCGTTTGGGACCCTTCGGGTACGGAACCCTAAAAACTGAAAAATAAGCCAATTTCCGAACTCTCCCATCCAAATAAATCATCATTCACCCTTGGCTCGGAGAATTTTAGTATGTTTATGGGGATATTTCTAGGAATCTATACACAATTTCGAAACTATCTGACCTCTGATTTATTTAATTTTCATAGGCTTTTAGTTTTAACATATATTTGAAACCGGCGGATCAGCTGATTTGTATGGAGAAATGAAAAATAAAGTTGCTCTGTTCAAATCAGTTTCATAGGGACAGTTGTTCAGAATGATGTCTATAACAACCCTTTAAAATATGACTACAACTTTCTTTAAAACGCTTTACAGACGTGTATTGTAGTCCGTTCTAAACTTATTTAAATCCAAACTCAACACTCAAATCAGCCATCGAAAGAAGGTAAAAATAACTGCAATTTAACAAGTCAAATCTTCAAATATATAGAGAACAAAAAAACAAAGATTAATAAATAAATAGTTGAGGACAATCTTACACAAATCGAACTAGGCCCATGCTTAGCTCAATAAGGCTTGTGTTATGGGTACTAGACGACGATATATTTAACAGAGATAAATAGTTATGGAAATTCATAGAAAACATCCAAGAATAAGAAACAAATATACATGCTCATCACACAAATATTTGCCCTTACCGGGTTCGAACCGAGGACCGTCAGCTTCATAGGTAGGTTCACTATCCGCTAGGCTAAACTGGTCGTCAACAACTTAATTAATCAGTAACTAATTATGGTTTGAGTTTGAAAAAGGACATTTCCCTTTCAAGTGGTGATTCATTGCTGAATATCGCACATACAAATTAAACTCCATTACCTCAACCAGTGTTTCCGCCCGTCAGAAAAGATAGCACCAAGAAACTCTACGGGGCTGTAACTTTATAAATTTTCGTAATTTTTTTATTACTTTTTATGCCAGAATGTACAATATAAAAATAATCAATATTGTAACATCGTATCTATAAGTGCCAATTAGATTTCTCAAAATAGAAATTTTGCAATATAAATAAATAAGAACAAACGAAAGCTGTAATGAACATACCTTAACCTCTCCTTTCCCGGGAGTTCGAGACGTCAAAAACGACAAATACCGGAGTGTTTTTGAGCGTGCGGGCTGCGCGGCACTTGACTAATATATCAAGTGATTCTGTTGGAATGGTAACACTTAGAATTATGGGAGTTTTATATCTGAGTAGCTAATGAAACCCTCTTTTACACAATGTGTAGAAAATGTCACTGTGACCTTAGTTTATTTTTGTACTGGCATGAGAAACACAGACTTCTATGAAAATGCTCCCTCTCGACACAAATCTAGCCGACATCAGAAAATTATCAACAACATGTACATGTTGTTTGATACCTACGTAATCTACACAAAATAACCTTTTCAAAACAATAAAAACATTAGGATGTTCTTATAGAAACTTTCGAATATTTCAGCGTTTCAAATTTTCATAAAATACGGAAAGTAAACTGACGCATCGCGCGAATAATGCAAATCTTGTGAAATTATTTGTGAAGAGACTAGACTACCTAGCGTTATATTTCTTAGTTCCTAGGATAGGTAATTTATTCAATAAGAGGAAAACAAGTGGTATTTGCCACTAAATCATAAATGATAAGTGTGAGGACGCCATATCTCGCAAGGAAAGTATAAAATAGGTAGAAATCAACACTTTGTACTATTATTGAATTTATAGGCAATAGGTGATACTTATCATTCTAGAATTAGTGGTTCTAAGTAGAAGACAAACTAGGCTTTCTAACAGTGTATCGTACTATGTACCTTTTCATACAAAAATAATTCAAAATCATGCATGTTATTTCGTGTCACGGTGTGTTGTTTCTGGGCTTTCTCAAGGTCACGGCAGGTGTACGATATGCGTTTATACAGAGTGTGCAAAGATGGAACGAAGAAAATGTTTCGCCGTGATTTGATTCTAGGTAAAATAGCTAAACTGGTGTTTCGTTCGTGTAGGTATGGTGTAAGTTTGAGTTAACTAGTATTTAGTTGTTATGTGTATATGAAGTGTTTCCACGCGGCTCCGTTCACGCGCAAGTACAGATACCTACTGTTCTTACAAAGTGTAATATTGTGTTAACTAGTGTTATGCGAGATCAGATATGTACTTTTGACAATTTAGTGTAAGATTACACAAATTTGTAAAAAATAAACAATTATTTGAAATGTGTAATTAGTAATTAGCTACCACCTACCTAATGTGTAATTGTGTAATTAGGTTTTGGAAAAATAAAAAAGAACAAAAATTTATATAGTTATATATTCACATTCTTTATTGTCCTGTGCATAAAAATGTACTTAAAAGAAATTTTATAACAACAGGCGAGCTTATCTCTAAAAAGATATTTCTTCCAGCAAAATTTATATAGTTATATATTCATATTCTTTATTGCCCTGTGCATAAAAATGTACTTAAAAGAAATTTTATAACAACAGGCGAGCTTATCTCTAAAAAGATATTTCTTCCAGCAAACCTGGGCGAGACATAATTGTTTAAAAAACAGGAACTGTCCTGTTTTTTAAACAATTATGTACAGTTTCATTGTGCATTAGTACTGACTAATGCACAATGAAACTGTATACATTATATTTACACACACACGAGTACACAATTATGGAAAAGTAGTAAACAGTAAGTAAGTAGGTAAACAATTCTATACAAGTTCTTAGATAGTTGTTTGACTGATATTTGTAACTTTTACCGTATAAAAAATGGAATAAAGTACACAATTACGGAAAAATGAAAAATAATTTTGTTGCAACTGTTAAAGTAAACAATTTCTATACAAGTTATAAGATAGTTAGGTAGTTGGCCACAAATAGAAATTGTTATTTACACAAACGCATAAATATTAGACACATAAAAATTCCACACAAAAAGATAGAAACATTGCAACTGTTAAAGTAAACAATTTCTATACAAGTTATAAGATAGTTAGGTAGTTGGCCACAAATAGAAATTGTTATTTACACAAACACATAAACATTAGACACAAACACACATAAAAATTACACACAAAAAGATAGAAACATCCGGATCGCTAACGCTATGAAGGAGGAGAATTACAATCACACACTGATGGCTGATTTAGATGTGTCTAGCAAGACATAAATGCCCACAGGAGTCATTGAGCGATTTTATCTCAGCAGGGACGTGTGCCCTTTTGCGATTCATCGTCCCAATGACATCAGTAGCACGGGATTTGAGGTACCTCGTCAAGGGCATTTGTTTATATCAATTGTCCATGAAAGCGATTGCGACTCATCAACTTCCTGAAGGCAGGCATTCCCAACACACCAGTCTTCCACCAGTTTGATGCTGCAACGTGGAAGTTATATGATATGGCATATTTTAGTAGTTTTAGTTACCCACTCAAGCAAGCGATACACCCGACCGAAACCGGTCCAAAGCGAGGTGTGCGTAGTTTTAAAACCCCTATTACAGAGACATATTAACCAGCCATCAGTACACAGTCAGATATCAGTCAGTAGGCATGCCGGCAGCGCCTTGATGTCGACGGCTGCGGGGAGGAGTCGCCCTCGCTCCCGCTCCGGCCCAGAGAAGCTGGTTGCTTCACCATCTATAACATAAATAAAATAGGCAAATTAAATATAAACAAAATACCAGACTGGCAGTCAGTGACATTTGCAGTATAATTATTTGTGTCCTTTTAGTATAAAACTTCACATTTCCCAGGTAAATATTTAATTATACTTGGTAAAACTATATTCAGACCGTTTAGGCTGCTGAATGGAACAAATTAATGGATATGTATATATATAAATATAAAAGGAAACGAAGCAAAAACGATGCGAGTGAAATTTCAATTATTTACCTTCATCCGACCGGAGCGGGAGCGCACATACACCAGCTTCTCATCGGATAGAATGCGCACCGGCGGCGACCGACGCGCAAGCTGGGCATGATAGTCATGATCCATTCTGAAAAAAGTAGCTAAGGCATTAGGATCAAAACGTACACTCTGTGCACTTTTACAAATTTGTGTAATTTTGCATTTTTTTGTCATTTTACACTAAATTGTCAAAAGTACATATCTGAACTTGCAGGCAAACGAATCCGCCTAAAAAGACAAGTTAACACAATATGACACAAATTTGTTATTTTTTTATTTTATTTTTATTTTTATTTTTTTTATTTTGATATTTTCACTTAGGCATCGTGTAGGGTGTCTTACGAGCATAATTTTATGTCATATGCATGTTTTCCCTAGGACCAATATTTATAGAGATATCGATATTACAAACATAATATGACGTATATCTCGAAATCGGTGAGGTGCACGAGGAAAATGTTTATAACCAAAAGTGATAGCAAAAAGCAGCACTACACGATTCCGAAGCAAAAAATAACAGTCAAAAAAATATTTTTTAACACAATTTTTAACACAATTTTTCTAAGTCGCTGGATGCTGGATTTTTCCATTGATAAAAAAGGGGCTTCCGCCCCCTTATCGACACTGAACTCCAATCATAAACCCGCGGAACCTTTGATATGGAAACCCCAATCATCACATCACCCCGAAACCTATGATATGGAGTTTCACCGAATATGACTGAAAACACCCGCACCCTGTAGTGAGATTCTGTCTGTGTGTGAGTAAAATGGCGTCGCGGAATGCTTATGTGTGCGTGTGAAGCATGTGAATTGGATGCCTGATCACGTTTCTGACGGCAAATCAGCAAATTGGTACATTATTTTGATAAAGAAACCTATAAAAATGGATTCCTTATAAGATTTCCAATAAGATATGTGTATTTTTTATTGAAATCTAACTGTCTTTCTCATTGGAATTACAAATAGCATTGGGGGGAATCCGTCTGGTTGCATGACGTATCATGTAAATTTGCCGATTTTCTGGACATCTTGATGAATTTCACTATTATTTGTGGTTTGTTTATCGCAAATAGAGTTGTAAATATGAATAAAACAAATACTTACCTCAATTCACCAAAAAAACCACACTTTTCTCTCAATAAAATTTCACCACCACATACGTTGGGAGCGTCCGGAAGAAAGTGATTTTCAAAACGCGGTTGAATTATTTTTTTCTACGGAAAAGCATAAACTAGCACACAGACCATAAAGTTTGTCTAATTGGGTGTCCACACATGATCGAACCGTAAAAATTGGTCCAACCGTTGGATAAAAAATACCGGTTTCAAAAATATTAGTCATCCCGCTGCTTATGCTGACAGCGGTACATAGAGTAATCGGGGCCGCGCTGCTTATGCTGACGGCGGGAAAGGAGAGGTTAAGAGAAACCAAACTGGACCGGTCCCCCCCAAGCACCATCCGTTTACGAGTATGACTTGTGCACCAGATATAATCCCCCTCGCCATATTTGAGACAGGGGAGCAACCCGCTGCACGAAACCGCCACAAGCGAAGCCTTGTTAGTGAGCATGACTGGTTACTTGGCAACAGACTTGGATTCTACGTTAAAAATAATAAATTATTTTCTATCCTTTATTATATTATCAGACTATTTAATTACATTATTGGATTTGTAAAAGTAAGGTTAATTATTATTTTCATGAAGCTTGGGGCATTGAGGCCATGCATTTGTCTTTAACTTCAGAAAAGCCACGGAAATTGTGAGGCATCACGAATTTGAACCCATGCCATGCTAATAAAATTCAATTGAAATGAGGGATCCAGATGACCTCCATTCATATATGTATTCTGGATTCTATTCTAAGATAAGAAAAGATAAGATTGATAGCGTCCCCCTGAACCCCGTCTTGCTGTAATTTACAAATTAGTTTTTAGGGATTAACGCTTTGCATCAAATGCTTTGGAAAGGACACAGAAGACACCAATGACATTACATGTTGTGAATTCTCTCGAGCATCAAAGATACGCTTTAAGAGCCTTATCTCTGTATCTGCAGTAAAAAGCTCTCTAGTGAAGCCATATCGCTGACTAGGGAAAAATCCGTTTTTATTAAAAAATGCCAATAGCTGAGTAATATATTTTTTTCAAATATTTTACAACATTCAAAGTCAAAGTTCTTTATTACTGTGGATATTTACATAAACTTAGCAAACGTCATTTTTTGACCCTTCTCTACATTGGACCACTGTGGGAGAAGATGGCGTAGAAACACCCACAGATGGCTTTTTAGATCTCTTTTAAAAATTGGTTGGGCTTACCTATTACAATTATTAAAAAAAAATCTTATTATGCTTAATAAGCAATAATAAATAATTACAAATAATTAACAACAAGGTCTATGTTGAGCTAGACTTACCCCATACAGTCCCATCATTTAAGTAATCTTGAACATTGTAATATCCCTTTATCGACAAAGTTGCTTTTAAACTGCTCAAATGGCATTTTCAAAATTTCCAGGGGTATCTTATTGTAGTAGAGAATGCATTGATCCTTGAAAGAATTGCTAACCATCGCAAGTCTAAACCGGGGCGCAACTAGTATGTGATTATTTCTTTGGTTAACATTGCTATCGCAAAGTTTGGAAAATGTTGTAAGGTTTACATTATATTTTCGAAAATAAATTGACTAGCTACAGTTGTATGTCGATTTATTTAAAAAGCTCTCCTAAGGAGTCTGTTCGTTTTAAATTATAAATTGCTTGAATAGTTCTTTTCTGTTAAAAAAGCAATAGATTGAATATCCGCTGCTTTCCCCCAAAACAACATACCATAGGACATGACACTATGAAAGTAACTAAAATATACTAGCCTAGATGTAGCCACATCCGTGTTTTGTCTGATGATTCTAACAGCGTGAGCTGCAGAACTTAATTTACTTGCTAATTTATCTATGTGGAGTCCCCACTGCAATTTGCTATCAATAGTTAATCAAAGAAACTTTGTATCATTTAGAACTTCTAACATATTGCTGTCTAACACAAAACTGGTCTCAACTTGCCTGACATTTGAAAGTGAGAAATTAATAAACTTGGTTTTACCAGCGTTTAACAATAAATTATTAACTGTGCACCAATTCAAGGTTAAAAACAAAACACCATTAACATTACCGAAATCTTCTTTTTGTCTTTCAATTTTAAAGCCCATTGAACTATCATCAGCAAACAATAATATGTCAGTCAATTTCTCCACCATAAAAGGAAGATCATTAATATATACCAGGAATAAGAAAGGCCCTAATATGGAACCTTGTGAAACGCCAATTTTACACCCGATCCATCAGGTTTAACGCCGTTGACTTCAACCTTTTGAATTCTATATGATATGATATCTTAAATATGATCTTAGTAGATCCAACGCTTTATTGCTAACTCCGTAATGATTAATTTTAATTAATAGCGTATTATGATCAACACAATCAAATACCTTCGACAGATCGCAAAAAACTCCGATAGCATCCTGTGCAGCCTATCATGCAGAATATATATGAGATATAAGGGTAATACCTGCATCCGTAGTCGAGTTACCCCTAGTGATACCATATTGTTTGGCGAGGAGTTGTTTAGTACGGTTGGAGTGTGAGAGCACTTGATTGGGTATAATATTTTCAAATATTTTACTTAGTGCTGGAAGAATAGATACTGATCTGAAATTTAAAGGATCACCCTTGTCTCCCGACTTGAACAGAGGTATCAGTTTACTGTATTTCATGAGGTCTAGGAAAACTCCATCGTCAACACATTTATTGAATATATAAGCTAACTGTTGGGATATATCTTAAATTACTAAACCAATAACTTTGACTGATAAACCCCACAGGCCTTCAGTTTTTTTTAAGTTTAGTAATCTTAACGTTTTGTCAATGTCTTGTTGACGCTAGTGTTGGTTTTTAATAAAGTCTCTGCTTCATATGGAGATGAATTTAGACGCTCTGTTGTGAGTAAGTATATTAGTCAAGAATGTTTCGAAAGCTCGAGCAACCTCAGCGTTGGATTTAACAACATCATCATCTATCTTTAGGCAGAACTCTTTGTCCCTTGGTATTACTTTGCCAGTTTCACGGTTTATTATTTGCCAAACTGTTTTCATTCTATTATTTGAATTATGTATTTTTTATTAATGTTTAAGGTTTTTGCAGTTCTACAAACCCATTTGAAGTTTTCGGAATATTTTAAATTTTGAAGAAGTCTGAGTAGATTTTGTTTGGGTTCTGTTCATTAATATCCGGTACTAGCAAATTTATATCTAAGTTTTTCGTATACTTCTCTAGTCTATGGGATGTAATAGGCCTATAAAATGATATAAAATTATCTTATTCTTACTAGCAATTGGAAATGAGACTGTTTGACCGTTATTATCGGAGGGTAAGCAGTTAATTACATTATTACTTGTCAATGTACAGTCACAAAAAACGTTATCTAATTTTGGCTGTTACCAGTATTTCTTGTCGGCTCTTGAAACACATGACATAAATAAAATGATTTGAATAAAGTTATTAATCATTTTTTCATTATTGTTCCTACAAGCAAATCTAAATTAAGATCGCCATAAATATTTCACTTTTTCTGTTATTACATAGTTTATTGAGGGCTTCCTCCATATTTTTCTCAAATATTTCGAAATTGCCATGGCCTTTTTCATTCCGCGGAGGCCTGTTACACTAACAATTATGTGGCTATCTTACTTAACACAGGATACCTCTATTTGTCTTTCAACAGTAATTTCAAGAATATCTTTCCGTTGTTTCACCTTAAAATTATTTTTTACTAAGATTAAAGAGCCACCACTATCAGCAGTCTTTCTATTGTAACAACTGATAATTTTGTAATTATTTATGTTAAAAGACATCATATTTTCCTTTAACCAGTGTTCTGTAACATAAATAACATCGATGTCAGAATTTTTTAGAAATAATTTTAATACAAGTTCTTTGCCAGGTAGCCCCTGGATATTTCGATGGGTAATATTTAAGTGGGGCTTACCCTATGACAAATTAAGTGGCCATTGTATGCTAGATAATTTCTCTATTGTCTTTTGAACTAATTTAAATTTAGTGATTCATGACGAAATATAAAATAGCATCGCTGTGATGACACGTTAAATTAAATAAACAAATATTAATTCTATGTACAGATTCGTTCTCTAGTTCTGTCAAATTACAAGCGTATTGAAAATTGTATGGTATAAATTTGCATTTCTAGAAGTGTTTCAACACTTTTATTCAAATCATTCTGACTAATGTGTGAATGATTTCCCACCATAGTTACAATAGTGCTGTACTCATCATAGATACCACACTAATTATCTTCACAAGATCTACAAATGAACTATTTGGACGGCAAATGTTCGTTACTTTTTTGTTAAGCTGGTAATGTAGTAGAGGTCCAAGTCCTGCACCTAATTTGTCGGAGAACAATAAAGTTTTTTTCACACTTTGAGCACTTATTTCGGTAGTTGACGGTACACGAGCGGAGGTGAGTTTATTTAATTATTTAATAGTATGGGAACAGCCTCCGCCGGGGATGAATCTAAGGTCTTGAGAGATTTTTTTTCAATTTACATGGGAATACAACGCTTTGTTCACAGTGATCCACAGATAGTGATCCGAGCTAAGTTTGTCATATAAAGCCATGCTTTGAGGTTCAAAGTCAAAAAATACATTGTCTAAACAAGTTTCAGATATGGTTGTGATTCGGGTAGGCTGATGAAAAATATTTTTGAGAATCTGTAAGTTTGTAATATTTTTGGATGAGTATAACGGAATTTAGTTAATAACACAATTATAATAATAATAATAATCTTTATTTCAGGTTAACAAAGACCCATATCTATAAATACCTTACAACTAGTGATACATAATTTATTATAAAAATACACACAAAATATTATACAACCTAACCTAGCTAGGGATTTTAATCTTCGTTCTCGCTTCCCTGTAGCGTCGGTAATCGATACCCTCTGGCCAGTTATCTTTGGCGAGAAACATTGTCTTGAGGCCCGCCGGCACCCGAAGTTTGAAGGACAGGAACTCATTGGGTCTTTTTGACTCCAAAACCTCTATCTGTACCTTCGCCTCCTTGAGACCAGCCGGTGGATTCGTCTTCAGCTTTCCCATGATGTGACGTTCAACGTCCTCGCAGGTAATTTCCGTGTCGATCCTAGAAAAGTATAGCTGAGCGGTGGGAGCGGCAGCTTTCAGGCTGCATTCACAGGTGGGGGCTGTGCCACGCTGATTGCGGCTGCGCTGGAGCGGCGCTTCCTGTTTTGGACCAGGATAAAGCCTTCCCCATCAACAGTCACGTTCGGCGGGCCACGAGCGGGCCTGGCCGGCGGCGCGCGTGGCGCAGCCTGTTGCTTCTTGTTGTTCGTTGCCTGTTGTTCGGCGGTGGGCGGTGCGGGGCGCGGGCAGCGGTCAGCGGTAGCGGGCACGGTGGGATACAGCAGCACACGAGTCCTTCTGGGGTATACTAGATAAAACCGCATCCGATGCTGGTCGACTCGGCTTCGTGACGTCAAGAGGCGAGGCAGTATTTGTCGGCGCGCGGGCTTGCCAACCTGCGTAACTAGGTCAGTTGCATTAATGATTTTTGAAATGATTGAAAGCCATGGTGGGATCGGTTTTCGAAAACTAGGTCATCGTGATGTTGCAGGGCATTGTCGCGGACTCTGCTATGAAGCGACCGCACGTGCCGGTGTCGTAATTGCAATTATGTCGAAATGGTTTTCTCAGTTTGGTACCTTTATTTTTTTTACATGGCTCATTGCTTTGGGAATTAAATTTTGAATAAAACGAGAATCTGTTAGACAAATGTATAAAATTATTTAATAAGCTAAAATTACCTAAAGATCCTGGTACCTGACAAAGCTCTTAGACTTTTTTGGTTCTTGGGCAGCTATCATGAAGTCAGAGTTTTTTTTTTGTTAAAAACTGTTGTGAATAAAACACGATGGTTGGATAGTGACTGACTTTATTTATTACTACCTCCATATTATCACAACATCTCTTCCTTATAGAAAACAACAAGTTTAATTAAGTAAATCAAAGTAAGTATATGATTATCCCATCACCAATGCTTTTAAACATAAGTACTTTCCGTACAACTAAACATACATTATTACAGCTATCGCATCATCTGCTTCTTTGAACTTAGTCTATGAATTCAACAATCACTATAGGTATATTTTACAACTAGCTATCTTAATTACTTACCTCTTTTTATTTTATATAAAATGAATAAACAAAATGTATCTGTTCGATTCCAAATCGATATTCGATCGATGTTTTCTGAACGGCCATTTTGAATTTGACGTTGCTGCCAACCTAGCAGTTTTTGACAACTGACAGATAAAAGCCCTCGCAAAGTAAACGCGTTTTGGTTAGGGTATTGAAATTAAATCGCAAGCCATCTGGAATGTATTCGGGTTTCCCTCAGGATTGTCTATATAGCTGAGTGTGTTGTGGTTCCCCGAACCAGATAAAGTTCGCATTTACGTGGCCGATTGGTTTTTCCCACGTAACATAACCTGTGTTGGAACACTGTGCTCATCGAAGCTGGCCTGCCAGTCATACCTGGTTGGCTGAAGAACCTGTCTACCAAGAAGAGCCTAGGGTGCACCCGGGCCTTGCAGAGAGACAGGAGGTTGACGGGACCGAAGCACAGACCAGGTTAGATCGACCCCAATTACTTCAGCTCGGTGAATCGCCGACGTTCACACTTCTTGGCAACTGATCGTTACGCTACCTCGTAGCTGATGGGCCCCTACGAGGTCATTAGGTGCTGAGAAGCCTGAACAATTTTGGTAGCTAGAGCGTGGCTTCCTGAGATTTGCAGCCGTCAAGGGCTCCAGGAAGGCATGATTTGGGACTATCAATCTGTAGGTATAGGCGGTTATTAGGTAACTTGGTTGTTGTTCCTATATCCACATAGATTGGTAGTATTGTAAGCTATAGGTCTATTGCTGGTAGTAGATAGACAGATATTGAATTGAAAATTGCATTGAAGTACCAGTTAGTCAATCTATTAGTGGTCTAGTAATGCTATTGAATGAATGTTTTGGTTAACATAGGTAGTTACATCTATTGATAGCAGGCTATTACATTGTTTTCAGTTTATAGCAATTTATAACTTGAACTAATATTGACTATCTGTGTGTGTTATAATGATAAAGGGAAACTAAATTGTATTTACAGAATTTATATAGATATAAAACTCGGTTCCTATTGTTTAAGGAAAACAACATTGTTTAAGTTGTGGTTTAGGGTTCCCTCGTTTGGGTTGTAGACTGGAGGGTCCAATAAAATTGAGTTACTGCAAATTGTGAGTAAGTATCGTTCCGATCATGTCGTTATCTGAAATCCAGAAGGGTGTTTCTAAGGAACTCAGATGGTTTTCCTCCGCACACGGTCTGATAGACCGTTTAGATTGGCATGATGTGGTATTGGAGCGGTCTATGGACGTTAAGGAACGTTACAACAGGGTGCTCGAATTGTCCGCGCAGGCGGAATCAGTTGATGGTTGCGCACCTGACAGGCTGTCACGGTTGATAGGGGATGTCGACCAATGTATGGAGATGGCAGCTGCTATCACGCAGAAGGCTGCGGACATACGTAGACAGCGCGAGTCCAGCCATGGTGGTGACATTGAAGCACCTCTGCCGCTTCAGGGATCGGGGTCCAGGTTACCTGCCATAACTATGCCTACTTTTGACGGCGTGTCCGGTGAATGGATGAGCTTCATCAATCTGTTCGACAGTTTGGTGCACATGCGATCGGACATTACCAAGTCTGTCAAGATGGCTCAGCTGGTGGCAGCATTGAGGGGTGAGCCTAGGGAGCTGGTCGCTCATTTGACAGTTACGGAGGGTAACTATGAAACGGCCAGGCAATTGTTGGTCAGACGTTACCATAACAAACGGAGGTTGGCCGATGCCCAACTGAACCGTTTGTTTAGTATCCCGGTTGTGAACAAGGTCGGGGCCATACAGACGGAGGTTTTGAACCCATTGTTGTCCATCACCAAGGCTCTAGAGAATCTTGGACTTCCGGTTGGTGAATGGTCGTACCTACTGTTGTACATTGTACTTTCCCGCCTACCCGCTGACGTGCAGACTCGTTTCGAACAGTCTCACGGGAGGTCGGCCGAGGACCTGCCCGCCTTCTCCGACTTGGTCGGATTCTTGGAAGAGGAGGCTCGACGGGCAGAGAATTTGGGGTTGACGGTCACCCATCCTTCGGAGCCACAGAGAGCTGCCGGGAGCGCTGTGAGTAGGGGCCCTCCGACGAGGAAGGACCGCACCAACCGGCAGTCGTATGGGACTGTGAGTGAATAGACCCCACATGGTGAGACCTGCCCATGTTGTAGGCAGATTGGCCATGCTGTGGCCAATTGCAATAAGTTCGGGGAACATAGGGTTCAGGGAGGGCGCCGGATGGCCAAGCAGCGGAGCTGGTGTTTCCTGTGCCTCGGGCCACACATGGCTAGGGACTGCACGCGCACACAAATGTGCGGATATTGTGGTGGGCCCCACAACAATCTGTTGTGCATGAACCGGTCCGGCCAACAGCCTCCACAGGGCCGTACCCAGGGTGACACGGCATGGGGCCCTGAGAATTCGTTTGCGAATCGGAGCGCAACTCAGGGGCCAACGTCCCCACGTGCACAGGGCAGTACTAGGGTGCAGGGCCGCACTCAGGGTCATCACATGGGGGGCCCTGAGTTTTCGGTTGCGACTCAGCATCCGACTCAGCGGGCAATGGGGCCACAAGCACGCGGCCACCCAGGGGTGCAGGGCCGCACTCAGGGTCATCACATGGGGGGCCCTGAGTTCTCGGTTGCGACTCAGCATCCGACTCAGCGGCACATTGGGTGTGTTGAGCAGGCCGTAACGGGCGGGTGGCATGAGACACCTTCGAGCTATGCGGGTGCGGTTCGGACGCCGCCTCAGTTGTCACCCCGCTCGTCGCCTCGTCCTCGTCGGTCGCATGTGATGTCCCCCCCGCTCATGGAGCGGCCACGGTTGAATTCACGCCCACCCCCCTCCGGGGGGCGTCGTAGGGTGGCAATGGAACCGGCGCGTGGGCTATTTGTACAATGGGACCCTCTGGCGTATAGCTGCATACCTGATCGGTTACAGGCACAGTGGGGCCCCGGGGGTCCTCGCTAGGAATTTGCGGCCCAACCATTTGTTGCCCCCCAACCGGAGACGGTGGTGTTACCGATCGCCTCTGTGCTTGTTTGGGATTTGGCGAGCAACCCAACATACGTTCGCGCCCTATTAGATTCTGGAGCTCAGGGCTGCATTGTATCGAATGATTTAGCAAAATGGTTGGGCCTCAAGGTAAATAGGTATAATAAATCAATACGGGGCGTGGGGAATGTTACGGTTACGAATGTAGTTGGTCAATCGGTGATCACGTTCTCTCCACGTTATGACATTTTGAAAAAAACATCCGTGCAAGCTTTAGTAATGACGCATGTCATGGGCAGACACCCCTTGGTGAAGTTGAATCCGGCCGTTCGATTCCTGACATCAGGACTCAAGTTGGCGGATCCCGATTTTGACACTCCAGCCCCGGTCGACCTGCTACTGGGAGCAGACGTTCTGGGTAGGTTTCTGTTGTCGGATCGGCGAGTTCTTCAGCCGGACGGGTTGATTGCTGTGGATACTAAGTTTGGTCACGATCCAGAAGGGTGTTTCTAAGGAACTCAGATGGTTTTCCTCCGCACACGGTCTGATAGACCGTTTAGATAGGCATGATGTGGTATTGGAGCGGTCTATGGACGTTAAGGAACGTTACAACAGGGTGCTCGAATTGTCCGCGCAGGCGGAATCTGTTGATGGTTGCGCACCTGACAGGCTGTCACGGTTGATAGGGGATGTCGACCAATGTATGGAGATGGCAGCTGCTATCACGCAGAAGGCTGCGGACATACGTAGACAGCGCGAGTCCAGCCATGGTGGTGACATTGAAGCACCTCTGCCGCTTCAGGGATCGGGGTCCAGGTTACCTGCCATAACTATGCCTACTTTTGACGGCGTGTCCGGTGAATGGATGAGCTTCATCAATCTGTTCGACAGTTTGGTGCACATGCGATCGGACATTACCAAGTCTGTCAAGATGGCTCAGCTGGTGGCAGCATTGAGGGGTGAGCCTAGGGAGCTGGTCGCTCATTTGACAGTTACGGAGGGTAACTATGAAACGGCCAGGCAATTGTTGGTCAGACGTTACCATAACAAACGGAGGTTGGCCGATGCCCAACTGAACCGTTTGTTTAGTATCCCGGTTGTGAACAAGGTCGGGGCCATACAGACGGAGGTTTTGAACCCATTGTTGTCCGTCACCAAGGCTCTAGAGAATCTTGGACTTCCGGTTGGTGAATGGTCGTACCTACTGTTGTACATTGTACTTTCCCGCCTACCCGCTGACGTGCAGACTCGTTTCGAACAGTCTCACGGGAGGTCGGCCGAGGACCTGCCCGCCTTCTCCGACTTGGTCGGATTCTTGGAAGAGGAGGCTCGACGGGCAGAGAATTTGGGGTTGACGGTCACCCATCCTTCGGAGCCACAGAGAGCTGCCGGGAGCGCTGTGAGTAGGGGCCCTCCGACGAGGAAGGACCGCACCAACCGGCAGTCGTATGGGACTGTGAGTGAATTGACCCCACATGGTGAGACCTGCCCATGTTGTAGGCAGATTGGCCATGCTGTGGCCAATTGCAATAAGTTCGGGGAACTTAGGGTTCAGGGACGGCGCCGGATGGCCAAGCAGCGGAGCTGGTGTATCCTGTGCCTCGGGCCACACATGGCTAGGGACTGCACGCGCACACAAATGTGCGGATATTGTGGTGGGCCCCACAACAATCTGTTGTGCATGAACCGGTCCGGCCAACAGCCTCCACAATGCCGTACCCAGGGTAACACGGCATGGGGCCCTGAGAATTCGTTTGCGACTCGGAGTGCAACTCAGGGGCCAACGTCTCCACGTGCACAGGGCAGTACTAGGGTGCAGGGCCGCACTCAGGGTCATCACATGGGGGGCCCTGAGTTTTCGGTTGCGACTCAGCATCCGACTCAGCGGGCAATGGGGCCACAAGCACGCGGCCACCCAGGGGTGCAGGGCCGCACTCAGGGTCATCACATGGGGGGCCCTGAGTTTTCGGTTGCGACTCAGCATCCGACTCAGCGGGACATTGGTGTGTTGAGCAGGCCGTAACGGGCGGGTGGCATGGGACACCTTCGAGCTATGCGGGTGCGGTTCGGACGCCGCCTCAGTTGTCGCCCCGCTCGTCGCCTCGTCCTCGTCGGTCGCATGTGATGTCCCCCTCGCTCATGGAGCGGCCACGGTTGAATTCACGCCCACCCCCCTTCGGGGGGCGTCGTAGGGTGGCAATGGAACCGGCGCGTGGGCCACTTGTACAATGGGACCCTCTGGCGTATAGCTGCATACCTGATCGGTTACAGGCACAGTGGGGCCCCGGGGGTCCTCGCTAGGAATTTGCGGCCCAACCATTTGTTGCCCCCCAACCGGAGACGGTGGTGTTACCGATCGCCTCTGTGCTTGTTTGGGATTTGGCGGGCAACCCAACATACGTTCGCGCCCTATTAGATTCTGGAGCTCAGGGCTGCATTGTATCGAATGATTTAGCAAAATGGTTGGGCCTCAAGGTAAATAGGTATAATAAATCAATACGGGGCGTGGGGAATGTTACGGTTACGAATGTAGTTGGTCAATCGGTGATCACGTTCTCTCCACGTTATGACATTTTGACAAAAACATCCGTGCAAGCTTTAGTAATAACGCATGTCATGGGCAGACACCCCTTGGTGAAGTTGAATCCAGCCGTTCGATTCCTGACATCGGGACTCAAGTTGGCGGATCCCGATTTTGACACTCCAGCCCCGGTCGACCTGCTACTGGGAGCAGACGTTCTGGGTAGGTTTCTGTTGTCGGATCGGCGAGTTCTTCAGCCGGACGGGTTGATTGCTGTGGATACTAAGTTTGGTCACGTGATCATGGGTCCGGCATTGCCAATGGTTAGGCCTGCCGAGTCAGATGGCATACTTATTGGCTCAGCGTTGTCAGACGCTATCCACCGTTTCTGGGAGATAGAGGAACCTCCCACCGTTCGTCGAGTCGACGCAGACGAAGAAGAGTGCGAGTTGTTTTACCAGAATAGTACTGGTCGCCTTCGTTCTGGTCGTTTTGTAACCCGACTGCCTTTCAGGGCCGATCGACCGCCACTAGGAGAATCTAGGAAGATGGCTGAGACGAGATTGATGTCGATGGAGCGTAGGATGACAAGGGACGCCGTATTTAAACAAAAATATGTTGATTTCATGAGGGAGTATGAGTCGTTAGGACACATGTCGGTATCGGGTGTGGACTGGAGATCTGAGGATCATTGTTTCCTTCCACACCATGCCGTCCTACGAACCCCTACCGGCAAGATTCGAGTTGTTTTTGATGGGTCAGCACCTACCTCGAACGGGATGTCCCTGAATCAGTGTCTACATTCGGGACCCAAGTTGAGTCGTGATATTTCGGATATTCTCACGAGCTTTCGGAGGCACCAGATTGTATTTGTCGCAGACATTCGGATGATGTTTAGGCAAACGGTAATTCATCCGGCTGACAGAAGGTATCAGTTGATACTGTGGCGTGAGTCCACGGCCGAGCCAGTCAAGGTCTATGAGTTAAACACGAACACGTATGGGTTACGGTCTAGCCCGTATTTGGCGATGCGTACCCTGAGGGAGTTGGCGTCGCGTGACCGTGTGAGCTATCCTAGAGCCGCCGCTATCCTGGAGCAAGATTTGTACGTCGATGACGTCTGCACAGGGGCAGCCAGTGTAGAGGAAGCTCTGGACCGACGTGACGAGCTCATTCAATTGCTGGAACGAGGCGGCTATGAACTACGCAAGTGGATGTCCAACTCCCCTGAGTTGATGGCTGGTCTCCCAGATGAGTTTCAATAAGACCCGCACGTTTTTGAGAATCCTGACAACCCTAACATGTTGTCAGTGCTTGGAATTCAGTACCGGCCCGTCCATGATGAGTTTACCTATCGGGTGGTTTTAGAAACACCGAAGGCCTGGACGAAGCGGTCAGTACTGTCAACGATTGCGAGAACGTTCGACCCGAATGGATGGATTTCTCCAGTCACCTTTGCTCTCAAATGTTTTATGCAAAGGCTATGGGCGGCTCAGTTGACCTGGGAAACCCACCTCTCAGGTGATTTGTTGACTGATTGGACGCAAATGTTCACCTCGCTATCGGACATAAATAATGTATCGCTGCCGAGGAAATTGGTCCCTGCTGGGGATTACAGGGCAACCCTTCACGGGTTTTGTGATGCCTCTGAACGAGGGTTTGCGGCAGCGGTTTATTTGCGAACCATCACCTCCACCGGGGAGGTCGACGTGCGTTTGGTTTTGGCAAAAAGCAAGGTAGCGCCTATTCGGACAAGGATGACGATTCCAAAACTGGAACTGTCCGGGGCTGCTCTTTTGACCAAACTTTTGAATCACACTCTAACAGTGTTGCGTGGGTCAGTGGTTTTGGAGGATACGGTGTACGCGTGGACGGACAGCCAGATTGTTTTGTGCTGGCTGAAGGCTTCGGTCCATAACTTAGAGGTTTTTGTTGCGAACCGTGTCTCCCAGATTGTGTCGTCTGAGGTCCCACTGACCTGGAGACATGTACCAGGAGAATTGAACCCGTCTGATTGTGCATCCAGGGGATGTCGGGCTCCTGAACTCGTTAGACACCATTTGTGGTGGGGACAACCCTGGCTTGCCAAGAGAGAATCGGACTGGCCCCACAGCCATGTAGTAGTATCTTCGGATCATGGCCCCAGAGCGGCCGTGCATGTTACCCAGAAGGCTGAGGACCCTGACGCCGGGTTTCTGCTGGACCGGTATAGCTCACTTGACAAGTTGATAAACGTGTCCACTTGGATTAGGAGATTCGCTCGAAATTGTCGTACTCCTCGCGATCAGCGAACGTTGAACCCTATTCTGACTCCGGCAGAGCGAAACGAGTCGCTATTGAATTTGGTCCGGTTGGTACAGTCCTCGAAGTTTGGGGCAGAATTGGAGATTATACGAAGTGGACGTTCGAAATTGAAGGGAGCCGTCGCGCGTCTCAACCCCTTTGTTGATTTGACCGGGTTACTTCGGGTAGGAGGAAGATTGCGCAATGCGAATCTGTCGTATTCGGCTCGTCACCCACTTCTGCTCCCCAAGGGGGGACAGTTAGATGAATTGCTGGTGACTGATCGTCATATTAAAAACGCGCATGCCGGCTGTAACGCGTTGTTGGCCACGCTCCAGCGGGAGTTTTGGATCTTATCTGCCCGCCGTGTCATACGGAACATCGTGTTTCGGTGCATGCCTTGTTATCGACTTAAGGCTGCCACGATGCAACCTCTCATGGGGGACTTGCCCCCTGATCGTGTGAATGAGGTCAGACCGTTTTCAGGTGTTGGTACGGATTTTGCAGGACCGTTTATGGTGAAGAGTTCACGATTGCGTACCGCTAGGCAATACAAGGCGTACCTATGTGTGTTTGTTTGTTTATCCACCAAGGCGGTACATCTCGAGCTCGTTGCTGATCTCTCGACAGAGGCTTTCATTGCTTGTTTGGATAGGTTTGTTTCTCGAAGGGGACTTCCAACTTTGATCCGCTCTGATAACGGCACTAACTACATCGGTGCGGAACGATACTTACGAGAGATAGTCAACTTTTTGAATGTAAATAAAGTGGATATTGGAACGGCCCTCTCCCGTCGGGGTATACAGTGGACCTTCAGCCCACCGATTTGCCCCCACTGGGGTGGGATTTTTGAGGCCGTAGTTGAGTCAGCTAAGACGCACTTGGGGCGTATAGTAGGTCAGACCGCGCTGACTTTTGAGGAGCTCGCGACATTGTTTTGTAAGATCGAGGCCGTTCTCAATTCGCGACCGTTGTGTCCGCTCAGCTCGGATCCAAATGACCTGGAGGCTCTGACCCCAGGCCATTTCTTGATAGGACAGCCACTTAACGCGTTGCCCGAGCACCCCTTCGAGGGAGTGAAATTGTATCGGTTGTCAAGGTATCAGATGTTGCAACAGTTTACTCAGAATTTCTGGAAGCGTTGGTCGCTCGAGTATCTGCATATCTTACAACAGCGCCTTAAGTGGACTGACAAAACCAGCCCCCCTAGTGTTGGTGACCTCGTTCTGGTTAAGGATGCTAACCTACCGCCACTACGTTGGCGCAGGGGGCGCATTGTTAACTTGTTCCCTGGCAAGGACGGGACCCCCCGGTCTGCAGAGGTTCTAGTAGGAGGCTCGGTTCTAAAACGAGCGGTAGCAACGTTGTCTCGGCTGCCCGTAGATTAAGGGACAGGTGGGTGCCTGTCCGGGCGGGGGATTGTTCGATTCCAAATCGATATTCGATCGATGGTTTCTGAACGGCCATTTTGAATTTGACGTTGCTGCCTACCTAGCAGTTTTTGACAACTGACAGATAAAAGCCCTCGCAAAGTAAACGCGTTTTGGTTAGGGTATTGAAATTAAATCGCAAGCCATCTGGAATGTATTCGGGTTTCCCTCAGGATTGTCTATATAGCTGAGTGTGTTGTGGTTCCCCGAACCAGATAAAGTTCGCATTTACGTGGCCGATTGGTTTTTCCCACGTAACATAACCTGTGTTGGAACACTGTGCTCATCGAAGCTGGCCTGCCAGTCATACCTGGTTGGCTGAAGAACCTGTCTACCAAGAAGAGCCTAGGGTGCACCCGGGCCTTGCAGAGAGACAGGAGGTTGACGGGACCGAAGCACAGACCAGGTTAGATCGACCCCAATTACTTCAGCTCGGTGAATCGCCGACGTTCACACTTCTTGGCAACTGATCGTTACGCTACCTCGTAGCTGATGGGCCCCTACGAGGTCATTAGGTGCTGAGAAGCCTGAACAGGTCCATTTCGCATTTCAAGCTTTACTTATGAAGTGTGAAACCCTTTAGTTGGTTAGATTATGGAGTCAAACTAACTAAAGGGTTTCACACTTGCTTCTCACGTAGGAGATGCAGTTTCGAATGTCGGCGCTGATATGTACCAATAAGAGTAGTTTATTCCGATACAGAAGATGGATGCATACCTTCTGATCATGAGTCCAATTCCGAGTGCTCATTTCACACAAGCGATGAAGAAGCACATGATACCTCTGTCATTGCTGTATGAGACCGGTATGTTTGGCGAGTACAAAAAAGCAGTGTTCGGTGTGTAGCTAAAAATAGGGAGTAAGCACTGCATGTTTTTGTTTTTGTATGAACATGTGCCATTTATTACGAAATGGAAAGCCTTACCTAACAACATTTGTAATAAATATTTATTACATGATTACTACAAACATTGATGTATCTGACGGATTAGCAAATGGTGCTGTTGGGAAGTTAGTTCATGCAGAAACCGATATCGATGGAGTAGTTAAAATAGCATGGCTTGAATTTCTAGCATTACCTCGAATTGGTAAAAATTTAGACGCAAAGCAGCGGGTCACGCAGCAGAAAATAATATCAGTTGAATGGCTGTACCAATTGTACAAAGATCTTCTACAATTCCGCTCAATAATAACAAAACTATACTTGTTAAACGTACTCATATTCCGTTGGTTTGTGCTTGTGCTACGACCATTCATTAATAACAAGGCAGCACATTTCCGGAAATTGTTTATGAATATGAGAAACATCACAGCCAATCGTTGTTATATGTTGCTTTATCCCGTGTTACGAGTATTAAGGATTGTATATAACGACTCCAAATAATGACAAAACTTTTTATCATGGTCGAAGAACGTCAACGTCCACCATCGATTTACAAGCGGAATTTAAACGATTGTCTCTGAATAAAGTAGAAACTATAAATGAACATTTGATTAAGTTCATGAAGAAGTTTCACTTCTTATGTGTGTACACTAGTACACGCACACATTTTTTTTATTTACATACCTACATTCTTACATTTTCTGTAGTGCAATTACGTAAATTTGGATAAATGAATCATTAGTCCTAATGTAACCGTCGTGACTAAACCCCGTAACTAACGCCAGTCTTGATATGCTATATACATATATTGTTTAATATTTATGCGTCGGAAACGCACCGGGTTTTTGTTACGCGAATCGATCGCGAGTAATCGAGACATCACAAGCGGAAACGGACCGCAGATGTCACTCGTACCGGAGCGAGATGTAAAATTGGAGGTTATCTTGACAACTCTCTTGTTCTGGTCTCATCGGTGAGAGAACATGGCGGCTCGGGCCCCGTGGCATTGATGGCATTTCGGTGTGCCAATTGTAATACAGGCATCGGGCCTGGTCAGAGTGTAAATCTACCTCATAGCGTCGGGCTATTGATTGTAATGAGATTCACGTCAGCGGTCAAGCGAATTGTGTTGTGAAGCACATAGTCGGACGGCGACTCCACGTCGGCAGGCAGCGCGCCGGCGACAGCGTCGGCAGCCACAGTGAGATACATTCCCAATCCTACCCAAACATGTCTCCTCTCCCGCATTCCTGTCTCGAATCGAGCTACCACGATCTCCTGTCAACGGTGACAAGGTAATAACAATTTCATCATTCTTTTCTCTCACGTGCGGCAGAGGCACACCCCCCTCAGGATCCCACGCCGTTCGGTAGGCGTGGGAAATTAAACATTTTGGTAGCAGGAGCGCGGTTTCCCAGTGGGAAATCATCGATTCACGGTTGTAGGGCTGACTTTGTCACATTGTAGTTGAGAGAAAAGAATATCTCAGATTGGCCGGCAATCTGTTTGGCAATGAATCTGTGGTCGGTACCACAAGTAAAGTTCATTTCGGTTACTCAAAGTATAAATCAATCTAGTTAATACTTATTATAAAATTGTAGTCGGAAACTACTGTTAGTGTATAAAAGATTGAACAGTCATTCTGCGAAGTATCTAGATTATATTACTTGCGATAGAACATCGGGTTCTATAGTCCTACAGTGTTATTTCGGTTTACACAGCGGGGTCGGGCTATTTAAGGGGTAGTAAGCTGAATTTGCTGACCTCAAAGGAAGTGTGGTTCCTATCGGAGGGGCCACTACTAAAAAATAGTTTTTTTTATAATAACCTTTTGTGTGTTAATTGTATTGTACCACATGGTGGCATTCTCTTATTGATTTAGAGTGTATATTATAAGGTGTATGTCCACAGGGCGACCATATTAAATATTGTTTATGATTTAATTGTTTTAGTAGTTGCCTTGGGTTTTACAACTTAGTTTTAATTTCTGTGCCCAGCGCTGACGGGAAAGTGCTGGTACCTGGCTGTGCTTAGTTCGGTAGTGAAGCATAGGACCAGGAACAATTAACTCGGTAACCATGGCACCTTCGCCCTTGACGGTACTGCGATATGGTGTCCGTGAGGAGATGAGATGGCTCGCCCATACTCACAAGTATGTGGAGCGACCCGACATGGACGATGTCCTGCTCAAGCGTGTGGAGGACGCAATGACACGCGTCGGGAAGGTGTGTCGGCTGGCGGCGGAGGCTGAAGCCCTCGGGCTTACGGATGAGGCCTCGGTGGCTGCAGTGAAGCAGCTCTGCGCGGATGCTGACCAAGCGATGGAGTGCTTGGGCGACATCGAGCGTCGCGCCGAAAAAATTAAGCGGTCGCGTCGGGATGACCGCGGGGAAGGTAGCGGAGACCCGCCCCCTAAGGGTGTGGTTGGACGGCTTCCACACCTGGAGATTCCGGCCTTCGGTGGGGCAATTGATGAGTGGCCGGCATTCATTAATTTGTTCGATAGCCTGGTCCACGGTCGGGACGACCTGGACAGCGCCTACAAGTTGGCCCAGCTATTGATGGCACTGCGGGGTGAACCGAAGGAGTTGGTCGGTCACCTAACGGTTACGGCGGGCAATTATGAGATTGCCCGGGTCATATTGTTTGACCGCTACCAGCACAAGCGGCGGTTGGTTGATGCGCAGCTGGGGAAGCTGTTCAGCATCCCAAGAGTAACCCGGGATGTTGACATCCGGGTACAGGTGCTCAACCCTGTGCTGGTGGCCACTAAGGCCCTACAGAACCTTGGTCTGCCGGTAGACCAATGGTCATATATTGTGTTATATATGGTTTTGTCACGGTTGCCTGCAGCTGTTCAAAGTCGGTTTGAACAGCTGCATGGGGGCAGTAGCTCGGAACTGCCCACGCTCGTCCAATTAACGGAGTTTTTGGAGGGTGAATGCAGGCGATGCGACACCATGGATTCGGAGGCCAGTGTGCAGCGCCAACCCGCGCGGACGCGGGAGGAGCCGCGCCCCTTACCCCCACGGGGGGGTGGTCGGTCAAAACAATTTGGCGTTTTGAGTGCCGCGCCGTCGGGTGACGGCTGTGTGCACTGCGACAGTGCCGGTCATGAGGTGACCAGTTGCGCCAACTTTAGGGCGCTCGGTGTGGCTGCCCGCAGGAAGGTGGTCTTCCGCCACCGATTGTGTTACGGTTGTTTGGGGCCGCACACGCTGAGCGAGTGCTCACGGGCGTCCCCCTGTGAGTGCTGCGGTGGCAGGCACCACGTCGTGTTGTGCCTGAGCCGGTCAGGCCCATCGGACGGTCACCAGGGCCGGACTCAGGTTGGTCGGTCACAGGGCCCAACCAGGGCCGGACCCAGTCCCCCTCCGGGCAACGGGAGTCACCAACGGGGTGACTGGGGTACCCGCGGACGGGACCCCTCCCGAGGGGAAGGGGGCAGCGCGGGGGGTAACAGGCGGGATAGCCGGGGTTCGGTCGCCGCTGTCCAGGGCCAGCGAGGACTTCGGGCCGCTGGCTCACCGCGTGTTACGGGCGGGTGTCAGATGGCACCTATGAGTGGCGCGAAGGCTGGGAGCCCACCACCTTCTGCGCCACCCTGCCCGTCGCTCTGGGAGGCGAACAGGGAGGCGAACAGTCGGATGTCGCCCCCATTCCTGGAGCGCCCCAGGTTGGATCCGCTCTCCCCCCTCCACCCACGGTGGCCACCGGGCACACCGTTCACAGTCCGGTATGGTCGGGTACCGGGACAGCGAGGGGCCTATTATGCGGGTTGGGACCCCCTAATGTACATGCGGTCTGATATGCCACCGGTGGCATATCAGCAGCCGAGTTACCAGGCCGACGGAGGTCTGAGCGGGTTCGGATCCCGCGGGGGTTCCCGCTAGGGACACGCCGCCCACTTACAGGGTGCCGCCACTCCACAGACGGTCATGCTCCCCACCGCCTCTGTGATAGCGTGGAGTTCGGACGGAAAATCATGTGTGGCACGAGCACTATTGGACTCGGGGGCCCAGGGGTGCTTAGTCTCGTGCAACCTTGTAAGACGGTTGGGCATTTCGGTAAGGGAGTTTCCACATTCCATTCGGGGAATTGGGAACACGGAAGTCAGTTCCGTTAAGGGAGTATGTCGGATTACTCTCTCGTCACGGGTGGATTCATCGGTGAATCTGACGGTCACGGCATTGGTCATGCCTAATGTGATGGGCTCACACCCTCACGTACGGTTGTCGCCCTCGGTGCGACAGTTGGTCGCTGGGTTGTCACTGGCTGACCCGGAGTTCGATATTCCGGGCACAGTAGACATTTTATTGGGTGTCGATGCCTTGGGATACCTGTTAGTGTCAGGTGTCCACGTGTTGCAGGCGACTGGTCTGGTTTCGGTCAACACCAGACTGGGCCATGCGGTAATGGGTCCGGTCATGCCGGCTGCCCCACGCCTAGCGACTCGTAGTCCCTTGACAGTCGGTGTCTGTACGGCGCAGCCAGAGCCGGAAGAGGAGTTCAGCCTGCTGCAACGGTACAGCTCGCTCGACAAGCTAGTCAATGTGACCGCCTGGATCTGCCGATTTGCGCGGAATTGTCGGAATTCTGAGGCGCAACGAGTGCGGACACAGGTCCTAACACCACGGGAACGGAACCATGCGTTGTTCGCATTGGTACGGAACGTGCAGACGGTGCTTTTTAAGTCCGAATTGGACATTCTGAGACGCGGACGCGTCCAACTGAAGGGAGCTGTGGCTCGGCTCAACCCGTTTATTGACCCTCAAGGATTGCTGAGGGTAGGAGGTCGGCTGCGGAATGCCAACCTGCCTTATGCGGCTCGCCACCCGTTGTTGCTCCCTAGGAAAGGGAAGTTGGTCGAACTGTTGATACAGGATCGACACATTCGGAATGGGCATGTCGGATGCCACGCCTTGATGGCGTTTCCCCAGCGCGAGTTCTGGATTCTATCGGGAAGACGCTTAGTGCGTAGCGTCGTATTTCGGTGCCTGCCTTGTTATCGGGCCAAGGCGGCTACGATGCAGCCCCAGATGGGCGATTTGCCCTTGGATAGGGTTAACGAAATCCGGCCCTTTGCGGGTGTCGGAACGGATTTCGAGGGACCATTCATGGTCAAGTCTTCACGGCTACGGAACGCCAGATTAGTGAAGGCATACTTGTGCGTCTTCGTGTGCTTGGCCACGAAGGCAGTCCACTTGGAGGTGGTCAGTGACCTCACTACGGAGGCATTTACCGCTTGTCTAGATCGGTTCGTCTCACGAAGAGGCCTCCCGACATTAATCCGTTCGGACAACGGAACAAATTTTGTCGGAGCCAGGCGATATCTGCAGGAGGTCACTCAATTCCTGAACGGTAATCAGGATGCCATCGGTACGGCTTGCTCCCGACGAGGGATTGAATGGGTTTTCAGTCCACCGGGATGTCCTCATTGGGGAGGAATATTTGAGGCTGCGGTTAAATCGGCTAAGTCGCACCTGACGAGGATCATCGGTGAGACCTCTCTACGCTTTGAAGAGCTTGCGACGCTGTTCTGTAAAATTGAAATGACACTGAACTCGCGTCCGTTGTGCCCGCTCAATTCGGATCCAAATGATTTGGAAGCGTTGACGCCGGGTCACTTCCTGATAGGTCAGCCCCTTAACGCCCTGCCAGAATACCCATTCGGTGATGTTAAGTTAAGTCGGTTAACTAGGTGGCAGATGTTGCAGCAGATGGCTCAAGATTTTTGGAACGGTGGTCCCTTGAGTACTTGCACATCTTGCAGCAGCGCCTTAAGTGGACTGACTGGACGAGCCCCCCTCAAGTCGGTGATTTGGTGCTGATTAAGGATGCGAACCTGCCATCATTGAGATGGAGACGAGGACGGATCGTCAATTTGTACACGGGTCGGGATGGCACGCCTCGATCAGCAGAAGTCAAGGTGGGGGACTCGGTCCTCAAGAGAGCGGTCGCAACACTTTCTCGCCTTCCTATTGATTAGGGACAGGTTCGGGCCTGTCCGGGCGGGTGACTGTTTAATATTTATGCGTCGGAAACGCACCGGGTTTTTGTTACGCGAATCGATCGCGAGTAATCGAGACATCACAAGCGGAAACGGACCGCAGATGTCACTCGTACCGGAGCGAGATGTAAAATTGGAGGTTATCTTGACAACTCTCTTGTTCTGGTCTCATCGGTGAGAGAACATGGCGGCTCGGGCCCCGTGGCTTTGATGGCATTTCGATGTGCCAATTGTAATACAGGCATCGGGCCTGGTCAGAGTGTAAATCTACCTCATAGCGTCGGGCTATTGATTGTAATGAGATTCACGTCAGCGGTCAAGCGAATTGTGTTGTGAAGCACATAGTCGGACGGCGACTCCACGTCGGCAGGCAGCGCGCCGGCGACAGCGTCGGCAGCCACAGTGAGATTCATTCCCAATCCTACCCAAACATGTCTCCTCTCCCGCATTCCTGTCTCGAATCGAGCTACCACGATCTCCTGTCAACGGTGACAAGGTAATAACAATTTCATCATTCTTTTCTCTCACGTGCGGCAGAGGCACACCCCCCTCAGGATCCCACGCCGTTCGGTAGGCGTGGGAAATTAATCATATGTGCTACATAAAAAAGATATACTTGTAAGTATACAAAGAAAGCATCATTTCAAGCAAACATTATTTCATTTTCTTAATGGATTCTCGCCGAGGGATTACTTGTTGTCGAACTGACACATTTACAAAGGAAATGGTTAAAGGACTCTGAGTGTCCCTAAAAACCTATTCTCGTCTTGAACACAGATTTTTGTGAAGGATTTGTCGGTCAATTTTGTGTCAGTACGTTTTTCTTGTTACTAAACCTCTTGCATAATCAAATAAGCCCCATGCTTAAGTGGGACATGTCGTTTACCCGGTTTTTTAATAAAGCGCCGCCGTTTTTTATATCCCGAAATGTTATAGAGAAAGTTGTTCCACAATGTTCCACCTAATTAAATACTGCATAAAATATCAACTGTAGATATGATTAATGTTTCTCTCATATCATCTCCTTTCTCTGATCTTATCATTTAAAATATAATTAGTTGAGTGACACCTTGACGAGAAATATATTATCATTCTTGATGTAACTTTGCAATTAAGCCCGATTTGCAAATACTGAACAAAAGGTACATCCAACGCCTAACCCGGCAATTTTCTACCTTTTCCGTGTCAAATAATCAAAAATGTCAACTCTGTCCTTTGGCCAAATTTATTTGATAAATCGCTTAACGATGTTCTCGTCTCGTTGGCCACGCTTTGCCGGGGGATGACCGGCTCAACCAAAAGGAACATGTGAAGTCAGAATAAAGCCATAGGTGATATTTATTTGGATTTATGTATACGTATTATGTAACGGAGCGTCTCCCACGGTAGGATAATAACATAATAGTATATAACATAATACTTTCTGGCTTCTCTGCCTTCAAAGTAACTGCCATTAAATGATTACGTGGATTTAATTCAACGGAACGGGACAAAAATTATTACTCAAGATAGTCAAGTCAAAGTCAAGGCGAAATTTCTTTATTACTGTAAATATTTACACATACTAAGTAAACGTTATTTTTATCCCACAGTGGTAAAAAATTACGAAAGGGAGGGCGAGTAAACTCCTACAGATTGAATTGTAGATATCTAATAAAATTGGTTGTGTTTAACTAAAACAAATAGAAGAATAATTATTTAAAATAATATGCAGGAATAAATAATTACAAAATTATTAACAGCGGTTGATTTGGATTAACACCAAGCACTCTTGTCGTTTATGTAATTTTGAACATTTTAATATCCCTTTTTAGACAAATTCGTTTTTACATGATGTCTAAATTGCTCAAAATTGCGCAAAATGGAGGGCAACTAGTCTGAGATTATTTCTTACTTTAACTTTACAGCTATCTCGTACTTTTGATAATTTTGATAGGTTTTTTCGTACATTAATTATGTTTCCGAAAATAAATGGACTTGCTCATACAATATGAGAGAGTCTGTGCATTTGAAATGATAAATTGCTCGAATAACTTTTTGCTGCTAAACAAAGTGACCCATTTCACCGGAGATATTTCTGGCGCTCGATCGAAGTGAGACCGCCAATAGTTCGAGGGTGAAATTGGTCACTTTCACCCAAGTTAAACACTTTTCATTTCGACTGTGAGGAAATAGTATATTTCGCATGAGTTCGCAGAGGCTTATATTTAAGAACTGAGAAGTTCACGGCACGAGCCGAAGGCGACGATCGTAGCGAGAATAGTTTTTTTTGCCTGAGAACCCAATATCAAGCAGTGAGGGTGTTATTTTGCGCGTAACAGCATGAAATGTCCATCTTGTGACTCACCAATTTCTGGCAAAAATAATATTAAATTTCGGTGGTCTCACAGAAACCGAGTTCAACAAATACTGCAGCTGTCCGCGCGGCGCCTGCGTGGTGACACCCTGGGTGGGGCGCGCGTGCACCGGGAACTCACCTCTGAGTTCTGTCCCTCCCCCATCAGACCCGGCGCTTTTATATATATATATTTATATTTTATAAAGCTCGTTTAGTAAAAGCACAAAAAGATTTTAAGCATGTTTGGGTAAAAAATGGCTCTATTCAGATGCGTAAGATGGACACGAATAAAATCATAAAGATTGGCAGCGAATACGATCTAGATAAGTTGTACTGACTATTTTTATCCTTGTATATTGTTTCCGAATGTGCTATATATCTTTTTTTAAATGTAATATATGAATATAATTCCTCATATGTAAATGATAACTGTAATGAAATACGCATGTATGTATGTTAAATGTGCAAACACACTGCAGAACTATTTATTATCATATATGTAAAAGTATGTAGGAAAAAAAAACTTTTTCCTACATGTCTTAGTCCTCTCTTATAACCAAAAAAGACATGTAGGAAAAAGTTTTTTTTTCCTACATACTTTTACATATATGATAATAAATAGTTCTGCAGTGTGTTTGCACATTTAACATACATACATGCGTATTTCATTACAGTTATCATTTACATATGAGGAATTATATTCATATATTACATTTAAAAAAAGATATATAGCACATTCGGAAACAATATACAAGGATAAAAATAGTCAGTACAACTTATCTAGATCGTATTCGCTGCCAATCTTTATGATTTTATTCGTGTCCATCTTACGCATCATTCGCGGCTTAACATTAACCTACCTAACGCTAGAAAACTCTCAAATACAATACGAAGGCATACAGCTGAATCTAGCTAAGATTTAGCTTCTCGAATAGTTATCATTCGAAAAACTTTCTGACAAAAAAACTAGCGAAAAACTTATCAGACAACCATAATACCTCCGTTCCTAAATTAATATAGATCTTTGCATATAACAATTGTGAACACATTGTAAACTCTTTCCACCGAATGGAAATATTTCAAAAATTAACGGAGGCAAAGATCAAAGAAAAAACTTATCATTTTCAAATATAGGAAACGTCAACCATATTTACAGGATTAATCTATAGAACCGTATTACTAAGCCACTGCCTAAGAATGAGTTCATTAAAATTCGTTCTAATAATACGATGAAATCAACTAGCTTTAAAACCGATACTACTACATATCACAATACAATACACTACAATACACTCCTCCGACCTGGTACGCTATTGCCGATCCCTCAACTTCAACTTATAATATATATATATATATATAACTTATATATAATATATAAGTATGTGATATATAACTTATATATAGTATATAAGTTATAACTTAAAAAGTATCAGCACGCTCAATATCACAGTCTGCTTAGTCCATTTGAAGCTGATACAGTATAGAGTATGTTGGTTGTCCGCTCGTTTTATAGCCTTAGTGACTGAGTGAGCGTGTACCGCGGGCGAAACATCTCCGTTTTGGGCATAAATGCTTTCATAGTACGCCCGGTCTGATGTACTCCTTATTTTGGAACCGGTCCTCGTATTTGTGAGCAGGTTCTATAATTATATGGTTTTTCTCTATCTCTCTCGAGTTTATGTATTTTTTCCAAGTGGCAGAGTTATCGGTTTACAAATATATTGGTGCGACTACTTTCATACTCCATGTACGTAACCAGGTGCATTCATAAGTGTGTATGTGGTATTAAAATAAAATGAAGTCGGGATATTTGTTTTTATAATAATTCCTCTTGCCCATCGGATGAACTTCAAAGAGTTCGGGGGTGTGGAAGGATGTAAAAAAAAGCAAATTTTCTGTGTCACTCTCGAGGTTTACACTCTAAAACTCATAGAGCCAATTGTTTATTTGCCATTAGAATCCTAATTCAGGCGAATCTGAACAAAACGTAAATTCAAACAGTTCGCAGCAAGTTTACCAAATATTATTTTCTTGCTCGTTGCAAAGTTATCTGACCATCTCATAAGTATACATTTGCTTCAAAGCTTCAAAAACAAATGATGTCTACTAAATACCGTTACCACAACTCCAAATATAATTGAAAGTTATTTAAGAGCATGTTAGCAAGCAGGGATTGGGGGCAAATTGAACATTTGACATAGATTTATCTGCTTATGAAATGTGGTATAAAATGTGGTCCAGATATTTCACATTTGGGTGCCAGTGAGTGCATGTGAAGTCTACTCGCAACAAGGCCACACTAAAATCCGATTACGATAAACATCAAACGAAACATAACGCCCAAACTTGGATGACGAGTATCATCTGTAAAGTATTGTAAAGTATTTCCAGCGGTTCTCACCCCATAAATCAAACTGCATTGTTGACTGCGGACGGTCCTCTGTTAGATATTAGAAACACGCAATGACGATCGGAATCGGGATGGCGCGCCCCTTGCACTGTTTTTCACGTGATATTGTTTTTAAAATTAAAAAATAATATTTCTATTGTTAGTTTCACCAAAAAGACTACGTAAAAACCCTGCCCAGTTGTCAACTCACCTACAAAAGTGTTTGCAGTTACCATTATTAGTGATTAACAGTGAAGCTATCAAAAACATGAAACTTAATTTCAGGGGACCCTTGAACTTCAAAGAAATTTTTGTCACGCCAAATACAACAGAAATCTATTGAATCGTTGTTTCCCGTATTTATCCATCGATTCCGAGAACTTTTTCAACATGAACTCTTCCTTAATAACGAAAACAAGTAAAAACAGACGAATGTGAGGCGCTCAGAGGTCATTGACCCAGTACAACAACAACAAACTTTGTCTGAATATCACTGTTTTACATCATAATTTCCTACCTCAAAATTCTGTATGTTCTTTAAAAAGTTATTTAGACCGTTTTTACGGTGCCAAAAAGTTAATCTAATTAATAAAGTCGTTATTTTTCTTCGCAAAACAAAATACTCAAAGTGATACCTCAAGTTTCCAATAGAGGGCCCTGCATGTATTATCTGCTAGTATTGCGACAAACAATAAACTATTTAGATCAGGGTTAGAGTTGCCAGTAATACAAAAAAATAACAACCAGTGTTGCCAAAATCAGAAAAAAAAACGTAGCGTTCACTCCTAAATGGCGGAATCGGACGAGGTGGTTAGGCGGTTACACGAAGTACGACGAACACGGAAAAAAAAACTCCGACCAACAAGACAAACTTTCGCATCTGAATAAAGACATACCCGACACCATGAGCCTGATGGCATATTAGGACAAAAAAACCCGTCAAGTGCGAGTCTAAATCGCGCACGAAGGGTTCCGTACCACCGTTCAATGGAAGCGATGGTGTGGAGTGAATAGTTTGGATTTTACACAGCAAAATATTGTTTACAAAGTTATTGGTGCGGTTACTTTCACACTCCATGTACGTAACCAGGTGCATCCATAAGTTTGTATGTGGTATTGTTGTATGGGAGCCCCCTTAAATATTTTTTTTATCCTGTTTTTTAGTATTTGTTGTTATAGCGGCAACAGAAATACATAATCTGTGAAAATTTCAACTCTCTAGCTAGCTAGGTTCTTGAGATACAGCCCGGTGACAGACGGACGGACGGACGGACGGACAGCGAAGTCTTAGTAATAGGGTCCCGTTTGGAACCCTTCGGGTACGGAACCCTAAAAATTGATGCTCTCGCTACAAATATTAAGGACTTCAAGGTATCTGTGTATCACACATGCTCATCTTGAAAAGGGCCCGACGCTCAATACTAAAAGTAATGTTTAAAAAACCAGTCAGATACCCCACCACCACGACTCTATACAAAGACAGTAACTTACTGAGCATTCGGAAATTATTTATCCTCAAATCAGCGTTAGACCAACACCGCATCACCATTAATAGAGTAGAATACAATAGCCTTCTAAACCAACGTGTCTTCGGAACGCAACCTAAAGTAGCACAAACAACCTTTGCACAGCGTTTCCACCTCTTTTTACACCCTTTCATTTACAACAGAATTGCCAAAGCATCTGATGTAAAGTCATTCACAATTAAAGAAGCCAAATGGAAAATAGTTAGCTGGCTTCACGAACAAGATAACGACGATACCGAAAGAATAATAGGAATTAACCACTATAGGTAACTAACTCTACGTCTAAGTTATATACCTATATATTTATATATATTACAAATATATATTATACTTATATACTTTTTACTATAATACAAAAATGTATACTATATAATCTACATTCCAAATACTTTAATGTTATTCAAAAATAAATGATGATATCATAAAATAGGCGTAAGAACAGTAACTGACTACTTTTAATTTTGTTTTCTCTTTTTCATAAGTGTTTTTTTTTATAGAATTAAATTTCTCGTAAATGTAAGTGTAATTGCTTTTGTTTTATAAAATTGTCTGCGAATATGAACAAACAACCAATCAAATGGTACCTCTGCCTACAAGCGCCCACGACACAGGCTGCGCCTAGTGTGGAAGCTACCGTAAAATCTACAGTAAAATTGTGTTTTTGGCTAATAGATATTTTGAATTTGTATTGATTGATTCAACGTCGCTGCAATATTTTCGCCAGTAAGTAAACTTTTGCCGGCATACTTTGGTGTAGCCAGAATATTAGCTACTTTGTATTGGTTCCGTTTAGGTTGGAATCAGCATATATCCCTCTCCGTTTAGTAGTTAACTAAGGTTCCCTGTTATCTTGGTCCGACAGTAACACGAATTCGAAAAAGCAGCGAGAAGGAAATATATCTGCTTTTTACTTTCAGAATATATCACATAAATATCCCTGACTGATGGATCAATGATGTTCCTGACTACCACTCTTCTGTAACATCAAGGACTTTTAGTACTGGAAGCACCGCTGACGGAATAAGCAACATTCCTCTGCAATTGCATCGCGGGGAAACATGAAAATGTGAAGAATTTCGAATGCATTTCAGAATATGGAAACAATTACATGCAATTAGTTGCAGCCTCTAAAAGTTTCAGCAGTTTGATATTTCTGCTGTTATCTAATTAATGCATTAATTATTTCGCATTTGGATAATTATTAAAACTAAATTATAATGAAAATAAATCAATGTACAGAATCAGTCATGTGCTTTGTACAAAACTTAAATATGCAAAAACACACACACACACACACACACACAAACACACTAAGAAAATAAAGCGCCCCGGACCATATCAGATGCAAAGGTCCCCATCACGCTGGCGGCGTTTCCGCGCTGCACTGCGAGGGAGATCCTCTGCATAAGATAGGACCCGGAGCGGTGGTCATAGCCACGATCCCTCAGGCGGCGCCCTATTTCCCTAATGAATGCCTTGCCCTGCACTCCCCAGACCCCGGTGGTTTCTATGGCAAGCGGGACGAATATATACTGGCCCAAAAGCACAGAGTACTTTTGGGTCTTCATCCTCGCTGCCTCTTCCACTGCGGCCCCCGGGGTGGACACGGTCGATGCCAGGTGGGAGGGAGCGAATGTGCAGACACACGTCGCATCCCAACGCAATGACCGTCCCCTCTCCCATGGGATCATGGTCAGGCCATCCGGGCGTTTCCCATCGGTACGACACAGCCCCGCGGGCTCCAATACACAAGGTATATTGGCTGTTACAAGAGCCCGCTTGATGATGTCATTAATAGAGGAGTGCCGGGAAAGCCTGTTCGCGCTTCGGACGCAATGTAGACTGTGCCGACCATGAGCGTCCACACCCGCACCACACACACAGGAATGAGACTGGCAGATGTCACAGCCAAGGCGCAAGGCGACAGCCACGCGCAACGTGTCATTGTCCAGAAATGTTCCTAGTTGAGGAGAAGGCAGAGCCCTGACTCTGGCTGCGAAACTGCGCGCAGTCGTGCCAGCTCGACCCCCGAACTCCGGTCCAATAACTTTTTAAGCGTGACTCCGCACGATAACTCATCCCAATTACGTTGTGAGTGCGGGTGCTGGGGCGGAGTGCTACCAGGACACCAGTCATGCCATAACCCTTATGCCTCCTCCGCGAAGGGGATACGAAAACCATCACCATGGATATTTAAAATAAGAGTGACAAGGTCTCGCACCCCATGCGACGAAGACAAGAAGGCCGGCAGCTCGGTGTCACGCAACCGTCGAATGCCTAAACCACCGTGCCTGATGGGCAAAGCTGCTTGGCACCACTGAGTGGAAGTCATTTCGATATTGATAATCGATTCTAATGAGTCTTCAGTACGTTATCATACTCAGTGGATTCCTCCCTACAAAGCCACATCGGAGCCGTACGCAACGTGTATGTAAGCCTGGGAATTGACAGACAACTCCTCAGGATTGTTAGTGCGACGTGGGCTGGGAGTTGTTATAAGTGATCCTTGGATGCCAAAAGAGCTCTTGTTTTGGCCGATAAGACACCCGGGATACCCTCTGGGAAGACTGGTGCACCCAATAAAGTAATGTTGGATTTGTCCAGTAATCTTAACCCTGGGGCTACGGAATAGACTTCTGATAGCACTTCCGGTGATACCTGGCTGGAACAGGGGTATAATTCGCATTTCTGTGGATTCACTTCCAGCCCCAACCTCGCTAAACCCTAGACAAGTGCTCTCAGATCCTAGATCACTACTTCCGGGCTGCCTCCGATGGTACCGTCATCCAAATACCATACGTTTAGAGGTGACCGCTAGGTGGATACTACATTCTGAATTGCGAGGCTAAATATTAAAGGTCCCAAAGGATCACCTTGCTGAGCCTCCACCTGAGACTCCACCAACTTGTCTCCTAAAAATAAGTTACTCGATCTGTAATAACATTGGTGTAGAAACGGGTACAATGCAGGAACTTTCTCCTTTATCATTAACAAAATTGAGTCGCGCTGGACTGCATTAAAAGCGTTGCAAAGATCGACCTTTACTACAATATTATTTGTATCAGCCTCATACAGGGCAAAGGCCCGAGTAGCATGTATAGCCGCCTCGGAACCCAAGGGTACGCCAAAACCCAATTGGCGGGGCTGCAGAAATGAAGCCATCTCCTCTCTTACGGCGCGACACCCTAGCTTAGCCACTAAGCGACGGATCACACTGCCTATGGCAATAAGCCGTAAGCCTCCATCCTTTTTTTGAAGGGCACACAATGAGGCACCTTATAAAAAAGGACAAACTTCCCTATTTACCTCGCCTTTCAGCATGAAATTCGCCAAACTACAAACTGAGGCCAAGAGTTTTCCACCGTTGTCGCCCGCAGCAGCCGACGTCAGCTCTTTAAGGTGTTCAGGGCTCAGCCCGTCCAAACCTGCCGCGGAACCATTAGAAAATGATGCGACAGCCTCGGAGACGTCCGACACTTCCACAGAAAGGACTTGTCTGAGGAGGTCGGCTTTGGTGGGAAATCTAAAGAACGACCCGGAGAGGGATGTTTGAGGCGCAAGGCTTCCAATGTCTCCTCACTATTGTCAGCTATTGAGCAGTCAGAAATTAAGATCCTAACCGCTCCACCTAGGTCCCCATCATAAACCTTCGTTTCCACGGCCCTATAAAAGGATCGGCGACTAAACGCCCTTATACTGGGCCGCGGATCTGATGTGACCAACCCTTGCGTACCCTGTTTGCTGATATTGTTAATATTTTCTTTTACTTTGGAAGTCAGCGACTGACTCCGATTGTCGGAGGAAGGGACTCTTAGGCATTTGAATGAAAAAGTTAGAAGGGCAAACCAGTTCTCCGTCGAGTTGTTCTGAACGCAGTGGTCAATCAATTGTGACAACTTTCCGGCGGCAAGACTTCTTGCACCCTTAGGAATATGTTTAAGGACCCTTACATTCACCCTCAACAATGGTAACTGACCAAAAACTGTAGTGAGCACTTCACCATTAATGTTGTGCCGTTCTTACACTCTCAAACTGAGGTTAAAACTGGTTTGTATTTAACTGCTTTTTCATTCAACATAATTGCATTGTTAATTAAATTTCTTTTGTTTCAGCGGGAATTGCTACTGGCACTTACGAATTCCGTAAGCTTATTATCCATCGGCGTCTAGTTCTCATTTTGCATATTGGTACTTTTCCGTCGGAAGGAATTTATTCATCACTGCTTTTATCAAACTAACAACAGACAACTGTTTACACCCTTATACCCCATGACAATTGGTTCAATTTTTTTATCACACGGATGATTATTATACTTTTATAACTAGCGAAAGGGAAAAGCGTGCTGACCTATTTTCCCAATTACACATTTACTTTCTACAATATACAAAATGTTTCCTTTATATCATGGATAAGGAAAGGGTATTTATTATCATTGGATAGAAACAGAAACGTTACATGTCCTCGAAAAGAGATAAATATTTTATATCGTAATTCATCCGAGCCATAAAAACGGTACGCGCAGACAAAAGCTGAGCGTGGCAAGGTTAAAATGATATTTTCTCACGTCGGGTCGACGCCTGCGCGGCGGTTTTGATTAAATACTGTATTTACTATGGTTTTTGTAGCAGACAATTTAGTAGTCCAATGCAGTATTTAAAAAAAGTTTGAGCCGTACTTGGCTTGAAGTGGTTAACAATTTATTGGGCTGAAGCTTTATTGGATTATACATCCTACCAGATTTTCAGCCTTATAGCTTAGTAATAAATGCGAAAACCAAAGAAAATTTATGCGTGCTCAGGACCAATTAAGGGTTAAGGGGAGCGATCATCGATCTAAAACCCGATGAATCTATCCCATGTATATTCCTATAAGTGCCACTAGCTATAAAGTGGATTAATACTATTCGCCGATTAACTTTGACAACTCCATACAAATTTGAATGGAGTTGTCATAGTAAATCGGAGAATTGTGCTGATCCGCTTTATAGCTAGAGGGCCTAAGTATCCTGATTGAGAGAACGACAGGGCCAATGAACAGAATACCTTCTCGATGGTCCGATCGATGATATCGCCAAGTCAACGGGATTCCACTGAATGCGGTTTGCTCTTTGCCCAGATGTGGCTCAACGTGGGTTAACCTGGCTTCCTTACCCGAAAGGTGCCGAACGGGACCCTATTACTATCCGCTGTCCGTCTGTCAGTCTATCCGTCAGCGGGCTGTATCTCATGAACGTAGTAAGTAGAGCGTTTGAATTTTTATAGAATGTGTATTTTTGTTGCCGCTACTGCAACAAATAATTAACTTCGCCAGCTTTTGGCCAACGACCCGAATGGCCGAGTCGGCAGTTTCCCTGCCTACAAAGCCAAGGGTCCCGGATTCGAGCCCCGGTGGGGTCAAGTATTTGTTTGATTGTGCCGGTCGACTATGTTAGTCATATTTTCACGTAATGTTAAGATAAGTTGACGACCGTCACAGATAAGGTATATTTATATTCATCACGCACTATGTCTTATGCACGTCATTAATAACATGTACCAACCTAGTATATACGCTAGAATTTCCTATAATAAATTAGTCTAGTATTTGCGCGCATCTCAAGCCTTTTACTTTACTCCCGAAGATGTTGCTCCCCTTATAATTGCCTCTGGCAAAGTGGTGACCCGACTTTTGAACATCTGCAACATTCGGTAATAGCAGCATGGACCCAGCCGCGAAGAAAACTCCGTGTGCTGCCACCTTAGAAGTGCAAGCAAGAAGCACTTCGTCCAAGATCGCCGAGCCCCGACTTCGGCAACCAAGACGACATCAAGCAAGCCATGACCGGACCAGATTTGAAAACGGACCAGAAGCCAAATAATTTCAACTGAAGATTTCCCGCATCGAACTCAAGATACCGCAAGAATAATGAACCGATAGTCAGCCTACTGCTGATTTATCAAAATGGAGCTCGCACCAGCAGAAACGAACGCGTCGGCAAATTCATTAACAGCAAGCAGCTTTTTCAAGTTAAAGACATAGGAAGCCGTTCCAGCCCCCAGAAAAGTATTGAAACATCATCGATGTACCTAATTCAACGAATATTGAAATCATCCAGGAAGAACATCGCACGAAGAATAATCAAATCTCTGAAGAGAGAGAGAGATATATATATTTATATATAAACGATTGGTGTACAAGATGTGCCCTATGTTGCCAAATCCCATGGTTTTTAGGCACACAAATTTCATCAATCGACAACTTAATATTCACTCAAGAGTGAAGAGCACGCACGTACATGTGACGTACGAGATCATTGACTGCCTACAGCCAAGGTTACAGATTTAATGCTGACGCTGATTCAGCACAATCATCCTTGTGTAGGTACGGTCGCAATTATAAACAAACAGTGATTACAAATTCAACGACGTGCGATGCAAATTGACTCACCGATTCCTGAAAACATGGGCGGCTGCAGCATCAGACGACTCTCCTGCGGATCTTTTCCAGGTTATAGGTTAGGTTAGTTTACTAACCGCGAAGCCCCATTTTCCTAGTGTTTTTCTGTTTTCCAGTTTTTAGTTTATTTTATGTAGTGTGCGGCCAGACACAAGACTCGCCTGTAGGTAAACATTATGTTATTCTTTAAACTTATGTAGAATTCACATAACCGTAGTTCCTTTATTTTCCTAATTCGTGTAAGTGTTACCTTTAGATTAAGTTGAAATATGCTCTATTACTGTCTAGTTTCATTTAACAATAACTTTCCTTAGATATAAAAATAGATTAAGTTAAAGTATGCGCAATTAAGATCTGGTTTTATGTTTATTAAAATACTACTAGTTATTATTGCAGTTGATAAGTTTGTTATGGTATCTAACTTAGATTTTTTTCCATTGTTATAAGTACATTCATTTATTTTTTTCCCTAAAGGGGGGAGTATCTGTGCCGGTCGAGTATGTTAGTCATATTTTCACGTAACGTTAAGATACGTTGACGACCGTCACAGATAAGGTATATTTATATTCATCACGCACTATGTCATAAATAACATGTACCAACCTAGTATATAAGCTAGGATTCCCTATACTAAATTAGTCTAGTATAGTCTGGTATTTGCGCGCATCTCAAGCCTTTTACTTTACTCCCGAAGATGTCGCTCTCCTTATAATTGCCTCTGGCAAAGTCAATTTATTTGAAAAAATATCTTAGGGAATCCCTGCGTTTTAGATTTTAATCCGCTGCTTTCCCCCACAACAAGATACCATAACTCTATGAAAGTAACTTAAATAAAATAGACTAGGCTATCTGTAGCCACATCCATGTTTTGATTGATGTTCCTAACATGGTAAGCCGCAGAACTAAATTTACCAGCTAATTTTTCTATGTGGGTTCCTTACTACAATTTGCTATCAATTCAATCAATTCTAAGATCACGTATTTGTATCTAATAATGAACTGTTCTTAAGTGGAAGTGAAAATTTGATACACTTGGTTTTACCAGCGTTTAACAAATTAATTATCAAATGTGAACCAATTCAAGGTTAAGGACGATACATTATTAAGATCATCAAAATCTTCTTTTTGTCTTTCAATCTTGAATACAAGTGAATTATCATCAGAAAACATATGTCAATACTATGTCAGTCAATTTCTCCATAAAAGCAGATCGTTATTTTATATCAGGAATAAGAAAGCGCCTAATATGTAATCTTGTGGAACGTCAATTTTTACACCCGATCCATCAGATTTGACGCCGTTGATTTCTGTCCTTTGAATTCTAAATAAGATTTTAGTTGATCCATTGCTTTATTTTTAAATCCGTAATGATTAAATTTTATAAGAAACTTATCATCATAAATACAATCAAATGCCATTAACAGATCGTAAAAAAGCTGATAGCATCCTATACGGCCTAAGGATAATGTTTGTACCTTATATGCAGTACACAACGTTTACAAGTCGTCAATATTTTTGATTAATTGTTCTAGACTTCGTTGATTATTGGGAACCCACCCAAAAATTTATGTGAGAACTAATTGGGGATCACAGGTAGTTGAGAATTTGGGTAATGATGACCTTAATTAAACCGGTCTATTACTGCGCCTACGCGCAAGGCATCTCGATTATCAACCTTTACCATGGTAGTTAAATTCAAAACATTTAACGAGAAATGACATTTCTAGAAATACCATGAGAAGCGAGTCCTCCTCTTATTTTTTTAGGAGTCGATTTACTAACACTGTCGTTTGTTTCTATTTTTTTTTGCAAGGAGTCAGGACAGGGCTACACCAATACCCTTAAGTGTATCATAGGATGCACCCTTTTCAACCTGTTCACTTAAAAATGTGATGACATGTATTCTTTGACAGAAAAGCCAGCGTTAGGTTGAGCGTGGCTGGTGGCGTGCCGCGTAGTTGGAGACAAGCGCCTCTCCCAGGGTAAGCCTCCGTTGGAGCGAGTATCGTTGTCTGGGATTCGATATAACAAGGTTTGGACGCTGTTTAAGAATAACTATATCAGGTACTTGTATCTCTATCAATTGTGGGTACCAGGCCTGTGCTGGCCAAATAGGAAAGAAGGCAATGCCAAAGTCTCATCTTGAATATTCTTTGGCACTCATATTGCCCATTCAGTTTACGTAACTAATCGCTGTGGTGTTATGCACGCGGAGTTAAATGGTACAATCGCACTTCTATTTTATATTATATTATATCTTACTTTGTAAATATTTTTATTGCCCCAGTTAGGATCTTCTTAAATAGTACGAGGAAGTTTGACTTTAACATTAAAAAATTAGTATTTTTGCCGCTTAATCTTTTTGGTATACAACAATCCAAAACTTACCGATTAGCTTGCTGAAACCAAAACTCCAATCAAATGGGAACAATCAAGGATCGTAGCTATGGGAAGCCTTTAAAATTTTGAACTAAGATGGAAATTTGTTTCGTATATGGGCAAGTTCAAGCACATACTTGTTGTTCATAAATAAACCCCAAAAACATGCATGCTTTTTATGGTTGCACTCTTTGTACTCTTGTTTTTTATTACAAACTCCAAATATTGAAATCATGCTAATGTTTCGTTTACATGTTACGAAGACATTTATCATAGCTGCTACTAAACTATCATAGTAATCGATAGATTTGTACCCGTGACCTTGTTGGTAGCTAATTATTATACTTACAATATTTATAATAATAGTAGGGAGGAGCGCGTGCGCGCGTCGCTTCGCCTAAGAGTCAATTAAGTAAAAAATTATAAAAAAAAACGAAAAGCGAATTATGGTTTAAAGGACTACCTATTAATTTATATCAAAAATGAAACCACGAAATATGATCAAACGAACTTACCTTAAGTGAAGTTCGATCTCAATTACACGAAGAGCTTCGTTCGAAGATATTAGTACAGGTAGTTTCACTCATAGGCTGACCATTTCGTCACTTTATTCGTTCTAGTGCTTCGCTGCTTCGCGCGCTATATTTTTTTTATCGGTTGATTTTGTGCATTGCCAATAAAATGCCGAAAAGGATGAGTATTAGTGACTACAACCATTTTGTTAAAAAACATTTAAAGTTCAAAACAAAGGTAAAACTTGGAAGTAAAAATTTTATCTACATCACTGACAGTAGTGCCCTTTAAAAAAAAAGTATCTGCTTCAATATAAGCAATATCGTTTTGGCTAGGTATAACTTTGCCAGTTTTTCCGGTTAATTGTTTGACAAAAAAAAAACAGTCTATTGTTTGAATTTTGTATTTTTCTATTAAATTGTTATGTTTTTGCATTACTACAAACCAACCTAAATGTTTTAGAATATTATCTAATAAAGTTTTGAAATTGTCTATCAAAGTTATAGATTTTTTGTTCATAAAGCTCATACTTTTACAAATTCCAATTTCCAAATCTCTATTTCAATCTATTTTAATAATATAAAAGAAGTTTGAATAAATTTTGTTCGGGTTCTGTTCAAAAAAGTCCGGGATAAAATTCTGGTAACTTCATATTTAGCTTTTTCATATACTTTTTTAGTCTGTGGGATGCAATCGGCCTAAAAAACATATAATATATAACATAACAATAAAGCAGGTTTAGCTAACAAGTGTAATTCTAGTCGGCTCTAAAATATACATGATAAAATAAAATAATTAATTGAAGTAAAGGAATTAATCATTGTTTCATTGTTGTATCCACAAGTAAATGTACATTTAAATCGCCACAAACCTTTTTCTGATATTACATACTTTAGTGAGGGCTTCCCAAAATTTTCTGCAAATTTTCTAAATTGCCATGGCTTTTTATGCCTGGGAGGTCTGTAGGCACAAACATAATATGACTATCTAACTCAACACAGGATAGCTCTATTTTTCTTTCTATATTTAGTCCAAAAAAAACCTTTGGTTGCTTTTCTTTATATATATGTATATATATATATATATTATATATAATATATATTGTTACTAAGATTAAAGAACCACCTCTAGCAGCTTTCTTTCAATAGAAAGTAACAACTGAAATATTTGTAAATATTTATGTTTATACATAATATTTCCCTTTAGTGTGTAGTAAAATGAATATCGGTGTCAGAATTATTAAGAAATAATTCTAAAACAATTTCTTTGCAAGGCAGCCCCTGCATTTTTTGATGTTTAATGTATGTTGGCCTTGGCAAAAATTTGATATACCGGCATCATTTGTACCTTGTTTTGCCATATAAATATCAATATGGCACTACTAAGTACTAAATACTACACTAGGAGCCTCTGTCATATTGATTATGACGGGGTCATGTAATAAATAAAATTTAAAATGCATAGCAAGTTATCGCTTAAGGTATTTAGCAAGATAAAGACTATATTTTATCTGCTTAAAGTCAGAAATAAATATCCGGTCGAATTTACATTTAGTTGAAAATAATGCATCAGGAAGAATGTTTTTTTATTTATTTAAAATATGACATGAAGTTTATTTAAAATATGACATATATACCTTTCACGAAAGTTTTTCTCTAATAAACTTTATATTATCATATGTTTATCCCACAATTTTCTCCAAACTAGTCTGGCCTAGATTGTAAAGCTTAAGATAAATTTATTATTGATGTTTGTTTAAGCCAAGGCCCAGGCCAGTCAGAAAAGACATAAGAAGAGGACGCGATGAGGACAGGGCGCAGACATGGCATCAACGTGACTTTTTAAAATATTTCGACAAGACGGGGCACGGATGTGACGGGTGGGCGGTGGGATTTTGGGGGGATTTCGACACGACCATATCCCCCCACTCTCCGTGCCCGTCCGTAATTCCCCGGTCGCACCCATGCCCCATCCTTTCTGCGTTGTTTGACTAATTGTTTAATTGATTAAACAACTCGACAACAAACGACACTCGACGCCTGTTTCAAACGAGAATTTTCAAATGTATCCTTTTTTATAGCTAGTTGGCTATTTAAAAATATGACTGCTGCAAACGATATCGGCAAAAACTGTGCATACAACCCTGAGTCTGGCTAAATGCCAACGGAGTTCTTTCATCACAGGACAATTGCAGACCGACTTGATCGGTATTTCATCTGGAATTGAAATTGTAATTTGTGATGCAAAATTTACTCTTCACTTCATTTTTTTCTTTCATAAAGTATCATTCGGTAATATTGCAATATCTATCATGTAAATACTATTTAAATCTTTTGATTGAATGTGAACCTTTGCCGTGCATTATTGGGAAACATAAATCTCGCAGGCAACATGAAGAGCCCATACTCATTTGTTAGAGATTTCACGTAAGTGATTTTTATGTTTATTGAACTAATGACGTTGATTTACGTAGAATTCGTTAGATTAAGACATAACTTAGTTACTAGAGACCTATAAATATAACCAATGTGTGTATTTTGGCCAATTTAAAGCAATTTACGAGTATCTCTTACGAAATTTTCCAAAGGAACAAATCGAACATTCGTTCAGTAAGCATAACCCATAGTCATGTTATTTGATGTACAACATACATATTTTCTTTATTTATTTCAGAATTGCCTTAACAATACGAATCAATATTTGCATGTTGCGGTGTAATATAATCTGGTTGAGTTGGTCACGAAGAAATCCCATACTTATTTTGAAACGAGCTATATGTTGACCAGGGTTGCATAGTGTGGGGCTACCGTTTAGTTTTCCCAACTTCACTACGGACAGAGTTGCTAAGGGAACTCTATGTTGGGCACCTATGGATAGTCAAAATGAAGAGCGTCGCCCGCAGTTACGTGTAGTGGCCCAGAATGGATGCGGAGTTAGAGCGCAGATTTCTTGGGACCATTTTAGGGGGAAAATTCTTCGTACTCATTGACTAGCACTCTAATTGTAAGATGTGTTCCCTAGGGCTAGGACAAAGGCTAAACCAGTCATTAAAGTTTTGCGAGATACATTTGCTGGTTTCGGATTACCAATAGAAGTGGTTTCAGATAATGGACCTCCCTCTTCAAGCAGAGAATTTGTGGATTTTCTATGACTTAACCTCTCAAAAACCGAAGTTAGTTGGGACGGGTCGCGATGTTGAACCTTACGCCATGGTAATAAAATTTTAAAAGTTGCGTTATCTAACGCCAGTAGTATTCAAGAGGTTAATGATAATTATGCGATCACTTCGGCAATCTACCACCCGAGAGATGGATATAGGTTCATGGATTTTTGTAGCTAACGCGAAAGTACTTTGACCACTTCGTCTACTTTTGATAAAAAACCAAAACAATTTGGGGTTATCGCGGATGTTGTCCTCTAGGGTTTTGAGAAGAATGTTGTAACAGCTGACTGAGAGTTTCTCGCACCTATTTTTGATGATTTTTAATGATATTTCAAAAGCGTCTCCCAATATTATTTTTCTCGCGAAGCAGGTTAATGAGGTTTTTATTAAACCTCGTGATATAATAGGCCTGCCATGTCGTTAACATTTTCCATTGCACCCAATTGATCAGCCCAGTCTACGCCGTTTAGTTGTTAGATAATCGCGCTGAAATCACCTTTGAAAAAACTTAAGCGTGGGTTACTACTATTGCATGCAAGACTGTCGTCTGTGGCGGATTTATTGATTGATTGATATTTCTTTATTAACACAATTAAACAACAGTCATTAAAAATAAATCAGATAGGTAGAGATAGTGTCAATAAGAACCGGCTCAGTTAAGCTGATCTGAGACAAGTCTCAGCTTCAGCGCTGGTTTTTAGTCGGCCCTCCAGAACACCAAAAGGGACTATTTACTCGTGGGTCGATATTATGTAGATACGCTGATTGATTGATTGATTGATATTTCTTTATTAAAACAATTAAACAACAGTCATTACAAATAAATCAGATATATAGAGATAGTGTCAATAAGAACCGGCTCAGCAATGCTGAACTGAGACAAGTCTCAGCTTCAGCGCTAGTTTTCAGCCGGCCCTCCAGAACACCAGGAGGTACAATTTACTCGTGGATGATATTAGGTAGGTACTTGTAAAAATTGTAACAAATATTTATACAAAAAGGGAAAAAAAACTACAAATATTTTCTTTACAAAAAGAAAATACCCAAAACACAATTAAAAAAATATTTAATAGTAATAATAAACAAAGCACCATTTAGCTATAGAGCAGGCAGCAGCACACAAAATCCAGTTTTATCAGGCGACTATGCAGGCCATAACGGTCAGGTTAAAGATAATAAAAATACTTGGTTATGTTAGGTTAAAGTTAAACTGCAGTTATTTGCTCACCTAAAAGATATTTCTTAATAGAGAATTTGAATGTATCTTTATACAAAGGCAAACTTAAGGGCGGTGGTATATCATTCCAAATTTGGCTGCAGCAAATCGAAAGCTCCCCCTGAACCCGCTGGATTTGTGCCTGGGAATCGACAGCTTATTCTCTGCCTTCGAGCGTGTTCCCCTACTGTGGAGGTTTTTGGAGAATGTCAGCTTTTTGAACAGATAGTCGGGTCTTTTGGAGTGGATTATTTTGTGTAGTAGACATGCATAATGTGCTCTCCGACGAGCTGACATCTTCCAAACGCTATTCTTGTTCAAATAAGGGGTGGCATGGGCTCTGCTCTTAATATTGTAGCAAAACCTTGCACAAGCATTTTGCACTCTCTGTATTGCCGTTTCAGTCTTTTTATATATTCGCGGCTCATAGACAGCATCGTAAAAATAAAACAACGATAGAACCACAGGCTCTGTTAGAGTTTTTCGGTCTTGATACTAAGGTTTTTACGTAGACCATACAAATTCTTCAGTCTGTAGAAGGCTGTACTGCTTTTGAGTTTATATGGTCCTCGAAACGTCCATGATTAAAACCAAATTTCTTGCTTTGGCTACACCTGTAACCCGTTCCTCGTTTATTTTGATTTTAGAATTATTTGATAAAACACGGTTACGCTGTCATTTCGTTCCTAGAATCAGATATTGAGATTTAGTTGGGTTCAGAACTGAATTGTTATTTTCAGACCACCTATTAACATTATCAAGATCATGGTTTATAGTTTCTACAGCATCCAGGGTCCATCCTGGCAAGAAGCTGTGATATATTTGAGTGTCATCTGCATAAAGGTGGAATCGGCAGCTCTTTATACAATTTTCAATGTCAGCAGCATAATAAACAAAATTGGGCTAATGATACATCCCTGCGGGGCTCCTTTGGATATGTTTTTCAATAATAATAAATCCACACTCATACAATCAAACGCCCTCGATAAAACAAGTAAAACTAGAGCACTTGCCATGTTTTCATCTGAAGCTGCGATAATATCATCAGTAACACTTAACAGTGCCGTCTGCCGGATGATGAGCTGATTTCAAGTGGTGGATGGTAGTGGTCGACTTTTAATAAAATATCGTTAGCCAAAGATACCTCGCAAATGGATTGAAAATGGGTGCCCCAAATAATAGGTGTTTAGTTTTATCTGAAGATATTTAATTCGGTTTGTACAAGGTATTCGCAGCTCGGGCTCTAATGCGAGAATGGTGGTTAAATCGAGTTGAACGGAATTTATAAGATATGGTTAATTAGCGCCATCTAGCCTTTATTAGTCGAACCACCTCTAAAGGTATTGATTTAGGGTATAGTTGTGGGTGAGGTGGTTCGTACTATGGAAGACTAGATGGCGCTGTACATTGATGCTATGATGTCATTTTGACATACTCCAGAGCGCCTAAACTCTACTAGGTATACAAATATAACTGTAATTTATGAATGTGACTAGCTAATTTATTAATAGATTTATGTATACTCCTAGCGTTCTGTTTTAGTTACCTACCTAGAAAGATTCTAGATCTTATGAAGAAAACACAAGAGAAGTATTTTTTTATTAAGTAGGCAGTAGTTAATTAGGTTACATTTCACTTGTTTGTGTAATAAAGTGATTAATTAATTATATAGTCCCTGTCTACCTACACTGATTACTTAGAACTAATAGTCGGTATCTGACAGAGAAATAGGTAAGGGGCAAATATTATTGAAGGCTCGTTTGATAAGGCCTTTTGTTGTTTGGATGACGGCGACCCTCGTTTCGCCATCTTGACCGTCTTGTGTCTTCGCGATGCGTCCCAACTTCCACTGGCAGGGTGGTAAGCGATCGTCCTTCACCAGCACGATTGAGCCGACGGTGAGGTTAGGTCCCTTTGTGCTCCTCCACTTGCACCTCTGCTGTAGGAGACCCAGGTACTCTCGAGACCACCGCTTCCAGAAGTCCTGTTGTATCTGTTGGAGTTGTTGGAAGTGATTTAACTTATTCCTTGATACATCTTGGTATTCGTAGTCCGCCAGAGACGTGTACGATCTACCGATCAGAAAGTGAGCTGGCGTAAGAATGGGAAAATCATCATTATTAGCATTAGGTATGGGACACAATGGGCGCGAGTTTAATATTGCCTCAATTTGAGTAAGAACCGTAGAGAATTCTTCAAATGTTAATAAGGCTTGACTTAATACCCTCTTAAGATGAAGCTTACAGCTGCCAATTGCAGCTTCATGTAGGCCGCCTAGATGCGGGCTGTAGGGGGGTAAGAATTTCCAGGAAATACCTTCGTTTGCAAGGAAGTTGGTAAGTTCGCTAAAATTTTCGTTTAGGTATCTGTATAGTTCTACTAAATCATTATTTGCTCCACGGAATGTGGTCGAGTTGTCACTTACCATTTGACTTGGTTTACCTCTTCTGCATATGAATCGCCGGAAGGCGGCAATAAAGGCTTGTGATTCTAAACCTGAAACCAACTCAATGTGAACTGCCCTTGTCGATGAGCAAACAAACATAGCTATCCAACATTTGTAAGACTTGAAACCACGCCCCCTTCTATCTCGAATTGAATAGGGCCCAGCATAATCACAAAATGTTGTGTGGAATGGCGGTGAAGGAGTAGTTCTTATTGTAGGTAGTTGACCCATAATGGGTACGTGTATGAGTGGTTTTGCTTTGAAACATGTAACGCATTTGTGTACAATTTTGTTAGCCAGACCTTTTCCATTTAATGGCCAGTACTGCTCTCTCATGCATGCTAGCAGTAGCTGTGGACCACAATGGAAGAGTTTGATATGCATGTTTCTCATTATAGTTTCAGTGAGTATGTGTTTTGGATGCAAAATTATAGGATGTTTTTTAGTTTCGGGAATGTTTGATAGGTTTAACCTTCCTCCAACTTTCAACAGGCCATCTTCAAAAAACGGGTTAAGGCATTTAATATTTGATGACGTTGGTATTGATTTATTCTGACTTAAAAGTTTGTATTCAATAGGTAGTGATGTTATTTGTGCGCGCATAATTAGTTTATGCATCGAATCATTTAATTCTTGAACGGACAGCGGTCCGCTTATTTTATTACAAGGATTTTGTAGGTTATTGATGAATCGCAGAGTATAGGCAAACACTCGCGATAATTTTTTGTCGTTTGAATATTTATGAAACAATTTATCTATGAAATTATTCTCGATGTTTGTTGGGTTAACTAAGGATATAGTTTGTTCTGTGTCCTTTGTTTGTATTTGTGTGTTAGTTTGATTGTGCAGAGGCCACTGCGCCGTTTGACCAGATAGCCAGGCGGGACCCGACCACCACAGATTGCTTTTTCTTAATATATGAGGTTGAATTCCTCTCGATATAATGTCAGCTGGATTTTCAGCCGAACACACCCAATGCCAGTCTTCGATCTTGGTTAATCTCTGAATTTCCGCTACTCTGTTACTGATGAAAGTACCTAGTTTAGGTGGCGGTGTTTTTATCCACGCCAATACCACCTGTGAGTCAGACCATAGGTATATTTTACTGACTCGTTTGGCAAGGTTATTGCCTTGTGATTCCATTACTTGTGATAACAATACCGCTGCGCGTAATTCTAAGCGGGGTATTGTTTCCTCTCTAGCAATTCTAGACTTTGTGCATAACAAATGCACCTGTATATTACCTAAATTATCAATGGAACGTAAATAAATTGCAATTCCGTAACATGTTTTTGAACTATCTGCAAACCCATGCAGTTCTAGTGTTACGTAATTGTTTATGATTGTGCGTCTCGGTATGGATAGATTGTTTAAAGAAAATAGACTCCTATAGTAAGATATCCATTCTCTTGTTAAAGCGGGCGATAGGGTTTCGTCCCATGAAGTTTTATCCTGCCATAGTTTTTTAATAAAACATTTAGCTGTCACTAAAACGGGACTAATTAAGCCCGTAGGATCATAGATAGCTGAAATTATAGACAGGACCTTTCTTTTCGTAAGTCGATCTGGCATTGGTTGTTCTTTGAATGAGAATTGTAAACAATCTGTGTGGCTGCACCATGTGATACCTAATAGTTTGTGTGTGTTATTTCCGCTCTCGGTCGGATTTGTTGAGTCGGTGTTACATACCTTTTTTAATATGGTTTTTGAGTTCGACTTCCATTTTCGTAGATTGAAGCAGGCTGTACGCAGGATGGCCGCTACTTGCGTTGCTGTCTCGATTAGCGCTGCTTCGTCGTCGCCTCCATAGATCCAGTCATCGTAGTAGAATGAACCTTTTATTGCTTCGGCTGCTGTAGGGTATTTACCTTCGAATTCGGTTGCTAGCTGCAGTAGGCATCTCGTGGCTATGTAGGGGGCCGCCTTCAAGCCAAAACTGAGAGTAGTTAATGTGTAGGTACGTAGAGGATCGGTTGAGTTTTCCCTCCATAGTATATTTTGTAGGTTTTGTTGTGATTGATCAATATTGACCTGGCAAAACATTTTCTGTATATCTGCATTTACTACAAATTTGTAAGTTCTAAATCTTACTAGTATATTGATTAGGCTATCTTGAAATATCGTACCCTTATATTGAATATCGTTAAGCGATTTTCCAGTGTCTGTTGGACATGATGCGTCAAAGACAACCCTCACTGGGGTTGATAATTTTTCGATATTAATTACCGCGTGATGCGGTAAGTAGACTTGGGGTCCTACATTGGAGTATTCCATCTCTTTCATGCGGCCCGCTTGTTGGAAATCTCTCATGAATTGGACGTATTGTTTTTTATATTCTGAATTTTTACTAAATTTGTTTTCTAATGACAGAAATCTCTTATAGGCAATGTGTCTTGATCTACCTAAACTTGAAGCAGGTTCTTTTAGAGGTATTTTTACGACAAACTTTCCCTCAGAATCTCGATTATGCGTCATAAAGACACTTTCGCACTCCGTGATATCATCATTGGAAAGTGTGGAATTTTCCTCAGTTTCGAAAATGCTTCTCATTTGTTGTTGAATGAAATGACATCTAGTTTGCTGGCGTACTGGCCCCGTCGTCGAGCCAGTCACGATCCAGCCCAATTTGGTTTTTTGCAAAGTCGGTAAGTTAGTTCCTAATTCGTGTCGGTTTACGCACAATAGGTCATAGAATTTTTCGGCGCCCAGTATCATGTCGATTTCGCCGGCTGAATTGAATCCATCATCAGCCAGTCGGAATCGTTTAGGTATGATAAGATTTCCTATATCATAGTTAGGTAGGTTGCAGATTGTAGGTACAATATAGCAAGATAGATCCACAGAAAATGGTTCGGTTCTAGAGTGAATAATAACGTTACAATAGTGTTTAACGTTTATTATTGTGTTGCTGATACCCATGACATCGGTATCTGTGTTGTGTACAGGTAGGTTTAGTTTTTTGTGTGCCCTTTCTGTTATGTAGCACGATTGCGAGCCGGAATCCAATAGGATTCTCATGCTTTGTTGTTTGTTTTCGTGATCGGTTATGTTTACTACAGCTGTAGATAAGAAAACATGCTTGTTTTGCATCGGCTGTGAACAAGCATTGTCATTTGACGTGTTGATTTGCTTAATATGCAAGTTTATAGATTGATTTTCGGATGTAGATTGTTGTTGTGGGGTGTATAGCGTCATAGGACGAGATACGCTCGGTTGTGTAGGTAATCGCTCGGGATTATAGGTAGGACGAGATGTGTTCGGTTGTGTAGGTAATCGCTCGGGATTATAAATAGATTGCTCGTTCGCTGGAGTAGGTATAGTAGGTATGTGTAACAAAGTATGATGTTTACCTGAACACTTGGTACACTTGCTGGCTCGGCAGTTCGGCACCGCGTGATTCGATCTCAGGCAGTTAGTGCAGAGTCGTAACCTCTTCGCAGCTCGGCTGCGAGCTATAGGGCTAAGGGCTAGGAACTGTGTACACTGATTTAGGTAGTGGGTGCCCTTGCAAAAAGGGCAGTGATTATGCTGGGTAGTAGGTGGTTTTGTTACCTTGTTAGCTTCCGGATTGTTGCGGGACGTGGTTATCATCGCCTTTTCAGTTGTATTACTCGAATTCCGGTTTGTATTTTCAACAGCTTGGTTGCTGTTCATCGACTCCAAAAGGTCAGCTCGGGACCTCAAAAAAGTCTTGAAATCCTGTAATGTAGGAAGTTCACGTGAGTTGGATTTTTCTTCCCATTTTAGTTGTAGTGACTTTTCTAGCTTGCTAGATAAAAAGAAAATTATCAATATATCCCAGTTTTCGGTTGCTATATTTAAGCTTCTTAGGGTTCTAAGGTGTTTCGATATGTTATCACCCATGCCCCTTAGTGCCATTGGATTCGATTGTACGCTATCGATGCCGAAAAGCGCTCGCAAATGATTGTAGACCAATACTTTTGGGTTATTATAGCGTTCGCAAAGTAATTGCCATGCTATGCTGTACCCTTCCTCCGAATATTCCAGCGCTCCTATAACTTCCAAAGCACTGCCCTTTAGACAACTTCTCAAATATTTATATTTTTGTATGGGCTTCAGGTTACCCTGATTTATAAGTGCGTCGAAAGTATCTCGGAATTCGATCCACTGTGTAATGTCTCCATTAAATGAGGGTAGGCTAATATCTGGGTACCTAATGGAATCGCTAGCATCTGAGCTATGTTTGCAATGATGTGTAGGTTCTTGTAAGTCGGTCTGGTCTGTCGCTTTTTGATTTAAAGTGCCTTTAGCTTTAGCTATGTATTGATAATACTGAGATTCGAAGGAGTCTCTTTCGAGTAACTGCTTGTCAATATCTGAGCAGAGGGTTTCGATATTACTTTGTATTTTATCAAACTGTAAAAACTCGAGTTGCATTTTGTCTGTGCGCAGCCCAAGCTCGATTATTTGTTCGGCAGTCATCGTTTCGGGTTTTATGGATGCTATAAATTTGACAAATAGGGTCATTTTCCCCTTTATAATCCCTCGCTTTCTTATTAGTTCTGATATGCTCTCAGGTTTAGATTTCTCTACGGTTGCCACGTCGTTATTGGGCATTTTAGCTAATGGGAATATTTAGATAGATAGATATAGATAGATATTGTTTGATAGGTAGATTAACGACGAATTTCCTCAGAGTCTCGTTTGTGCGTCATACAGACACTATCGCGTTCCTTGATATCATCATATGGAAATGTCGAAATTTACCAATAATTTACCTACTAATAACGGTGTATAGATAAAATAAATGGGGGGGAAATTTTGTGCCAACTCACGTGATCGGTAGATACTTATGTTTTTATGTCTCTCGTCTCTGGCGCGCCTTTCGTCCAACAGCAGGGGCGGCTCCTCGGCTTCCGACGGGTCTCGAGTCCAGTCTCGGCTGGACGCTCCACCGGGCTTCGGATATGCTGCTCCTTGTACGTCCGTTGGGTTTCGGCTGCTCGGTGATTTGATTCTCGGCTGATGGTCTTCAGATGTTGGGGGGCACACGCGGGACGCACGTGGTGATGTCTTAGTGTGTTTTCCTGGGGTTTCGCCTTGCAGGATCACTTTCTTCGACGCCTCGTGGTCGCTTTTACTTGTTCTAATGCAGGAACGAATTTCAGACGGCTGTTGAAACGAATACGCGGCAATAACGCGGCAATACGCAAGATGGCTGCGACCATGTGCTCGCGCCTTTGTCCTTGTCGCGGGCGGCGCGGCGGCGTATTTGCAGGTTTCTTCCGTCCAATTTCTTCACTGCGTTATTTCGAACGTCGGGGTCACCATGAAAATGGGTGCCCCAAATAATAGGTGTTTATTTTTATCTGAAGATATTTAATTCGGTTTGTACAAGGTATTCGCAGCTCGGGCTCTAATGCGAGAATGGTGGTTAAATCGAGTTGAACGGAATTTATAAGATATGGTTAATTAGCGCCATCTAGCCTTTATTAGTCGAACCACCTCTAAAGGTATTGATTTAGGGTATAGTTGTGGGTGAGGTGGTTCGTACTATGGAAGACTAGATGGCGCTGTACATTGATGCTATGATGTCATTTTGACATATTATCAGTAATAATTAATTCCAGAATGTTTTGGTTTGATTTCACGATGTTGTTTTTCTGTGACAAGCTATTTAACGTCAAAAAGTCTGTGAGGCATTTTTTTATCGCTCCTGAGGTGACAAATGGTATATAATCCCCTGATGAGTTCCCTAAAAGCCAGCTGTTTAATTGTTTCGTTATCTTTATGTTAATAGTTACCCATAAGTCTTCGCATCCACTGTTTAATTGTTTCGTTATCTTTATGTTAATAGTTACCCATAAGTCTTCGCATCCACTCTCCCAGTCAGACATCCTTTTAGAGTCATATTTCTTTGATACTGCAATAAGCGTACCTCCACCGTCACATTTTTGAGAAGTGGTTGTACCCCTATCTCATCTATGAACCATGTACCTATCGTCAAAAAGCTCTGTACTGTTAATACCATCATTAAGCCAAGTTTCAGTTAAAATTATAATATCATAATTTGAGGAAGGCAAATTTCGGAAAAAAAGTGTTTGTTTTGGTTCTCAGCCCACGTGTGTTCTGATAAAAAATACTAAACTTAGTGAATTTTAAATATTAAGTCGTAAATAAGAGCAAATATTATAACTAGATGATGTATTTCTGTTGCCGCTCTAACAACATATACTAAAAAACAGAATGAAATAAATAATTAATGGCCAATACAACAATTATTTTAATACCACATACAAACATATGAATGCATCTGGTAACGTACATGGAGTGTGAAATTAGCCACACCAATAACTTTATTAACAACATTTTGCTATGTAAAATCTAAACTATTCACTCTACACCATCCCTACCATTGTGCGGTAGTAAGAAACCCTTCATGTGCGAGTTTGATTCGCACTTGACCGGTTTTTAAGTAAGCAGTGTAACCGTGTAGTTACTTAAAAAAATCACTTCACCTTTTCAATCTTTATATTATTTGCTTGAAACCGCGCGATACTCAGTTTTCTAAAGCTAGTATCAATGCTAGATAAAATTCTATAAAGCTGTTCTCTGTAGTTACCAGGCTAGAGAATAAAATGTGACCGAAACATGACCGGAGTAAATAGTATAACTAGAAAATACTAAAGGAGTGTGTAGCAAAACGTTAAAGTAAATAGTGCCTGATCAAATCACTGAAAAAGCGTGACGATGTGTATACTCGTATATTACAGCTAAATTTAGAAGTGTTCCTTGCTTAAGGTCCAAAAGTAAATACGACTTTGGACATTAACCGGCTAAACCTAGGTTTAACCAAAGTGACATATATATATTAATAATACACAAACATGATGTAACGTAAAGTGTGGTGTCTTCAAATATTGATTATGAGAACTTTTTCTTTACATACTTCATTGTGATTTACCTCTCAGCCTAAATGTATAAGTGGGTGAAAAATATAGTTACTCTGATAAAATTAGTTTATTAAATATCTTGACCGATATTCAGGGCCTAATTAAAAACATGAGAAGACATCCTTGATTTTCAGTGCTAAACTAGTGACGTATATCCGGTCCGTCCGTTCCCGCCCGGATGTTCGGTTAAGCCGCGTGGTACCTTGTTTGCGCGCGCGCCCCACCACACCACCGAGGCAGTTCGGATTGTTGAATTCGAATTTAGCTTCATTGGCGTCTTGATTTTCGCACGGCACAGTCGCTGCTCAGCTCCTGAGTACGGCCCGCCAAAAATCTATACATCGTGACGTGAGAACTTCTTTTGCATATTATAACCAACTGTTAGTTAAAGAATTTCTTAGAATTTTCTGATTTATTGCAGGCAAATAAAAGATTCCCAACGGTGTGACCGTTCGTTTGTGTAAAAAGGAGCAAGAAACCCCGGAGGTTCCGTCCAGTGTGGAGCACGTGGCGGCGCGTAAGGATAAATGCAAGAAAAGGCGGAAACCGGTGAGCTCTTCGGACTCCGATAATTCTAGTTCGTCCTCGTCGAGTTTCTCGGAAAGCGACGATCGCAGGAAGCGGTACCGACGGCGCAAACGCATCAAGGAACGTAAGTTCGATCTTCTTTTTAACGAGATTAAAGATCTTAAAAGCCAACTTGCTGCTACACAGGAATTTCACGAATATGATTGTGAACCACGGCATGTTTTGATTGACCCTAATGCTAGTGGAGAAGTCTACGAAGGTCATGTTGAGGAGTCCGAGCCCGCCAACATTGACTCGGCTTTCGAGGTCGATCTTAACATTTCTACTGGTACAAAAACCAAGGAGCCCGCTGTACCGCAGGCGTCTCCCGAACTAACACAACAATTAAAAGATTTGCAGCGATTCAATAGCCAGGACTGGATTAACGTCCGATATGCCGACGTCCAAAAACACTATTTATTTGCGCCGGGTTTCACTAATCTTGAAGCTAATGACGAGATAAAGAGGTACGATACATCTAAAACTACCTTAAACATGGAAAAGGCTTTTGCCGGCATTTCCTATGCATTGCTCAAACAGCGCGACGCGCTTTTGAGTGAATTACAAGCCTTTCTAGCCTGGGCGCATCAGGTCGAAAACCTACGATTCGACGATATCCATACAAAGCTCAAAGAAATGTTGGCCAATGGTGAGTATAGCAAGATCTCAAACGACGCTCTCCAGCTGGTCTGTGGACACCGGGCTGAACTTATTCAATACCGCAGAGAAGGCATACTCCCATCAGTAAAATACCAGTACCACAAAAATACATTACGCAAAATTGCGCCGTCAGGTTCTCATCTATTTGAAGCCGACAAATTTAATGCTTTATTGGAAAAAGCGGGTGGAGTTAAAAATGTGTTTTGGGTGGAAGGAATGTCTCGCTACAATACTGCGCCACAGTACGAGCCTTCAACTACTACCCGCAGTCAGACGCAGAAACAGGCCGCAACTTATAACAATCGCGCGCAATATCATAATCAAAGCAAGTATCATACTTCGGCCCGAGGCAGGATAAATAATAATTCGTTTCGCGGGCGAGGCGCGCGGGGTTCACGTGGCCGTGGTCTCCCCGACAGGTCAGGAAGGGATTATCAACCCAGACGTTCTCCCTCATCCCACCGGGATAGGAGACACCAAACCCATAAACGAAAATATTGACTATGCCATGCACATGCATGCAAAATTTCACGCCGGACAACTCCGCATGTACTACGATCGTTGGAAACAGTTGGGAGCTCCCACATACATTCTAAAAATTATACAAGGATGCCGCATTCCTTTTCTGTTGAAACCACCATTGCACATTCCAAACAGTCGCAATGTGAAAACACCAGAAAAAATGTCGAAAATAATGAAAAACATGATCTCGCAGGGTGTGCTAGAAAAGGTGCGCCCATCGCCCAGCTTTATTTCCCCGATATTCCTGCGCCCCAATAGCGACGGCACATGGAGGCCCATATTCAACTTAAAAAATCTGAACCAATACGTCAACACTCGACTTTTCAGACTAATAAATGTTCATCGGGTAACGGATTTTCTACAACTCAAGGATTGGTTGGCCAAAGTGGACGTTCACCAGGCATACTTCCATGTCCCTGTATTCGAAGGCCACAGAAGGTTTCTCCGCCTTCTGTACGGCGACAAAAACCCACAAATACTGGAAATGACGTGCCTACCCTTCGGCCTTTGTTCAGCACCGAGAATATTCGCCTCAATTACCAACTGGATAGCACAATACCTCCGCGATCACGGTATCCGGATCATCGTGTATCTCGACGATTTTATGCTGGCTCATCAAAACAAAGCCACTCTCATAAATCAAGTGTCGTTGACACTGAACACGCTCGCCCACCTAGGCTGGCAAGTGAACACAGACAAATCTGTTTGCAACCCACAGAAGGCAGTGGAATACCTGGGCATTGTGTGGAACACATGGCAGAACGCGAAATACATTCCTCAGAGGTTAGTAGCAAAAATACATTGCACGGTATCCAAAATCTTGACAACACGGACAACGTCCGTCAAAGAGTTACAAGGTCTCATTGGCCTGCTGAACTTTGCCAGTTTTGCTGTACCGAGGGGTCGTCTAAATTACCGGTATTAACAGTTACAGGCCAACAAGGCCTTGAAACTAAAGATGACAAAAACCTTTCCTCTAGTTGCGAAAGCCCTAGTCGAGTTAGAATGGTGGCAGTTGAATTGTCAGAAGAGTACTCTACTTCATGTCCCACTATCGTCTCATTACCTAGCAACAGATACCAGCGACATCGGCTGGGGGGGCCAAATTAAACGAAATCTCAATAACAGGCTCATGGCTACCCTCACAGCAGAACCTTCATTGCAACTACAAGGAGATGTTGGCCATATTAAATGTTTTACGCCATCATTATCAGCTCCTGAGCTCACAGTCGCTGCTAATACAGTGCGACAACAAAACTGTCGTCTCTTATCTAAGAAAAGAGGGAGGGGCGAAATCTATAGCCCTTACGGAGCTGGCAATGAAAGTGCTACAAGTACTGGACCAAAACAACATTCACATGTCCATCTATCACATAGCAGGGAACTACAACTGCGAAGCAGACCATTTATCACGTCTCAAAGACCCACCAGAATGGCATCTCCTGTCAAACATAACAAATGTCGTGTTTGCCAAGTGGGGAACCCCCGTAATCGATCTTTTTGCTTACAAGAGAGCTCACGTGGTTCCAACGTACTGTACACTGGACAGAACCGACAACCAGGCGAGCATGTACGATGCTCTAGGCAGCAAGTGGGATTTCAAGTTGGCATGGCTGTTCCCGCCGCCTTATCTCATTCCCAGAGTATTGACGCACTTAAACAATGCACTGGGTGTGTACCTGATCGTAGCCCCGAGATGGCACAAAGTTTACTGGAGACCAGACCTGAAGAGCCGCGCATTGTCACCCCCATTCACGATAAGGAACCTGTCGCAGGTCGATGTAACGACGGGACGTCCGCCCCCCAACATATCGGAGATGACGCTGGAGATATGGAGATGTGGGGTTGGCAAGATCACCTAAGTGACTGGAGCGAGGAACAAAAAGCTCTGCTCCGTTCGAGCTGGCGTGAATCCACTCTTAGAACGTATAAACCAGCTTGGACCCGTTGGCGAAACTGGACCATAACTCACAAGGTACATACACATAAACCTACAGGCTCAGACCTGGCCCGATTCCTCACTGATCTACATCAAAAGGAAGGCCTTTCATACAGCACTATCCTTGTTCATAAATCTGTAGTGTCTACTCTTTGTGATCCCAGTGAAAGTAATAAGCTAAGCTCACATACACTTGTAAAACAAGTCCTAAAGTCCATTGGGTTAGCTAAGCCTAAACCTATCAAAGCCCCCATCTGGGATATAGACTCCCTTGTAAACCATCTTTCTAAAAGAACCTGCAATTCATCAAGTTTATTTGCCACCTCTCAAAGAGCGGCTGCTTTACTCCTACTATGCTCGGGTAGACGTGTACACGATTTAACTTTACTTACCGTTACTCAGGAACACTGTATTATTTCAGATGACAGCATAATCTTATGGCTATCTTTTGGCTCCAAAACTGACTCCATTACCCATCAACAATCGGGATGGAAGCTAAATAAGAATAAGGACAAGTCACTGGATCCTATCTACTGGATACGCCGCCTCATTGAGTTGGGGAAACCTAGGCGAATTGCTGCTAAGTGCGATAATCTGTTTGTGAGTACTACAGGCGACCCCAAAGCTGCTACACGTACAATCATAGGGGGCTGGCTGAAGAAACTACTTCAAGATGCAAACATCAATGCTACGCCTGGCAGTTTCAGATCAGCTGTTGCATCCAAAAACTGGATCGAACACTTTCCCATTGATGACATACTATCCCGAGGCAACTGGAAGTCTGCTAAGACCTTCCAAATTTTTTATCAAAGAGAAGTAAAATCTGGAGATAGAAGAGAGTCATTGATTATGAACCTATTCTCCCCTGTCGAGTAATTAAGACAATTATGTATTGTTCAATACTTTATTCCAAAGTTTGATTTATATTTGCTGATTTTAGTAATACCTACCTAGTTTACTTTTTTGGTACCATTTCTACGCAGGTTCTATCAAGATTAATAACCTGTTTATAAGTTACAAGTTAATTTTATTTCTTTAAACCACACTAATCACCTCATCTTAACAGAAAGCAAAACAGAACAGATACAATAATGTCATAAGTCATAGTACCTAACCTACATACAGTACATGTAAACTTTAGGTTTCTTCCTAAGGGATCATCGATCAGTCCGAATAAATTATAGATAGATACTTACTTGTTTATCAAAATACCTGAATCATTCATAATTTCTGCATGTCACAACATAAACATACCTACTTTTATTTAAATATGTATGTTTACGAATCACATTAGCGTCCACCAACACCAGGCGATATCAAACACGTCTCTCATGTTTTTAATTAGGCCCTGAATATCGGTCAAGATATTTAATAGAGACGTTTTACCTGAAAATAAAACGTTTAAATACTTACCATATTCAGGGCCTAATATTTTTTAAATCTGCCTGGTGGACATGAGAGATCCAATGAAGCTAAATTCGAATTCAACAATCCGAACTGCCTCGGTGGTGTGGTGGGGCGCGCGCGCAAACAAGGTACCACGCGGCTTAACCGAACATCCGGGCGGGAACGGACGGACCGGATATACGTCACTAGTTTAGCACTGAAAATCAAGGATGTCTTCTCATGTTTTTAATTAGGCCCTGAATATGGTAAGTATTTAATAAACGTTTTATTTTCAGGTAAAACGTCTCTATTAATCATCTCCCGAAGAACCCTTTCAAAGACTTCACGTTTCTGTTAACCCTTGTATAGGTATATAACGAGCGTCGTCGCCGCCCGCTCTCCCATTTTCACTGAAATACGATCCTGATTCTAATAGATTGTGAAACAAGATCTACCCGCACGATTAAGAAATGCCGAGAATATCAGAATATTACGCATTATAGTAATTCGACAAATATAATTTAAAAATCCGGCCAAATATGAGTTGGACTCGCGCACCTAAGGTTCCACAGAAATCACATTTTTTGTTGTGAAGGAACTACAAATGTACGGATTTCAGATTTTTTCCTTTACTTGTGCTTGACCTCAGAAGACCTTGCTTCATGCTGTGACGAAACAAACATTTGGTTTATTTCTCATTAGGTAGAAATATATTTGTTTAAACAATCTCCAAAATGTGGATAAACTTTAAGAGCTATGAAATAAGTCGTGAATCATAAATTTAAAATGAACATGGTTTAAGTTCACCGTTGTTTTCAGTGGCGATATCCACTGAAAAAATTAAATTATGACCATTTTACACATTTGTGATGTTGTTTTGAAATGTCGCATTTACCATGGCTCTTTCAATCGAAAACTCATACGTAAGGGTGTTTAGTTACGATATAGTTTGGTAGGTCAAACAGATGCGTAGTTAGTTCAATGATGGAAATACAGATGGCGGTCGATCGCCTTTAAATTCCAGATGATTTAACTCAAATTAGAACTTTATTCACTATAATTGCAATAAGATGTTTTATATAGAAAACAAATGAGTATTATTTTATTTAGATTATTTAATGATGTTATAAAGTCTATTTCTAGTTGAACTGTGTGATCTAAAATATAAAGTGTGTATACGGTGTAGACCAGTAACCAATCAGAGCACTGAGTTTCGAAAGGAAATGAAACGAACCAATGAGAATGACTCGCGGAGTTTTACATGGTGGTTTGGCGAGCATGCCTGGAGTAGGACGTTTTGGTGGGAATAGAAAATATAAAAGTGATGGGTCGAGATGAAAGGGGGCTTTTTGTTGCTGGTGTTGGTGGTGAGTTAAGACTCAGATTGTATTTTCGGAGCGGGGAGGTGGAGGCTGGGGTGTGGCGATGCTGCGTGTTGTTTCCTGCCGTAGCCTCCGATGTCCCGGGAATAGATGGAAGAGGACCTAAGCGACCTAGGTCCTAGACTTCCGGCTGCTGAAGCGATCATGCGCAAGTCATCGACGAGAAAGATTATTTATAGTTCTAAGGCTTGTAATTTTAGGTTTTGTTTTGCGTTCATGCCGCGGGTTTTATTTTGCGGTATTCGGATTCGTCAATTTGATGAGTTTTTAATTAATTCGTTTTCGTGATTTACTTTAAATGCATTTTGCGCAGACTTTTAAATTACCAGGCTTTCTTTTTCTGATCTTTTTCTTGTTTGTCTTTTAGCTAAATGATTAAATTACGTAATTGAGGTTATGTAGGTAGGGAGACTAAACACAATTATTTAGGTTTATGTACCAAAACAAGTATCTGAAATTCGTATGACTACAAATAATTACGTTATTTCCTTCTCACTCTTGAAATACCTAAATACTTATAAAACTATCTAACAAACTAAATATCTTTTGATTGTGGCTGTTTTGATCTTTCTTTTCTTGACCGTATATCATGTTGGTTGGCCTACCTAACTTTACATTAAATGACAAACATATTCTAATTCCATATAGCATGTAGATTGACGTGGTTACTTGGTCATTCACAAAACACACACATGCAAATTTACTCTACCAGAAGCTGACATTACTATAAGAACACTCTACTAGATTCTACACGGCCTAAGGTTTATTAGCAGTCATTCTCCCCTTCTGAAACGCCTCCGATTGAGAAGGTCGATCATTCTTACTGCATTGGAATTCGAACGAACTTGTGCTTTCCATTTTCCAAAGGCTATCACTGCTTTGAGTACTATCTGGTTCATACCTTCGTCGTAAGCACGTAGTGCCTAGACTTCTTCTTACTCATGGACTGGAGAACTACTCGCATAACCCAATTAAAAGATGGATTTGTACAATTCGGATTGATTTGACATTGTAGTACAGACCCTGGTCGCATCATTCAGGGAAGCTCATCGCCCCTGTTTAGAGTGAAGTTTACTTCGCAGTAGAATGCCTGTAGATGGCCTGAAATCCGTTAGAATCAAACCTACACATACGCTACATTATCAATCTGGTGACCTAAGTATTTACGCTGAATTTACATGTCTTAAAACTAATTTATATATAACATATCTGGGTGAACATCCACATGGTTACGGAATAAAACTTAAGAGACGGGTCTCTCAAGATAACCTCAATACCGAGTAGGTGCAAATAAAAATATCCCGTAACCGATCAACAAATATGTTGGACTGATGGATGAGAGAAATCACAATATCAAAACATATTAAAAATATAACCTAATATAGTCTATATGTAGTTGATTGGCAGGGAAACTAACTCGAGAGGGATTTGAGTAGATTCAGACGGTCTCTAGGTGCTGGTGTATTCAGTGGCTAATTCCAGGTCTTCAGCAGTCTTAGATAATGCAGTCACGTAGATTGTATATGGGAATGTGTGGGAGGAGGATGGCCCCAAAACAGGTGAAAGATAACGCCAAAAGCGTACTAATGAACACATAGTTAACCCTATGTTTTCTTATAAATTGTGTTTACAATTTTGAGTGGTTGTAAGCATCTATTTTATAAAATTCTAACTTCGTCTGTCTTGGGTCCATAGAACTCGGTTGACCACCACTGGTGTTGGGCGGGGTCATGAGGCCCAACCTTAGGGCCCGTCTCCCTTCTGACCGTGAGCTCTAGCACAAACCCTCTTTTATAAACACATGTAATCGAAATGTCTTTTAAATGGTTATTTAATTGGAATTCATTCTAATAAGCTCGGAATCGATGCTTATCAATATTTTTATGTCACTTATATTCATCACTGACTGAGGAACCTCTTGACGATACTGTTTAACCAAAACCACTCTAAAAAGAACTTTAGGTTATTACTATCACAACGTCTACAGTCCTACCCATAGACGATCAACCACTACTTTGGCCAAATCATCTAAATAAGATATTCGCAATCGTTGGTATTAGAATCTTTCCAATTGGAGAAATATTCCAATAAAAAAATACGTAAGGATTTAATTCCGTCTGACATTAAATCAATGGTTAGTTGGTTATATCTTTAAATTTACTTTTTCATAGAATCATTCGGGAAACTCTTAGGGTTTATTCATTGTATTTCAAATGCCGAGGGGGGGGGGTTGTTACAATGCCAATCTCGTGATTCTAGGTCAACAGGAAGTATCATATAGGACTGGATTCCCTTGCAAATATCAAGAATTTTCAGCAAAATTATGACAGTTATGGCAGTATCTTTTGATTGCGTTCGTTCACCTATAGATGGAAGTTTGATGTTTTCATAACAGGAGCATTCTGGAACATTCTGGAGCAGCATTAGCACTTTAGCTCTGGGTCTGTGCACCCACATCAGCGATGCCAGTTTTTTATTTATTTTTTTATTTTATTTATCCATGTTACAAATTGTTTTATTTTTTATACAATGTTTACGGAGCGATCACGGAAACCTACATGGTTTATGCGTGATCTCTGTCGCTCGCTCTAAAGTAAAGAACCAACAGATACTTATTTTTACTGACCCGTCTCAGCAAAGCACAGTAGTTACACATGTTAGTTATTCAAGATATTATATTTAGTTGTATTTTGTGATTTATGTATTCCTACGTGCTCCACCGAGACAGACCTTAACATAATAACTTTCTTTCTTATATCTAAAGTAATGTACAGCTATTAACATAATTGTGAGTGCGAAAACTAATTCCCAATTATTAATGTAACCGGGCCAGAGCCCTCCGCGCGTGTCTCGCCCTCGCACGGAGAATGGCTCTGTGAGAGAGCGAGACACCCGCAGCAGACGCCGGCCACGTTACACTCCGGGAGCCATAAGCGCTCTTATTTATTAACAATTAAGACTTATGATGACCGGCCGCGTAGGCCGACTCTTTTTCCTGTCTCTGTTGATAGTACCTTTTTAGAATAGTTTTACATTTGTAGTTATTTATACATATGGAATCTATTACCTCTTTTGGGATGTCATTGAGTATCTGTGGTAAAATACATTGCGTTGTTCTTCTACCATAATCATTATTAGATCTAGGTATAACAAAGTTAGGCATGTGTGCTAGCGCGCGCAGGTGTTCGGGGCGCGTGCGGTGTTTTACATTGTGAATGTTGTTTATTTCGTCACATATAATTAGCATGTTTGTTTTATTGTATACATCGATTATTTTACAATAGTCAAATATTGCTTTATCATCATCTATGTATTGCATTTTTATCTTAGTTGGAATAATATTTTTTAGCATTTTATGTTGTATTCTATATATGTTATCAATGTATGTTTTATAAGTTCTTCCAAAGCTGCTTAAGCCATAACTCAGTATTGAATCTGCTAGTGATAAATATAGTAGTCTTAGAATGTTGAAAGGTAATTTATGCTTTAATATGACTAGTTTCCCCATTATAGCTCTTAACCGTTTGCATATAGATTCAATATGTGGACCCCAATTGAAATGTGTATCTATTATCATGCCTAGATATGTATGCTGATCGACTAGGTCCAACTTGTTACAGAGCCCTGTACATCCAGTGCCTCTGTGGGTACCTTGGTGCATGCACTGGTGATCGTGGGCCACGATAGTTGGTTGTGTTGTTATTTTGAGATATGGGGAGTGAATATGCATCAGCTTAGTCTTTTGTGCATTTATTACTAATCCAATATCGTGAGCCCATTTACATAGTGCATCATAATTTGACTGGAGTCTCTTTTGAGCCTCCATAACATTTTTGTGTGCATATAGTAGACAGGTGTCATCAGCAAACTGGTACACAGACCCGCCGTTAAATATTTTCCACATATCGTTTACATATAATAAGTACTCGGTTGGTGCCAGGATTAATCCCTGTGCCGAGCCCACTCTGGTAGGTATCTGATTACTGCGTGTACCTGCTATACTTACCGAAGTAAATCTATTATTATGATAGTCTTTAAACCATTCTAGTAGCGGGCCCTGTATTCCACCTTCTTGGAGTTTTTGGTACAATGTTGGGTAGTTTAAAGTTTCAAATGCTTTACTAAAGTCTACAAATATTGCTAGTACATTTTGTTTTGCGTTTAAGTAGCCGTTGACCTCATTTGTAAATTTACTTAATAATTGACCAGTATTTTTTTTCTTTTGGAATCCATATTGGTTTTCGTGAATAATTTTGTTTAGTGACAGGTATTGATTTAATTGGTGAGCGAAATATTTTTCTATAATTTTGTCTATGCATGATAAAATGGTTATGGGCCTATAATTATTTATGTCTGTAAAGCTACCTTTCTTATGCACCGGTCTGATTATTCCTAGTTTCAGGTCGTTAGGATATATTGAAGTGGTGATGCATGCATTAATCAAGTGTGTTATTGCTGGGGTAATCTTGGAATTAATACTTTTTATATCCGATGCTTTGATTCCGTCGGGACCAGGGCTCTTCTTATCATTTAAGTTCTTAATTATTGCTTGCACCACCCTATCACTGATCTTGTTAATTCTCATACATGTGTTTGGTACATTAATGTATGTTTCTTCATTTAATAGTGGTCTACTATATGGGTTGCATATTTTGTTTACATTGTTCTGGAATTCTTCTGCAAACCTATTTGTTATATTATCTATTTTCTGATTTTTAAAAGCTTTAGTTATGGTGTCGTCTAAGATTTGACAATTCTACCGCATAGTTTGTTAATTACTTCCCACATTTTCTTTGTGTTCCTATAGTTTTCACATATATTCTTTCTAGTATAGTTGTTTTTTATCTTATTTATATGTTTATTCGTTTTATTTCTATATCTATTATATAATAGTCTATTTTCCAAATTACAGTCATTCTTTTTCCATATTGAATGTTCATCTCTTTTTTACACATCTTTGTTATACTATTGCAGTTCCAAGCACATTGCCTTCGTTTACCTGTATTTATTTTTATCTCTTGGCTACTGCTATCGTACACATTTTTAAATTTTACAGTTATAAAGTTCAGTATGTCGTTAGGATTTTGGTAATTTAGAGCTTGGTTCCAGTCAACGACTTTTAAATTGTTATGTACTTTATCGTTATCTAGTTTTGTAATGTATTTATATTGTTTACTATTGACCTTCTTTGAGTTATCAGTGATTGATAGACCGGTTATGAAGTGATCTGCGAGAGCGTTATTTATTACCGCTGTTCGGACACATCTGTTTTCATTTGTATCTATGTCACGCATGAATATGTGGTCTATGCATGATTTGGTTATTAAGTCCATTTTTTTTTCAATGCGCGTGTACTGACTGATACCACACTCTAAACCCAATTCATACATTTTTTTCAGGTAACTGTTGACTAACGTGTTTGGTGTTTTTTGATCAATATTTACATCTCCTAAAAGTATATAATTTTTGTTTACTGGGTACTTACACATTATATTGGATAAATCTGTTATGAATTGGTTTTTATTTAGGCTGGGTGGTCTATACACTGCACACATTCCCACCACGCTATTATCACTTGTTAATATTTCAGCGATGACGCATTCGAAATTACAAGTACATTCCGTCTTCCTCGTAAATGTGACACTTTTGTGGACGTATACTATAATTCCTCCTCCTTTCCTTGCGATTCTCAATTCCGAGTACATAGTATAGTCCTCCATTTCGAACATCCCTGTACATGCTTGTGATATGTTTGCTTCGCATATGACTACGATATGAACTAGCCGTGAACTGTTTGTTACGATAAATTCCAGTTGGTTGAAGTTTTTGATCATCGATCTAATATTGATGTTTAGAATAGTTAGACAGTTGTGTTTGTATGGAGTATTGTCCGTGAATTCATTCCAGGTGTTATAGTTTTCTTCTGAGATATTATTTATGCTGCCTTCTTTTGGTTGTAGGTAAATTAGTCTGGTTATATGCCGGTCGTTTAATATTCACTCCTGGTTAAGTTGTTTGCCAGTTTTTCTATATCTGTAATAGATTTTATCGGGTAGGCTTTTTCATTATCTCCTTTCCTTGCCAGTACCGATCCATTTTTATACCACACATACTTGAACAAATTGGTTGTCTTGAGGTCTTGTTTAGCCTTCCACAGTAGAAATGAGTTATTTGGAGTGAGGGATTCCCGGATATATATTTTTTCATTGTCTTGTTTTCCTGTGTTCCATTGTTTTGCAGCTTGCAGCCATTTATCACGGCATCCCTCTCTCAGTGCTACGAGAATGATATCTGAGGATGTAATACTGTTTCCTGTCCTGTTCTTCATTTTCTTCCTGTATGCTTTTTCGACTTCTTGTATTGGCAGATTTATCTTTTCGATTACTGATGTGATAATGTCTTTAATATTTTCCTTCTCTTTTTCCTGGATTCCTCAGATTTCGATGTAATTTATCATTTGTTTTTGTTCGATGGCATTCACTTTCTGTTCAAGTATTTCGTTCCTCAGAGTTATATTTTTGCATTGGTTTTTAAGGTCCATGCATTGTCTCTCGACCGTTTTTATATTATCAACATAACCATTGACTTTTGTTTCGTAATCATCTATTTTGTTCGAGTAGAAATGGAGTGTTTTTTCCAGTTCATCTCGTATAACCTGGCGAACTTCCCGTAACATACGAGCCATCATGGTTTGGTAATCCTCACGAGGGTCTTCGATCGGTATAGTTAAGGAGCGCAGTGTGGTGTTCCTTACACGGTCTGTCCTGCAACCACTTAGAATGCTGCGCTCCATTGCGCGCTGGCAAACCTTGTGTTTCGACTTAAGAAAAGTCGAAAGTTAAACAATTGTGGTCACACTAAATGACATATTTACATGGGAAAAATTACAATTGAATATCTTTAAAAATATACAACGAATATAAAATGTTAAAAGGTGGATATGTAGTAAATTATTTTACTAAAGGTTGAACTAATTTAAAGTTTCTGTGATACTACAAATCTAAGGATATTAATATTTTTAACCTAATTAAAATATGTGGACTGAGTGAGCACTTACAAACATTTATTATCCAAAAACCTGCAACGTTAATGGTTCTTTTTGTATTTTACAAACTTCCATATTCATTTTACTTAACTATACACCTAAATAGAAGTTTAAATCTTCAGTTTATTTATCACAAATCAGGTTTTCGTGAGTGTGCGGATTGAGTGAGCATAAGAAATTATTTGTAAAACCTTAAATATTTTACTGGGTGATCTACAAGTTATAAAGGTAAGTTAGCGTAGGTTTTACTAAAGACTAGTATATAAATATTCTATGTTAAATTAATAAATTCACTGATTTCAGTGGTAGTTTGTGAGAACTGAGTGAGCGCACGTTTATCAATGTATATTGTTTCATCTTTTTAAAAAGAATAGATTACTTTTACAAATGTTTTAGAACTTTTACTAGATGCACAGCATTTTCTCATTTTTTTTAGAAGTGTGCTCACTCAATCCACACGCACATTTATTTTATAGGCTTATTACAGCCCATAGAATAGAGACGTATACGAAATACTTAGATATAAATGTGCCAGTACCGGATTTAATAAACAAAACCCGAACAAAATCTATTCAGACTTCTTCAACATTATTCAAACAGAATTCAATAAAGTTTTTAAATTAAATAAAGTGACAACAAAGGTAAGTCTAAATTTATTGACTAAAAAGTAAAGCTATCTTGTATGACCGTTATGAACAAAAAAACGTTGACAGCAAAATTCAAGACTATGTAAAAAAGAATCCAAAACTTTCAAGTTGGTTTGTAGAGGTGCAATATCTTTACACAATATAAAAATACAAAATTCAAATAATAGAATGAAAACAGTTTGGCAAGTAATAAACCGTGACACTGGCAAAGTTATACCAAGGGACAATTATTTTTCCTTAAAGATATGTGATGATGTTGTTGAATCTAGCGCTGAGGTAGCTCGAACACAACAGCGCTAACAGCACTAGCATCAGTCAAAAATCAAAATCAAAATCAAAAATCATTTATTTCCATAGGATGTTGTTACATCACTTAGATCCGTCATTACATTTTTTTGGGTGAGTTCACTAACACAATGGCGGAATCTGTGGAGAAGAGCTCACCGAAGAAACTCCACAGTCGTCGCATCTTTTGCGTTTCCTTTTTTAAATAAAATATTGTTAAATTACAAAATGAATGCTAATTATATATCGAAACAGCCTGTTACTCAAACAATCTATTCCCATGGACATCTGTCCTCTAAGTAATCAGATATCCTATAGTAACCTTTTTTATACAATTTCTGTTTTATTATTATTTTAAACTTGTCTAAAGGTAAGTTTTTATCACTGTACTTCTGAAAATAAGTTATATTTCTTTTTACATACACAAGATTGTCATAGATATATTGAGACACAAATGTCAGAATATTGATTTCTTTAAACTTTTCCCTCAGTGACACTCTAGGCCCTAATCTATAAATGGCACGAACAGCCCATTTCTGCAGAATAAATATACTATTAGCATTCGCAGCGTGACCCCACAATAAAATACCATAGGTCATTAGACTATGAAAGTAACTAAAGTAGACTAGACTAGACTAGACTAGTCTAGCGGTGTCTACGTCGGTAAGAGCTCTAATTTTTTTAACTGCGAACGCTGCTGAACTCAGTCTGTTCGACAATTTATTTATATGAGGATCCCATTGTAGTTTGGCGTCTAAAGTAATGCCCAAAAAGACAGTCGACTGCACAAGGACCAATCTCTGTCTTTTATAAATATGTCTGTAGTTACCGGGTTCACATTGGGTAACACGAATTTAATACATTTAGTTTTCTTTTCATTAAGTAATAAATTGTTAACAGTAAACCAGTTCCCTATACTAGAGATAGCATTGTTTACCTCGTCATAATTTGATTGCTGTCTTTTAACTTTAAATATCAAAGAAGTTGGCAAGTAATAAACCGTGACACTGGCAAAGTTATACCAAGGGACAATTATTTTTCCTTAAAGATATGTGACGATGTTGTTGAATCTAGCGCTGAGGTAGCTCGAACACAACAGCGCTAACAGCACTAGCATCAGTCAAAAATCAAAATCAAAATCAAAAATCATTTATTTCCATAGGATGTTGTTACATCACTTAGATCCGTCATTACATGTTTTTTGGTGAGTTCACTAACATCTGTGGAGAAGAGCTCACCGAAGAAACTCCACAGTCGTCGCATCTTTTGCGTTTCTTTTTTTAAATAAAATATTTTTAAATTACAAAATGAATGCTAATTATATATCGAAACAGCCTGTTACTCAAACAATCTATTCCCATGGACATCTGTCCTCTAAGTAATCAGATATCCTATAGTAACCTTTTTTTTACAATTTCTGTTTTATTATTATTTTAAACTTGTCTAAAGGTAAGTTTTTAATATCAGTAGGGACCTTATTGTAATAGCGTATACAATTGCCTTTAAAAGAATTACTAATTTTATGTAGTTGGCTTACATAAGCAACCAACTTGTCTTTATTTCTAGTAATAAAATTGTGTATATCACTGTACTTCTGAAAATTAGTTATATTTCTTTTTACATACACAAGATTGTCATAGATATATTGAGACACAAATGTCAGAATATTGATTTCTTTAAACTTTTCTCTCAGTGACACTCTAGGCCCTAATCTATAAATTGCACGAACAGCCCATTTCTGCAGAATAAATATACTATTAGCATTCGCAGCGTGACCCCACAATAAAATACCATAGGTCATTAGACTACGAAAGTAACTAAAGTAGACTAGACTAGACTAGACTAGTCTAGCGGTGTCTACGTCGGTAAGAGCTCTAATTTTTTTAACTGCGAACGCTGCTGAACTCAGTCTGTTCGACAATTTATTTATATGAGGATCCCATTGTAGTTTGGCGTCTAAAGTAATGCCCAAAAAGACAGTCGACTGCACAAGGACCAATCTCTGTCTTTTATAAATATGTCTGTAGTTACCGGGTTCACATTGGGTAACACGAATTTAATACATTTAGTTTTCTTTTCATTAAGTAATAAATTGTTAACAGTAAACCAGTTCACTATACTAGAGATAGCATTGTTTACCTCGTCATAATTTGATTGCTGTCTTTTAACTTTAAATATCAAAGAAGTATCATCGGCAAACAATACTAACCCATGTTTTGCTTTAACAAGGTAAGGTAAATCATTAATATATACTAAAAACAAGAAAGGACCAAGAATTGAACCTTGCGGTACGCCCATACTTATTGAAGACCCAGGTGATCTTTTCCCATTAACATCGACTATCTGAACCCTATCTGTTAGATATGACTTCAGAAGGCCAAGGGCCTGATCTTTTACACCATAATGGCGTAACTTCCTGACAAGAGTGTCATGATGGACGCAATCAAAAGCCTTGGATAGATCGCAGAAGACACCTATTGCATCCATTGCGTCTTCCCAGGCATCAAAAATATTATCGATTAGTTCAACACCAGCATCGGCTGTTGAACGACCCTTTGTGAAACCAAACTGAGCAATATGAATTAAATTATTGAGATAAAAATGACTTTGCAATTGATTAAGTATGAGTTTTCAAATATTTTGCTAAGCGTTGGTAGTATCGATATGTGTCTAAAATTGGTGGGGTCTGATGTACTACCAGCTTTGAATAAAGGTATAACTTTACTTAGTTTCATCAAGTCAGGAAACACACCATTATCTATATATTGATTAAATATACAACAAAGGTGAGGTGCAATACAATCTACAATGGAACTAATAACTTTTACTGATAGACCATGGGCGTCAGCTGTCTTTTTCATTTCCAGGGATTTAAACGCTTTTACAATGTCTTCATTATTTACGTGCCTTAATTTAAAATCTGTTTTACATTCCTCAAAGTTTTGTTGAAGTATTGATTCAGCATCAGCGGGAGATGAATTTAAAGACTTGGTTGTTGAAACTGGAATGTCCGTAAAGAAATTTTCGAAAGCTTTTGCTACTTCTAGGTCTGTACTTAGCAATTGATTATCTATCTTAAGCTTGAAGTTATTATGTGTAGCTTTGGCCTTTCCAGTCTCTCTGTTTATAATTTGCCAAGTCGTTTTCATTACATTGCTACTAGATTCAATTTTGTTTTTAATGAAATTAGATTTAGCTACGGCACAAACGCGTTTAAACATTTTTGAATAACTACGAACATAATCTAGAAAGGCCGTATTTTTCTTATATTATTTCTCTTCATAGAGTTCATATAATCTTCGTCTGCTCCTATGAATTCCAACTGTCGCCCAATCACTAAACAAAGCTTTGTTATTAACTTTTATAGTTTTTGATTTAAATACCGTATCATATTCATTTTTGACAAGGTTAAATACTGAGTTGTACAACAAATTTGGATCGTCACTGTATGGTATTTCCCATAGTTTATCTAAAATATTATTCCTGTAGTGTTCAAGCCGAGTGTCACTAACGGGCACACATGTAATATCCTCTTTTTGGTCCTTTTTTATTTTAATATTGAATATACCTATCTGACCAGAGTGATCAGAGGTTAATTTATTGATGACCGATTTGAAAATGGGCGTAATGTTAGTAAATATATTGTCAATGCAGGTAGCAGATGTTGCAGTAATTCTAGTAGGCTCCAAAAACAGATAGTTCATGTTGTGACTTAAAAATAAAGATTTTAATCTAGTACAAATATTAACATTAAAATCACCACAAATTATAAAAAAAAATGTTTTTATCGCTGATTTTAATCAACACTTCATCCATTTTCTTTTCGAATAAATCAAAGGATGAATCTGGTGGTCTGTATACGCTCATTACAATAAGTTGTTCAAGTTCAATACAGGCTATTTCCATGGTACGCTCAACAGACAGGCTCACTATGTCAACTCGTTCCTTATATTTAAAACTATTATTTACAAGTATTAAGGAGCCACCGCGATCAGCTGTTTTTCTGTTGAACGAACTAGCAACGTGGTGGTTATTAAAGTTGAACATGAACTGATTACTCTTTAAAAAGTGCTCTGTTATACATAAAATATCAATATAATTACAGTTCATGAATAACTCAATTTCCAGTTCTTTACTTAACATGCCCTGTATATTTTGATGAACCACGTTTAAAATATTCTTACTTTTACATTTTTCATTGCTAGTAACTTGATTTAATGGGCAAGATGAAGGTATATTTAATACAAATATTAATATTACTGCCAGAGTTACTCTCTGTTGTCCTATGGGTTAATTTAAAGAGCTTGGAACAGATTCCAAGGAGTACATGTCATTATTATTACACTGCTCAATAGAAGCAGGCGTTTCATTAGTCAAAAACTTGACTGAGTTCAAAATAAAATAAGATAGTGACTGTGCCTATCTGTTTAGTATAAAACCTAGATAGGTAATACTTATCCTTAGTCAAATAAAAATATTTTCCAATACAAATATTGGTGTCTATGAAATGAAATTTTTCAGTATGACGATATGTCAATGTGTGTATAAATATATTATAATCATGTCTTATATGATTTTCATGTTGTGACAAAGATTGGCTGAAGGGAAACGCAAACAAGATTATTCTATCTACATTTTGTAAAGAATTTAATTTCGAAAAGTATTTAGTAATTAGTTTTTTAGATACATTTTCCCTTCTACCAATTAAAATAATTAGGGTGGTTGGTTCTAAAAACTGCGATGACAACACTTTGTTTAATATTTGTGAATATGTGGCGCCAGGCATACAGTTATTTAATATTGCCTGGCCCACGCGCTGACTAAGTTGTAAACCCATATCTTTTCCAAGTTCATCGCTGTACATTATATACCTATCCTTTGTCCGAGAGAAGGAGGCGTTATTGATAACACTATTAGTACTCAAGTCGACTGACGGCGGCGCCTGGGTCAGTATCAGCTGTTCGGCCGGCTGCTCGGCGGGACACACGGTCGGCACGGAACAGTCCGCTGGAGCTTGTTTACAATCGCAGTAATGTAGATTTCAGGTTACATCATGTATATTTCCAGGACATTGTCAAAACGTTTAGATTACTTAACTTAAAAAATACTGAAGACCTGTAGGGTATATTAGTCTAAGTCGTTTTGGTTCATTAATTCTAGTTTTGTCCCAACACTTAGCTTATATATTCAATAAATGTGTTGACGATGGAGCTTTCCCAGACCTCATGAAACATAGTAAACTGATACCTCTGTTTAAGTCGGTTGACAAGGGTGATCCATCAAATTTTAGACCGATATTTGTTCTTCCAGCAATAAGTAAAATATTTGAAAAGATTATCCTCAATCAAATGCTCACACTTGAACCGTATAAAATACCTCCATGCCAAACAATGCGGTTTTAGGAAGGGTAAATCGATTATTACCCTTTTATCTCATATTTATTCTGTTGTATATTAGACACGCGAAGGTTAGCAATTCTTTCAAGGGTCAGTGCATTCTCTACTACAACAAGGCACCTCTGGAGGTTTTGAAATTTTAAAATCCTCCAGATGTATCTTGTTGTAGTAAAGAAATCTTTGACTCTTGAAAGAATTGCTAATTTTCGCGTGTCTAAATTAATTTAAAAATAATATTATAATAATTTAAAAACCATGTAAAAGCACCCTTGTCAAAAAAGGGATATTTCAACGTTCAAAATTACCTAAATGATGGGACTAAATTGGCTTTATCTAAATTAACACAGAACTTGGTAGAAATAATTTTGCAATTATTTGTTTCTGCTAATTATTTATAACAATTTATATTGAATTAATTGTATTAATTTACAAATTTATTGCTAGTTTTTAGGGTTTACAAATTAATTTGTATGGTCTTTGGAGGGATCCACACACCCTTACATACAACTAAGGGTTAGCTAAGATGTCAGTTCGAAGTAGTGCGATATGCGTAGGGAAACAACGGAGGCTGTTATAGAACTGGTTTATTGGCGAAAGCACAAGCGGCCGGATAGTGCTTAGAGCTATATTATATACATACCCAACACCTCCTTACTTATTTTATCAATAAAACTAAAACTAAATTTACATCATTTTTTTCTAACGCGGTCTGTTGACGCGAGGGCGTAATCGGAGAGAATATCCATGACTTAGTGCCATATCTGCCCCTGCTCCATCCGCCCCTTCATCGTCCGATGGAGCTGGTCTTTCCACATGAGAGGTCGGCTCAATCGGCAATGGTGATGGTGGCGGTAGTTGTGGTGGCGGCGCATCCAACAACTCCACGCTCGCGTCATCAGTGCGTGTCACCTCTGGTAACAGAGGTGATGCATGAATATCGGAGGTGCGAGTGAGCGAAAATCGTTTTTTTCCAACTCTTGGGTCAATAATTTGATCTATATGTCTTCGCGTCATTCCTCTAGTAGGCACATCTATATTAAATGATGCCGGTCCTACCTGTTCACTCACTCGACCCTCAACCCATTTGTTATTTCTTCGAGAATAATTTCTAACAAAAACATCATCACCAACGGATACATGCCGACGCGTGCCGCCAGCTCGCTCGCACTGCTCGCCCTGGCTCGCCATCACGCGACCCGCAGCCTGTGCCGGCGCCGGCGCGGGAAACAGCGCGTCGAGGCGTCCGCGCAGATGCCGACCCAGCATCAAAACTGCAGGTGCTACGCCCGTAGTGGCATGCTCACAGTTACGATAATGAAACAGCATTTTACTTAATGCCTGATTTATATCTACTCCTTCATAGCATGCCTTTTTACTACAATTCTTGACCGTTTTGACAGCATTCTCTGCCGCCCCATTGCCCTGAGGTCGGTAAGGACTGGTCAAGATATGATACAATATGATACAACAGTCGAGCAAGAGAATATCCATGACTTAGTGCCATATCTGCCCCTGCTCCATCCGGATGGAGCAGGGGCAGATATGGCACTAAGTCATGGATATTCTCTTTGCAACTTAGGGTTGACTGTTATTTTGTAATCGCCGCATATTCGTATACCACCTCATTTTTTAATAATTGGCGCTATCGGAGTTCCGTAATCGGATTGATCTACTCTCATAATAGTACCTTCAGTCTCGAGGCGCATAAGCTCTTTTTCTACTCGCTCACGTAAGGCTAACGGTTAATTACGTGCTTTGTAAAATATTGGTTCTTGATCTTTTAGTTTCAAAGTGAACTGTTTTGTGCAAGTTCCTAAGCCAGAAGCAAAAACATCAGAGAATTCCTTGGCTAGATTCCCAATAATCCGCCTGGACTCATCATCTTGTTCAATGTGGTTGATCCTTATTGTTATGTACTTAAGTTCCATTTCACGTAGCCATGTCCGGCCGAGCAAAGGCGGGCCACCGCCAGGTATTATGAACAAAGGCTGCGTGCGAGATCCCGATGCCCGCGCCTGCGCAGCCACTGCGCTCTCCTCGCCCGGCACACACACACCCACATTGATAAAACCCAGCGGAATTATCGAATTACCCGTGTATGACCGCAGTTTTAAATTATGTTTAATAATCTTATAACTACCGAAACATTCATTATACAACTGCTGATTTATTGCTGAAATTCTACTTCCGGTATCGACTTCGAATATCAAAGGAACATTTTCAACTAGCACTTTCACTTCATATGGCTTATCTTGCGACCCGTCTACAGATAAATAAAAAAAAACACTCCCTTCCGATTCCGAATCTTCGTCAATATAGTATTGATTGCGGTGTGTTACCTTTTACCTTCCGGCTTGCTGACTAGCACTTGTTTCGCACATGACTTTCAAATGCCCTTTTGAGCCGCACTTATCACAGTTATAGTTCTTGAACTTGCACTTGTCAGCCGAATGTTGCTGCTTGCCACACCTCCAGCATGGTTGGCGTGACGTGTTGACGCGCGGCGTGCTCCTAGCCGCCGCCGCGCCAAGTCGATGTAGGCCCGCGCCTCGGCCCTCAGCACCTAAAGCGCCCGAGAGACCAGCGTCTGCGCCTCCGCCCTCAGCGCCTGCCGCGCCCGAGGGACCAGCGCCCGTGCCCGCGCCCGACGCCGCCCTTCCGCCCGAGCCGCCCGCAGACTCCACCGCGTGACGTTCAGCAGCCTCCAGCGCCAGCGCCAGTTCAACAGCCCTCATATATGTCAATTCCGCCTCCACAAAAAGACGACTGCGCATCAACTCGCTCGCGAGACCCGAAACAAATTGATCCCTTAAGTTGGTCTCAAGAGTCGCACCAAAATTGCATGTACTGGCGAGATGTTTTAAACATTGCAGGTAGATGCTCAAACTCTCGCCCGGCACCTGGCGCCGCTGCCTAAAGATGTGCCGCTCTGCGATCTCTGACCTCTTCGGCTCCAGATGGTCTTTAACAATGCGCACCAACTCATCATAGCTTTTTGGCTCTGGTGCATCCGGCGCACAAAGGTCAAACATAAGGTCGTAGGTCGCTTCGCCTACCAAAGTTATCAAAGTGGCCACTTGTTTAGCGGGCTCAATAGCATTGAGCGCCATGAATTGATTCGATTATATTATATGATACGATTTACGTAATGCGTCCATTTTCGTGATGCCAAATCGAAATTATCAATTTTCCAATAGGCATGATGACCGTTAACACGCGCGTATCTCACAAATTACTATCACAACTGAATCGCCGCGCACATTTAATTAAATTCATCGTCGCCAGTGCGATATGCGTAGGGAAACAACGGAGGCTGTTATAGAACTGGTTAATTGGCGAACGCACAAGCGGCCGGATAGTGCTTAGAGCTATATTATATACATACCCAATGAATAATTTTCTACGCCTACCGAACGGCGTTGAATCCGAAGGGGAGTGGGCCTTTGCCAGCACGTGAGAGAAAAGTGAGTTGAATGATTGTTACTGACCTTTGTCTCCGTAGACAGGAAATCGAAAGCTCGATTCGAGACGGGAATTCGGGAAAAGGGCACAGTTTGGGGTAGGATATGGAGCGAATCTCACTGTCGCTGCCGACGCTGTCGCCGGCGTGCTGCCTGCCGTCACGTGGAGTCGCCGCTACCGATACGACGATGTCCAATCCACAAGGGATCACTTGACCGCTGACGCGAATCTACTTATTTCCCGACGATGTAGATGATTAACACTCCGACCAGGCCCGACGCCTGTATTTGGTGATTGGTACACCGAAATACCAATCAATGGCACAACGCCTGAGCAGACATGTTGTTCTCCCGATGAGAAAAAAGATAACCTCCAATTTTTTCCTCTCGTTGGTACGAGTGACAGCTGCGGTCCGTTTCCGCTTAATGATGTCCCGATTACTCGCGGTCGATCCGCGCAACAAAAACCGGTGCGTTCCGAAGCATAAATATTAAACAGTCACCCGCTCGGACAGGCCCGAACCTGTCCCTAATCAATAGGAAGGCGAGAAAGTGTTGCGACCGCTCTCTTGAGGACCGAGTTCCCCACCTTGACTTTTGCTGATCGAGGCGTGCCATCCCAACCCGTGTACAAATTGACGATCCGTCCTCGTCTCCATCTCAATGATGGCAGGTTCGCATCCTTAATCAGCACCAAATCACCGACTTGAGGGGGGCTCGTCCGGTCAGTCCACTTAAGGCGCTGCTGCAAGATGTGCAAGTACTCAAGGGACCACCGTTTCCAAAAATCTTGAGCCATCTGCTGCAACATCTGCCACCTAGTTAACCGACTTAACTTAACATCACCGAATGGGTATTCTGGCAGGGCGTTAAGGGGCTTACTTATCAGGAAGTGACCCGGCGTCAACGCTTCCAAATCATTTGGATCCGAACTGAGCGGGCACAACGGACGCGAGTTCAGTGTCATTTCAATTTTACAGAACAGCGTCGCAAGCTCTTCAAAGCGTAGAGAGGTCTCAACGATGATCCTCGTCAGGTGCGACTTAGCCGATTTAACCGCAGCCTCAAAAATTCCTCGAACCGATCCAGACAAGCGATAAATGCCTCCGTAGTGAGGTCACTGACCACCTCCAAGTGGACTGCCTTCGTGGCCAAGCACACAAAGACGCACATTTATGCCTTCACTAATCTGGCGTTCCGTAGCTGTGAAGACTTGACCATGAATGGTCCCGCGAAATCCGTTCCGACACCCGCAAAGGGCCGGATTTCGTCAACCCTATCCGAGGGCAAGTCGCCCATCTGGGGATGCATCGTAGCCGCCTTGGCCCGATAACAAGGCAGGCACCGAAATACGACGCTACGCACTAAGCGTCTTCCCGATAGAATCCAGAACTCGCGCTGGAGAAACGCCATCAAGGCGTGGCATCCGACATGCCCATTCCGAATGTGTCGATCCTGTATCAACAGTTCGACCAACCTCCCTTTCCTAGGGAGTAACAACGGGTGGCGAGCCGCATAAGGCAGGTTGGCATTCCGCAGCCGACCTCCTTCCCTCAGCAATCCTTGAGGGTCAATAAACGGGTTGAGCCGAGCCACAGCTCCCTTCAGTTGGACGCGTCCGCGTCTCAGAATGTCCAATTCGGACTTAAAGTGCACCGTCTGCACGTTCCGTACCAATGCAAACAACGCATGGTTCCGTTCCCGTGGTGTCAGGACCTGTGTCCGCACTCGTTGCGCCTCAGAATTCCGACAATTCCGCGCAAATCGGCAGATCCAGGCGGTCACATTGACCAGCTTGTCGAGCGAGCTGTACCGTTCCAGCAGGCTGAACTCCTCTTCCGGCTCTGGTTGCGTCGTACAGACACCGACTGTCAAGGCGCCGTTAGCCGTGGTAACGCGTGGACTCATTGGCCAATCCGATTCGGCTTGAGTCAACCATTTTGGACCCCACCACAAGGGATGTCCAACCAACTCCGGAGCGTGACACCCACGAGACGCACAGTCTGCTGGGTTCATTTCCCCTGGAACATATCTCCAGATTAAGGGAACCTCCGAATTCAATATCTGCGAAACCCGATTCGCCACAAAAATCTCCAGCTTGTGAACTGAAGCCTTCAGCCAGCATAACACGATCTGGCTGTCCGTCCAAGCGTAGACCGTATCTTCCAACGCTATTGACCCACGAAGAACCGTCATCGTGTGGTTGAGCAGACGAGTCAGGAGAGCCGCTCCCGAAAGCTCTAATTTGGGAATGGTCAGGCGAGTGCGCAACGGCGCAACCTTGCTCTTGGCCATGACCAACCGCACATCAACCTCCCCCGAGGAGTCGACCGTACGAAGATACAACGCAGCTCCGTAGCCCTTCTCCGAGGCATCGCAAAACCCATGCAGGGTGGCGGTGTATCGTTTGGTGGGGACCAACCTCCGTGGCAGTGAAATCCGATTGATGCCAGGGAGGGTCGAAAAGAACGAGTCCCACTCTGAGCTCAGTGACCCGCCGATCGGGTCGTCCCATTTCAGCTCAGCAGACCACAATTGCTGCATAAAACACTTGAGCTGAAATGTTACCGGGGTGATCCACCCGTTTGGATCAAACGTCCTAGCCACCGTTGAAAGGACGTTCCGTTTCGTCCAGACCTTCGGGGAGTCCAACTCGACCCGATACGAAAACATGTCTGACACCGGCTGGTACTGGACGCCTAATACCGACAACATATTTGGATTTTCCAAATTTTCAAAAATGTGGGGATCCTGCTGGTAGTCATCCGGACGACCAGTCAGTAACTCTGGAGAGTTCGACATCCATTTCCGGAGCTCGTAACCTCCACCCCGTAAGAGCTCAACTAGCTCGTCCCGTCGAGCGAGCGCCTCCTCTACTGAATCTGCACCGGTACAGATATCGTCCACGTAGAGATCCTGCTCCAGGATCGCTGCTCCTCTAGGGAAGTTTAACCGTTCTCGATCCGCTAACTCCCGCAGAGTGCGAATCGCCAAATAAGGACTAGACCGTAGCCCGTACGTGTTGGTGTTCAGCTCGTACACCCTGATGGGCTGATCTGGGCTCTCTCGCCACAGTATCAGCTGATACCGTCTATCGTCAGGGTGAATGACCGTCTGTCTAAACATCATCCGGATGTCAGCTACAAACACAACATTGTGTCGACGGAACCGTGTGATAACATCCGCGATGTCATGGTTCAACTTCGGCCCTGAATGCAAACACTGGTTCAGGTTCATGCCGTTAGATGTTGATGCCGATCCATCGAACACTACCCGTATTTTGCCCTCAGGGGTCCTCAAGACTGCGTGATGGGGCAGGAAGCAGTGGTCTTCACCCTTCCAGTCGATACCCGAAACCGACATGTGGCCGAGCGACTCGTATTCCCGCATGAAGTCGACGTACTTCTGCCGGAAAATCCCGTCACGCTTCATGCGTCGTTCCATCGACAGATGCCGCGTCTCGGCTGCATGGTGTGAACTGCCCAGCGGCGGGCGATCACTCCGAAATGGAAGACGTGTGAGAAATCAACCTGACCGAAGGCGACCAGTATTGTTCCGATAAAACTGTTCACACTCTTCTTCAACCGGGTCCAACCGGCGGACCGTAGGTGGTTCCTCCACCTCCCAAAACTTCTGTATCACCTCCGAGAGTTCAGAACCGAATAAGGGACTACAAGTCGCTAGGCGTGGGGCAGCCGGCATGACCGGACCCATTACCGCATGGCCCAGTCTGGTGTTGACCGAAACCAGACCAGTCGCCTGCAACACGTGGACACCTGGCACTAACAGGTATCCCAAGGCATCGACACCCAATAAAATGTCTACTGGGCCCGGAATATCGAACTCCGGGTCAGCCAGTGACAACCCAGCAACCAACTGTCGCACCGAGGGCGACAACCGTACGGGGTGTGAGCCCATCACATTAGGCATGACTAATGCCGTGACCGTCAGATTCACCGATGAATCCACCCGTGACGAGAGAGTAATCCGACATACTCCCTTAACGGAACCGACTTCCGTGTTCCCAATTCCCCGAATGGAATGTGGATACTCCCTTACCGAAATGCCCAACCGTCTTACAAGGTTGCACGAGACTAAGCACCCCTGGGCCCCCGAGTCCAATAGTGCTCGTGCCACACAAGATTTGCCGTCCGAACTCCACGCTATCACCGAGGCGGTGGGGAGTATGACCGTCTGTGGAGTGGCGGCACCCTGTAAGTGGGTGGCGTGACCCTAGCGGGTTCCTCCGCGGGATCCGAACCCGCTGGGACCCCCGTCGGCCTGGTAACCCGGCTGCTAATATGCCACCGGTGGCATATCAGACCGCATGTACATCAGGGGGTCCCAACCCGCATAATAGGCCCCTCGCTCTCCCGGTACCCGGCCATACCGGTGGCCACTGTGGATGGAGGGGGGAGAGCGGATCCAACCTGGGGCGCTCTAGGAATGGGGGCGACATCCGACTGTTCGCCTCCCTGTTCGCCTCCCAGAGCGACGGGCAGGGTGGCGCAGAAGGTGGTGGGCTCCCAGCCTTCGCGCCACTCATAGATGCCATCTGACACCCGCCCGTAACAGGCGGTGAGCCAGCGGCCCGAAGTCCTCGCTGACCCTGGACAGCGGCGACCGAACCCCGGCTATCCCGCCTGTTACCCCCCGCGCTGCCCCCTCCCCCTCGGGGGGGGGGTCCCGTTCGCGGGTACCCCAGTCACCCCGTTGGTGACTCCCGTTGCCCGGAGGGGACTGGGTCCGGCCCTGGTTGGGCCCTGTGACCGACCAGCCTGAGTCCGGCCCTGGTGACCATCCGAAGGGCCTGACCGGTTCAGGCACAACACGTTGTGGTGCTTGCCACCGCAGCACCCACAGGGGGACGCGTGTGAGCACTCGCTCAGTGGGTGCGGCCCCAAACAACCGAAACACAATCGGTGGCGGAAGACCACCTTCCTGCGGGCAGCCACACCGAGCGCCTTAAAGTTGGCGCAACTGGTCACTTCATGACCGGCACTGTCGCAGTGCACACAGCCGTCACCCGAGGGCGCGGCACTCAAAACGCCAAATTGTTTCGACCGCCCACCCCCCCGTGGGGGTCAAACAATATGACCCGGGCAATCTCATAATTGCCCGCCGTAACCGTTAGGTGACCGACCAACTCCTTCGGTTCACCCCGCAGTGCCATCAATAGTTGAGCCAACTTGTAGGCGCTGTCCAGGTCGTCCCGACCGTGGACCAGGCTATCGAATAAATTGATGAATGCCGGCCACTCATCAATTGCCCCACCGAAGGCCGGAATCTCCAGGTGTGGCAGCCGTCCCACAACACCCTTAGGGGGCGGGTCTCCGCTACCCTCCCCGCGGTCATCCCGACGCGACCGCTTAATTTTTTCGGCGTGACGCTCGATGTCGCCCAAGCACTCCATCGCTTGGTCAGCATCCGCGCAGAGCTGCTTCACTGCAACCACCGAGGCCTCATCCGTAAGCCCGAGGGCTTCAGCCTCCGCAGCCAGCCGACACACCTTCCCGACGCGTGTCATTGCGTCCTCCACACGCTTGAGCAGGACATCGTCCATGTCAGGTCGCTCCACATACTTGTGAGTATGGGCGAGCCATCTCATCTCCTCACGGACGCCATACCGCAGTACCGTCAAGGGTGAAGGTGCCATGGTTACCAATTCAATTGTTTCTGGTCTGGTCTTCACTACCAAACTAAGCACAGCCAGAGACCAGCACTTTCCCGTCAGCGCTGGGCACAGAAATTAAAACTAAGTTGTAAAAACCAGGGCAACCACTAAAACAATTAAATCCTAAACAATATTTAATATGGTCGCCCTGTGGACATACACCTTATAATATACACTCTAAATTAATAAGAGAATGCCACCATAAAACACAATACAAAAATAACCCACAAAACTTGATTATGAAAACAATACAAAATATTAAGTGGCTTCTTATGAACCACAACTTCCTTTGAGGTCAGCAAATCAGCTTAATACCCCTTAAATAGCCCGACCCTGCTGTGTAAACCGAAATAACACTGTAGGACTATAGAACCCGACGTTCTACCGCAAGTAATACAATCTAGGCTTCGCAGAATGACTGTTCAATCTTTTATGCGCAACAACAGTAGTTTCCGACTACAAATTTATTACAACTGTTAACTAAATTGGCGCTTATACTTTCACTTACCGAAAATGAACTTTAATCGTGGTATACCGACCACAGACTCATTGCCGACTTGAGCCAATCTGAGATCATGAGAGCCAATCAGTCAGCTCCAAGCACTCGTACCAATAGCCCGCGTTGACCCTCTCGCAAACATTCAGGGGTTCCCAACATTGATTAACCTCAACTAAGTTTCTCGTAATCTGTTGTAATGAATTGTTCGTTGTGTGACGAAATCTTTAATTATGGTGTTTTCTGCACGTACTGTAAGAAAAATTTTGGATTTTGCTGCGCCAGTATCACGGAGAAGGGTTTCCGTAAACTTGGCTCTGAGCGCCAAGCCACATGGAGATGCGCTCAGTGTAAGAGTGGAAGTGTTAGTCCACGCAGCTGTAGCATCTCCTGTTTCTGCTACTAGCAGTGAAATACCTCCAGTCACACCGGACAACCCAGCGAGTTTTACACCGATCACACCTGGCGTCTCGGCGGAGTCAGTATCGCTGATAACAATACTGGAGGAGATAAAGGATGTTAAGAGACAGCTATTTGGTCTTCCAACTGTTTACAAGGATATTAAGTCGATCAAATCTGATATCTCAGATTTGAAAATGTCGTGTGACTTTAATTCAGCTACTCTCGAGGAACATAGGGACCGCATCATAGCACTTGTTCAGGCCTCTCGGCACCCAATGACCTCGCAGGGGCCCATAGCTACGAGGTAGCGTAGCGATCGGATGCCAAGAAGCAAGAACGTCGGCGATTCACCGAGCTAAAGTAAATAGATTCTATCTGACCTGGTCTGTGCTTCGTTCCCGTCAAACACCTGTCTCTCTGCAAGGCCTGGGTGCACCCTAGGCTCTTCTTGGTAGACAGGTTCTTCAGCCAACCAGGTATGGCTGGCAGGCCAGCTTCGACGCGCACAGCGTTCCAACACAGGTTATATTACGTAAATACGAACTTTATCTGGTTCGGAGAACCACAATACACTCAGCTATAAGACAATCCTGAGGGGAGCCCGAATACAATTCCAGATGGCTTACGATTTAATTTCAATGCCCAAAATCAATACGCGTCACATTGCGGGGGCTTTTCGTCTGTCCGTTGTCAAAAAACTGCTCTGTTGGCAGCAACTGTCAAATTCAAAATGGCCGTTCCGAAACCATCGATCGAGTATCGATTTTGAATCGAACAATCACCCGCCCGGACAGGCACCCACCTGTCCCTTAATCTACGGGCAGCCGAGACAACGTTGCTACCGCTCGTTTTAGTACCGAGCCTCCTACTAGAACCTCTGCAGACCGGGGGGTCCCGTCCTTGCCAGGGAACAAGTTAACAATGCGCCCCCTGCGCCAACGTAGTGGCGGTAGGTTAGCATCCTTAACCAGCACGAGGTCACCAACACTAGGGGGGCTGGTTTTGTCAGTCCACTTAAGGCGCTGTTGTAAGATATGCAGATACTCGAGCGACCAACGCTTCCAGAAATTCTGAGTAAACTGCTGCAACATCTGATACCTTGACAACCGATACAATTTCACTCCCTCGAAGGGGTGCTCGGGCAACGCGTTAAGTGGCTGTCCTATCAAGAAATGGCCTGGGGTCAGAGCCTCCAGGTCATTTGGATCCGAGCTGAGCGGACACAACGGTCGCGAATTGAGAACGGCCTCGATCTTACAAAACAATGTCGCGAGCTCCTCAAAAGTCAGCGCGGTCTGACCTACTATACGCCCTAAGTGCGTCTTAGCTGACTTAACTACGGCCTCAAAAATCCCACCCCAGTGGGGGCAACTCGGTGGGCTGAAGGTCCACTGTATACCCCGACGGGAGAGGGCCGTTCCAATATCCACTTTATTTACATTCAAAAGGTTGACTATCTCTCGTAAGCATCGTTCCGCACCGATGTAGTTAGTGCCGTTATCAGAGCGGATCAAAGTTGGAAGTCCCCTTCGAGAAACAAACCTATCCAAACAAGCAATGAAAGCCTCTGTCGAGAGATCAGCAACGAGCTCGAGTTCAGGAGCCCGACATCCCCTGGATGCACAATCAGACGGGTTCAATTCTCCTGGTACATGTCTCCAGGTCAGTGGGACCTCAGACGACACAATCTGGGAGACACAGTTCGCAACAAAAACCTCTAAGTTATGGACCGATGCCTTCAGCCAGCACAAAACAATCTGGCTGTCCGTCCACGCGTACACCGTATCCTCCAAAACCACTGACCCACGCAACACTGTTAGAGTGTGGTTCAAAAGTTTGGTCAAAAGAGCAGCCCCGGACAGTTCCAGTTTTGGAATCGTCATCCTTGTCCGAATAGGCGCTACCTTGCTTTTTGCCAAAACCAAACGCACGTCGACCTCCCCGGTGGAGGTGACGGTTCGCAAATAAACCGCTGCCGCAAACCCTCGTTCAGAGGCATCACAAAACCCGTGAAGGGTTGCCCTGTAATCCCCAGCAGGGACCAATTTCCTCGGCAGCGATACATTATTTATATTGAGGCCCAACCATTTCGCTAAATCGTTCGATACAATGCAGCCCTGAGCTCCAGAATCTAATAGGGCGCGAACGTATGTTGGGTTGCCCGCCAAATCCCAAACAAGCACAGAGGCGATCGGTAACACCACCGTCTCCGGTTGGGGGGCAACAAATTGTTGGGCCGCACATTCCTAGCGAGGGCCCCCGGGGCCCCACTGTGCCTGTAACCGATCAGGTAGGCAGCTATACGCCAGAGGGTCCCATTGTACAATTGGCCCACGCGCCGGTTCCATTGCCACCCTACGACGCCCCCCGAAGGGTTGTGGGCGTGAATTCAACCGTGGCCGCTCCATGAGCGGGGGGGACATCACATGCGACCGACGAGGACGAGGCGACGAGCGGGGCGACAACTGAGGCGGCGTCCGAACCGCACCCGCATAGCTCGAAGTTGTCCCATGCCACCCGCCCGTTACGGCCTGCTCAACACACCCAATGTGCCGCTGAGTCGGATGCTGAGTCGCAACCGAGAACTCAGGGCCCCCCATGTGATGACCCTGAGTGCGGCCCTGCACCCCTGGGTGGCCGCGCGCTTGTGGCCCCATTGCCCGCTGAGTCGGATGCTGAGTCGCAACCGAAAACTCAGGGCCCCCCATGAGATGACCCTGAGTGCGGCCCTGCACCCTAGTGCTACCCTGTGCACGTGGGGACGCTGGCCCCTGAGTTGCGCTCCAAGTCGCAAACGAATTCTCAGGGCCCCATTCCGTATCACCCTGGGTACGGCCCTGTGGACGTGGGGACGTTGGCTCCTGAGTTGCGCTCCGAGTCGCAAACGAATTTTTAGGGCCCCATGCCGTGTCACCCTGGGTACGGCCCTGTGGTAGCTGTTGGCCGGACCGGTTCATGCACAACAGATTGTTGTGGGCCCCACCACAATATCCGCACAATTTAGTGCGCGTGCAGTCCCTAGCCATGTGTGGCCCGAGGCACAGGAAACACCAGCTCCGCTGCTTGGCCATCCGGCGCCGTCCCTCAACCCTAAGTTCCCCGAACTTATTGCAATCGGCCACAGCATGGCCAATCTGCCTACAACATGGGCAGGTCTCAATATGTGGGGTCAATGCACTCACAGTCCCATATGACTGCCGGTTGGTGCGGTCCTTCCTCGTCGGAGAGCCCCTACTCACAGCGCTCCCGGCAGCTCTCTGTGGCTCCGAAGGATGGGTGGCCGGCAACCCCAAATTCTCTGCCCGTCGAGCCTCCTCTTCCAAAAATCCGACCAAGTCGGAGAAGGCGGGCAGGTCCTCGGCCGACCTCCCGTGAGACTGTTCGAAACGAGTCTGCACGTCAGCGGGTAGGCGGGAAAGTACAATGTACATGTAGGTAGGACCATTCACCAACCGGAAGTCCAAGATTCTCTAGGGCCTTGGTGACGGACAACAACGGGTTCAAAACCTCCGTCTGTATGGCCCCGACCTTGTTCACAACCGGGATACTAAACAAACGGTTCAGTTGGGCATCGGCCAACCTCCGTTTGTTGTGGTAACGTCTGACCAGCAATTGCCTGGCCGTTTCATAGTTACCCTCCGTAACTGTCAAATGAGCGACCAGCTCCCTGGGCTCACCCCTCAATGCTGCCACCAGCTGAGCCATTTTGACAGACTTGGTAATGTCCGATCGCATGTGCACCAAACTGTCGAACAGATTGATGAAGCTCATCCATTCACCGGACACTCCGTCAAAGGTAGGCATAGTTATAATGGGTAACCTGGTCCCCGATCCCTGATGCGGCAGAGGTGCTTCAATGTCACCACCATGGCTGGACTCGCGCTGCCTACGTATGTCCGCAGCCTTCTGCGTGATAGCAGCTGCCATCTCCATACACTGGTCGACATCCCCTAGCAACCGTGACAGCCTGTCAGGTGCGCAACCATCAACTGCTTCCGCCTGCGCGGACAATTCGAGCACCCTGTTGTAGCGTTCCTTAACGTCCATAGACCGCTCCAATACCACATCATGCCTATCTAAACGGTCTATCAGACCGTGTGCGGAGGAAAACCATCTGAGCTCCTTAGAAACACCCTTCTGTATTTCAGACAACGACATGATCGGAACGATACTTACTCACAATTTGCAGTAACTCAATTATATTGGACCCTCCAGTCTACAACACAAACGAGGGAACCCTAATCTATAACTTAAACAATGCTGATTTCCCCAAACAATAGAAACCGAGTTTTATATCTACACAAATTCTGTAAACAACAATTTAGTTTCCCTATATCATATAACACACACAGATAGTCAATATTAGTTCAAGTTATAAATTGCTATAAACTGAAAACAATGTCCAAACATTCATTAGCATTACTAGACCACTAATAGATTGACTAACTGGTAACTGGTACTTCAATGCAAATTTCAATTCACCTACAATGTACCTGTAATGTAATTACTATTCTGAGTCACATCTCAGTACAACTGGTCATTTAGGGAAAACTGTTATATCTGTCTGTCTACTACCAGCAATAGACTTATAGCTTACAACACTACCAATCTATGTGGATACAGGAACAATACCAAGTTAGCTAATAACCGCCTATACCTACAGATTGATAGTCCCAAATCGTGGGTTCCTGGAGCCCTTGACGGCTGCAAATCTCAGGAAACCACGCTCTTGCTACCAAAATGTTCAGGCCTCTCGGCACCCAATGACCTCGCAGGGGCCCATAGCTACGAGGTAGCGTAGCGATCGGATGCCAAGAAGCAAGAACGTCGGCGATTCACCGAGCTAAAGTAAATAGATTCTATCTGACCTGGTCTGTGCTTCGTTCCCGTCAAACACCTGTCTCTCTGCAAGGCCTGGGTGCACCCTAGGCTCTTCTTGGTAGACAGGTTCTTCAGCCAACCAGGTATGGCTGGCAGGCCAGCTTCGACGCGCACAGCGTTCCAACACAGGTTATATTACGTAAATACGAACTTTATCTGGTTCGGAGAACCACAATACACTCAGCTATAAGACAATCCTGAGGGGAGCCCGAATACAATTCCAGATGGCTTACGATTTAATTTCAATGCCCAAAATCAATACGCGTCACATTGCGGGGGCTTTTCGTCTGTCCGTTGTCAAAAAACTGCTCTGTTGGCAGCAACTGTCAAATTCAAAATGGCCGTTCCGAAACCATCGATCGAGTATCGATTTTGAATCGAACAGCACTTGAAAGCAATTCCTCGGAAATTCAAGTCCTTAATGAAGCCTTGGGGACTACTCGATCTGAGGTTGCCTCTCTTAAAGCTGAACTATCGGAAAGGGATCAAAGAGCAAGGATGAATAATATCGAAGTTAAAGGTATTCCTCTGAAAAAGTCAGAAAACCTCTACCACATTGCTGAAGAATTGTGCAAAGCAGTCGATTATCAGGTGCCCAAATGGCAGATTAATTACATCGCCAGAGTCCCAACTCAAAATCCCAAGGAGAATTCTATTATCATTACCTTCAATAATAGATATATAAAAGAAGATTTTTTGTTTGCCGCTCGTGCCAAAAAACATCTGACTGCGGCTGATATTCCCGGACTCGACGACAGTGATCAACGCATCTATTTCAACAATCACCTAACACCGCTTAACAAACAGCTCCTTTCTAAAACTAAAGCTGCTGCAAGAGAGAAGGCTTACCAATACGTATGGGTGAAGCATTGCATTGCAAACATTGTTTGTTTGATGAGAACGGATGTTTGTACCCTAGTCATGGTTGTTTATCTATCTAAGTATAATATTTCTCTATATAAGTATGTGTATCGTTGTCTAGTACCCAAGATACAGGGAATCCTAGTTTGGGGCTAGATCAATGTGTGTAAAAGGTGTCCAAGGTATTATTATTATTATTATTATTATTATTATTATTGCAAAATCCATGTGCGAAAAAATGACTCAACCAACGTCTTCATTGTGAATAACGAAGCTAGTTTAAACAAGCTTATTTAGAGTGTTTCATATTCGTTATCATACCACTATTTGCTACTTATTTACTATTTATTTTTCTAAGTTGGCTTGTCATTGAATATAACCCGCTAATAATTGTCAGTGAAAAAATGTTCAACTCCCCTGACATTCCTAACCGATTGACTGTGCTGGTGCGCCGCCGGAGTCATTTGCACCTACTTACGCGCTTTTGTTCCCCATTCACTACTAGGTTACAGTTGCTCTTCATCTCTTTCATGCTCACTATCTCTGCGCAGTTTTGTTGTCTCGCTCGCACTCACAGTGCGCTTATTTATGTTTACTTAAGAATTCTCAATTTTATATCTCCCATTAGGGTTTCAATCGCATTATTTTTGTCTGTGGTTATTGTATTTATTACATTGGTGAAAATCCGTATCTAACAACTAACGGCCTGAAAATGACTTATGATAACCATAATTTAAAAATATATTATCAGAACGCAAGGGGCTTACGTACCAAATCTTCAACTTTTTACCGCAATATTTGTATGAGTCATTATGATATTATAATGATTACCGAGACTTGGTTAGTCGAGGGGATCAAGGATTCGGAGTTGTTTGATGGGAGGTATGTGGTTTGGCGCAGGGACCGGGACTACAGTGTAACTAATCAGAAGTATGGAGGTGGTGTTTTGATTGCCACACGGAGGGATCTTACGATCACGCTGCAGCCCGCCTTTCATTCTAGCGCCGAAGATCTTTGGCTAACTTTGACCCTTAGTAATAAACCCAATTCATCGACTAGCATTCATATATGTGTTGTTTATTTATGCGGCCAAAAACTGGGATTCAATTTTTCTCAGCAAGCTCAGCACTTTTTTAATAGTTTGGAATCGATGTTAATTGAATATCCAGACCATAAATATTTGATTGTAGGTGATTTTAATTTGAGCAATATACGTTGGACTCCTAGTATTAATACTGATGGCGCTTTTGACCCTAGTAACTATGTCTCACATGATGAAACCCATTTGGTGGATTCCGTTAACCTTTTGAATCTAAATCAGTATAACGGAATTAAAAACGCGTATGATAAAATTCTCGATCTAGTTCTCTCGACGGATTATGTCTCGGTATCCGATTGTAGTAATGATTTCCTTGTTCCAGTCGATCCCCACCATGGGGCGCTTTTTTGTATACTGCCTTTGAGTGACCATGATGTGCTAGATCGGCCACCTCTTAATAAGTTTTTGTTTTTCAAGGGTGACTATGATTCTATTAATAGTGAAGTGGCTAAAATTGACTGGGATACGGAGTTAAGTAATCTTAACCTAGAAGAGGCATCCAATTATTTTTATAATTTTTTCAATTATTTAAGGAATAAATAAATTCCACACAAAATTGTTACTACTAAAACCTACCCTCAGTGGTACTCCAAAGCCTTAATAAGGGTTATTAAAGAAAAACATAAATATTTTATTAAATCCAAATTATATGAAAATTTATCAGACATACATACATTTAATTTGCTAAGGGACAGGGTGAGATCGTTAGAAGAATCATGTTATAATAAATATATAAACTCGGTTGAGAATTCAATCTTAAAATGTCCTAAATTTTTCTGGTCTTATGTTAACTCAAAATTTAAAAGTAACGTGATGCCTAGCAGCCTCAAATATGGTAATGAAACACTCAATTCAGGCGATTCTATATGTAATGCTTTTTCATCCTACTTCCAGTCCAACTTTTTAAATAAATCTCAATCTTCTAGTAGGCACGACGTGTCCGGTGACGATTGCTCTGATACGGTGTCTAACATTTCTTCTATCTTTATAGATATTAAAGAGGTTATCAATTTGTCGAAGAAACTCGATCCCTCTAAATCTGCTGGACCAGATCATTTGCCAGCCATATTTTTGATAAACTGTGCAGATACTCTTTCGGTGCCAATATCAATATTATTTAGAAAATCTATTGCCTCTGGTACTGTCCCTAATATCTGGAAACAAGCTTTTATCACCCCTGTGCATAAGAAAGGTCCGAAGACTTATGTCACTAATTATCGCCCTATATCTAAACTCTGCATCGTTTCCAAAGTGTTTGAAAGGATCATCTATAATCAATTATATGGAGCATTGAAACAGTCTTTTAGTGATATGCAGCACGGTTTTCTCAAGGGTCGCTCCACAGTTTCCAACCTCGTATTATTTAACAATGCCTTGACGGTTGCTATGGACGGTGGATTGCAGGTTGATGTCGTTTACACCGATTACAGTAAGGCATTCGATAGGATTCAGCACGACCTCCTGTTAAGTAAATTATCTAAAATTGGTATTAGGGGTGACCTACTGCGGTGGTTTGCTTCCTATATTGACAATCGCTCACAGGCTGTTGTTATTAATAATTAGATGTCTAGTTGGGTTAATGTTCCTAGCGGTGTGCCACAGGGGTCCTTGTTGGGTCCGTTACTTTTTGTGTTATTTGTGAACGACATTGACTTGTGCTTTAACTTTGCTAGGTTGTTGTCCTTCGCTGACGACATGAAGATTTCTGCCAACATAAGCTCAAATGCATCGGCTGAAGCTATGCAAGCAGATCTGTTCCGTTTAGAACACTACTGCGATGTCAATCGGCTTGACCTAAATCCTTCCAAATGTAGTATTGTCTCCTTCTCTCGTAAAAAGAATCCACTTTTCTTTAATTATATTGTGAAGGGTGAGACATTAAAAAGGGATGCAGTCGTTAAGGATTTGGGAGTCATCCATGATGCTAAACTGACATTTAATGCCCATGTTGATAGTATTATAACTAGAGCCTCGAGGGCTCTGGGTTTTGTGATGCGTTCCTCAAGAGACTTTAAAAAAGCTAAAACTTTGAAAATTCTTTATTGTACGTACGTTAAAAGTAATCTTGAGTACGCTTCACAGGTTTGGAGTCCTCGCTACAATATTCATATTAACCGGATTGAAAATTATCAGCGTAAATTTATGCGTTATCTCTGTTATCGGACTAAATTTAAATACAATTCAGATTCTAACCTCGATATTTGTAGAAAACATCATCTGGCTCCTCTTCAACTAAGACGCGAGGTTGCAGATTTGGTATTCCTTCTCAAAATTACCTCTAATGTCATTGATTGCACTGACTTACTTGCTCAATTATCATTTACAGCGCCCCGTAGGCTATTGCGTCATAATGCGCTATTCTCGCTCCCTAAGTCAAACACTAACTACAGACAAAATACGTTCCTCTGGCGTGCTTGTCAGAGATTCAACAATCTGCGTGGAGATATTGATCTTGACCTGTTTAGCACTGGTGTTAATCCAGTGAAGAGATCACTGTACCGAGACTTTTTCTATGACTAGAATAGCTAAGTATTTCGACTTTCTGTTATTTATTATTATTATTTTTTCTTTTTTAACGTGACTTGTTACTGCATGTCATGTTACAACGTATAGGGCTATGCATAATGCGAACTAATTCTGTTATTTAAGAGTGCTTTAACTGTTCTATTTGTTTATTGTGTCTTTTTGTCGGCGAAAACCTATAATTGGCTTTTTTTGTTTTTATATAAGATTCCTATTGTTAATTTAAAGATAGCTGTTGGTTTTCCAATGTTAATAAAATAAAATAAAATAAAATATTTTTTTCTCCCAACTACAATGTGACAAAGGCAACCGTGAATCGATGATTTCCCACTAGGAAAACCGCGCTCCTGCTACCAAATGAATAATTTTCCACGCCTACCGAACGGCGTGGAATCCGAAGGGGAGTGGGCCTTTGCCAGCACGTGAGAGAAAAGTGAGTTGAATGATTGTTACTGACCTTTGTCTCCGTAGACAGGAAATCGAAAGCTCGATTCGAGACGGGAATTCGGGAAAAGGGCACAGTTTGGGATAGGATATGGAGCGAATCTCACTGTCGCTGCCGACGCTGTCGCCGGCGTGCTGCCTGCCGTCACGTGGAGTCGCCGCTACCTATACGACGATGTCCAATCCACAGGGATCACTTGACCACTGACGCGAATCTACTTATTTCCCGACGATGTAGATGATTAACACTCCGACCAGGCCCGACGCCTGTATTTGGTGATTGGTACACCGAAATACCAATCAATGGCACGACGCCTGAGCAGACATGTTGTTCTCCCGATGAGAAAAAAGATAACCTCCAATTTTTTCCTCTCGTTGGTACGAGTGACAGCTGCGGTCCGTTTCCGCTTAGTGATGTCCCGATTACTCGCGGTCGATCCGCGCAACAAAAACCGGTGCGTTCCGAAGCATAAATATTAAACACCCAACAGAAGTTAAAGACTCTTTTTGTACAGTTGAAAACACTTTACTTGATAATAATGGAATACAATCTAAAACTAGTCTGTTATGGTAGATTTAGGTGTTACGGCGAATAAGTAAGTTGAACTGCAATATATTAGTAGGTATAATACAATTATATAGAGACTAGAACGTGCTGATAATGCCGTGTTTGCATTGTACAAGGTTGGCTTGTACATGCTCCCGTGGGAAAAGTTAACTTAGTGCTAAACCACAACAGCTCACAAAGCAAGTAAAACTAAGAAACAAGGTAGAACTAAGAAACGCCAACAAAAAATAAGCTCTCTAATTTTATTTTAATTTTAAATATTTATAATCAATTAATGTACAATTTAATATAAATTCACTGCCCTAGACCCTCCATTCATCATAACTAACTGATCACTTCACTTATTGTTGCATAATCTATTATAACCTCACACACAAGCACAATGGACCTATAAGCTGAGCTGCAGAAGAATATGGATGAAATCACGGAGACCTTCAGTGAGCGGATGGGGAAGTACGAGCAGGAACTGCATGCAGCCACACCTACTCCAGGACCCCAGGACATCACCAAGCTGACACGTGAGTTCTCGGACTTCAAGTCTCTCGTGTGGAAGAGCCTCGGGATACTGAAGACTTCACTGCAGCTTCTGACCCTCGGGCTCAACCGGCACGAGACCGCTGCGAGGCGTAAGGCTGGTGCACGGTGTGCAAGAGGCGACCAAAGAGGAAGCAGACGTCATTTTGAAGGGTGTGCTCACGGACCGCCTCAAGGTGTCTGCAGAGTGCCTCCGCGACTTGAAGGTGGTGCATAGGCTGGGTGCCAAGGGGACGAAATCTCGGCAGTTGCTTGTACGCTTCGCAACGCACACAGCGCGCAATGAAGTTTGGAGTCTGAAGAAGGAGCTCAGGGGCTCGGGTATTACTGTGTCCGAGATCTTGACCAAATCCAAATATGGTATCTTCATTGCAGCACGCAAGCATTTCGGAGTGAGCAACACTTGGATTTCTGATGGCAAGATACACCTGTTGCTGCCTGACGGGTCGCGGCAAAAGCTTGAGTGTTGGGCGGATTTACGGCCGCTAGGGGCTTCCGCCCCCTTATCGACACTCTGACCTAAGTTTCCCAGCAAGGAGGCCCCCTTGCCTACCGGCATTGGGAAAAAACTAGCTGCGGGGACTACAGCTGGCTCCGCCAAAGGCGCAGTTACCAGGCGACAGGCGGCTCAGACGCAGATCAAGAAGAAGTAAGGTTAGGTTCTGTTGGAGATTTCATTGTAGCCTCCTTGCTTTAATCCTGGCCAACTTCGTAGTGTTATGACTTAACTGTCATTGTCACTCTTGTGATTGTCGTATTCTTCATCCTATGTGCTGAATAAACTCTGGGTTATATTTTTACAAATATGTGGTTTAATTATCAAATACATTAATTAAACCACATATTTGTAAAAATATAACCCAGAGTTTATTCAGCACATAGGATGAAGAATACGACAATCACAAGAGTGACAATGACAGTTAAGTCATAACACTACGAAGTTGGCCAGGATTAAAGCAAGGAGGCTACAATGAAATCTCCAACACGCCCTCTTAATCTTGGACGACTTCCAGCATATCTTGAACAAACGACTGGTGCTTACAAGTAGGCAGTGCCTTCGTGAGCACATCAGCAGTCATCTGCTCTGTAGGCATATATGACAACTTAATGACTTCATTGTCAACAGCCTCACGAATATAGTGATACCTAATGTCTACGTGCTTAGACCGTTTATGAAAAACCGGATTAGTGGCAAGCTTCGCCGCAGACTGATTATCACTATACAGGGTTACAGTGTTGCTCTGACCTGTTAATTCAGTAAGAACCGCACGGACGTATACCGCCTCTTTGGCCGCTTCAGACAAAGCTGAAGCTGTCTGAAGCGGCCAAAGAGGCGGTATACGTCCGTGCGGTTCTTACTGAATTAACAGGTCAGAGCAACACTGTAACCCTGTATAGTGATAATCAGTCTGCGGCGAAGCTTGCCACTAATCCGGTTTTTCATAAACGGTCTAAGCACGTAGACATTAGGTATCACTATATTCGTGAGGCTGTTGACAATGAAGTCATTAAGTTGTCATATATGCCTACAGAGCAGATGACTGCTGATGTGCTCACGAAGGCACTGCCTACTTGTAAGCACCAGCCGTTTGTTCAAGATATGCTGGAAGTCGTCCAAGATTAAGAGGGCGTGTTGGAGATTTCATTGTAGCCTCCTTGCTTTAATCCTGGCCAACTTCGTAGTGTTATGACTTAACTGTCATTGTCACTCTTGTGATTGTCGTATTCTTCATCCTATGTGCTGAATAAACTCTGGGTTATATTTTTACAAATATGTGGTTTAATTATCAAATACATTAGGTTCGTCTGTCCGCAAGCCAGTGGTCATTTGGCTGTGTTAACTTTTTATTTGCGAGGTAGTAGCACTTTTTCTTTGTGTCCAAGAGTCTACAGTATAATTTTCGGTTCTTTAGACATTACGACATGGTAGGTCTGTCACTGTTTTTTTTTTTTTACTTTTCATTGTGCACGCATCTGCGTCTGTGTACTTTTTAACAGTGGGATCGAAACGCAAACCTCAAACTTTGTACTTAATTATTTTTAAAGTGTTGTCAAAATGTTTGCGTTGCGTTTGGGCTCAATGTCGCGGTCCTTTTTCGTTTACCTCACCGTGGCCTAATTTCCAAAACATTTTTCATGTTATGTTCTATTTTATGCCTTCACTGTCCGCTGTCCAGTTGTTAATTTATTTTATCCTGTGTGTTGTTTATAACTGAATGAAGTAGGTTTTCTGCTTACTTCAGCAATCGTTGTCTGGCAATGGGTCTAGGTCATCCCGTTAAGTTATTTACTAGTTTTTTTTTTGTTGTTTTATTAACATTTACATTATTGTAGTATATATTTTTATACACATATCTATATTATTTACCTATATATAGTATGGATATCCATAACGATAGCTTCTTGTCGTGTGCTTCTAGCGATGAATTTATTAGTGCGGAAAGCGATATTTCCACTGTGGAAGAACCGCTTTCCGTCAAACTTAAGACTGTCTTTGGTGTGTCAGGGAAAAATCTGAACATAGTGCACATTAATGCTCAAAGTATTCATACTAGCTACCCCGATCTCATCGAGGCTTTTTCTGAGCAATGTGTGGACGGCATCCTTGACTCTGAGTCGTTCCTTAAGCCTTCACTCCCTTCATCCATGTACTCTCTTCCAGGCTTTAGGCTATATAGGAACGACAGAACCGGAAAGGCTGACGGAGGTGTCGCTGTTTACCTACGTGCGGAAATTGCTTGTAAGGTGATCAATGTATCCCCTAGCCAGTACTCCGAGTCTGCTGAATACCTCTTCCTTGAAATTGTTCTTCATCACAATAAGGTGCTGCTTGGTGTCCTCTATAGCCCCTCTCTTCGTGTTGACTACTTCGACACCTTTGAATCCCTTCTTTATGATTTGACCCCAATTTACGACGACACTCTCATTCTTGGGGATTTCAACACCTGTCTCCTCAAAAAGAATTCCCGCTCTGCCAAACTCAGGTTCATAGTTGATTCATTCAATCTCCACATCTTGCCACTTGAGGCCACTCATTTCCCGCCGCATTGTTCTCCCTCTCTTCTAGACATCATAATCGTCTCCAACTTGGATAAGGTTGCCTCTCACGGTCAACTTAACTCTCCTTTCTCCTTTCACGATCTCATCTACCTCTCCTATAAGATTAGGTGTCCGAAGAGCAGAACGAAATTCATAGATATTCGAAGCTTCAAAGGCATAGATGTAGAGTCCTTTAGGTCTGATGTCTCACTGGTCGATTGGTCCCCTGTCATCTTGAGCGAGAACGTTGACGACAAAATCCACAATTTTAATGCAATTGTCTTGGGACTTACGAAAAACTTGCTCCCATTAAGAAAGTCAGGGTAAAACACCTGCCGGCGCCCTGGCATAACGATGCTATCAAGCGCCTAATGGCCAAGAAAAATCGCGCTAAGTGTAACTACAAAAAGGATCCGACAGATGACAACTTTCTCTTCTACAAATGCCTTCGCAATCGATGCAATCGTCTCTGTTGAGACGCCAAGCGCCGCCACATCTTCGATTGTATCGAAAGGTACACCCCAGCTCAGGTGTTTAAATTCCTCAGGACAAATTAATATCGAAGATGTCTCTATCCTTGGAATATACAGATCGCCATCCCACAATAGTGACATTGACCCATTTATCACCTCTTTTAATAACCACTTAGAGTCCTTACAAACTAAGAGAAATTTAATCATAGTTGGTGACCTAAATATTAATATTATTCCTAAGGAAAATGAAACTTCAACAGAACGAAACAACAGAATAAAATACTTAGATATTAACGCTCTTCATGGATTGCTTCCAGGTCATTTGCTCCCTACTAGAGGTGATAACTGCCTAGATCACTTTTTTCTAAAACTACAAACAACCAAGTATAATACATTTATAGATGTATTAAACACAACTATCACGGACCATCTCATGACATTTTTAAATTTGAAATACTTTAAACATAGAAATAAAATCAATAGAAGTAAAATTTATATAAATTACGATAATGCCTTAAAAAGTTTAGAACAAAAAAATCTAGGACTACTACTTACTTTAAATAACCCTAACATAATACTAGACTTACTAATACATAAAATAACTGATTCTTTAGAAGAAAACAGCACAATATTCCGAATTCCTAGAAATAAAAGAACAATAAAACCATGGATAAGCAGTGGCATATTACGCTGCATAAATAATAGAAACAAACTTCAGAAAACTCTACGCTTAGATCCCCATTCTGAAATTCTTAGAATAACGTATAAAAGATACCGCAACTACTGCAATAACCTAATAAAGAAACTGAAACGTCAATACGAAAAATAATTACTAGCTAGCCCAACAAAAAACCCTAAAACTCTTTGGCAAACCATAAAAGCGATTACAAATCTTAATAATACCAAATCTAAAAACTCTAGTCTCCTAAATATCAAATCAACCCCGAAAGACTCAGTAAACTACGTAAATACATTTTTTGCCAACATTGGAAAAAAACTTGCCCAGGAAATCACATCCGACAAATCATATAGTAATAAAATCCAAATTGAAACAGGAAGATCTGTCATGTCACAACCCTCATCCTTTGTTCTTCTTGACGCTGACCCACAAGAGGTCAATAGAATCATTTCAAATCTGAAATCAGGTAGTTCTCCCGGTCTCGACAATATATCACCATGTTTTCTAAAACTTTCTAAGTTTCTTCTAATTCCTGTAATCTGTCACTTCGCCAACATATGTTTTCAACAAGGCATCTTCCCGTCGCGTCTAAAACAAGCTATTATAACACCAGTGTACAAAAATGGTAACAAAGAAGACATTAATAATTTTAGACCTATTTCTGTTCTTCCTTCGATATCCAAAATATTAGAAAAACTATTCAATAACAGACTTCTTAATTACTTAGAAAAAAACAATATTTTATCTCCCTCGCAATATGGATTTAGACAGGCAAGATCTACTGAAGACGCAGTCTCAGATCTCAGTTCCTTAATAACTGAACGTGTAGACAACAAACTTAAATGCTTAACGGTGTTCCTTGATCTGAAGAAAGCCTTCGATACTGTTTATATTCCTACCCTTATAAACAAGCTAGAAAGTATTGGTATTAGAGGTTACCCGCTAGCTCTTTTTATAGACTATCTCAGTGAACGTAAGCAACAAGTTAAAATAGAATCACATATTAGTGAGGAGTCTGACATTACATATGGAGTTCCCCAAGGAAGTGTCCTTGGGCCTACACTCTTTTTGATCTATATTAATGACATGTATTCCCTTAAGCTTAGTAATGCTCAAATATTTTCCTACGCAGATGACACTGCAATCGTCTTCCATGGTCAATCTTGGGAAGAGACCAAGGAGCTGACTGAGAAAGGACTAACAAGAATTAACTGTTGGCTAACAAATAACATGTTATCCCTCAACACGTCTAAAACTAATTATATGTGCTTTACTATGAACAAACGAACCCAACCCAAATCTAACTTCAAAATTAAAATACACAGCTGTAACCAACCATCTGACACGTGTGACTGCCCGGTGTTAGATAAGCTTCCTAAAGTAAAATATTTGGGTATTATGCTGGACGAAAGGTTGTCTTGGTTTTATCATATTGAACTGGTAACTAACAGGATTAGAAAGATGATGTGGATTTTTAAAAAGCTAAGAGATGTTACACTGGGGTCACTACTAAATCAAATATACACTGCACTTGTTCAATCCATTATTTCTTACTGCATCCCGATATGGGGTGGAGCAACTAAAACGAGATTCTTAGAACTTGAAAGATCTCAACGATCCCTTATAAAGGTTATGTACTTCCTACCTTATAGATTTCCCACCACTCAACTCTATCTTAAATCCAACTTACTTTCTATCAGGAAAATCTACATTCTTAATACAATTATTAAAAAACACCGACAATTACCATTTAACCCTAATCTACCTGAAACTCGACGACATTATACAGTCTCTGATATTACTCAGTACAAATCGAATTTTGCCCAATGACAGTATAAAATACAAGCAAGTTTTCTTTACAATAAAATAAATAAAATATTAAGTATTTACAAACTCACTACTAGAGATGTTAAACAATCGCTAATAAAATGGCTTACAAGTCTGGACTATGATGAGGTTGAATCTTTGTTCAAACGTTCCACTTAACAATGTATTGTTTAAAACTGTATCATAATAGCCTATATTGTATAAAAAAACATATGAATACATACATATGTAACTTATATAATTACAGTATTTTAGAATTAACTTCCTAAGTGTTAATTACTTATGTTAATACTTTGATTAAATTTAATATTAAATATAAGTTTCTGTAGTGAGGTTGGTGAGACTGTTGCTATCAACAGTAAGACGACTTTTCATTATTGTTACTTAGGTCCATTTGCACCAAAATTATGATGCTATTTAGCAGTTGTATAATAACAATAACAACAATGTAATTATCGCTTAGCGCACTAATCACAAATTATCTGTGCAAATGACACTTAGTTAACACACTAGAATTTTTTTAAACAAATACATAAATGTGTTTATTTCTTAAATGTTCATTGTGGAAGGTAGGTATCTCCTGATACAGGTATTGCAATACTTAAAAGGAGATCCCAAGTCTGTGCAAACATGTTTTTGTTATGAAATAAACAATTTTTGATTTTGATTTTGATTTGACTTGGTATTGGCAAATCCCAGGACATGCATTCGGGTGATGTTGATCTGAACGCTCTCAATCAATTCCTCTCTGCTCCACCAGTTGTAATGGACCCTTCTATCAAGGAAGCCACTCTTCAGAGTCTGCGCTCTAGGTCATTACCCAACACCACTCCTTTTTACCTGAGCAATATTGGAAGCGACACGGTTAAGAAAGCATTTCTAGCAATTAGCTCTAAAGCTGTAGGAGATGATAATATCTGCCAACGAATGATTCTAACTATCCTTGATGATCTGCTTCCAGCCATAACATATATTTTAAATTTCTCCATTTCAAATTGTTCTTTCCCTACTGCTTGGAAACAAGCATTAGTTATCCCTCTCCCTAAAACATCCAATCCCACCTCCTTTAAAGAGTATCGCCCCATTTCTATCCTGCCGATCCTTTCTAAAGTCCTCGAATCCATTGTCCATACTCAGCTCTCCCATTATCTATCCTCTAAAAATCTACTTAATCCTTTTCAGTCTGGCTTTAGAACGGGTCATAGTACTGTTACGGCTTTATTAAAAGTGACCGATGATATTCAGGTCGCCATGGATCAAAGGCAGCTCTCGGTGCTGGCTCTGCTGGACTCCAGCAGTGCTTTTAACTGTGTTGACTCCGACATTATCGTTGAACCTCTCAAATCTCTTAACGTCTCCTCCCTCTCTGCCAGCTGGTTTGACTTTTACCTAAGAAACCGAAAACAGCGTATCAAGTCGGAGGAGGCTTGTACGGAGTGGTGTGACCTCTCCTCCGGTGTCCCCCAAGGTGGCATTCTCTCTCCTCTTCTGTTCTCAATATTTATCAATTCCATATCCGATGTCCTTTCTTCTTCCTATCATCTCTACGCGGATGACCTTCAGATCTATCGTCACTTCTCTCCTGATGATGTAAATTCCGCTGTGGAGGCGTTAAACGCTGACTTGGCTGGTATTAGTGGATGCGCATCGTCATTTGGGTTGCTGGTTATTCCGAATAAGTCCCAGGCCATGATTATAGGTACCAGACACTCTTTAAACTCGTTGCAGCAATTGTCTGTCCCTTCTTTAACTTATAACGGTACTGTTATCATGTATAGCGATAAAGCTAAAAACCTGGGTGTCTTCTTTGATAATCAATTGTCCTGGTCAATGCATGTTAATGAGGTCAGCAGGCGAGTTTACGCAACTTTTCATTACCTCAGGAGACTTCAGAACTTTCTTCCTCGCCAGACTAAAATAATTCTCGCTCAGTCCATTCTTCTTCCCCTCATTGATTATGCTGATGTTTGCTGGGTTAGCGCAAATGAAGAACAACTGAACAAACTCGAACGACTTCAAAATCTCGGGATTCGGTTCATCTTCGGACTGCGTAAGTATGACCACGTATCTCAGCATTGCAGTATAATATTTTGTGGAACCCTCGTTCCTACATTACCTCGTAATTACAATTACAATGGTACTTATGATAACTTCGTTATCACTTGTTCCTTTTTATGTGTTTTTACTTGCGAAAATATTAACAAATAGTTACCTCTTACAAATGTATGTTGTCTTGGTACTTTTACACCTAGATACATGCTAGAAAATGATGGTCTTTGTAGAGATTTTACTTCTATCATATGAAATTATCAAATCGATAAATTGAACAGTTATATATCAACTCAAAGAAAACTTAAGATTTTGTTTGACTTGAATATATTTGTTATTCTTAAATACATATTGTGTTGATAAAAATTATCATTAGTTCCATCATGGTACAATTCATTGTACTAGTGTCAACGAAGTGGTAAAATTAGATAAGGTTAGGTACGAATATATAAAGTAAGGTTTGAAAAAAAAAGTAAGGTTTAATTAGGTTAGGTTAGGTTTGAAAAGTGAGGTTTCAAAAAGTAAAATAAATTTTAGGGTCAAACGTTTTATGAATCTGATCAACTCATGGTAGATTTTAAAATACCATCAGCCAGACAATATTAATTGAAACGGGTTGCCTATGTTATTATTTAATTGAGTAAAAAAAAAAATGAACCTCTTGTGGGATGCGTCCTGCGTGTGCACGTACGCACCATCCCACATCAGCTCAACTATGGTAACCCTGGGTGCTGCTGGAGTCGGCAGCGCGGAAGAAATTTATTAAATACCCACAGCTAATGGGAAGTTATCTGTTTGTTCTTTTGGCTGCGAGACCACAGGGGTGTGGGGTTTGCAGGGCAGGGCCTTCGTCATAGACATTGGGCGTCGTTTGGGGGACCGAGGATTTGACCACCGCTCCGGATCGTTCCTGTCACAGAGGATCTCGCTAGCTGTGCAGCGCGGTAATGCTGCCAGTGTAATGGGCACGTTTGGAGCGAAAGTTTCTTGGGGTGGTTTATTTTTCAGAAAAACTGCTGAAGCGCCGCCGCCGTGACATGTAAATTGAAGAAAAGAAGCGGTACGAGCACATGGTCGCAGCCATTTTGCCAGTTGCATCATCCGTCTGAAATAAAAACTCTGCATCAAGAACATCGATCAGCGGCCACGAGGCGTCATCGGACAAGTAATCCTGCAAGACGAGCGTACAGGCGAAGTCTGGAAACCCCCAGAAGCAGCGACACGAAGACATCACCACGTGCGTCCCACGTGTGTCCCCATCATTCGAAGCCCATCCAGCCGAGGATCATCGAGCTGCATCGAGCAGCCGAAGCCCAGCGGCACCACAAAGAGTGGTATTTTCTGAAGCCAGGAGGAGCATCCAGCGTTATCCCTGGTGTAGCGGCACCAGGCTAAGGTCGTAGCCGCCGCTAACAGTGGCTATGATCGTCTATTCTATCTATCCCAAAATGAGAGGACCCGATTCGGCTGTAAGTTTTGTAAGTAAGAATGATAAGTCTGAATTTCTCGTTCGTCGAGAAATCCGTTAGGCGTACAATAGTCGAACGAAGTTTGGTTCAGAAATTACAGTTTCTAGTTAGACAGAGAAAGCATATATGTCCGCGAGCCGGTAATTCGCATCAGTCAGCGGTGTATTGCGCCAAAACGATCGTTGTTATATTTTATGTGATGGCACCATCTGGTTTTTGTATATATGAGCGCATTGGAACATCTTTTGTTTTAGTTTTAGTTTTAGTTTTAGTGATCGATCACAGTTATAGTATAGATATCCGTCGTAGTTTTACGACGTGAGTACTCAATGATATTTCATGTGCTCGCTAGTAGCGGCTTGTGGTGGTTCCAATTATATATTTGATTCACGGCAATAACGATTCGAAAAGACCGGTTTACACAATTGCGATTTGAGTTCCGAAATGGGTTCTGAACTAGCGGTTACCTCAAAAGGTCCGTAACGTTTTGAAACCTTCAACTCTGCGCAATTTGAGCTGGATGTTATCGAAACGCAAGCATTATTGTTTTAGGATATCTAACCCACACCATAGCGAAGTGCATAGTTCGATAAATACCGAACTATGAATTCCACTAGCCGCAGCACGTCCTGGGCTGAGCCAAATCATATATACCGACTCAACTTACACATTAGACATCCAGCGAAATTTACATTTAATTTAAAAATGCAACTTGAATCCAATCTGACCCAAGGCAATGCAAAACACCTACCCGGACCTAAACAATGAACTTTAGACTGTAAATTGATCTCTTCGCGCGTCCCCGACAACACTCAAATGTCAAAATATCAACAGGATATATTATCTGTGTTGACACCGGTTTAACTTTGTTCTGAATTTGTTATTTCCATCCGCGGAACCTCACCGATCAAACAGTCTCCCTATGCCCTGCCAACCTAGGTTTAGCCGCAACTAAACTCCTGTCTAGCCTAGTCTAAAAACCTAGTGTTATACCACGTCCATTATCGACACCACTCGAAAATGGTTGAGTTTGATTTGAATGTGCTTGAATGTTTAACGACTGTGTGTGTGGGAATTTCAAAGCTCGCTAGTCGAAGGAATGAGGAGAGGATTAGCCCGCGAATATCCTAAGAGCCAATCCAGGAACCCTATGGTGAAGGAAAAAGGAATTTAGGGTCGCTCCAAGCCCAGACTCAGACTCAGATAAATTGACTTAAAAGTTCTTTCCTAACGACCCAAGGATAGTTTTGGAATTAGGGGTAGGTTGATATAAAGGTAGGAACCGAGGTATATCTCGGCGCTTCAGACACTCACGAAAACCCACTGAAACTTCGCAATCACAAATTCGTACAGTTCTGACGCGTAACACGGCAGAAAAAACTGTTTAGGACTCGTGAAAGACGACTGTCACAGTAGCCAGACGCTGAGACTGAATGCTCTCCCTTCCCCCACAATTGTATTTATACGCCCCACATGCGTCCTTTGCGAAAACGCTCTGCCCAAGCGAAGCTTCTTATCACCAACTACACAGGGTCTATTTTCTACCATGCCATGCAGATCCGCCGTTCTACAAATTGTGTGTACGCATATTCACTATGATCAACCGTAGGTGATCACTCAAATCATTTGGTACTGCCGATACACAGAATCTGTTGATCGCTGACCAATAAAAGCTTGTTGCGATTAATTAAGCATTACCCGACCGCTAGCTGCGCGTAGCAAAGACCACTAGTATGATATTCAGAATAGAGGTGTCAGACTCTCCATATCATACCTCAATCGCAATTGTATATTTGCAATCAACATAATAGCTTTCTCCGTCCCGTAATAACCTTTCATTATTTAGTTATTCATAATTTTATTCAACGCGCAGCCAAATCGGCTCACATCTCGCAGGAATGCGACAAAAAAACTTGACCTGAACTGAAATTCCACGAATGAACCCACGCGTCTTTTTTTTTGCGAACTTTGCCAGTAAGCAACGCAAAACCCCCAAACGTTATCTGAACCGATTCTCGTATTCAAAACAGCGCGGCGTTGGGCTAGCCCTCTATCACGCAGAATGAAGTATCTAATGTACCGACTCTCGTGTACCATTACAGCCCCCTCCCAGACCTTGAGACACTGTTTATCTCAGTTAACATGGCGCAAGGATCTCATTACCACTATGCTACCCATACTTTGTACATATCTACTCTATATGTTCGGACATCTCAAATCATGTACACCGACCGATGAATCTGTCAATCATGTATATAATATTTACACAACTCGATTGAGTTCTCTCCTGTCTTATCTTATTTATCTATCTTACTATACAACCTCGCTTACCCGCAATTTATCCTAATTCGTATTACTATATATATATACAAATTGTTTTTTTTTTGTTTTTTTTTTTTTTGTTTTTGTTTCCAAACCATGCAAGATCCTTAAATCTACAAAGTAATTACTCAAATTTACAGCTTACAGCTTAATTATATAACCTTTATACACTATCTTATTTATCTACGCCCTTATTCGTCCTCACATAATACCTGGCTATATTTATAGTATTGAAGTTACCCAATATCTCATTTGAACCCGGATCTACTAACGTATAACAGTTAGGATATACCACTGCCGAAATAACATAAGGCCCTTTATACAACAACGAAAATTTCCGCATGATTTTATGTTCTTTATTTGAACGCACAAAGGTCTTAAGTTTCACATAATCACCTATACGATAGACCTCTAACTTACGCCGTTTGTCCGCCTGTCGCTTACGTCGTTCACTAGAACTTTTAGAGTTTTCTATCGCTACATTCCGCACCTGTTCCGAATCTCGCACACTATGGCCTAATAACCATTCATCGCCTAATTCCTTGTCAATAGTTAACGGTTCCCGCTTACTAAACGCTAACTCATTAGGCGCAAAGCCTGTGCTTGTGTGTTCGATATTATTATAGCAATTCTGAATGTCCGGTAACACGTCTACCCAACTACGATTACTTCCGCCGCAATAAGTTCTAATCAGCCGACCTAGCTCGCGATTCACTCTTTCTACGCTATTAGAATTTGGACAATACACCGACGTATGAGTGACCCGAATCCCCAGCTGTTTGAGTCCAAATTCCCAAACTTTCGATATAAACTGTGGTCCTGAGTCCGTAATTATAGTTTCGATAGGTATTTCCCTATGAAATCTCTTTGTACAAGCGAGCACGCTCCTACCTGTCGCTTTTCGCATTGGATACAATTTTATTACTTTACTGTACACGTCTTGAATCACATATATATATTGATATCCGAATTTACCTACGGGCAATGGCCCATAAAGGTCCGAAAAAACTTTCTCACCCAACCTTTCCGCCAACACCGGTGTACAAGGACCAACGGTATTGTTAGTACTTGGCTTGACCTTTTGACATATGTCACAACTTCTTATCACCGCGCTAATCACCCTACTCATATGAAGAAAATAATATCTGTCCTTCATCAGTGCTAATATTTTATATCTGCCGTAGTGACCTATTTCTTCATGTATGTGTAAAATAAGTTCCTCCTGTAGTGATTTCGGAATCACTAGCAACTGTACGTTCCGCTTCGGCACGTGAAAATATAACGTATCACCTACTAGCTTATAATTTTCAAAACCTCTTATCCCCGTATCTACTACATTACGTCTGATACAACCGCTAATTCGATTTAACCGCTCATCTTCGCTTTGTAATCTCGCAATGTCCCGTAAACTCGAAATAACACTTGCGGTATTCGATGCCTGAAACCAGAATATTCCCGGCTGAACATTTATACTGTCAATCATACCTCCAGATCCCGCTATTTGCCTGCTTAGCGTGTCGGCAATTTGATTATCAGTCCCTCGCACAAATTCTATGTCGTAATCGAATTGCTCTAAAAACATAATCCACCTCGTTACGCGTGCACCCAATAAAGTCCACGACTTAATGAACGTCAAACTTTTATGATCAGTTCTAATAATAACCTTTTCTCCCCGCAAGTATATCTCAAATCGCTTTAAAGTGTATATAACTGCATACATTTCCTGTTCACTGGTAGCCCATCTCGTCTGAGCACCCTTGAATGCCTGCGAACAGAACCCTATAATTCGTTCCTGGCCCGATTCATCTAATTGATAAACATAGCCCCCAATTCCTATAGCGCTGGCGTCACATTGAACATAATATGTTTTTCCCGCCAATGGCTGACTCAAAATTATACTTTCTGAGAATTGATTTTTTATCTCGTCAAAAGCACTTTGCATCTGCGCACTCCAGACGAACTTGACTCCAGACCGTAATAAATTGTACAAGGGCTGTGTCAACGTTCCAAAATTTTTTATAAACCTCCGAAAGTAATTTATGAACCCCAAAAACGCCCTCAATTGCCTGACAGTTCTGGGTGACGGATATAATTTAAGTGTTTCAATTTTGTCCGGGTCCATCTGCAAACCTTGTGTAGACAAAATATGCCCCAATAACTTGACCTTTTTTTGTGCGAACTCGCATTTTTTTAGTTTGCATGTGAAGCCCGCGTCTTTCAATTTACTCAGAACCGTGTCCACTTGAGACAAATGCTGTTCGAAGTCACCCTCAGTTAAAATTGCCAAATCGTCAACAAAATTTAAACAATATGACCTAACCTCTGGTCCTAGAATTAAGTCCATCGCCCTCGAAAATGAACCCACACTGGTTTTCAACCCCTGAGGTAAAACGTTGTAAACATAACTTCTGCCTTGATATACAAAACCCGTGTATCGTTTAGATTCGTCTGATAATGGTATAGAAAAATACGCATCTTTGATATCAATAACTCCTATGTAATTTATCCGGCGCCCGGATTGCAATATCTCACTCATTAAAGGTGTGGTTTCAACCTCCCCGACCATTCCCGTGTTCAATTGTCGCGCGTCTAGCAAAATACGGACCTCTCCTGATTTCTTTAATGTACAAGTCAATGGACTGCTGAAATCCGTAGATTGCCTGCTAATAATACCTATCAATTCCATCTCTTAAAATCGTTTTGTTACTTTATCGCGATATGCGAACGGTATGGGATAGCTTCGTTTTACGAAAGGCGTTTCATCTCTCATTTTTATCTCATGTATATATTTATTTGTCCGACCTATCCTATCGCTAAACAACTCTGCATGTTTATTTAACACCGGCAATAACTTTGTTTTGTGTTCAACAGGTATTGATGAATTATTCACATATTCCTCTATCATATTTCTACAGGTATCTTGGTTCTGTACTTCCATTGTACAACAGCAAAAATCCTGATTAGGGCCAGTACCTAATGGTATTTCACACATCCGCCCGGCGCTTCGTATAATTAGCCTCTTATTACCCTCACACATTAAACTGGCTCGCGTCTGTTGTATAAAATCAAACCCTAAAATTAAATCTTTAGGCACCCTTGTTAATACTAGCATTGGAGTATCGATAACGCATTCACCTATTGTTAATGGTAACGTTACTAATTTATCAACCTTTTCCTTACTGACCCCAAACGCACCTGTGATTCTCAAACTTGGAATCGGTATTTCCGTCGGTTTTCCCAATTGACTGCACACTTCTTCGTACACTCTCCGACTTATTACACTGATTTCGCTCCCCGAATCAATCAAACTCCTTACAACAATATTCCCAATACGCACATCTATCTCAGGTAATGTCAAAGTACTACATAACTCGCGCCCACACTCAGTCGAATCGTCGTCTCTGAATATCGTATGTAAACGTCTGTCATTTCGATCTCTACAATTTGATCTAGATTTTTCCTCTAAACACACGGCATATCCGTGCGCCTTATGCGCTAATAATTGAATAAATTCATTCACACCCACGTTCGAATCCAAATCACACAAATCATACAGTCTATGTTTTTTTTCAATTTGATCGGCTGTCCACCCGAACCGTAATAAATATCTGAGCGCGAACGACCCGCGCGAGTCCACTAGTTTTTTGAATTCTGACTTATCGCATTATTCCTGTCACTTGAACTTTGCCCTGCCTCTGTATCTCCTGAATTATCATTGCCCCTCTGAAACCCTATTGCCTTGAAGCTAGGCTGAGGCTGTCTGCCTCTACGGCGAAAATAACCGCGACCACGCGTCCCAAATTCGTTTTGCCCCTTCGTTACCGCGTTATAATTATTACTACGACTTATCGCGTTATAACGTAACGTATTTACCCGCATAGCTCGATATTGCCCACGCATGTAGCTATCCCGCCTCACGTTATTCGTATTCATAGGTTCCGAACCATGTATCGCACTTAATCCCCCATCGACATTCCGTTCTAAATGCCGAAGGAATTCGACCGCATCCCGTATGGTCATAGTCTCCTTTCTAGCAAAAAACGCTACCTGAATATCACGCGGCAACTGTCTGAAAATCGTGTTGATTTTCTCCGTATCAGTAAACGGTATCGTAAGCTCATATATGCTATTCAATTGAGAGGCAAAGAATTCTTCCATACTTTGACCTTTCTTAGAATCAAACTTCGCAGTTAGGAATCTTTGCTTAATTAATTCCTGTTCATTATCACCCCAGAATACCTCTCTGAAATCTTTTTCAAAATCCGAATAGGTTCGCCATGAGTCTCTGTATATGCTCATTCGAACTTTCGCAATTCCTACCAAACTATCCGTTGCCCATATCAAAGCCCTAGAACTATCTCCCGAGACTTTAATATAAGCCTTTAAATCTCTTAAGAAAATCATGGGATTTTCCGAACTCCGCCCATCGAATGTCGGCAACTTCTGTGTCATTTTCACAATGCATGATTGACGTTTTTCTACCGATTGTTCAAACGTCTCTAGTTCCTGTCTGTCAGTCTGTCTGTCCGAAGTCCTACTAGCATTGCTCGTGCTGGAACCCCTTTCCAAACTGTCTAATCTTTTCACTATTTCAGATAACAATTGCGTCACCTGCCCTGACGCCATTTCACTTGTGTGTGAAAGTGAATTTTGTGCTACCCGACTACCGTTTTTCCTAGGCCGGCCGGCCATTATTCCTATTAAACCGCCGTAGCTCGTACAAAGAATTGTGAAAACAATGCCCCTTTTTGCTTATTTCTTATTTACAAACTGAACTGTTTAAAATCGTTTCTACGTTGTGTTATTTTTAAAAGTAACGCGTTAGACCTTGATTCCTTTAGAATATCTAGGAATATCTAGGTATCAGACTATCTAGGATATCCTTCCGTCTCGGCACCAAAAATCTGTAGCGGCACCAGGCTAAGGTCGTAGCCGCCGCTAACAGTGGCTATGATCGTCTATTCTATCTATCCCAAAATGAGAGGACCCGATTCGGCTGTAAGTTTTGTAAGTAAGAATGATAAGTCTGAATTTCTCGTTCGTCGAGAAATCCGTTAGGCGTACAATAGTCGAACGAAGTTTGGTTCAGAAATTACAGTTTCTAGTTAGACAGAGAAAGCATATATGTCCGCGAGCCGGTAATTCGCATCAGTCAGCGGTGTATTGCGCCAAAACGATCGTTGTTATATTTTATGTGATGGCACCATCTGGTTTTTGTATATATGAGCGCATTGGAACATCTTTTGTTTTAGTTTTAGTTTTAGTTTTAGTGATCGATCACAGTTATAGTATAGATATCCGTCGTAGTTTTACGACGTGAGTACTCAATGATATTTCATGTGCTCGCTAGTAGCGGCTTGTGGTGGTTCCAATTATATATTTGATTCACGGCAATAACGATCCGAAAAGACCGGTTTACACAATTGCGATTTGAGTTCCGAAATGGGTTCTGAACTAGCGGTTACCTCAAAAGGTCCGTAACGTTTTGAAACCTTCAACTCTGCGCAATTTGAGCTGGATGTTATCGAAACGCAAGCATTATTGTTTTAGGATATCTAACCCACACCATAGCGAAGTGCATAGTTCGATAAATACCGAACTATGAATTCCACTAGCCGCAGCACGTCCTGGGCTGAGCCAAATCATATATACCGACTCAACTTACACATTAGACATCCAGCGAAATTTACATTTAATTTAAAAATGCAACTTGAATCCAATCTGACCCAAGGCAATGCAAAACACCTACCCGGACCTAAACAATGAACTTTAGACTGTAAATTGATCTCTTCGCGCGTCCCCGACAACACTCAAATGTCAAAATATCAACAGGATATATTATCTGTGTTGACACCGGTTTAACTTTGTTCTGAATTTGTTATTTCCATCCGCGGAACCTCACCGATCAAACAGTCTCCCTATGCCCTGCCAACCTAGGTTTAGCCGCAACTAAACTCCTGTCTAGCCTAGTCTAAAAACCTAGTGTTATACCACGTCCATTATCGACACCACTCGAAAATGGTTGAGTTTGATTTGAATGTGCTTGAATGTTTAACGACTGTGTGTGTGGGAATTTCAAAGCTCGCTAGTCGAAGGAATGAGGAGAGGATTAGCCCGCGAATATCCTAAGAGCCAATCCAGGAACCCTATGGTGAAGGAAAAAGGAATTTAGGGTCGCTCCAAGCCCAGACTCAGACTCAGATAAATTGACTTAAAAGTTCTTTCCTAACGACCCAAGGATAGTTTTGGAATTAGGGGTAGGTTGATATAAAGGTAGGAACCGAGGTATATCTCGGCGCTTCAGACACTCACGAAAACCCACTGAAACTTCGCAATCACAAATTCGTACAGTTCTGACGCGTAACACGGCAGAAAAAACTGTTTAGGACTCGTGAAAGACGACTGTCACAGTAGCCAGACGCTGAGACTGAATGCTCTCCCTTCCCCCACAATTGTATTTATACGCCCCACATGCGTCCTTTGCGAAAACGCTCTGCCCAAGCGAAGCTTCTTATCACCAACTACACAGGGTCTATTTTCTACCATGCCATGCAGATCCGCCGTTCTACAAATTGTGTGTACGCATATTCACTATGATCAACCGTAGGTGATCACTCAAATCATTTGGTACTGCCGATACACAGAATCTGTTGATCGCTGACCAATAAAAGCTTGTTGCGATTAATTAAGCATTACCCGACCGCTAGCTGCGCGTAGCAAAGACCACTAGTATGATATTCAGAATAGAGGTGTCAGACTCTCCATATCATACCTCAATCGCAATTGTATATTTGCAATCAACATAATAGCTTTCTCCGTCCCGTAATAACCTTTCATTATTTAGTTATTCATAATTTTATTCAACGCGCAGCCAAATCGGCTCACATCTCGCAGGAATGCGACAAAAAAACTTGACCTGAACTGAAATTCCACGAATGAACCCACGCGTCTTTTTTTTTGCGAACTTTGCCAGTAAGCAACGCAAAACCCCCAAACGTTATCTGAACCGATTCTCGTATTCAAAACAGCGCGGCGTTGGGCTAGCCCTCTATCACGCAGAATGAAGTATCTAATGTACCGACTCTCGTGTACCATTACAGCCCCCTCCCAGACCTTGAGACACTGTTTATCTCAGTTAACATGGCGCAAGGATCTCATTACCACTATGCTACCCATACTTTGTACATATCTACTCTATATGTTCGGACATCTCAAATCATGTACACCGACCGATGAATCTGTCAATCATGTATATAATATTTACACAACTCGATTGAGTTCTCTCCTGTCTTATCTTATTTATCTATCTTACTATACAACCTCGCTTACCCGCAATTTATCCTAATTCGTATTACTATATATATATACAAATTGTTTTTTTTTTGTTTTTTTTTTTTTTGTTTTTGTTTCCAAACCATGCAAGATCCTTAAATCTACAAAGTAGTTACTCAAATTTACAGCTTACAGCTTAATTATATAACCTTTATACACTATCTTATTTATCTACGCCCTTATTCGTCCTCACATAATACCTGGCTATATTTATAGTATTGAAGTTACCCAATATCTCATTTGAACCCGGATCTACTAACGTATAACAGTTAGGATATACCACTGCCGAAATAACATAAGGCCCTTTATACAACAACGAAAATTTCCGCATGATTTTATGTTCTTTATTTGAACGCACAAAGGTCTTAAGTTTCACATAATCACCTATACGATAGACCTCTAACTTACGCCGTTTGTCCGCCTGTCGCTTACGTCGTTCACTAGAACTTTTAGAGTTTTCTATCGCTACATTCCGCACCTGTTCCGAATCTCGCACACTATGGCCTAATAACCATTCATCGCCTAATTCCTTGTCAATAGTTAACGGTTCCCGCTTACCAAACGCTAACTCATTAGGCGCAAAGCCTGTGCTTGTGTGTTCGATATTATTATAGCAATTCTGAATGTCCGGTAACACGTCTACCCAACTACGATTACTTCCGCCGCAATAAGTTCTAATCAGCCGACCTAGCTCGCGATTCACTCTTTCTACGCTATTAGAATTTGGACAATACACCGACGTATGAGTGACCCGAATCCCCAGCTGTTTGAGTCCAAATTCCCAAACTTTCGATATAAACTGTGGTCCTGAGTCCGTAATTATAGTTTCGATAGGTATTTCCCTATGAAATCTCTTTGTACAAGCGAGCACGCTCCTACCTGTCGCTTTTCGCATTGGATACAATTTTATTACTTTACTGTACACGTCTTGAATCACATATATATATTGATATCCGAATTTACCTACGGGCAATGGCCCATAAAGGTCCGAAAAAACTTTCTCACCCAACCTTTCCGCCAACACCGGTGTACAAGGACCAACGGTATTGTTAGTACTTGGCTTGACCTTTTGACATATGTCACAACTTCTTATCACCGCGCTAATCACCCTACTCATATGAAGAAAATAATATCTGTCCTTCATCAGTGCTAATATTTTATATCTGCCGTAGTGACCTATTTCTTCATGTATGTGTAAAATAAGTTCCTCCTGTAGTGATTTCGGAATCACTAGCAACTGTACGTTCCGCTTCGGCACGTGAAAATATAACGTATCACCTACTAGCTTATAATTTTCAAAACCTCTTATCCCCGTATCTACTACATTACGTCTGATACAACCGCTAATTCGATTTAACCGCTCATCTTCGCTTTGTAATCTCGCAATGTCCCGTAAACTCGAAATAACACTTGCGGTATTCGATGCCTGAAACCAGAATATTCCCGGCTGAACATTTATACTGTCAATCATACCTCCAGATCCCGCTATTTGCCTGCTTAGCGTGTCGGCAATTTGATTATCAGTCCCTCGCACAAATTCTATGTCGTAATCGAATTGCTTTAAAAACATAATCCACCTCGTTACGCGTGCACCCAATAAAGTCCACGACTTAATGAACGTCAAACTTTTATGATCAGTTCTAATAATAACCTTTTCTCCCCGCAAGTATATCTCAAATCGCTTTAAAGTGTATATAACTGCATACATTTCCTGTTCACTGGTAGCCCATCTCGTCTGAGCACCCTTGAATGCCTGCGAACAGAACCCTATAATTCGTTCCTGGCCCGATTCATCTAATTGATAAACATAGCCCCCAATTCCTATAGCGCTGGCGTCACATTGAACATAATATGTTTTTCCCGCCAATGGCTGACTCAAAATTATACTTTCTGAGAATTGATTTTTTATCTCGTCAAAAGCACTTTGCATCTGCGCACTCCAGACGAACTTGACTCCAGACCGTAATAAATTGTACAAGGGCTGTGTCAACGTTCCAAAATTTTTTATAAACCTCCGAAAGTAATTTATGAACCCCAAAAACGCCCTCAATTGCCTGACAGTTCTGGGTGACGGATATAATTTAAGTGTTTCAATTTTGTCCGGGTCCATCTGCAAACCTTGTGTAGACAAAATATGCCCCAATAACTTGACCTTTTTTTGTGCGAACTCGCATTTTTTTAGTTTGCATGTGAAGCCCGCGTCTTTCAATTTACTCAGAACCGTGTCCACTTGAGACAAATGCTGTTCGAAGTCACCCTCAGTTAAAATTGCCAAATCGTCAACAAAATTTAAACAATATGACCTAACCTCTGGTCCTAGAATTAAGTCCATCGCCCTCGAAAATGAACCCACACTGGTTTTCAACCCCTGAGGTAAAACGTTGTAAACATAACTTCTGCCTTGATATACAAAACCCGTGTATCGTTTAGATTCGTCTGATAATGGTATAGAAAAATACGCATCTTTGATATCAATAACTCCTATGTAATTTATCCGGCGCCCGGATTGCAATATCTCACTCATTAAAGGTGTGGTTTCAACCTCCCCGACCATTCCCGTGTTCAATTGTCGCGCGTCTAGCAAAATACGGACCTCTCCTGATTTCTTTAATGTACAAGTCAATGGACTGCTGAAATCCGTAGATTGCCTGCTAATAATACCTATCAATTCCATCTCTTAAAATCGTTTTGTTACTTTATCGCGATATGCGAACGGTATGGGATAGCTTCGTTTTACGAAAGGCGTTTCATCTCTCATTTTTATCTCATGTATATATTTATTTGTCCGACCTATCCTATCGCTAAACAACTCTGCATGTTTATTTAACACCGGCAATAACTTTGTTTTGTGTTCAACAGGTATTGATGAATTATTCACATATTCCTCTATCATATTTCTACAGGTATCTTGGTTCTGTACTTCCATTGTACAACAGCAAAAATCCTGATTAGGGCCAGTACCTAATGGTATTTCACACATCCGCCCGGCGCTTCGTATAATTAGCCTCTTATTACCCTCACACATTAAACTGGCTCGCGTCTGTTGTATAAAATCAAACCCTAAAATTAAATCTTTAGGCACCCTTGTTAATACTAGCATTGGAGTATCGATAACGCATTCACCTATTGTTAATGGTAACGTTACTAATTTATCAACCTTTTCCTTACTGACCCCAAACGCACCTGTGATTCTCAAACTTGGAATCGGTATTTCCGTCGGTTTTCCCAATTGACTGCACACTTCTTCGTACACTCTCCGACTTATTACACTGATTTCGCTCCCCGAATCAATCAAACTCCTTACAACAATATTCCCAATACGCACATCTATCTCAGGTAATGTCAAAGTACTACATAACTCGCGCCCACACTCAGTCGAATCGTCGTCTCTGAATATCGTATGTAAACGTCTGTCATTTCGATCTCTACAATTTGATCTAGATTTTTCCTCTAAACACACGGCATATCCGTGCGCCTTATGCGCTAATAATTGAATAAATTCATTCACACCCACGTTCGAATCCAAATCACACAAATCATACAGTCTATGTTTTTTTTCAATTTGATCGGCTGTCCACCCGAACCGTAATAAATATCTGAGCGCGAACGACCCGCGCGAGTCCACTAGTTTTTTGAATTCTGACTTATCGCATTATTCCTGTCACTTGAACTTTGCCCTGCCTCTGTATCTCCTGAATTATCATTGCCCCTCTGAAACCCTATTGCCTTGAAGCTAGGCTGAGGCTGTCTGCCTCTACGGCGAAAATAACCGCGACCACGCGTCCCAAATTCGTTTTGCCCCTTCGTAACGTTTTGAAACCTTCAACTCTGCGCAATTTGAGCTGGATGTTATCGAAACGCAAGCATTATTGTTTTAGGATATCTAACCCACACCATAGCGAAGTGCATAGTTCGATAAATACCGAACTATGAATTCCACTAGCCGCAGCACGTCCTGGGCTGAGCCAAATCATATATACCGACTCAACTTACACATTAGACATCCAGCGAAATTTACATTTAATTTAAAAATGCAACTTGAATCCAATCTGACCCAAGGCAATGCAAAACACCTACCCGGACCTAAACAATGAACTTTAGACTGTAAATTGATCTCTTCGCGCGTCCCCGACAACACTCAAATGTCAAAATATCAACAGGATATATTATCTGTGTTGACACCGGTTTAACTTTGTTCTGAATTTGTTATTTCCATCCGCGGAACCTCACCGATCAAACAGTCTCCCTATGCCCTGCCAACCTAGGTTTAGCCGCAACTAAACTCCTGTCTAGCCTAGTCTAAAAACCTAGTGTTATACCACGTCCATTATCGACACCACTCGAAAATGGTTGAGTTTGATTTGAATGTGCTTGAATGTTTAACGACTGTGTGTGTGGGAATTTCAAAGCTCGCTAGTCGAAGGAATGAGGAGAGGATTAGCCCGCGAATATCCTAAGAGCCAATCCAGGAACCCTATGGTGAAGGAAAAAGGAATTTAGGGTCGCTCCAAGCCCAGACTCAGACTCAGATAAATTGACTTAAAAGTTCTTTCCTAACGACCCAAGGATAGTTTTGGAATTAGGGGTAGGTTGATATAAAGGTAGGAACCGAGGTATATCTCGGCGCTTCAGACACTCACGAAAACCCACTGAAACTTCGCAATCACAAATTCGTACAGTTCTGACGCGTAACACGGCAGAAAAAACTGTTTAGGACTCGTGAAAGACGACTGTCACAGTAGCCAGACGCTGAGACTGAATGCTCTCCCTTCCCCCACAATTGTATTTATACGCCCCACATGCGTCCTTTGCGAAAACGCTCTGCCCAAGCGAAGCTTCTTATCACCAACTACACAGGGTCTATTTTCTACCATACCATGCAGATCCGCCGTTCTACAAATTGTGTGTACGCATATTCACTATGATCAACCGTAGGTGATCACTCAAATCATTTGGTACTGCCGATACACAGAATCTGTTGATCGCTGACCAATAAAAGCTTGTTGCGATTAATTAAGCATTACCCGACCGCTAGCTGCGCGTAGCAAAGACCACTAGTATGATATTCAGAATAGAGGTGTCAGACTCTCCATATCATACCTCAATCGCAATTGTATATTTGCAATCAACATAATAGCTTTCTCCGTCCCGTAATAACCTTTCATTATTTAGTTATTCATAATTTTATTCAACGCGCAGCCAAATCGGCTCACATCTCGCAGGAATGCGACAAAAAAACTTGACCTGAACTGAAATTCCACGAATGAACCCACGCGTCTTTTTTTTTGCGAACTTTGCCAGTAAGCAACGCAAAACCCCCAAACGTTATCTGAACCGATTCTCGTATTCAAAACAGCGCGGCGTTGGGCTAGCCCTCTATCACGCAGAATGAAGTATCTAATGTACCGACTCTCGTGTACCATTACACTGGACACGAGACCCGTCGGAGCCGAGGAGCCCCCCTGCTGTTAGACCGAAGGAGCGCCAGAGACGAGAGACATCTAATAAAATCTGAGTATCTACCGATCACGTTAGTTTACACAAAATGCCCCTCTTACCTACCTACCTAAATCTATTTAAACATCCCCATTAACACCCCTCATTTTTCAAAATGCCCTAGGACGTAGTAACAACTGTAGAGATTCCCGAGAGCAAAATGTTAGCAGCACTTAACAAAGGGCGAGGGACACAAAAAGGGAAACTGACCCTTTTTTCCAAATTTTTGGCATCCATTATACCTGAAAATGTAACTGCCGAACAAATTATCGATCTTGAGTTACGCACAAACAAAATGCAACTCGAGTTTTTAGAATTTCATAAATTACAATGTAGCATCGAAACCCTCTGCTCAAATACTGACAAGCAGTTACTCGAGAGAGACTCATTTGAGTCTCAGAATTATCAATCCATAGCTAAAGCCAAAATAATTTTAAAACAAAAAGAGATAGACCAGACCGACAAACAGGAACAACACACATTTTTCAAACCCTAGCGCAAATACTAGCGAGTCCATTAGGTACCCAGACATCAGCTTACCCTCATTCAGTGGTGACGTCACACAGTGCATAGAATTCAGAGATACCTTCGACGCACTCATTAACCAAGGTAGCCTGAAGCCCATACAAAAATATAAATATTTGAGAAGTTGTCTAAAGGGCTGTGCCTTGGAAGTTATTGGGGCGCTAGAATATTCTGAGGAAGGATATATTATAGCTTGGCAATTACTTTGCGAACGCTACAACAACCCAAAGGTCTTGGTATACAATCACTTGCGATCTCTTTTTGGTATCGATAGTGTCCCCTCAAATCCGTCATCACTAAGGGGCCTGGGCGATAACATATAAAAGCACCTTAGAATACTAAGAAGCTTAAATATAGCAACCGAAAACTGGGATTTATTGACCATTTTCTTTCTATCTAGTAAGTTAGAGAAATCCCTACAAATAAAATGGGAAGAAAAAACCAACTCACGTGAACTTCCTTCATTACAGGGTTTCAAAATATTTTCGAGGTCCCGAGCGTACCTATTGGAGACGATGAACAAAAACGAAGCTGTAGAATATACGAACCGGAACAGCACAATAGAAAAGGCGATGGTAACCACGTCCCGCAACCATCCGGAAAGCAACAAGGTAACAAAGACACCTATACATACTGCTGCTCAACATAATCACTGCCCTTTTTGTAAGGACGTCCATTACCTAAATCAGTGTACACAAAAAACACGCGTCCGAGTACGCTATACAGCCCACACCAACATTCTTCATCCGAAAATCAATCAATTAACCTACATACAAATCATACAATCAAATCAAATGACAATGCTTGTTTACAGCCTATGCAAAATAAGCATGTCTTCTTATCTACGGCTGTAGCAAACATTACCGATAACGAAAACAGATTACAAAGCATGAGAATCCTACTGGACTCCGGTTCGCAATCATGTTATATAACAGAAAGGGCACACAAAAAACTAAATCTACCTATACATAGCACAGATACCGATGATATGGGTATATATCCTACAGCAGCCGACGCAACGATCATTCTACTACGATGACTGGATCTATAGAGACGTGATGAAGCCGCGGTCATCGAGACAGCGACGCAAGTGATATCCATCCTGCGTACAGCCTGTTTCAACCTACGGAAATGGAAGTCAAACTCCGAAAATATACTAACAAAGGTAAGCAACGACACCGACTCAACACCTCCGTCCGAGAGCGGATAAAACACACACAAACTTTTAGGTGTTACATGGTGCAGCCGCACGGATTGCTTACAATTAGAACAACCAATGCCAGATCTACTTACAAAGAGAAAGGTCTTATCTATAGTTTATGCGATCTATGATCCAACTACGCGACCAATTCTCCTAGCTGCCGCCGCCCACCCAAGTAGCACAAAGCTGCATTATATAATTCCACATAAGGTCCACATCGGTTGTTTAAGCACTTTTAACGACTTATTAGTGTTCACTCTGACTGCAATAGCTGCATAGGAAATATCGAAACCCAATATAATGCAATATTCGGTACTGCGATTCTATTAAGCGCTACACAGACGCCACAATTCACTGTTATTCAGCGTTTAGTAGAGTTGAACCATATCAGCTGCAACTACGCATTTTGTGGACACAAATAGTGCAGTTTTCTGAATAATGGTTCACAGGTGGACCTTTAAAACACTTTTATTTTAAGAGAGAACATACGAACCTCTATAAAGAAAACAGACACGATGTGAAGTCTATTAACAAAGATATAATGCTCTATGCTGCTTAAACGTGGAATTTTACATCATTATTCACTGATAGAGTATACACGTATATCAGCATTAATATAGGCCAATATTGTACCAAGTGTGACCTTTTATGCAGTTACACAGCAGTGCCCTGCTATAAAACTATACATTGTGACCGTCAATTCAGACCTGGGCTGAATAATGGAATTTAATTCGGCATTAAGACTGCTGGTTGAGTTATAATTTACCATTATAAGCCATGCGTGGACATTTATAAAGCATTTAGCATTAAATTTAAGTTAACACTGACCACTCGTTTATCCGCCATTTTAAAGTACGTAACGCGTATTATTGTAAACATTTAGCTTATAGTATTTAGTTTATATTAGAAAATATCAGCTTGCACTGAACTATATCAAAAATAAATAAATATTTAAACAGCGCTTACATGTAAAAGTAATATGTAAAAAAAAAACTTGCAAATAGCCTATTTTATTTTGAACTTTTTTCACGTATTTGTGGATATTATGAGAGCGCCTGAAAATTTTGACCTAAATATGTATGATATTTCACAATAAAGTTACATTCCCGATACAATTTCACACATAATTGAAATAAATCAAAGTTTTACTTAACATTAACTTTATTATTTATTCACAAAAAAGCAACCAAAACATCTTCATTTACACGCACAATATTACTTATTGCACTTCAACACTCTTGTACGGAGTAAAAATATAAATACGTTTCTGCATACCACAATTTCACTGATAATTTACTTTAAGCTTCGATAAAGCATTTAAGATGACCACACTTATTCCAATTTTGCGAATGAGTAGAAGAATGGCTGCATATTAACTAGAATGACTACCACGTGCCTTGTTATTCAGGCAATGTTCAGCACTTGGAGTAGCTGTTGCCTTTATTAATGATAACATTATGCTATTAAAATTCAGTTGTACAGCAATGTGCCACGTAATTTGTGCCCAAATTAGATAACTCTAATTTGGGCATTATATGCGCATATAATGCTGATATACAGCCATTTTTAGCAGCTAATGTGTCCAAGGTGTACTGTAAAAATGCTGTTACACAGAACTTTTGTGCTACTTGGGCAAGAACCTACGACACTCACTTCGCAGACCTGGACATATTCCATCTCTAACGCGGCCGGTTCAGGGTGCAATTATTGCTCCAACTCAAGGAAACTTGTAAAGATAAATGATGCTGCCGAGATTTCACTCTCATCATACACACACACAAACAAATCCCTAAACAGATTCCCATCCCCATATAAATTATGTACCCGGTACTTATAAATTACCCCCCTTTTTTCTTTGTATTAAGTTTACTACCATACGTTTGGCCTTAAAAATAAAAGCCTTTAATGGGCCTTTTATGTCTAGTTTAAGTTCTCTGTTAATATTATTTTGATCTGTGTCGTAGGCTTTGTTACATAAATAAATAAATCTATACCTAGACACGCGCTCATAAACAATTACGTAAGACTAGAACTGCACGGTTTTGCAGATAGTTCAAAAAGTTGTTACGGAATTACAATTTATGAACGATCCATCGATTAATGTAGGTAACATACATGTGCATTTTTTATGCACAAAATCTAAAATTGCAAGTTAGGAAACAATACCCCGTTTAGAATTACGAGCGGCGGTATTGTTATCACAATTAATCGAATCACAAACAAAAAATCTAAATAAACAACTCAGTAAAACATACCTATGGCCTGACTCGCAGGTGGTACTAGCGTGGATAAAAACACCGCCACCTAAACTAAGACAGAGTAACTCTGTAACAGAGTTACTGAAATTCAGAGACTAACTCTCATCGAAAGACTGGCATTGGGTGTGTTCGGCTGATAACCCAGCTGACATTATATCGAGAGGAATTCAACTTCATAAATTAATTGAAAGCAAGCTGTGGTGGTCAGGTCCGGCCTGGCTATCCCGCCAAACGTCGGAGTGGCCTTCGCACAATCGAACTACATATTACACAACCCCAACCAACTACAGACACAGAACCAACTATATGTTTCGTAAATAACGAAAATCATCTAATAGATAAAAAAAAACATAAATATTCAAGGGACAAAAAGCTTTCGCAAGTGTTTGCCTATACTCTGCGATTGATTAACAATCTAAGAAACCCAAAATTTATTTATTTAATTTATTGGGTTGACTTCCGATCTGCCTTCGTCGTGAAATGCACATTCTCTACTGCCTGTTCAATATTTTGAGAAATAATGGAATATCGCAACCGTCAGAGAGGCAGAGACCGTCTACTACCCGATGCCCACTTAGATGGTAAAGGAATAGTTTCTGTACCCTTTCTAGCTGGTCGATATAAGAACTATAGTGAGGATTCCAAATTACTGAATAATACTCCAAGAAGCTACGCACCCATGCATAACAGGCAATTTTGAGAGCAGTCACACTCGTGAATTCACGGTAGTTTCGCCACATAATACCCAACACAGAAAGCCCCTTTTTAACTATTTTATCTACACACGTATCATAAACCCTCTTTACTGCGTACAAAAACCGCACGTTACGATCAGCATAATGTTAAACTACTTGGTAAAAACTCATTTCTTATCTGAAAAATTACACACTATGACCATAATGTGTAATTTACTACATATTATGACATTCAAATTTCGAATGCCGACGCCCGCCTGCGTGCCGCCCCTACTTTGTTTGTGAAGTTGGTACTACACTACTTTGCACTTGTTTAGCTTGTACTACTGGTACAAGCTAAACAAGTGCAAAGGAATTATCAATGCCACCATGACGGTCGAACATGCGGTTCCTGAATACATTAAAGAGAGCTTGTGATATGTGTGTAGATAAACTAGTGTATGTAACTGTACATAATTAGGCATTAAAACTCTCGAGTGATATTATTATGAAACTCGCCTTCGGCTCTTTTCATAAACCCACTCTCGAGTATTAATGCCCTCCATTATGTAGCAGTCACATAAACTACTATTATGGATGTGTGAACTGAACGTCAGAAGATTATCCACTATTACACCTACATCTCGTGTTTCAGTCACTATTTCAAGGTTGTTACCACTAAGAGTATAATTTGAATGGACCTTTTTTTTAACCTCTCAAAAACCTAGTTTGACCTTATGCCATGGTAGTAAAATTTAAAACCTTTAACGGAATAAAGCGGTTAATAAACGCCGCCGGCGGCGGTATTCAAGAGGTTAAGGGTTGCGTACCCAAAGGATAAAACGGGACCATATTACTAAGACTCCGCCGCCCGTCTGTCTGTCAGTCCGTCTATCATCAGGCTGCGTCTCATGAACCGTGATAGTTCGACAGTTGAAAATTTTAAAGATGATGTACTTCTGTTTCCGCTTTAACAACAATTACTAAAAAACAGAATTAAATAAATATTTAAGGGTGCTCCTATATATCTAACATGATATTTTTTGCTCTTTTTTGCTCGATATTGATAACGGCAACAGGTGGACCCTTATTATATTCACAGAATATTTAGTTATATAAATTCTTTAAAAATTGATAGTAAATTAATATAAAACAAATATTTAAAGGGGGTTCCCATACAACAAACGTAATTTTTTGCCGTTTTTATAGATAATGGTACGTAATCTTTCGTGCGAGAGTCCAACTCGCACTTGGCCGTTTTTTGTAAGTGATATAGATTTGCACTTTTTAGTATTCAGCGGCAGTTTATTTTTATTGATCCATTCAAGGACTTGCGGGAGATCATCCTGTAAGAGGATCATATCACTGGTATGTCAAATAGGCCTATATGTCTTTAGACTGTCCGCAAAAAAAAAATGTGAGTTTTAAATTACTCCAGAGAGGTCATTAATGAAAACCAAAAATTGTTTTGGACCAAGATTGGAGCCTTGAGGGACACCTGAGGGGGCCACAAATAAAGAGGATTCGAAACCCGCCACAACTACTTATTGGCCTCTATTTGAAATATAATACTCAAACCACTTTAGCAACGTGCCATGTATACCCATACCATCAAGTTTATGAAGAAAAATCCTATGATCCACTAAATAATTTTATTTAGTGGATCATATGATTTTTCTTCATGCCATCAATATAAATATAAGAAAGGCATTTGCCTTTCTTATATTTATATTGATGGCATCCATTTTAAGCCATCCATATACTCAAGCAAAATGATAAAATGATGAAAATAAATTCAAGCAAGGAGCAATTTGTTGATTTACATTTCAAAAATCCATGCTGGTTAATACTAGCCAGCATGGATTTTACCACAGTATCAAACAAATGTGAGAAGGTTGGGCTGACAACGGACTCAAACACTTTTTACATCATGCTAAGAAGCGATACTGGTCTACAGTCTTGAATATCAGTTTCATTCCTGCTTTTAAGAATTGGCTAGATTCCATTCATTCGGGAAAACGCCTGTTTCATTTGACTTCCTGAAAATCAGATAAAGTAGGAACACAAGACCTTTGTCACAATTGATTATTTTAACCGCAGGCAGACCATCCATTCCAGGACCCTGATTAATGTCCAAAATTTGTATAGCTTGTTCAACATCAAGAGGAGTTATTTCGAGAGTGGATTGGAGACAAATCAGTTTGAGTATCTGTAACTTCATTGCATTCGTCAACAGCATAAGCAGATGCAAAATGTTTTGCAAATATCCTGCGGGGAGGAGAGTTTATATCCATTGAGGTACATTATGCTAGGGATGGATCCGTCTGCTTTACGCTTATTTTTCAGAAATTACCAGAAAGCCTTTTATAATTTTCGAATATATGTATTTTCAATAGAAGTAATATAACTTTTGTAGTATTTTTATACATTTTTATAACAGCACTCATGAGCTGCGGTATAATAAGAAATAATAGTCAAGTGGAATTTTATACTTTTTATACCTATTATACATAGACTAACCATTAACTTTCGTTAGAGTAACGTGTAGGTTTAGGTTTAGTGTTAGCAGGTCCGCGTACAGCTTATAGTGTACTGGGAAATTACGATGCATTTGCTCCTGCAAAGAGAAGAAATATTAGATCTAGGGCTGGTGGTAGTAATAGGTAGTTTGGTATGATGTTTTTTATGTTTTTTAGAATGGTGGGCCTTTGTTGTGTGTTTAGGTTTACGTTTAGGTTTATGTTTATGTTTATGTGTTAGGGGATCGTTAGTCGTAGATTCTTGTGAGTCATTGTCATATTCATACTCAGATTCACTGTCTGATTCAATGTGCTTATATTTTCGTTTATGTGTATGTTTTTTATGATGGCTCAATGGATTGGCGACGGTTGCTGTTGAGGCATCTGAAGGTGACGATGGTAGCTGTTCAGGACATTGCTTCCTGTCGCTCGTCTTTCTGTAATCTGGAGATGATTTATGATTAATAATCAAGTTCACAAATTGGCCTGATTTATATAATTAGACAGGTACTCATTGAGTACAGTAACATCATCTTCATAGTTCATTTGACTGCGTCGCTAATAGAGAATTTGGTAAAGGCATTTTAGAAAGTCACCAAGAAAAATGGTTTTTAACATAAACATAAGCATTTATATATGGACACGTACACTGCTTCTGACCCACACTAGGATACCTTGTGTAGTCGAAACCAGAAACAGCGACATCACACATATATAAACTTCCAAGACCTCAGTTTTATTTTTATTTCTGCCCAGCCGGGGAGCGAACCCGGGACCTCTTGCATGGTAGGCAGTGCCACAACCACAGCGCCACCTACGCTGCTAGCCTGGATCTACCCCGATCCATCAGTTCACCCTGATATTTCGTAAGCAATTCAGCAGATTTGATGAGTTATCACTATCAGATAACAGAGCTATCATTTTGGTGAAAGATCTACTATAAAGGTAACCAATCCACTAATTTGATGATATATCTATAATTTTGAAGTTCGATCCATTTTTCTGAGGACAAATAGAAAAATAGTGGTCAGATATATTTACAATTATTTGGTGATGCATATTTAGGGACCGTTTTGATTAATTTGATGACCGATATTTCTTAGGAATAATTATAATGAGAAGGGTATCGTAATTTAGTGACAAATCTAAATTTAGGTGTCAGAAAATATTGTTCCCTGTATTTTCTTTGTCCACTGCTCAATACAATAGGTGCTTTTCCAGCTACTACAAATCAATATTCAGGTAGTAAACAAATAAGTGTAAAACAACACCTTCACGCGTTCCCTAACGGGACCAAGCCCACTCTATCTTACAAGTTTCTCATGTTCTGATCGTTTTACAAAACATTCCTTACTAGCATCATTTAGGCAATTATACTCCTTGATGTCACATGAGTCCAGAAACAGTCGATAGTTTGTTCCGTCGACGCCGCATTTCTCTTTCCCGTCGTGGATACACGTCTTTGCATCGTAGCAAATCTGAAGATTGAAATTATTGTAATAATTATAAATAATGAATTAGGTAGGTAATATGGTAGGTAATATAGGTAATATGTAATAAATAATGAATTAGGTAACTAATTTCAGATGCAATTTTTACAACCGTTAAATACAGTTTAAATAAGGGTTAAATACAACACAGTCATGATAAATGGGAACCTAGCTGAAAGGCAACAGCTTACAGTGCTGGACCGTGTAACTTGCCCGTGTTGTATTTAAAATATTTTGTTGTATTTGAACAGAAAGTGTGGCACAAGTCGGCCATTATTGTTGTTAAATAGTGAACAGTAATATATCTTAAAACCATCCGTCAGTGACTCACGGTAGTTTAGGAGAATGGGTGCTTACAGGGGGGGGTCTAGATGGAAAACTCTAAAGCAGAAAGTTTGACTTCGGAACTCTTTTCGGATTAGTTAGGAGAGAAAGATTCTTAAAGACCTGTTCCCCCTGAGGTGAGTCCTAGGGAGGGGGGGGGGGGACACACAGAAGGTCCCGTTGTTTGGTTTTTTGCTTCGAATCCTGGGAAATTTTGTTGTACTATCTAAATAAAGCTGATATAGAATCAAAATTGTAGATAATTTTATCAGCTTTCATTATTTGATATAATAATATTTTCTATGACACTTGTTATCGAGATGTCAGCAAATAAACAAAAAACGGGACCTTCTTTGTAAACAAGATACATCTATATGACTGTCTATCGAATCTCCTGTAAAGACAACGTCTTCATTACAAGATAAATAATTTAAGTAAACTTACATTATTCGGCTTTCCATCAGCCAACTTCCATAAATATATCCGAATAATAACTGGAAATAAAAAACAATCAAATATAGAGGTATATGTTAAAAAATAGTTTAAAAAAAATAGACAGAGTTCATTACCAAAACAAAGCAACGCGAGCCGCATGTTGTAGGAATTGTAAATGTTTTAGATTTAGCTATCGCGCTTTATTAGGTAAGGTACTGATTACAGAGCTATTTGGAATCTAAACATAATTAAAATGTAGATGAAATTACACAATTACAATTTACAATCACAATTAAAAATAAAACAATCATTGTGTTTTAAGGTTTCGCACGAGACTCGAGAAATCTAGTCCAGACGGAAAAAAAAGTACATCGAGTAGTCGAGAGTTCGAGTAATAAATTACCACTCAAAATCGAATAAAACTTTGCAATTTCTGCATTTGCGCAAGCGGCAGCGCACGCTACGCTATCCAGAACTTTTCCCGGCGAGGTAGAGGGGTGGGGACATTATACAGGTGATCAATCCAAATGCGTCAGTATGGAGAAGTCAGAAACGATGACAGATAGCGACATCTGTTCTTAGGAACCATGGCTTCGATTTAAGGGATTAAATATGGCCAGCGCCAGGGGACGCGAACAAAGAAATGCATCTTTAGCTTCAATTCTAGGCTAAACTAGACAATACAAAAATGTAGGATAAATATATGTTATGAAAGGTCTATTAGATATAAGAATGGACTTTTAAAATTAGCGGTTATCTATTATATTTAATACTTAAAAATATTTTTCGCAATGCATTATTATTCAACTAAATGAACAAGCGCTCGGAGACGAAATCAGTTTCCTATATGAAACTTACATGCAAAAAAAGGTAAAAAAGGGAATTTTTTTGTTGTTTTATTTTATTTTTAATGTTATTACTGTAAGAGTTTAGTAATATTTTCTATAATTTTCTTGGTCTCGGAGCTCGGGCTGCCCCGCGGGGCTCTGCGCGGGAGCATGCGTCAGTCTGCTTCGACGCGATGCGACGGGTATTTGTTTTCTTTGTCTAATTCTCAATGCCATTGGCCCTTGTTCAGCCCTTAAGATTTGATAATAAAGGCTTTTTTTTATTCTTTCATACATAACCAAGAATCTAACCTGGTCGAAGTCTCTGTAAACAATTTAAGGTATAAATTCTGCAAGTTTTTTAGTTGTTATTGTTGATGGTGCGAATCATATGTCACAAGGAACGTATTTTACAAATATTGTTACGTAGTAAGAAACAATTTTGAAAAGGCTCATTTGATTCAAAACACAATATTCATCCCAAGAAAACAAAAAGTTTGAGTGTTCAATTTTCAAATTTTAAATTGTTGGGTATGTATATAATATAGCTCTAAGCTCTATCCGGCCGCTAGTGCGTTCGCCAATAAACCAGTTCTATAACAGCCTCCGTTGTTTCCCTACGCGTATCGCACTGGCGACGAAGAATTTAATTAAATGTGCGCGGCGATTCAGTTGTGACAGTAATTTGTGAGATATGCGCGTGTTAACGGTTATCATGCCTATTGGAAAAATTGATGATTTCGATTTGGCATCCCGAAAATGGACGCATTACGTAAATCGTATGAATCAACTCATGGCGCTCAATGCTATTGAGCCCGCTAAACAAGTGGCCACGTTGATAACTTTGGTAGGCAAAGCGACCTACGACTTTATGATTGACCTTTGTGCGCCGGATGCACCAGAGACAAAAAGCTATGATGAGTTGGTGCGCATTGTTAAAGACCATGGAGCCGAAGAGGTGAGGATCGCAGAGCGGCACATCTTCAGGCAGCGGCGCCAGGTGCCGGGCGAGAGTTTGAGTTTGCAATGTTTAAAACATCTCGCCAGTACATGCAATTTTGGTGCGACTCTTGAGACCAACTTAAGGGATCAATTTGTTTCGGGTCTCGCGAGCGAGTTGATGCGCAGTCGTCTTTTTGCGGAGGCGGAATTAACAAATAGGAGGGCTGTTGAACTGGCGCTGGCGCTGGAGGCTGCTGAACGTCACATGGTGGAGTCTGCGGGCGGCTCGGGCGGAAGGGCGGCGTCGGGCGCGGGCACGGGTGCTGGTCCCTCGGGCGCGGCAGGCGCTGAGGGCGGAGGCGCAGGCGCTGGCCTCTCGGGCGCTTTAGGTGCTGAGGGCCGAGGCACGGGCCTACATCGACTTGGCGCGGCGGCGGCTAGGGGCAGGCCACGCGTAAACACGTCACGCCAACCATGCTAGAGGTGTGGCAAGCAGCAACATTCGGCTGACAAGTTCAAGTTCAAGAACTATAACTGTGATAAATGCGGCTCAAAAGGGCATTTGAAAGTCATGTGCGAAACAAGTGCTATTTATCACAGAATGCTTTTACACACTTTTTATTTTTATACTGTGCCATCACAATATGCTCAAGTGAAAAATATAATCACTTATTGCCATTATCAGAAGAGCTGCCTAAATACTTTGTTAACCATTATAAAGACTTTTATGGCCCGGATTACGTAACAAGTAATGTGCACAATCTACAACATGTTTCTGATGAGGTTCAAAGATTTGGCCCGCTATCAACATTTAATGCCCATCCTTTTGAAAATAAATTATATTTGATTAAGAGAATGTTGCGAAATGGTAACAAACCTCTCTCACAGGTTGCCAAAAGATTGAGTGAAAGTAACGTTTTACATCAAAAAGCTGATGATGAAAAAAGACGAGTGCCATTTGTTATTAAGAATAAAGTGCATTTTAAAGATTTTATTATTTCATCAGGTTCTAAAATAAATATCTTATGACAAAAAGCCATGATAGTATCGAAGTGAAATCTAAAGAAAAAGAAAAAATTAATGGCTACAAAATTACTGAACTATCAGAAATTTTTGAATACCCTGTAAAGTCATCCATTTTTTAAATATACAAAGCAAAATTACCCAGCACTCAACGTACTTTAATTACTATACACCATCAAGATGTAAAATTCAAATATGTATCTTTAAAACACCATACAGCGTTATATTTCTTACCACTTTTATATACAATTTAGTTAAGAAATATTCATCTATCATAATTTATTTAAGAAAATAAAAATCAATATGAATAATTACTGCTTTTTTATTTATTAAACAAGAACATTTTTGATAGCTTATTCTAAATCAAAGACTCCAGATTTGGCCTAAATATAAAGGTGAAGTAAAGAACATCGAACCTTTCTGGGTTACCTACCAGTGGATATTCCCTAAAATTTCGCTTTTTAGTGTACACCTATAAAACATTTGTCCATCGATAGAGAATTCAATTACAAACAACAAATGTGACCTGCCAAAATGTCGTAAATAGTAGCGTTTCTGAGATAACGCAGTCTGAATATGTAATTGAGTCATCTATTTACATATTAAAACTAAATTATATCAGAAACGCTACTTATTACGACATTTCGTCTAAGAATATTTGTCGTTTGTAATTAAATTATCTATCGATAAACATATGTTTTATAGTTGTACACGATAAACCAAAAATGTAGGGTACTTGTAGTTCCAAGTATCCCAGGCTTCATACAAAAATGTTCGTTGTTCTTTGCTAGAATATACTAGCTAATAGCTAGAATTCTTATCAAGAAAATTAATCTAAAACAAAAGTAGAGCTTAAGTTACATACTCGTATCGTCGCTGCGTTTGGCATGGACAAATATTGTCACATTACGGATTCGGTGCCATCCTTCTTCACACAAGCGCCACTCGCATAAAAAATGTATTTATTCTAGAGAAAGGCATGCATGATAATTAATCAATAATATTTTAAATCTATCTACTGGTGTAGTTTTATCCGTCAAGTCATTTTTACAATAGCGGATCCTTTGAGCAACTCTTGAAAAAATAGCTTAACAGTTAAAGCTTACATAAATGCTTAAAAATGTTTGGATTATGGATAATAAGAAGTATTACTCATAATCTAAGTTTATTACTCATAATATTGTGTAATATTATTAATAAATCCCTAACTTAAGTCAGTAAAACGAAAATTATACAAGCGAGTGGCGCTGGTGTAAAGCATATCGTCGCCAGTTAGTCTTGAAATCTCTTAAAACAATACAAAACATAATAATCTTATATCAAATATTTTTTTTTTTAGTTATTTAGCTTTAGGTACTAACTTCTTAAACTTGGTTTGGTAATAACCCTAATATAATGAACACAAATTAACGCCCGTAAACTCGTATGTGTAATGACAAAGGATAAAGCAAGGCTTTTTTTTTAAGAAAATAATAAAAAATTAAGGAAATAAAAGAAGAGCACAAGTTGTACATTCATCGTCGCTGCGCCTGCCATACTCCGTACTCGTAGGTATGATGTGCCAAATGAAACCAAATTAAAGCCTATGTTGTGAGTATTATTAGGTAAGAGTTAGATTAGGGTATAATTAAAACAGTAAAAAAAAGTTAAACTTAACAAACCCCTCAACGCCCAAGCGTCATATAAGGCTCATTTTCCGTTATAGGTTTTGAATTTTACTACCATGGCATGAGGTTCAAAATCGCAATGCGTCAAAAATATGCTGGGGCCTTGAGTTATTAGGTTTAATTTGAAATGTAAAAAAAAACACATACGGAATTTGGCAGACGCAATGAAGAATGTTATACCGTATTTAGATTTATTTATTTATTTGGATTGCTCGTTCACTTCTCTCATTTGAACATCTTGCTCTTGTGATTCACCGGTGACTGTTGTTTCCGTTAATTCACACTCGACTGTAACTGTCGTTTCGGGTAATTCACCGGTGGCTGTAATAGTCTCTTCAAATTTTTGTCGCTTGTTGGTAATAGCCCCTGAACCTCCTCGAGAGCGTTTAGTCGAAGCTCTCATATTTTTGATCTCCATACGCTTGCCAGAATTTTTCAAGACCGTCTTAAAGATTTTTTTTTGTGTGTCCATTGTGTAGTTGGGATCCCAAGTCCTAATCAAAATAAAAAAGAAGTTCAAGACGTTCCTGAACCCTTTTAAAACCGATTTTACTGTGGCACCTTTACTACCGCCTGACCAGCAACACTGGCATAGGAATTCTCTGGCGAAAATTATGTCGAGCATTTTATATGCGCAATTAGTGCCACTGCCATCCATTGGGCTACACAGCAATGAATATTGTTGATGCATACGGTGCTGATAGTTTTTTTTCTGACAGTGCAAACTCCAATTCATTAAGCTCTTGCAAATTTTTGATGGGCTTTATTACCAAACCGTCCGAAGCAATGGGATTGGCTTCAGCAAGTGGAACGTTCGATTTTATTTGACTACTTAGTCTCACAAAGCTGTCATCAACAAGTGAGTGTGTTGTGGTTCCCCGAACCAGATAAAGTTCGCATTTACGTGGCCGATTGGTTTTTCCCACGTAACATAACCTGTTCAGGTTTCTCAGCACCTAATGACCTCGTAGGGGCCCATCAGCTACGAGGTAGCGTAGCGATCAGTTGCCAAGAAGTGTGAACGTCGGCGATTCACCGAGCTATTAATTATTGGGGTCGATCTAACCTGGTCTGTGCTTCGGTCCCGTCAACCTCCTGTCTCTCTGCAAGGCCCGGGTGCACCCTAGGCTCTTCTTGGTAGACAGGTTCTTCAGCCAACCAGGTATGACTGGCAGGCCAGCTTCGATGAGCACAGTGTTCCAACACAGGTTATGTTACGTGGGAAAAACCAATCGGCCACGTAAATGCGAACTTTATCTGGTTCGGGGAACCACAACACACTCAGCTATATAGACAATCCTGAGGGAAACCCGAATACGTTCCAGATGGCTTGCGATTTAATTTCAATACCCTAACCAATACGCGTTACATTGCGAGGGCTTTCGTCTGTCAGTTGTCAAAAACAACTGCAAGGTTGGCAGCAACGTCAAATTCAAAATGGCCGTTCCGAAACCATCGATCGAATATCGATTTGGAATCGAACAATCACCCGCCCGGACAGGCACCCACCTGTCCCCTAATCTACGGGCAGCCGAGACAACGCTGCTACCGCTCGTTTTAGAACCGAGCCTCCTACTAGAACCTCCGCAGACCGGGGGGTCCCGTCCTTGCCAGGGAACAAGTTAACAATGCGCCCCCTGCGCCAACGTAGTGGCGGTAGGTTAGCATCCTTAACCAGAACGAGGTCACCAACACTAGTGGGGCTGGTTTTGTCAGTCCACTTAAGGCGCTGTTGTAAGATATGCAGATACTCGAGCGACCAACGCTTCCAGAAATTCTGAGTAAACTGCTGCAACATCTGATACCTTGACAACCGATACAATTTCACTCCCTCGAAGGGGTGCTCGGGCAACGCGTTAAGTGGCTGTCCTATCAAGAAATGGCCTGGGGTCAGAGCCTCCAGGTCATTTGGATCCGAGCTGAGCGGACACAACGGTCGCGAATTGAGAACATTTAAAACATTAAACAAACATTTACATACAGGCACATACATTGCTTTGCAGAACGGCCTCGATCTTACAAAACAATGTCGCGAGCTCCTCAAAAGTCAGCGCGGTCTGACCTACTATACGCCCCAAGTGCGTCTTAGCTGACTTAACTACGGCCTCAAAAATCCCACCCCAGTGGGGGCAACTCGGTGGGCTGAAGGTCCACTGTATACCCCGACGGGAGAGGGCCGTTCCAATATCCACTTTATTTACATTCAAAAAGTTGACTATCTCTCGTAAGTATCGTTCCGCACCGACGTAGTTAGTGCCGTTATCAGAGCGGATCAAAGTTGGAAGTCCCCTTCGAGAAACAAACCTATCCAAACAAGCAATGAAAGCCTCTGTCGAGAGATCAGCAACGAGCTCGAGATGTACCGCCTTGGTGGATAAACAAACAAACACACATAGGTACGCCTTGTACTGCTTAGCGGTACGCAAACGGCAAAATCCGTACCAACACCTGAAAACGGTCTGACCTCATTCACACGATCAGGGGGCAAGTCCCCCATGAGAGGTTGCATCGTGGCAGCCTTAAGTCGATAACAAGGCATGCACCGAAACACGATGTTCCGTATGACACGGCGGGCAGATAAGATCCAAAACTCCCGCTGGAGCGTGGCCAACAACGCGTTACAGCCGGCATGCGCGTTTTTAATATGACGATCAGTCACCAGCAATTCAACTAACTGTCCCCCCTTGGGGAGCAGAAGTGGGTGGCGAGCCGAATACGACAGATTCGCATTGCGCAATCTTCCTCCTACCCGAAGTAACCCGGTCGAATCAACAAAGGGGTTGAGACGCGCGACGGCTCCCTTCAATTTCGAACGTCCACTTCGTATAATCTCCAATTCTGCCCCAAACTTCGAGGACTGTACCAACCGGACCAAATTCAGTAGCGACTCGTTTCGCTCTGCCGGAGTCAGAATAGGGTTCAACGTTCGCTGATCGCGAGGAGTACGACAATTTCGAGCGAATCTCCTAATCCAAGTGGACACGTTTATCAACTTGTCAAGTGAGCTATACCGGTCCAGCAGAAACCCGGCGTCAGGGTCCTCAGCCTTCTGGGTAACATGCACGGCCGCTCTGGGGCCATGATCCGAAGATACTACTACATGGCTGTGGGGCCAGTCCGATTCTCTCCTGGCAAGCCAGGGTGGTCCCCACCACAAATGGTGTCTAACGAGTTCAGGAGCCCGACATCCCCTGGATGCACAATCAGACGGGTTCAATTCTCCTGGTACATGTCTCCAGGTCAGTGGGACCTCAGACGACACAATCTGGGAGACACGGTTCGCAACAAAAACCTCTAAGTTATGGACCGAAGCCTTCAGCCAGCACAAAACAATCTGGCTGTCCGTCCACGCGTACACCGTATCCTCCAAAACCACTGACCCACGCAACACTGTTAGAGTGTGATTCAAAAGTTTGGTCAAAAGAGCAGCCCCGGACAGTTCCAGTTTTGGAATCGTCATCCTTGTCCGAATAGGCGCTACCTTGCTTTTTGCCAAAACCAAACGCACGTCGACCTCCCCGGTGGAGGTGACGGTTCGCAAATAAACCGCTGCCGCAAACCCTCGTTCGAGGCATCACAAAACCCGTGAAGTGTTGCCCTGTAATCCCCAGCAGGGACCAATTTCCTCGGCAGCGATACATTATTTATGTCCGATAGCGAGGTGAACATTCGCGTCCAATCAGTCAACAAATCACCTGAGAGTTGGGTGTCCCAGGTCAACTGAGCCGCCCATAGCCTTTGCATAAAACATTTGAGAGCAAAGGTGACTGGAGAAATCCATCCATTCGGGTCGAACGTTCTCGCAATCGTTGACAGTACTGACCGCTTCGTCCAGGCCTTCGGTGTTTCTAAAACCACCCGATAGGTAAACTCATCATGGACGGGCCGGTACTGAATTCCAAGCACTGACAACATGTTAGGGTTGTCAGGATTCTCAAAAACGTGCGGGTCTTGTTGAAACTCATCTGGGAGACCAGCCATCAACTCAGGGGAGTTGGACATCCACTTGCGTAGTTCATAGCCGCCTCGTTCCATACAACGAGGGTATCCAATGGATTACAGGCTTTGCAACGCACCTGTTACTATCGCCAGCAGATAACGTGAAGGCGGCAGTTGACGGTGTGGAATTTTCCACAAAACAGAGTTTGTATGAAGACTGCCGTGGGGGAATGTTTCCTTGGATGATGGTGGTTGAGTTAGATCTGTGTCATCATCTACAGATGAGTAACGGTGCGGGCTCGAGCTGATGCTGAGGCTGACCGTCAACCAGGTTGGTGAAGCAGTTCGTGTGTGAAGATCGCGGGCTCACGCTACGGAGCGGAGACTAACCGACGGATCACCAGGTGCTAGGATGTGGCTGATGCAGGCTCGACCTGGGGTCGAGTCTTACTGTCGATCAATTGTTAATTTATTTTATCCTGTGTGTTGTTTATAACTAAAAGAAGTAGGTTTTCTGCTTACTTCAGCAATCGTTGTCTGGCAATGGGTCTAGGTCATTCCGTTAAGTTATTTACTTGTTTTTTTTTTTGTGTTTTATTAACATTTACATTATTGTAGTATATATTTTTATACATATATCTATATTATTTACCTATATATAGTATGGATATCCATAATGATAGCTTCTTGTCGTGTGCTTCTAGCGATGAATTTATTAGTGCGGAAAGCGATATTTCCACTGTGGAAGAACCGCTTTCCGTCAAACTTAAGACTGTCTTTGGTGGGTCAGGGAAAAATCTGAACATAGTGCACATCAATGCTCAAAGTATTCACACTAGCTACCCCGATCTCATCGAGGCTTTTTCTGAGCAACGTGTGGACGGCATCCTTGTCTCTGAGTCGTTCCTTAAGCCTTCACTCCCTTCATCCATGTACTCTCTTCCAGGCTTCAGGCTATATAGGAACGACAGAACCGGAAAGGCAGACGGAGGTGTCGCTGTTTACCTGCGTGCGGAAATTGCTTGTAAGGTGATTTATGTATCCCTTAGCCAGTACTCCGAGTCTGCTGAATACCTCTTCCTTGAAATTGTTCTTCATCACAATAAGGTGCTGCTTGGTGTCCTCTATAGCCCCTCTCTTCGTGTTGACTACTTCGACACCTTTGAATCCCTTCTTAATGATTTGACCCCAATTTGCGACGACACTCTCATTCTTGGGGATTTCAACACCTGTCTCCTCAAAAAGAATTCCCGTTCTGCCAAACTCAGGTCCATAGTTGATTCATTCAATCTCCACATCTTGCCCCTTGAGGCCACTCATTTCCAGCCGCATTGTTCTCCCTCTCTTCTAGACATCATAATCGTCTCTAACTTGGATAAGGTTGCCTCTCACGGTCAACTTAACTCTCCTTTCTCCTTCCACGATCTCATCTACCTCTCCTATAAGATTAGGTGTCCGAAGAGCAGAACGAAATTCATAGATATTCGAAGCTTCAAAGGCATAGATGTGGAGTCCCTTAGGTCTGATGTCTCACTGGTCGATTGGTCCCCTGACATCTTGAGCGAGAACGTTGACGACAAAATCCACAACTTTAGTACAATTGTCTTGGGACTTTACGGCAAACATGCTCCCATTAAGAAAGTCAGGGTAAAACACCTGCCGGCGCCCTGGCTTAACGATGCTATCAAGCGCCTAATGGTTAAGAAAAATCGCGCTAAGTGTAACTACAAAAAGGATCCGACAGATGACAACTTTCTTTCCTACAAATGCCTTCGCAATCGATGCAATCGTCTCTGTCGAGACGCCAAGCGCCGCCACATCTTCGAGTGCATCGAAAGGTACACCCCAGCTCAGGTGTGGAAATTCCTCAGGACACTTGGTATTGGCAAATCCCAGGACATGCATTCGGGTGATGTTGATCTGAACGCTCTCAATCAATTCCTCTCTGCTCCACCAGTTGTAATGGACCCTTCTATCAAGGAAGCCACTCTTCAGAGTCAGCGCTCTAGGTCATTACCCAACACCACTCCTTTCAACCTGAGCAATGTTGGAAGCGACACGGTTAAAAAAGCATTTCTAGCAATTAGCTCCAAAGCTGTAGGAGATGATAATATCTGTCAACGAATGATTCTAACTATCCTTGATGATCTGCTTCCGGCCATAACACATATTTTAAATTTCTCCATTTCAAATTGTTCTTTCCCTACTGCTTGGAAACAAGCATTAGTTATTCCTCTCCCCAAAACATCCAATCCCACCTCCTTTAAAGAGTATCGCCCCATTTCTATCCTGCCGATCCTTTCTAAAGTCCTCGAATCCATTGTCCATACTCAGCTCTCCCATTATCTATCCTCTAAAAATCTACTAAATCCTTTTCAGTCTGGCTTTAGAACGGGTCATAGTACTGTTACGGTTTTATTAAAAGTGACCGATGATATTCAGGTCGCCATGGATCAAAGGCAGCTCTCGGTGCTGGCTCTGCTGGACTTCAGCAGTGCTTTTAACTGTGTTGACTTCGACATTCTCGTTGAACTTCTCAAATCTCTTAACGTCTACTCCCTCTCTGCCAGCTGGTTTGACTCTTACCTAAGGAACCGAAAACAGCGTAACAAGTCGGAGGATGCTTGTACGGAGTGGTGTGACCTCTCTTCCGGTGTCCCCCAAGGCGGCATTCTCTCTCCTCTTCTATTCTCAATATTTATCAATTCCATATCCGATGTCCTCTCTTCTTCCTATCATCTTTACGCGGATGACCTTCAGATCTATCGTCACTTCTCTCCTGATGATGTAAATTCCGCTGTGGAAGCGTTAAACGCTGACTTGGCTGGTATTAGTGGATGGGCATCGTCATTTGGGTTGCTGGTTAATCCGAATAAGTCCCAGGCCATGATTATAGGTACCAGACACTCTTTAAACACGTTGCAGCAATTGTCTGTCCCTTCTGTAACTTATAACGGTACTGTTATCATGTATAGCGATAAAGCTAAAAACCTGGGTATCATCTTTGATAATCAATTGTCCTGGTCAATGCATGTTAATGAGGTCAGCAGGCGAGTTTACGCAACTTTTCATTCCCTCAGGAGACTTCAGAACTTTCTTCCTCGCCAGACCAAAATAACTCTCGCTCAGTCCCTTCTTCTCCCCCTCATTGATTATGCTGATGTTTGCTGGGTGAGCGCAAATGAAGAACAACTGAACAAACTCGAACGACTTCAAAATCTCGGAATTCGGTTCATCTTCGGACTGCGCAAGTATGACCACGTATCTCAGCATCGCAGGGAGCTGTAGTGGCTACCGATTCGGCTTCGACGGGACTCTCATATCCCGTGTTTCCTTTATAATATTTTGTGGAACCCTCGTTACCCTAACTTCCTACGAGATCGCTTCGAATTTCTTTCTTCAAGCAGGCCTCGGAGAACTCATATGGCGTCTACGCTCAAAGCTCCAGATCGCTCCACTGCAGCCTACGAGCACGGGTTCAGAATCCGAGCCGTACGACTGTGGAATGAGCTTCCTTGCACTATCAGGAACAGTCGATCTCTAAATATATTCAAAAACCGGCTAAAGAAGCACTATCTCTCCCATTCCAGTTAGATAATATATATATATATATTTGTATGTATTAGTTTATTATACGGTTTATTCATATTTTTACGTTGTATTTAAGTAATTGTGTATGCAGTCTATTTTTAGCAATTAGGGTTATCAGTATAATACATACTGTTTGTAGTATATATTAGTCGTAGTATTTATAGAGTTTTATTGTACGCGCAGGTCTTCCCCCGCTCAACCATCACCTCTCCTACCATCTTGGTTTGCTGGAAGAAATCTCTTTTGAGAGATAAGCTCGCCTTTGTACATGTTTTTTTTCTATTATAAGTTATCTGTATGATTGTTTTGTGTAGTACAATAAAGAAATTACAAAAAAATTACAAAATCAATTTGACGAAACGTTGCCACGGATTCGGATGACAGAGTATCAGTGAATAAGACCTTCCTGTCATCCCACTTCTGACACCAGTTGTTAGGCGGCCTGGGTCGTTTCTCTTTTAAAAAAAAAACACAAAGTCACTAACAGTAATATTTATTGACCTTAGAGAGAATTACACAAACTTTATAACTTCCCAATTTTGAGGGAGCAGATTGCTTTACCGCTTTCCGCGAGTGACTGAATCTAACTGACTAAAATACAAAAGAGTAAGAAACGACGAAGTCTAAAAATGGTGATCAACAGTAATTAACACGGAAAAATACAGCCATGTAGAGATTATGCTCTATTAAGCTTTTTCTACATATTAATAAGGGTTGTAACAGAACGAACGAACGAATTGTACTAATCCAGCCGGGATTTTATAATCCATCCGTATCTAGTCCGGTCAAATGGCCGGCATACCAGAGGGCACGTTATTTGAGGGGAGGGAGTGACCTGCTAACGTGAAAGGGGAAGATTGTGAATAGAATCGACCGATTAATGCTACCTTTAGCCAATATAGGAAGTTTGGACAGGGGGAGAGAAAAAATGTTTCTTCATGTTTCCTGATGTTCTTTTTCATGTATTGTTGGTTTTCATGGTTGATTTTCTGGGTTCTGTTCTGCTGGGTTGTCCGATGTGCTTTAAGTTTCGCTGTATGTTTCCGGGACCGAGCATATTCGATTTAGGGCGGCCCTACCTTCATCCCTATTGTGTGCTATTTCCATTCATTCTTCTTTTCGGATTCTTTCCGAAGTATTTAATATCTTGTTTGAGGGACTCTTTTTAGGTGTATATGTGTCGGCCGACTTTCTTCTTACTAGTTTCCTAGTACAGGGCGGCGTGGAGTATGTGTTTTTGGGCGTCTTAAGATTTGTGTAAGTAAGTAAGTAGCACATTCTGTGATTTTTTATTCGTTTGGTTATTGTTTTCCCCTGTAGGATGTTGTGTATTTTTCTATGTCTAGGGTGGTTTTTGGCGTTCGCGAGCATGTCGCACAAGATTATATGTTCATATTTTCTTAATCTTGAGTGGTTAACTTTGGCGAGGGCTGCCTCTTTTAGTTCGTATGAAATGCACGGTGAAATAAACATGTTGCATAAAACAAGGTTATTTCACCGCTTCATATATGAAGCGAGCTATTTTCCGGTCCACGTAAGTCTTCTTTACAAAGTGTATTAGGGCTTTAGAGTTGCATATTGCTTGTTGACAATATTTGTGCATGATGGCACAAAGTACTGTGCACAAAGTAGTTAAATATATCGGTTTAAAATATATGAAAAAAAAAACAGAAAGTACTGTCTCATTGACAGGCAAAACATAACCCTGTGGCGCAACCAATACTTATAAACGATTGAGCGCAGAGAAGGTAAATTTATTTATTATCAAGGTGAGACTTGGGTAAACGAGGGGCACACTGTTCCAAAAGGGTGGACAGATACTAAACTGGAAACGTCACGCCAAGCTTTCCTGGAAGGCCTTACCACGGGCATCAAAGGAACTTCTGGTAAAGGGAGGTGTTTAATCATAAGTTCCATAGGCAGCACTAAAGGGTTTGTTAAAGGCGGCCTGTTACTCTTCGAGGCTAAGAAAGGGTTATCACATAGAAATTAACTCAGAATACTTCGAAAATGGTTTGAAGAACTTCTACCAAAGCTTAAACCCAGCTCGGTAATCGTTATTGACAATGCACCTTACCAAACCAGGCAGCTAAACCCAGCGTCTACAACTTCATGGAGAAAAACGAAAATTCGGGAATGGTTAAGGAGCAAAGATATATTTGAGGAAACTATGGTACGACCAAAGCTGCGTGATATTGCAAAACATAAAAAAGACTCGTAGAGTCTGGCCAGCGAAAGAAGGCCAAAGAAAACGGCGGCAAATTTTAAAAATCTACATGTGGCCACACTGACTATTCATGGAATTAACGGAATTAACACTTTCGGAATACATAACCGTGGAAAGCACGGCCCGTATTGCATGGCCCTGAAATTGCCATCCCGTGGTACACGGATTCCAGGATAGATGGGTCGCGGAATCTTTCGGGGAAAAGTGTAGGGTGCCTTGCGGCCATAATTTTATGTCGTATGTGTGATTTCCCTAGGACCAAAAATTACAAAGATATATTGATAAAAACCATTATGACGCATTATCTCGAGAAGGGTGAGGTGCACGATGAAAATGTAAATAACATAAAATGATGGCAAAAAGACACGCTACGCAATATAGAAATAAAACAATGTAGTCATATAAACATAATTTTTTCAGATTATTTTACTCCTTTTTAATTTTTTTTTGATTGTTTTATGTTGTTTATCTACACAAAAATCATAAACCCTCTTTACTGCTTCCAAAAATCGCACGTTACGACCAGCATAATGTTAAACTACGTGGTAAAAACGAATTTCTTTGCTGAATATTGAAACATTATGACCATAATGTATACATTTTCAGCAAATTATGACATTCAAATTTCGAACGCCGACGCCCGCCTGCGTGCCGACCCTAGTTTTTCTGTCAAGTTGTTACTATTGAAACAGCTAAACAAGAGCAGGGCAATTGTCAATTCCACCATGTCAGTCGAGCAATCGGTTCCTGAACACATCAAAGAGAGCTTATGATATGTGTGTAGATAAACTAGTGTATGTAACTGTACATAATTAGGCATTACAACTCTCGAGTGATATAATTATAAAACTCCCCTTCGGCTCGTTTCATAAACTCACTCTCGAGTTTTAATGCCTGCCATTATGAATCAGTCACATAAACTATTATTATGTTGTTAAAATGTTTTATATTGCAATTAAAAAAAAAAACTAAGGACAGTGCCATTAATTTTGTTATTAGCGTTTACACATACGCAGCGCGCAATCTTCATCTTTAGTCTTGGTATAATTATGTGCACTGAATTCTCGTAAAATCAAATCTAGGTTTCTTTCTTTCAGCTAAAGACTTTGCTTTACTTATATCTTTCTATATCTAGTGTGAAACACTAGTGAGGATATAGACAGATATATAAATTGACTGTTTCGTGTGTGCTAAGAACTGTCCCTTTACGTAGGGTTCGGCTAATATACCTATTATGTTCTATCGAAGATCATGCTTTTATTCAGCATTGCTTCGCTTCCCATATCTACTAGGTAAAAGAATCAGGCAAGGATGGCTCCTATGTCAATTGTCAATTGTAAGACGGGCTGGTTTCCGCAACTCGACGACGAAAGCGCCTATTTTGCGTGTGGGTGGGAATGCGATATCATTCGAGCCAACCCAACTCCTCCAGGAACGCCAGCAGGCCCTTTAAGTTACCGGCTATCTCTGGAAGGTCCCTCGATTGACCGAGGTGTTTAGCCCTGTAGTCCGCTACTCCTGTGCACTCATGAGGTCGTGAGCAGCCGTTTCTTCTGCCTCCAAGCAGGCTCTGCAAAGGGGGCTGTCGGTAACACCTAGGAAATATAGATGTTTATTAAAGAAACCATGGCCAGTAAGTGCTGCAGTCACCAGTCGCAAGCGCGGCCTACTCAGTCGAAGCAAGGTCTTAGCAAGCCTAGCGCTAGGGGACGGCAAGGCCAGCTTAGCCTGTCTGCACTCCTCATGGTTTGTCCAAAGAGTGGCATGATCATTTCTGATCGACTCTCTCAGAAATGTGCGTACCATCTTGAAGGGAAGAGGGATGATAGGTTCGGGACCATACGCTGCTAAGCTAGATCCTTTACGCGCCAACTCATCCGCTGCATCGTTACCTCTTGACCTGCTGTGTCCTTTTATCCATTGAAGGATTACGCGGTTATGTTGACATACCTCCATTAGTCGTTTGTGACACTCGTAGATTAGCCCTGAGTTAATAGTGTTGCTATTTAGGGCTTGTAAGACGGCCATGCTATCCGAGAGGATTCGAATGGAGGAATCTCTTACCTTTCTCGATGCTATGGCATTAGCGGCCGAGATGATGCCCATGCATTCAGCTTGAAAGACAGTATTATGGGCACCCAGTGAAATGGCTATCTTGATGTTTAGGTCCTCCGAGAAGGTGCCTGAACCAGTGCCTGCTTCAGTTTTTGAACCATCGGTGAAAATTCTGAGCTCTTCATGTAACTGTATATTGTATTTTTTGTCGAAAATAAATTGTTTAGGGATTCTGTCACTGCAAGCCATAGAGATGGGATTTTTTTTGTAAACTTCCCCTAGGATGGCGGTGTGTGAGGTCCTGTTTTTTCTCCAAAGTCCTAAGGTGTTGAATCTCACCGCAGATGACGCGGCCTCTTACTTAATGTACAGCTGGAGTGGCGGAAGACACAGCATGGCCTCCATTGCTGCAGTTGGAGTAGTTCTCATACTGCCTGTGATAGCCATGCAGGCCAGCCTTTGGAAGCTTTGGACTTTGCTTACCATTGTGGTTAGTTTGGTCCTGGTCCACCACACCACAGCTCCGTAGCAGACAAGAGGACGGATCACCGTCACGTACAGCCAAAGAATGATGTTGGGAGAAAGTCCCCCACTTTTTCCCCACCATTCTCCGACACTGCCAGAAAGCAATACTCGCCTTCTTTAGTTTGTTGTCAATGTGGCTACTCCAGTTGAGCTTGCTGTCCAAGGTTATGCCCAGATACTTCACCTCAGTTGCTAGCTGGAGTTCCGTTCCAAAGAGCTTAGGTAGGGTATACATACCAAGAGCCCTATTGTTAGTGAACATGACCATTTCCGTTTTTGTTGGGTTAACCGCCAGGTCATATTCTAGATACCAGCGCTCCACGATGCGAAGAGCTGTTTGTTTAAAGTTGCACACTGTGCTCGCAAATTTACCTGTGATGAGGATTACCAAATCGTCGGCGTATCTTACGGTGTAGTATCCAGAGCACTCCTCCCTACGGGCATCCCCGCACTACCTCCGCTGACAGGGACTCACCAGCTAGACGCACGATACGTTTATTAAGCATGTTTGTGACCCAGTTGTTTACAGCTGTTGACACTCCATGCCTTGTTAGAGATGCACTTATACTGTTATGCTGCGTCTTGTCAAAGGCACCTTCTATATCAATAAAAGTTCCAAGACAGATGCATTTGTTTTGAATCGCCTCTTCAATTGTGGATACAACTGCATGGAGAGCCGATTCAGTAGACTTACCCAAACTATATGCATGCTGATTCTTGTGTAAGGGTATACGTTTTAACGCTCCATCTCTCAGGTGCCTCTCGCACAAACGTTTGAGAGTCTTAAGCAAGAACGAGGTGAGGCTAATCGGCCTGAAAGATTTAGCGTTAGTGTAGTCGCTCCTTCCTGGCTTCGGTATGAAACTACGTTTACTTCTCTCCACCTTTTGGGAACGTATCCGAATCTAAGACATGCTTTCATGATTCGGACCATTATATTGATGACGGGTTCCCCACCCCACTGTAGAAGTGCTGGGAAGATTCCATCTGGTCCTGCTGATTTAAAAGATTTAAAGCTATTAATGGCCCATCTCACTTTGTCAGCAGTGATAATATATTAGTTATGTCTAAGTGGTCGACAGCTTCATGGTGAACCTCTTCCGGCCACACAATCTCTTGAATAATTCTACTTCCGGGGCGGCGGCTCCTATTCACCGCCCGTCCAGAGTGAACGCGACATATGTCAAATGTCGAAGTGGCAGTTTTTTTTGGCAGAGGCATAGAAAAAGTCCCCCTCATAAGAGGGGGGCCCATTTTTTTTTTTCGTTTGCTACCATATGTTTCTTGGAAAAAGTTGTTCATAATGACGGGTACTATTATTCCCTAAAATATGGTCAGCTAATTAAGTCACCTTGTATAGGCTTCAAATATCTCACGACCTCTTTTCGAAACATTCGGCCTTTGCTTAAAAGGCTGTAATTAGTAGAGACAGTAATACTGTTACACTCTGCAAGTTTTTATATAAGTTTAAAGTTAAAGCTGTCGGAAAGTTACACAAAAATTGGTCAAATAATTTCACTCATATGAATATTCAAAGCTGAAATATTCCACTACCAGCTCGCAGATAGGTACTTACTCGTCAAAGGCAACCGCAAAATTATTGGAAAGTGAAACCAATGAGCATGATTGTGAGCAGTTCAACTCGACTAAAAGCCGTTTCCAGCTAGCGTAAGCTTTTTGCATATTGATGAAGGTTTTTTCATTATATTATATCTAAACGTAGACGGGTTTCGTTTTTGCAAGGAATAATCCCCAAAAAACAAGTCATGATGAGTCGGCGATCGTTCATTCCTTAGATCAGCGACCCATTTTAAACAACTTCAAGAAATATGAACTCATCAAGTCGAAAAATGTATTTTATAATTGTAATTTCATTGGTATTTTAGTTGACTATGATTTCAGGTAAACCAAACAGAAATCAATTACCCTTCCTTCTTTTTCTTCACACATTGAAATAAAGTTGGAATTTTTCTGAACACGTACGGAATCTTTCTGCAATAATAATAATAGTGGGTCAGAATGGCCCTTTCGTTGTACCTGAACTAAGACATGGTTCAATCAGAGCTTGCGAAGGAAGATTCCAACATTTTACAATTCAAGATTCAGGGCGTACAAAATTACAAATACAAATCTAAGTTTTTTTTGTAACTTGTAACGCAAGATTGGTCCCTTGTCGCCATCTCATTGTACGAATAAAATTGAGACATCTTCCTCGCCTTTTTTGGGTCAGATCTTATTGGAAAAAGGTTTACGAATAAGTAAGTCCGTGACTACGCGTGGCGAGACAGGGTTTCAATTTATTCATTCTGATATTGAGATATCATTTTCGTGACGCATGGGGTTTTTGAACTTAATTATTTATCCACTCTCGGTATAATGCGAGAGATAACTTGCAACTTGGATCATGTATCGACTTTAATGATCAATAAAAGGTGTAATAAAAACGGTTAGTATTTATAAGGGTTCCGTACCCGCAGCTTGCCAAACGGGATCCTATTACTAAGCCTTCGCTATCCGTCTGTCCGTCATTTGTTTATTTGCTGTTTCACAGCATACAAAAAAGAAAAAATATAATTGATTGAGAAATCTTAAAATGCCAATTACAAAACAGAGCAATCAATAAAAAAAAACAGGACAACGTTAACAAATATAAAATAAAGCATGTATGTGGGGCCAGTAAGTGTAGGTACACTTACTTAGGGCTTAGCAGGTGCTAAGCCCTAAGACCAAGATCTTGGGATCGGGTTTTTGGCGATTTTCCTTGATGTGGCGTTCGAATTGAGGACGAATCAACAGCAATATGTCCAAGTAGGTAAAAAGCATTTCATATCTATCGATGCTCCTGTTTAAAGGCGAATCGGCAGCGTAGTTGGCGTGCGTGCGTGCGTGTGTGAGCACGCTCTGAACGTGCCGGCACGCTCGCAGAGGGGCGGTGCGCAGCGAACACCTTGCTCACCAACGTGCTATTGTCGTTACGGAAGTTAAAGGCGTCGTGGAGCAGTTTCATATCAGTTTGTCAATGCCCGATTTCACCAACAGTTAAGGGACACATAGCTCTTTTTCTTAGCTGTCTAGCGATTGTTTCGGTGGCCGGACTTATATTTAGGGGGTCGCCAAAGAGCCTAGATGACCCTTAAACTTAGGTGAAATCGAAACAACCGCTAGGTAGCCCCTGAAACAAATAAATTGTCCCTTAAAATATAGGGATCGTTGGTGAAATCAGCCATAAGCTCTCTTGGTAAGTGGTGGGAGTAGTACCAGACCCATTATCTAACCGCTTTAGGAATTTTTTCTGCACTGATTCTCTTCTTTCAGAGTGAATTGAATACCTAGGCGACCAGACCGGTGACTCATACTCAAGCAAACTGCGCACAAAAGCGAAATAAAGTATTTGAAGCACAAGTGACGAGCGCAACGGCTTAGATGCACGATGTACAAAACCTAATATTTTGAACCCCTTAGATATAATCTTATCGTAGTGTGGCGTAAATAAGAGTTCTTTCACTCTTTTTAGGATATGGTCATTGAGCATGAATTTAAAGTCTATGCTTATATGTTTCCCGGCGAAGGCGACGCATAGACATTTCACAATGTTTATATCCAGGCTGATACATCGGCAGTAATCCGATAGTCTGCCAAGGTTATCCTTGATATCACCGTGTATACCAATTTAAATTATATTTTTAATGATTTACATCGTGTCTAAGTCTATCGAAGCATTTGGAGTAATTAGTATAGACGGCGTCTACCCTATAGCCTTGGTCTATGTCAGTGGTCATAGTATCCACAAAATCGACCAAGTTGGACATTGTTGAATGCTTACGCATAAAACCATGTTGAGCGGGTGGTATGCTGCGCGCCACGTTCGGGTATACCTGGTCATGGAGAATCAGCTCAAAAGTCTTGCTTAATACAGGGAGTATGGATACTGGGCAATAATGTCCAGCAATATTCTTGGATCCACCTTTGTGTATGGATACATTAAAGGCTTTTTTCTATTGCTTGGGAAACATATTCTCCGTTAAAAACCTCTTATAGATGATGCACCATGGAGGCGCTAGTTGCACTGCTCATCGTCTTATGAATAAAGGTGGGATATGATCATTCCCTGCCCCCTTGTTGGTGTTGATTTGCGTCAAGTTCTTTGGGACAAGGCCATTACCCAACTCAATTGAGCCTATGCAACTAAGCGGGTTTGGTGATTCGGTTGGGGACGTAAGCGTACCAGGCGAATCTACGTACACTAATAAAAAATCATCAAGGGAAACCTCGCAAGCCACATCGCCACCATTGGCAGTACGTGAACCATATGCTATCTGCGCAGGTAGGCCGTGATCGCGACGAAGGTCCTTTGCATACCGCGAAAAGTATTTATAATTGATAGCGATGGCAGCACTATTTAACCCTGTAGAAATCCCAGCATATCTTCTGAAGTTTTTATGGGTTTAACGAAGCAGTGAAAAGCAGTCGTAATCACCCGGATAACTACGAACTTCTTCAATTTCTGGTAGTTATTTTTTTTCGGTTATCATGTGTTTTAGAGGTTTTGAATACCACATAGGGTAGCCGTTAGGATTATTGTTAAAATAGGGACCATATTCATCTATTAGCCTCGATAATACAGAATACAAACAATCTATCGCTTCTTCCACAGACTTATTGTGAAGAAAACTGAGCCAATCGATTATAGATAAATCAGCTATGATTGTATAATCTGCTTTTTTATTGAAATATGCTTTCAGGGCTTGTAGGAAGAAACTTTATACTGAAGTTGGGTAGTTGTATTTACATAGGAGGGTGATACGGCATTTCCTAACGAGTAAATGGATTAACCGCGCGGGACACCTCCGCATCGGAGTCGCAGAACACGAGATCTAGCTACCTATCGTTACCGTTCAGAACTCCACTAAACTGAGTTCAGCCGGCCAAGGATAATTCGTGGATAAGGGTATATTGAGAATCGTTGATAGTACCAGACGGATCGAGACCAAAATTATATACAGAAAGAAATAGCGGGCAAATTTAAATCTCCTAATAATAGATGAAGATCATCAGGACAACAATTGTGAATGTTATTGGTAAGACTTACAAGCAGCTCATCGTTCTCCGCTCCAGCTCCAGGCAGGTATGTGCAGATGACGTGTAAGTTGCGATCCGCATGCAGGCTGCGAGCGGGCACGGTCACGTGAACCTACTCCAATTGCGAGTACGAGGGGGATGGGAGTACACGCCGAGCGACGAGCTTCCGCCTCTTGAGAAGCATGACCCCTCCACCTACCAGGGCATTAGGGTTGTCCCGATGGCAGTATTTGATCTGCCCTGTGGATGTCGTATCGAGGTTCGCTGACCTCAGCGTTTAATACCCGTATGTGAGATTGCTCTCACAAATAGCTACCACGTCGTAATTATGGTTAGTAACCCTTGGAGGAACCTAGTTATTTTACGTCGTATGGTTCGAGAATTTCGATAATAGATACTTACAGACGCGAATGACAGGGAAATATTAAAATCACTAATATAGTTTTCGAATATTCAAGGCACTTAGTATAATGCCAAAAATGCGCATGAACAAATCAACGCGATAACTAAGTCGGAACCAGTATTTTATATGACATGATGGGTGTGTGTGTGAAGTTAACGAAGGTGTGTGGTTGTTGTTAGACTCAAAAGGTGATATGTGTGCTTGGGAACAATATTTTGCACAAGTATAGGGTGTGAAGAAATCACTTACCTAACAATTTCAGCACCAGCAAAAAGTACAATTAGCCTTCTACAAATAAGATCGCGATCAGTAGTTCTCAATCTCTGGGGCTTGTGATCTGTGCTCCCGGGTTTTAACGGAGGTGCTAGCTTCAGTGATGACAATTGTAGGACAATTGTATGCTTATGACATGGGTGTTTCTGGCCATTCCAATGTCCCTGGTGGTGACTCCGCGGTTCTTGCGCACTGCACTAATGAACTCAACCTTCTTGAGAGTGAAGTTGAATTTGACCATAAACGGCCTTGGAAAACGGCTCGTATTGCGCGTAGAAATTCTGACCGTTGAGGGTTTGCCTTCAGTATTCAAATCAAATCCCACGGCCTTAGCAATAGAGATGACTAGAGCCCCTGTTGCCTCGGTTTTGCGCTCTGGAACGCCATACATTTTTAGATTGTATTAGCGGTTTCTTTGTTTCAGGTTGTTTATGGTTGATTGCAGCTCCGTGGTCGAGCGTTTATTGTTATCGGAGACGTCCGATATGTCTTTATCCAGGTCCTTTATCATTACTTCCAATGTTATAATGCGGGTCTCGAACTTATCTACGCGATTGGATGTGAAGTCTGTTGTCATCGCCAGTCCCTCGACTTTATCAGCGAGCAAATCGACGTTGGTTGTGAGATCATATTTGAGCTTCATAGCTTTACCCACTTTGCTCTCAATTACGGTACGGTGGCTATCCAATTTATTCTCTGTGTCTAATTTAAAAATCGAACATCTCAACCTGTTTTGCTGCGGACTCATCAACTGACCTAATCATCAGCGGATGCATTTGGTTCAATAAATCTTGAATTGAGTTGATGTCAATTTTATATTTAGCATCGTCGTCACGATATTAGTAGAGTTTTAGTTCCCTGCGGTTGAAAGTCGCAGGATGTTGCATCTATGTGTATAAGGGTGTCCTGATCTTCATCGCGAAGTGCTGCCACTGCCGCCGACAATGTATTCTTCTCATTATTCGCCATGAGGCGAGCCTGCTGCAGCATATGCCGATCCAGGCTGTCTTCTTCGCTTTTCTCATGTTCATGAACGTAGCCTGAGTAGTAGACGTTTGCACGAAGCATAAGAGATATTTTTATTGTGGAAGATAGCATTGTGACATTTGAAGCACTGCATTTTGATTAGCTCAGAAGCAAATAGATACTGGCAGTAGTGGCATAAATATATATGGATTGTACCTTGGAGTGTTGTAGAATGATGTGTTGTGTTGTTTTTATCTTTGTAGTTGCAGTGGTAGTTGGTGGTAGTTAGTGTACAGGCTTAAATTGCTCGGGAGAAGTCAGCCGTGAGGATAACTTATCACCTTAAGTCATACTGGTGAATTCTTAACTGTATGAAAGTGAGCTTTAAAATCTCAAAAACCGAGGGTAGTTGGGACGGGTTGTGATTTTAAACCTTATGCCATGGTAATACAATTTAAAACCTATAACGGCGTTAGTGGCGTAAAAGTGGCGTTATTTAACGCCGGTGGTATTCAAGAGGTAAAAGCATATAACTAGTTATTTATTTTAATTTTATGGGAGATAAATTCAAAAACGATTGTCTTTAGGTAGGTTATCGCAGAAAAAAGTCCATCCTTCAGCGGGCTGTACCGTGATAGGTAGAGAGTTGATATTTTTACAGAATGTGTATTCTTGTTGCCACTACAGCAACAAATAATTATATTTTTAAATAAAAGGGGGTCCCCATACAAGAGAAGTGTTTTAACACCCCCAGCGATGTAACAAACAACATCAACCATAACACATTGCAGTGGGGACCCCAAAAAGATAAATTAGCTGGTATATTAAGTAAGTTTAATTTATTTACCTAAGTAAAGTAAGTAAGTGAAGCTTATGCTTTTAGGAACATCAGACAAAACGCGGATTTGACTACATCTAGGCTTTCTATTTTAGTAACATTCAGAGTCTTATGGTATACTGTTGTGGGGGGAAGTCGCAGATATTGCAACTATTTTTATACAACTGAAAAGGGCTGTTTGGGCCATTGATACTTTAAAACGCTCTGACTCCCTTACATAAGTTTTTTTAAGAAATTTACATAGCTACTGTAGCAAGTCAATTTATTATACAACATTTTCCAAAATTTGCGATATTTATAATCTTAATATAAGAAATTGTCACACACTAGTTGCATTACTATTTAAAAACATAAAAATCACAAACATTTAAATATAAACACATACATTGCTTCTGACGCCATACTCGGTTGTCGTGGGAACCAGAAACAGCGACATCACACTCATATAAATATCCAAGAGCTATGTTTTTTTCTTTATCCCCAGTCGGATATTGAACCCGGGACCCCTCGCAAGGTAGGCAGAGCCACAATCGCAGCGCCATAGATGTCTATGTAGTCTTAACGTTGTAAAAAGCCAAGTAAAACTGACTTGGTCTGAAAATCGATATTTGAAAAGGGACAATGACACGAATTCATGGGGTTAAACTTCTCAACTCAACTCATAACTCGCTGTTAATAATTTTGTAATTATTTATTCCTGCATATTATTTATATAGAGCTCCGTGGTCTAATGGGTTTCATGTTGCTTCTCAAACAGGAGACGCAGGTTTGAATCCTGACCATGTACCAATGAGATTATTTATTTATCAGTAGTTCAGTGTTTCGGATGAGATGTTAAGCTTTAGGTCCCGGCTACTACCACCAACCCGCACTGAGCCAGCGTAGTGGAGTATAGCTTAATGTTACACGTATTCGGGTAAAGGCCTGTGCCCCTCGGTGCGGACATCAATGAGCTACAATTATTATGTTAGTATTATACATAATATTGTAATAATTGTAATAGATAAACACAACCAATTTTAAAAGATCATTAAAATATAATCTGTGGTCGTTTCTGCGCCCTTCTCCTTCAATGGTAGTCCAATATAGAGAATAGGCAAAAAAAATAAGTTTAATAAAAATATGTAAATATCTAGAGTACACAGGACTACCTTTTTTTGAATGGAGGGAGTCGACTATTTAAAATAGCTATTACGATATTTGATCAATAACTCGATGATTGTTGATGAAAATGAATAAATATGAACTCTTCAATCTAAATATATGGAAATATGACATTCAGCCGCTCACTGAGTTTACCAGACGGCAATTATAAGGAGAGCGACATCTTCGGGAGTAAAGTAAAAGGCTTGAGATGCGCGTAAATACGAGACTAGACTAGAATATATTTATTATAGGAAATCCTAGCTTATATACTAGGTTGGTGCATGTTATTAATGACGTACATAAGACATAGTGCGTGATGAATATAAATATACCTTATCTGTGACGGTCGTCAACTTATCTTAACATTACGTGAAAATATGACTAACATAGTCGACCGGCACAGATACTCCCCCCTTTAGGGAAAAAAATAAATGAATATACTTATAACAATGAACAGCATAAAATAAACTGGCCGCACACTACATAAAATAAACTAAAAACTGGAAAACAGAAAAACACTAGGAAAATGGGGCTTTTCGGTTAGTAAACTAACCTAACCTATAACTGAAAAAGATCCGCAGGAGAGTCGTCTGATGCTGTAGCCGCCCATGTTTTTCAGGAATCAATGAGTCAATTTACATCGCACGTCGTTGAAGTTGTAATCACTGTTTGTTTATAATTGCGACCGTACCTACACAAGGATGATTGTGCTGAATCAGCGTCAGCATTAAATCTGTAACCTTGGCTGTAGGCAGTCAATGATCTCGTACGGCATATGTACGTGGGTGGGTACTCTTCACTCTTGAGTGAATATTAAGTTGTCGATTGATGAAATTTGTGTGCCTAAAAACCTTGGGATTTGGCAACATAGGGCACATCTTGTACACCAATCGTTTATATATAAATATATATATATCTCTCTCTCTCTTCAGTGATTTGATTATTCTTCGTGCGATGTTCTTCCTGGATGGTTTCAATATTCTTCTGGGGGCTGGAACGGCTTCCTATGTCTTGAACTTGAAAAAGCTGCTTTCTGCTGTGTATGAATTTGCCGACGCGTTCATTTCTGCTGGTGCGAGCTCCATTTTGATAAATCAGCAGTCGGCTGACTATCGGTTCATTATTCTTGCGGTATCTCGAGTTCGATGCGGGAAATCTTCAGTTGAAATTATTTGGCTTCTGGTCCGTTTTCAAATCTGGTCCGGTCATGGCTTGCTTGATGTCGTCTTGGTTGCCGAAGTCGGGGCTCGGCGATCTTGGACGAAGTGCTTCTTGCTTGCACTTCTAAGGTGGCAGCACACGGAGTTTTCTTCGCGCCTGGATCCATGCTGCTATTACCGAAGGTTGCTGATGTTCAGAAGTCGGGGCTCGGCGATCTTGGACGAAGTGCTTCTTGCTTGCACTTCTAAGGTGGCATGGCAGCACACGGAGTTTTCTTCGCGGCTGTGTCCATGCTGCTGTTACCGAAGGTTGCTGATGTTCAGTAGTCGGGTCACCACTTTGCCAGAGGCAATTATAAGGAGAGCGACATCTTCGGGAGTAAAGTAAAAGGCTTGAGATGCGCGCAAATACGAGACTGAGAGGCACACTGAGTAAGCAATGGAAACATAGCCTTATTTTTGTTACATGTCTGTAATAGTATCCTGCTCGTAATAAAAGCAGAAATTCAGCACAAAGGTGCAAGTTCTTATCCGACCTCAACTGCAGACTACATGTCGTGTAAGCGTGAGAGCGAGTGTGATTTCTTAGCGAGTGAACGAGACAGCGAGAATAGTAGGTACCTACCGCTCTCTCACTCACTCGCCACTTACACAACACGAGAGCAACTCCTCTCCAACGTCCGTCTCGTTCGCATTGAGTGAAGAAACTGAACAGAGGAGATCATTAAACTAAAACTCTGCTTCTTACCTTTATTATTCACTAAGATATCAGGTCTCAATAGGGAACGCCATATCCTTGACACGAATCTTAATGACAAAAGAATCATATTTCTTTAATTGCAATAATATATAAATATGGTGAAGTAGTTATATAGACAAGCTACTATAAGTTTAATGGAATTCACCTAGGTAATATTAATTGTCAACCACGCTCATTGAGAAAATCAAAGATAACCCCCGCGGGATAAAACCGCATGGGATAAAAACGGCACTTAATAAAACACCCTCGAGATAAAAACCCCACCGGAGAAAATCCCTCTAGGATATTTTTATCCCATTTGGAAATATTCAAGGCAAAATAATATAAAAGACTTTTAATATCATACTTACGTTACGGATACATATAAGCCCGTCCACAGCAGTCGCATTATCTTTCAGAGACGCCTCATTACTCCCCACGCCCAGCGCCCGCGTAAACGGAGTACATTTCGAAACCAGACCGCAAACTGAAACAGCTATTTATGCTACTAGTGCGAAAAGCAGGTAATTTCCGACATGTGGCAATTTTATTCGGCAACAAAATGAGTAAATGCTTAAAGTAAAATGAGTAAAATGATCACCAAAGGTTAGATAAAAAGATCAGAAAATATTAGGGCAAAATATTAGATGAAGGCTAAAGGGAGTGAGCGAAGCGAAACCCCCTTTATCTTTCGTGTTAGGTTGAACTTGTAAGAACAACAAAAATACTTAAAACCTAAACTTAAGTACACAAAACATAAAAAGAAGTTCATTCATTCAAGAAGATCATTTATCCAAATATAATTTGGTGGTCGTTTACTAATTCTGGCGATCATTTCGAATTTATTGGTAGTAAAATAGGTGCGTTTTTTGGTGTTCGTTTAAACATAAGCCATTTTACTCTAGAGCGAGCGAAGCAAGCGAATGTATTAGTCCACATGAGTTGAAGGTCATGTTGCGAACGTGTGTCACAAAATGTTTTACTATCCGGTATCCGAGGAAATAAAAATAAATAAAAACTAAACAAGAAATTAGTAAAATGGCGGCCTTTTTCATAAATACATGTGTGCATACATAACATACACGTACATTGGCTATTATTTATAAAAATGTCTAAAGTCACAATGTCTAAAGACACAGGTCTTCATTCAAGAAATCGTCTGTGCCAACAAATTATTTGGTCCGTTATCGAATTTCTGGACTCCCCTTGACCGGCAAACGACCGCAGCGGGCAATACTTCAAAATGCGTCAACCGGCAAGCGACCCGCAGTGGGCGGATTTCCGGTCGCATAGAGATTGGCGCTTTTAAACTAAAAATATAGGTTGGAAGCCGCGTTTGTACTTACAGTTGGTCACCCCATACACGAACGTATCTGTGGAGCTATCAAAAACCAGTCCGTGCATAGGAAAAAAATAAGTTCTGACCCAGTTTATCGGAACGATTTCTCGCGCGCTTTCACCGCGTTTTGATTGAATTGCGTTTCACATGTTTTTCGCCAGAAATGTTTTATTTTTAATTGATACTAAGGTTGGTGTTGTACATATTGTATAAATAAAACAGAAAGTTAGTAAAAAATGTGTTTAATTTAATTTTTATTAATTTTATTAATTAATAAAATAATTAATTAATCAATTTAATTTAAATGCTAGGTTTAACCTTGGACAGCTAGGCTCACGAATACATTATTGTTTTCATGATTAAACACTAAATTAGCTTGTTTCATGGCAATTCTAAAAATATATTGGTTCCTATCCTTTTCATACAATAAAACGCCGTGAGCGACGTTTTAGTAGGCGCAGGCAACAGCCCGCGGGGACCACCCACGTAGCCCTTGCCGGTTGAGCGTAATTTTCAAAATGGCGCCCGCCACGATAAGGGAATCTATATGTGTCGACATCAGTTCTTTGTATAAAGGATGATTTAATAAAAACACGCTGTAATTAATAAATGAATATGATGGAACATGGATAAGTGAGTCACTATTTTGAAGGTAATATCTATGGAGCGGTCTTCATATTTTATCTATGTCCGTGCTATGGGCACTGACTTTCCTAAGCAAACATTATTTAACGGCTATTTTTGTAATACATCTATATATATTTTCATTTTAAGAAGCGTGTTTGATGTCAAATTTTGGCAGTGATTTGATCCTAAAACAGCGTGATAAGCTATTGAGACATCTCCTTAGATATATCTTCGGGACGGGACGTCGGGTGTTGATCTAATTTACCGATGTTTGTATGCCTCTAGGCGAATGAAAACACGCAATTACTAACGATCCAATGTTTTTTCGCCGAGGACAACAAAAATAAATGATTCGACAACGTTATTGTACATTTAAAAGGAACGTAATTGTGAATATTTTAACTCTTAATGGTATTCTCATAGTTCTCGATCAGAAAACAGTTCGTCCGTCATTTTAGAGGCACCTATCTTAAAATAATCATGCTCATTCGTATGCAGCCTCACGCCATTCAGATTCAAAGTTCAAAGTTCAAAGATTTTTATTCATAATAGCAAAAAAATTGAGATGATTGAGAGATTCATTAAGATGAACGTCATAACATAATCAAGCAAGCATAATAAAACATTAAGAAAGTGCCTAATTATTACATAATATATAGGGTGAACTGGTTTAATTCCAGATGTCGGTGTCTTGTAAAAAAACATAAATTTTGTAGTAGGCCTTTGATTGAATCGAGCTTCGGTTAAGTTCTAAATCTATAGCTCATTTTAAAATTTAGTGTAAAAATCATTTTTTACAACTCCAAAAAACAAATGTTCGACTCAGTCCCGATGAGCTCTCGCGTTAGTCGTGTACTTGGCAAAATAATGTCATCCTGTCGTCATCCTGTCGTCGTCGGATGACACTTTTATAACTTAGTTTTTCGTATTTATGTACTTTATACTTACACAAAGCACACAATTATTTTATTTATTTATTAATTTAACTATCTCTTTACACATTTACATATTATTTAATAAAGTAGGTTATTTAACGCCCACTCATATATGTTTTCCGACAGAAAATCAGCGTTGCAGGACTTGCTGCAAGTCCTGCAACGCTTTTGTTTCCGTGTATTTACAACCATGATTATTTGTTAGTATTTTTGTTTTCTCTGTGTAGATATTTATAATGCCTATATGGCCTAAACTTGTGTGATGTGTATTTTTACAGTCAATAAATTGATATTCTATTATATTCTATTCTAAGTTTTGTATTACTTGTGGAATTTCATTGTATAAACGTGAAGTAAATTTTAGTGTAGAAACAGTGTCCCATAAAAGAACTACTAACTTTTCTGAGTCTGAACATTGGAAAAGAAAGTTTATGTTTATTTCTGGTTTGCACATTGTGGCGGCTATCAATGGTTTTAAAGCTACTGATATTTTTCCTCACATACATTATGATTTCATAGATATATTGACTAACAACTGTTAGGATGTTCGTTTCTTTGAAGAAATCTCTCAGAGACTCTCTATTACCTAGCTTGTAAATAAATCGCATCGCTTTCTTCTGCAAAATGATGATGGTATCAATGTCAGCAGCCCGTCCCCATAGTAGTATGCCGTAGTAGTAGGACATAATGCTATGCAAATAACTAAAATATACAAGCCAAGCAGTTGCAACGTCAGTCAATTCCCTGATTCTTTTAACTGAATATGCTGCGGAGCTAAGTCATGTGCTAATTTAACAATATGGGACCCCACTGTAGTTTGGCATCAACACTGATGCCGAGAAATACAGTTTCATCTACTAGATTTAGTTTGTCTTTCCCCAATACAATATTATTCTCAACTTGCCTTACATGAGGTAAAGTGAATTTTATGCACTTTGTATTTTTTGAATTTGAATAGTAAAGTTTGTATAAAGGGAGTAAAAACAGGCCTCGCCACATGTCACAGTAAATGGAAATCCTCTTATTGGCCAAAGCCATATAGCTTAAAATGGAATTGTTAATAACTTCGAACATGTTCTGCTACGCTCATGCTATTCATAATAACAACTTGAATGCCACCAATAACTTTACTGCCAATTGAAAGATTTCACGAGTTTTGACGCTATTTATTGGGATTGATGAATAAAATAGTATTATTCAAAACAGTTTTTTTTTTACAAAGACAATGTCCAAGTCAAAATTTCTCTATTACTGTAGATATTTACATAATAATAATAATACCTTGGACACTATTGACACACATTGAACTAGCCCCAAACTAGGATTCCCTGTATCTTGGGTACTAGACAACGATACACATACTTGTATAGATAAATATTATACATAGATAGATAAACAACCATGACTAGGGTACAAACATCCATTCTCATCAAACAAATATTTGCCCCCACCGGGACTCGAACCCGGGACCTTTAGATTCGTGGGCAGGGTCACTGCCGACTCGGCCATTCGGGTCGTCGATATATACTTATACATAGTAAACGTTATAGTAGGGAGCAGTCAAACATGGGAACTGTATCAAGTTATTTTCTTGACACTTAAAATCAAGCAAAATAATAGTGCAAAGCTTTGCCGTACAGCTCCGAGTACAACTTCAGCTACATACTCAGTTATCATAGTCGCCCGGAGTAAGCAAGCCCCGCCCGGTTCCAAGGACTTCATTCATAGGAACTTTAAAGTCTCCACTGCGCATGAGTAGCAGCGAATTAAATTTGCGAGATTAAAAATTTTCGATTCCTGATTTAGTTTTACTGTCCATTTCCAAGAAGGGTTTGTTAAAAAGTATGAAAATTAAACTTGAATCTTGCAGGAAATATCATTACGATCAACTTGATATGCCATTATCCTAGATTTAAGTAGTAAAACTCACTTCAAACACTATTTATTTCGTGAAAACTCGCTCAAAATATCTAACGAGAACAAAACACCATCCTTGACATTCATATATTTAAATAGTGTTGCCATGTTTGAACACGAAAAAAGGTCCTTAGTGTATAGGTAGCATGAAAATTTCCTTACTTTTTATTGTTTACGATCGAAAATTAACATTTGATAACGTTGATTAATTGGCAAATTAACATTATATCTATTGAGAGACATTGGACGGTTGAGTGGGCTAAACTGTCTTGAATAAAAATATATTTTTTTCTCTGAAAGAAAGTTTGGTTTTCGTTCTAGAAAGTCCACCTCAGATAAATATCAGACAGTGACAAACTTTATCGCAGAAAGAGCACCAATGTCCGGGTAAGAGATGTTTAGGCATCTTTCTTGAACTGACCAACTCATTTGACATGGTCGCGATCGCACTCCTTGTGAACAAACTTGAATCTGTGGTTGTAAGGGGCAATCAGGTTATGCTTTTTTAAAGTTATTTGTCTGATAGAAGACAGAGTGTGCAGATAGGTGGTAAATAAAGTAATACCTATCCACTCAAAGGGGGCGTACCGTTGGGTTACATTCTTGGTCCAACTCTATTCCTGCTTAATATCAATGATCTTTGCAACCTTGAACTACCTTGTGGAAATATTGACACTTATTACACTGTTTTGCTTTTCAGAGGTGGAAACTGGGCCCAAGAATTCAACAATTCTCAACTTGGTTTCATATTGGCTCCGGAACAATATACTAACATTAAATGCAGATAAAACAAAATATATTATATTTTCAATATCTAGTTATACACATCCCTCTTGAAATTTCAAATTGTTTAGTCATGTTTGTCTAGCTAATAACAACTACAGCTCATATTATGCGTTGGAATGTACAAAAACAATTAAATATCTTAGCGTAGATCTGCACCAGAACCTTAATTTTAAGAAACATACTCAAATAAGCGCAAAAGTTCGGAAAATAATAGACATTTTTAAGGGTCTTGGACATATTTGTTGGAGCTTTTGAAGAAAATATATTTTGCTCTATGTCAATTCATAATTTCATAATTTCTTTATTGCACACAAAAGCAGTGTTTTTGTTATTGTGTCTCTTGTTAGGAAGGTGCAAATTAAACAACTCTTATATCATTAAAACGTGCGCAACGTAAAGTTATAAAGGTTTGTACTTTCAAACCTATAATATATCCTACTGTGGATCTGTATGATTTCTGTGATCTCTTAGCTATGCGGCAACTGTTTATTCATAGTATAATATTGAAACGATACAAAATAATTGAATACCAAGCTACAACAAAACTTCGAAAGGATATAGTCTGTAAAAGTATTTTAAGAAATACTTAGTTTATGCAGAGGTATTTTAAATTCTTGGGTTCTTATCTATATAATACAATAAGAAAACAGGTAGAAATATATTCGAGATATCTCTTTGACTGCAAGAAAATTATCTTAAACTGGTTGACATTCAATACATACGACGACACTAAAAAGTTTATTGAAGTTTTATCTTTTTAAACATATATACACACCTCAGCCGTCACGCATACGTAACACTCTTCAACTTCTCTCCCTTTATTACACTACACTATTCTTACACTTACACTGTGCAAGCAAATTTTCAAGTTTTAGACTTTAATTTTTTATTTTGTAACATGTATTTAGAAACTTTATCTGGGAAAACCTATTTCACTCATCCTAAAACATAGGGGAAACCCTTCCTTAGGTAGTAAAATGTGACTATAATACTGTTATTCGTATGTTATAACAGGTGAACTGTTTTTATTGCTGAGAAAAAAACTAATTCATTTCATTTCATAAACCAACTTATAACTTAGGCCATTATGACGAAAATGTTTATCTTAACATAAAAAAAAAATTATACTTATGACTTGAGGCATATAAAAGATAGTTTTTATCTTGATAACTATTGATTGTAAAATAATACTTATTACTTATATTTATTATTAAATGTATTGGCAACAAGCAAGTAATATAATGATCACAAAATATTTTTTTCTTACCCAAAATGGGTAAACGATCACATTTTAATTTAATTTCAATGATTGTGCATTGATATTTACTTAGAAAAACAACTTATTGTTATAACCCTTATTGTTCGACAGTAAGACTCGACCCCAGGTCGAGCCTGCATCAGCCGCATCCTAGCACCTAGTGGTCCGACGGTTGCCCGCGATCTTCACACACGAACTGCTTCACCAACCTGGTCGACGGTCAGCCTCAGATTCAGCTCGAGCCCGCACCATTACAATCATCTGTAGATGATAACACAGATGTAACTCAACCACCATCATCCAAGGAAACATTTTACCACGGCGGTCTTCATACAAACTCTGTTTTGTGGAAAATTCCACTCTACACCGCCAACTACCGCCTTCACGTTATCTGCTGGCGATAGCAACAGGAACGTTGCAAAGCCTGCAATTTATTGGACATCCTCGGGCGCCTTGAATTAGCACCTACTTTCCTACGCGCCGTCTGCCTGCACACATACTACCTGCGCGTGACACTACCGTGAGAATGAAACTCAAGATCTTCATCACCGTGTTCTTGTGAGTTAAAATTCAAAGTTTACATTAAGTGTTTCAGTGATATTTTTAGAAGATTTTACTATATATTTATGCTATTTTACATTTTATATTTTTTTTACTTGTGTGTGATTTCTAATTTTTTACTACAATTATCTAACATTTCTATTTCATTTCATTCAACATTTCATTTCTTGTCTAACATAACAGTTCGATTAATGTCGAAACTTAAATCTGAAACCCAAGACGTCAGTCTAATATCAGAAGAAAGTGAATCTTCAGCAGGTGAAACCGCTGAATCTTCCCACTCAACACCTGAAAAAACGTCTAAAACCAAAATGTCTGTCACTCTTGGTGTTCTCACTAAATTCATCAAAAGCGAGTCACTCCCTGCTTTTTTAACAAACTGTGACAATGCCATGTCCCTAGCTACCCCCGAGCAACAAAACGAGCTCTGAAAATATATACTCTCTCAATTAGAGGGTAAGGCTCAAATAGCCTGTAGCTTAAAAAGCTCCACAAAATGGGAGGATATAAAAGCCTTTCTCAAATCAACTTTTGGGGAGAAAAAGCACGCAACACACACATCTTTGGGTTGACTTGCAAAATTTCAGACAACTTTTTTCAGAAGATGTCACTAAATATTCACTGCGTATTGAGTATACTAACTAGGATACAGTCCGACATTCACTACAATTGCAAAGATTCCCAAGAACTTATTCGATACGAATTAGAAGATACTCTATTTCAATCTTTGAGACCTATACCAAAAAGGTGTCTCTACCACACATTTATTTACAAACTAGCCATTCTACGGAACCACTGTGTTTCCTACATTTCACAACTACACTACATTAGGAACCTTTCAGATGGTAATTATGTAATGGTACACAAGAGTCAGTTCATTTAATACTTCATTTTGCGTGACAGAGGGCTACCCCATCGCCGCACGGTGCACATTGAATACAAGAGTCGGTTCAGTTAACGCTTGGGTTATTGAGTGATTCGAAGTAAGTTGGCAAGAAAGGGGCTTGAGAACGTGGTTGGTTCGAGGAAGAGAGGTCGCGTCAGGTTTTTTTGTCGCATTCCTGCGAAATGTGTAGGGATCAGAGCCGATTTGGTTGCGCGCTGAATAAATTATGAATAACTAAATAATGGGAGGTTCTTATGGAACTATACGGAGAAAGCAAATGTGTTGACTGCAAATATACAATTGCGATTGATTGTTACGATGTGGTGAGTCTGACATCACGGGTTTGAATATCATTCTAGTGATCTTTGTCCTAGACGCTAGCGGTTGGGCAGGCTTAATTAATCGCAACCGCTTTTATAGCCAGCGATCGACAAATTTTGTGTTTCGGCAATACCAAATGACTTGAGTGATAACCGACGGTTGATTATAGAAACTATGCATACACAAAATTGTAGAACAGCGGGCGTGCATGGCATGGTTGATTGAAATTAGACACTGTGTAGTTAGAGTTAAGAAGCTAGCGCTTGGGCAGCTTGTGTCACGCAAAGGACACCATCTCGGACATGTGGGGCCTATAAATACGAGAACGTGGGTGGGGAAGTCATTCAGTCCCTACGTCAAATCACTGTGGTATACGTGTCTTTCGGTAATCTGTACAGTTCGGCCTGCTGTTTTACGCGTCTGGAACTGGAAGATTTGTGATTGCGTGCTACAGTGGATTTTCGTGTGTGCCTGAAGCGCCGAGATATACCTCGGTTCCTATCCTTTAAATCAACCTACCCCAAATTCCAAAACTATCCTTGGGTCGTTAGATAAGAACTTGTAGGTAATTTGATCTGAGTCTGAGTCTGGGCTTGGAGCGAACCTAATTTCCTTTTTCCTTCACCATAGGGTTCCTGGATTAGCTCTTAGGATATTCGCGAGTTAATCCTTTCCTCATTTCCTTCGTGTAGCGAGTTTTGAAATTCCCACACACATAGTCGTTAACCATACAAACACATTCAAATCATACACAACCAACTTCGAGTGGTGTCGATGATGGACGTGGTATAACACTAGGATTTTAGACTAGGCTAGACAGGAGTTTAGTTGCGGCTAAACCTAGGTGGTCAGGGTGTAGCCTCGTTTTTCTGGGGGTACTAGTTCCTGTCAGTAAAAGAAGAGATTCTGGTTCTCAAGTTTTATTTCCTGAACATTTGTTAAAGAAAACAAGGGGGGGTTCTCTCTTAGTGGCCGTCCTATTTAAATAATACACGTCCTTAATTCTACACTTATCTCGACCCTTGTTTCTTCAGGTCTGCCCCCCCCTTAGGAGGGCAACACTAAGAGTGGTGGCGCCCTCTAGCGGCGTTCCACCGTAACCACTTGGATCGATACTGTTCGACGCGCAGCGAGATGGCTCCCCCAATGTAAGCATTGTTAAGGCTGCCGCCAGATGGCGATACCTGTATCTTCCTCTCATAAATCCAACTGTTTAAACCTATGTAAATGGACTGAAAATCCAGCGCTACAGTACCCCCCAAGCCAAAATAGGATTCACGCAGGGAATCCTACGGATGACCCCATCCGAGAACACCGCCCCCCAACAAAACAAACCCTCCAACATCCACAATACCAAAAAAAACGAAGTGCCTACGACACACAAAACCAAAAGACCTATGATGCCACCTCATGATCCGGCCGAAGACTCTTGAGGGACCAAACAAAATAACAAGCTAAACAGTACAGCTGTCACAACATACAACAATGATACAATGGAAACTATTTCCTTGGCATCACCGTTCCAGGTGTTGTTCCGGAACGGCTTATCTGGGCCTACGGCGGAATACTCGGCTCCTATAGGCGGCGCTGTGACTTGGCGAAGCGCCTGTATTTATCCCCAATCTTTCACCAGCTACGTGGGCATTGCTGCGCAGAACTCCGCGACGGGGCGACGCAGCCGGACCAACGATCGCTGATGAGCGAAAATTACCAACACTCACAACACTACTCACGGGGTTTACTCGTGGGTCGCATGACATCTGTCCCTCGTCTTTCTGTTTGATATCCTTAATATGCCACTTCCCCAATGGCTTGCCGTTTTCATCCTCTACCTCGTAAACCAAACGCGATAACTTCTTGACGATGATGCATTTTTCATACTTAGGACATAACTTCGCAGAAAAATGTTTGCTCGCATCACTGAGTTTGTAAGTTCTTTTCCAAACAATATCGCCTACATTGAAAGACAAATCACGGCGTTTGCTATTATACGTTTTGACATTACGATCGTGGGCCTTTTTTAGTTCTACCCCCACTTTCTCGTAAACATCTTTCAAGGTACCTAATCTATCCGCCGAGGCTTTTCGCGACCCAAACAACAATTCATCAACTACAACGGGATCCGAGTAAACATTTCCATCAGCTACTGCCTCTCTCCCATGTACCAGAAAAAACGGGGTGTACGAAGTAGCATCGTTAACGGAAGTATTTAGAGCGAACTGTATCTTGTGAATATTCACATCCCACGTGCGATGGTCAGACCCTACGAAACTTGAGACCGCAGTCATGATGGTCCTGTTATATCGTTCTACCGTGTTTACTTGGGGGCAATAAACCGGGCCCAAATGTACTTGCGGCACATTGTACTTTTCGAATAATGACTGGACTTCACGACCCACCAGCTGTGGCCCGTTGTCTGAGAGCACAGTCTGAGGAACCCCATGCACCAGAAACACATGGTCCTCCAGGCGCTGAGCGATCACCTTTCCTGTAGCGCGCCGCACGGGGAAAATCAAACAATACTTGGAGAAGCAGCATACTACTACTAACAAAAATGTATTTAGCTGTCTGGAAGCCGGTAGGGGGCCGACTAAATCAACACTAATACACTGAAACGGCCGTGAGCAAACCTTTGGGTCCCCCATCAGACCGGGTTTTGACAGGTTGCTATGTTTATAGGCTTTACACACTTCACAAGCAGCCACAAAACTCACCACGTCCTGGTACATTCCTGGCCAAAAGTATCTGAGCTTCAACCGACTGTGCGTCTTATCTACCCCTAGATGTGCCGCCGTAGGCGTTGAATGGTTCGCGACCATGATGTCCACTCTGTACTCCACTGGGACTACCTCCTTCCACTGGAAGTCATCGGTTAAGTTGTTCTTGCCCTTTCTGAAACGATAAAGACGACCGCTCTCGACCTGATAATTTGCCATGGATTGTGAAAAAGTTTCAAATACCAATCGTCAGAAGTCTGCACCGTTGGCGCCACTGCTGCCACCGGAACTGATCTTGAGAGAGCATCAGGAACTACATTGTCCACTCCTCGCCGATGTTGAATAGTGAAGTTATATGGGGATAACCTACAACCCCATCTTTCTAGACGACCGGTTGGGTTTTTCAAGTTTAAAAACCATTTCAGGCTGGCATGATCAGTGATGATCGTAAACGGCCTATCTCCCTCCAGATAAGGACGAAAGTGTTCGACGGCGTTGACCACCGCCATCGCTTCTTTCTCCGTGGCTGAGTAGTTCCGCTCGGCGGGTAAGAGAGATCGGCTGAAATAAGCGATGGGGTGCTCCCCTCCATCAAACCTCTGCGTCAATGTTGCACCTACACCAAAATCGGATGCATCGCAATGCACTACAAAGTCTTTGTCAAAATCCGGACATGCTAACACCGGGGCCGTAGTCAGCGCCCTCTTTAGCTCCACAAATGCCTGGTCAGCTTCCGCTGTCCACTGGAACGGTGGCGTACCTTTTTTTGTTGAAGTTAATTTGTTGAGCGGCCCCGCTATGTTACTGAAATTTTTAATAAAACGTCGGTAGTACGAGGCGGTGCCTAAAAATCTCTTAACCTCCTTCTTAGTTGTCGGTACGGAGAAGTCCACAATAGCCCGTATTTTTTCTGGGTCTGTCCTCAGACCAAACTCATCAACTACGTACCCGAGGTATTTTAATTGACTTCTAAAAAATTGGCATTTCTGTAAGTTAATTGTTAATCCAGCGAAGCTTAGCCGATCTAAGACAACCCGCAGCAGCCTCGTATGCTCCTCAAACGTAGCTGAAACGATTACAATGTCATCTAAATAAATAAAAATTCTCCCGCCGAACTCAGGTCCGAAGAGACGATCCATGAGGCGCTGTTGAGTAGCTGGTGCAGAAGTTAAGCCGAAGCACATAACCTTGAAGTGGTACAGCCCGCGCGCTGGCACTGTAAACGCGGTTTTTTCCATTGAGTCCCGAGAGTCTAGTGGGATCTGCCAAAAGGCTGCTTTGAGGTCAATAGAAGACAAAAACTTCGCGTTCCCCAACTGATCTAAGATTTGCGTTATGTACGGGAGAGGGTATGCATCATGTTTTGAAACCGCGTTCAGCTTCCTACTATCCAAACAAAATCTCAGCGTACCATCTGCCTTGGGTGCCATTGTTATAGGATTATTCCACGCACTACTGCTGGGTTCCACAACGTCTAGCTGCAGCATCTCGTCCAACTGTTTATTTAACTCTGCTAGTTTTTGTGGGGACAAAACATAGTACCGTTGTTTTATAGGGGCTGCCCCTCCTGTGTCAATCCTGTGGCTCAAGAGATGAGTTCTACCTAAACCCTTCTTATCAAAAGATATGGACTCAAACTCCAGCATGATATCTTCGGCTTCTGCGCGTTGGCGAACTGAAAGGGCGTTCAACGGTTGAATCCTCCTAATCTCACAATCAAAAGTGGCTGTCTTCTCGGTGTCAGAGAAAGAGCATCCCCTATTCAACAAGGACAACACGTCAGGTGCTATGTCAAACTCCTGCCAGAAGTTGATGCCCAGAAGCAGGCTCGTCGTTACTCCCGGAACTACATAAAATTTAACGACGGACGTTCTACCCCCCAAAGCGACGGGCAGTAACACGTAACCGGCGACCGGTGAAGATGAACCGTTTGCTGTGGTTATCGCGTCCAAATCCAACGCCCTATGCAATACGATTTCCTGACCGAGCCTATCCAAAGCCGCCTTGCTAATAATGGAAATTTCCGATCCAGAATCTAATAGACCAGTAAAAAAAAAATTATAAACCCCCACTTTCAGATATGGGCGAGCGTCGCGACCGTGGATCACGCTCACGTGTTTCGCGCGTAGTTCGATGTGAAATTTACGGACAAATTCTATCCACTCCGACCATTCCTGTGGTCTTGGAGTCAGTGGCGAAGCTATCACGTTTGGTTCAGAGGTGACGGGTGCACTATGTGGTACGGGACTCACCTTATTGTTGACGAAAACGCCCTTGGGCGAATGCGACGAAGGGCTTCCAGAACCCCGTGCGCCCGGGACATCCGCAGACGCCCTCCTCACCTTGGCATCACCACCCCGATCTCCATGCCGGAGTGATGCGTCGTGGCCTACGGTGGCGAAGGACACGCACGCCCCCGGCGCACGTTGCCTTTCCGCCTCCGCCGCATGAAATTCGGACGCCGTATTAACAGCGCACTTACTTGCAGGGTTACTTACGTGGTAAGAGGGTATACCTCTCCCAAAGCCTACACCCGAATCAACCCTGCTCTGATTCGACTTTATTAGTTTTTTGACATCTTACATTTAGGACACGTTGAAGTAACTACATCCGGTTCCCCGCAACGGTAGCAGAATAATTTCCGCGACGGCTCTTGTATCGCTGAGACTTGGCCTGCGGTGGCTTTCCCGTTGTCACAAGTATAAATTAAGTCCGACGCCAAGATTGAGGCGGATGTAGTTGGCTCCGAGAAGCTACGCGCAATACATTCTGCCTGTTCCAGCAATCGGCAGCTTGACTTCAAATCCGACCATGAGTTGATTGGGTGCAGAGCTAGTTGGGTCGTGTAGAACGGCCTAATATTGTGTCTAACTATAGCCAATTTCTCAATTTCCGTAATGGGTTTTAATAATTGGGAGAAATAATTTTGCATTACGCTCAAATAATTTACTATGCTCTCGTCCTGTCCCTGAGTTCTTTCCCTAATCTCTTTCATAAGACGGAAATCAAAGTCAAATGGTAAGTATTCCGCCAACAAAAGATTTTTCAATTCGGACCATGTGTGTACATCGCTAATGGCACCTCTGTACCAGCATAACGCTCCGTCCGTGAATAATTCCGGGGCCGACTTGAACAATCTTTCGTCGGAGATACCGCGGGAGACCCTAACTTCTTCCAATCTTTGTAAAAATCCCTTTACGCACGACTTCCCATCGAATTTGATATTCAATGTGTGAACCGCCTGATACTTCTCGGGTATTACCTCGTGGACGGGGGTAGGTGACGCCACTCTGGACGATCGAAAATTTAACATAATACTCTCTAGTCTGTCTATTATTTTTTCGATAGTCGCGTTTGTCTCGAAAAATTTGTCGCCGGCACCTTCTAGGGGCTGAAGCCTACTCAGACGGTGATATAAGTGGTACGCTAACGCCTGTACCCTACTCAGAATCTTTAAAGAACACGGTCTTTGAGTTGTACCTACCAACAGACTCTGCAGTGATTCTAACTTCTCACAAATAGTGGCGAATTCCCGCTCACAATCGCCACTGAACTCCGTTACTTCGTCCGAGCTGAGTTCAATGTTTAATTTTCGGATCTGGGAACGCAGTTCCGTGACGGTTGGGGCTGGCTTTCCCCCACGAAGTTCAACTTCATATTCTAACTCGTCCTTATGCAGTAAATTAAAATTAATCGGCCTATCTTCAAAAGTTGCCATTGTGGCCCGGTCACACACGATAACACAATAACAACAATTAACAATCCGCCTCAAAATACAAAAACTAAAGTATAGAAACGGCCATGTGTACTGAGCGAAAGACCAGAACACAGGTTTACACAACCACCAAGAGAGAAAAACCTGTTCGGGCGCCAATTGTGACCAAAATCTTCGCGAACAATCTTTCCATCAGGGATACCACCTTCGCGCTGAAAGCCCCCCATGACAAGTTCACGTCGCCGATTGCGACAGTAAATTAGCCGGGCGAAATTTCTATCTAGCTCCCGTTCCGCTGTCAGTTCCTGCACCTTACATTCAGGACGCGTCCCCACCAACATTTTGGGTACACGGCAGCGATTCCCGCCTGAAAATAATTGTTCACTCCGCCAGCTGTAGTTAAATTTTCCCGACAACATGGGAACAAAAAGACGAGGGCAACACTAAGAGTGGTGGCGCCCTCTAGCGGCGTTCCACCGTAACCACTTGGATCGATACTGTTCGACGCGCAGCGAGATGGCTCCCCCAATGTAAGCATTGTTAAGGCTGCCGCCAGATGGCGATACCTGTATCTTCCTCTCATAAATCCAACTGTTTAAACCTATGTAAATGGACTGAAAATCCAGCGCTACAAGGGCATAGGGAGGCTGTTTGATCGATGGGGTTCCGCGGATGAAAATAACAAATTCAGAACAAAGTATAAACGTTGTCCACTCAGATAACCTATCCTGTTGATATCTTTGACATTTGAGTGTTGTTGGGGACGCGCGAAGAGATCAAATTACAGTCTAAAGTTCATTGTTTAGGGACGGGTAGATTGGTTTGCCTTGCCTTGGATCGTTATGATTCAAGTAGCATCTTTAAATTAAATGTAAATTTTGCTGGAGTTCTAACGTGTAGATTGTGTCACGCATTTATTTTGCTGGGCTCAGTCGAGGCGAGTTGAGGTTAACTAGGTGCATAAATCGGTATTTTCCGAAGTATGTAACTCGTTGTGGAGAGGGTTAGATCTCCAAAAGCGCTAAAGAAAACGTTTCTATAACATCCAGCTCAAATTGCGCAGAGTTGAAGGTTTCAAAACGTTACGGACCTTTTAAGAAAACCGCTAGTTCAGACCCATTTCGGAAAATCAAATCGCAATTGTGTAAAACCGGTCTATTTGGATCGTTATTGCCGTGAACTAATTATATAATTGGAGCCACTAAAGCCGCTACTAGCGAGCACATGAAATATCATTGAGTACTCACGTCGTAATACTACGACGGATATCCATACGATATCCCAAACAAATATTATAAATTGTGGTCGACCACTTAAAAAGAAGCTCCAAGTGCCCATATATACAAAAAAATAAATGTTACCATTACACAAAAGATAACAAAGATCGATCTGGCGCAAAACACCGCTAACTGATGCGAAATACCGGCTTGCGGGCATATATGCTTTCTCTGTTTAACTTGAAACTCTAACTTCCTGAACCAATCTTCCGTTCGACTATTGTACGCCTACTGAACTTTTCAACAAACGAGAAATTCAGAATTATCATTCTTAACTTGCAATTTTCACAGCTGAATCGGGACATCTAATTTGGGGGTAGATAGAATAGACGATCATAGCTTCTGATAGCGGTGGCTCGACCTTAGCTATTTATGCCGTTACAATTAGCATACCCCAAGAATCATTGAATTAAAAATTTCATGTCACAAGCGATTATGTCAGTTTGGAATACTATGACGGAATCATCGGCAGTGATTTATTTAGTAATTTCAAAGTAAAAATTTACTACCACTTAAAAACTTTGCTAATTAAAGGCCAATCTCTACCTATTGTTTATAATCAGCCAACTGACATTATCCCGGCCCGCTCTGAGGCGCGGTTATCGAATGCTCTGTATCAAATTACTCGCCCGAGATTTATCAAAACAATGTACCCCTTTTTCTAGATCATGTCTTATGCAATGGTGTTTATGTTGCTAATTTCATCGTCTCAATTAAATCTAATGCAAAAGTTAATGTCTCTGTTTTAAACACCACTGACTCAAGTATAGAAGTCAAAGACTATTTATGTAAACTACTTGTCACTATCTTATTTTATTTTGAACTCAGTCAAGTTTTTGACTAATGAAACGCCTGCTTCTATTGAGCAGTGTATTAATAATGACATGTACTCCTTGGAATCTGTTCCAAGCTCTTTAAATTAACCCATAGGACAACAGAGAGTAACTCTGGCAGTAATATTAATATTTGTATAAATATACCTTCATCTTGCCCATTAAATCAAGTTACTAGTAATGAAAAATGTAAAAGTAAGAATATTTTAAACGTGGTTCATCAAAATATACAGGGCATGTTAAGTAAAGAACTGGAAATTGAGTTATTCATGAACTGTAATAATATTGATATTTTATGTATAACAGAGCACTTTTTACCCGACTACGGCGACCACCAAAAGGAAGGGTAATGATTTTGGCAGTCTATGTATGTATGTGGGTGGGTATGTATGTATGTCCACTCGTAGCGCCTAAACTACTGAACCGATTTTAGTAAATGAGGTGTCAATAGATTTGTAATAATTCTGCGGGTGACATAGGCTATGTAGATCTGATGTGGCGCCCTCTAGCGGCCATGAAAAACTCTGTTTAGTTAGGTAATCGTTTGGTACTCATGAACTATGATAGCAAGAGAGTTGAAATTTTCACAGATGATGTGTTTCTGTTGCCGCTATAACAACAAATACTAAAAACAATAAATAAAAAAAAAAAAGTAAAAAAAAAACTATAACCCGACTACGTGAGTTAAGAGGTTTAAAAAGTGCGAAACAAGGAAATAATTCAGAAAGAAGTCAAGAAATGCGAAGGTACAAAAATGGTCGAGGTAGAGCTGTGGTCTCGTGGAGAATGAGAATACAGTAGGTGCGACCACGGCTCTACCTCGGCCATTTTTGTACCTTCGCATTTCTTGACTTCTTTCTGAATTATTTCCTTGTTTCGCACTTTTTAAACCTCTTAACTCACGTAGTCGGGTTATAGTTTTTTTTTACTTATTTTTTTTTTATTAAAGAGCTATCAGTTCATGTTCAACTTTAATAACCACCACGTTGCTAGTTCGTTCAACAGAAAAACAGCTGATCGCGGTGGCTCCTTAATACTTGTAAATAATAGTTTTAAATATAAGGAACGAGTTGACATAGTGAGCCTGTCTGTTGAGCGTACCATGGAAATAGCCTGTATTGAACTTGAACAACTTATTGTAATGAGCGTATACAGACCACCAGATTCATCCTTCGATTTATTCGAAAAGAAAATGGATGAAGTGTTGATTAAAATCAGCGATAAAAACATTTTTTTTATAATTTGTGGTGATTTTAATGTTAATCTGCTAGAGGATAATAATATTTGTACTAGATTAAAATCTTTATTTTTATGTCACAACATGAAATATCTGTTTTTGGAGCCTTCTAGAATTACTGCAACATCTGCTACCTGCATTGACAATATATTTACTAACATTACGCCCATTTTCAAATCGGTCATCAATAAATTGACCTCTGATCACTCTGGTCAGATAGGTATATTCAATATTAAAATAAAAAAGGACCATAAAGAGCATATTACATGTGTGCCCGTTAGTGACACTCGGCTTGAACACTACAGGAATAATATTTTAGATAAACTATGGGAAATACCATACAGTGACGATCCAAATTTGTTGTACAACTCAGTATTTAACCTTGTCAAAAATGAATATGATACGGTATTTAAATCAAAAACTATAAAAATTAATAACAAAGCTTTGTTTAGTGATTGGGCGACAGTTGGAATTCATAGGAGCAGACGAAGATTATATAAACTCTATGAAGAGAAATCATATAACAAAAATACGGCCTTTCTAGATTATGTTCGTAGTTATTCAAAAATGTTTAAACGCGTTTGTGCCGTAGCTAATTCTAATTTCATTAAAAACAAAATTGAATCTAGTAGCAATGTAATGAAAACGACTTGGAAAATTATAAACAGAAAGACTGGAAAGGCCAAAGCTACACATAATAACTTCAAGCATAAGATAGATAATCAATTGCTAAGTACAGACCTAGAAGTAGCAAAAGCTTTCGAAAATTTCTTTACGGACATTCCAGTTTCAATAACCAAGTCTTTGAATTCATCTCCCGCTGCTGCTGAATCTATACTTAAACAAAACTTTGAGGAATGTAAAACAGATTTTAAATTTAGGCACGTAAATAATGAAGACATTGTAAAAGCGTTTTAATCCCTGGAAATGAAATAGACAGCTGACGCCCATTGTCTATCAGTAAAAATTATTAGTTCCATTGTAGATTGTATTGCACCTCACCTTTGTTGTATATTTAATCAATGTATAGATAATGGTGTGTTTCCTGACTTGATGAAACTAAGTAAAGTTATACCTTTATTCAAAGCTGGTAGTACATCAGACCCCACCAATTTTAGACCCATATCGATACTATCAACGCTTAGCAAAATATTTGAAAAACTCATACTTAATCAATTGCAAAGTCATTTTTATCTCAATAATGTAATTCATATTGCTCAGTTTGGTTTCACAAAGGGTCGTTCAACAGCCGATGCTGGTGTTGAACTAATCGACAATATTTTTGATGCCTGGGAAGACGCAATGGATGCAATAGGTGTCTTCTGCGATCTATCCAAGGCTTTTGATTGCGTCCATCATGACACTCTTGTCAGGAAGTTACGCCATTATGGTGTAAAAGATCAGGCACTTGGCCTTCTGGAGTCTTATCTAACAGATAGGGTTCAGATGGTCGATGTTAATGGGAAAAGATCACCTGGGTCTTCAATAAGTATGGGCGTACCGCAAGGTTCAATTCTTGGTCCTTTCTTGTTTTTAGTATATATTAATGATTTACCTTACCTTGTTAAAGCAAAACATGGGTTAGTATTGTTTGCCGATGATACTTCTTTGATATTTAAAGTTAAAAGACAGCAATCAAATTATGACGAGGTAAACAATGCTATCTCTAGTATAGTGAACTGGTTTACTGTTAACAATTTATTACTTAATGAAAAGAAAACTAAATGTATTGAATTCGTGTTACCCAATGTGAACCCGGTAACTACAGACATATTTATAAAATGACTGAGATTGGACCTTGTGCAGTCGACTGTCTTTTTGGGCATTACTTTAGACGCCAAACTACAATGGGATCCTCATATAAATAAATTGTCGAACAGACTGAGTTCGGCAGCGTTCGCAGTTAAAAAAATTAGAGCTCTTACCGACGTAGACACCGCTAGACTAGCCTACTTTAGTTACTTTCATAGTCTAATGACCTATGGTATTTTATTGTGGGGTCACGCTGCGAATGCTAATAGTAGATTTATTCTGCAGAAACGGGCTGTTCGTGCAATTTATAGATTAGGGCCTAGAGTGTCACTGAGGGAAAAGTTTAAAGAAATCAATATTCTGACATTTGTGTCTCAATATATCTATGACAATCTTGTGTATGTAAAAAGAAATATAACTAATTTTCAGAAGTACAGTGATATACACAATTTTAATACTATAAATAAAGACAAGTTGGTTGCTTATGTAAGCCGACTACATAAAATTAGTAATTCTTTTAAAGGCAATTGTATACGCTATTACAATAAGGTCCCTACTGATATTAAAAACTTACCTTTAGACAAGTTTAAAATAATAATAAAACAGAAATTGTATAAAAAAGTTACTATAGGATATCTGATTACTTAGAGGACAGATGTCCATGGGAATAGATTGTTTGAGTAACAGGCTGTTTCGATATATAATTAGCATTCATGCAAAAAGGAAACGCAAAAGATGCGACGACTGTGGAGTTTCTTCGGTGAGCTCTTCTCCACAGATTCCGCCATTGTGTTAGTGAACTCACCCAAAAAAATGTAATGACGGATCTAAGTGATGTAACAACATCCTATGGAAATAAATGATTTTTGATTTGATTTGATTTTGATTTTGATCCTCCTCTCCCGATCCATCTGTCTGGGAAATTTTAATTCAGCCAATCCCGGACGCCTCTAAAGTAGTGAGCTGGACAGCCGTCGTGTTGATAACACATGTCTCTTATCAGTGCGAGCGGTAAATCATCTAATAAATCATGTAATTCCGTTATCAAAAATTTCTGGTATCTTTCACCATTCAAATTTTGAGGCAAGAATTACCCAACAAAATATGCAGGGGCTACCTGGCAAAAACATGTATCACAGTTATTTCTTAATAATTCTGAGGCCGATGTTAATTATATGACAAAACAGTGATTTAAAAAAATATGATGTCATTAAACATAAATAATTCCAAATTTTTCAGTTGTTACAATATAAAGTTGTTAAATCTTAGTTAAAAAATATGTAAAGGTGAAACAACGGAAGGATAGTCTTGAACTTATTGTAGAAAGACAAATACAGCTATCCTATTTTGAGTATGATAGTCATAGTATTGTTTGATTCTACAGACCTCCCAGGGATGAAAAAAGCCATGGAAATTTGAAATATTTGAGAAAATTTGGGAGGAATACCTCACTAAATTATATAATAACAGAAAAAGTTTGATTACTTGCGGCGATCCTAATGTAGATTTGCTTGTGGTTACAACAATGAAACAACGATTAATGACTTTATTTAAAAAAAAAATATGTCGTGTATTACACCTAGCAGCCGAACTTGCAAAGACAACTTTTTTTTTAGCGATTATGCATTCACAAGTTAAAATCTATTTAACTGTTTACCTTCCGATCATCGCGGACAATCAGTTTCATTCCCAATTACTAGAAAGGATTAGATATATATTTAATAAATGTGTTGACGATGGAGTTTTCCCAGACCTCATGAAACACTGTAAACTTATACCTCTGTTCAAGTCGGGAGACAAGGGTGATCCGTCAAATTTCAGACCAATATCGGTTCTTCCAGCACTAAGTAAATTTTTTGAAAAGATTATACTCAATCAAATGCTCTCACACTTCAACCGTACAAAACAACTCCACGCCAAGCAATACGGTTTCACTAGGAGTAAATCGACTACGGATGCAGGTATTACCCTTATATCTCATATTTATTCTGCATGGGAAGCCGCATAGGATGCTATCGGTGTTTTTTGCGATCTGTCGAAGGCATTTGATTGTGTTGATCATGACACGTTACTTATGAAATTAAATCATTACGGAGTTAAAAATAAAGCGTTGGATCTACTAAGATCATACCTAAGCAATAGAATCCAAAAGGCAGAAGTCAACGGCGTTAAATCTGGATGTATGGATCGGGGGTAAAAATTGTTGTTCCACAAGGTTTCATATTAGGCCCTTTCTTATTCCTGGTATATATTAACGATCTGCCTTTTATGGTGGAGAAATTGACTAACATAGTGTTGTTTGCTGATGATACTTCACTGGTCTTCAAAATTGAAAGACAAAAAGAAGATTTTGATGATGTCAATAGAGTATTATCTTTAACCTTGAATTGGTTCACAGTTAACAATTTATTGTTAAATGCTGGCAAAACCAAATGTATCAAATTCTCACTTCCAAATGTCAGGCAAGTTGGGACCAGTTTAGTGTAGAATAACCATTGAAAACAAATTGCAGTGGGGACCCCACATAGAAAAATTGGCTGGTTAATTAAGTTCTGCGGCTTACGCTGTTAGGAACATTAGAAAAAACACGGATGTGGCTACATCTAGGCTAGTATATTTTAGTTACTTTCATAGTGTCATGTCCTATGGTATCTTGTTGTGGGGGAAAGCAGGGGATATTCAAACTATTATATTTTACAGAAAAGAGCTATTGGAGCAATTTATAATTTAAAACGCACAGACTCCTTAAGACAGCTTTTTAAAGAAATTGAAATACTAACTAATCAATTTATTTTCGAAAATATAATGTATGTACGCAAGAACCTTACAAAATTTCCGAAACTTAGCGATAGCTGTAATGTTAACCTAAGAAATAATCACAGACTACTTGCGCCCCGGTTTAGACTCGCGAAGGTTAGCAATTCTTTCAAGGGTCAATGCATTCTCTACTACAACAAGATACCTCTGGAGATCTTGAAATTGCCATTTGAGCAATTTAAAATCCATGTTAAAGCGACTTTGTCGAAAAAGGGATATTACAATGTTCAAGATTACTTAAATGATGGGTCTATATGGGGTTAATCTGGCTCAACACAGACCTTGCTGTTAATAATTTTGTAATTATTTATTCCTGCTTATTAATTATGATAATGACTAAATATTATATTTTGTATTAGTTAAGCATAAGCAATTTTTAAAAAGATTTCCTAAAATCAATCTTTGGGAGTTTCTACGCCCTTCTTCTCCCACAGTGGTCCAATGTAGAGAAGTGGCAAAAAATGACGATTGCTATGTATATGTAAATATCTACAGTAATAAAGACATTTGGAATTTGGAATTTGGAAAAATATTACATAATTTCTTAGGCCTATAACATCCAAAAGATAAGAAACGCATACACAAAACCCGAACAAAGTTTAATCGGACTTGTTCTACATTCAAACAGTATTCAATTATGTTTTTATATTAAAGAAAGTCATTAACATCTAAATAGTACATATTGTCTCAGTTCAAATCAAATTATGACCGGGCAAGTTATCTTGTATGACCTTTAGGGACATAAACCCTATACAATAAAAATACCTATTTTTTTTTTGTTTTAGAAATATTGCAGTTTTACATATTAATATAAAAAATACAAAATTCAAAGAATATAATGAAAATGGCAAAAAATAAACCATGGAATTGGCAAAGTTATACAAACGTACGGACAATGATTTCTGCTTTAAACTTTTTTCAAACAGAATTCAATAAAGTTTTCAAATTAAAGAAAGTCAGTAACAACAACGGTAAATTTAAATTTAATGACTCGGCAACTTTTTTTATTCAGAAAAGTAGAGTTACCAATACAACTTTTAACAATTAATAAAATAAAACATGACTATGTTAAACTTAAATATAAACATAAACATTTATATACAGGCACATACATTTCGTCTGGCCCCACACTAGGATACCCTGTGTCGTGGGAACCAGAAATAGCTACGTCACACGTGAACATCCAAGATCTGTGGATTTATTTTCTTTATCCCCAGCTGGGGATCAAACCCGGGACCTCTCGCATGGTAGGCAGAGCTACAACCGCAGCGCCACAGAGGTCGTCAAAAAAAAAATTTTTTTTAAGCACAGACTCAGCGTGGTTTATTATGGCCCAACCTTACTCGAATCCGTTTATAGGCCCGTGCCCCTAGGTGGGGACATTAATGGGCTACATTTATTTATTATGCTATTTATTATATAATAAGTAAGTAAAGTAAGTAAAGTAAAATTTATTTGTTTGCAAACATGGTACAACGAGTTGTTAACATAATATATAATAAATAGTCCATTTACATGTCTGCGCCAGATTCAAGCATACAAATATTGGGACCGGTACGGGAAACAGAAAAGACCAAAGAAATACTGGCAGATGGCTCAGTTATAAATAATAAAAACAATTTACATTGTATCTATACATATATAGGCACATACCAGAAACAGCTAAGTCACTCACACGTAAATAACCAAGAATTGGGGATTATTTTTTCTACCTCCCCAACCGGAATTCGAACCCGAGACACCACAGGGGTCGTCATATGAGATAAGTAACCATATTTGACTTTTTACAATAAATTGTAGTCGATATTTAACTATATTTTATTTTTTGTTGTTGAGGTATTTGGAATATAATATTTCAATTATATTCGTGGAATCTTAACATAATATTTAATCAGATCTTTTATCAAATCTAAAACCTAGGTGAAATAGTTTCTTCATAAGTTGTACCAAACGTTGTGGCCTTAGTGATAGACCCTCGCCGCTTGCCCTGTAAACTTGGGTAAACCCTCAAACGGAACTTTTATGTCATACATCATCTAGTACTGAAGATTCTAATGTGGACATTTTCGGGGAAACAATAAAAAAATATATCTTAATTTTTATGTCATTATTTTTTCTTTTCCGGCTAGCAGAGTAGTGAAAGGGTTAAATATATTGTAAATTTGCGACAGATCCAAATATTTCGCGTCAAAACCTACAATAATACAGGGAGAGGGTGACTTTATCTACGGAAAACGGATCATGTTCCCGCCCTGCCTACGAAGCTGACGGTCCTGAATGCCATTAAGGGCAAATATTTGTGTGATGAGCATGAATATTTGTTTTTACTTCTCATGCTCGAAAAAGTACTACTTTATGCAGGATCTAGACGACATAAAGTTGAATTTTATGCTCTTGTGCATAAAAGTAGCTTTTTAAATGTGTCTACACTAAGGCAGTGACCATTTAGCCCATACAGCCAAAAACAATTAATTGTACATGGATAAAACTTGCTAATTTATAATATTTCCATCCCTATTTGCATTTTTGATTTATAATAAGATAATACGAAAAAGAAACTAAATATCAAAACGTGTTTACCACAAAAAAAAAACATTATTCCAAAATAATTTAAGAATAGGCTGTATATTTTTTTTCTTTGCCCGAAAATTATGCAGGAAAATTAAAAAAAGTAAAGTAGCGGGAAAGAAGCCGTGAACTTTTCGTATTGAATTTTCTCAAATTATTGTTGAATTGGCTAAGTTTTAAAAATGTCAAGTGAAGAAGAAGATTTAGAACTTACTCCTAATACTTTAATGGAAATAAACGCACAAAAAGTGGTGCAAGATATATTGCCGCCAAAATCTCGGCATATATATCATTCCCATTTCATTCACCATTCAAAATTGTAGTAATTTTACTTTGAATTTTAATTAAAGAAATGTTAATACGTTATGTTACTGTTTTATTTTCTCGCAATCGAAGTGAAAAGCAAAGTTTATAACTCGTCCACAAAACCATTTTTATCCTCGACATTACTATCAGCCCTCGCCTTCGGCTCGGGCTGCTAAAAGTCTCGGTTAAAAATGGTTCGTTTTGTGCACTTGTTGTAAAATCTACTATTCTTAGTCTTGGAAGTTTTTTATAATTTGTCTCTATTAAATATATCGTCACATAACACAAGCATTATTGAGCTTACTCTGGCCTAGTTCGATTTGTGTAGGATTGTCCTGTAATATTTATTGAAGTGAAACTTCTTTATCGGCGTTGGAAAAAAAAATACCGTCACATTTTTCGGTTACGCGTCACATTTTTCCGTTACGCGCCATCTTTTTCTTGCCCCTACCACGGTTGGTTCAGACGAAGAGTACTTTCACTTTCTCTTGATGCTGTTCATTGCCTGTTGTCGAACTCAGTGTTGATTGTTGTTGTACTTTAGGGTTCTTGTGACGAATAAAGGGTCCATTTCACATTTCAAGATGGCCGCCGCGCCAATTTTCTATTTTGCAATATGGGTATGGTTTTCGAGGTACTTTAGGGATCTTGTGACGAATAAAGGGTCCATTTCACATTTCAAGATGGCCACCGCGCCAATTTTCTATTTTGCAATGTGGGTATGGTTTTCGATGTACTTTAAGGTTCTAGTGACGAATAAAGGGTCCATTTTGCATTTCACGATGGCCGCCGCGCCAATTTTCTATTTTGCAATATGGGTATGGTATAGGTATGGTTTTCGAGGTACTTTAGGGTTCTAGTGACGAATAAAGGGTCCATTTCGCATTTCAAGATGGCCGCCGCGCCAATTTTCTATTTTACAATATGGGTATGGTTTTCGAGGTACTTTAGGGTTCTAGTGACGAATAAAGGGTCCATTTTGCATTTCAAGATGGCCGCCGCGCCAATTTTCTATTTTGCAATATGGGTATGGTTTTCGAGGTACTTTAGGGTTCTAGTAACGGATAAAGGGTCCATTTCGCATTTCAAGATGGCCGCCGCGCCAATTTTTTATTTTTCAATATGGGTATGGTTTTCGAGGTACTTTAGGGTTCTAGTGACGAATAAAGGGTCCATTTCGCATTTCAATAGTCAATAGTCAATAGTCAAAGTACTTTATTACTGTAGATATTTACATATACTTAGCAAACGTCATTTTTTGCCTCTTCTCTACATTGGACCACTGTGGGAGAAGAAGGGCGTAGAAACTCTCACAGATTTATTTTTAGATCTCTTTTAAAAATAGGTTGTGCTTAACTTATACAAATATGAAAAATTTAATTGTTATGATTAATAAGCAGGAATAAATAATTACAAAATTATTAACAGCAAGGTCTGTGTTGAGCCAGAATAACCCCATACAGTCCTGTCATTTAAGTAATCTTGAACATTGTAATATCCCTTTTTCGACAAAGTCGCTTTAACATACTTTTTAAATTGCTCAAATGGCAATTTCAAAATCTCCAGAGGTATCTTATTGTAGTAGAGAATGCACTGACCCTTGAAAGAATTGCTTACCTTCGCGAGTCTAAAACGGGGCGCACATAGTCTGTGATTATTTCTTAGGTTAACATTACAGCTGTCGCTAAGTTTGCAAAATGTTGTAAGGTTCTTGCGTACATACATTATATTTTCGAAAATAAATTGACTAGCTACTGTTAGTATGTCAATTTCTTTTAAAAGCTCTCTTAAGGATTCTGTTCGTTTTAAATTATAAATTGCTCGAATAGCTCTTTTCTGTAAAAAAAAAATAGTTTGAATATCCGCTGCTTTCCACCACAACAAGATACCATAGGACATCACACTATAAAAGTAACTAAAATATACTAGCCTAGATGTAGCAACATCCGTGCTTTGTCTGATGTTCCTAACAGCGTAAGCCGCAGAACTTAATCTACCAGCCAATTTATCTATGTGGGGTCCCCACTGCAATTTGCTATCAATGGTTATTCCAAGAAACTTCGTATCATTTACCAATTCTAACGTGCTGTTGTCTAACACCAAACTGGTCTCAACTTGCCTGACCTTTGGAAGTGAGAATTTGATACACTTGGTTTTACCAGCGTTTAAAAATAAATTATTAACTGTGAACCAATTCAAGGTTAAAGACAATACACCATTAACATCATCAAAATCTCCTTTTTGTCTTTCAATTTTGAAGACCATTGAAGTATCATCAGCAAACAACACTATATCAGTTAATTTCTCCACCATGAAAGGCAGATCATTAATATATACCAGGAATAAGAAAGGGCCTAATATGGAACCTTGTGGAACGCCAATTTTAATACCCGATCTATCAGATTTTACGCCGTTAAATTCTGCCTTTTGAATTCAATTGCTTAGGTATGATCTTAGTAGATCCAACGCTTTATTTCTAACTCCGTAATGATTTAATTTAATTAATAGCGTATTATGATCAACACAATCAAACGCCTTCGACAGGTCGCAAAAAACTCCGATAGCATCCTGTGCGGCCTCCCATGCAGAATAAATATGAGATACAAGGGTAATACCTGCATCCATAGTCGATTTACCCCTAGTGAAACCATATTGTTTAGCGTGGAGTTGTTTTGTACGATTGAAGTGTGAGAGCATTTGATTGAGTATAATCTTTTCAAATATTTTACTTAGTGTTGGAAGAACAGATATTGGTCTGAAATTTGAAGGATCGCCCTTATCTCCCGATTTGAACAGCGGTATAAGTTTACTGTGTTTCATGAGGTCTGGAAAAGCCCCATCGTCAACACATTTATTGAATATATAAGCTAAGTGTGGGGCTATAACTAGAATTACTGAACCAATGACTTTGACTGATATATCCCACAGGTCTTCCGTATTTTTTAAGTTAAGTAATTTAAACGTTTTGACAATGTCCTGGGGATATACATGATGAAATTTTAAATATACATTACTGACGCTAGTGTTATTTTTTAATAAAGTCTCTGCTTCAAATGGAGATGAATTTAGACGGTCCGTTGTGAGTACGGGTACATTGGTGAAGAATGTTTCAAAAGCTCGAGCAACATCAGCGTTGGATTTAACAACATCATCACCTATCTTTAGGCAGAAATCACTGTCCCTTGGTATAACTTTGCCAGTTTCGCGGTTTATTATTTTCCAAACTGATTTCATTCTATTATTTGAATTTTGAATTTTTCTATTAATGTGTAAAGTTTTTGCAGTTCTACAAACCAACTTGAAAGTTTTGGAATATTTTTTAACATAGTCATGAAATTTTCGATCAAAGTTATAGGTTTTTTGATCATAAAGGTCATACAAGATAACTCTACTTTTACGAATTCCAAACGTTGCCCAGTCATTAAATTTTGATTTACCGTTGTAGTCACTGACTTTCTTTAATTTGAAAACTTTATTGAATTCTGTCTGAATAATGTTGAAGAAGTCTGAGTAGATTTTGTTTGGGTTCTGTTCATTAAAATCCGGTACTGGCAAATTTATATCTAAGTTTTTCGTATATGTCTCTAGTCTATGGGATGTAATAGGCCTATAAAATGATGGACCAGTCTTATCCTTAATAGTAATTGGGAATGAAACTGTTTGACCACTGTGATCGGAGGGTAAACAGTTAATTACACTTTTACTTGTGAATGCACAGTCACAAAAAACGTTATCTAAGCAAGTTTGGCTGGTAAGTGTAATTCTAGTCGGCTCTAGAAATACATGACATAAATTAAATGATTTGAACAGAGTTATTAATCTTCGCTTCAGTGTTGTATCTACAAGCAGATCTACATTAAGATCGCCACAAATAATTAACTTTTTTCTGTTATTACAAAGTTTAATGAGGGCTTCCTCCATTATTTTCTCAAATATTTCGAAATTGCCATGGCCTTTTTCATCCCTCGGTGGCCTGTAGACACAAACAATAATATGGCTATCTAACTCAACACAGGATACCTCTATTTGTCTTTCAACAGTAAGTGCAAGAATATATTTCCGTTGTTTCACCTTAATATTATTTTTCACTAAGATTAAGGAACCACCTCTATCAGCAGTCTTTCTATTGTAACAACTGACAATTTTGTAATTATTTATGTTAAAAGACATCATATTTTCCTTCAACCAGTGTTCAGTAACACAAATAATATCAATGTCAGAATTTTTTTGAATTAATTTTAATACAAGTTCTTTGCCAGGTAGCCCCTGGATGTTTTGATGGGCAATATTGAACTGGGGCTTACATTTTGACATATTTAGTGGCTCTTGTATGCTAGAGATTTCCTTTATTGTCTTATGAACTAATTTAAATTACTTGGAACAGATTCCAATGTTGCATGCAAAGTATAATTAACAGGTGAATTCCCAATAGGGGTGCATGTCATATTACTCTTAAAATAAGCTGATGTCAAGTTGAACTTAGTTAAACCAACTATAGCTGCGTCGCATATATTATAAGCTAACAATGTAGCTACTAATTTTCTATATTTATTAGACAGGTACAATGTATCCCGTGTCAGAGTAAAGTTATGAATAAAATTATTCATGTCGAAATATAAAATAGCATCGCTGTGATGACATGTTAAATTAAATAAATGAATATTCATTCTATGCACAGATTTGTTCTGTAGTTCTGTCAAATTACAGGCATATGGAAAATTGCATAGTATAAATTTGCATTTCATCCTACTATGTAAGTCTAGAAGTGTTTCAACACTTTTATTCAAATCATTCCGACTAATGTTTGAATGATTTCCTACCATAATTACAATAGTGCTGTACTCATCATAGATACCGCGACTAATCATTTTCACTAGATCTACAAATGAACTATTTGGACAGCAAATGTTCGTTACTTTTTGGTTAAGCCGGTTATGTAATAGAGTCCCAAATCCTGCACCTACTTTGTCGGAGAACAACAGAGTTTATCTCTGAGCACATATTTTGGTAGCTGGCGGTACACGAGTGGAGGTGAGTGGCGGGACACACGTGTTGGAGTGCGGTTTGATGCACGTGGCGGCGGTTGGCGCGGCATTCGCGGCAGCGAGCGTCGCAATGTGCGCAACGGCGAACGGCGCGGCCCTCGGGGCAGCTTGCGGCATGACACACGCTTCAGCAGGGACAGCGAGCGGCGCGGTGCTCGCGCTGTTGAGCTGCGAGGTGTCTCCTCGTCGACGACGGCGACGCTGTTTTTTGGTTGGGGCAGCGGTGGACGCTACAACACTCTCGTTGAGGGGGGTTGAGACCAAAGTTAGTGAAGTAGGCTCGTCCTCCTTGCTGGTCTCATTCTCCTCATTCTCAATTAGAACGCCCACCAATTCCGCATTCTGGCGTTGTAGCTGTACTAACTCAGACGTCGCGGCTCTGAGTTCTGCTAACTCACTTTGCTCTTTGACATAACATTGTAGTGTATTTGCTAGCAGGTCATGTAGATGCTGGATTTCTACTCGGGCATGTTGAAGGTCCGACTGTAAACCTACATTTTTTCCCCGGAGCTCTTGCATTAAGGAGATTCTTAATATTTTGTTTGATTGCCGTTTCAAGGCTAATTTCAGTACTTTTATATTACCTCTAGTTTTCTTCATGAATTTATTTAATTTAAAATATTTTTTAATTTTTCTGCTGCTTTTCTGCATGGCTTGAACAATAGTGCTTAGGTTGGCTACTTCTAGTTCTTGTTGGATAGAGGTAATGTGGCGAGATTCATTGTAGTCTTTTTCTATGCACGTATCAGTCAACTTCAAGTTTGCCTCATTGAGTTGGTATTGGAGGAATTTACTGCGATCACAAGCAGAAGCAAGGACAGTGCGCAGGGTGTCAAAAGATTCCACAAGTTTTTCCAATCTTTGAATCTCATTTTGCGACTCCTCGTGTGTTTCTCGCAAAGTAGACACACTATCTCTAAGCTGTGAGTTCTTGGCTCTCAAGCTTTTTATCTCAAAGTCATTTTCATTGCGCTCTTCCAATAGCCTTTGGTTTAACTCCTCTGCGTCAGTTAGTTGTTGCTGTAGTGCGTGCATTCTCCGCGTAGTAATGTTGGATGCCATGCCTGGAAATAAAATAAAAAAGAATGGGTGCTCCAAACAAAATTAAAATAAAACAGAAGGAATAAAGACTTGCAGTTAGTAGCTGTAGTACTGATATGATAGTTCCTAATTCCCTATATAGCTATTCTACGTCAAAGTCAACAAGTTTCAATTAAACTATTACAAGTCAATATAGGTTAACAGTATAAATGTCCTGAACTAATGAAAGTTATACTTATTATCTAACAATTTTAGTCGTTTTGCAAGTGTTGTGATGATCAGCTGTGAAGTGAGTACCTAATATGTCTCTAGAATCACCAACAAGCTTACATTATATTCGCACTAATTGCCAAGGTCTAACCTACCAGTGCACTTGTGTATATCGTGTAATAATTATGAGTGAACAGCTAGTTTTATCGTCAAAAGTACTTCCACAGATTGTCAAGTGCTAAGAGACAAAACAAAGACGCTGCGGTGTGAGGATGGACGTTTCTTACAATATTGAGAGTTGAGCAGTATGTAGTGTATAAGTATATAGTTAAGTTCAAGTCATATACTTGTAAAATATGAATAAGTGTTTAATATTTATGCTTCGGAACGCACCAGTTTTTTGTTGCGCGGATCGACCGCGAGTAATCGGGACATCACTAGCGGAAACGGAACCGCAGCTGTCACTCGTACCAACGAGATAAAAAAATTAGAGGTTATCTTTTCTTGTCGTGAGAAAAAACATGTCTGCTCATGGGTCGGGCCTAGATTGTATTTCGGTGTAACAATTGTCTAACACAGGTGTCGGGCCTGGTCGGAGTGTTGATTATAATAATCGTCGGGAAATAAGTAGATTCGCGTCAGTGATTCGTGTTGTGAAGGAAATCGTCGTATCGGACAGCGACTCCTCGTGTCGGCAAGCAGCACGCCGGCGACAGCGTCGGCGGCGAAACCAGTGAGATTCGGTTCCTCTCATATCACAATTGTGCTCCTATCCCGTATTCCTGCCTCGAATCGAGCTTTCGATTTCCGTTCTACGACGGCAAGGTAAAGTAGCAATCAGGATTTTCTCCCGTGCTGGCAAAAACCCAGCCCCTCATGATTCCACGCCGTTCGGTTGAGGCGTGGAATTAAACATTTTGGTAGCAGGCGCGGTTTCCTAGTGGGAAATCACCGATTCACGGACGGTTGTAGGGTTGTTTTTTTGCCACATTGTAGTTGGGAGAAAAGAGTATCTCAGATTGGCCGGCAAGTCGGCAATGAGTCTGTGGTCGGTATACCACAATTAAAGTTCATTTTCGGTTAGTGAAAGTATAATTGTCAATTTAGTTAACAATTATTATAAATTTGTAGTCGGAAACTACTGTTTGTGCGCATAAAGGATTGAACAGTCATCCTGTGAAGTAACTAGATTGTATAACTTGCGGTAGAACGTCGGGTTCTATAGTACTGCAGTGTTATTTCGGTTTACAGAGAAGGGTCAGGCTATTTAAGGGGTATTAAGCTGATTTTGCTGACCTCAGTAGAAGTGTGGGTCATATCGGAGGGGCCAATTCTAGAAGGTCACAGCTACGTTCATTATATTAAAAATAGCTTGGATTTCGGAATCCAGTGTGGTTTAGGGTGCTATATTGTTTAGGTTTATAGTCTCGGAGCCCACCACTTATTATTTTGTATTGTTTTCATAATCAAGTTTTGTGGGTTATTTTTGTATTGTGTTTTATAGTGGCATTCTCTAATTGATTTAGAGTGTATATTTATAAGGTGTATGTCCACAGGGCGACCATATTAAATATTGTTTAGGATTTAATTGTTTTAGTGGTTGCCTTGGTTTGTACAACTTAGTTTTAATTTCTGTGCCCAGCGCTGACGGGCAAGTGCTGGTCTCTGGCTGTGCTTAGTTCGGTAGTGAAGCATAGGACCAGAAACAATTGAATCGGTAACCATGGCACCTTCGCCCTTGACGGTACATCGGTATGGTGTCCGTGAGGAGATGAGATGGCTCGCCCATACTCACAAGTATGTGGAGCGACCTGACATGGACGATGTCCTGCTCAAGCGTGTGGAGGACGCAATGACACGCGTCGGGAAGGTGTGTCGGCTGGCTGCGGAGGCTGAAGCCCTCGGGCTTACGGATGAGGCTTCGGTGGCTGCAGTGAAGCAGCTCTGCGCGGATGCTGACCAAGCGATGGAGTGCTTGGGCGACATCGAGCGTCGCGCGGAAAAAATTAAGCGGTCGCGACGGAATGACCGCGGGGAGGGTAGCGGAGACCCGCCCCCTAAGGGTGTTGTTGGATGACTGCCACACCTGGAGATTCCGGCCTTCGGTGGGGCAATTGATGAGTGGCCGGCATTCATCAATTTGTTCGATAGTTTGGTCCACGGTCAGGACGACCTGCACAACGCCTACAAGTTGGCCCAACTATTGATGGCACTGCGGGGTGAACCGAAGGAGTTGGTCGGTCACGGCGGGCAATCATGATATAGCCCGGTCCATATTGTTTGACCGCTACCAACACAAACGGCGGTTGGTTGATGCGCAGCTGGGGAAGCTGTTTAGCATACCATGAGTAACCCGGGATGTTGACATCCGGGTACAGGTGCTCAACCCTGTGCTGATGGCCACTAAGGCCCTTCAGAACCTTGGTCTGCCGGTAGACCAATGGTCAAATATCGTTTTGTATATGGTTTTGTCACGGTTGCCTGCAGCTGTTCAAAGTCGGTTTGAACAGCTGCATGGGGGCAGTAGCTCGGAACTGCCCACGCTCGTCCAATTAACGGATTTTTTGGAGGGTGAATGCAGGCGATGCGACACATTGGATACGGAGGCCAGTGTGCAGCGCCAACCCGCGCGGATGCGGGAGGGGCCACGCCCCCCGCCCCCACGGGGGGTGGGCGGTCAAAACAATTTGGCGTTTTGAATGCCGCGCCGTCGGATGACGGCTGTGTTCACTGCGACAGTGCTGGTCATGAGGTGACCAGTTGCGCCAACTTGAAGGCGCTCGGGGTAGCTGCCCGCAGGAAGGTAGTCTTCCGCCACCGATTGTGTTTCGGTTGTTTGGGGCCGCACCCGCTGAGCGAGTGCTCACGCGCGTTCCCCTGTGAGTGCTGCGGTGGCAAGCACCACATTGTGTTGTGCCTGAACCGGTCAGGCCCTTCGGACGGCCACCAGGGCCGGACTCAGGTTGGTCGGACACAGGGCCCAACCAGGGCCGGACCCAGTCCCCCTCCGGGCAACGGGAGTCACCAACGGGGTGACTGGGGTACCCGCGGACGGGACCCCCCCCCCGAGGGGAAGGGGGCAGCGCGGGGGGTAACAGGCGGGATAGCCGGGGTTCGGTCGCCGCTGTCCAGGGTCAGCGAGGACTTCGGGCCGCTGGCTCACCGCGTGTTACGGGCGGGTGTCAGATGGCACCTATGAGTGGCGCGAAGGCTGGGAGCCCACCACCTTCTGCGCCACCCTGCCCGTCGCTCTGGGAGGCGAACAGGGAGGCGAACAGTCGGATGTCGCCCCCATTCCTAGAGCGCTCCAGGTTGGATCCGCTCTCCCCCCTCCATCCACGGTGGCCACCGGGCACACCGTACACAGTCCGGTATGGTCGGATACCGGGACAGCGAGGGGCCTATTATGCGGGTTGGGACCCCCTAATGTACATACGGTCTGATATGCCACCGGCATATCAGCAGCCGAGCTACCAGGCCGACGGGGGTCCCAGCGGGTTCGGATCCCGCGAAGGTTCCCGCTAGGGACACGCCGCCCACTTACAGGGTGCCGCCACTCCACAGACGGTCATGCTCCCCACCGCCTCGGTGATAGCGTGGAGTTCGGACGGCAAATCTTGTGTGGCACGAGCACTTTTGGACTCGGGGGCCCAGGGGTGCTTAGTCTCGTGCAACCTTGTAAGACGGTTGGGCATTTCGGTAAGGGAGTATCCACATTCCATTCGGGGAATTGGGAACACGGAAGTCGGTTCCGTTAAGGGAGTATGTCGGATTACTCTCTCGTCACAGGTGGATTCATCGGTGAATCTGACGGTCACGGCATTAGTCATGCCTAATGTGATGGACTCACACCCTCACGTACGGTTGTCGCCCTCGGTGCGACAGTTGGTCGCTGGGTTGTCACTGGCTGACCCGGAGTTCGATATTCCGGGCCCAGTAGACATTTTATTGGGTGTCGATGCCTTGGGATACCTGTTAGTGCCAGGTGTCCACGTGTTGCAGGCGACTGGTCTGGTTTCGGTCAACACCAGACTGGGCCATGCGGTAATGGGTCCGGTCATGCCGGCTGCCCCACGCCTAGCGACTCGTAGTCCCTTATACGGTTCTGTACTCTCAGAGGTGATACAGAAGTTTTGGGAGGTGGAGGAACCACCTACGGTCCGCCGGTTGGACCCGGTTGAAGAAGAGTGTGAACAGTTTTATCGGAACAATACTGGTCGCCTTCGGTCAGGTCGATTTCTCACACGTCTTCCATTTCGGAGTGATCGCCCGCCGCTGGGCAGTTCACACCATGCAGCCGAGACGCGGCTTCTATCGATGGAACGACGCATGAAGCGTGACGGGATTTTCCGGCGGAAGTACGTCGACTTCATGCGGGAATACGAGTCGCTCGGCCACATGTCGGTTTCGGGTATCGACTGGAAGCGTGAAGACCACTGCTTTCTGCTTCATCACGCGGTCTTGAGGACCCCGGAGGGCAAAATACGGGTAGTGTTCAATGGATCGGCATCAACATCTAACGGCATGAACCTGAACCAGTGTTTGTATTCAGGGCCGAAGTTGAACCATGACATCGCGGATGTTATCACACGGTTCCGTCGACACAATGTTGTGTTTGTAGCTGACATCCGGATGATGTTTAGACAGACGGTCATTCACCCTGACGATAGACGGTATCAGCTGATACTGTGGCGAGAGAGCCCAGATCAGCCCATCAGGGTGTACGAGCTGAACACCAACACGTACGGGCTACGGTCTAGTCCTTATTTGGCGATTCGCACTCTGCGGGAGTTAGCGGATCGAGAACGGTTAAACTTCCCTAGAGGAGCAGCGATCCTGGAGCAGGATCTCTACGTGGACGATATCTGTACCGGTGCAGATTCCGTAGAGGAGGCGCTCGCTCGACGGGACGAGCTAGTTGAGCTCTTACGGGGTGGAGGTTACGAGCTCCGGAAATGGATGTCAAACTCTCCAGAGTTACTGACTGGTCTTCCGGATGACTACCAACAGGATCCCCACATTTTTGAAAATTTGGAAAATCCAAATATGTTGTCGGTATTAGGCGTCCAGTACCAGCCGGTGTCAGACATGTTTTCGTATCGGGTCGAGTTGGAATCCCCGAAGGTCTGGACGAAACGGAACGTCCTTTCAACGGTGGCTAGGACATTTGATCCAAACGGGTGGATCACCCCGGTAACATTTCAGCTCAAGTGTTTTATGCAGCAATTGTGGTCTGCTGAGCTGAAATGGGACGACCCGATCGGCGGGTCATTGAGCTCGTTCTTTTCGACCCTCCCTGGCATCAATCGGATTTCACTGCCACAGAGGTTGGTCCCCACCAAACGATACACCGCCACCCTGCATGGGTTTTGCGATGCCTCGGAGAAGGGCTACGGAGCTGCGGTGTATCTGCGTACGGTCGACTCCTCGTGGGAGGTTGATGTGCGGTTGGTCATGGCCAAGAGCAAGGTTGCGCCGTTGCGCACTCGCCTGACCATTCCCAAGTTAGAGCTTTCGGGAGCGGCTCTCCTGACTCGTCTGCTCAACCACACGATGACGGTTCTTCGTGGGTCAATAGCGTTAGAAGATACGGTCTACGCTTGGACGGACAGCCAGATCGTGTTAAGCTGGCTGAAGGCTTCAGTTCACAAGCTGGAGATTTTTGTGGCGAATCGGGTTTCGCAGATTTTGAATTCGGAGGTTCCCTTAATCTGGAGACATGTTCCAGGGGAAATGAACCCAGCAGACTGTGCGTCTCGTGGGTGTCACGCTCCGGAGTTGGTTGGACATCCCTTGTGGTGGGGTCCAAAATGGTTGACTCAAGCCGAATCGGATTGGCCAATGAGTCCACGCGTTACCACGGCGAACGGCGCCTTGACAGTCGGTGTCTGTACGACGCAACCAGAGCCGGAAGAGGAGTTCAGCCTGCTGGAACGGTACAGCTCGCTCGACAAGCTGGTCAATGTGACCGCCTGGATCTGCTGATTTGCGCGGAATTGTCGGAATTCTGAGGCGCAACGAGTGCGGACACAGGTCCTGACACCACGGGAACGGAACCATGCGTTGTTCGCATTGGTACGGAACGTGCAGACGGTGCACTTTAAGTCCGAATTGGACATTCTGAGACGCGGACGCGTCCAACTGAAGGGAGCTGTGGCTCGGCTCAACCAGTTTATTGACCCTCAAGGATTGCTGAGGGTAGGAGGTCGGCTGCGGAATGCCAACCTGCCTTATGCGGCTCGCCACCCGTTGTTACTCCCTAGGAAAAGGAAGTTGGTCGAACTGTTGATACAGGATCGACACATTCGGAATGGGCATATCGGATGCCACTCCTTGATGGCGTTTCTCCAGCGCGAGTTCTGGATTCTATCGGGAAGACGCTTAGTGCGTAGCGTCGTATTTCGGTGCCTGCCTTGTTATCGGGCCAAGGCGGCTACGATGCAGCCCCAGATGGGCGATTTGCCCTCGGATAGGGTTAACTAAATCCGGCCCTTTGCGGGTGTCGGAACGGATTTCGCGGGACCATTCATGGTCAAGTCTTCACAGCTACGGAACGCCAGATTAGTAAAGGCATACCTGTGCGTCTTCGTGTGCTTGGCCACGAAGGCAGTCCACTTGGAGGTGGTCAGTGACCTCACTACAGAGGCATTTATCGCATGTCTAGATCGGTTCGTCTCACGAAGGGGCCTCCCGACATTAATCCGTTCGGACAACGGCACAAATTTTGTCGGAGCCAGGCGATATCTGCAGGAGGTCACTCAATTCCTGAACGGTAACCAGGATTCCATCGGTACGGCTTGCTCCCGACGAGGGATTGAATGGGTTTTCAGTCCGCCGGGATGTCCTCATTGGGGAGGAATATTTGAGGCTGCGGTTAAATCGGCTAAGTCGCACCTGACGAGGATCAACAGTGAGACCTCTCTACGCTTTGAAGAGCTTGCGACGCTGTTCTGTAAGATTGAAATGACACTGAACTCACGTCCGTTGTGCCCGCTCAGTTCAGATACAAATGATTTGGAAGCGTTGACTCCGGGTCACTTCCTGATAGGTCAGCCCCTTAACGCCCTGCCAGAATACCCATTCGGTGATGTTAAGTTAAGTCGGTTAACTAGGTGGCAGATGTTGCAGCAGATGGCTCAAGATTTTTGGAAACGGTGGTCCCTTGAGTACTTGCACATTTTGCAGCAGCGCCTTAAGTGGACTGACCGGACGAGCCCCCCTCAAGTCGGTGATTTGGTGCTGATTAAGGATGCGAACCTGCCATCATTGAGATGGAGACGAGGACGGATCGTCAATTTGTACACGGGTCGGGATGGCACGCCTCGATCAGCAGAAGTCAAGGTGGGGGACTCGGTCCTCAAGAGAGCGGTCGCAACACTTTCTCGCCTTCCTATTGATTAGGGACAGGTTCGGGCCTGTCCGGGCGGGTGACTGTTTAATATTTATGCTTCGGAACGCACCGGTTTTTTGTTGCGCGGATCGACCGCGAGTAATCGGGACATCACTAGCGGAAACGGAACCGCAGCTGTCACTCGTACCAACGAGATGAAAAATTAGAGGTTATCTTTTCTTGTCGTGAGAAAAAACATGTCTGCTCATGGGTCGGGCCTAGATTGTATTTCGGTGTAACAATTGTCTAACACAGGTGTCGGGCCTGGTCGGAGTGTTGATCATAATAATTGTCGGGAAATAAGTAGATTCGCGTCAGTGATTCATGTTGTGAAGGACATCGTCGTATCGGACAGCGACTCCTCGTGTCGGCAAGCAGCACGCCGGCGACAGCGTCGGCGGCGAAACCAGTGAGATTCGGTTCCTCTCATATCACAATTGTGCTCCTATCCCGTATTCCTGCCTCGAATCGAGCTTTCGATTTCCGGTCTACGACGGCAAGGTAAAGTAGCAATCACGATTTTCTCCTGTGCTGGCAAAAACCCAGCCTCTCATGATTCCACGCCGTTCGGTTGAGGCGTGGAATTAAACAATAAGCAAATATGAAAACAATACTCAACAATTTTCCGTTGGCAGTTTGAAATTTCCTTTGTCTTTCGGTCCGTGATCGATTATTTTATCACAATTACAATTCTGACCACATTTAGCACTGGCACACTTTAGTTGACTAAACAAACACTTAAATTAACACTATATTCACAAATAGACGAATTAAAACAAATTAATTTAGTTAAAATACAGCACAGCTCTTTTTGACGTGTAGCCTCGGGTGCCAAGGTTCAAGATGGCCGCCACGCCAATTTTCTATTTTGCAATATGGTTATAGTTTTCGAGGTACTTTAGGGTTCTAGTGACGAATAAAGGGTCCATTTTGCATTTCAAGATGGCCGCCGCGCCAATTTTCTATTTTGCAATATGGGTATGGTTTTCGAGGTACTTAAGGGTTTCTTGTGACGAATAAAGGGTCCATTTCACATTTCAAGTTGGCCACCGCGCCAATTTTCTATTTTGCAATATGGGTATGGTTTTCGAGGTACTTAAGGGGTTCTAGTGACGAATAAAGGGTCCATTTCCCATTTCAAGATGGCCGCCGCGCCAATTTTCTATTTTGCAATATGGGTATGGTTTTCGATGTACTTAAGGGTCTAGTGACGAATAAAGGGTCCTGTTCGATTCCAAATCTATATTCGATCGATGGTTTCTGAACGGCCATTTTGAATTTGACGTTGCTGCCAACCTAGCAGTTTTTGACAACTGACAGATAAAAGCCCTCGCAAAGTAAACGCGTTTTGGTTAGGGTATTGAAATTAAATCGCAAGCCATCTGGAATGTATTCGGGTTTCCCTCAGGATTGTCTATATAGCTGAGTGTGTTGTGGTTCCCCGAACCAGATAAAGTTCGCATTTACGTGGCCGATTGGTTTTTCCCACGTAACATAACCTGTGTTGGAACACTGTGCTCATCGAAGCTGGCCTGCCAGTCATACCTGGTTGGCTGAAGAACCTGTCTACCAAGAAGAGCCTAGGGTGCACCCGGGCCTTGCAGAGAGACAGGAGGTTGACGGGACCGAAGCACAGACCAGGTTAGATCGACCCCAATTACTTCAGCTCGGTGAATCGCCGACGTTCACACTTCTTGGCAACTGATCGTTACGCTACCTCGTAGATGATGGGCCCCTACGAGGTCATTAGGTGCTGAGAAGCCTGAACAATTTTGGTAGCTAGAGCGTGGCTTCCTGAGATTTGCAGCCGTCAAGGGCTCCAGGAAGGCACGATTTGGGACTATCAATCTGTAGGTATAGGCGGTTATTAGGTAACTTGGTTGTTGTTCCTATATCCACATAGATTGGTAGTATTGTAAGCTATAGGTCTATTGCTGGTAGTAGATAGACAGATATTGAATTGAAAATTGCATTGAAGTACCAGTTAGTCAATCTATTAGTGGTCTAGTAATGCTATTGAATGAATGTTTTGGTTAACATAGGTAGTTACATCTATTGATAGCAGGCTATTACATTGTTTTCAGTTTATAGCAATTTATAACTTGAACTAATATTGACTATCTGTGTGTGTTATAATGATAAAGGGAAACTAAATTGTATTTACAGAATTTATATAGATATAAAACTCGGTTCCTATTGTTTAAGGAAAACAACATTGTTTAAGTTGTGGTTTAGGGTTCCCTCGTTTGGGTTGTAGACTGGAGGGTCCAATAAAATTGAGTTACTGCAAATTGTGAGTAAGTATCGTTCCGATCATGTCGTTATCTGAAATCCAGAAGGGTGTTTCTAAGGAACTCAGATGGTTTTCCTCCGCACACGGTCTGATAGACCGTTTAGATAGGCATGATGTGGTATTGGAGCGGTCTATGGACGTTAAGGAACGTTACAACAGGGTGCTCGAATTGTCCGCGCAGGCGGAATCAGTTGATGGTTGCGCACCTGACAGGCTGTCACGGTTGATAGGGGATGTCGACCAATGTATGGAGATGGCAGCTGCTATCACGCAGAAGGCTGCGGACATACGTAGACAGCGCGAGTCCAGCCATGGTGGTGACATTGAAGCACCTCTGCCGCTTCAGGGATCGGGGTCCAGGTTACCTGCCATAACTATGCCTACTTTTGACGGCGTGTCCGGTGAATGGATGAGCTTCATCAATCTGTTCGACAGTTTGGTGCACATGCGATCGGACATTACCAAGTCTGTCAAGATGGCTCAGCTGGTGGCAGCATTGAGGGGTGAGCCTAGGGAGCTGGTCGCTCATTTGACAGTTACGGAGGGTAACTATGAAACGGCCAGGCAATTGTTGGTCAGACGTTACCATAACAAACGGAGGTTGGCCGATGCCCAACTGAACCGTTTGTTTAGTATCCCGGTTGTGAACAAGGTCGGGGCCATACAGACGGAGGTTTTGAACCCATTGTAGTCCGTCACCAAGGCTCTAGAGAATCTTGGACTTCCGGTTGGTGAATGGTCGTACCTACTGTTGTACATTGTACTTTCCCGCCTACCCGCTGACGTGCAGACTCGTTTCGAACAGTCTCACGGGAGGTCGGCCGAGGACCTGCCCGCCTTCTCCGACTTGGTCGGATTCTTGGAAGAGGAGGCTCGACGGGCAGAGAATTTGGGGTTGACGGTCACCCATCCTTCGGAGCCACAGAGAGCTGCCGGGAGCGCTGTGAGTAGGGGCCCTCCGACGAGGAAGGACCGCACCAACCGGTAGTCGCATGGGACTGTGAGTGAATTGACCCCACATGGTGAGACCTGCCCATGTTGTAGGCAGATTGGCCATGCTGTGGCCAATTGCAATAAGTTCGGGGAACTTAGGGTTCAGGGACGACGCCGGATGGCCAAGCAATCGGAGCTGGTGTTTCCTGTGCCTCGGGCCACACATGGCTAGGGACTGCACGCGCACACAAATGTGCGGATATTGTGGTGGGCCCCACAACAATCTGTTGTGCATGAACCGGTCCGGCCAACAGCCTCCACAGGGCCGTACCCAGGGTGACACGGCATGGGGCCCTGAGAATTCGTTTGCGACTCGGAGCGCAACTCAGGGGCCAACGTCCCCACGTGCACAGGGCAGTACTAGGGTGCAGGGCCGCACTCAGGGTCATCACATGGGGGGCCCTGAGTTTTCGGTTGCGACTCAGCATCCGACTCAGCGGGCAATGGGGCCACAAGCACGCGGCCACCCAGGGGTGCAGGGCCGCACTCAGGGTCATCACATGGGGGCCCTGAGTTCTCGGTTGCGACTCAGCATCCGACTCAGCGGCACATTGGGTGTGTTGAGCAGGCCGTAACGGGCGGGTGGCATGGGACACCTTCGAGCTATGCGGGTGCGGTTCGGACGCCGCCTCAGTTGTCGCCCCGCTCGTCGCCTCGTCCTCGTCGGTCGCATGTGATGTCCCCCCCGCTCATGGAGCGGCCACGGTTGAATTCACGCCCACCCCCCTTCGGGGGGCGTCGTAGGGTGGCAATGGAACCGGCGCGTGGGCCATTTGTACAATGGGACCCTCTGGCGTATAGCTGCATACCTGATCGGTTACAGGCACAGTGGGGCCCCGGGGGTCCTCGCTAGGAATTTGCGGCCCAACCATTTGTTGCCCCCCAACCGGAGACGGTGGTGTTACCGATCGCCTCTGTGCTTGTTTGGGATTTGGCGGGCAACCCAACATACGTTCGCGCCCTATTAGATTCTGGAGCTCAGGGCTGCATTGTATCGAATGATTTAGCAAAATGGTTGGGCCTCAAGGTAAATAGGTATAATAAATCAATACGGGGCGTGGGGAATGTTACGGTTACGAATGTAGTTGGTCAATCGGTGATCACGTTCTCTCCACGTTATGACATTTTGACAAAAACATCCGTGCAAGCTTTAGTAATGACGCATGTCATGGGCAGACACCCCTTGGTGAAGTTGAATCCGGCCGTTCGATTCCTGACATCAGGACTCAAGTTGGCGGATCCCGATTTTGACACTCCAGCCCCGGTCGACCTGCTACTGGGAGCAGACGTTCTGGGTAGGTTTCTGTTGTCGGATCGGCGAGTTCTTCAGCCGGACGGGTTGATTGCTGTGGATACTAAGTTTGGTCACGTGATCATGGGTCCGGCATTGCCAATGGTTAGGCCTGCCGAGTCAGATGGCATACTTATTGGCTCAGCGTTGTCAGACGTTATCCAACGTTTGTGGGGGGTTCCTCTATCTTCTGGGAGATAGAGGAACCTCCCACCGTTCGTCGAGTCGACGCAGACGAAGAAGAGTGCGAGTTGTTTTACCAGAATAGTACTGGTCGCCTTCGTTCTGGTCATTTTGTAACCCGACTGCCTTTCAGGGCCGATCGACCGCCACTAGGAGAATCTAGGAAGATGGCTGAGACGAGATTGATGTCGATGGAGCGTAGGATGACAAGGGACGCCGTATTTAAACAAAAATATGTTGATTGCATGAGGGAGTATGAGTCGTTAGGACACATGTCGGTATCGGGTGTGGACTGGAGATCTGAGGATCATTGTTTCCTTCCACACCATGCCGTCCTACGAACCCCTACCGGCAAGATTCGAGTTGTTTTTGATGGGTCAGCACCTACCTCGAACGGGATGTCCCTGAATCAGTGTCTACATTCGGGACCCAAGTTGAGTCGTGATATTTCGGATATTCTCACGAGCTTTCGGAGGCACCAGATTGTATTTGTCGCAGACATTCGGATGATGTTTAGGCAAACGGTAATTCATCCGGCTGACAGAAGGTATCAGTTGATACTGTGGCGTGAGTCCACGGCCGAGCCAGTCAAGGTCTATGAGTTAAACACGAACACGTATGGGTTACGGTCTAGCCCGTATTTGGCGATGCGTACCCTGCGGGAGTTGGCGTCGCGTGACCGTGTGAGCTATCCTAGAGCCGCCGCTATCCTGGAGCAAGATTTGTACGTCGATGACGTCTGCACAGGGGCAGCCAGTGTAGAGGAAGCTCTGGACCGACGTGACGAGCTCATTCAATTGCTGGAACGAGGCGGCTATGAACTACGCAAGTGGATGTCCAACTCCCCTGAGTTGATGGCTGGTCTCCCAGGTGAGTTTCAACAAGACCCGCACGTTTTTGAGAATCCTGACAACCCTAACATGTTGTCAGTGCTTGGAATTCAGTACCGGCCCGTCCATGATGAGTTTACCTATCGGGTGGTTTTAGAAACACCGAAGGCCTGGACGAAGCGGTCAGTACTGTCAACGATTGCGAGAACGTTCGACCCGAATGGATGGATTTCTCCAGTCACCTTTGCTCTCAAATGTTTTATGCAAAGGCTATGGGCGGCTCAGTTGACCTGGGACACCCACCTCTCAGGTGATTTGTTGACTGATTGGACGCGAATGTTCACCTCGCTATCGGACATAAATAATGTATCGCTGCCGAGGAAATTGGTCCCTGCTGGGGATTACAGGGCAACCCTTCACGGGTTTTGTGATGCCTCTGAACAAGGGTTTGCGGCAGCGGTTTATTTGCGAACCGTCACCTCCACCGGGGAGGTCGACGTGCGTTGGTTTTGGCAAAAAGCAAGGTAGCGCCTATTCGGACAAGGATGACGATTCCAAAACTGGAACTGTCCGGGGCTGCTCTTTTGACCAAACTTTTGAATCACACTCTAACAGTGTTGCGTGGGTCAGTGGTTTTGGAGGATATGGTGGACGCGTGGACGGACAGCCAGATTGTTTTGTGCTGGCTGAAGGCTTCGGTCCATAACTTAGAGGTTTTTGTTGCGAACCGTGTCTCCCAGATTGTGTCGTCTGAGGTCCCACTGACCTGGAGACATGTATCAGGAGAATTGAACCCGTCTGATTGTGCATCCAGGGGATGTCGGGCTCCTGAACTCGTTAGACACCATTTGTGGTGGGGACCACCCTGGCTTGCCAAGAGAGAATCGGACTGGCCCCACAGCCATGTAGTAGTATCTTCGGATCATGGCCCCAGAGCGGCCGTGCATGTTACCCAGAAGGCTGAGGACCCTGACGCCGGGTTTCTGCTGGACCGGTATAGCTCACTTGACAAGTTGATAAACGTGTCCACTTGGATTAGGAGATTCGCTCGAAATTGTCGTACTCCTCGCGATCAGCGAACGTTGAACCCTATTCTGACTCCGGCAGAGCGAAACGAGTCGCTATTGAATTTGGTCCGGTTGGTACAGTCCTCGAAGTTTGGGGCAGAAATCAAAATTGGAGTTTGCCGATTTTTTTTTAAGTCTTTCATAGTCCTAACCGCTCTTTCGCTTAAACCATTTGACTGCGCATAATTCGAAGAACTTGTAGTGTGCTTAAAACCCCATTCACTAGTGATTTTTTTAAATTCTTTCGACGCATACGACAATACGCCCATTGTCCGTAATGAGCTCATTAGGTATACCGTACCTGGCAAATTGTTCCTTCATTACTGATACTACAGCCTTAGTTCCGATATTGTTCAATTGTGCCACTTCAATGAAGTTAGAAAAATAATCTACTATCACAAGGTATTTTTTTTTGCAAATTCAAAAATATCGGAGCCTACTAATATACCACGGAAGGGTAGGTACGTTGTGTGGCATGAGAGGCTCCCGCCTGGGTCGCGGCGCCGCCTCCGCGCACACCCGGCACGCCCGCACCGCACGCTCCACGTCGCGCGACATGCCGCACCAGAACATGACGTCCCGCGCGCGACGCTTACAGCGGTCGATGCCCAGGTGACCCTCGTGCACGCGCGCCAGCATCTCACTCCTCAACCCTTGCGGTACATACACCAAATTGTCTTTGAACAATACGCCGTCGACGTATTCCAATGCCTCCCTATGCGCCCAATGATGCCGTACCCTATCATCACTATCACACTTATTACAAGGCCAACCTTTTAATATATAATTTATTAAAATTTTACACTCTTCATCTTCTAGTGTAGCCTGCCTTATATCGAGTAATCTCTCCTTGCTGAACCTAACATTTTCAAGCAAGAAACAAGACTGCTCGTCTATTTCAGTTGATAACTTATCCAACATTACATCCGGTAATGCTGCTCTCGATAATGCATCCGCTAAGTACATGTACTTTCCCGGCTTGTATACGACTTTAAAGCTATAACCTTGGACTCGGAACATCATCCTCTGCAGACGGGCCGGGAACAGAATCGAGGGACTTAAGGAACAGCGCCTCTAGTGGCTTGTGGTCCGATTCTACAATTACCTCGGCCCTACCAAAAACATATTGGTGGAATCGCTCCAGGGCAAACACGATAACACGATAGATAGATAGTAACTCTTTCTCGGTCTGTGCGTACCTGCGTTGAGTATCGGTGAGCGTGGTGGAGGCGAATTCTACCGGGCGCCCGCCCTGCAGCAGCACGGCCCCCAGCGCGCCGGCGCTGGCGTCCACCGTCAGCAGCACGGGCGCCGCCGCGTCGTACAGCGCCAGCACGGGCGCCGCGCACAGTGCTGCCTTCAGCGCCGCCATCGCCTTGTCGTGCTGAGCATCGCAGCACCACGCTGCATGCTTTTTTAACAAACCTCGCAGTGACTCAACTGTTTCAGAATAACGAGGTATAAATTTCGACAAGTAATTAACCATACCGATAAAACGTTCAAGGCCGGCTCTGTCACACGGCATCGGCATGTCCTGCACAGCTTTTAATTTACTTTTTTCGATATGCATACCTCTCGCGCTGAACGTATGGCCTAAATAGGTAACTTCCTCGACGCAAAATACACACTTATCCTTGTTAAAACGTATACCTACCTCTCGAGCCCTCTCGAGTAGACATTTTAATCGCAAGTCATGTTCATCCTTGGTCGAACCCCAGCAGATTATATCGTCAACGAAGGAATCGACACCTTCCAGGTCTTCCAGCAGTTGCTTTACCTTCGCATGGAATACTTCAGAAGCTGAGTTTATGCCGTACGGTAACCTCAAAAATTGATACCTACCAAAAGGAGTACCGAAGGTACATAGGTCTGCGCTTTCGTCATCAATCTGGACCATCCAGAACCCAGATCGAGCATCTAGCTTGCTGAAGAACTTAGCCCCTTGTAGCTTGGTCGCGATCTCAGTGAGTGTCGGCAGCGGATAGTGCGCGCGCCGAATGACGCGGTTCAAAGGTCGCGGGTCGAGACACACTCGCAACTCCCCACTCTTCTTAGACGCCAGCACGATGCCGTTGACCCATGGCGTCGGATGAGTCACCTTCCGAATCACACCTAACTGTACCATATTATTTAATGCATCCAATAACTTATCCCTAACACCAATAGGTATTTTCCTAACAGGGCACACAGTCGGGCTCGCATTCTTTTCTAATATAATTTTATAACTTCCAGGCAACTTTCCTAATCCGGTAAACAATTCACTATATTGGTCCATACTGATTGTTAAGATCTGCTTTATTAACCCTAACTCATCACATGCATTCTTACCTAAAACACTTTGGCATTCGTGCGAAGAAATGACAAACAAAAGATTATAAACTTTGTTTTTATATAACCATGAAATTGTACATGTTCCAAGTACAGGTATGTAATTTCCACAAAATGATTGAGCTTTTATTACTTTTGTTTTAATATCAGTTGAATTAAATCCTAATCTCTCAAATGTTGACAGTGATAAAACATTAAGGTCGGAACCTGTATCTAATTTGAACCTTATTTCCGTGCCATTTGGAGCTAAATTCAAAGATTGATACCATTTATTATTATTCGTGTATCATACTTGCTCATCTATGGTTGATACATAAAACAAACCGTCATCTTCATCTTCGCATAGCTCATAAACCTTTTTTGTATTTTTCATTGGACACATCACTTTATAATGGCCTCGCTTATTGCACACATAACACTTGACTCTTTTTGCTGGACACCTTGAGCCACTATCACAAAACTCCGCACCGCAATCCATACAGCACCGCGTGGACCCGGCGGGCTCGTCCCGAGGGCGGGCGGGCGTGCCCCGGCTGGCTTGACATATTCTGACAGCTTTTTCTAGCGTCAGATCATCCGCCCTGAGCAATCGGTCGCGCACAGAACAATCCTGGACCCCACACACAATGCGATCTTTGACTAAACCATCCTCGAGGGTGTCAAATTCACAATGTTGACTCAGTAATTTTAGGGCAGTCACATAATCGTCAATGCTTTCACCTTTCTCCTGGTTTCTCGTAAAAAACTTAAACCTTATCATTGTAGTATTCGGTTTAATATTTAAATGCTTGTCAAACATGGAGAACATTTTGCTAACGTCATCCTTGTCTGCATCCTTTGTAAACTTGAACGTTGAGTTTATATCATAACCTTCAGGTCCGATCAAGTTAACCAGCAGGCTCGCCTGGACATCTGCAGATTGCTTATGAATTCCCGAAGCTTTTATAAATATCTTGAACTGTTGTTGCCACTTGCGCCACGCGTCAGCGCGACTCGCCGGCCGCGGCCCACCTTCCAAAACAAGTTCTGCCGGTGGTCTTGCGTGTTCCATATTGTTTATATTGTGACGTCCCTACTTGGAGAGGAATAAAAAAGATTCCAAATAGGTAGCCAACAAGAAATTTTATTTAACGTGGGTTCTCCAAATGTAGTCTGACCCTGGTTACGCAGCAACGAATCTTCCCTGCGGGTTTTGCCGTAGTCGGAGTGCCGCTGACGTCGGAGAAGTAACGGTCCGAATGCAGCCGGAGCAGGGAAGCAGGTTAGCCCGAAGCGGTGTCAGGAACCGGGAAACCGTAGGGTAGCAAGAAAAGCGGTGATCCCGAAGAGGTGCCAGGAACCCCGAACTGGAATTCGAAACCGTTCCTCCTTTAACATCTGTTACTGCACTCCGTCCGAATGCTCCACCCGCCAAGAAAAGAATAGTGTTGTCGTGGTGGTAACAATCAGAACGGAGTTACATATACAAAGGAAAATACAGTGCTAGGAATAAAAACAAGCAAGCATTCATATTTGTTATCGGCAGACCCCACCTGGGACATTTTACAAATAATCGGACATTCTACAAAATGTCCAAATGTGCAATCTGCCGGTAACATTAATTATTTCTATACATGAAAAAAGGATATTTATTTGTTTATCGGCAGACCTCACTTGGGACATTATGCAAACAATCCGGACATTTTATGAAATGCCCAAATATGAAATCTGCCGGTAACAATCAACAATTTCCACACAAAAAGGTAGCTAGTATAATTTAGTAAGCTGAACATATTTTCCAGACATTCTATAAGAAGCCAAGACACACTAACGCGTGTCTAAAAGCGGGTAGCAATTTGCGTTACAATGCGATGTGAATATCGCGAAATAATAATTAGCGAGTCTAAAAGGAATAAAACGCAACAAGCAATAAATGAAATGAGATGATTCTGGACACAAATGAGTAAGCCCGAAAGTACCTAACGGTAAGATGATTTTAAAACAGTATCTTTCACCACTCACCTCAATCGGGGTTAATATGAAGCACAGACAAAACTAAAACGTAACCACCAGTAGTACGTTATGATTAAACGTAAGCAACCACTGCTTAGAGTCGTTCGTCGGCGTACGGTAAAAAGGGACCGTTACAGAGCGCCAGTAGGACGGACGTGCGCACAGTGCTGAGTGAGTTTTCGGAATGACGCCGGCGCCGCAAAGTCAAGTTGCGGTCACGGCTAGTTAGTTCAAAACGGGCCAATCATAGCAGAGCGAGCGAGTCGTCAACAGTGGAATGCTGCCAGTACAGCGCGTGAAAATCAATACTGTGATTACTAGCCTCATTTGGTAGTTTTATTAAGAGAATTACTACTTAAATTTAAAATAAGACCAGTTAATGATAGAGTGAAGACAACGGTAACTTACAACGTTACAATACCCCCTCGCCCAGTAAAGGGTTTTCATACGTAATGAAAATCCAAAACCTAATTCTAAATATTCTTAACTAGTTTTAGATCCTTAACATGCCAGGTGCCTAAGTCCTTTCCCGTCATATCCTCTAAAATGTATACCAAGGGTGATTTCTTAGCGGAGACGCGACATTTGGTATATTTGGGCGCTAACTTTTTACTAAAGTACTTGTCTTTATCACTCAAGACATAAGCACGTTTTAGGACAATGTCGCCTACGCTGAATTCTGCCTCTTTCCGCCTAAGATTATAGTGCGCCGTATTTTTTTTATGTGCGTGCCAAAGAGATGCCTGTACCTTATCAAAATATTTTGACAGGTGACCCAGATTTTCAGCGTAAATGTCGCGTGGCAGAAATAGTAGTTCCTCACCCAGATCGTTATCTGTATAATGAGAACCACAAGTAACCGTTTCTCGTCCGTACACGAGGAACGATGGAGTGTAGCCAGTTGCTTCATTGACGGAGTTGTTAATGGCATACTGTATTTTGGGAATATTAGTGTCCCAGGTTCTGTGGTCATTGTCCACGTAGGTGGAAATACATGTAACTATTGTTTTGTTATAGCGCTCGACAGTGTTTACTTGCGGAGTATATCTCGGAGAGAAGAATACGTTAGGTATCTTGTATTTCTTAAAGAGGGTATTTGTTACCGAGCTAATAAACTGGGTACCATTGTCAAGGAATATTGTCTGTGGGATTCCGTGGACCAGAAACACAGAGTCCTCCAGAGCCTTGACGACAGCTTCCGAAGTAGCGCGTCGTATGGGAAAAATAAGGCAATATTTTGAGAAGCAACATGTTACGACCAAAATATAACTATTCTGCTTTCGACTGACCGGAAGTGGACCTATGAAATCAATGGATATCATTTGAAACGGCCGTGAGCATTGTTTAGGTCGACCCATCGTACCCAGCGTCGGATGGTTTTGTGGTTTGTAAGTGAGACATACGGGTTTGTATATTTTCGTAATTTTTGCACAACGTTCTCAATACCCCAATATCCACAATCTGAGTTGCCGAGGCCAACGTACTCGCATAACATGGCCGGATATTGTGCAATAGTATCTCTAATTTGTCCTCTTCGGATAATTGTTTCGATAAGCGCGAGAACATTCCTGCCATTATGGAAAGATAAATGGTTATCGTTTCTGATTCGCCCTGAGTGCGAGCCCTAATTTCAGAAAGTAGACGATAATCATAGTCAGTTTGGCTGAAATCCTCTAACAACAGAGATTTGAGATCCGACCAGTTGTTAACGCTATCTCTTATACTTCGGAACCAGTGCAATGCTTGATCGGTGAAAATTTCCGTTGCATAGGACAGAAGTTTGGAGTCCGAAATATTTCTGGCCTGACACAGTTCCGAAACCCTTTCGATAAAAGCCCGAACACATGATTTCCCGTCGTACTTCAATTTACTAAGTTCGGAAGTATTGCTACGCTCGCAAGTTACAGAAATCACGCTCGCGCCACTAACAGATGGCGTTGATTCCCTACACGCAGTATTAGACGAGGAAGATATTGAAAGGGGATCCTTTGCTTGTGATAAGAGAGCTAGGATCTTCGAATAATATTTTCGGTAAATCTCCGACAGTTGATCATGGCCCGTTTCGAACTTTTCATCCGTAGGTACCCGACTTAATCTGTGATAGGCATGGTGCATCAGATTTTGTGTCCTAAGAAGAGAGGATCTATCTGGTGCAGGTCCGTCAAGAGTAGATTGCACTTTGTCCAAGATTTTGACGACTGCAAGTAAGTCGTCCTTAGGTTCAAGGTGAGATAACAGAACGTCCTCTGACGGGTATTCTGTCACAAGTTTAGTTATTTGTTTACGTAAAATTTCTACGGTAGTGCCTGGGTTTTCACCTCTGATGGCAACTTCGTACTCCAGTTCTGCTTTGTTTAGAGAGAGAAACTTAATTTGAAAAGACATGATGCAGCTCAAATAATAAATACCAAAGAGATGAGTAGTGAAAGTGTACTGATTCCTTTAGTCGCCTCTTACGACATGCACAGGAGGAAATGCAACTGCCGTATTCTTTTTTGATTTCCCGGGACAGCACAGGAAGAGAAATCAAGGAATTGAAAATGACGCTACTAATTAGTCTCCGTTCTGTTACAAAATGATTTATGTACGTTAGGTTTTGACGGTATGAATGAAGTGAATGACGATGTAGAAAAAAATATATATGTTAAAACTGCAAATAAAAATATTGCAACTAGTGGGTAGGTGGTTAATTTTTTTATAAGAGAACGAGAAATTAAAACCAACGTAGGAATTTGAAAAAAAAACACTACAATTTAAAAGTTTGAATAATAACCACGTACACAGAAGTTGCTAAGCAAAACCAAAATTACAACACAGGTAAACGTTTACAAAAACACGCACACACAAACAACTAACTACTTACAGCGTAAGCAAGGCCAGACTAACCACGTTATGGGCGCCACTGTGACGTCCCTACTTGGAGAGGAATAAAAAAGATTCCAAATAGGTAGCCAACAAGAAATTTTATTTAACGTGGGTTCTCCAAATGTAGTCTGACCCTGGTTACGCAGCAACGAATCTTCCCTGCGGGTTTTGCCGTAGTCGGAGTGCCGCTGACGTCGGAGAAGTAACGGTCCGAATGCAGCCGGAGCAGGGAAGCAGGTTAGCCCGAAGCGGTGTCAGGAACCGGGAAACCGTAGGGTAGCAAGAAAAGCGGTGATCCCGAAGAGGTGCCAGGAACCCCGAACTGGAATTCGAAACCGTTCCTCCTTTAACATCTGTTACTGCACTCCGTCCGAATGCTCCACCCGCCAAGAAAAGAATAGTGTTGTCGTGGTGGTAACAATCAGAACGGAGTTACATATACAAAGGAAAATACAGTGCTAGGAATAAAAACAAGCAAGCATTCATATTTGTTATCGGCAGACCCCACCTGGGACATTTTACAAATAATCGGACATTCTACAAAATGTCCAAATGTGCAATCTGCCGGTAACATTAATTATTTCTATACATGAAAAAAGGATATTTATTTGTTTATCGGCAGACCTCACTTGGGACATTATGCAAACAATCCGGACATTTTATGAAATGCCCAAATATGAAATCTGCCGGTAACAATCAACAATTTCCACACAAAAAGGTAGCTAGTATAATTTAGTAAGCTGAACATATTTTCCAGACATTCTATAAGAAGCCAAGACACACTAACGCGTGTCTAAAAGCGGGTAGCAATTTGCGTTACAATGCGATGTGAATATCGCGAAATAATAATTAGCGAGTCTAAAAGGAATAAAACGCAACAAGCAATAAATGAAATGAGATGATTCTGGACACAAATGAGTAAGCCCGAAAGTACCTAACGGTAAGATGATTTTAAAACAGTATCTTTCACCACTCACCTCAATCGGGGTTAATATGAAGCACAGACAAAACTAAAACGTAACCACCAGTAGTACGTTATGATTAAACGTAAGCAACCACTGCTTAGAGTCGTTCGTCGGCGTACGGTAAAAAGGGACCGTTACAGAGCGCCAGTAGGACGGACGTGCGCACAGTGCTGAGTGAGTTTTCGGAATGACGCCGGCGCCGCAAAGTCAAGTTGCGGTCACGGCTAGTTAGTTCAAAACGGGCCAATCATAGCAGAGCGAGCGAGTCGTCAACAGTGGAATGCTGCCAGTACAGCGCGTGAAAATCAATACTGTGATTACTAGCCTCATTTGGTAGTTTTATTAAGAGAATTACTACTTAAATTTAAAATAAGACCAGTTAATGATAGAGTGAAGACAACGGTAACTTACAACGTTACAATATGAAATTTAAACTGGACAAACTTTATTACACAGTCAAGGAGCACTCGTATTCACAGATTTACAGTTATTAGTTAATTTAACAATTCCGCTGTCACCATGTTGTGAATAAAACACGATGGTTGGATAGTGACTGACTTTATTTATTACTACCTCCATATTATCACAACAAAAACATTGTTTTCTTAACATTTCGTGTCTGTATATAGTTTCTTTTTTATATACGCTTCACTTCACTTCGCTTTTTCTTTTTCTTTGTTCTAACCTTACCTATAACCAAATTGAAATTTAGCCGTAATAACCTACTCAAGCCAATAATGGTCGCCTGGAAACGAATGAAAAATAATAATTTTACGTAATCACTGAGTAAATGGAATGCGCGCGTAACTTTACATTCCATTTCACCCAACTTTACAACACGCTTTTGACATCTATCATGAAATACATTTAAAAGATAAAAAATACCGTTCTATTTCAGGCATAAAATAATTATTTTGTTTTAGGTATTATAAATTCAAAACATGTTTCGGATTCCGACAATTAAGAATACACTAAAAGGTTGAAGAATATAGCCAACTATCCTTCTAAATATCACTAGTAATTAAAATCTAAACCCAACCCGTGTCCGTGATCTAAACCCAACCCAACACAATTCCCAGACGCTATTGTTCTTCAAATGCTGGTAATATCGCACTTATTCAATCTGAAATTTAATTAAATCTATAAGTGAAACACAGCATACGCAGTAAGAGTTCAAACAAAGAGCTTAACATTGGCATGACGTGTTAACGATATTATTAAATATTCAAATTAGTTTCTTAAAATAGCCTAAAATTTCATGTTAATGGGAACAACCCCCCGTAATTGAAGCCTAAAGAAAGTAAGTTAAGAACCTAAAAGAAATGGAAAGAAGAAAATTTAGTGAGTTCTTTTTATTTTACAATCAATATTTCGTACCTAACCTAAACTAAAACTATTTATATGACCCTTAATAATCTGACCATTGCGAGAGGTTCTTCGGGCGCTGTAGAGTAGTAGTAGGAGTGCAGTAGTGGCCAGGAGTGGTACAACACCCGTGTGACGTGCCGATCAGTGGAGGCGGATAACAAGCGAGTAGCGGCAATGATAGGCAGAAATTATATCACCCGCCGTATCGGTCAGAGAAGGCAGGTGAGTAGAAAGGCGAGTAGCCGCAAAGACGGGCAGGAATTACAGTACCCGCCTGGCGTGCCGGTCAGTAGAGGCAGGCGAGTAGCGGTAATGGTCAGCACACAGCAGAGGTCTTGACCAAGAGATCTTCAGATAATCTGGCCTTCTAATAACTTCTTGCTTTGGAGAGCTTAACTTGACTGACCTATCTTGGTTTTACATTTATCAGGAAACCTCGGGTCGATTCTAATATTCCAAAATTCAAACATAGATTTGAATTGACGTTAAAACTTCCTGGGGTCAGTAAAACTACAAGAAATAACAATATATTATATATAAAAACATAGATGAGATGAAAAGAATCGCAACCAACATTTTGAAAGTTACTCGCATAACAAGAATGAATTTGAAATCTAAAACATAAGTAGTTTGTAAGGCTGGTATAAGGTATCTATTAGACGATATTACTTGAGTGTCAAAGTCAAAGTACTTTATTACTGTAGATATTTACATATACTTAGCAAACGTCAATTTTGCCCCTTCTCTACATTGGACCACTGTGGGAGAAGAAGGGCGTAGAAACTCCCACAGATTTATTTTTAGATCTCTTTTAAAAATAGGTTGTGCTTAACTGTTACAAATATGTTTTTTTTAATTATTATGATTAATAAGCAGTAATAAATAATTACAAAATTATTAACAGCAAGGCCTGTGTTGAGCTAGATTAACCCCATACAGTCCTGTCATTTAAGTAATCTTGAACATTGTAATATCCCTTTTTTGACAAAGTCGCTTTAACATGCTTTTTAAATTGCTCAAATGGCAATTTCAAAATCTCCAGAGGTATCTTATTATAGTAGAGAATACACTGACCCTTGAAAGAATTGCTAATCTTCGCGAGTCTAAATCGGGGCGCACACAGTCTCTGATTATTTCTTAGGTTAACATTACAGCTATCGCTAAGTTTGCAAAATGTTGTAAGGTTCTTGCGTACATACATTATATTTTCGAAAATAAATTGACTAGCTACTGTTAGTATGTCAATTTCTTTAAAAAGCTCTCTTAAGGAGTCTGTTCGTTTTAAATTATAAATTGCTCGAATAGCTCTTTTCTGTAAAATAAAAATAGTTTGAATATCCGCTGCTTTCCCTCACAACAAGATACCATAGGACATGACACTATGAAAGTAACTAAAATATACTAGCCTAGATGTAGCCACACCCGTGCTTTGTCTGATGTTCCTAACAGCGTAAGCCGCAGAACTTAATTTACCAGCCAATTTATCTATGTGGGGTCCCCACTGCAATTGTAATTCCAGGACCCTCGAATTTGGACACAATTGTGTCACTATGATTTTCTAACTGATGAATGAAATATAATTATTAATAAATAACACTAGTGCAAATTCTGTTTTATTGATATTGTATTTTAAATCTAGGAAAATCAGGGTAAATTATCTGAGAACTGCATGTTTAGTTCGTGACAGGTTAAGATGACCAGCGGGAAAACATAATTAGTGAATTTTTACTGGATATCATGTTTGGAAAGCTTTTTTTAAATGAACACTTTCAACTGTACTCACTCATTTCAGACCAGAGATACTTTTAGATATCTCTATCGGATGGTGAACCAAACTACGCGTTTGATTCCCTGCTAACAAAAAAGCTTTTTTTTTTAATTTTATGATGCAGTTTCATTTTTAATCAAAATCGATTTTATGGTTCCTTACAGCAAAACTTCCACCTCTTATAGTTTCTGATTTCGCCTTACTGATGGCGCCTTTCAAATGGCCCATACTGTTTATCTTCCTAAGAATTCAGATAACAATGAGAGTCCAGACCATTTCTGTATCCAGATGCAATATTCAAACAGCTCAGATTGCATCCGAATTTTGGGCAGTGATCACTTATTAAATGGGTAATTAGAAAACGAGCGAATAAAAAACAAATTGAGCGAATGATCACTGACCGAATGACCATGAACAGCGGAAATACTTGAAATGAGCGAAATAAACACTGAACTGAGCATATTTTTCTACCCCGGAGCGAACCGGAGCGGAGCGTATGCAAAGAACAGCTTCCCTTTTTGTATTTTAAGTAACTCAAATTAATATTTCTTCATTACTATTCTGTTGATTTCTCGTCACTCGCAGTCAGTCGCTCACTTAGTAATACAATAACCTAAATTAATTATTTTTGTCACTTAATACTTTAATTTACATTCAGTCGTTTAAATACTACCCTTATTAAATTTATTTGAGAAAAAACATATTAATAGCCAACTTACCTACGGCCAAATAAAGGAGGCTCATCAGCAGCCTATGGTTGCTGCTTTACGACAAGCAGCGGAACTGCTGAGCTCAGCGCGATCTGAAATAGGACATTATAATGTAAAAAAAATATCATAATTTTTGTAATACAAAAACATTTGAATAATACTTTCGAAACCAGAAGAAGATTTTTCTAGCGGATACACAGATCCGCCTGAACAGGTAGAGGCGAAGTCGTACCAGACTCAATTAGTAACTCAAGCAGGAATAAATACCAGAGTGAAATCTTGAATGTTCCGTACCAAAAGGAAAAACGGAACCCTTATAGGATCAATCGTTTGTATTATCGTAGATGTGTACAAGTAATATTGAACGAACGAATTCTGAACCGATTCAGTTGAAATTCTTAATCTTACCTGCGAAACTATCTACTGATTCATAAATTTTTAAATAATTACGTTACATAGGAATTTATTTAAATTACAGAAAAATAATGAGAAACGTATAATTTAAATACGCACGATTGGGGGCAAATCAGAAATAAAATCCAGCCGTATCGTAACATTGTAGTACCCTGTGTTGGTACAAGTATTCGCCGAAATCGTAGCAGTGGCGCTAAAGTCGCGGAGAATTCCCCGAGAATATTCAAACTGCGTCTTCACAAGCTTCGGATTGGCTGTGCAGGCGGCGTCATGCATCGGCGGGGTGAGGGGCAGTCGCCCTCCTGATTTGATATCAAGCTCGGCGATTTGTTGAGAGAGATCACGCGATACGTGGGCGGCCATGTTTTTGCAAGCGGAGCGCGCGCCGCTTGGAGATAGACGAGACAGTTCCACGCGAGCCTCGAGAAATGAAAAATCGCTTTCGCGCCAGCCACATCTATAGGAAATAACCCTCTAGGCAGGTAGGAGAGCAGATTTGAACCCACGATCCTAGATAGAGTAGCCGAGGCTGACGCAGTTCGATCCCGTGGAACCTCTCTTCGAAAGACGTGACAAAATGTGTCATTTATCATTCCCTCTCAGGTCTTGATGCGTAAATCTGATAATTATCTATGATATAGAAAAACCTAATCCCCATGCAAGAATTTTTTTTTACCATTGTGCGGTGGCACGGAACCTTTCGTGCGTGAGTCTGACTCGCACAATTTTAAGACAAATCAAACGAGACCAAAATTAATAAGGTTGCGTCATTCATTAAAGAGTTCCCAATGTGCACCTTCCGACTCCATCATCAGACACTGGATATCAACTAATACCAAAGCACATATCAAGTTGGATCCAACTATCCCAAATATGATTGGGTTGCGCCATTTGATTACAAAGTTCCCATGGGCACCTTCCTGCTCCATTATCAGACCCTGACTATCATCAAGGACTGTTACCCATTTCTAAGGGTTAATCGTTGATCCTCAATCGGTTAACAATTTGAAACGGAAACGGAATCTATAAAAATCTGTAAAAACACTTATTCATATCATTTACTTCTTTATAAATATATTTTCTAGTTTAACATTTATATCTATTCTATATTTTGCAAGATAACATAAAATAAAACACAAGAATGTTACTAAACCCAAAACCTATAATAAATTTAAAAAAAAACCCAAGATCCCAATAAACGGCACCGTTTCCTCGCTGTATCGCTAAACTGATACGTTGAGCGAGGTAGGTGCAAGCTCCACGGTCTCCTGAAGCTTCGACGAGTCGCTTAGAGATGTCTTTAAGGACTGTTCAAGCGTCAGGGCCCCACGGCCCAAGGGTCACCAGGCCTAACGGCATAAATAGAAATTCATCGCCTATGGCAGCATATTTCCGTTTTTTGAGACCCTCTGCAGCTGCCGCCGCAGTGCCAGCTACGGCTGAGGTCGCCAGTAGGTGGCACGGTCCCAACGTGTCCACGCATATCGTGTCCCAAATCAGCGAACTCTCCTTCTGCCAGGGATTGAGTGTCATTCCATCCGGCCGCTTGCCATCGACACGTGCCACGCCATTCGGTTCGAGGATGGCTGGCATATCATAACTGGCAAGGTCCCGGCGAATGACGTCATTCAGGCTGGCGTTTCGGGACCACCGGCCCTGCGCAGCGCTGACAGGAGAGGCCGTGGTGACCTAGTTGGTCCACCCTGGCACCACAACGGCTATGATGAGGTTCATTCGTCCTCACGCCGAGTCGCAGGCAGACGGCAAGTGTCAGAGTGGCTCGATTAGGTAAGTTGCAGATGTGCCTCGAGGGAATAGCGTGCGGCCAGAGCTCAGTACACATGTCAATTTTTGTACACATGTTTAGATCGATTTTAAAAATAGGTTGTGTTTAAATAGTACAAATGTAGGTAGTAATAATAATTTATTTAATATTTTTTGATATATTAATTAATTATTTACTATCAATAATATGCAGAGAAACCTAAATAAATCATAACAGAGATGTCAGTTGAGTTAGATTTAGCCCATACACTCTTGTCATGTAAATAATCTTTCATATCATCGTATTATGTACACAGGTGTTCTTGTTATAAATGAAACGCTAATTTAAAAGACAACGCGAGAAATGTTAAGTTATACTTATATATGCTTTTCCAATAGGGGTACATATATCTGGTATTATTCGAGCCTCCCCGACTTGATTTATTTCTTTTTTGAATTATGAATTGATTTATTTATTTTTAAAATGTTGAACTGCGTAAAGTGAATGATAAATAAACTTTACTCAAACAAAGCTAGTAATGTGCTCATTATTTTGACAACCTTCTTTAAGCAAAGTCGACATTGCCGCGCTACTTGGAGGAGCCAGAAAAGGTGCCGGCAATTGCCTGTGAAAATCCATTACTGTCGTGTTTTAGCGACCGGCAATTTCCTGTCAAATTCCATGATTGTCGAGCTTTGTTTCAAAAATGGTAAAAAAAAGGTAGCGCAAAAAGGTTTATTCAGAATCTGGTTATGTGTGAAAAAATAAAAAGAGTGGGAGATCTTCTTGCCACTAAAAAAGGTACTGCAAAAAGGCTTTATTCAGAGTTTGGTTATGAGTGATAAAAAAATAACTCACTCTCAAGTTTATAATAAGGTGGTTTTATTTAATTACTCGCATCATTTGTGTAAAGTCCGCAACGACCATACTATGATGACCTCGAGGTTAGCTTAGCTACGCTCTCGGCCTATAATCTTGGTCACCATACTGCAATGCTGATCGCGCTGTGTAGGCAACGTAGTCATGTAATGTACTATATCTCCATGAAGAATTAGGTTTCCAAACAGATATATCATAAATAAAAAAAATCACGATATAACTGTCACATAGAGCTTATCTGTACATTGTGAAACAGGCCGGTAAAGGTGAGGTAAAGTGCCAAAAGCACCATGTATACCGGTGATTCCGTGAAACCGTAACATTATCGTTTGCATAATCTTGAGGAAACAGCTGCACCTCTCGTTCTGGAAGGCTACGACGATAATTTTTAAGAATAGACATTTGGATGGAGATGTTATGTTTTAAATCCAACAATACCATACAGGAAAGCGAAATAAAATACGATTAAATAGGTAGGTATTTATTTGCAAGTGCACTCAATGTTTTTTATTATTATTGAACTCACGCAATTTTGAACCTTATGTCATGGTAATAAAATTCAAAAACTATAACGGAAATCATATTTCTCGAAATACCATGGGAGGTGAGTGGTTAATAAATCTCGTGTAACATTTCTCTGAAAATTTCAACTCTCTACCTATTGCGTTACGTACGAACAAATGGAATTACGGATTGACGGACAGCGGAGGTATGGTAATAGGGACCCGTTTGGCATCCTTCGGGAACGGAACCCTAAAAAGGGTTTGAGTTCAGATGATGACATTGTACATATAGGTAAGAGTCACTGACAGTTCCATTTGAATACATTTTCCATGCGTATTTATTCGTGCTACTCACACTGTACTGTGCAATGTTAACATATTGTGGCAGAGGCAAAATTGTGCCCATTTTAAACCTGTGTTTCAATACTCCATTTTGCGTGACAGGGGGCTAGCCCAGCGCCGCAGCTATGGAGTTATGAAGGTTTCCTCATGATGTTTTTCATTACCGTTAGAACGTCCGTATAATGTAGTTAAGATAAATTAATTATCTTATTGGTCAGGAATCGAACTTGCAACTCCTGTGTGAGAAACAAGAGTGAAACCCATTAGACCACGGAGCTCGTTGTTATGTGAAATATGTACTAATGCCTGAAAAAATATGAATTTAGTTTAATTAGCGTGTACAGAAACAGTGACCTTGATTTTACTAGACTATTATAGTACTTTATGAGTTTGTTATTATGTGTCTTTTTCCCACAACTCCATTACTAGCATCGAATCGCAACTACGCAACAATTTAGCGTTACTTTTGTATACTTTTGTTTAAGCTTATAAATCGTTTGGGTGGCAGTTTCCGTCCGCATGTAATGAATTTACGCCGTCTTTATGACTGTAATTCCTGATTTGTGTGTTTGGATATGTCACATTTACTTCTGGGTCGTTTTCCCTATCTAGTCGGACGATTAACTCTCTCGTTAGGATGAGTTTGTTTGAGGGTATGGCCGACACTATTGGTCCTATTTATCGAAACAATTTTCAGACTAGAAAATAAAGGTAATTGTGATATTAATTAAAGGAAGTCTTGGTACAAATAAATGACAGATAAAAAATAAAACCTTAAAAAAATACCTTATAATTTTATATTAATGAATTTGAAGATAGCAACTCGGTATATCGGTAACATTAAATTATCAAGCTAGTATTTATTGAACAGCGCTTAAGATAGAATTGTAGTGTTTTTCTAAATCGTTAATCTGTAATCTTTAGACATTGCTGAAGGTGTATCGTGTTGAAATAAAAGGACGTCTTGGCATGACTCCAGGCTCAGGGGCAGACAGCGCGATGCTCTATCAGAAATACATTAAGTGCGGGAAGAGAGGTGATGCGGAAAGTACCGCACTTCACGCTGACACACAAATCTGCCGCATCCTTCCTTCCTTCCGGCTACACTAAACTCGCGTAGCGGGAAAATAGCTTCTTTTTCCGAACAGTGTATGTCTGTGTCTAGAAACTTCGAAATCGATTTGTTTTGGGACATGATGGGTCATTGACATGACGATTGTAAATAACTATCACATCTTTATTTACTCAGCATTTTGATATGTAAAATATTAATATTTATGTGCCTGGATAGTTTAATTTCATTATTCCCTTAAATTAAACATAAATACGCAACAAGGGAATGGGCCATATAAAAAAAACAAAGGGACCAAACTGAGAAAACCATTTCGAGATAATTGTGTTCCTAAGTATATACCGTTATTCCCATCTAAAAAAAATTCAGGATTACTGGAATATCCGTAAAAAACATGGTGTACTTCATTTGTCCTCTACGGCGTAGTTTGTTCAATGTCAGACGGAACGTAAACAAATATTGATATTATAGTTTTTTAGTTTTATAATTGGAAACAACCACCCTCATACACAACCGTAAAAAACTGTGATAAAGTGTAGTCACGAAGGGTGTAAAAAAAAATATTTTAAAAATCAGACATCCACTACCCGAAATATTTAAATTGGTTTCTTAAAATAGCCTAAAATTCACAAAATAAAAATAAAAAGCAGCACGTATATTTTTAAGCATGGGGCTCTATGATTTCGTTCAGGTAGAAAGAATTGCGCGAAATTATGTGGGCAGTATTAATTAAATAATGAATTCATCGATTTTTGTTGCGGGTGACTATACTAGAGGGCTGTGAAATAGTCCTTTTTTAAAAGCTTTGATATAGCCGGCACTGCAAAATTTTGTGTAGACAGTATATTTTAGACAATATCTGTTAATAAACGAATACACATTCAAGGAGAATCAAACTGCTAATTTAAACTTTCTAACTATATCTTTCTCTCTCTATTAAATGCATTACGAAACTATTCTGTATCAACCCAACGACTGAACGTGAAAAGCCCTATTCAGTGTTTAATATAGCGACGACGTGCCAGCTCCTGAGTTTTCTCGTGTCAAATTAACTTTAAACGTGCCTCGTTTTTTGGGACTGAAAAGAGTAGTGAGACGTGTATTCATCATCTAGATTGATGGTCTTGGCCAATGCATTACATGATTTACTCATACTGGACTATTCGTTTTGAATTTTCTCTCTCAAAAACCAGACAGACCAGACAATACGTGCAAATTCAGGACGAGATATTTACAAGATTTTAATAATATGATAGTGATAAAAGGGCAACAAGAGCCGAACACTACAATTTAACTACATACTTTCTGATACGAAAGTTAGTAACAACAACTTGTAGGTAAGTTAAGTACCTTGTAGTTTGTATATTTTGACAGACTTATGCTGAGTAGCTTAAAACAAATGAAAAAAGTAAGTGCTGATTAAAGTAATTTCATCACCACCAGGCCGCTCCGTGGTCTAACGAGTTTTACGCATGCTTCTCACACAGGAGATGCAGGCTCGGTTCCTAACCATGTACCAATGAGTTTTTTTTTATCTTTAGTACATTATCGGACGTTCAGTGTTTCGGATGACACTTTAAGCTGTAGGCCCCGGCTACTATCGCTACTTGGTAGTGGTCGTAAAACCCATCCACCAATCCGCACTGAGCCAGCGTGGTGGAGTATGGCTTATCCGGGCGAAGGCCTGTGCCCCTCGGTGGGGACACTAATGGGCTACATTTATTTATTAATTAATCATTATTTATTAATCACCACACAAGAGTCTCATAGGATTTTGTGATATACATATAAACATAGTGAAACCCGTTCGGGATCAACAGGAAATTCTGACATACTCTCAGAATTTCCTGTTGATCCAGAAAGGGATTCAGCTTGTTGGTGTGGCTTTCAGTTGACACATTTGTGATATTGCTCAAGCTTGTATTTCGTAAGCAAATTCTTGAATTTGTGTGAGCAAATTATTATACCTTTGTTAATATCTGCGCTCGTAAGGCACTTCGCGTGTAGGTCGCTTGCCTAGCTGCCGTTAACCCAGGTTCGCGTTGTGCCGATGAAGCGCAAAATCCAAGCCACTGTTCATTTGATGAATGTTAGTGAACTATGTTTCTTGATCAGAACATCGCTGAAATATTTTTTGACCGAGCGAGCGAAGCGAGCAAAGAGCTCCATCTCGACAAGATAGGAGGCCAATTTTGCTTTCGTCTGTCTCTATGTGTGTCAGTTCCGGCCTAAGGGCCACAGTTTTCAAGCGATCGAAACAAAACTTGGCACACGTGTTTCTTGAATTAAAAGTTTTTTTTGTCGAGAACTTTTACGTATTTTCCCCTTTGGGGGGGGGGGAGTTATGACGCCAGTTTTTTTTTTTTTTTTTCTGAAACCTATTCAAATCAAATCAAATCAAAATCAAATCAAAAATCATTTATTTCCATAGGATGTTGTTACATCACTTAGATCCTTCATTACATTTTTTTGGGTGAGTTCACTAACACAATGGCGGAATCTGTGGAGAAGAGCTCACCGAAGAAATTCCACAGTCGTCGCATCTTTTGCGTTTCTTTTTTTAAATAAAATATTGTCAAATAAGGTAAGTTTTTAATATCAGTAGGGACCTTATTGTAATAGCGTATACAATTGCCTTTAAAAGAATTACTAATTTTATGTAGTCGGCTTACATAAGCAACTTGTCTTTATTTCTAGTATTAAAATTGTGTATATCACTGTACTTCTGAAAATTAGTTATATTTCTTTTTACATACACAAGATTGTCATAGATATATTGAGACACAAATGTCAGAATATTGATTTCTTTAAACTTTGCCCTCAGTGACACTCTAGGCCCTAATCTATAAATTGCACGAACAGCCCGTTTCTGCAGAATAAATATACTATTAGCATTCGCAGCGTGACCCCACAATAAAATACCATAGGTCATTAGACTATGAAAGTAACTAAAGTAGACTAGTCTAGCGGTGTCTACGTCGGTAAGAGCTCTAATTTTTTTAACTGCGAACGCTGCCGAACTCAGTCTGTTTGACAATTTATTAATATGAGGATCCCATTGTAGTTTGGCGTCTAAAGTTATGCCCAAAAAAGGCAGTCGACTGCACAAGGTCCAATCTCTGTCCTTTTATAAATATGTCTGTAGTTACCGGGTTCACATTGGGTAACACGAATTTAATACATTTAGTTTTATTTTCATTAAGTAATAAATTGTTAACAGTAAACCAGTTCACTATACTAGAGATAGCATTGTTTACCTCGTCATAATTTGATTGCTGTCTTTTAACTTTAAATATCAAAGAAGTATCATCGGCAAACAATACTAACCCATGTTTTGCTTTAACAAGGTAAGGTAAATCATTAATATACACTAAAAACAAGAAAGGACCAAGAATTGAACCTTGCGGTACGCCCATACTTATTGAAGACCCAGGTGATCTTTTCCCATTAACATCGACCATCTGAACCCTATCTGTTATATATGACTCCAGAAGGCCAAGTGCCTGATCTTTTACACCATAATGGCGTAACTTCCTGACAAGAGTGTCATGATGGACGCAATCAAAAGCCTTGGATAGATCGCAGAAGACACCTATTGCATCCATTGCGTCTTCCTAGGCATCAAAAATATTGTCGATTAGTTCAACACCAGCATCGGCTGTTGAACGACCATTTGTGAAACCAAACTAAGCAATATGAATAAAATTATTGAGATAAAAATGACTTTGCAATTGATTAAGTATGAGTTTTTCAAATATTTTGCTAAGCGTCGGTAGTATCGATATGGGTCTAAAATTGGTGGGGTCTGATGTACTACCATCTTTGAATAAAGGTATAACTTTACTTAGTTTCATCAAGTCAGGAAACACACCATTATCTATACATTGATTAAATATACAACAAAGGTGAGGTGCAATCTACAATGGAACTAATAATTTTTACTGATAGACCATGGGCGTCAGCTGTCTTTTTCATTTCCAGGGATTTAAACGCTTTTACAATGTCTTCATTATTTACGTGCCTAAATTTAAAATCTGTTTTACATTCCTCAAAGTTTTGTTTAAGTATAGATTCAGCAGCAGCGGGAGATGAAATTAAAGACTTGGTTGTTGAAACTGGAATGTCCGTAAAGAAATTTTCGAAAGCTTTTGCTACTTCTAGGTCTGTACTTAGCAATTGATTATCTATCTTAAGCTTGAAGTTATTATGTGTAGCTTTGGCCTTTCCAGTCTCTCTGTTTATAATTTGCCAAGTCGTTTTCACTACATTGCCACTAGATTCAATTTTGTTTTTAATGAAAATAGATTTAGCTACGGCACAAACGCGTTTAAACATTTTTGAATAACTACGAACATAATCTAGAAAGGCCGTATTTTTGTTATATGATTTCTCTTCATAGAGTTCATATAATCTTCGTCTGCTCCTATGAATTCCAACTGTCGCCCAATCACTAAACAAAGCTTTGTTATTAACTTTTATAGTTTTTGATTTAAATACCGTATCATATTCATTTTTGACAAGGTTAAATACTGAGTTGTACAACAAATTTGGATCGTCACTGTATGGTATTTCCCATAGTTTATCTAAAATATTATTCCTGTAGTGTTCAAGCCGAGTGTCACTAACGGGCACACATGTAATATCCTCTTTTTGGTCCTTTTTTATTTTAATATTGAATATACCTATCTGACCAGAGTGATCAGAGGTTAATTTATTGATGACCGATTTGAAAATGGGCGTAATGTTAGTAAATATATTGTCAATGCAGGTAGCAGATGTTGCAGTAATTCTAGTAGGCTCCAAAAACAGATAGTTCATGTTGTGACATAAAAATAAATATTTTAATCTAGTACAAATATTATTATTCTCTAACAGATTAACATTAAAATCACCACAAATTATAAAAAAAATGTTTTTATCGCTGATTTTAATCAACACTTCATCCATTTTCTTTTCGAATAAATCAAAGGATGAATCTGGTGGTCTGTATACGCTCATTACAATAAGTTGTTCAAGTTCAATACAGGCTATTTCCATGGTACGCTCAGCAGACAGGCTCACTATGTCAACTCGTTCCTTATATTTAAAACTATTATTTACAAGTATTAAGGAGCCACCGCGATCAGCTGTTTTTCTGTTGAACGAACTAGCAACGTGGTGGTTATTAAAGTTGAACATGAGCTTTAAAAAGTGCTCTGTTATACATAAAATAACAATATTATTACAGTTCATGAATAACTCAATTTCCAGTTCTTTACTTAACATGCCCTGTATATTTTGATGAACCACGTTTAAAATATTCTTACTTTTACATTTTTCATTACTAGTAACTTGATTTAATGGGCAAGATGAAGGTATATTTATACAAATATTAATATTACTGCCAGAGTTACTCTCTGTTGTCCTATGGGTTAATTTAAAGAGCTTGGAACAGATTCCAAGGAGTACCTGTCATTATTATTACACTGCTCAATAGAAGCAGGCGTTTCATTAGTCAAAAACTTGACTGAGTTCAAAATAAAATAAGATAGTGACTGTGCTATCTGTTTTGTATAAAACCTAGATAGGTAATACCTATCCTTAGTCAAATAAAAATATTTTCCAATACAAATATTGGTGTCTATGAAATGAAATTTTTCAGTATGACGACATGTCAATGTGTGTATAAATGTATTATAATCATGTCTTATATGATTTTCATGTTGTGACAAGGATTGGCTGAAGGGAAACGCAAACAAGATTATTCTATCTACATTTTGTAAAGAATTTAATTTGGAAAAGTATTTAGTAATTAGTTTTTTAGATACATTTTCCCTTCTACCAATTAAAATAATTAGGGTGGTTGGTTCTAAAAACTGCGATGACAACACTTTGTTTAATATTTGTGAATATGTGGCGCCAGGCATACAGCTATTTAATATTGCCTGGCCCACGCGCTGACTAAGTTGTAAACCCATATTTTTTCCAAGTTCATCGCTGTACATTATATACCTATCCTTTGTCCGAGAGAAGGAGGCGTTATTGATAACACTATTAGTACTCAAGTCGACTGACGGCGGCGCCTGGGTCAGTATCAGCTGTTCGGCCGGCTACTCGGCGGGACACACGGTCGGCACGGAACAGTCCGCTGGAGCTTGTTTACAATCACAGATGTGATTGTCGGTCAAAGATATGAAAGTGTCATAATTATACTTACACGTCTCCAACAAACTATTCATAGCCGACACATGTTCCTTAATTTCGTATTGTGCTGACTCATATTTACGTGTAATACTTTGTAATGATGAGTTTAAAATATGCATATCTGACTGGAGTCGCCGTGTGTCACATTCGTACTTTTCTGTAGTTTTTTCCAAACATAATCTACAATCATCGATTTCGTTAATTAATTCGACACGTTCCTTGCTACAATTTACATTTTTACAAAATATTTTATTTCTATTAGCTAGTTTTTGTGTTTTTTTTATATAATTATTCAATTTAACATATTTCTTTAATTTATTTATAACATATTTTGTGGGCTATCAAATTAAAGGGCTTCATGAGTCGGTTCTAAAAATATACTACAACATTACCTTTCGGCCGCCTGTTTTCTAAAAATCCATAGAAATATTTTCAAAAGATAAGGAGAAGTCGTTTAAGCTTTTTCATTCATTTAAATAGAATAAAAAACCGCTCAAGTGCGAGTCTAAATCGCGCACGAAGGGTTCCGTACCACCGTTCAATGGAAGCGATGGTGTGGAGTGAATAGTTTGGATTTTACACAGCAAAATATTGTTTATAAAGTTATTGGTGCGGTTACTTTCACACTCCATGTACGTAACCAGGTGCATCCATAAGTTTGTATGTGGTATTGAAATAATTGTTATATGGGAGCCCCCTTAAATATTTTTTATCCTGTTTTTTTAGTATTTGTTGTTATAGCGGCAACAGAAATACATAATCTCTGAAAATTTCAACTCTCTAGCTAGCTAGTACTTGAGATACAGCCTGGTGACAGACGGTCGGACAGCGAAGTCTTAGTAATAGGGTTCCGTTCTTACCCGTTGGGTACGGAACCCTAAAAATGAAGTTTTTTTATTCTGGGTTTCCAGAATTCAGGTTATTTCCATTGTAACTCTTAGTCAGCAATGATCAATTTCACTCGTTCATTATGATGAGGAAATGAAAATGAAACTGAATAAGATTTTCCATAAAACCTAACGAAATGACCAGATTGAAAAAACAATAAAATTGCGGTTTATTGTAACAATAATGCACATGAGCCGGCGACCGCAGGCACGTTCAAGCGGTAAAACAATCGGTACAAAATTGAAAATACTATTTGAGTTTCACCAGCTCACAATTCAAAGCATTTTGAGGTTGATGCAAATTATTTGAATTTACATTTTGCATTTATAAAATAAAGAGATCTGGTGGGAATGTCAAAAATGATTGTTTTAGTTAGAAAATAATTAAATCGAAACAAGCTTTTGTTTAGTCTATGCCTTGACGGGTTAGGAACGAAGTATAAAGGTTTGTTTTATTTATGAAGCCTAAATCTGTGAAAAAATACATCGAAAACATACAAACTATACTATTATAATAAATATTTTTAATTAGCTAACCAAAATAAAGTGAGAATAATGCCCAGTTCTAATGTACTGTATTTTTTCTAATTGTACTCATTATCATAGTTGTATTCACGAGAAGAAGGTCCACTAAGTTTACCTTTTAGGCTCCAAATCATAAATAATATTTTCCGAATCCGAAATACCCCTTTATATTTATGTAAACAGAAATTACCTGGAGCTCACACCCTGCGAATTCATTTTATTTCGAATAATAATAAATACTAGTGAATCTTCCACTTCAATCTACGACCACATGAGAAACAATTGACGTACAAGTGCGCCAGTTTTAATTGCTTTTATCTGTTTATATAGTCTATAACGATGGCAGTTCACGATGATAGTTACCGAATTCTGGTGTATCCGTCAAGATAGCACGGCAAAGTTGATGGCCTAGGGCGGCAGTTAAGGTTAGAAGTGAATGCCGGCCAGAGACTGCATCCTAACCTCCAGCCAGTCATAACGGATTCCTTTACATTGGGTTACAGGAGATAAGGACGAGAGAGGGCATCTGCGACTGCGCGACCGCCTATGCACTAAAATTTATGCTCTTGCGCAGTAGACTGCTTCAAACATTGGAATTTGATGACTAGGGATTTCAATTTTCCGGTTTCCCGTAGCCGACCAGAAGTTTATTGGCCCGACGTCCCGAATGGCCGAGTCGGCAGTGACCCTGCCTACGAAGCCAAGGGTCCCGGGTTCAAGTCCCGGTGGGGGCCAATATTTGTTTGATGAGAACGGATGTTTGTACCCTAGTCATGGTTGTTTATCTATATAAGTATAATATTTATCTATATAAGTATGTGTATCGTTGTCTAGTACCCAAGATACAGGGAATCCTAGTTTGGGGCTAGATCAATGTGTGTAAATGGTGTCCAAGGTATTATTATTATTATTTATTTATATTATTTATTTTAAGTCCAAGATAAACTGTTTATGAGTCAATCAAGAGATTGTAAAATGCACACATTTGAATTTCCGTATGACTCAAAGGGAAAAGCCACTTTCGAGCATTGGGAGAACTTTAGTTCCAGAATATTTTTTATGACACGGAGCTGATCTGATGCTGGAGCCTAATAGTGGCCAGGAGAACTCTGTAATAAAACGAATAATCGAAAGAGCGCAAACTCGATAGGGTTGCATCGTTTTATTGCAAAGTTCCCCTAGCCAGCTCCAGCTTCAGCATCAGATCAGCTACATAATGTAAAAAATATTCTAGGATCAAAGTATTTGTCAAGATGAATCAAACGAGACCAAACTTGACGGATTTGCGATGTTTTATGACAGAGTTCTCATGACCACCTTCCGTTTCAATCATCAGGTCAGCTCCAAGTTAGAAAAATACTGCATTGTCATCCAACTTACATACATATGCAAATGCAACATTTCAGCTCAATCGGATAACAGGAAGTGGGTTAAATTCATGCCGATAGACATTGCAGGTTAAATTAACTACTCAAAAACCGAGGGTGATTGGGACGGATCGCGATTTTGAACCCTATGCCATTGTAAAAGAATGTAAAACCTTTAACGGAAAAGTGGCGTTAGCCGGTGGTAACTGAGGGTATTATAGTAGTTTATGTGACTGCTACATAATGGAGGGCATTAAAACTCGAGAGCGGGTTTATGAAACGAGCCGAAGGCGAGTTTCATAACAATATCACTCGAGAGTTTTAATGCCTAATTATGTACAGTTACATACACTAGTTTATCTACACACATATCATAAGCTCTCTTTGATGTGTTCAGGAACCGCATGTTTGACCGGTATTGTGGCTCTGCAGTTGTTTAGCTTGTTCTGTAGCACCAACTTCGGGCGTTCTTAATTTGAATGTCAGTACCAACTTCACAGACAAACTAGGGGCTGCATGCAGGCGGGCGTCGGCGTTCGAAATTTGAATGTCATTATATGTAGAAAAACTACACATAATGACCATAATGTGTAGTTTTCCAGATACGAAACGAGTTTTTACCAAGTAGTTTAACATAATGCTGATCGTAACGTGCGGTTTTTGAACGCAGTAAAGAGGGTTTATGATTTAAAAAACTTGGGGATCGTTTTGGCAAAAACACCCTAACCGGAATTCCGGTCCGATTTTCGACCACATGTTTGAGGATTAGCAGAGATAGACTTTTAGAACTTTATGAACAAAGAAATATGACAAATATTCACAGGTTTAAAGAATTTCTCATAGAGTCCTTCAAACCTTTCAAGGTTGTGTATCTTAAAGCCAAAGCAAATTTCATAAGTAGTAAACTTTAATCTGCCGACGACAAAATAAAAACTGTACGGAAAGTTATATATAGCGAAACAGGTGTTTTACAAAGCCACGTGATTACTTTTCACTTAAGTAAGACAGATCGCGGTGTTATTGCATTTCATCTGAAAAGTATTGAGATTTACTGGAACTGCTTTATAACTGAACCTTAAGATGCCACATTATATTACCCACATATATATTTCCACATAAAAACCTTAATTGTAGTCCCTATTTTAGCTCCAATGAGTTTTCCAACCCAGTCGGAGCGATTGACCTAGAAACCATTTAGTGCAATGTTCATAGGGGGTAGGTAGCAGCTGACAGGCAATATCCGGATGATCCATTGTCCGGCTCATTGCGGATTCTGGGAACCAGCCCGGCCGCCACCGTATCTCTTCTCTTTACGGCTAGGAACTAGCACGGGTACAAATAAAACTTCCTGGAGAAATCTATTTATTTTCTTTCCACTTTTTAATCGGTTTTGTCTTCGATTAAAGAAAATTATATCTCACGAGTAATTAAGAGACATTCCTTATACTTTATCACTTTAAGTTGATAATAACTATCTGATTTCTTGTTCTACTGAGTACTATTTATAAATTCTAGTAGAATATAAAGAATGTTTGAAGGACTTTAAACCAGGGAACGCACGGAAGCGTTAGAAACCGAATTGCTTCTGTTATTAACATATTCAAAAATTTGTTTCAAGCTGTTTACCGATTAAGGATCAAATGATTAACCCTTTGAACGGTTAATGGTCCTTGTGATATCCAGGGTCTGATGACGGAGCAGGAAAGTGCCCATCGTGTTTCGGTTAGTTGGAATAGTCTTGACACGTACTTTGGTCTTAGTTGATATCCAGAGTCTGATGATGGAGCCGGAAGTTGACTAAGGAAACTCGGTAATGAACGTCGCAACCCCATCGAGTTTGGTCTCGTTTGATTCGTCTTGACAAGTTAATCTTGGCAAGTAATCCAAGAAATTAAATGATGTAAATTATGTTGCCATTATATTTTACTAGAATTTATCGCTATGGTATAACCTAATTTTGTCCTAGATTCGTGTAGTAGTCATAGCTTCATTAATAGATAAAAAATATAAAAAAATAAGCTTTTAATACTTACTTATAAAATAGAACTAAAAAGTAAGAGACAAAGCTAAGTGTAGGTTCTTATTTTATTACAGTATCGAACATATTATCAAATAAAAGCTAGTTACATCAAAAGCATCCTCCTGTATGTCCGAATTTTAGTTAAAGAAATGATTCTGTTTTTTCCTAATAAAAAATATCACGGAATTGCATTTTTTTATGATAAACTAGAAAATTATTCCGGAAATGACACCATAAATGTACTATATCGAAAAATAGCATTGGTTGTTCTAAATATGTAACAGCTTGCCCGTCCACTATGCACGGATTTCTTTAGGTGACTACAAAGATAAAACACCTGTTTACGTTATGCCAAAGTTGCTTCACTTAGAGATTAATAGATCTTTTATTAGAAATATTCAAATATATAACGATGTGAGCTCCATCGTCCGTCGCCCACGAGACGTCGTCGGATTGGGAGAACGTCGGTTTTCGCCAGCAAAAATAGTTCGTGAATTTAGTGTATCGATCGACACAAAGCATTGCCACACGGCATGTCTGTAAGTAATAAGTGTAACCTACCTATTCTTTTGTCATTTTCAATTATGTTGACTACACATCAAATAATCGTTGAGCGCTTTCAAATCGAAATCCGACGAGGTCTATTAAAGACGAAAAAGTCATAAGAAAACAATGCAGCCGCAATATTATTGCTAGTAATGTTAAATATGCGAGTATTTATTTTCCTTGCCAAGTCAAATATAGGTAGGTATGAAGTGATGCGCAACACGTCATCGCATGTGACTTAATTTCTTCGTCATTTCCGATTTGTACGGTTGGTATAAAAATACAAAGTAAAGCAAATAAAAAAATGTACACCTACCTAAAGAGGTAGGTTTTCATTTTTTTCATGATTTTCTTACCACGCTAAAGGACGGCTAGCAATACAATATCGGCATTTGGGCAAAAATATCGTACTTTTTAATTTAAATTTCATTAAAATCATCAAAATAACAATATGGGTGTGTTCAAGTTTTTTGGTATTTTGCAATATGATTTCAAGATTTTTAGGGGTTTAGTAACTAATTCAGGTCCCAATTTGCATTTAAAGATGGTGGGTGCGCAAAGATTGATTTTTTTGATGTTCAAAATCCTATTTTGCATTTCAATGGGTTATGGTGTGTTATTAAAATTTATAAGTAACTATTTGGTTAGTTTTCAATGACATACGATAAAAATATGATTTAATTCGGATTAAATGTTACTTTTTCAGATTTGTCTTGGACGAAATGACAAATAAAACGTCAAAGTTTATTGAGAACATGAATCCGTTGGTGAGTTAATGTTATACATTACAACTGATCTCAAGATATAAAATGTTATCGCTTGCCATGCTTTTACTACGAGCCTGTTAAGACAGTGAATTGTACTGGGATGACATATAATCTGTGGGAGATAATGCGAGAGGGATGGGGTGCTTATTGATAAAGACATCGAGTTCTGGCTTCACAAGATCTGTTAATTTCATTTATTGATTTTTTCAGATGTCCTATATAAAGGCGACGGGGCTAATATTGGAAATAGAGGGACGCATCGATGCGTGATGTTATTTATATAAATATGCTTTTAAAGTAAGTTTGACACAAAATTCAATCTTACTGCCGAAACCAACCAAAGCGGCGCGCGTGAAAGTACATTTAAGTGGAAAATTGCTTCATTTTTTAATTAAACTAGATACTTGCCTAGTATTGCTTTAGAGAATGGTGACTGGTACACGACCATTTGTTTGCCGGAAATTATTGACGAACTCCGTAAAAATAACCGTAAATGCCGTATTATCTTGTACCACGACAATTCTAGTTTCCACCCGCCCAGACAGACAAACGAATTTTTGAAGGTGAAAAACGTAGAACTTATGAATTTCTGACGTCAATCTTGTGATTTTTTTCCGTTCCCAAAAATTAAGAACCAATTACGCGGTCAACAATTTTCATCACCAGAAGAGGCTGTCGAAGAGCATGAAAAACACGTTTATAAGGTCACCACGGAGGAGTGGCCCAAATGTTTTCAAAATTGGTTTAATCGTATGAAAATTTGTATTTACGCAAAGGGAGAATATTTTGAGAAACAAAAAATATTTTTTTTATTTTTAATAGTATTTTTTTCTTATTCGTTTTGGAAATGTTTAGTGCGCCCCACATAAGTGTCCTATTTCAGATTGCACCGAATGCTGGTACACATATTAAATTATCATATTGAGACAGATATTTCCCTTCTTAAAAACCAACACAAAGAAAGTAGGTACTCTCTAACTTCTAAATAATGTCTAGAATACAAAACTTTTGTATAAAAAACTCTCTCTTTGCGTAGTTTGTACTCGTGCGTGGATATAAAATAATTTTGAAATGAATAAATAGGAAAGAAACATACCTTATGTATATTGTACAATGTTGAGTGATTATATTAAAAATAAACTTATACTTTATAGACTTTAATCCTATTTAGCCAGGTAACTATTTTATGTTGTGCTTCCTCTATTATTTATTATTTTGTGTTTTTATAGATTGTTTAATATTTTGTGATAAAACAGTTAATAAATTCTACCAATGAACAATTATTTTCAGAAATCAAAAATTATAACCTATTTCTTATGTATACTGAACTAAACTAGTGTAGTTTACCTTGAATGTCACTGATAATAAACACTTATTTACTTCCTCTATTCTTTAACCTGAACCTAAGATTAGATTAGATACATTTTAGTATTGCGATGTAAAATAATTACATCAAATCACATAATTACAGTATCACCTCGATTGCGCCGATTTGAAAACACCTAGTCCACACTTCAGATCACTTTTTACTAGATACGGAGACGCGATAGCTTCAGTCCGGCAGCCATTACACGCTCAATCTAGATCGTGATCTGACCAAGGTCGCGGATTGCAATAGATTGATATATCTTGATCTGGCTGGTTGTTGATCTAATTGACATTAGACAGTCAATCCAAATTATGTCGTCTAGTGTTCGCAACCATCAGATGAATACGTGTTCTCAGCTCTGGATATTTCAACTGCAACTATCAGATGAATACGTGTTCTCATCTCTTGATATTTCAAAATGGATGTGAATAAGAAAAAAATCTTGCGTAGCAATAATTATTGCTTGTGCTCTAAAGAAACGTGTAAAGAGGAAACGTTGAATCAAACCATGGTTAATGAAAAGGAACATCTACACGCATCTGAACTTGATATTCGAAATGAAGAGGAGCAGGATCATGCAAACTACTACAGGATGAATGAGGCATACTTTGATTATCTGTTGGATTTGGTTAGACCATACGTTGCTAAAATAAGATGCCTGCATGCGAGAGATTTTTAGGAGTTTCTCATTTGCAATCCTTCGTTTGTACTTATTCGTCCGCCTCCATTGGGTTACGACCGCTGACTGACGTAAACTGTGAATATTTCACATTAGACGTTCAATCTGGATCACGATCAACGGATCGAGATCATTAATTTTGAAAATCTAGATAATTTGTTTAACACGTTACTCATTCAATCTGGATTGAGATCATTGAACATAATCTCGGATCATGATCTAGATTAAGCGTGTAATGGCTGCCTAAGATTAATATTGATCATTTATCAATAATATAAATAATATTATCCTATCTCAAATGTTTTTATTTTAGTATTTTAGATATGCAGTGTGATAGATAGTATTGTTTCCTCGATTTAAAATATAAGTTTCATAAAATAGAATTTGTAATAGTGAAATTTATTAGTCATCATAGTTCATTTCTCAGCAAGAAGAAGAGTCAGTTATCATTTGGCCCTTTAAGGGCCTGTTCAAAGATGCTCTGCTTTTAAAGAATCCTCATTATTGTGTAAAGTTCCAAGCTCATGCTAAGTAGAATGTATTCACATTCATCATTGCAGACATGCATATGCACATACAGTAACTAAGTTAGTGTTGCCATAAACGACTTCACAAATTACACGCTTACACTACTCAATAAAATAGTAGCCGTCATTCCGACTTTTGGAATGGTTTTCCCACTATTACTACCATTATGATCAGATACTATTAGCTGAATTGACAACATAGAAATAAAAACGCATAGAGTGATAAAACCGTAAAAAACTTTCCAATACCGAAGAAGCCTATTCTTTTAAATCCTTTGACGAGCTTTTTGAAAGTTTGTTTTTTTTAAAGAATGCGCCTTATTTTTCTGACGGGAAGAACAAACAAAAAATATGCAATTTACCAGCGCCATCCAGAGCGCGCCTACAGCAGACTTTTGGCGTCTTATTCAAATGTCTGGTTTGGATCTATTTTCAAATGGATAGGCAAATTCGTTTTACTGGAACAATTAAGTTTTTGAAGTGATTGAGCGGTGTTTGATAAAAAAAACAAGTCAAGATTAAGTGATGATAACCCACGGATTTTACGGGCGCACCGTAATCCCCTAGCTTCAGTCCATTTTTATCACATCAAAACTGAGCGTGAGTGCGCGTGAATCTGTCTATTTCCATCAGTCGAAGCTTCAACGCGATGTCGGCTGAACATGCAGTAACTATGAAATATGTACGATGCTGAGTTATAGTGGAATAATGTTGCTTTCTATACTATTTGTTATCAACTCATTCAACAGATTAATAAGAGAAAATTGATATCTCTTTTAACCCAACTGCACCAAAAGGACCGAAATTTTTTCGAGTGTTTCTTTGTATGTAGATATGTATGTTTGCATGTATGTGTGACCATATCATTAGCATGCGATATAGCCCAAACTGCTTGACAATTTTTTACAACTCCATCGAGGTTAGGTTAACTCAGCACCTGGATTATTTACGTCGTCGTCATTACGGCGCTCTAACGTTATTGCAATTCATTGAGAGAGGTGCAGAGTAAACTCGATGGAGTTGTAGGTAGGTACCAACATCAGAAGAGAATACTAGCAAAACTTAACGAAACCTAGGGTAATAAGTTAATATTACGATCACCAGGTTTGTCCGGAGGCAATTATAAGGAGAGCGACATCTTCCTACAAAACTACGTGATGAATATGAATATACCTTATCTGTGACGGTCGTCAACTTATCTTAACATTACGTGGAAATATGGCTAACATAGTCGACCGGCACAGATACTCCCCCCTTTAGGAAAAAAAATAAATGAATGTACTTACTTATAACAATGAACAAAAATCTAAGTTAGAATCAAACAATAACCTTAAATGAATCGAAATAACTTTAAAAATGTGTACACCTTAATAAACTTATATCAACTGCAATAATAACTAGTAGGATTTTTAATAAACATTAATTAGATAGTAATTGTGCATACTTCAACTTAATCTAAAGGTAAACACGAATTAGAAAAATAAAGGAACTACGGTTATGTGAATTCTACATAAGTTTAAAGAATTACTTAATATTTACATACATACATAAAATAAACTAAAAACTGGAAAACAGAAAAACACTAGAAAAATGGGGATTCGCGGTTAGAAACTAACCTAACCTACAACTGGAAAAGATCCGCAGGAGAGTCGTCTGATGCTGCAGCCGCCCATGTTTTTCAGGAATCGATGAGTCAATTTACATCGCACGTCGTTGAAGTTGTAATCACTGTTTGTTTATAATTGCGACCGTACCTACACAAGGATGACTGTGCTGAATCAGCGTCAGCATTAAATCTGTAACCTTGGCTGTAGGCAGTCAATGATCTCGTACGTCATATGTACGTGGGTGCTCTTCACTCTTAAGTGAATATTAAGTTGTCGATGATGAAATTTGTGTGCCTAAAAACCTTGGTATTTGGCAACATAGGGCACATCTTGCACACCAATCGTTTATATATAAATATATATATATATCTCTCTCTTCAGTGATTTGATTATTCTTCGTGCTATGTTCTTCCTGGATGATTTCAATATTCGTTGGATTAGGTATATCGATGATGTTTCAATACTCTTCTGGGGGTTGGAACGGCTTCCTATGTCTTGAACTTGAAAAGCTGCTTGCTGTGAATGAATTTGCCGACGCGTTCGTTTCTGCTGGTGCGAGCTCCATTTTGATAAATCAGCAGTCGGCTGACTATCGGTTCATTATTCTTGCGGTATCTTCACTTCATCTTTTGGCTTCTGGTCCGTCATGGCTTGCTTGATGTCGTCTTGGTTTGGGTGGGGTCTTGATTATGGATTTCTGCAGCGTGGTTTGAAATAGGTATGCAGAAGTCGGGGCTCGGCGATCTTGGACGAAGTGCTTCTTGCTTGCACTTCTAAGGTGGCAGCACACGGAGTTTTCTTCGCGGCTGGGTCCATGCTGCTATTACCGAAGGTTGCTGATGTTCAGAAGTCGGGTCACCACTTTGCCCGAGGCCATTATAAGGAGAGCGACATCTTCGGGAGTAAAGTAAAATGCTTGAGATACGCGCAAATACTAGACTAATTTATTATAGGGAATACTATACGCTTATATACAACTTACTACAAAACTACGTGATGAATATAAATATACCTTATTTGTGACGGTCGTCAACTTATCTTAACATTACGTGGAAATATGGCTAACATAGTTGACCGGCACACCAGGCTTTGCTAAACGTTATATCTATGTATATAATATTAGGTTTTCAGTGGCCGGTTTTTCTGCACTTGAAAAATTTTCGTATTTCTCCTTTTTTATTTTTGGACAGTTTCACGGTTTATTTAGTTACTAACTCGACAAATAGACAAACAAAAACAAAAACCAAGAAATGGACTTTTATTAATGAGATTAAGCGTTACCAGAAAACAAAACGTTGCTTTCTACCCTACTTTCAGCTTTCATATCACTATCAACGTGGAAATAAATCCTTTGAAAATTCAGTTATTGTTTTAATAATGTTAAAATAATAATAAAATAAAAATAATGTTTATTTAAATATGTATACCACTACCACACTTTTGACAATAGTTTCGATCGATGCCTGTTCTGAAATAGATGATTTTAAACTTAAAATTACCAACAGTAATTTCGTTAGGTAGGAAAGTGAAGGACAGAGATATGCGCTTTAAACAACTCTACAATACCTACAGATATTATTGTTGGAAAGGAGGATGACCAAAAACCCAAAATGTATCGGTCGCGCGTTTGTAATATTTTAATTTATTTTATTTTAATTTATAGGTGATTCTAAATACATACCGTAACTCTTTTTTGGGTCCCGTACCCGAAGGGTCCAGACGGAGCCCTATTGCTGTCACTCACGTGGTCATCCCTCCGCCCCGTCCGTCGTCTGTCACACAGGTTTTACAGCCAAACGGTAAAAGCGTCTTAATTTTTTTACAGTATACATCTTGTTAACCCAAAGCCATACAAATTGTCAAATTGTTTTAAATGTTTTTGAGGGAAGCTCCTGTTAAGCTAAAGGGAGACACGAAAATTCATAAATAATCTACCCCGTCGAGTGAAATATTGTTGTTTATAGCTCGCTTTGAGTAGAAGAAATACTGTTTTAAGTTATTTAAAAAAAAATGGAAAATAAAGGAATGAGAAGCCACTAAAGTCAGCGTTTTTTACATAATTTTGTACCGAAATTATTTTACTTCCCATCTAAATATTGCATGGTATGGCAATTTGGTAGATAATTTTTATTATTACGTATATTTTACTAACAATCACTGACATATATTGATAAATCAGATTTTTTCTTTGAATTTCCCTAATTTTAGTCTTTTAAATTCTACATTTGGTACGGAACCCTAAATGTGCAAAGCCCGAAACGCACTTGGTCGGTTTTACATAGACAAGCAAAGGCAAGCAAAAATTTCATGGATCTTCGTTACATTTTTTGTTTTAATTAACTAGATTGTATTCACCAGAAGACGACTGGAAGCTGTTTTCCTAAAGGCTTCCTTGATTTCTTAATTAAGTAGCCTGAAGTAATTAACCAATTAGAGAATCGTGGCCGATAGCTCGTGCTTACACTGAAAAGAAAAATAATTAGGGCTGATGTTCTTTGGCAGTTCTATGGCTGCGGCCACAGTGAACGCGTTGTGATTAGGGGGGATATTAGACATTAAACATCTTAAAGCAATACGAAACATCACAGTTATTTTTTGAAGTTGCTATAATTAGCTTAACTAAGGTAGTATTGAAGGATGGCAAGAGTAACTTAGCGGTTACAAAGAAGAGAGATTATTTTCGAATAAAAATGGAATCAAACAGAAGATTTAAATTCAACCAAAACTCAAATATGACCTCGAACTTTTCACTGCCTCTCCACCCAAAACTTTGCAGTATCTCTTGAGTGAGTTAAACTGAAACGTTGATAGTGGTCGCCAAAAGTGGCTTGAGTGCGACATTAAAACTTTATGATAATTAGTTGAGCGAGCTCATTACGCACATCAAACCGCGGAGAAGTGTGTCTTGTGGAATCTTGTGGAATTACATCAGAGCAGTATGACATGTCGCATCCTGCTATTTAGAAGATAATTCCGAAAAAATTTATTTGTGCTACAAAAGAGAACAGATCTTATCTGCTTTAGCGCCTCTTATACATTTGAGGCCAGATTTTCTGATTAAATGTATTTTGGATGCATATACACTTGATAGGCTTTGAAAATTGTCGAATCTTGGAGGGTTGTAATTATTATTTCGGTTTCGGCTTGCATTCACTCCCGAGCTTTGTACCGTTATATACCTTGAAAGTTTTGTTCTATTAACACAATCCTCAAAGCCTCAAACCTAACTATTTAGTTAGTTTGCAAATAAGCTGGCAAATTATAAAGAAAAACGTGTTGTCATAGATGTGGTATTTAGTCAAAAGTAAATTTTCGTCATTATCTATTTCTCTTACCTTTGAAAACAAGCTACTTCTCAAATGTTGAATTCTGTGACAAATATCTCTGTAACTTTCACTTTTATTTCGCTTTATGGGCTCGTATTTCACTGTCAAGCATTCTTCGGACCTTGGGTCACCGAAGCGTTTGGCTTACAAGTTGTTTTAAATCATGCCATATTTTAATTCATACCTTTTCTCCTATCAAATAAACTGCTTCCCCAGCTAGTCAAATGGTAATCAAGTGAAATAAATATTAATTTTGTAAGTACCACCTTAAAAAGATTGCAAAATATATTCATATTTCTTAATGAATAGTGTTAGTGTTCTGGTTTCTCCATTGTAACCTGGTATTATTTTAATCATTATCGACGGAACCATAGTAATATCCTCCATTGTTAAGGATTTAGAAAAAAACTGTCAATAATTAACTATTATACCTAACGACGTACTTACTACGAAACGTGATTCAAGAAAGTCATCAATTCATGTAGCTTATCCCTTACAAAACGTATACATTTATTATAAGGTATCGGAAGTGAAGAATGAAGGAATGTTCAAAAGGTGTTTTCACAGTCCCTTCCGGAATATTGTTAGGCTCGAACTCCTCTGCCTCTGGTCCAGTCCTGATCGGGACCTGCTCTTGGTCCGTCGCTGCGTTGCTCATTAGGGACGTAACTCGGCTTCCACTTAAATAAATTTATTTGTTCGAGGGTCTAAAGTCAAGCGTAGATATCAACGATAAACTGTCAAGATCCTGTCTACAGCGCCACAAAAATGGTAAGTCTGAGTATGTTAAAAAAATATCTATTAAACAAATAGAGTAACGTCTAAGATGACTACTACAATATTGGTCTATTCTTAGTTGATTTTCGTATTTATAAAAGATTCGTATTTAGAAAGGGGTTAATAACATAGGACAGTGTTGCCATTCAAGCGACTTAGTCGGAACTGTCCAAAACTATCTATAAAACATATATAATTAAAAGGCATGTATTTAAACGCTTAACAAACAATCCCCGATTTTTGATCAAAATATCTCAAACTGCAACAAAAATACTAAATGCAGCTCAGAACTTACCCACAAAACAATATAAATTTTGCAAACTGTATAATTACTTATGTAAAACCGTTATACTTAGTGATTATCTGATATTTGAATATAAACCTAACAATGATTTTATTAACTACAAAAACATAAACCCAACTTTACTTGAACCAAGAACATTCTTCGAGGCACATTATTTTTAATAATGAAAACTCCATTTAATCAATCACTATTAGCTAATCAATCAATCAAAAAATCACCGTAATGCAAACATAATAAAAACAAAGTACGATAAATCAGATTTTGAAATATATTGTTTTGCTATTTCGATAGAGAAAAACAAAATTAAATCGGGTAGTATTTCATCACACATCAAATATGTCTTATTTCCACGGCAAAAATGTTCAACAAAAATATTTCTTATGCTGTTCAAACATTTTATGTTTCTTTTGCTCTTACTGTAATAATGTTCAACCTAACACTAGTGTTGATGTGTGGTATTAATTTCCAAATTAAATCTAATTAAAGCCTCAAATTAAAGCCTAAAATAGTTTGATAAAGGCATGTCTTGCTTTATCAGGGCATCCGCGTTTACGCTGTATGCCGATAGGAATATTTTATTTATAATTTTCATTGAAACAGATAAGCTTTTTAGGTACAAGAATGATAAAATTGTTAAATAGAATTTGGTAAAGTAAACATTAATCCGTGTGGTGGAGCGAAAGGCACGAATTTTAGCAATTCCGTTATATGAATGAATATGTTTGTATTGTAAACGGAATATCTGTTTGAAAAACCAGATATTTATTATGAACAGTGTAAGAACCATTAGCTTGCTTTGATTAGATTCATGATCCAGTTGGTTGTGTTTTTTTTATATCAAATGATTTATTTGTGGGGTAGTCAGTTTTTTTGGCATACGGTAGGTTAATCAGTGAAGATAATTGGTTTGTATGATATTATTTAGAGCTACAGTTAAATATTCCCCTAATTAAAACAGTTTCAGACAATGGGTTTCATACATTGCAATGCAATCTACTTATATTAGTTTTTTTTTTCTGAAAGCGTCCACCATCCTTCAAAGCAGGACTCATTTTGATTGCGATTTTAAAACGACAAACGCGCGTTTTTACATCGATACGTATTATGCAAAGGTCAATAATGCTGACGGCCGGCGGCCTTGCATTTTCTAACCTCGGTGGGTCTCTAAGGACATTCGACTATGCTCAAGAAGAAAAGGGAGCTATTATGGACATACAGACGTACTCCGAACAAAACCAATAAATATAACTTCAAAACATATTCCAAAAGATTTAAAAAAATATAAAACTCACAAAAAAATTATTATTTTATGCAAACCTCAAATAATAAATGTAAAGCTACCTGGAAAATAATCAATAATAATTTCAATAATGGAAGAAATGCCCCAAAAGAAAGCATTAAACAAATAAAATCTAACAATCGTATTGTGATCCTAAGGAGACAGCTCAAGCTTTCAATAATTTTTACATAGATCAAGTAGAGCCGCAATAAACGGGTGACGCTACTAATAGCAGAACAAAAGTAACCTATATCAACAAGTACAAGTAGGTTACTTTTGTTCTGCTGTTGAGCTTTTCAGGGAAAGCACCTTATTCTATACAAAGATTTATGACGTGACTTAAGACTGGTGATATGATTGACGCTACATGCTTTATCACTTTTGTACATATATTGTCATATCCTGTACTGTTAGTATCCTTGAGATTTTTATTATTTGATATACTTCAGCAGTTGACGTGGATTTAAAATTCTTCTAATTCTTTATTTTTTATGGTTTATCAAATATGGTGTTATATTCTGGGGTAACTCAACGGATAAGGACAGGGCTTTCAAAACACAAAAGAGATGTCTTAGGGCAATAAATCATCTAAAAAAAACAGACATATGTCAGCCACATTTTATAAAATCAAAAATGTTTACTCTACCATCGTTATATATTTACGAAATGGCTGTTTATGTTAGAAACAACTGGGATTGTTTTATCAAAGTAAAGTCTAAAAAGGAACATTAAATTAAGCATCCTGCGGCACTCAACCGCTCTATTTCAAAAAAGTGTGTTTGGTATGACACCAAAATTTATAATAATCTGCCAATATACATTAGAGACATAGAAAACCTCAATTTATTTAAATCAAGTTTGAAAGAACATTTGCTAAAGAAAGCCTATTATAGCATACAGGAATTCCTAAATTTCAGTAAAAAGTTTGCTATTAATAGAAACTGTGTAACACTTTTGTGTATTTATATTGTAACTTTTCATGTGTATTCTAATTTAATTTAATATTTGTACGCCCTTAGGGTAGAGTGTGGTGAACTTATATTTGTCATTAACAACCCTGTATTCCCACATTCAACAAATAAACGTTCTTGTATTCTTGTAGTATTATGTGTTTATAATAATTAATAATAATTGTAACAGTTAAATACGATCAATTTTTAAAAGAGATAAAAAAACATCAGTGCGGGTGTCTTCGCCCCACAGTGGATCACTGTAGAGAAGAGGCAAAAAATGCCGTTTGCTAAGTATATGTTATAAAGACATTATTATTTTTATTAGAACACCACTAATGTTAATTCCACGCCTCAACCGAACGGCGTGGAATCTTGAGGGGCTGGGTTTTTGCCAGCACGGGAGAGAAAATCTTGATTGTTACTTTACCTTGTCGTCGTAGACCGGAAATCGAAAGCTCGATTCGAGCGACTCTATTCGCTGCCCGACGCTGTCGCCGGCGTGCTGCCTGCCGACACGAGGAGTCGCCGTCCGATACGACGATGTCCAATCACAACACGGATCACTCAACCGCTGACGCGAATCTACTTATTTCCCGACGATGTGGTAGATTAACACTCCGACCAGGCTCGACACCTGTATTAGACAATTGTTACACCGAAATACAATCAATGGCCCGACGCCTGAGCAGACATGTTTTTTCTCCCGACAAGAAAAAAAAAACCTCCAATTTTTCATCTCGTTGGTACGAGTGACAGCTGCGGTTCCGTTTCCGTTCCGAGTCGCGCAACAAGAGAAGGTGCATTCCGAAGCATAAATATTAAACAGTCACCCGCCCGGACAGGCCCGAACCTGTCCCTAATCAATAGGAAGGCGAGAAAGTGTTGCGACCGCTCTCTTGAGGACCGAGTCCCCCACCTTGACTTCTGCTGATCGAGGCGTGCCATCCCGACCCGTGTACAAATTGACGATCCGTCCTCGTCTCCATCTCAATGATGGCAGGTTCGCATCCTTAATCAGCACCAAATCACCGACTTGAGGGGGGCTCGTCCGGTCAGTCCACTTAAGGCGCTGCTGCAAGATGTGCAAGTACTCAAGGGACCACCGTTTCCAAAAATCTTGAGCCATCTGCTGCAACATCTGCCACCTAGTTAACCGACTTAACTAGGTGGCAGATCACCGAATGGGTATTCTGGCAGGGCGTTAAGGGGCTGACCTATCAGGAAGTGACCCGGAGTCAACGCTTCCAAATCATTTGGATCCGAACTGAGCGGGCACAACGGACGCGACTTCAGTGTCATTTCAATCTTACAGAACAGCGTCGCAATCTCTTCAAAGCGTAGAGAGGTCTCACCGATGATCCTCGTCAGGTGCGACTTAGCCGATTTAACCGCAGCCTCAAATATTCCTCCCCAATGAGGACATCCCGGCGGACTGAAAACCCATTCAATCCCTCGACGGGAGCAAGCCGTACCGATGGCATCCCGGTTACCGTTCAGGAATTGAGTGACCTCCTGCAGATATCGCCTGGCTCCGACAAAATTTGTGCCGTTGTCCGAACGGATTAATGTCGGGAGGACCCTTCGTGAGACGAACCGATCTAGACATGCGATAAATGCCTCTGTAGTGAGGTCACTGACCGCCTCCAAGTGGACTGCCTTCGTGGCCAAGCACACGAAGACGCACAGGTATGCCTTCACTAATCTGGCGTTCCGTAGCTGTGAAGACTTGACCATGAATGGTCCCGCGAAATCCGTTCCGACACCCGCAAAGGGCTGGATTTCGTTAACCCTATCCGAGGGTAAAACGCCCATCTGGGGCTGCATCGTAGCCGCCTTGGCCCGATAACAAGGCAGGCACCGCAATACGACGCTACGCACTAAGCGTCTTCCCGATAGAATCCAGAACTCGCGCTGGAGAAACGCCATCAAGGCGTGGCATCCGATATGCCCATTCCGAATGTGTCGATCCTGTATCAACAGTTCGACCAACTTCCCTTTCCTAGGGAGTAACAACGGGTGGCGAGCCGCATAAGGCAGGTTAGCATTCCGCAGCCGACCTCCTACCCTCAGCAATCCTTGAGGGTCAATAAACGGGTTGAGCCGAGCCACAGCTCCCTTCAGTTGGACGCGTCCGCGTCTCAGAATGTCCAATTCGGACTTAAAGTGCACCGTCTGCACGTTCCGTACCAATGCGAACAACGCATGGTTCCGTTCCCGTGGTGTCAGGACCTGTGTCCGCACTCGTTGCGCCTCAGAATTCCGACAATTCCGCGCAAATCGGCAGATCCAGGCGGTCACATTGACCAGCTTGTTGAGCGAGCTGTACCGTTCCAGCAGGCTGAACTCCTCTTCCGGCTCTGGTTGCGTCGTACAGACACCGACTGTCAAGGCGCCGTTCGCCGTGGTAAAGCGTGGACTCATTGGCCAATCCGATTCGGCTTGAGTCAACCATTTTGGACCCCACCACAAGGGATGTCCAACCAACTCCGGAACGTGACACCCACGAGACGCACAGTCTGCTGGGTTCATTTCCCCTGGAACATGTCTCCAGATTAAGGGAACCTCCGAATTCAAAATCTGCGAAACCCGATTCGCCACAAAAATCTCCAGCTTGTGAACTGAAGCCTTCAGCCAGCATAACACAATCTGGCTGTCCGTCCAAGCGTAGACCGTATCTTCCAACGCTATTGACCCACGAAGAACCGTCATCGTGTGGTTGAGCAGACGAGTCAGGAGAGCCGCTCCCGAAAGCTCTAACTTGGGAATGGTCAGGCGAGTGCGCAACGGCGCAACCTTGCTCTTGGCCATGACCAACCGCACATCAACCTCCCCCGAGGAGTCGACCGTACGCAGATATACCGCAGCTCCGTAGCCCTTCTCCGAGGCATTGCAAAACCCATGCAGGGTGGCGGTGTATCGTTTGGTGGGGACCAACCTCCGTGGCAGTGAAATCCGATTGATGCCAGGGAGGGTCGAAAAGAACGAGTCCCACTCTGAGCTCAATGACCCGCCGATCGGGTCGTCCCATTTCAGCTCAGCAGACCACAATTGCTGCATAAAACACTTGAGCTGAAATGTTACCGGGGTGATCCACCCGTTTGGATCAAATGTCCTAGCCACTGTTGAAAGGACGTTCCGTTTCGTCCAGACCTTCGGGGAGTCCAACTCGACCCGATACGAAAACATGTCTGACACCGGCTGGTACTGGACGCCTAATACCGACAACATATTTGGATTTTCCAAATTTTCAAAAATGTGGGGATCCTGCTGGTAGTCATCCGGAAGACCAGTCAGTAACTCTGGAGAGTTCGACATCCATTTCCGGAGCTCGTAACCTCCACCCCGTAAGAGCTCAACTAGCTCGTCCCGTCGAGCGAGCGCCTCCTCTACTGAATCTGCACCGGTACAGATATCGTCCACGTAGAGATCCTGCTCCAGGATCGCTGCTCCTCTAGGGAAGTTTAACCGTTCTCGATCCGCTAACTCCCGCAGAGTGCGAATCGCCAAATAAGGACTAGACTGTAGCCCGTACGTGTTGGTGTTCAGCTCGTACACCCTGATGGGCTGATCTGGGCTCTCTCGCCACAGTATCAGCTGATACCGTCTATCGTCAGGGTGAATGACCGTCTGTCTAAACAGCATCCGGATGTCAGCTACAAACACAACATTGTGTCGACGGAACCGTGTGATAACATCCGCGATGTCATGGTTCAACTTCGGCCCTGAATGCAAACACTGGTTCAGGTTCATGCCGTTAGATGTTGATGCCGATCCATCGAATACTACCCGTATTTTGCCCTCCGGGGTCCTCAAGACCGCGTGATGGGGCAGGAAGCAGTGGTCTTCACGCTTCCAGTCGATACCCGAAACCGACATGTGGCCGAGCGACTCGTATTCCCGCATGAAGTCGACGTACTTCTGCCGGAAAATCCCGTCACGCTTCATGCGTCGTTCCATCGACAGAAGCCGCGTCTCGGCTGCATGGTGTGAACTGCCCAGCGGTGGGTGATCACTCCAGAATGGAAGACGTGTGAGAAATCGACCTGACCGAAGGCGACCAGTATTTTTCCGATAAAACTGTTCACACTCTTCTTCAACCGGGTCCAACCGGCGGACCGTAGGTGGTTCCTCCACCTCCCAAAACTTCTGTATCACCTCCGAGAGTACAGAACCGAATAAGGGACTACGAGTCGCTAGGCGTGGGGCAGCTGGCATGACCGGAACCATTACCGCATGGCCCAGTCTGGTGTTGACCGAAACCAGACCAGTCGCCTGCAACACGTGGACACCTGGCACTAACAGGTATCCCAAGGCATCGACACCCAATAAAATGTCTACTGGGCCCGGAATATCGAACTCCGGGTCAGCCAGTGACAACCCAGCGACCAACTGTCGCACCGAGGGCGACAACCGTACGTGGGGGTGTGAGCCCATCACATTAGGCATGACTAATGCCGTGACCGTCAGATTCACCGATGAATCCACCCGTGACGAGAGAGTAATCCGACATACTCCCTTAACGGAACCGACTTCCGTGTTCCCAATTCCCCGAATGGAATGTGGATACTCCCTTACCGAAATGCCCAACCGTCTAACAAGGTTGCACGAGACTAAGCACCCCTGGGCCCCCGAGTCCAATAGTGCTCGTACCACACAAGATTTGCCGTCCGAACTCCACGCTATCACCGAGGCGGTGGGGAGCATGACCGTCTGTGGAGTGGCGGCACCCTGTAAGTGGGCGGCGTGTCCCTAGCGAGAACCTCCGCGGGATCCGAACCCGCTGGGACCCCCGTCGGCCTGGCAACTCGGTACGGTCTGATATGCCACCGGTGGCATATCAGACCGTATGTACATCAGGGGGTCCCAACCCGCATAATAGGCCCCTCGCTGTCCCGGTACCCGACCATACCGGACTGTGAACGGTGTGCCCGGTGGCCACCGTGGATGGAGGGGGGAGAGCGGATCCAACCTGGGGCGCTCTAGGAATGGGGGCGACATCCGACTGTTCGCCTCCCTGTTCGCCTCCCAGAGCGACGGGCAGGGTGGCGCAGAAGGTGGTGGGCTCCCAGCCTTCGCGCCCTTCATAGGTGCCATCTGACACCCGCCCGTAACACGCGGTGAGCCAGCGGCCCGAAGTCCTCGCTGACCCTGGACAGCGGCGACCGAACCCCGGCTATCCCGCCTGTTACCCCCCGCGCTGCCCCCTTCCCCTCGGGGGGGGTCCCGTCCGCGGGTACCCCAGTCACCCCGTTGGTGACTCCCGTTGCCCGGAGGGGGACTGGGTCCGGCCCTGGTTGGGCCCTGTAACCGACCAACCTGAGTCCGGCCCTGGTGATCATCCGAAGGGCCTGACCGGTTCAGGCACAACACGATGTGGTGCTTGCCACCGCAGCACTCACAGGGGGACGCGCGTGAGCACTCGCTCAGCGGGTGCGGCCCCAAACAACCGAAACACAATCGGTGGCGGAAGACTACCTTCCTGCGGGCAGCTACCCCGAGCGCCTTAAAGTTGGCGCAACTGGTCACCTCATGACCGGCACTGTCGCAGTGCACACAGCCGTCACCCGACGGCGCGGCATTCAAAACGCCAAATTGTTTTGACCGCCCACCCCCCCGTGGGGGCGGTGGGCGCGGCCCCTCCTGCATCCGCGCGGGTTGGTGCTGCACACTGGCCTCCGTATCCAATGTGTCGCATCGCCTGCATTCACCCTCCAAAAAATCCGTTAATTGGACGAGCGTGGGCAGTTCCGAGCTACTGCCCCCATGCAGCTGTTCAAACCGACTTTGAACAGCTGCAGGCAACCGTGATAAAACCATATACAACACGATATATGACCATTGGTCTACCGGCAGACCAAGGTTCTGAAGGGCCTTAGTGGCCACCAGCACAGGGCTGAGGACCTGTACCCGGATGTCAACATCCCGGGTTATTCTTGGGATGCTAAACAGCTTCCCCAGCTGCGCATCAACCAACCGCCGTTTGTGCTGGTAGCGGTCAAACAATATGGACCGGGCTATCTCGTAATTGCCTGCCGTGACCGTTAGGTGACCGACCAACTCCTTCGGTTCACCCCGCAGTGCCATCAGTAGTTGGGCCAACTTGTAGGCGTTGTCCAGGTCGTCCCGACCGTGGACCAAGCTATCGAACAAATTGATGAATGCCGGCCACTCATCAATTGCCCCACCGAAGGCCGGAATCTCCAGGTGTGGCAGCCGTCCAACAACACCCTTAGGGGGCGGGTCTCCGCTACCCTCCCCGCGTTCATTCCGTCGCGACCGCTTAATTTTCTCCGCGCGACGCTCGATGTCGCCCAAGCACTCCATCGCTTGGTCAGCATCCGCGCAGAGCTGCTTCACTGCAGCCACCGAAGCCTCATCCGTAAGCAAGAGGGCTTCAGCCTCCGCAGCCAGCCGACACACCTTCCCGACGCGTGTCATTGCGTCCTCCACACGCTTGAGCAGGACATCGTCCATGTCAGGTCGCTCCACATACTTGTGAGTATGGGCGAGCCATCTCATCTCCTCACGGACACCATACCGCAGTACCGTCAAGGGCGAAGGTTCCATGGTTACCGATTCAATTGTTTTTGGTCCTATGCTTCACTACCGAACTAAGCACAGCCAGAGACCAGCACTTGCCCGTCAGCGCTGGGCACAGAAATTAAAACTAAGTTGTAAAAACCAAGGCAACCACTAAAACAATTAAATCCTAAACAATATTTAATATGGTCGCCCTGTGGACATACACCTTATAAATATACACTATAAATCAATTAGAGAATGCCACCATAAAACACAATACAAAAATAACCCACAAAACTTGATTATGAAAACAATACAAAATAATAAGTGGTGGGCTCCGAGACTATAAACCTAAACAATATAGCACCCTAACCCACACTGGATTCCGAAATCCAAGCTATTTTTAATATAATGAAGGTAGCTGTGACCTTCTAGAAGTGGCCCCTCCGATATGACCCACACTTCTACTGAGGTCAGCAAAATCAGCTTAATACCCCTTAACACATTAAATGCCAACTACGCAATATTGCGTAGGTACTAGTGATGCTAGGGGCCAAGTACGTAATACAACGTAGCACTTTCTTACAGTTTAAATGAGTGTTTGTGTGATCAGGCCTCCTGGAAAGGACATTTTTAGGTTCGTTGGCATCTTGAATTAGACTCGACATAGAAAAAAAGTAACTTTATTATTTAAAAACTTTTCAAATCACAAAATTTCTTAGGCCCTTTGAGGCATAAAAGTAGAGTTTTATAATGAGATCGAAAATTCGTTTTATAACTAATGAGATCGATAATAATATTTAAAAAAAAACAGGAACTTGTAAGAACAATAACCTAGTAGGTACTTAAAGAATTTTTAGATACAATTATGCAAAACGAGGATCAGTGTGGTAAGTGTAAAAACAGTTGACAACACACAAGGCAGGCTTCTCCGGGCAAGTGACACATACGAAAGATGACTCCTTTCGTTTTTTATTTTTGGTGCAGACACGACAAGGCTTCGCTGGAACAGCTTTTTTCGTAGTAGGTGGGAGCTTTTCTAGGTAATGAAAATTTCTCAATGGGACACGACTTTTATGAACAGCTGGCGATGCAGGTGGTACAGATGGCCCAGGCAGCAACGGCGATGGCAGCAGAGGCAGAGGTGGGTCTGCTTGATCTTCTTCAGACTGTATTGGCGGTATTTGTGGTCCAGGTGCTTCTGCAGCTGCGGGAGTAATATCGCCATAGTTCAGTCCCAGTAGATATTTTACGAAGTCTTCCCGAAACTTCAAGAGCCTTATTTTGGATGTGCGGTCTTTCAAACGTAGCAACTTGTGCGCGTTTTGTACGTAAACCTCAAAGATGTGCAGTGCTAATTTTTTGTGCCATCTAAGCGTCTTTCTAAGGCAAGAGTAATATGAGACCATCTAGTATAACTTCCGTGCTGTGCAGAACACCAGGTGATGGTCTTTCACTTTTCCCTTTATAAACACGTATTTTCATGACTATTCCCGAAGACTCGCAGAGTTCGTATAATTTTACGCCGTATTTATGTTTTTTATTCTTGATATACTGCCGGAAAACTAATCTTCCTCTCCACAGAACCATCGACTCGTCAATACTCAGATTAGCTTCGGGATAGTAGACATCAGCCATAATATTGTTGAATCTGTCTAGTATCGGTTGTATTTTATGAAGCCTTGATGTCGATGCATCGTCGTTCTCAGAAAAGTGAAAATATCGCAGCAATATTTGGAATCGATTTCTACTCATGATTTGTCTAAAAAGTGGCAAGTTATAAAGTTGATCTAACTTCCAGTAATGTGCAATTGTGGGTAACTTCGTCAATCCCATATAAAGCAACATACCAACAAACTTGCGCATTTCCGCGATAGTGGTGTCTTTCCAGTATCTAAACCGTGAGTGTTTTTGTAAAGGACCAGCCATGCGATGAGCGTAAATATTAGTTGCTTGCACCATAGAACCCAAAAAATCTTCAGAAAAAAATATATCAGCCAAAGCACTCGCCGAAGAAGTAAAATTGGTCTTTATACCTGGTTCCCCTAAAAAAGGGAAACGTTGCGGTCTTGCCGAATCCATTTTCCACTGAAATTCTGGATCACATGACGGCCCTTCGACTCCAGGCGGTGGCGATGGCGCCTCTTCATCGGGTTCAGAAGACGAATCACTTTCCGTTGAAGGACTTTGATTTTCATCCTGCTCAGGATCATAATCGTCACCGGACCCCGGAGAAAAATCCCCGTCATCTGACGATTGTTCTTCATAAAGGACGGCAGCAATTTGATGTTCTTGTAGCTGTCGCCCTGAACGTATTCTCCGATGACCACGTAAAATACGTCGATTCGATCCGCGTACACGTGGCATGGCGACAAATCAACCTAATTCAACGTGAATCTCACTGCACGCAGCGCGTGACACTAAGCATGACGCAATAACTGTATCGATCGGGTGATATATGGCGTGATCTAGGTGGAAAAGGGTCAGAAGATGAGAGGGAGGCGTATACGCAATATTGTGGGTAGGTGGGCGTCCAGAATAATAATATTATTATGGGTGCCTACCTACGTAATGTTGCGTATACGTAATATTGCGTAGTAGGCACCACACATGTCGTTTTTAAACGGGAAGCCGAGTACGTAGTATTACGTAGTAGACCGTTTGTATGGTGGGAACCAATTATTACCTGACAATATATTTGGCATTCAATGTGTTAAATAGCCCGACCCTGCTCTGTAACCCGAAATAACACTGCAGTACTATAGAACCCGACATTCTACCGCAAGTAATACAATCTAGTTACTTCGCAGAATGACTGTTCAATCTTTTATGCGCACAAACTGTAGTTTCCGACTACAAATTTATAATAATTGTTAACTAAATTGACACTTATACTTTCACTAACCGAAAATGAACTTTAATTGTGGTATACCGACCACAGACTCATTGCCGACTTGCCGGCCAATCTGAGATATTCTTTTCTCCCAACTACAATGTGGCAACAACCCTACAACCGTCCGTGAATCGGTGATTTCCCACTAGGAAACCGCGCCTGCTACCAAAATGTTTAATTCCACGCCTCAACCGAACGGCGTGGAATCTTGAGGGGCTGGGTTTTTGCCAGCACGGGAGAGAACATCTTGATTGTTACTTTACCTTGCCGTCGTAGACCGAAAATCGAAAGCTCGATTCGAGGCAGGAATACGGGATAGGAGCACAAGTTTGGGTAGGATAGGGACTGAATCTCACTATTCGCTGCCCGACGCTGTCGCCGGCGTGCTGCCTGCCGACACGAGGAGTCGCCGACCGATACGACGATATCCAATCACAACACGGATCACTCAACCGCTGACGCGAATCTACTTATTTCCCGACGATGTTGATGATTAACACTCCGACCAGGCTCGACACCAGTATTAGACAATTGTTACACCGAAATACAATCAATGGCCCGACGCCTGAGCAGACATGTTTTTTCTCCCGACAAGAAAAGAAAAAACCTCAAATTTTTCATCTCGTTGGTACGAGTGACAGCTGCGGCTCCGTTTCCGCTAGTGATGTCCCGATTTCTCGCGGTCGATCCGCGCAACAAAAAACCGGTGCGTTCCGAAGCATAAATATTAAACACTGGATGATTTCAATATTCGTTGGATTAGGTATATCGATGATGTTTCAATACTCTTCTGGGGGCTGGAACGGCTTCCTATGTCTTGAACTTGAAAATCTGCTTACTGTGAATGAATTTGCCGACGCGTTCGTTTCTGCTGGTGCGAGCTCCATTTTGATAAATCAGCAGTCGGCTGACTATCGGTTCATTATTCTTGCGGTATCTTCACTTCATCTTTTGGCTTCTGGTCCGTCATAGCTTGCTTGATGTCGTCTTGGTTTGGGTGGGGTCTTGATTATGGATTTCTGCAGCGTGGTTTGAAATAGGTATGCAGAAGTCGGGGCTCGGCGATCTTGGACGAAGTGCTTCTTGCTTGCACTTCTAAGGTGGCAGCACACGGAGTTTTCTTCGCGGCTGGGTCCATGCTGCTATTACCGAAGGTTGCTGATGTTCAGAAGTCGGGTCACCACTTTGCCCGAGGCCATTATAAGGAGAGCGACATCTTCGGGAGTAAAGTAAAAGGCTTGAGATACGCGCAAATACTAGACTAATTTATTATAGGGAATACTATACGCTTATATACAACTTACTACAAAACTACGTGATGAATATAAATATACCTTATCTGTGACGGTGGTCAACTTATCTTAACATTACGTGGAAATATGGCTAACATAGTCGACCGGCACACCAGGCTTTGCTAAACGTTATATCTATGTATATAATATTAGGTTTTCAGTGGCCGGTTTTTCTGCACTTGAAAAATTTTTGTATTTCTCCTTTTTTATTTTTGGACAGTTTCACGGTTTATTTAGTTACTAACTCGACAAATAGACAAACAAAAACAAAAACCAAGAAATGGCCTATTATTAATGAGATTAAGCGTTACCAGAAAACAAAACGTTGCTTTCTACCCTACTTTCAGCTTTCATATCACTATCAACGTGGAAATAAATCCTTTGAAAATTCAGTAATTGTTTTAATAATGTTAAAATAATAATAAAATAAAAATAATGTTTATTTAAATATGTATACCACTACCACACTTTTGACAATAGTTTCGATCGATGCCTGTTCTGAAATAGATGATTTTAAACTTAAAATTACCAACAGTAATATCGTTAGGTATAGTAGGAAAGTGAAGGACAGAGATATGCGCTTTAAACAACTCTACAATACCTACCAATATTAATGTTGGAAAGGAGGATGACCAAAAACCCAAAATGTATCGGTCGCGCGTTTGCAATATTTTAATTTATTTTATTTTATTTTAATTTATAGGTGATTCTAAATATATACCTTAACTCTTTTTTGGGTCCCGTACCCGAAGGGTCCAGACGGAGCCCTATTGCTGTCACTCACGTGGTCATCCCTCCGCCCCGTCCGTCTTCTGTCACACAGGTTTTACAGCCAAACGGTAAAAGCGTCTTAATTTTTTTACGGTATACATCTTGTTAACCCAAAGCCATACAAATTGTCAAAAAATGTTTTAAATGTTTTTGAGGGAAGCTCCTGTTAAGCTAAAGGGAGACACGAAAATAAATAAATAATCTACCCCGTCGAGTGAAGTATTGTTGTTTATAGCTCGCTTTGAGTAGAAGAAATACTGTTTTAAGTTATTTAAAAAAAAATGGAAAATAAAGGAATGAGAAGCCACTAAAGTCAGCGTTTTTTACATAATTTTGTACCGAAATTATATTTACTTCCCATTGAAATATTGCATGGTATGGCAATTTGGTAGATAATTTTTATTATTACGTATATTTTACTAACAATCACTGACATATATTGATAAATCAGATTTTTTCTTTGAATTTCCCTAATTTTAGTCTTTTAAATTCTACATTTGGTACGGAACCCTAAATGTGCAAAGCCCGAAACGCACTTGGTCGGTTTTACATAGACAAGCAAAGGCAAGCAAAAATTTCATGGATCTTCGTTACATTTTTTGTTTTAATTAACTAGATTGTATTCACCAGAAGACGACTGGAAGTATAAATACTTTTGGTCGGTACTCAAATAATTTATAACATCTGCCTGGAGTAGCTGTAGGTTTCCTACAACAGGCGTAAAATCGACAACTGGCATGCTTTGACACTGTTCTAGAGATTTACCGATTGGTCTACTATACTCTCGTGGTCCAGTAGTGTTTCCATCCAGGCGGTTGAATAAATGACTTAATGGCAATTCGTTTGCGTGAATTTGGCACACAAACCACTACAACGGTCTGTTAAGTTTTAATTCGATGTGCCGTATAGCACCACCTTTCCATCCCGTGTTTGAGACAGTGCCATCACAACCAATGCGTATTATTATATCCAACTTTAAATCAGTGCTTACGCAAAAGTCCATTATGGAATCAGCTATGGCTTTTCCAGTTCCGGATTTCGGTGTGATGTGTCCCAAGTACAGTGAACCGGGTTCGCATATAAGCGAGATATGTTCTATCACAGAAAAATTCTGTGATACCTGTTATTTTTTTTTCCAGTGTCTTATAATTTCTTCCGTCAAAGTGACCTTCGACATTGTGACACAATGTCTTTTCTTGCATGTCATGCCGGACTGTTTCTCTTGCTCGGCGAACTTCATTCTTATCAATAACGAGGCTTTTATCTTTACTCGTGACGAGCCCAAAGTCCTGGAGGACGGCCGTGGCGACAGCGGCTGCTAATCGGTCAGAGATGCCATACCGATCACACATTGTTGCAAGAACTGGAATTGGAATTTTGTTATTCTTACATCTTGAAAGTCCCGATGTTGAAGGCTCATTGCTCATAGGTGTTTCCTCGGATACTGGTGGTGGTATCGTTTTAATCAGCTGTCTTCTCGTTGGGGGTTCTGGCTGCACTGCAATTGATGTTTCAGTCTGCAGTGTTTGTTGGCGTTTAAGTATACGGCTTGCTCTTTTTTGAAGTTTTCTCGTTTCAACTAAGTCGACCGTACCAATGATCATTTTTCGGTCCGTTCGTTGATCATTCAGGAAATCTTGCTCTTTAGGGGGTACGTTATTGGTTTGTGAGTAGCAGCATGAGGTTAACAATTTACACTTGCAAGCGGCGATGTCGAACAAACCAGATGTGATCCTGTTTTGAATGTTTGCACCCTAACATCACATTTTGTATTTCTCTTTTTTCTGGCCATATTTTCAGCTTTAGGTACTCATTGTACTCTTTTGTTAGTAACTGAATAACTTTTAAGGTACTCACTGTCGGTTCGAAGCAGATTCCCATATCTTCTTCACATCTTTGCTCACAATAGCGAATACTTTGGAAATCGCCGGCTGCTTTACAGGGTATAACTTAAATGCACTTTGTATCTTAGCACTTGTAAATATGTTGGTAATACACTATTTTTGAGTTTTTATGGTGCTCCAAGAATGAAACAATCCACTTCACTGTGCCTAGTAACAGAATTCGAACTCATTATTTTTATTTTCAATCAAACAACTTTCGAGCCGAGCGCTGCAATAGTACTGAAGTTCGACACTTAGAGAATATTTATTTTAAGTCTACCTACGTGTAAATTGACTCCGAAAATAACAAGTACTGATAAACAATAATACTATCAATGATTCGAGTATTAATTTGACACTTTTCGACCTATGAAATTAGTACTTAATCAAATGGAACTTAAGGCCAATATTAACAAAAAACTGAAACTTTGACCTCCGGTAGAGGGCTAAAAGTAGTATTCAATATTTTTATTATTATTTTTTACGAGAACAAAGTTTGCATATGCAACTTTTGAGACCCCTAACTTTTCCAAATTCGATAAAAAGTTCAAACGGATCACCCTCAGTACATATCTCCACAGCATGTTCATCACCCTTTTTGCATACAGCGTTATCCATATTATCTAACTACCAGTTCAATGTAGGGCAAAAATATTAAGGTATCGTCATAAAATTATGGTAATTTTCGTCTTCTTTTAAATTAAGATGTTCACAGCTCTTGAAAACCTTTGCAAATAGCCAGCTGTACTCTAGTGATACAAAGTCAATCCAGAAAACGAGCGAAATCTCTGATTTTCCATCTATTGAACTTCAAAAATTTTAATAATTCTTGTTTTCTCAAATAACCCCTTTTTAGGGTCCCGTACCTCAAAAGGCAAAAAAGGAACCCTTATAAAAAGGAACACGCGTGTCCGTCCGTCCGTCCGTCGGTCGCTGGCACTTTTCTCAGGAACTATAAGAGCAGGCTTGTAATCTACTGCAAAAAATACTTGTCCTGATAACCGCAACATAATTCAAGTCTAATATGAAATAAGACTCAAGACCTCATCGTGCCTGTGTCGCATCAAGGGAACTAGCCTGTCCGATTGCCAATACCAGTTTCCTGATGAATTCTTACACAGTCCGTGCTGCGCCGATGTGGAACCTCCTGCCAGACTCTATCCGTGATAGTTTATCGTCTAGCTCATTCGGATCAAGACTGAAAGAATACTACCTATCTCAATTATCGTAGGTTTTATTTATATAAGTATTAAGTATTTATGTGGTATAATTATCTTCATAATGATATGTATGTTATAAAGTATTTTTGTAATATTTGTGTTTATGTGTACCTAATGTATACTATTTTAAAATTTAGTTGCTATTTTCTTGTTTGCATAAATATTTTGTTATTAGCTGAACCCTCATTGTTTCACTGCACATAATTACTGGGTTGGCTGGAAGAGATTTCTTTTAGGAATAAGCCCGCCTTTGTACATCTTATTTCTTGCTGTGTTAATTGTTTTTTTTAATGTACCCCTCTCCTCGGCTGTTCACTAGTGCGAACGTGTAAATTGTGAATCTTTGTACGAATCTTTGATTAATTCTATACAATTAATTCACCATTGGCTGATTGCCACAATCTCAATTCCTTGTTCCTCCTTCGGTGTTCTTACGGAAAGGCTCCACCCACCGAAAGGGATAGTCTGCTGACAGTCAACTGACTGCATCCACAACTCCGCCCAGAAGACCTTCGAACAGTTTGAATTGTGAGTAAAACAACTACTTATAACTTGCCGGCGCTGCGGTGATTTGAACCAGTGACCATTTCTGTTATCCATGTGCGGGCCGACGTCCTAAACCACTGCGCTAAACAGAGAGCGACTACCGGCCTCGAAAATACCGATCAGTACCACTACGCACTGCTACGAGTGCTACGCTGCGTAACGGATACACGATCGACTACGCGCTAATACGCTGCGTAACGGATACACTATCGACTACGCGCTACGAAACAGTGCTACGTCTCACACATCGACTACGAATAGAATAGCGAGTGTAAAACATTCCCCACCAAGAGTGCAAAGGATATCGACGAGCTCTAATACTAATCTACTAGGAGACTCTGAATCAAACACGGAATTACAAACACCTACTTTCGACGATCAAGAGACTTACAATATTAATGTAAGAAAGAGAAAACATACCGATGATTCGAATGAGACGCTGGTAAGAACAATTACACAGATGTTTACCCAACTTAAAACAGAACAGTCCTCGGTGCTCTCAAAAATCAGTGATGGCATAACTGAGCTAAAAAAAACAAAACGATAACATTATCCAATCCAACGCCGAAATAAAGAAAGCTATGAGCGACATAGTAAAACAACAAGACGAGCTAAAACTGCGTGTTGATAAACTAGAAAAAACAAAACCGGTCAAGTGCGAGTCTAAATCGCGCACGAAGGGTTCCGTACCACCGTTCAATGGAAGCGATGGTGCGGAGTGAATAGTTTGGATTTTACACTGCAAAATATTGTTTATAAAGTTATTGGTGCGGTTACTTTCACACTCCATGTACGTAACCAGGTGCATCCATAAGTTTGTATGTGGTATTGAAAGAATTGTTGTATGGGAGCCCCCTTCAATATTTCTTTTATCCTGTTTTTTAGTATTTGTTGTTATAGCGGCAACATAAATACATAATCTGTGAAAATTTCAACTCTCTAGCTAGCTAGGTTCTTGAGATACAGCCTGGTGACAGACGGACGGACGGACGGACGGACGGACAGCGGAGTCTTAGTAATAGGGTCCCGTTTGGAACCCTTCGGGTACGGAACCCTAAAAACTGAATATAAAGCCACTCATAGCATCGGTTTGCTAGAGTCAGAATTAGAGGATGTAAAAAGAAGATTATATGAATCCTCCCTTGAAATCAGTAATCTACCTGCGGACGATCAACTAACGCCAATGGAACTTCTTCATAAAATACATCTACACCTGAACCTTCACTTCGAGAAGCGGGATGTAAAGAAAGCGTTTAGATTGAAGAAGGGAAAGCCATCCAGACTCCTAGTTGTTGATTTTGTATCGACTGAAAGAAAACAGCTATTGACTAATGCTCTAAGAAAATACAATCAAAAATATTTAAACAATGAACTAAATACGAAAAGTGGAGAAAAAAAGTTTATTTACATGAATGATGCTCTGACAAAGAAAGGGAAAAGCCTCCACTATCATTGCCGACAATTGGTCAAGACAGAGAAATGGAAGTACTGCTGGACATCTAGTGGAAAGGTCTTCATCAAGAAAGAAGATGTTCACCCAGCGATTGCAGTAAAAAACGAAGAACATCTACGGATAATAACGGTTCCAACATCTAGTAATGCTTGACTATCTTTTTTATTTTTATTTTTAATAACAGATTTTTGCATGATAATTACTTGTCTAGAACCCTTAGTCCGTCATATATTAATTATATTGCATGAAAATACTGCATATACAAGCCGAATTGTGCCAAACTTTAGTGTATATATACAAACTCACGTATATAACTATACAATACACACATACAAATACAAATCCCTATTACACACACACCACTTCACAATTCATCCCCTCCTAGATAAAAAGTCACATGATAGAGATTTGCATTTCTTAGGGTCACTTGTGCACATATTAGTAGTAAGTCACTTTGTGACACTCATAGTATCCACCTATAATGAGTCGACTAAATGAGATAATTACGGACATTGACAATGTCAGTGTCGCAAAATCATATCGTATAAGTGAACCCGAGGAGTGCAAATCTTATCTAGAATACAACAAGGACAAAAATATAGCCGCTATAGCAATAAATATAAGAAGCAGCAACAATAATTTCGAAAACTTTCAAGTACTACTGCAGCGTACCGATATAGAATTTGACATAATAATACTCACGGAATGCTGGCTACAAGCGGACATTATACCATCTTCTCAAACACTAAAATATATATAAATCAAAATGATGGTATTATTGTTTACGTTAAAAAGACATTACACAACGTCACTATTTATGAACCACCGATAAAAGAAGCAAATTGTCTTGTTATCAGAATAGGTTACGACAACGCATTTATAACGATCTATAGACCTCCAGTTTTTAAGAAAATAGATATCTTTAACGACTCGCTTGATGACTTGTTGGAGAGCCTGAAGACAATATCAAATATAACATTGCTTGGTGACATGAATATCAACATTACTGACACAAAATCAAATAATCACTCTGATTACCTAACGCTACTTGCTTCACATGGTATTTTACCTGGCCACACATTTCCCACTCGAGAGGAAAATTGTCTGGACCACTGCATGGTAAAAACAAAGGGCATACCCACAATCTTAGTTCTCCCAGCAACTATAACAGATCACTCACCAGTGATATGTCAAATCCCTATTTCTCACATAAAGAAAACAAATTCAAGAAAAACATGTACAAAAATTGATTACAATGCTGTCTGTACAGAATTATCTAAAACCGACTGGGAAGTGACATTGGACAAAAGCGATATTGAAATTGCCACTAGTCAATTTATACAGACACTGATAGCCCTCTTAAATAAAAACACACAAGTTAAAAAAGTCCCTATATCTAAAAATAATTTAAAACCTTTGATCACACCTGGGCTTATAAAATGTACACAAAGAAGAGACAAATTACACCAAAAAACAAATAAACATAAAAATGACGAAGAAATAAAAAATCATACCTAAAATACAGAAACACATGCAACAACTTACAAAAACGTTTAAAAATAGAACACGAACTATCAGAGCTCAGGAAGGTAACCAATGATAGCAAAAAGACTTGGCAAAACATCAAAAGAATCTGTAACTTCCCAGTTAAACAGAACCCTGTCGAGGAACTGATCAAATCGCCGAGTATCGAGGACACACTAAAACAAATTAACGAATACTTTATCAACGTAGGCTCGAATCTTTCAAATAAAATATTGGAGTCATCTAATATAACAGAGGAAGACCTTGCATCCAAATACTATCTGTTCAACTCCCAACTTAAATCGTTCGCACTCCTATTGACCGACGAAGCAGAAATAGGTTCAGTAATCAAATAACTTAAAATAGACTCTGCGCCGGGATGGGATGGGATATCAAGTAAATTACTAAAACTAGCATTACCATATATAATAAAACCTGTTACATTTTTGTGTCAAAGAAGCCTCGACAATGGAGTATTTCCAAATGTTTTTAAAAAATCTATCATTTGCCCAATTCATAAAGGGGGGATGCAAGTGTTGCTGCAAACTACAGGCCTATATCGCTACTCCCAGCTCTTTCTAAAATACTGGAAAAGGTTATGAATAGACGTCTTCTTAGATGCTTAGAGAGTACAAAACTACTTGCAACAAATCATTACGGCTTTAGAGTAGGCAAGTCAACAGAGGACGCTATCACTGCCGTCACTGAATATATAACCTCAAACCTAGACGCAAGAAAGAGAACATTGGGTGTCTTTTTGGATCTGGCGAAAGCGTTTGACACCGTCTCCATCCCTATACTACTGGCAAAGCTTGAAGCCTGCGGTGTGCATTTCCTTAAAATGGTTCGAAAGCTACCTTACAGACAGAACCCAAAAGGTAAAAATAGGACAGCATACCGGAACCGAAGGTAACATTACCTTTGGTGTACCCCAAGGTAGTATACTAGGCCCTACGCTCTTTCTCCTCTACATAAATGATCTGTGCAAGACCTTGTTGGAAAATGGAATCATCATAACATACGCCGATGATACTGTTCTCTTATTTAATAGTAACAGATGGAGCGGTATCGAACGCATAGTCAATCGAGCACTCGACACAGTGACAAAGTGGCTGAATGCCAATCTACTAACGCTTAATGTGTCAAAAACTAAATTTATAACTTTTTCTATTAGATCAAGCACCCAACCGAACAGACCGATAATTTTAAAAATGCACGATGAGTCATGTAATAGATCTCCCAGTTGTCCCTGTGCGTCCTTAAGTTCTACAGACTCAATCAAATACCTAGGAGTAACTTTGGATAAACACCTGTCGTGGATAGATCACATCAAGAACTTAACAACAAGAACCCGAAAATTAATTTATGCATTTAAAAGACTGAGACACATTGTCAGCTCAGACACTCTTCTCATGGTGTACAGAGCCCTGGCGCAATCAATACTGACATACTGCATCTCTGCGTGGGGAGCTGCCCCGATAACGCTTCTATTGCGACTGGAAGGAGCTCAACGGGCACTACTTAAAGTTATGTTCTTTAAACCCAGAATGTTTCCCACTGAGAACCTGTACAAAGAGTGTTAGGTGCTGACAGTGCGACAACTCTACATTCAATCAATTCTACTCAAACAACACACAACTATCTCAACGGCTAGTATGGAGAAAATCACACAAAAAAGGAGGAAAAACATTATTTTCAAAGTTCCACCATCTACAACATGCCTTGGTGCAAAACATATATCTAAAATGGGGCCTTTTATATACAACAGAGTCAGTAAATATATCAGCATATTAGCACTGAATCGGCACGAATGCACCAGAACAATCACACGGTACTTGTTGCAACTTAATTTTGAGGAAACAGAGAAATTATTTGCTATACCTACCTAATTGGCTAATTATTTTATCTTACACTTCACAACACACGCACACACACACTCTCACACACACTCTCACACCCATGGCATCTAAGATCCAAGCTATAATTAATCAATTTATATTATGTACCTACAAATTTAATTAATTAATGTGTAAATTTAATTCATACTTTTTTTAAATAAAATCTTAAAATGTACCACCTAAATAAAATAATTTTAAATAAGAGCATAAAACACAGCCAAAGAGAGACGCTGTAACCCTACTATACAAGTTTTACTTAGTGTAGGGGACAGAGCTTCCCTGAGATACGCAAAACAAATATCAGCAGTGTAATAATTAAATGCTATACCTACTTATTGTACCTACCTATGTAATTTTTCAGCAAGAATAAATAAATTTGATTTGATTTGATTTGATTTGACTGTTGTTTTATGCAATAAAGGATATAATAATAAGTCATATCGTTGAAAGGAACTTTTATAAACTTTTTAAATATATATATTTTATTTTTATTTTGATAACTACAGAAGTTATGATCAAAAATGTGCAAAAAATGGCCATCCCCCCCTTTATCTCTGAAACTACAGCGCCTAAAATGCACCAATTACTTTGTAAGCACCTTTTTGCTATGTAAAAAAGCTTCCTATTTTTGCTCCGCTGCTGCCTACATATTCTCCACCTTCTCAGCAGTGTTCTTAGAGGTCACACGGGTCTGAGGATGGAGATAAGCCACTCGTTTTCATTTTGTTCATAGTGGCTCATTACGACAGCAGAGTGCTGCTCGCCATTACACCTTGTTGTAGTCGGTTTGAAGGACAGCGGCATTGCTTTTTTGACGTTTGGCCAGGATGTGTTTTATTTAGTCATAAAAAGATGAATTACCTACTACTCGCTAAACATGAACGCTAGGCTATCCACACAAGTGCTTCTGCCACACTGTGTAGGAAAAAAATGACGATGAATATTGTTTTCGCTTGCGACATCATGGGCCGTAATAATAAACCACTCTCAGCTCTGAGAGATATCTCAATCGCGTGAAAATGACAGATTACATACCGCGAAGCCGTCATTGTGATATAGCTGAGACGATCACAGAGATGAGAGCGATTATTAACCTATAATATGGGAGCTCAATACTGATGAATTTTTCAATCTCTATCTCTAAATATAAAAAATTATATCGTTTTACTAAACAGTAAACGATTTTCCGAGCATGCAAGCTTTTTATAAAAATGCTCTCAAAAAACGGAGCTGCAGCTGTTGTCTCCCGATTATGCAAACGATAATTCGATGCTAACTTAGAATTAACCGTCGTTTTCAGTACTTCTCCTTACAAATTGAGCTCGCCTTTTATAACGTGACCTCAGGACCCGGGGTAATTTCTAGCGTATAATATAGCCTTGTAGCATAACGCGGCGGGTACCTAAAATTTACGGCGACCAATGTGATGAAAGGTTTTTTTAAATGGTCTGAACTCGGCTAAAGGGAGGAAAGAGCCTTAATATCTGTAAATTATTTGTCTTTCCAATGTTAATAGCACTCGCTATTTTAACATCTATTTTTTTGTGGACTCAAGTTCATTATTATTTGAATTTCATTTGCCGGGTCTCCGATCTGTCAATATTCTCACTTGTACAACTCTCCGTCTATGTGTACAACCATCTAGAATTGTAGAGTTTGTACTGTCTTTAGGTTGACTATTCTATTAAATTTACTGAACCTTGGTGGCTATATCGTAATCATATAGTAGAAGAGGGGGCGAGCTCAGCGAAGCCGCCGAATAGTCTTCGCATTAGGTCGACATGTATAATACAAAAAACACCACGTAGTACTGAATACAAATTGCTTGCTTTTAAAAAGACATGTTTAAGTGAAATTTAATCCATTCTGATAATTTCATAAAATAATTAACTATATCATGAAATGGTTTTTCATTTCATGAAATGATCAATCCATAGTTGGCTTTTTCATGAAATCATCAAATTCTACGATATATCTACGACAGCTACTCAACATGACTACAAGGATTCCAAGCAAGCCAACTATTCATAGGTACCGTTAGTATCATCAAATTCATATTTTTTATTCAAATTCATAATTTTTTTACTTGTGATATACTTGTGATATACGTATACCTATATAGTTTATAAAAAGTATAATACAGCTTTGTTAATTGCATATCTTTAGTGAAGTGAATAATGTTTTCTAATTTTGGAATTCCTTTAAAACTTGCCTAGCAATATGAGGTTCAGGTTTAATATAATCTTATCCAGCCTTTGAGTGTATTATAATAATTATCAGGTATTATCAGGAAAACTTTACTTTACATGAACTGAATCATAATGAAGAAGGAGGGTAAATATTTCCAAGAAGCTATATCGTGACGTAGTTACTCGAACTTTGTTTGAGGAACGCGAAAGGATGTTATACTTTTACGATAACGGGGACGAGAATAGCTTATTATAATGAAAGCATTTTTATTTCAACACTAAAGTGAATCACCTTTAACGTCAATATTATGACATAATTTCCAATAAAACGACATACGCGTATACATCATGGCCTCACGTGAACCGGGAGAAAACTACACCCCGAAAGTTTTCAGGCATAGTTTCTTGTGGAACGAAGGCTTGGGACAGGAACTTGCAGAGTGATGTATTTTTATAGTTGCCAGGTTTCTTCAGGGAAATAAAGTGCGAATAATGAACATGTCGCGATTGGAGCGGTGAATGGGAGAATTTTGATCGCGAATAGAAAATTTACTGCTGAAAATAATACCCAACTACATAATTACTGTGTGTGATTAAAGCTTCGCAATCAAACTCAAAGTATATGCCTGTTTTATACGAAGTTCTGTTCTATTTTAAGAGAACTCGTAAATTAAGTTCTCTTCCATACGGGATATCAGAGGCTCAAATTGTGCCCACTTTCAGCCAGTTATTCAGCATTTTGCGTGACATCGTCATCGCCCATCGTCATAGCTATGGAGTAATGAAGGTATCCTCTCGGTATTTCCATTAAAGTGAGAACTTCCGCATAATGTACTTATCTCATTGGTAAATGGTCAGCACCTGGATTGGAACTGTACCTCCTGTGTGAGAAGCATACATTAAACCCACCAGCCACGGAGCCCTGCTCTCTCTCTGCTTCTTTATAAATGTATGTTCTTTTTTTTTTTCTTGAAAACACAACAATTATTTTCACCAAAATTCTGCGGAGTGCCCGGAAAGTGTAACAGCAACTCAGCTAATTAACTGGAGAAAGTGAAGCCCGCTGCAGCATTAATTATCCATCAACGCATTTGAATCTAGATAGCCATGCTCAAAATTACCAAGAAAATTGTATTTACACATTAAAACACCAGAAGGAACATTTAGGACGGGTATTCGGCGGATAATCGCATGTCATACTGACGTTTCCCATTCAACAGATGCAGATTTACTCAACTGTTAAGTAATATGCCATTCGGCAATGGTACAAAGCTAAAGGATTTGTTGCAAAAGGTGGTAATTTTTATTTATTTTTTACTTTAATGAGATAAGTACAAGTACATTTACGGACGTTCTAAAGGTGACGAAAAACACCGTGAGAAAACCACCAATCTCCATAGCTGCAGTGATGGGGTAGCCCCCTGTCACGCAAAAAGAAGTGTTGAATTGTGGCGTTAATTCAGTGTATGTCACTAAATCTTAATTTAAAATAGTTAAATTTAGTACATCAATATTTATTACTGAATGTTATTTATCAATCGCAATCCGTTCTGCAAAATTTACATTAGCATGTTTATAATAATAAAATCAATAATTACAAATAATAAAATCAATGTTAATAATCTAATCTTAATATTAATCCTAATAATCAAATCTTAATACTAATCTTAATAATCTAGTCTTAATAATCTAATTAAATATTGTTAATAATAAAATAATAATAAACAAATTTAATAATACTAACTTAATAATAATAATTTAATAATAGTAATTTTTAAGTGGATAATGCATCCACTTATGTTGAATCATAAATGTCACTTTGCATTATATAAACTTTAATATATTTTGTACGTTGAAGCGGACAAGCGCACCGTTTTTTATTAGTAGATAGGAGCGCGCACTGCAACCGCCTACGTCACGGTATAACCTGTCGGCGCGCTCGCCTCCTCCGGAGTTGGTACGCGCGGCCGCCGCCGGACAGTGAGCTTGATGATACGACGCGAGACGCATGTCGCTCTCTTCCGCCGCTTTTGCTTACGCTCCGCTATCGAAATTACTTATGCGCCTAATATCAACCGCTGTGCTTGTTCCTTCTCTTTCCATTTCTCCTTCTAAGACTGTGCTTGACTATATGTACTGTGTGCTATACGTCACTTTGAAATAAACTGTTAAACAGTGTTCTTGTTTACTTTCACCGCGACCCGCACTATACTCAAGTAAGTGTTGCGTAGGCACCAGCCTACCAAAGTGGTGACCCCGAACTGTGCACGACGATATGGAAGCCAAAGGAACATCTAAACAGGTGAATAATGATGGCGCTGCGCAGGATGGCGCGGAGTTGTGTAAAGTGGGTGTGCGGATACCCCCATTCTATAAAGAAAAACCAGCACTATGGTTTGCCCAGCTGAAAGCCCAATTTACGCTGTCCAATATTACTGCGGACACTACAAAATTTTACTACACCATGGCCCAGCTGGATCCTCAATATGCGTCGGAAGTGGAGGACATAATAACAAACCCACCAGCTACAAATAAATAAGACAAGCTCAAAACCGAGCTGGTGAAGCGGTTGTCAGCCACACGAGAGCGAGATATCCAGCAGCTCTTGTCACACGAGGAGTTAGGGGACAGGAAACCTTCCCAGTTACTACGCCGCATGCAGCACTAAGCCGGCCCTGGGGTACCCGAGGATCTCATGCGTACGATGTGGACCAACAGGCTTCCCCAGAACATCCAGGTCATCCTCGCGTCACAAACGAAGTGTACTTTTGAAGAATTGGCAGAATTGGCGGACAAGGTGCATGATGCCATTGCTTCTGCTCCACAAGTCGCGGCGGTACAACCAGCTGTAGCTCCTCCAACGGACCCGCTGGTCTTCCAGATCGCGGCACTCAGCAAGCAGATGGAGGCTTTGACCACCAGAATGGACAGAATGTCCCGGGAGCCCCGCCAATCACGACCGACGACGAGTAACCGAAGCCGAAGCCGAAGCCGACATCGCCAGAACTCGACGAGGTCAAACTCCAACTACCGCAAATTTCCCACCTGCTGGTACCATCACAAGTTTGGAAGCCAGGCACGGTGCTGTGTGAAACCGTGTGACTATACAGCGGGAAATGCATAGGGCAGTCGATGACGGCGACTGGCGGCTGTCCGAATTCCGGTCGCTTATTTGTTATGGACTCTAAATCAAAAATACAATTTTTAGTAGATACCGGAAGTGATTTGTGTGTGTTTCCCCGTAATTTATTAAAAGAACGGAGAAATAAAACGAACTATACCTTGTGTGCAGCTAACGGTACAATTATTAATACTTACGGGTATGCACACTTAGTTCTTAACATAGGATTGCGCCGCGACTATGCTTGGCGATTTGTTGTAGCGGATGTCACTAGGGCAATAATAGGCGTAGACTTTCTCGCTCATTATAATCTTTTAGTTGATTGCAGGAACCATCGCCTTACTGACAATAATACAAGGCTCACTGCTTTGCCTGCGCAGCCGTCTGATGTCATTTCTTCGGTAAAGGTTGTAACTGGTGAGTCCACATATCACAACATACTACGCGAATACCCTGACATCACTCGCCCATCTGGCATACATCGAACACCTAAACACTCAACAGTACACCACATTCGCACCACACCCGGCCCGCCCGTATCTAGTAAACCAAGACGACTGGCACCCGATAAATTAAAGGTTGGAGACCGTGCGGTGACTACAGGTTGCTAAATGCGAGAACCATTCCGGATAAATATCCGATTCGCCATATTCAGGATTTCTCGCACAGCATAACTGGTTGCACCGTCTTTTCAACCATAGATCTCGTCAAGGCCTACAACCAGATCCCCGTCAGCCCCGAAGACATCCCAAAAACCGCCATTACAACGCCGTTCGGGCTTTACTAATTCCCGTTCATGACGTTCGGACTTCGTAATGCCGGGCAGACTTTCCAGCGCTTCGTGGACGAGATGCTGCGGGGACTGGATTTCTGCTACAGTTACCTTGACGATTTCTTGGTCTTCTCAAAGGCCCACAAGACGCATGAAGCACATTTACGGCGACTGTTCACCAGGTTGCAGGAGTATGGGATGGTGATCAACACCTCCAAGTGCCACTTCGGAGTGGAAGAGGTAACCTTATTAGGATACCGTATATCTGCAAACGGTACCAAACCACTACCTGCCAAGGTGGCAGCCATCCAGGACTTCCCAACGCCGAGGAACGTGAGGGAACTCAGGAGATTCTTGGGTATGCTTAATTTTTACAGACGGTTCATCCCTAACGCAGCCATACACCAGGCTCCCCTGAATTCTCTCCTCACAGGTTCTTTTAAAGGTTCCCATCCAATCAACTTTACCCAGGAAGAACAAGTTGCCTTCGAAAGGTGCAAAGCAGGTTTGTGCGATGCGGCACTACTGGCTCATCCAGATGCATTGGCAAAATTATGCATCGTCACTGATGCATCAGACGTGGCTATGGGTGCTGTGCTGCAGCAGCTGAAGGACAGTGCCTGGGAACCTCTTTCATTTTTCTCGCGTAAACTGACGTCACCACAGCGTAAGTACTCTCCTTACGATAGGGAACTTTTAGCCATATACGAAGCTATAAAGTATTTTAGGCACATGGTAGAAGCACGAGACTTCATTGTCTATCCCGACCATAAACCTTTGTGCTTCGCATATAGCTCTCGTAAAGATAATTGTTCCCCGAGGCAGTTCCGACATTTAGATTTTGTGTCACAATTTACGACAGACATCAGGCACATATCAGGAAGAGACAATGTCGTAGCTGACACTGTGTCACGAGTCGAGGAAATCATGCAGCCTGTTGACTACAGTAAGTTAGCTACGGCACAAAACACCGACTCTGAGCTACGCCTTTTTTCTGAGCAGTAGCAGCTCACTGTGCCTGAAGAAAGTGAATATGCCCGGAACTACTGTCGACCTTTACTGCGAGGAGAAAGAGGAGAAGGTAAGGCCCTATGTACCAAAGGAGCTCAGGCAGCAGATTATCGAGAGCCTTCACTCTCTAAGCCATCCAGGAGCAAATGCCACTGCCAGGTTGGTTGCGGAGAGGTACGTTTGGCCAGGGGTACGCAAAGACTGTCGAGAGTGGACCCGAAGTTGTCTGGCTTGCCAGCGCTGTAAGGTCACTCGTCACGTCTCATCACCCTTAAGCACGTTCAAGCTGTCACATACCAGGTTCCAGAATATCCACATTGACCTCATAGGACCACTACCACCTTGTCAAGGGTTCAAGTACTGCCTCACTGCCATCGACCGTTTCACACGTTGGCCTGAAGCAGTACCACTGCAAGACATATCAGCCAAGACCGTCGCTAAAGCGCTGTTGCACGGTTGGATTGCTCGCTTTGGATGCCCAATTGACATTGTCACCGACAGAGGTCAACAATTTGAGTCGACGCTATTCCAGCAGCTGGCAAAACTGGTAGGATTTCAGCGTAAGCGCACTACTGCGTATCACCCTGCCTGTAACTGACTCGTGGAACGTTTCCACAGGCAGCTGAAGGCAGCTATAAAGTGCCACGCCGACAGCAGTTGGGTTGAAGTACTCCCTCTAGTCCTGCTAGGAATCAGAGCCGCATATAAGGAAGACCTTCAAGCCTCTGCGGCAGAATTGGTTTACGGTGAGACTCTTAGGTTGCCCGGAGATTTCTTTGATCACGAGACTCACGCCACCACGGATGTTACTGACTACCTGTCCCGACTTTACATGTTTGCTAGGAGTCTGAAACCAGTGCCAGGTACTCGTCACGTGGGACGTCGGCCGATTTTTGTCTTTAAAGATCTAGCAGCAGCAACTCATGTTTTCCTTAGGGATGACACAGTCGGTGGGTCGTTAAAACCAGCATACACTGGCCCACATAAAGTTTTGAGGAGAGATCCCAAGGTGTATCGGTTAGCAGTCAATGGTAAGGAAATGACAGTATCTATAGATCGGTTAAAGCCGGCCTACGTACTGCATGACACACACACCACTAGCACTCAACCGGATACACAAACACACACTCACAACACAAAAAACGTCACAAACACTTCATCAGCGCCACCAATCCCAGCAAACACCATCACACCTACAACCAGAACCGAAGATAATGACACCAGGCGGACGCGATCAGGCCGCGTTGTCCGGTTCCCTAACTATTATCGCCCATGATGGTCTCTGGAGGGGGGTGATGTGGCGTTAATTCAGTGTATGTCACTAAATCTTAATTTAAAATAGTAAAATTTAGTACATCAATATTTATTACTGAATGTTATTTATCAATCGCAATCCGTTATGCAAAATTTACATTAGCATGTTTATAATAATAAAATCAATAATTACAATTAATAAAATCAATGTTAATAATCTAATCTTAATATTAATCCTAATAATCAAATCTTAATGCTAATCTTAATAATCTAGTCTTAATAATCTAATTAAATATTGTTAATAATAAAATAATAATAAACAAATATAATAATACTAACTTAATAATAATAATTTAATAATAGTAATTTTTAAGTGGATAATGCATCCACTTATGTTGAATCATAAATGTCACTGTGCATTATATATTTTTTATATATTTTGTACGTTGAAGCGGACAAGCGCACCGTTTTTTATTAGTAGATAGGAGCGCGCACTGCAACCGCCTACGTCACGGTATAACCTGTCGGCGTGCTCGCCCCCGCCGGAGTTGGTACGCGCGGCCGCCGCCGGACAGTGAGCTTGATGATACGACGCGAGACGCATGTCGCTCTGTTCCGCCGCTTTTGCTTACGCTCCGCTATCGAAATTACTTATGCGCCTAATATCAACCGCTGTGCTTGTTCCTTCTCTTTCCATTTCTCTTTCTAAGACTGTGCTTGACTATATGTACTGTGTGCTATACGTCGCTTTGAAATAAACTGTTAAACAGTGTTCTTGTTTACATTCACCGCGACCCGCACTATACTCAAGTAAGTGTTGCGTAGGCACCAGCCTACCAAAGAATAACAAGCCAAACGTGGGCACAACTGTACTTCGGATGGGAAAGGCCTGACGCTATATTATGTTTGAAACAAATCCCTTTTGACTACCTATTTTAATGCATAGTACAGTTTTTCGACAAACTAAATTCATTAATCTTGCACCTAACTTAAAAAAAAAATGTATGTACCCAGTGACACTCGCGCCATCAATGTGAACTAATGATTTATCATTAATCAAAATCGGATGAGCCGTTGAGTGGTTACGAGGGAACACCGGAACAGACATATATACATACAAACAGGCATACATACATACTGTAACCTGACTTTTTCTAATTTGGAATATCCCTCGCCAATTTTTACTGGTGTTCAAAGTGGCGATAAACGTCCAAGGGATTCTCTCGGCGAACCACAAGCGGACTATCGGAGTAAGATAGATGATGAAAATAAAAATGACGGTATGTTGTACGTGCTTGACTTGCTACCGGCAAACAAAATACAGCTAATTCAATCCGTCCATAATGCTCTGGAGTCGATTATGGCAGCAGCTTTATTGAGCCTGCTGTTAGAGGCTCAATAAGGCTGATGTCGCGGATGTAGGTATATTCGGGCAGTTCCTTGTAGCCCTAGTAGATACTCTCGAGCTTCACTTAGAGGAGGCGGAAATGTAAAGAGCCCGGGCAGAAGCGAAATGAGCCTCCATGAAATACGCCCTTTTAGAAAAGTGCGCAACGACTGCCACGGGAGAGGCAGGGCCGGTAGCCCACAACGACTCTTATACCCACGCACTGAAAACTGTTCGTACTACTTCGCAGGCACTCCCAGTTGATAAAGGACCTGTAGTGGCAATCTATCTAACCGAAGGTCCTGGTGATGCATTTAAATCTGCAGATGACACCAGGAATGCCCGCAAGAGCGTGATCGACCCGGAAAAAATGAAATGTACGAGTCCATTCTGTACGAAAAGTAGTAAATGGTGGAGTGGTTATATAAATGACCAATAAAGAAGCAGCAATTAGACTTAAGGAGGTGCTTCCACCAAGTCTCCGCGCTACTGAGCCACAACGAAAGGCCCCCCAGGTGGCTTTTCTCAATATGGAAGGGGACCCAAACGCAGAAGAAACCATCGCAGCACTGCACGAGCTAAACTTTGCTGACGATCCCGATTGGCCTCTATCAAAACTGCAGGAAAACATAACAAAATGATATTTAACAACTCAAAAACCGAAGGTAGTTGGGACGGATCACGATTTTGAACCCTATGCCTTAATAATACGGAAAAGTGGCGTTAGCTAACGCCGGTGGTAACTGAGGGGTTAAGCGCTGGAGAAGTTGTAAATTGTGTTCTACGTGCGTCTTTGAGTGCTCGCCGGCTCTTTTTAAAGTCCTTGTTACCCGTGGACGCGTCTACATAAGTTGGCAGGTTGTTAATATTGAGGATCGCATAGATGTGACACGCTGCTGTAAATGGCAACAATATGACAACAATGTGGGTAAGTCCTCGTAGTCACAGTGGTAGTATATTTCTAAGTCAATTAAGAAAAAAAATAACATCGAACACACTCTTCGAACCAATCTCAACGGAACAGTGAAATGCGGGCCGTAGGCCTCGCGGCGGGGTATTTTCAACCATTACGGGACACCAATTGGTTGTTGTTTCCTTAGACGGCTGGCAAGCCCTCCTCCACCGGTGGCTTTTCTTATGCTTTCTGACCAGCACGCGGCCGAAAGCTTGTGGCTCATATTCATCATGCCGGGTTTCGCCCGTGGCGTTCTTGACTAGCCCTTGCAAGCTACGATGGCGAACTGCTCATGTACAAAATGGCGGGATATCTCCACGCACCAGGTAGCGAGGCGTCGTTTCCTCGGTAAGGGATTGGGTTCTGCGTAGCCTTCTAGGCAGTGGCTTAACTACCGCACACATAGGCCAATCTCGGACTACGCAGATTCCTGCAAATACTAAAATCTACTTACGCTAACCGAGCGCCGTGTTGTGGCCGATATGTCGCACCTGCACGACGTATGCTCTGGTGCTCTGGACTGCCCCCGTATAGTTACTGAAATGCTAAAACTGTCTGTGCCGTCGACACGGACCAGACATACTAAGCTATTTTCTATTCCCTTCTCGCGCACTAATTATGCATCAAACTGTACGTGTATCAGGCTACTTTATATGTACAACAAATTGTTCTCTGGCTTAGACCCATTCTGCAAAAGTAAACCTACTTTCAAGCGGATGGTTAATCCGAATTTAATAGAAGGAAATATAAAAGGTAAAAGTCAGAGTTGATCTGATCTGTAAAAACTTACTTATTAATTTTTAAATTACAGCAAAAAGTAGCACCATGTCAACCTTGCCTTACTGCATCGCCACTTGATTTCCAGTATCTCATTGAGTACGTCACATATTAGTTTTTGGTCTCAGTTTCCCCCTCCTCCCCCCCCCCACGCACACACACGCAAACACACACACACAATTATATATTTACAAATTAAAAACACACAGCCTACACACACATGACATAAGTAAGGCACTCATGCTGTTTTTTTGGTTATTTATCTTTATCGTTTTCTTCTTTTTGATTTCCTATGTTGTTTATATAATGAAATCCTTAATTGGCCTCATTTAAACATCTCTTTTTAAGATTACATGTAAGCACGGCTGTGGATTTTTGTTGATGTAATAATAAAAAAAAAAAAAAAAAAAAAAAAAAAATGTCTTTTCTAAGCTTGTTATGTGAATTTTCATGTGCAATAAAAATATACGAAACTATAACTAATTAAAACCCCGTTGTTAATACGAAAAGAATCATACATTTACCACAAATATAAGCCCCTCCAGATAGTGGAGAGGAGCGGCCAACGGTGACAACCAATACGGCAAGATATTGTTCTGATTTTATGACAAGTAAAACAAAAAACTTGAGGCTGTTCATTATGAAATACCGAAACGAACCTGGATAAAATCCAGGGCTACAATACAAACATTTATACATATAAATATACATACAGATCAAAGGAGTCTTACTCTTCACTGCAGTCGGGTGAAAAGAAAAACTTTATCCTCATAAAATATTCTGAACCCATTTCACAAATGAAAGTATCCCATCCAATTTACTCTGTTCTTATTAAGAAAATTCTCAACAACACTACAAACTTACATCAAGCAAGAGTTTTGTCAAAGTGGAGTCTTTATGACTCAGATATTTTGAACAACAAAGTTCATTTACACAGTAAAGTCTATTGTACGTTGCAAACAAAAATCTTGAAAACCCGTTCCCAACTCACATAGTGAAGTCACGCGAGAGCAACGAATATGACATTGATTAAAATGTAAGTAATTCGATTATAAATAAAATATCACGGAATCTTGAATTTGATGATTTCCAGCTCATTAACAGATGATTGATTATTTTTAATTTCAGACTTTAAGTACTAATAAATAAAATAATAATATAATCTATGAAACTGTTGACGATATCGTCAACAGTTTCATAGATAGCCATATGGCTTGAAAACTTCATACAAATAAAAAATTTGCATTTAAATATTAGGTTATTTATAAATTACTGTATATTTATCAAACAAAGTATTACAGATATACTTAGGGACAAACTTATTTCTTTTCTATTATTTTCTAGATTAAAAAAAATATATAACATAATGTTTTGTTGTAAGATGGATTGATCCTGGGACGTTTGTTTTGCAGACCATGATGCAAGTACACAAAACTTTAAAAATCATACCCATATTGCAAAACATCAATTTGGCGCGGCCGTCATCTTGAAATGAAAAATGGACCTTGAGATTGCAAATTGGTGTTGTGAATTTTAGGGCTACGTAAACCCTTAAGGGTGTAAAAAAATACATATGGACATAATGTTTAAAATAATAATTGTGAAACCTTAATATAGTTTGTGAGAAAGTTAAAAAATACTTATTATAAAAAAAAAATGAATCAATATCTGGAGATGTTTTTTATTTGTAAAAAAAATAATATGATTTAAAAGTTACGATACAAGTTATATATGGCGTTTTACGGCAATGGATACTAGACATTTTAGGTCCACGTCGTATTGCTAGCCGTCGTTTAGTTTGGGCAGAAAACTAAGAAAAAAATGGAAACCAACCTATTTAGGGAGGTTTACATTTTTTTACTTTCAATTTTTTTTATTTATTTACTATCCGTACAAATCGGAAATGACGAAGAAATGAAGTCACGCGCCATGACGTGCTACGCATTACTACCCACAACGAATATTCGCAAATTTGCAATAAAATCGGGGCTGCACATTAATGAGATAATTTCTCTACTATTTTTTTCTTATGGCCTTTGATGACACTTTGGCATTACGTAAACAGAAATTTTGTTTTTTTAGAGATCAGATATCATGTCTGATATCTCATTATCTTGGTTGGAAGCTGGCCAAATCCGGCTCCTCAAGCGAACATAATCTAGTGAGCTAAAACTACTCGACAATTTTAACTGCTGGCACAACAATAAACGGTTATTCTTTGACATATCGTCGTTGTTTAAAGCTCTTTATTATTATGCTTTAAACAGAGAATATGAAAAATGATATTGAGAAATGACGACATAAAAATGGATTTTGAATGTTGGTTTTATTTATACAAAATATGTATATTACTTAAATAAATAAACGAATCTGATGTTTAATTCCATTTTTATTGTTAATACTGTCACTTTTCATCATTTCTTATTAATTTGTCTCAGTCGTCATCCCTTTTGAAGGATTTTCTTAAATTTAATTCCGGTACCTATCTACTCATTGCTAATATTACCACGTAGTTAAAACCCGTCATGCAAGCTCACCATAATTGCAATAATATTACGCATAATAAACAGTCCTTAAACCACGCACATCGCAGTGATAAGTCTTGCAACAAGACTGACAATACTGGCGACTTGATCCCGGGATCAACTGAGGTAAAGGTGGATGCAAATAACCACGAGCGCACTTGTGAGACGTGGGGCGTGAAGTTTGACGACCGAGTTGAATACTAAAGTTACATTTTGAACCCAAAGCCACGACTGACTACAATATACTTTAAAGTGATGGTAATCCTAGAGAAGCAGCGGCCATCGCACTTGTGCTACTACGCTAGTAATAGTAGTTAGTTTTAATCACAATAATCACAGTCGGTTCATTGGTACAATCATCACATCACATCAGTTAAATAAATATAACTTAGTTTTAATCACAATAATCACAGACGGTTCATTGGTACAATCATCACATTTCATTCACATCACGTTCGATTAATTATAGTCTTAATCATTTCAATTTTAGGTATTTAATTAGTGCTTATCTCTAAATAATTGGCACCTCCAGAGTATAAGTTACATAAAGGTGTAGTCATTTTAAGAGGATAACCCCTTCAAATTTCACTACACTTTTATGTATATGTAGGGACATCATAGTTTCGCCATGAAACATCTTCAGAGCAACTTTATTTTTAACCTCTTCCAAAAATTTATATACAGGCTGTTGTTTTGTAAAGTTACACCTATACCGTACCCATCATTATGAACAACTTTCCCCCAGAAACATATGGACGCAAATGTAAAAAAATCGCCCCTCATTACATTGACCGATCAGCTGATTACATGTTACTATGGGAGACCCAAGATGTTTTTTCGTTTGCGACCATATATTTCTTGGGGAAAGTTATTCATAACGATGGGTACTATAGTCCCTTACCCGGGCGTAACTTTACAAAACAACACCCTGTATAGAGAGGAGAAAAATAAAACTGCTCTGATAAAAACGGTTTCATAGTGAAAGTTGTTCAGAAAGATGTTTCTAACAACCTCTAATTTGACTACACTTTTATTTTACAGCCTGTATATAAATCACATCTAATTGACTTATAAATTATGATTTATCTAAAAAAAACAGTCAATATAAAGTAAGTATAATTGCTAGATCTCTAACCCAACGAGTAGTCAGTAGAGTTCAATCATTATGGAAAGTGGCAGTAAAGTCATGAAAATTACGAATAAATGATGTTGATTTTAAATATTTTCATCATTTTTAAATTAGTTTTAGAGCGTACCTACTGTACTTTTTTACAAAATACTATCCTTATTGTTTTTTGTGCTATTCTTTTCAACGCACCAAAATCCAACACTGGTTGTCGTATAGCGCATGCCGGTCTGGCGCAGTGGGGTAATAAAATTGTAACCTAATATTGAGTGGAAATGGTGAGATGATTTGTACCTCTGTATGAAGGTAGGCAGTTAGGTACCTACAGCAGGGGGCTAGCTCATCGCCGCAGCTATGGAGATAAAAGGTTGCCTAACGATGTTTTCCATCACCGTAAGAACATCTGCATAATGTACATTGGTTAAATTACTTATCTCAATGGTATATAGTCAGCACCGGATTCAAACACGCATCTCCTGCGTGAGAAGCGAGTATGAAACCACTAGAACATGGAGCTTAATTGGTATAAACTGGTTTATTAGGGTTTATTCCATTATTATTTTGTACACGACTGTACATTTATTGAAATGTATGGGAAATTAAACATTGCATTTTTTATGCAGTTCTTCAAAGTAAACCAGGTGGAAATTATTATTGTTTTTGGTTGACTATTTCTGGACTATTTTTTGGCACAAATATCAAACTGAGAGTCACAGGCGGTCCGGAGATATTTGATGTTTTCAAATGTTCAAGCTGTAATCCTCACCAAGGTGTCTTTACAATTCTGGAATCGTTGAAGGACTATTTCTGAAATTTGGCATGTCGTGTGGACTATTTCTGGAGATTCTTTTTAAACCAATCCAAGTCGATAGGCCCTTCCGTTTGCTTGCACGAGAGATGAGGATTACAGCTTGATGTCAAGCTGTAATCCTCACCAACCTCTAGCTATAACTTCGAAACTATAAGTAGTCTAATTTTCTTTCTCGGTGGACTATTTAGGACTATTTCTGGACTATTTTTAAGCATTTTCAAATTTCATTTTCACGAAGGTTTCAATGGTGAGGATTACAGCTTGAAGGTCGTACGATTTCACAAATGAGTCGTCTAGATTCAAAATCCACTAAAACATCCCTCACATTTTAACTGATTTTGTTCTTTATTACCAAAGTGTAATATTAACAATAAGGGGGCTTTCTTAGCTGGTTTTGAAACGAAACGACTCAAGTAGCCCACCGACAAAGCTGAAAGAGGTAATATGTGCGGATGTCGACTAATTACATTATCTTGTAGTACTTGCATACAGATATTAACAACTCGCCAAGATGAGGAAGACTGGCTTCTTGTCGCACAACGGTATGACGGTTCTATCGGCTGACGCTAATTGGCCTAACGATCTTTGCTATTTGTTTTTTGTGTAAGCGGACTGATTTGAGAATGAAGAATGTGTTACGTGACTGTTTAAATGGTATTCCATTGAATGAAGGTAAAATAGTTCAAGTCGGTTTCACTTTACCCTCTCTTAATATCCCAAGAATAGTTCACTTTCTACAATAAAGTTGGTTTACGAACGTAGAAAAACAGGTTCCCGTAGGCTCCTCGATGAAGAAAGTGTGGAAGTAGTCTCATTCTTATCGTTTGACCTCGGAGAAACGTAATTTTGATGGTAGCGCTCTTGAAAATGTTGTAGTCAAGTGTTGCTAGCAAAAAACATTACGTTGTCCTGTTTAAACAAATGTAGCTTACACAGATTCTGCACAGAAAGGGTCGAAACAACTTTTTCACTTCTCAAGGTCTAAAAGTTCGTCTTTATGCTGACATAAAATCGCTATTAATGCTCTAGAATATAAAGTTTTTTATAAACTAAGTATTAAAGACTAAGATAATCGGCTCTTCTCTACTGTCGTCCAATGAAGAGAAGTGGCAAAAAATTACGTTTGCTACCGACATGTAAATATCTACAGTATTACTTTCATTTTAATTGCGGCCCTTTCGTGGCGGCAAATAGCTATTCCCTTCTTCAATTTTGCAATATTTTGTAAATTTATTGAAGTGAACTGTGACATGTGATTTAACTAAAACAATAGAAAATTCCAGTGACTGTGTTTCATTTTCTCCCTATCGAAGTGAAAAGCAGAGTATATGATTCGGGCATAAACGAGCCATTTTACTCTTAGACTTTACTTGAATTTCTGCCGCACAATCTAAGGGAAAGGGAATATTGATGCATTTATAAGTGTTTTTAATGATTTAAGTATTATTATAATCATCCAGAGGTATGTTAATAATTTCAAGCTTGTCGATTTGTACTTGCAAAAATGTCATTCTGAGACATATTTTTATTGTTTGAAAAATAGAAACGTACTTTTTATAACAAAACGGTTGACTCTAAATAAAATGTTGTAACGACTTTATCTGTGGTAATTCTGTGTAACTACATTTGTTTTTCTCAACTTTATTCGCAATCTTAACGTCGTTTTTATACTTATAAATAGGAAATCGTTTTGTTTTTGCTGGCAACACTTGACCGCAATATTTTCAAGAGTGCCGCTATCGAAATTATGTTACTCCAAAGTCGAACAAAAAGACAAATAAAACGTAACCTCCCGTTTCCAAGGTTCCTGAAGATTCTCGCTATTTCCACTTGCTCTCGTTAGCACGGAAGAAAGAGATAAAGCTCCTAAAGGAAGTAAAACATTTGCTGCCCTTTTTCGGAGCCATTGGGTAATAGCAATTTGCTTTGTGCTGGAGGGACTCACAAAACTTAATTATGTAGCAAGGTATGTGTACTGGTGAAAAGATGTTTGAGGGAAAAAATACCCGGATAATTGATTTTAAGTAAAGTTTCCCGTGTGATGATGTGAATTACTATAAAATATATTAATAAAATAGATTGAAAAGCTCAGAATTAGGAGGGCATTTGCTCACCTTTTTACACTCGCTATATGTTTCATAGAAACAACGTAATCCTATTCATAAATACCCACATACATCCCACAAAACCAACTCACATTTGGTTTTGTGGGATGTATGTGTAGATCATTAGATTTTTATGAAATAAAGATTCATTAATTCATCTATTAATTCACATAAAAAGATAAAAAATACCCATGAAGCATTGTAAACTGATTGATACCTCTGATCAGGTCAGGACACAAGGTTGATCCTTCAAATTTCAGGCCAGTATCAATTCTTCTTGCACTAAGGGAAATATTAGAAAATATTATATTCAATCAATGCTCTCACATTTCAATCATAGAAAGCAATTTCACGCCAAATTATACGGGGTTACTAGGGGTAAATCTTAATGCTCGTAATAATATTTTGTCTGCACGAGGGGCTACACAGACGCTATTGGCGTTTTTTGCAATCTGTCGAAGGCATGATACGCCACAAGGTTTCTTATGGGGCGCTTTCTAACTCATGGCATAGGTACATTTATAATATGCCTTTTATGGTGGAGAAATTGACTTGTTTGCTGATGATTCTTCACTTGTATTTCAAATTTAAAGGAAGAAAGAGGAATTTGATGATGTTAATGGTGTATAATCTTAACATCTGTGTACGACAGTAGTCGTTTACCTTGAATTGGTTCATAGTCAATAATTTATCGCCAAATGCTGGTTACACCAAGTGCATTGAATTATTTCTTCCAAATGACCAGCAAGTTGAGACTGGTTTATTAAATTACTAAACGACAATAAGTTTCATGGAATAACTATTCATAGCAAATTGTAGAACCCCCTATTAGATAAATAATTGGGTAGACAAAGATCCGCGGCCTACGCTTTTAAGAATATCGGTCAAAACACGGATGAGGCTACAGCTAGGCTAGTACTATAGTATCTTATTCTGGGGGAGCAGAGAATGTTTAAACTATTTCTATATTACAAAAAGCAGCAATTCAAAAATGTTATCACATAAAACGTACAGAATCCCTTAGAAAACTTTTGAAAGAAATTGGCATACTAGCAACTGAATTTATTTTCCAACATTTAATAACAAACATTATAATGCTATCTTAACACACAAGAAAAGTAAAGATGCGTAACCCCCATTCAAGAATCTTGAATTCCATTGTCCGACTCGCATTTGACCGATTATTTTTTAATGTGTTTGTTTCAAAAGTCCTCCTAGATCTCATATCACCCCATACTTGGACGCAGCAAAACTTCTGAACATGGAAGCTCGTCGGCATTTACACCTATCCAAACTACTCTTAGGTGTAATACGCACGGAAACCCCACCCTACTTGTACTCCAAGATAAAATGGGCAACCAGACAACGTGGCATGCACAAGCATAGAATACTTACACCGAACGGCGCATCGAACGGCGACTTTCCGCGGGAGTTTCAGATTTGTGGCATCTAATTGTTGGAATGATATTCCCTCTCCAGTCCGTGAAGTGGCTGGTAGGTGTGCCTTTGGGCGGAAGCTCAAGGAAAATTTGCTAGATCAGCAGAGACTATTCCTCCCCCCTCCCCGTTCCAACCTCATGCCGCGACAAGACTTGAGTCTGTGGTCGCTCATTGCCAGTGGGACCGAAAACCCATCACTTACATGCCGGTCTCTAGCGACCACTCTCTTTGATTTTTGATCTTTGAGGTTTGATCTTTATTAGCAAGTCATAAGATTGAAAAGCGCGGGCCATGTTTATTTATTTAAATTTTTGTATGTATCATTAACAAAAGCCATACCTATTTATACCATTAATGTTACCTATTTTTTATATATTATTTATATTTGTTTGGATGTACCATGCCGTGGTCTGGGACGCTCGAAGCAACACTTGGCGCTGACTTAAAATCAGCATAATGCATAGTCAGACGCCATTTATAATGATGGTAGCACACCATGACTGTCATTTTATTCCGTTTTATGTGTCATTGCCATTTTTCATTTCTGTGTTTTGTTTCTTTGTTGTAATTGGCCATGCATTTTATTTTTTTTATTTTGAAAATATAAATCATTTTAAGACACTAATTTAAATATTTTTGGGTTTTATCACTGCATCTGTTTAAAAAACAAAGCTAAAAGTTTACCCGCCAAAAGTAAACGTGACGTCAGTTAGAGACGTAATGGGATAAATTTAATTGCCTACCACAAAAAAGTGACATTAAAGTCAACCAAAGAGTGCCAACTAAATGAGTGAAGTCAACTGTCAAACAAGCATCACCTCACTCACGTCAGTCCTAGCCTCACAAAAATGTCTGGGACGCTCGAAGCAACACTTGACGCTGACTTAAAATCAGCATAATGCTGAGTCAGACGCCATTTATAATGATAGTAGCACACCATGACTGTCATTTTATTTCGTTTTATGTGTCATTGCCATTTTTCATTTCTGTGTTTTGTTTCTTTGTTGTAATTGGCCATGCATTTTTTATTTATTTTTTATTTTGAAAATATAAATCATTTAAAGAAACTAATTTAAATATTTTTGGGTTTTATCACTGCATCTATTTAAAAAACAAAGCTAAAAGTTTACCCGCCAAAAGTAAACGTGACGTCAGTTAGAGACGTAATGGGATGAATTTATTTGCCTACCACAAAAAAGTGGCATTAAAGTCAACCAAAGCGTGCCAACTAAATGAGTGAAGTCAACTGTCAAACAAGCATCACCTCACTCACGTCAGTCCTAGCCTCACAAAAATGAAATTATTGATTAATATCGTTATATGATTTAAAAAATCTAATTGTTTTTCTTAATGGGAAGCAAAGAGCGTCCCATCATGTTCAACAACGAGAGTGATAACCCGGATTTGTTATTCGTACCAATTCTAGAACGTTTGCGAGAAGAATGGTATCAAGTGAACGCAGAATATTTCAAGAAATATTTAGTTTTGTTTGGGCTACTTGGATCAAATTGTAATGATTGCTTGTGTGCTAATAAATTTGCAGGATGATATAATAAAAATACACTTAATTCTAAGAATATGGTTTTATTTATACAATGCAATTACTAGAAATATTATACACAAAATTGAAGTTGTACCGCTGACCATATTACTACAGCTACAATTCGCTCGCCAATATTTACATTTTAACTGGCAGGATAATATTGTTATTTTTACTGACGAAAAATGTTTTAAATCAGACAAAGATGGTCTATAAGTTTTGTGGAGAACACCAGGAACACGTTAACACGCTTCCTTGCAGAACCAGCGGTAGGATTACTCTCGGCTACTGGGGCTGGATGTCTTCGATGGGTCCTGGCGAGTTAGTTGATGTAGGGGGTCGTATGACTGGCCTAAAATATTTAGAATTGTTACAACATGTCATGTTACCTTCAGTGCGCAATGTGTATCCTGAACCACATCACATTTACTTCGTGCATGATAACTGTGCATTTCATCGTGCACAAATTGTTAGTGATTGGTTAAGGACACAATCGAATATTACTATTATTGACTGGCCCTCTAAAAGCCCTGATCTCAACCCAATAGAAAATTTGTGGGGCCAAATGGTGCTTAACTGGGAACCATCCGAAGTAAAAAATAAGAAAAACTTGGACAATCTAGTCACGTCAACATGGGAGTCGTATCGCGGCCGTGATATGTGCTGGAATATGGTGACCGGCATGTCGAGACGGCTGCAAGAAGTCATCAACCAGGAGGGTGCAGCGACTCACTATTAAGCATTTTAATATTCCTATTTAGGAATATTTACTCCCTTGGTTAGCGTTTTTTACCTTATAAATTTACTACCCCATGTTGGCGTGTCAGGTCAGGAAAGTAATAGAAAGTGAATGATGTTATTGTTACAATATGTAACATGTTGATTCACTTCACTGAACTATAGTTAATATTTATGTTGTAGCTATTCTGCGATATATTATATGATAGATATATCTGCAATAGATATATCTGCGAATTGTTTTCTCATACAGCTGATAACTACACCGATTCTATCATGTGGAGGGCAGACAAGTTACGAATAAATTACTTTGTAACCATTAAGATAAGGAAGATGCATTTATAATATATAGATCTAAGTTGTAATAATAAATCACTTCATCACTTACGGTCTTCACCTGGTTTGATGACTAGCCTATAAACCTATAGTTAGGTTCAGGTAGCAATCCAAGCAGACAATGTGTTAATATTACTCGTCTACTGTTTATGTTTTGCTATTTTATTAATAAACTTTTTATTTAAAATTCCGGATATTTTATTTACAAACCCTCAGTAATTAAATACAACAATAAAAAGAAAGAAAAGAAAACTTGTATGATATTTTATTTAAATACACAAAAAGTGAAAATTCAAAGCAAGTCCAATACATTCGTAGTAGTTCCTGCGTCTCGCCGCCTTTAACCACTACGCCACGGTCAATATGTCAGAGATGTGTGACATTAACTACCTATGCTACACAAGAGTTGAAATAGCGGACACAAGCTGGCGTGCTGCTCAAACACACCCACATAAACAACACTGCCACACACCACAACACGTCCACGCAACTATTACCCAGGACGTTGTAGTTATAAGCTGGTTACTAGATGGCATCACCTGCCTGTATACTTTTAGCCGCAGGCGACCGTACATCCAAACAAATATAAAGAATATATAAAAAATAGGTAACATTAATGGTATATATAGATATGGCTTTTGTAAATGATACATACAAAAAATTAAATAAATAAACATGGCCCGCGCTTTTCAATCTTATGACTTGCTAATAAAAATCAAACGTAGTCAAAGAGAGTGGTCGCTAGAGACCGGCATATAAGTGATGGGTTTTCGGTCACTTTGGCAATGAGCGACCACAGACTCAAGTCTTGTCGCGGCGTGAGGTTGGAACGGGGAGGGGGGAGGAATAGTCTCTGCTGACCTAGCAAATTATCCTTGAGCTTCCGCCCAAAGGCACACCTACTAGCCACTTCACGGACTGGAGAGGGAATATCATTCCAACAATTAGATGCCACAAATCTGAAACTCCCGCGGAAAGTCGCCGTTTGATGCGCCGTTCGGTGTAAGTATTCTATGCTTGTGCATGCCACATTGTCTGGTTGCCCATTTTATCTTGGAGTACAAGTATGGTGGGGTTTCCGTGCGTATTATACCTAAGAGTAGTTTGGCTAGGTGTAAATGCCGATGAGCTTCCCTGTTCAGAAGTTTTGCTGCGTCCAAGTATGGGGTGATATGAGATCTAGGAGGACTTTTGAAACAAACACATTAAAAAATAATCGGTCAAATGCGAGTTGGACAATGGAATTCAAGATTCTTGAATGGGGGTTACGCATCTTTACTTTTCTTGTGTGTTAAGATGGCATTATAATGTTTGTTATTAAATGTTGGATGGAAAGAAGAGATAAGGAAGGAATTAGAATATTAATATCGCTGTATGTTTTTTACTTTCGAGTTGAACGAAGTGAAAATTAGGGAAGTAATGTAATCGTAAAAAAGATCGATAATTTGATGGGGCTAGTTTTTCTATCGTTAACTTAGTCCGAAGAATAGAAAATCACATGTATATGTATGTGTGTGTGTGCGTGTTTATTTTTGTATTTATGTATGGCTGTTTTCCGTTGTCAGCTCTAGAGCCCAAACCACTGAACCGAATTGGATGACATTTTGTATTGGGGGTTATTTTGTAAATATCTAGGACTATTTTTATGTTTTTGGATATAAATCAAACACATTTATTGAGCTTATTCAAAAACAGCACTAACGATTTTTTCAAACAATTTATTTTACATATAATAATGGAAAACGTAGATAGAGTGACATCGATATTTATGAACCTTACAAAGGCATTCGACTACGTTGATCACAAAATCGAAATACTTACGGAATACGAGGAAATGTTCTTAGCCTACTAGAAACATTTTAAACTGTTCAAAATTTACTCAATTAAATAAAATCACGTGTATTCTTCTGACATTAAGAAAATGAAATATGGTATTCCTTGTGAAAATAAATATACAGCAAAGGATCACTGTTGATCCAAATTAGGACCGTTGCTATTTAACATATACATAAATATACATAAATAACATCCCGAAATTCATAAATTATCCAATAGTTCTGTTTGCTGATGCCAGCTCAGGGACATAATTAGGGTTTGCTGATGCCAGCTCAGGGACATAATTAGGGTTTGCTGATGCCAGCTCAGGGACATAATTAGGGTAATAATTTAACGAATGAAAATGACATAAAATAATTTGACATGTTTAATTTAATGGCTGACTAAAATCAATCTTATAATTAATCTGGAAAAACTAAATAAATGAAAAATAAATAAATTAGGACATGGACAGGAATATTCATTATAAATTAAGTGAATAAGCTAATTGAATCTACAGAAACAACAAAGTTCTAAGGTCTTCATATATATTATAACAAATCCTAGAAGATACACATTGAACATTTGCAAATAAAGCTATATCAATATGCATACGTATTATCTTAAAAAAATGTAAACACTGACGATGTACTTGTATCATAGCTTTGTAGGATCTACCTAACGCCACGGTATTATCTTTTGGGGAAATGGGCCGGGCAACGCAAAAACACTGTTGAAGGGCTTTTTGCCGAACTAACAGTTGTAAATCCTATTCTCACAATGCCATCTAAAAATGTATATACAGAGCCACCAAGTTAGCTGTTACGGTAGGTAAAATTAGAACTAAGCCCGTCGTTCGCCATTTCGAATACGTCATTCCGCTGTCAGTTTCATTCTAGTGTGAGTGCTCACGTGTTTTTTTTTGTTTGATTTCATGCTGAAAGGTGCAAATAAAATGCCGTAAAGTCTCAAAAGTGATGCATGGCTAGGACTCTTTTCGTTTACTCCTTCGTTGTGTCTTAGGACAATAAAGCTTAAGATGGGGGGAGATATTGCAATAACCGATCTTAGTTTGCAGTAATCGCTGGCTTTATTCATTTAATATCAACTGTTTTCATTTTCTACTTCAGGCAGTCACCATATAGCCCTTGTCCGATACATAAGTTTTAAACTCTTCATTATTTTTGTCAATAAGTCTGTGTATAGTACTAAGTGATATAAATAAGTTTAATAGTAATAATAAAAGTTATAAAAACAAAAAATCTCGAAGAGCTTTCCTCATATAACGAAGGGCACACAATATTATATATATTTCTTCAAAGTTAGAACTACACAATTGTATAACTTTGTTCGGTTTAATACATATTTATTGTAATAACCAGCTGACCCGGTGAGTTTGGCACCACCAAAAATGTTATTGCAAAATAAATCATATGGTAGATACCCTATCTAAAGCGTCGCATTGGCGCGAAAATTAGTAGGTAATAAAATTGTTGGTTTTTGTCGCCGCTACACACTCTCACGCGAGCCATCCCGTATCTAATGTACTATGCGATTAACCCAAGTTTGCACCTCACTAGAATGCAATAACGTTTGAGCGCCGTAATGACTTCACGAATCCAGGTTAAAAATTTCAAGCTTGTAGGTCTGCTAGAAGTCAGTCAGTTAGTCAGTGACAGAATTAAGGAACATTGACTTGCCGTAGTACTGGTTAAAATTTAATGTAAGAAGATATTCGAACTTACTTGACACTTATCAATATAATTTGGATAATTCACACAATATGTTTACAAAATTATAGCCTGTATAAATAAGCTACATTGTTGTGAAAATTCATCAAAATCCATTCAGTAGTTTTTGCGTAAAATAGTAACAAACATCCATACATACATACAAACAAACTTTCGAATTTGTAATATAATTAGGAAGTAGGATAACAAAAAAGGCAATTTCACGACTTACATACTTAATAAACAGTTTTGCTAAACAAACTATACTATAAACTATATTACAAGGTTACGTCGGTGAAACTTGTTCGTTTTCAAACACTAGGGATGGTAACCAAGAAAACGATCAATCGATCGATCAATAATAATTGAATGCAATGATAACTGTATTAGCTGGTTTCATGGTAGCAATGTACGATATTGTGTAGTGAGAAATTGAGAAATGGCCCTATTTTTCCTTTAAACAAAGATATTAAGATTCATCTTACTTTTTAAAAACGTCTAGACTGATGTCCAGACGTTTTTAATCCACCTAATCCACCAAGCCAACTATATGTTTATCAGGCATCGTCCGTCTTATGGCATAATTAATGGCGAATCGTTTTATTGTTGTTGAATTTATTTCTAAAAGCAACCCAGTCACTCCGTCTGTGAAGCATATTATAGTATATGCCTGCTGCAACCCCTTTTTAACTTTGTAAAATCACAGGCTAAGTATCTCGATTCTGTAGGTGTTACCACAAAAAAAATAAACTCTTGTTCAATACTTGTTTTAAAACACAAATGGATTTCACGTTTATTTTGAATTTTGTAGAAACTCGCTGCATCTTTTGAGATATCCAGATTTATTTCGAACTCAAATTAAAATTGTTTTAACAACTCGTGTGAAATAATCGCGTTCTGATTGGTCGACGTCAATTTAAAATTGGCTAACAGTAGCCTTATTATGTAATTCTGACATTTAGGAATTTCAAACGCTTTTAAATCATAGAAAATCACAACATCTTATTAACAAGCTAAGTCGCAATAAATTACAACCGTGTTGTGATTGGTAAAATCTTCAATAGCAATTGACCATTCCTAGTTGTCAGAATTACTTGATAAGGCTATACCTTTCAAAAAACTATTTGAAAGCTACCTTAATTAATTTCACAGATAACGAATAGTGCCACTAATTTGCTTCAAATACATATGCAAGTATTCACAACATAATGTGACAGGGTGCAAGCACCGACAGCTGGATGTAAGAGGAGACTTGTCAACATTGATTTGATCAAAATTGGGTATTTTATTCAGTTCAGGTGTTTCCTTAGGTGTGCTGGAGAGGACAATTAGTGAGGTATAAAGGTAAAGAAGGATAGGTTCAACTTACTTAATGGTCCGATGGGAAGATTAAAGTAAGGATATTCCAACCAAGCAGTAAAAGACATTTACAAATTATTACGTCTTCAAGCTAGGGATTTTTTTAGTCTTTAAATAAAGCTCATTATATGTCGTTATCACAACATTGTTTTTCAATTATGCAGAAAAAACCAAGGTTGGCAACAAGGTAACGTAATTCAAAACAGTAGTAAGTTTTAGTTTAATGGTTTGATTATCACGATTCTTCAATCAATTATATTGAGTTCGAAATAAATCTGGATATCTCAAAAGATGCAGCGAGTTTCTACAAAAAATCAAAATAAACGTCAAATCCATTTGTGTTTCAAAACAAGTATTGAACAAGAGTTTATATTTTTGTGGTAACACCTACAGAATCGAGATACTTAGCCTGTGGATTTTACAAAGATAACAAAGGGTTGCAGCAGGCATATACTATAATATGCTTCACAGACGGAGTGACTGAGTTGCTTTTAGAAATAAATTCAACAACAATAAAACGATTCGCCATTAATTATGCCATAAGACGGACGTTGCCTGACAAACATATAGTTGGCTTGGTGGATTAGGTGGATTACGTGGATTAAAAATGTCTGGACATCAGTCCAGACGTTTTTAAAAAGTAAGATGAATCTTAATATCTTTGTTTAAAGGCAAAAAATGAAAAATAAATATAGTTTAAAAAAACTAAAAAACACGCTTTTAAAGAACTTCGAGCTAAAAAGTTAAAAATAATTTTAAATATAACCTTAAAACAATAATGAATAAAAAATACTATCATTATTGTGAAAAAAAAAGCGTCGGGCGCTCCATGTACGAAAGATATGGAACAAAGCGCCCGACGCTTTTTTTATATATAGTATTTTTATTTTTTAGTAGTACAGACTTATTGACAAAGGCTATATGGTGACTGCCTGAAGTAGAAAATGGAAACAGTTGATATTTAATCAATAAAGCCAGCGATAACTGCAAACTAAGATCGGTTATTGCAATATCTCCCCCATCTTAAGCTTTATTACGCTAAGACACAACGAAGGAGTAAACAAAAAGAGTCCTAGCCATGCATCACTTTTGAGACTTTACGGTATTTTATTTGCACCTTTCAGCATGAAATCAAACAAAAAAAAAACACGTGAGCACTCACACTAGAATGAAACTGACAGCGGAATGACGTATTCGAAATGGCGAACGACGGGCTTAGTTCTAATTTTACCTACCGTAACAGCTAACTTGGTGGCTCTGTATATACATTTTTAGATGGCATTGTGAGAATAGGATTTACAACTGTTAGTTCGGCAAAAAGCCCTTCAACAGTGTTTTTGCGTTGCCCGGCCCATTTCCCCAAAAGATAATACCGTGGCGTTAGGTAGATCCTACAAAGCTATGATACAAGTACATCGTCAGTGTTTACATTTTTTTAAGATAATACGTATGCATATTGATATAGCTTTATTTGCAAATGTTCAATGTGTATCTTCTAGGATTTGTTATAATATATATGAAGACCTTAGAACTTTGTTGTTTCTGTAGATTCAATTAGCTTATTCACTTAATTTATAATGAATATTCCTGTCCATGTCCTAATTTATTTATTTTTCATTTATTTAGTTTTTCCAGATTAATTATAAGATTGATTTTAGTCAGCCATTAAATTAAACATGTCAAATTATTTAACGTCATTTTCATTCGTTAAATTATTACCCTAATTATGTCCCTGAGCTGGCATCAGCAAACAAAATATTGGATAATTTATAAATTTTGGGATGTTATTTATGTATATTTATGTATATGTTATATAGCAACGGTCCTAATTTGGATCAACAGTGATCCTTTGCTGGATATTTATTTTCACAAGGAATACCATATTTCATTTTCTTAATGTCAGAAGAATACACGTGATTTTATTTAATTGAGTCAATTTTGAACGGTTTAAAATGTTTCTAGTAGGCTAAGAACTTTCCTCGTATTCCGTAAGTATTTCGATTTTGTGATCAACGTAGTCAAATGCCTTTGTAAGGTTCATAAATATCGATGTCACTCTATCTACGTTTTCCATTAATAATAATGTTTCAAACAATTTATTTTACATATAAATGTAAAATAAATTGTTTGAAAAAATCGCTAGTGCCCTTTTTGAATAAACTCAATAAATGTGTTTGATTTGTATCCAAAAACATAAAAATAGTCCTAGATATTTACAAAATAACCCCCAATACAAAATGTCATCCAATTCGGTTCAGTGGTTTGGGCTCTAGAGCTGACAACGGAAAACAGCCATCCATAAATACACAAATAAACACGCACACATACACATATATATACATGTGATTTTCTATTCTTCGGACTAAGTTAACGATAGAAAAACTAGCCCCATCAAATTATCGATCTTTTTTACGATTACATTACTTCCCTAATTTTCACTTCGTTCAACTCGAAAGTAAAAAACATACAGCGATATTAATATTCTAATTCCTTCCTTATCTCTTCTTTCCATCCGTTAGTATGATATTTGTACAATTTTTCAGAGATGGATTTTTCAATTATTTTAAAAAATATTGGAGAGCTGCTGGTCTGTAATAATTAATATCGTCCCTGATATATGTTTTGAAGAGGGATCTGACGAAGCGTTCTGGAAAACACCACATTCGATGCAAATATGTATTATGTAGCACAACATTAAACAGATAATATCATCCAGATAATAACCATAACAACCGAAGGTAGCAAATGGTTAACTACATACTATTCAGAAAGCTGACAGTGAGATCCAGCGGATTATTGGTATCTTAAATGTCCCCGGACTAGACAGTGTGGTTGATGTCAAATCAAGCTACGAAGTAAAAAAATTTCAATTGTTTAGGATCACGCCATTAGCAAATAGATGAGTGGTGCCTAAAGGCGCCCTTTGGCAAATCTTAATGCAGAATCATGATGAAATTGGACATTTCGCGTTAGACAAAATTCTTGAGAAGGTAATGGCTACTTTCTGGTTTCCAAAAATGAGAAAGTTCACAAAAAAGTATGAAGGATCTTGTCTAGAGTGCGCTTATTCTAAATCCTCGGGAGGTAAACAACCAGGTTTCCTACACCCAATTCACAAGATAGATATCCCCATTGACAAAGTACATGCAGATCATGTACATTGCCGATGTTCTAGGGGCAATATGTATATATTAGTAATAATTCATGCATATACTCGTTTTGTTTATTTGAAGCTATTATAACATAGCATACTCGGTTATTACCGCAAAACTCTAAAAATGGTAGCTCCCATACAACATGCACACAGTGCCACATATCCCGTACATTAGGCGGCGGGCGGAATAAGCTCATAGTACGGGGAATGGTTAAAGTAGAAAAGAATTGTTTTTTATGATGAAGTGGTTGTAAGGGACATCATTCTGAACAACTTTTACTATGGAACCGACGTGATCAGAGCAACTTTATTTGTCTTATCTCAGTACTTTTCAGGCCTAGCGGTCACCTGAGTTATATGTTTTAATTGAAAATAAAGTTGCTCTAATCAATATCGGCCCCATACTAAGAGCAGAGCAGAAATTTAATTCCAAAGTACCAAGGTCCCCATCGCATATCACAAGTTTATGACTACGATCGGTATCAAATAGAAGATACCCCCTTAACGAAAAAGTGTAATAGACGCTATTCAACAACAGTTGCTGTTGACAAAATTAAGCCATGGCTTAATAGACTTAATAGACCCCACCACGATTCATCTAGTGATGATACAAAGAGCCAATAGTATTGACCTCTACTTTAATATGCTATTATAGACTATATCTACTTAATGGTTATTCAAGACATGAATTCCATTTATATTTGTTAATTGTAGCGCTGTGTATTAATAATTGTTTGTTACAGGTGCCAATTGTAGCTAATATGTCAATTGTGACTGATGTGTCAATTGTGACCAAAGAACCAGCTACGGCTGTAATGTCAATTGTGACTAATGAGTCAATTGTGAACAATGAGCCAAAAGTGGCAAATATGCCAATTACGGCAGAAGTGTTAATTGTGACCTATAAGCCAATTGTGGCTACTTAAAGTTAATTGTGACCTATTAGCCAATAGTGGCAAATATGCCAATTGTGGCAGACGTATCAATTACGACCACTATGCCAATTGTGGCTACTTAAGTCAATTGTGACCAATAAGCCAATTGTGGCCAATGTGCCAATTGTCACCGATGAGCCAATTGTGGTTGTAATTCCAATTGTGATTAATTAAGGTTCTCTGCCAATTGTGTCTGAAATATCAATCGTGACCGATGAGCCAAATGTGGCTGTGACTTATGTTTTACTTGTGGTTAATGTACCAATTGCAGTAATTTACAACAGTTGTGCCCAAAGTACCAAATGTGTCGACTGGTAATATAGATACCTTTAAAATCTTTACAACTTCATAGGTACTAAGCAGCAAAAAAAACTCCTTTTGGCATGATTTGTGTATTACCAATCAGTAATAGAAGATATTTTATTTGTAGTTGATAAATGTATTTTTTTTGTTGTTCCTAGTACTTATAGCTAAGTAGCAAGGTCGTAATTTGCCCTTGGATGACCGACTATTAGCAATTAATTAATAGTACTATGATCGTACCAACAACAACTTGCCCGAAGTCGCGAAAATAGCGAATTGTGATGTGGTCCAATCATACGTCTATCTGGGAGCGCTGATATCCAACAATGGCGGATGCGTGGACGAAATAAAGCGACGTATGGCGATTGCGAGGTCTTCTATGGACAGGCTCAAGAAAATATGGAAGAACCGCAACATCACCAAAGCCACAAAGACCCGGCTGGTAAGAGCGCTTGTGTTCCCCATATCCCTTAACGCTGCAGAGACATGGACGCTTCGGGAAAACGAGGAAAAGAGGATAGATGCTCTTGAGATGTGGTGCTGGAGAAAAATGCTTGGGATATCGTGGACAAAGTTCCGTACCAATGACTCCATCCTCCAAGAACTAGGCATCAAGCAGCGCCTATCTTCATTAGTCCAGGCTCGTATCCTCACCTTCTTTGGACACGTATCTCGACGCGGCCGTATGTCCATCGAGCAACTGGTGGTGCAGGGCAGAGTAGAGGGCACCCGAATGCGTGGCAGATCACCAATGAGATGGACAGACCAAATCAAGGCAGCACTGGATGACCCCCTGTACCAATGCACCAAAAAAGCAGCCCTCAGAGACGAATGGCGACGAATTGTGAGGCTGAGAAGAAGAAGAAGAAGAATAGTACTATGAAAAATAATAATTTATTTTTAAATTGTAATAAGATTATCAGCATATTTAGTTTTGGTATTGACTTTACGAACGAATACTGACTAGGTAGGCCGTGGTGCGCGGTACCAATAGAGAAGATGGCGGAGAAACGTAAGAACGTCATCCCGTCGTTTTTTTGAAGAATAAATAATATCTATTAGCTAGTCAGTCTTCGGTGACTACTAAGGGGCCTACAACAATTGTGTTGTTTTTGTTGTTTGTGTTGTTTTGTTACTGGAATACAGTTATTGATGTGAGTATAAATTACAGTTTTATTCAGACGTAGTTATCACCACCCCTTTAGCAGGATAAAGTACATAGGTAGACGGACTTTTTCTATGATGAAATAGCTAACAAGTATGCTGCACTCATGGGAAACTCATGGGGACTTGGGGGACTGGGGGACACAAGGGAATGAATTTTTAAAGGATCTGGGGCGCCGCCTAAGGGATAGAGGTTTTGAATATCACTCTGGGGCATTTCTGATGCAAAGGATCTCCCTGGCTGTGCAGCGGGGAAATGCTCCAAGCATCATGGGAATCTTAGCCTCGGCAATTGGTTGTGTTGGTTTAATCGCGTAATTGTTTCTTTTTGTGTTTTTATTTTATTTTTAATTGGTTAATTGTTATTTTAGTACATTTCGATTTAAATTGAGGAAACTCTCAAGTGTTGTAAAAAAATATATGTTGTGTATCAATTAATAAAAAATAAAAAACATATACATTTTATTTGTTTATTAAGATGTGATTTTGAGACTATAAAGAAGTTCGCTTACAAAGTTATTGGTGCGGCAACTTTCATACAAATATAAATACAAATACAAATACTTAAGGAGTTAGTAATGATATGGCACAAATTAGCAGCCACTTGACGAACCTCTGCCTACAACACGGTGTCCTAATCGCCTCAAGATGTCCGTTGTGAAACCACTTTTTAAAAAAGGCGATAGGGAAGACATGAGCAACTACAGGCCCATAGCGCTGATACCAATTTTCTACAGCATATTGAAGAAAACGTTTTATGAGAGGATGTTTTTTTTTTAGACACAAAATATTGGTGGAATAGCAAAAGACAAAAGTTCAGAAAAATTAAAAACATCGACAGGGCAATTTATGTCTTCCTAAGTAAGATCATGCCGAACATTAATAATGGCAAACCAGTGATATCATTATTTATGGACCTTATCAGGGCGTGTGACTATGTTGACCATAAAATAACATTAGATTAATTATATGCATATGGTGAACGAGGTAACGCATATAAATACATCGAATCCTACTTAAGTAATAAGAAAAAAATTACCAAAATTACTCAAATATGCATTAAATCACAAATGGTAATAACATATTCATCTGACTAAAATGTGGAGTACCACAATGGAGTGTTTTTGGCCCACTATTGTTCCTAATGTATACACATTAATGAAATCCCAAAATGTGTCCCAATGGTCCTTTTCGCAGATGACAGCAAATTTATAGGAAACAATCTAAATACATATGAATCTGTCATTAATAATTACTTGATTAGTTTAATGGAATGGTTAAATAATAATAATCTTGTAATAAATTTGAATAAAACAAAATTTATGACATTTAGGAAAAGACATAAAAACAATTGACATTAAATATTCAATATGAGGGAAAGCAAATAGAAGAAACTGAGACCACAAAATTCTTAGGACTGCACATTGACAACAAGATGTCGTGGAATACACACATTGATGTCCCGAATAGTAAACTGAGTAAATTTTTATAGGCTCTCTACATGCTGTCTAAACAGGTGAATAAAGATTCTGTACTAATGGTATATCATGGCTTTATCGAGTCCTCGTTACCTCATTACGTTATGGAACAATGTGCTAGGGAAATGCCACAAAAGAAGATGTTATTTTTAAAGCCCAAAAGAAATTTGTACGTGCTATACATATAGCACTGAACTGAAACTGATTAGTACAGACAGCTGTAAAGGCCATCTCATTAATATTGAGATATTAACACTCCCCTCATTGTATATATATGAAACAGCAGTGTTTGTGAAGTGCAACATCCATCTCTTTAATTACATGAAGTGCAAACGCAATCAGGACAAGCTGAGCGGTGACCCACTAAAAGTATATTCATCATGACATGAACATATACAACAAAATACCGGAGAGATTAAGAGCAAATAACAATATAAATATGTTCAAATATAATCTTAAAAATACTAATTCTGAAGGCTATACTCCATCAATGATTTTCTCTTGGATATTTTATAAAACTTGATATAAAATTATGAGGACAATAACTATTGAGTATCAATTTATTTTATGTGTACATGCGTAATGGGGATTTAATAAAAAAAGGAGGTGCATAAATCAATGGCTTGGGCGTAATAAACGTAACATAGATAATATAATAATGAAATACTTGGGAAAAACAGATAATCTTCAAAATATTTGTAGTAACTTTTCAGATACATTTACCCAGGAAATATAGAACATTAAACATAACTGTACCACAAAATTTTTAGACCGCAAGGCATATGTAAAAACTATCAACGAATCAAATCAAAGATAATAGACCAGCTAAGTAGCGAGAAATCTCCAGGGGTGGATAAAATCAGGGTTCAGGATATAAAATATGTTAAATCGGACCTAAGTATAATTATTGCCAAATTTATTAATTTATGTGTGGAGAAGGGTGTTTACCCGGACCATTTAAAAAGGCAAAAATTAGACCGATTTATAAGCAGGGAAGTCACTTGGAGTATACAAACTACAGACCCATAGCAATTTTCTCAGTGTTAAATAAAATCACGGAAAAGGTGATTGTTGAACAGATCAGTGGCTTATTGGAACATTATAAATGTTTATCTGATGATCAACATGGTTTCAGGAAGGGTAGTACTATTACAGCTCTTAGTCAATTCACGGATTTTGTAAACTATAGCCTTAATAGTAAAAAACAAGTACTGGCATTTTTCATAGACTTTAAAAAGGCGTTCGACACGCTTGATCACGGGCAGCTATTACACTGCCCTTACCTACCTGCTTTAGAGTCCCAATCAGTCACAATAATTATCCAAGATAAGTTAAAAAACGTAAACTAACCAAACCAACAGCTAATAATTACTATGGAGGAGACTACTCCCGGAATCTGTAAACAATATCTTCTCTTGCTTGCTGAATAAAAGCTATGTAAAAATTTTATTAAACATAAACTCAAGCACCTCATGTTACAGTCTGTATCTCTGACAGGGGGCGACTGAGTTTATGAATCTAACCCCACATAACATAATTATAATAAATAAATTGTATATTTTATGTAATTAATATTTTGTTACATAAAGTACCTACATAATTAAATACATAGATTAATAATAATGTTATAATATCAGAGCGCATCTCCAACAAATTGCTTTGCAATTTGGCGAGATTGTTTGTTATAAATAAGATTAAGTTAAGAAGAATTTAAAAAAAAAGTCTCTAGTCTGAATCATAGAATTTTAATTTTTGTATGAATATATCTAATCTTTGAACGCCTTACGGTAAATAATAGTGATACATTTGCCTGTTTTATTTCACCAACCCACCAATACTCAGTCCTCTCTGAGATTCATTGCCGGACAGTCGTGCGTACGCTTCCGCGCTAAAACCAAAGTTTCCAAAAGTTTATTACTCAAGTGCTTCCATGATGGTCGTTTGCGGTGGGTGCAACCAGGACGCGGTTGACACTATCCTACGTTCTGAGTGCAGCTTAAACTACGACTATACTTGTGCCAGCATCACCGAAGCAAAGTACAGGAGACTGTCGGAGAAGAGGAAGTGCATGTATCCTTCCTGTATGATCAAGGCGCCGGAGACCACGCCCGTAAGTACAGCCTCGCCAGAAGTGTCTAACACGGAATCTTCCGCTGCTGCTGTGCCGACCCTGGATCTCATTATTCAGCGTCTGGTCTTAATGGTCCTCCAGCTGGGGCCCCTGAAGAGTCTTGAGGGCATACGGAGTGACGTCTCTCAGCTGATGATCGCAACAGAGTCCATCGTGGGAAAAATCGACGACGTCGATCGCCGTGTCGATGCTGTCGAGCAGAAGCAGAGCGCCGTCAAGGAGCTGCAGGCGCGAGTGGATGAGCTGGAAAAGTCGTCGGAGGCAAAGGACCAGTAGCTTCGAGCCTCAAATATCGAAATAAATGGAGTGCCTCAAAAAACGAATGAATATCTTTTCGATATTCTTGTCAAGATTGGAGCGGCCATTAACTATGCGGTGCCACGGGATAGAATTCATTTCGTTACCAGACTCCCATCGCGTGAGGAAGGGAGAATCAAGTCAATAATTGCCAGCTTCACTCACAGATATAATAAAGACAATTTTGTTGCGGCTGGTCCTTCGACTAAGAACCTGTCCGTGTCTCACATAGGCTTGCAAGGAACCGGCAGAGTTTTTATCAATGACTTTCTAACGCTAACTAGAAGCAACTACATACGTCTGCTAAGAAGCTTGCCAAGGAAAAATGCACGAGTTCGTCTGGGTAAAACACGGAAAGACGTGGTATGGTACGTCGCAACGAAACGTCCCCCTTCATCCAGATACGTTCCGCCAACGATCTTCAAAAATTAAATGACTTGCTATTCTTCATCACTTACTTGCATCCCTAAATTACAATTACGATATAACGTACCTATATAAAAACTTTGTGTTTGAGAACCACTGACTCTCGCTTGCTAGGATTGCCTCTGTACGCTGCACACACATTTTTCCATAGCCTAATTAGACACGTAAACCAATCTCACTGTAACCCGTCTCCCTCTCAGTTCGCTCTGAACCTTGCTGCACTGCTTCTATTGACTATTTCTGCATGTGACCGGGAGTCACTACTGCTTATTATGGCCGATCATCTCGCTGCTTATTCGTCTGTGTATGCTCTGCATTTTAACTTCGCAAGCCAGGAACCAGTTTTTTGTTGTTTTTATTTCGCAATACTGGCCGCGTCTAATGATATTATGATTGTGAATATTCTATTTTTACTTGTTAGACATAGCAACAATAGGATAACCTTATCAAACCATACATGTACGATAAGGTTATCCTATTGTTGCTATGTCACTCTAATTTATTTAATAATAATGAATACCATGATGAAACCTTGCCTTGCGTACTATATGCTTTTGATTGTTGCTAAAATCTTCTCTGGATAATCTGAGTTTATATCATCAAAATGTAAGGGGGCTTCGGATTAAAACCGAGAATTTTATGCGGAATGTTATGCTTAACGACTATGACGTTATAACTCTGACTGAAACATGGCTTCTCGACTCAATTGCCGATAATTAATTTTTTAATAACAGGTATTTAGTGTGGCGCCGGGACCGTGACTATAGTTCCACCATGCAAACTATGGGGGGCGGAGTTTTAATAGGCGAATTGTGTTCGAACATCCAAATTGGCTGGCAGTCGACGGCCGAGGACATCTGGGGCTCAATTCCCTTAGTACGTTATACTCGTAATACACTTGGATCTACTCTGAGCCTGTGCACATTATATCTTTGTGACGAACACAATGGTAATTGGTTTAAAACGCAATTGGAGAACCTTGGCACTAATTTAATTCATCTTATGGCGAACAACATTCATGACAAGTTTCTTATTGTGGGTGACTTCAATATGAGTAGCATACAATGGTTACTGCAGGATGGCCAAATTCAAGCACAAAATTTAGTTTTTGCCCAGGTTATCGACTTTATGATACTTTGAATGTATGTGGCCTACATCAATTTAACACTTTTGTAAACAACTGTGGTCGGATTCTGGACCTTGTTCTACGCAATGAAAATGTTACTACTATACCCTGTCTCGACCCGCTGGTTTCAGAGGATCCCTACCATAGGGCACTGGTTGTTTTTATACCCGTGTTAAACTTCATCACACTCAAGCCAATACCACACACCTCTTTTAGTGACTTTAAAGCAAACTATGAGCTTATAAATGAGCATATTAATAAAATTAATTGGTCCGGTGATTTGTGTGAGGGAGGTGTTAATTACGCAGTTGAGACTTTTTATAGAATTATTTTTGGAATTTGTGACAACTATGTACCTGAACGCAAGGCTTCTGGAGGTAAATACCCACCTTGGTTCAGTCCCGCCTTGATTAAAGTTATTAGAGAAAAATTCAAATATTCTAAAAAGTTCAAAACTTATAGTAATCTGTCTGATAAAAAATCATTTTCAATCCTACGCGATAGAGCGAGAAGAATAGAAAGGGATTGTTATGTTAAGTATATGGCTATGATTGAACACTCTATCGTTAATAACCCGAAAGCATTTTGGTCCTACGTTAAAACGAAAAGAATTGGTGGTTTCCTTTTCCCGTGGTGGTTTAAAAGTTCCCTTCTAGCATGTCGTATGACGGTGCTTCTTCTAACTGCGGCCAGATAATAAGTAATTATTTATCTGCTTATTTCCACTCCACCTTCCTGACCTCGGCTACACCTGCTGCTGCAACTGGCGCTGGTTCACAACCTGACAACCCCGTTGTCTTCTGTGATATTGCAAGTATCGCGGTCGAGGCATCGGCTGTACAGCGGCTACTGGAAGGTCTTGATTTTACAAAGTCGGCTAGTCCCAACACGTTGCCGGCCAAACTATTGGTCTCGTGTGCCAAGGAACTTTCAGTACCAGTGTCCATATTGTTTATACGTTCTCTAGACGAGGGTGTAATGCCAGACCGTTGGAAATAAGCATTCATTTCACCTATTCACAAAAAAGGCTCTCGTGAGTATGTCGAACATTACAGACCGATCTCCAAATTATGCCTACTTGCTAAGGTTATCGAACGTTTTGTCTATAGACAACTCTACGGTGCTCTGAAAGTTAGTTTTAGCCCTTTTCAGCATGGGTTTCTAAAGGGACGATCTACAGTATCAAACCTACCGTTTTTTAAGGATTATGTCACAAAACAAATGGATGATGATAATCAGGTTGACGTCATATATACCGACTACAGTAAGGCCTTTGATCGTATAAACCATGAGAACATCATGGTTTATACGATCAAAGATCTCAGGAAGCTTAGAGGTGTCGGTATGAGAGGCAGTTTGCTGCAATGGATGAGTTCGTACATTACAAACCGTAATCAGGCTGTTGTTCTAAATGGCCTCAAATTTTCTTGGATGAATATACCATATGGTGTCCCCCAGGGATCCCTACTAGGCCCACTATTATTTATTATATTTGTTCAAGATATTGACTCATGTTTTACTAATACGCACGTATTGTTGTTCGCTGACGATATGAAAATTTTTAGAGTGGTTAGCGAGGCTTCCGATTGCTCGTTATTGCAGCAAGATTTACTTAGGCTTGATACATACGGTGGAACCAACAAATTAGACCTAAACGTCTCCAAGTGCTTTTTATTACTTTTACGCGTGAACTCAATGCCTTCGTATCAGACTATCAAATAAAAAAACCTGCCTCTAACTAGGATGTCTGAGAGTAGGGATCTTGGGGTTGTCCACGACTGCTGATTAGTATTTGATCAGCTTATCAATAGCATTGTCGGCAAAGCTTCGAAGGCCCTTGGTTTTGTCATGAGGCCAGACTTGAGCGGGTTCAGAGGAGGTTTACTCTTTACCTCGGTTTCAAATTCAAGTTACCGAAACTAGACTATGAATACCGATGTGCAAGACTTCACCTTCTTCCTTTGAATCTGCGCAGGGACATTGCAGATGTGACTTTTCTAATGAAAATTGTAAGAGGTATTGTTGATGACACGTACAACGCCCACTGGAGAATCTGAAAAGAAAGCTTAAACCTATTTATGTAACTTCTCAAATGTATACACAGATATGAATATTATATATACATAGTCAGGTCATAAGTTCTGTCACATGTGCAATATGAAATAATTTTGACATGTTTATTATTTATGTAAACATTTATATAGCAAAATGAACTTAATAAAACATAGATTCTTATGGTAATATAGTTTATTCAAAATGACCCCAGCGATTTTGAATACAGGCCTTTATTCTGCGCGGCCAGTCGTCTATCGCAGCACGAACGAGGTCCATGTCAATATCGGCGGCTGCCTTAATCAAGGATGCCTTGAGTGACTCCAAATCAGGATGAGGCTTTGAGCAGGCCTTTTCCTCCAAGTGTTGCCATATCTTGTAATCTAACGGACTCAAATCTGGACTGGAGGAGGGCCAGTCTTCGCGCCGGATGAAGTCGATTTCACGCGCCGCCAGCCAGTCTTGTGTGCTTTTCGCTCTATGAGCTGGCGCAGAATCTTGTTGGAATACCCAGTGCCTGTTATTAAACATGGTATGACAAACAGGTTCCACAAGGTTCTTGAGGACTGTATTTTGATACACAACTGCATTCGTTTTTACGCCTTTCTCACAAAAATGTACCTCAGTTAAGCCCCAATAAGAGACTCCCAACCAAACCATGAGCGAGGATGGAAAATGACCTCGTTGGACACGCGGAATACGGTTGCTCGCTTCTTCACTGCTGTGTGCGTACACCTTATCATTTTGTTTGTTGTAGCTCTCTTCCACGGTGAAAATTTTTTCATCCGAAAAAAGAATTTCTCGATGCTTTTTTCCCGCGTACCGCTTCAACAAAGCGCGGCATCTCTTCAGTCTCAGGTCCATTAAACGAGCGTCCAAACGATGTCCTGTTTTTCTTCGATATGCCCTAAGCCCTAAGTCTTCATTTAACACCCTTTTCACCGTGGTCCTGCTTAACCCCATCTGAAGGGCCAACAGTTTCTGCTTACGTATGGGATTTCTTTGAATTCGCGCCTTCACAGCTTTTATCACTGCTGGAGTCCTAACAGAGCGAGGGCGACCACTTCTTGACCTGTCATCTACACTAGAGTCTTCATTGTATCGTTTTATGGTACGATAAACGAATCTTTTGTTTATATTCAAATTTTTCAGTAAGTCGAAAATCTGAATTGGCGCGTAACCGCAACGATGCAACGCAATAACTGCGACACGGTCTTCTTTAAGTGTCCACTCCATATTTAAAAATTAGGAAAATTCTAAAAAGTACACATTTTTATTTTCATGAAAAATTCGAAATTCGAATTCAATAAACTTTTTTGTGGCCAGCGTTCTAAATTCAAAAGTTTTTATTGTGTGACAGAACTTATGACCTGACTGTGTATATAAACTAAATATATACATATAAAACACATAGTAATATACATACATACATACTTGCATTGTAATTAGAATAAATATTTGTTTATATAAAAAGGAAAATGCCAAAGGTGCGTGTCCAATATACTAGGCACTCCCCGCACCCCTTACCAGCACCACCCGCGGTGGTCGTTGACCTTCAGTCCTTGCTTGCCGTCGGATCGTGACGCGTGTGCGCATTATTTCGCAACCACCTTTCGCATTACCGGCTCCCAAATATTATTTCGTGTTATTATTTCTTCTAAAACGTTCTTAACCTTCATCCAGTACCAAACCAACGATCGTAGCTAACAAGTGGTCCTTCGAGCCGGATCAAAATCATTGGTGAAGTGTCTCAATGTTCAATATGCCTCCGCCGCGTCCGCCATTACACAAAATGGTGAAAACACGCGGTGCCTTGCGACGAGAAGAAATAGTCAAAGAACACGCTCGAGCAGCTTCAGAAGGAGAATACCGGTCAGTTACTGGTATTGAACCTAAGGAAAAATCCGATCAAAGGTGTGCCGGATCTTCATCAAAAAAGTCCCTCTCTTCTGGCGAAGCCATGAAGAAGAGGTTAAAATTGGAAGCGGCACGCAAGAAAGCCGATATCGACAAGTCGCTTATTGATAAGCAGCTCGAAGTCGATCTAGCAGAATTGGACGAGGAGCGTTCCATTACACAAAGAAGCGTCCCGTCCATGACTCATGAGGTGCAGCAATGGCTGAATAATAGCCACAAGTCTTTGAAATTTAATGATCACAAGCCCATGCCCGGCACCGCCTCCACCACCTATGCAAAGATACCGCAGCAACCGCCGGTTTCCGTCTATGCACCCTCTGCTCGTGCACCGGAACCTGATCATGCTACCCTCGCGCCCCAGGATCGTGCACATCAGCAGCAGCATATGTTACCTGCCGCACCAGTATGCCTGGCGGGCGCGCCCCAGCAGTCAGCCGCCGCCGACGCCGCCGCCAGGCCGCACCAGGGTGGAGCGCGGATTCATCAAACTCCAGACTACCAGCACCAGCACAACACTCCTCAGCACAATGATAGTCCCATGATACGGACCTACGAGCCCAATCATCTAGAAAAATTAGAAAACACTCTAGCTGTGACAAACAACCAACAATTACTTACCAGGTAATCAACCACCAAGGATCTACCTTTATATTTTGGAGATCCCATCGAATGGCAGCAATTTAAAAGTGCATTCTACGAGTCTACACGCATGTGTCGTTTTAGTGATACAGAAAACCTGTGGAGATTGCGAAAATGCTTGCGAATAGATGCCAAGGACGCCGTAGCGTCACTACTTATCGGCGACACATCAAATTGAGCAAATGCAGTGATTGAAACACTAGAACTGCGCTTCGGAAGACCCGAAAGTATTATTGCAAGAATAGTGTTACAACTCAAAAAGTTGACACCATTGCCTCTTACTTATCACAACGAGATAGTGAACTTTGCAATAAAAGTGAAGAATCAAGTCGCCGCAGCAAATGCTATTGGTCAATAAGATAACATTCGCAGCCCAAGTCTCGTGAATGTTGTCGTCAATAAGATGCCGAGTGGCCTCATAGCCAAATGGGTCGACTATTATAACTACCGCCAGAGTGACGGGCGAGCGAAGATGGAGTTATTATCACAATTTCTCATGGAGGAAGCCACCAAAACTGCCTCAGCTGGCATCAGCCATGTGTCATACCAATCAGATCAACAGAAAAGGTATCGTGACGACTCACGGCGCGGACAATCAAGCTCACATGCAGTGTTATTGAATGCCTACGAAGATAAATGTGGATTTTGTAACAACCGAAATAGTCACGCATTACCAGATTGTTTCCGATTCAAACGTGCAATGCGTAAAGCTCGCTGGCGTCATGTTCGTGCTAATAAATTGTGTGACAAGTGCCTTATAGAAAAACACGATAAAACAACGTGCCCTGCCGTCGCATGTGATATGGACAATTGCGGACTTTCCCATCACAAATTATTACGTTTTCCAAACCAACCTAAAACTGAAAGTGTCAAAATAGTGGACGTTACAAACACAATAGTCGCGTCAAAACCTAAAGTCGTGTTATTACAAGTGGTACCGATCTTAGTGCATGAACCATTGGGAGCTATCCCCACGCACGCCTTGTTAGACTCTGGCGCAAGTGTAACGCTGCTCGCGAGTGATATCGCCGAAAAATGTGGACTGGTTGGACAATCGGAAAAGTTAAGAGTGCGCGGTGCTTGGAGCACAGGTGAACTTACTTGCAACTCCGAAATAGTTAAGTGTGATATTTCAAACAATGACATTTCTACAAAGTACAAATTGCGCGCAAGAAAAATAAAAGAACTGAATCTACCAGTGCACAATTATTCCGCGGTTAACATATCTAGTTATGCATATTTAAAACCATTACAACAACACTATGCTAGTGGTGACATAAAACCGAAGATGTTAATTGGTCAAGACAATTACCATTTGATCATGCCGTTGGAGACAATCACTGGAGGAAGACATGAACCGTATGCTACCCGCACTCAGCTGGGTTGGTGCCTGCATGGTGTCGCGGCTCGCAAGGCAACCAGATTTGTTCGGCCACCCATGGCTATGGGTGGCCACTACTATTGTTGACAATGAATCATCGAGCGCCGCCGCTGAAAGTACCTACGACATTGATATCTGCCAAAATCAACCCTTCGACGCGAGCGTAATGTTTATAAACACGCAACAAAATGAGAACGACCTCTTACTACTTGAAGAAATTCGCCGTTCGTTCGCTCTGGAAGCTATTGGGATAGGCACAACTCCACGTGGAAATAAAAATGATCTGCGTGCCACTGCTATCCTGGATGAAACTGCCACAATAAAGAATGGCAGATGGGAGGTAGGACTTCCATGGAAGAACGAAGTATCAATGCCAGATTCGTACCCCCAAGCCTACAGTCGACTTCAGTCAATAGAACGCAAAATGTCGGCAAATAAAGAATACGTCGCCTTACTCAACGACGTGGAGATCACCTGTGTCCCAGAGTACGACGGAGAGTCTGTCGGGCACATCGTGGCTACTTTGGCGATCAAGCTGGGAGTCCCCCTCGACGAGCGCGACGTTGTGAGCGCGACGCGCGTGGGCCGCCACCCCTCCTTCGCCGCCACCGCCGCCGCCGAGGATGCACGGCCCGCGCCCGCGCACCGCGACCGGCCCCGCCCCATCGTCGTCTCGCACGCACGTCGCTCCGTCCGCGAGCAGCTTTTGAACGGTGCCCGGGTGCGGCGTGGAACTACTTCCGATGGACTGGGACTGCCGAACCACCGGCCTCAGAAGATACACGTTAATGAAAGACTGACCAAGGCAAACCGTGTACTTCTCGCTAAGGCACGTGCACTGGGCAAGGAGTGGCGTTTTATCGGAACCAGAGATAGTCGCGTACAGGCGAGGCGCGAAAAAGACTCTAAACGCCACTACATCAACTGTGAGGCAGATTTGGACAGTGTTTTTGATGCCAGAGTACCCCCTGGAAAAGTTTAATACTACTCTTAATAGTGGAACATTGTATTTATGTTGTAATAACATTCCTAAGAGTCTCTGCTTTCTCACTGTCTTAAATGAAACGAAAACTATACCAACGCCTCTGTTAATTGAAATCAAGCCCGTTTGCTTCCAATGCAATATACTTTTATTAGTTGGAACTATAATCTTATCGTCTCAGCCTCTTTATCAGCATGTAACACATAAAAATACAATGAATTCATATATTCATTGGACACCACTTATTCATATTCCTGACTCTCTGGCACCACACGTTAACAACAATTTAATTATGTCTCTGTACATACAACACACTCACACACAATATACTCGCAATGTGCAACTCACTTTCACGCTATCCGATTCAAATCTTCACACACACAATCACTATAATATATCCCCCAAACAATGCAATAGTGCCACTAATTCTCAAACTGATCGTTACCCAATACCCCCGTCTATGTAAGCTCAATAAAGACCCTCCTACGGCATAAGTCACCCGCTCCACCATAATGAATTCACGCACGAAACATTTTAAAGTAGGGTTATGGAACGCGGGCTCTTTGGGAACGGGTCATGACGAGCTAATTGTGGCAATAAATGACCTTAAGTTAGACATCCTTGCAATAAATGAAACTTGGTTAAGACGGGATGAAATTGATAAGGCCCCTGTTATCCCCGGATACATACTGAAGCACACGCCACGCCCGGATGGCTACCGAACCGGTTTTGGTGGTGTAGGATTCTATATCAAACGCGGCCTCAGGGTGCGAATATGTTCTCACCCTGTTGTTGACACAGTGGAACAAATGTGGCTTAGTCTAACAATTGATGGTAGGAGACTGGTTATTGGCACTGCGCATCGCGCTCAGTGGGTAGACGTCGACGTGTTCTTGGACGCAATAACGGATTCGGTGCTCTCCTTTGCGCAGTCTGATAATATCATTCTCTTGGGTGACCTAAATATTAACACTTTGTCGGTTAACTGTTCCGAAACTGCAAAGTTGAATTCCTTTCTAAACAGTGTCAGCCTGACTCAAATCGTTGCAGACGCAACACATCATGCTGACGACGATACCGAGACACTTATCGACTTGATATGCACAGATGCTCCCGTGCGCTGTGTAACTGTGGACTATCGCCCTGATCTGGGTAGACATGCTCTGGTTGCGGCAGAATTTAGCTTTAGAAAAATTAAGCAGCCTCCTACCTATACAATTTACCGACCTTTAAAGGATATCCTGCCCGAGCTTTTTCAAAAAGATCTGAATTCGATTAATTAGAACCACATTAAATCACTTAATGACATAAATGAAATGCTTTTGGCTTTTAACGATATTATAACGCAATTGTTTGAGTTACATGCCCCTGAAAAGAAGTTACTTATTAAACAGTACAGCTATCCATGGATTACTGACAACGTTAAATTTATGATGCATCTTAGAAATCAGGCTAACGATAAATATCGTAAAAGTAAAAATGAAGAACATAAAAGTACTTATAAAGAACTAAAATCTTTGGTAAATATATCTTTGTATAACGAAAAGCGAGCCTAATTTGAATCCAAAATTAACCACACAGCAAACCCTTAAACTCTATGGAAGAATCTGAAAAAAACAGTACTCCATAGCCATAATGATCCCGACCTTCCATCCCATTTCAATGATCCCAATGCTATCAACCAACACTTTCTTAACGTACCTGGGGAAACGGAGGTCAGTATTTCATACTTGACGTACTATGAGTTCAATAGATTTGGCAACTCTACTTTTCACCTCGAACCAATTAGTCAGACTAAACTTTAGGGGGATCATCAAGGGGCTTACGTCTAACGCGAAAGGGGCAGACAAAATTACCTTAAGTATGATTCTTTTAACACTTCCCAATACCCTGGACATAATAACATTCATGATTAATTATTCCGTTCAATCATCAACTTTTTCCGATCTATGGAAGGCTGCGATAGTCCGGCCTATACCTAGAAAAGCAAACCCCGCAGACGTTAATGAACTACGGCCAATAAGTCTACTTTGTTGCCTCTCTAAATTACTAGAAAAGGCTGTATCAGTGCAACTTATTCGATATCTGGAAATTAACAGAATCCTCCCTTGTTTGCAATCTGGATTCCGAAAATCCCGGAGCACTGCCACGTCCCTACTTGACGTAGTAGATAATATTATAGCTTCCCAAGAAATAGGTAAGGGTACAGTGCTGACTTAACTTGATTTTTCCCGGGCATTCGACGCTATTAATGTTGCGCTGCTATTGTCAAAATTATCCTTTTATGGTTTCGAATCAAGCACTGTTGCCTGGTTTCATAGCTACCTAGAAAACCGGACCCAGCGTGTGGAAGTACGCAGAGGAGAAGGCTCCGTCTTGTCCTCAGCTGATTCTCCGATTACGAGAGGCGTTCCGCAAGGATCAATACTTGGCCCCATACTATTTATATTATATAGCGCTGACATTACTCGTTGTTTAGAGAACTGTTCCTATCATTTGTACGAAGACGACTTACAAGTATACTTATCCTTTAAACCAGACGAAACCTCTGCTGCTACTGAAAAGATCAATCAAGATCTCCATCATATTGTCGCGTGGTCCACTCAAAATAGTCTAATGCTTAACCCCAATAAATCAAAATTTATGGTCATTGGAAGTAAAAAACAAATAAATAATATAATTTCTCACAAGCCTGAAATCAAAATCATGGAAAAGAGCATCGAAAGGGTTGACGAAATTCGTAACTTGGGGTTTCTGATGGACAGTACCCTCAGATTTGAGAAACATGTCGCAAATACAGTGCGTAACTGCTTCTATCGATTGAAAATACTGTACAAAATTAGGCCTTTCCTCAGCATAGATCTTCGTGTGCAGCTGTGTGAATCCCTTGTGCTTTTGAAACTAAATTATATGGACACGGTATATGACGCGCGCCTCCTGAACCGATCTGAACGTCTACTACGCCAGGTTCTGCTTCAACGTACCCCCCCGCGCTCATGTCACCCCTTATATCAATAAGTCCAATCTTCTAAAACTTAGCGCTAGAAGAAATCTTCACTTTGCGACGCTGTTGTTTGGAGTAGTAAGATTTCAGGTTCCGGAATACCTTTACTCTAAACTTAACTGGTCCCGCAGGAACCCGACTAACTCAAGAGCTGCCACGTCTCTGCTGTCGTGTCCAAGACACAAGACTGCTGCATTCCGTGGTAGTTTTCGCTATGCTGCAACCAAATGCTGGAATAATATACCACCCCCGTTTCATGATCTGAAATCAATTAGCTCCTTCAGACACAAGCTCAAGGCACATTTGTTAGCAGCACAAAAAACCATACTATAGGACAGAGCACAGTTGACTTCACCAAATACCTCTACATAGGTATACATATATACATAATAGGTCTACCCAAACTCTCACTCTCTCGCAGTCTCACATATTTCCACTACTTAAGCTACACTACTCACTTACCCCAACATTTAACATATGACTGTATGATTGGATTGTTTGTATGTCTGTTTTTTAACACATGATTGGCTTTATTTATATTATTTTATTTTAATTTCCGATCGTTTCTTGTTGTTGCATTTTGACACTGGTGCATAATTATGCTTGAGCTCTTTCTGCGTATTTAGTCCGGCCTATACCTAAAAAAGCAAACCCCGCAGACGTTTATGAACTATGGCCAATAAGTCTACTTTGTTGCCTCTCTAAATTACTAGAAAAGGCTGTATCAGTGCAACTTATTCGATATCTGGAAATTAACAGAATCCTCCCTTGTTTGCAATCTGGATTCCGAAAATCCCGGAGCACTGCCACGTCCCTACTTGACGTAGTAGATAATATTATAGCTTCCCAAGAAATAGGTAAGGGTACAGTGCTGACTTAACTTGATTTTTCCCGGGCATTCGACGCTATTAATGTTGCGCTGCTATTGTCAAAATTATCCTTTTATGGTTTCGAATCAAGCACTGTTGCCTGGTTTCATAGCTACCTAGAAAACCGGATCCAGCGTGTGGAAGTACGCAGAGGAGAAGGCTCCGTCTTGTCCTCAGCTGATTCTCCGATTACGAGAGGCGTTCCACAAGGATCAATACTTGGCCCCATACTATTTATATTATATAGCGCTGACATTACTCGTTGTTTAGAGAACTGTTCCTATCATTTGTACGAAGACGACTTACAAGTATACTTATCCTTTAAACCAGACGAAACCTCTGCTGCTACTGAAAAGATCAATCAAGATCTCCATCATATTGTCGCGTGGTCCACTCAAAATAGTCTAATGCTTAACCCCAATAAATCAAAATTTATGGTCATTGGAAGTAAAAAACAAATAAATAATATAATTTCTCACAAGCCTGAAATCAAAATCATGGAAAAGAGCATCGAAAGGGTTGACGAAATTCGTAACTTGGGGTTTCTGATGGACAGTACCCTCAGATTTGAGAAACATGTCGCAAATACAGTGCGTAACTGCTTCTATCGATTGAAAATACTGTACAAAATTAGGCCTTTCCTCAGCATAGATCTTCGTGTGCAGCTGTGTGAATCCCTTGTGCTTTTGAAACTAAATTATATGGACACGGTATATGACGCGCGCCTCCTGAACCGATCTGAACGTCTACTACGCCAGGTTCTGCTTCAACGTACCCCCCCGCGCTCATGTCACCCCTTATATCAATAAGTCCAATCTTCTAAAACTTAGCGCTAGAAGAAATCTTCACTTTGCGACGCTGTTGTTTGGAGTAGTAAGATTTCAGGTTCCGGAATACCTTTACTCTAAACTTAACTGGTCCCGCAGGAACCCGACTAACTCAAGAGCTGCCACGTCTCTGCTGTCGTGTCCAAGACACAAGACTGCTGCATTCCGTGGTAGTTTTCGCTATGCTGCAACCAAATGCTGGAATAATATACCACCCCCGTTTCATGATCTGAAATCAATTAGCTCCTTCAGACACAAGCTCAAGGCACATTTGTTAGCAGCACAAAAAACCATACTATAGGACAGAGCACAGTTGACTTCACCAAATACCTCTACATAGGTATACATATATACATAATAGGTCTACCCAAACTCTCACTCTCTCGCAGTCTCACATATTTCCACTACTTAAGCTACACTACTCACTTACCCCAACATTTAACATATGACTGTATGATTGGATTGTTTGTATGTCTGTTTTTTAACACATGATTGGCTTTATTTATATTATTTTATTTTAATTTCCGATCGTTTCTTGTTGTTGCATTTTGACACTGGTGCATAATTATGCTTGAGCTCTTTCTGCGTATTTAGTCCGGCCTATACCTAAAAAAGCAAACCCCGCAGACGTTAATGAACTATGGCCAATAAGTCTACTTTGTTGCCTCTCTAAATTACTAGAAAAGGCTGTATCAGTGCAACTTATTCGATATCTGGAAATTAACAGAATCCTCCCTTGTTTGCAATCTGGATTCCGAAAATCCCGGAGCACTGCCACGTCCCTACTTGACGTAGTAGATAATATTATAGCTTCCCAAGAAATAGGTAAGGGTACAGTGCTGACTTAACTTGATTTTTCCCGGGCATTCGACGCTATTAATGTTGCGCTGCTATTGTCAAAATTATCCTTTTATGGTTTCGAATCAAGCACTGTTGCCTGGTTTCATAGCTACCTAGAAAACCGGACCCAGCGTGTGGAAGTACGCAGAGGAGAAGGCTCCGTCTTGTCCTCAGCTGATTCTCCGATTACGAGAGGCGTTCCACAAGGATCAATACTTGGCCCCATACTATTTATATTATATAGCGCTGACATTACTCGTTGTTTAGAGAACTGTTCCTATCATTTGTACGAAGACGACTTACAAGTATACTTATCCATTAAACCAGACGAAACCTCTGCTGCTACTGAAAAGATCAATCAAGATCTCCATCATATTGTCGCGTGGTCCACTCAAAATAGTCTAATGCTTAACCCCAATAAATTAAAATTTATGGTCATTGGAAGTAAAAAACAAATAAATAATATAATTTCTCACAAGCCTGAAATCAAAATCATGGAAAAGAGCATCGAAAGGGTTGACGAAATTCGTAACTTGGGGTTTCTGATGGACAGTACCCTCAGATTTGAGAAACATGTCGCAAATACACTGCGTAACTGCTTCTATCGATTGAAAATACTGTACAAAATTAGGCCTTTCCTCAGCATAGATCTTCGTGTGCAGCTGTGTGAATCCCTTGTGCTTTTGAAACTAAATTATATGGACACGGTATATGAAGCGCGCCTCCTGAACCGATCTGAACGTCTACTACGCCAGGTTCTGCTTCAACGTACCCCCCCGCGCTCATGTCACCCCTTATATCAATAAGTCCAATCTTCTAAAACTTAGCGCTAGAAGAAATCTTCACTTTGCGACGCTGTTGTTTGGAGTAGTAAGATTTCAGGTTCCGGAATACCTTTACTCTAAACTTAACTGGTCCCGCAGGAACCCGACTAACTCAAGAGCTGCCACGTCTCTGCTGTCGTGTCCAAGACACAAGACTGCTGCATTCCGTGGTAGTTTTCGCTATGCTGCAACCAAATGCTGGAATAATATACCACCCCCGTTTCATGATCTGAAATCAATTAGCTCCTTCAGACACAAGCTCAAGGCACATTTGTTAGCAGCACAAAAAACCATACTATAGGACAGAGCACAGTTGACTTCACCAAATACCTCTACATAGGTATACATATATACATAATAGGTCTACCCAAACTCTCACTCTCTCGCAGTCTCACATATTTCCACTACTTAAGCTACACTACTCACTTACCCCAACATTTAACATATGACTGTATGATTGGATTGTTTGTATGTCTGTTTTTTAACACATGATTGGCTTTATTTATATTATTTTATTTTAATTTCCGATCGTTTCTTGTTGTTGCATTTTGACACTGGTGCATAATTATGCTTGAGCTCTTTCTGCGTATTTAGTCCGGCCTATACCTAAAAAAGCAAACCCCGCAGACGTTTATGAACTATGGCCAATAAGTCTACTTTGTTGCCTCTCTAAATTACTAGAAAAGGCTGTATCAGTGCAACTTATTCGATATCTGGAAATTAACAGAATCCTCCCTTGTTTGCAATCTGGATTCCGAAAATCCCGGAGCACTGCCACGTCCCTACTTGACGTAGTAGATAATATTATAGCTTCCCAAGAAATAGGTAAGGGTACAGTGCTGACTTAACTTGATTTTTCCCGGGCATTCGACGCTATTAATGTTGCGCTGCTATTGTCAAAATTATCCTTTTATGGTTTCGAATCAAGCACTGTTGCCTGGTTTCATAGCTACCTAGAAAACCGGATCCAGCGTGTGGAAGTACGCAGAGGAGAAGGCTCCGTCTTGTCCTCAGCTGATTCTCCGATTACGAGAGGCGTTCCACAAGGATCAATACTTGGCCCCATACTATTTATATTATATAGCGCTGACATTACTCGTTGTTTAGAGAACTGTTCCTATCATTTGTACGAAGACGACTTACAAGTATACTTATCCTTTAAACCAGACGAAACCTCTGCTGCTACTGAAAAGATCAATCAAGATCTCCATCATATTGTCGCGTGGTCCACTCAAAATAGTCTAATGCTTAACCCCAATAAATCAAAATTTATGGTCATTGGAAGTAAAAAACAAATAAATAATATAATTTCTCACAAGCCTGAAATCAAAATCATGGAAAAGAGCATCGAAAGGGTTGACGAAATTCGTAACTTGGGGTTTCTGATGGACAGTACCCTCAGATTTGAGAAACATGTCGCAAATACAGTGCGTAACTGCTTCTATCGATTGAAAATACTGTACAAAATTAGGCCTTTCCTCAGCATAGATCTTCGTGTGCAGCTGTGTGAATCCCTTGTGCTTTTGAAACTAAATTATATGGACACGGTATATGACGCGCGCCTCCTGAACCGATCTGAACGTCTACTACGCCAGGTTCTGCTTCAACGTACCCCCCCGCGCTCATGTCACCCCTTATATCAATAAGTCCAATCTTCTAAAACTTAGCGCTAGAAGAAATCTTCACTTTGCGACGCTGTTGTTTGGAGTAGTAAGATTTCAGGTTCCGGAATACCTTTACTCTAAACTTAACTGGTCCCGCAGGAACCCGACTAACTCAAGAGCTGCCACGTCTCTGCTGTCGTGTCCAAGACACAAGACTGCTGCATTCCGTGGTAGTTTTCGCTATGCTGCAACCAAATGCTGGAATAATATACCACCCCCGTTTCATGATCTGAAATCAATTAGCTCCTTCAGACACAAGCTCAAGGCACATTTGTTAGCAGCACAAAAAACCATACTATAGGACAGAGCACAGTTGACTTCACCAAATACCTCTACATAGGTATACATATACACATAATAGGTCTACCCAAACTCTCACTCTCTCGCAGTCTCACATATTTCCACTACTTAAGCTACACTACTCACTTACCCCAACATTTAACATATGACTGTATGATTGGATTGTTTGTATGTCTGTTTTTTAACACATGATTGGCTTTATTTATATTATTTTATTTTAATTTCCGATCGTTTCTTGTTGTTGCATTTTGACACTGGTGCATAATTATGCTTGAGCTCTTTCTGCGTATTTACTTTTACTCAGATTATAAGTTTAGTTTTAAGTTTCTAGTTTTAGGAAATGGTGTGAGCTGAAAACCAGCGTTACGTGCAGCTCACTGCTATACGTAACACATGCTGAGCTCAAACCATTTTGGCATCTAAAAACCTCAACCCCGAACTGTACTATGGTTTCTTTTTCTTTCTGTATATCCTTGTGTTTATTTGTCAAATAAATATATTTCTATTTCTATTTCTATTTCTATTTATATTTCTATTTCTATTTCTATATAGAAACAGCGAGTTCTCTCTCAGCAGACTCCTTAATCATGGCCCTGAGAAGAATGGCCTCGCGAAGAGGATGACCGAGTAATATTTTCTCAGATAATGGGACAAACCTGAGGGGTGGAGATACCGAACTGAAGAAATCTATGGCACAGATTGATCAAAATGTTATTCAACTGGAAGCAACAAACAAAGGTGTAAAATGGAATTTTATCTCACCAGTCAGCCCGCACATGGGTGGCGCTTGGGAGCGCATGATACGGAACGTTAAAACTTCCCTGAACACCATAATGAAAGAAAGAGCTCTCCGCGAAGAAACGCTGAACACATTGGCTGAAGTAGAAAACATGATAAATAGCAGACCGTTGACTCATGTCTCCGTGGAGCCGCACCACAAAGAAGCTCTCACACCGAATCACTTTTTATTGGGATCCTCATCGGGACTGCCAGCTCCGGGAGTTTTGACAACGACGATCTTTTCCTGCGCAAGCAATGGCGCGTGGCTCAGCGTCTAGCTGACTTATTTTGGCAACGTTGGCTGAAAGAAGTACTGCCGGCTCTCTTACCGCGACAAAAGTGGACCCGCGATGAGACACCATTGAAAGTAGGCGATTTAGTATTGATTGTTGACCCAAATCTTCCGCGAAATACCTGGCCCCGAGGTCTAATAGAGAAAGTACATCCTGGAAAAGACCGAAGAATTAGAGTTGTAGATGTTAAAACCAAGATGGGTTCTCTCCGAAGACCTGCAACTCGCGTGGCACTACTTCCAACGAATAGCGAGTGCTCAGAAGATAGCACTAGGGTGGAGAATGTTGATAACACGTACCACGCTCACTGAAGAACCTGAAAAGAAAGCTTAAACCTATTTATGTAACTTCTCAAATGTATACACAGATATGAATATTAAATATATATAAACTAAATCTATACATATAAAACACATAGTAATATACATACTATCGAACCATCAGAATCATGACCCACCATAAGCTTATTTTGCTAAACCCCTTAAATGCAAGTAGGTCGAAATTCGCTTGAAGGTTTATTTCCTTGGTAACGAACTTGTTATCATTTGATTAGACACTAACATTTTGATAGATCTTACAAGTTTGAAAGTTTCAAACGAATTATCAGGCAAGTGGGTCATGATTCAGTTGGTTCGATTGTACATACATACTTGCATTGTAATTAGAATAAATATTTGTTTATATAAAAAGGAAAATGCCAAAGGTGCGTGTCCAATATACTAGGCACTCCCCGCACCCCTTAACAGCACCACAGTTCAGTCCTTGCTTGCCGTCGGATCGTGACGCGTGTGCGCATTATTTCGCACCCACCTTTCGCATTACCGGCTCCCAAATATTATTTCGTGTTATTATTTCTTATAAAACGTTCTTAGCCTTCATGCAGTACCACTGGATGAAGGTTAAGAACTATTTTTGACTGCCCCGAATTATTAAGTAAACTAAATCTTAAAGTTCTGTGTTACCCTATTCCGGGTACCCCTAGTTTATAGCAATTACAGAGAAAACTCCAACCTGGTCAGAGCATGCTCAACGTTCAACAGACTTTCTAGCGCGAATGCTGACGGCGATGATGATCGTGGTGACATAGATTCTTAAAATCTCTTAATTCCAATGATACGGATGATGATGAGGGTGAAGAGATGCGTGAGAGGTAATGTTGTTTCTATTGTCTACTATGTGTAGTGTACATTTAAAATATATTTAAACTAAATTCATTTAATCAAAAATCATTTAAAGGGAGTAAGTATATAAATTGCATTTTTTTCTATATTTATTTTGGATCTCTTTGTCAATTATCTATCTATATGTAGTCGCTTGTTATTGGCTTTTAGTTTAAGACATTGTGTATTATATTAAGTTTTGTAGCCGTAAGCTTCCCTCAATATAACAAAATAAAACAAACTAAAATAAAATACCTATGTTTCATCAAACAATAAACATCTTTTATCTTTATGTTTTATCGTTTTATGTTTTATCTTATACTAGCCTAGATGTAGCCTCATCCGTGTTTTGCCTGATGTTCCTAACAGCGTAATCCGCAGAACTTAATCTACCAGCATATTTATCTATGTTGGGTCATTCCAAGAAACTTCGTATCATTTACTGATTCCAACGTATTGCTGTCTAACACTAAACTGGTCTCAATTTGCCTGACATTTGGAAGTGAAAATTTGATGCACTTGGTTTTACCTACGTTTAACAATAAATTAACAACTTTGAACCAATTCAAGATTAGAGACAAATACTTCATTAACAACATCAAAATCTTCTTTTTGTCTTTCAATTTTGAAGACCGTCGATTTCTTCATCATGAAAGGCAGATCTTAAATTTATACCAGGAATAATTAAAAGCCTGATATGAAACCTTGTGGAACGCCAATTTTTATTCCCGATCCATCAGATTTAACACCGTTGAATTCTGCCTTTTGAATTCTATTGCTTAGGTATGATATTAGCAGATCCAACGCTATTTTTCTAACTCGGTAATGATTTAATTTCATTACTAGCGTATTATGATCAACACAATCATATGCCTTCGACAGATCGTAAAAACTCCGATAGTATCCTGTGCGGCCTCCCATGCAGAAAAAATATGAGATATTAAGGTAATACCTGTATCCCTAGTCGATTTACCCTTAGTGAAACCGGATTGTTTGGCATGGAGAGCATTTGATTGAGTATATATTCAAATTGAGAATCTATTCAAATATGTTACGTAATGCTGGAAGAACAGATATTAGTCTGAAAATGAAGGATCATCCTTGTCTACCGACTAAAACAGAGGTATCAGTTTACTGTGTTTCATGAAGACTGGGAAAGCTCCATCGTCAACACATTTATTGAATATATAAACTAAGTATGGGGCTATAACTAGTATATTGAACCAATGACTTTGACTGAAATACGCCAGAGATCTTTAGTATTTTTTTATGTTAAGTAATATATACGTTTTGATAATGTCCTAAGGATATACATGATGAAATTTAAAATCTACTCTTCTGATGCTAGTGCTATTTTTGAAAAAAGTCTCTGCTTCATATGGCGACGAATTTAGACGCTCTGTTGTTAAAAATGGTTGAGCTACGGAAAAAATATTATTGGTGAATATTTTTTCCGTAGCTCGATCTATCTTAGCGTTAGAATTAACAACATCATCACCATCTTTACGCAGAAATCATTATCCCTTTGTATAACTTTGCCAGTTTCACGGTTAATTATATGCCAAACCGTTTTCATTATATTATTAGAATTTTGTATTTTTCTAATAATGTGTTAAGATTTTGCATTTCTACAAACCAATTTGAAAGTTTTGGAATATTTATCATGATCTTGAATTTTGAATCATGAATTTTTTTATCAAAGTTATAGATTTTTTGTTCATAAAGGTCATACAAGATAGCTATACTTTTACGAATTCCAAACGTTGTCCAATCAATAAATTTAGATTTACCATGGTTGTCACCAGCTTTTTTAATTTTAAAAACTTTATTGAATTCTGTTTGAATAATGTTAAAGAAGTCTGAATAGATTTAGATAGATTTTTACTAGCTAATGAGAATGCATTTTCGCAATTTGTTAAGAATGCTAGTAACAACTCGCGGTCCCCATGAATTCGTTTGATAAATTTTGTATCTGTATCCCTTATTTTGGAGTTTTGTCTTAATGTAACCTTAGGGCTCTGGCTTTAGCTTTCTGAAGAGGAGCTATCTAAAGTTGTCAGTATATTGGTTTACTGTTTTTAGATTTTGACGATATTCAATTACAGATTTTATGATGAAACACATAAACAGAAAATGCAAACCATAAAATGTGAATTTAATAGAAGTGATTGTTTAATAAAAATAGATGTAAAAGTCTGTGTATCGTAAAAATAAATATTTATCTAGATAGTTGTAATACTTCTTGAAAACAATCACTTTAACATTCACATCAATTGATAAAATAACTCATAGGATGATAACACTCACAAATATTTTGATGATCGGCTTTTTCCAAAAACCGTGAGAAAGCGGCGCACAGCAACTGCAGAGCGGCGCAGCGATCATGTTAACGGGAGCATCAAGTGCCTGGCTACCCAGGGAGTCGTATTACGAAGTACCTCGAAGTCACGTTGCGTAGTTCGTGATTTGGTTGACGTCACAGGTAGAAAGTCAATGTGAGATGATGATAATGATCGAGTCACCCATCCCGTTATGTAGACGGGGTTATACAGGAATAAGTGAAGGGGGCTAACCACAGATATCGAGAGATAGGTTGAGGGGCGTTGCACGTGCGAAGAAATGTAGCTCCGGCAGGTTTGATATTAAAAATTCTCGGTAGTCACCGGGCGACCGCAGTGACGAATTCATTTCCGTTGTTTTTCGAAAATGCCGACCTGTGCAATACTCAGGTGCAAAAATAGAAGCGAGAAGAACGCTGGTGTCACATATCACTTGTAAGTCTCATTCCAACTATTATTTCTTCTTAAAACACAAGAAATAAACATTATTACGAAAATAAATCATTCGCGGAAAATTCGTTACGAATTGACATTAAAGTGACAATGTCATGTTGTTCTCGCTAAGTTTATTATACATTGCTTGTTTTGTATCTTAATTTCACTACGTATTTTTTATTATTATTTTTTTTTTATATTGCCAAGCTAACACGCAATGCATATTTCACACTTATCTAAGTACGAAAGCAAAGATGCATCTTGTTACGGAGGCGAACTGTTACACGCACACATAGACGACATATAGTGATAGGAGAATTGTGTTTTTGAATCGATAGATTTTATCATTCCGCAATTATTTGTAATTTCGGAATGATGAATATAGTTAATGTAATAATATAGTTATTTTATTACTCATAATACGTAAGTTTATTGTTAGTTATTCCAATGATTGCCAAACAGGCAGTTTAGATTTTAAGTTTGTTTAAAACATCGTCCGACGAAGGATAATGGGGTGTTATAGGTGGGTGGGGTGACGACCCGAATGGCCGAGTCGGCAGTGACACTGCCTACGAAGCCAAGGGTCCCGGGTTCGAGTCCCGGTGGGGGCAAATATTTGTTTGATGAGAACGGATGTTTATACCCTAGTCATGGTTGTTTATCTATCTAAGCATAATATTTATCTATATAAGTATGTGTATCGTTGTCTAGTACCCAAGATACAGGGGAATCCTAGTTTGGGGCTAGATCAATGTGTGTAAATAGTGTCCAAGGTTTTATTATTATAAGTATTGATCGGAAATTCCGATGCTTTCAGTCAGGTCCGAAGAGAATTTCTCGGCTAAGTCCGAATCAGAATGAACTCCGTTCACAGTTATTTTACCTTCAGAAACCTCTTTGCCTCTCTTTCTAGCTGTAAGGATTCTGTTGAAAAAAAGAAGAGAGGCAAAGGGGTCTCGTATGTCATATGTCGTATAAATTTGTCGTATTTACCAACAATTTACTATTTTATTTATAGAACCCGGCATTGTATACCACCCTCTATACCAGTGTCTATAAATTATAATCGATCGATGATACACGCTGTCCTTGCATTGTCCCAACACTAGCTCGGCTAGCTAGTATACCTGCGGTAGTGTGGGTGTGTTCGGACGATAGGTGCATGACATTGCACTGACCAATAAAAGCAGAGGGATTGATGTACGAGTGGTGTAAATGTATGCGTGTTCTTACTTTTCGGCGACACTGGTTCCGATACAAGCTTAGCGCCAAGGGCCTATCTCTCGATATCTGTGGGGCTAACACTCAAAAGTCGAGTCTTATCGTCAACCTCAAGGGTAGCAGCGCGGGCTTAGGCTTATATGGCCAAGTCTTAACGTCCACCAATGTCTCTTAAAGGACCTTACTACCACTTAACCAAAATAATGAAGATTTTACAATGTATGTATCGGACATAAGTTGTGTGCTAACTGCCTGCAGTCGGAAATGAAAATAGTCTAATATCAAATGAATGAGCTTAAGACAGCGTTTACTAAAAACTAAGTTCGGTTGTAACAGTTACAAGTTACACGGTGCATTTTGTAAGAAGTGAAAAATGTGACCTGAAGCAGAGGCCCTGCAATACACGTTCCAGAAATTCTAACTCGTTTCCGCACGAACAGGGTCTAGCCTAGCGCCAAATTCTTGTATCGAATAAGTAAGTTTTAGGAAATGCATGGTCACCTCCTTCAGTGAAAAGCTTTATCGTCATCAATCAGCGCTGTCCTCATACGAGTATAAAAAGCACATCCGTCACATTACCTACTTACATAGCTATTGATTGATCTGCACAACTTTCCTAAATAGGTACCTGTTTCCTTTCCTTTAACTGAAGCCTCGTCGACGTTACTTTGATAAATTATTTTTCAGGGGCGAGAAGGATTTTCCACTTCTATCGCAGGGAGAACTGGAACCGCCACAATACCTTCACACTATATGGAAGTGTACAAGTATAAGATTTCAAAGCAAGCCGTTTTTTAATGTTTGCGTAAAACTATATTTTTACGCCCTTTTATTTTTATATTTTTTAGAGAAAAAACAATGATAGGCAACTTAGCATAAAATGTAGTCTTACAACATAACATAATCCTGACATCTTTTACATTTCTCACCAAGGCATAAAATAAACCAGTTTTTAATAAAATGTTTTGCTACAAATACTGGCATACCATACCTACATACACAGTATACCCCCATAGTAACCACATACCGGTCCAATAGTTAATAACGACCTTTTACATGTTTTGGACATTATTGACAAGACATAAGGCTTTTCGTTACCGTGAATCCCTTTATGGGGACACATGCGATAATTATTTCTGATGTTCTTCCCAAAGAGTTAAGATTGGCCTTACACTATTTTACTAGTGCAGATTAATTCATTGGTTGTCTAAGCGCCTTTAAAGCTGCCTGACTGTCAGAAGATACTACTGTGTTGTTTTTGATTTTTGCTGTTTTCCTTAGTGCTTCAGCGCATCCATTATGGCGTAGATTTCCGCTTAACGATAAATATTATACTTAGATAGATAAACAACCATGACTGGAGTACAAAGATCCGTACTCATGGGACAAATATATGTCCCCACCGGGACTCGAACCTGGGACCTTTGGCTTCGTAGGCAGGGTCTCTGCCGACGCGGCGATTCGAGTACATACATCGAATAGAAATTCAAACATTACATTATAAAATGTGTACTTAGGTATTGATTAATATAAATAACCAGCTGAACCTCTGACTTTCCGTTTGTGATTATATACGCGACAGTAACTCATGTGATGTTATGAAATTGGTAAGTATACGATTCTCTAAAATCCTCAAAGATACCTACCTGGTACTTTTGCATAATCCTTCATGTTACTAGCAGGTACCCATTTCTTCTATGCATATTAATGAACTCTAAAACTAACGAAAATTCTAGAAGATCGCGACTATAACTAACAGCTATCTGGAAGTATGTGGATTAATTTTAAATTGTACCTACCCTTAAAGACATCATAGTAGAGCTCTAGTTTAAAATAATTTAGAAAAAAAAAAAATAGAAACCCTAGAAGACTAACTATTTTTACTAAACTTTTCAATATATACCTAATGGGTAAACTTTGTTTAAACTTTGTAGCCGTCCGTGTCAAGTGAGCGAATGCGAAAGAAAAATATTTCTTAAATACGTGAGATAATTACGCAACTCCTTCGAACAAATAGGTGCCTACATATAATCTGTTGAAACACAAAATAAAGGTCCTAAAGATATCCTGTCCAGAAAATAAAAACTAATTCAAACACCAACGCGAATAATGGTTTCCTTTTTATTTATGAACATTATGACGGCATTTAATTAATTCAAGTAGATCGCCTAAAACTCAGGCTTCTCCTATTTAAACCATTATTTAACAAACTGATGATATTATTTATCTCACTAAAATTGAAACTACTAGTTTTATTAATTAAGAGATCACTTTACTAACCCTATGCCTACGTAGTTTCAATATCATCTTGAGCCCGCAAACGCTCAAGATTTGATTAGGTACTTTTCAGTGACAGCTATTCAGAACAGCTGTCTGATCGCGCTAGATAGTTAGGTGCTTTAAAACAGTTCAATGAGTGGCTCCAGGTTCAGAGAGACTTCTCACGGCGACCTTTATAAAAATAAAACTACCGAAATGCGCGGCATTTTTCTATAAAGGTACAATAGAATTAGGTATTTCCAGCATCTCCTTAAAAAAACCCAAACTTTAAAAATCGTTTGTGGCTTAAGGCTTCAAGCAAATGCATTCTTTTACCATAACACTCTAAACCAAAAACCATAAAATTTGCAATATCAACCATTTATATATCTCTTCCCGTATATAAATAAGCGAATCTAGCAGAAAATTAAATCTTAAGAGTATACGTAATACGACTGGCCAAAAAAAAATATAGGGTTAACTGATAATTTTATTTTTATTAATTTTTGCTTTTTATTCACGAATCATCACATATTTAATCAAATACACAGGTCATCAATCTGGCAAAGAATGCAACATAATACTCATCTCAGTTTCTTGCATTTCAAACATTGTTTTGTCATAGTACCATTGATAAAATCTAAAAAAAATATTCTATTGCAAAACCCTGCTAAACTTCTCATTGAAACCCTGTTTCGTCATATCCAAGTCTAATACTAAATGGCATAATTCATCTCTTCATTCTGCTTGTGTGCCTATACGGAACCCGTACGATATTTTACAACTCCATCTTGACAGATCTTGGGAACATAAGGTGCCGCCACCTTATATTAAACCCATCTTTACACTTCTGAAATCTGTTCAAAGATGTTGCTTTATTATTTTATTTTCATGGATAATCTTGCGCATTCTACCCAGGGGCGTAGCTACCGCCGTATTTGCCGTATCAATTATACGGGGCCCACGGGCCACGGGGGCCCCCAAAGTGTGTAAGGAAAAAGAATAAAAACTTTCTAATTTATTTTATTTTACAAATGACAAAATTCTATAAAGCAATTCCTTTTTTTCCCGCCTTAAGCGTGCGTTCAAAAGTTGGCAACACTACATCGTTATGGCGGGCTGCGGGACTTCCCCGTTTTACTTACTTCATCTTCAACTCAGCGGGGAATCCCCGGGAATCCTTTATCGATATCGCGATGTACGTGTACGTTGTTGTACTTTGCATTGGATGTTAAACCACGGAGTGCAGTGCACTGTTTATTTACGCGCTTTATATAAATGTGCATTGCATTGTAATTCAGTACAAACAATATTGTTCTTCTGGTTTAGCAGTATTAGTAACGATTTGTAAAAGAAATGAGTGAAAGGAAAAGAGATTATCCCAGCGGCGCTGAGAAAAGAAAAATTAAACAGAAAAGGGACGAGGTTATAAAAAAAGTGCCCAAAATTTCTTCATTTTTTCAGAGACAAGATACTGTGAGTGATTTAGATTGGAAAGGTAAGTACTACACTACTACCCAACCCATTTATTAGGGGCCCGTAGTGATAAACAAGGAAATCTTTTAATTTCGGTCTATCCATCTGTCCGTCACAAAAAGTTGTCTCCCCCCTCGATTTTCACAATTATACTGTTTTTAGGGTTCCGTGCCTTGATTAAAAAAAACAAAATTCTAACTTATCTATAGGATCGATTTGTTTTGTTGTTTGTTTATCAGTCCGTATCGTATCGTTAATTGCGTGTTGAGAACTTCAGATGTGCAGACTCGCTTTCGGGTTCTCGTTTTGTATGGCCACTACACTACGCGCTGCGTTTAAATAGCACGCAGGTGTATAGTAATGCACGGACGGGCTGCAGGTGATTTTGTATCTACTAATAGGTACGAGCACAATCCGCGTAGAATCTGTGTGCGTCTGAACTGAACACTCTCTAATTGTGACCCTTAGTAACGTTATTTATTTATATATAACTCTTTTTAGTTTAGTATCAAAGCATTCGTATTTATTTTTTAACAATTACTCGTTTATTTTTAGATTCTTCTGAAGCATGTTCTTCGTCACATATCCATCCGGAAATAGAAGAAAGCCAAGCACATACTTTATCGGATGTCCATCCAGAAATCGAGGAACCCCAAGTCAACTATTCTGATATATCTGCAGATAATGCAGATTGTAATATAATTTCATCAGATAGAGGAAATTTTGGTGACAATTTAACTGAATGCGAACGAAAAATAATTTTTAAATTGGGTCCATTTAAACCACAAGGCACATTTCCAAAAGTTTCAGAAAATAACCGACCTTTTTTAGCTTATTATTATTCATATTTCAATCAGGCAGGCATAAAAATTATAAGACCATGGTTATGTTATTCTAACGTTTTAAACAAACCGTACTGTCACTTCTGTTGGTTATTAGCAGATCGTCAAAACAAATCGTACTCCTCTGCTTGGGTTAACGGTGTTTCGGTTAGAAGCAATTTCACACAAACTATTCTTGACCATGAAAAGTCACAGCAGCATATTAGTGCCTCACTCTCTTATAATAATTGTTTGCAAGGAAATACCATCGATACTCTATTGAAAAGTGAAATCGATAGTAAAATTACATTCTGGAGAGATGTACTGCATCGTATAATTAATGTTATAATTACTTTAGTATCTTGTAATCTACCTTTGAGGGGGCATGATTCTGATTCTGGCAATTTTATGGCAATTTCACGTCTGGTATCTAACTATGATGCAACTTTAAAAGAACTTTTTCTAAAACCGAAAGGTGAAATAAATTATTTAAGCCCTACGATTCAAAACGAAATTATTAGTTTGCTTGGTACTAACGTTAGGAACAGTATTATCTCAGAAATTAAAAAAGCTCCATTTCTGACAATAATTCTGGATACAACACAAGACTTGTCAAAAATTGACCAACTATCTGTAGTTTTTCGATATATCTCGGTTACAGAAAATGATGATAATGTGCCTAAAGAAATAAAAATCTGTGAGTCCTTTTTAGGATTCATAGCAGTAACCGATTGCAGTGCTGCAGGTCTGAAAACTGTCATTTTAAATTTGACTTAAGAATAGGGAATTGATTTGACTAAATGTAGAGGACAGGGATACGATGGAGCAAATGTTATGTCGGGTGTGTATGGAGGATTACAACCCTAATAAAAGAGCATGCTCCAAATGCCGATTATGTTCATTGTGCTGCGCACGCTTTAAACTTGGTTTTGAACGATGCTGCGAGACATGTTCGTGAAGTATCGACTTTTTTCGATAATTTAGAAAAAATATATACTTTTTTTGGCAAAAGTATAAAACGCTGGGCTATGCTAAGTGACGATTCATCTGAAAAATATTTGATTACCCTTAAAAAGGTATGTCCTACCAGATGGTCTTCTAGGAACGACGCTTTATTAGCAGTAAAGAAATTTTTTTTACTAATCATGAAAACTTTGTACCAACTAAATTTAATTTCAAATAAAAAAGATGAACGTGAAGAATGTAAAAGTATAATTAATATTTTAGAGAGTTTTGATTTCTTAGTGCTCGTTACATTTTTTTCTTCACTATTTGAAATTATTAATCCTGTTTCTAAAGCTCTACAGCATGAAAATAATGACTTACAGAAATCTAGTATTTTATTAAGTAATCTTTTAAATAGACTGTGCCAATTAAGAAATCAGAATTCATTTAATAGTTTGCTAAATGAATCCAAAGATAGAGCAAAAAAGTGGGGGGTAACAACTGTTTTTAAAAACAGTAGGCGAAAGATAACGAAGCGTTTTTTTTATGAGTTATCACAAGATGAGAGAATTTCCGACCCGGAATCATATTTCAAAGTCAATGTATACTATTGCTGTTTAGATATATTAATTTCTCAAACTAAAGAAAGATTTCAGAGCCTTTGCAACCTGAGTAGTATATTCGAAATATTACATCCGGAGAAACTCCTATCTTCTTCAAGCGAAGAGATATTAAACGCTTCCGGAAAACTGTCTGCTAAATACAGTAAAGACATCTCACTTAATCTTTGTGACCAATGAAAGGCTCTAAAAACATGCTTAAATTCTGAAATTAAAAAAAATTATTCCATTAAAGAACTCATTGAATTATTGCTAGTAAAATTCAATAGTCTTGCTTCCAGTTTTCCCGAGGTAATCACAGCATGCTTTTTATTCTTGACCCTTCCAGTTACAACCGCAACGGCAGAAAGAAGTTTTTCAAAATTAAAACTAATAAAAAAATACTTAAGAACTTCGATGGGACAAGAACGGCTGTCAGACAACTCACTATTGTCCATAGAGGCAGAAACTTTAGAAAAACTAAAATCATCATCAGCCATAAATGATTTATTAAATCAGTTTGCCGATAAAAAGGCAAGGAGAGTGACTATTTAAAATTCGATTTTTATTTGTAAAATGGGTAAATTATGTGATAAATAAATATTACTTCTCACAATATTTTTTTTCTTTTGTGAAAAATCTTTACCTCCATATAAGGGCCTCCAAAAAAATTTTTATACGGGGCCCCGACAAGGCACGCTACGCCACTGATTCTACCTCTAGATTTCTAGGCTAAATAAATAGTGACGATTATAGATGTAATAAGAAATTACTGTGACGACATATTGAGTAGTTTAAACAAGGTAGAGAACACATGAGATTTACAAAGATCCATTATTCCAGATTCCAGGTTTTTAATTTAATTGGCACAAACCGACACTCCCGAATAGCTATTCAGAAAGGACCTACAAATGAATAACCCAAAACCAAAAGTAAAATTGTAAAAGAAAATGTTGAAAACTACGAATCGAACGATAAGCCTAAATATTTCGAGTCTGATTACAACGTGATGAGCCACTTGAGCTAATATGGGGGCTTGTGAAATTTGCGATGCCTTTGATTACCACTAATCTCCAATATTATAATTTATTTTGCCCTAATTGAGCATTGATCACCAAACTTATATCATTGTCTTTTGTGTGGCGTAAGATCATCGGCACCTCTTTACAGTTCATAGCAAAATCATTCAATTACTGTTATCAGTTAATTAGGTTGCCCAAACCTGCCAACGCATGCCACTGTTTTTATTGCAAAAAAAAATATTTCTCAAATCATCAGCATTTCCGTTAGAGTGACTGACGCGCCTTCTAACGGTCGGTGTTGGCGCAAAAGTTGGCGCCAGGCCAAAAGTTTCCCTGATGCGCTGTAGACACGTCCGCTGTAATTCAATTCTAGTAGGACTGTTAAAAAGCATTAAAACTAGGAATACAAATCAAACTTCTGGAAAGAAGCGCCTGGAGCAACGCGTTGGCATATTTGTTTGTATAGTCTACAATCAGCTATTTCCTCTCGAACGATCATAGATATGGTTCTCCCAACTGAGCGTTTACTTAAATACATAGTCGGTCCATAAGTTCTGTCACAAATATTTTGCCGCTTAGTAAATAATACCAAGTTTTATTTTATTTAATACTATATATGGTTTGATAGCTCATTAAATACTGATAAATTAGAACGGTTATTGGATTTAAATGCTTAAAGCCATATTACACAAATGCTAGTTTCTTCAGAGATTTTGGACTTTTTTACCCAATCAAAAATACGGACGTGATTCACTTTATCTTTTTTCCATGACTCTTAAAACCTTTCAAACTTACGTGAGATTTTAGTCAGAACCCTCCCTGAACCCGTTATCTTCATTTTGAAGCATAAGATAACTAAGACTGGGTAAAACTAATTTTCATATTCACATTTTACGTAGTGTACTTGTTGCCCACAAGATCATTTTTATACGTTTTTCTGAAAACGTAAAAAGTACGTAAAGTTCTCTTTGGGAGCAGTTGGAACTGAAAGCTAACAGAAAATCAAATGCTAGTTGTTAAGCATGGTCTAAAATCGAGGTTTCAGAATAAATAAAAAAAGCCTTGTTGGTTATCTGGAACACTGTTTTTTTATTAAATTTGTGGTAAGTGGTATTTTTGTCAGTTGCGGCGTGTTTTGGGTTCGCGATTGTCTCAAGTTATAAGGTTTTTTGTCATATTGCGATAATCGTACAAAATGTATTGTATTGCAATTTGATTCGTATAAAATAAGCTTTTTAATCATGTATAATACGAATAATAAAAAGTTTATTGCTGAGTTTTATCTATCAAAAACCTTGTGACAGAACTTAAGGACCGACTAGGTATAGCATTCAGATTTAATTAATATATTTATGGCAATATTGAGCAAAGTGCCTGCTGAAACTGAAATTTCATCTGCCTCTGATGATACTCACTAATAAGCTGTCAGTGCCAGTTAGTGATATTTTATTTTGTTTTCTTTATCTAAGACCGTTCAGGACTCATCTGTGATTCTGAGAACCAGCATCAGCATCGCATTTGATTACACAGGAATCGACAGTGAGTAATTCGCATAACTGAATAGTTCCTTTTCAGTATGAGGTCTAAGGTGTAATAACTACTATTGAGTGAATCTATTTGAGCTTTTGAGATTATAAACAGAATGGAAGGAGAAAAATAAAGATTGTGCCATAAATTCCATCGTCAATGAACAAAACGGAAGGGAATCCAAAAGGGAACAGGAGGAAAATTTTAAGAATCATTAGATACACCAAAAGGGTCCGTTGCGTAAAAGATTGTGGTACGAATAACTTTCAGTTAGATTTAATTTTTTATGCAAATAGAATTAACCGTTCAAAAGCCTCTCAATTACCAACGGGTCACCACAAATCTTCGCTCGGCTAATTTTTAAAGTAGATTGCGTCGAAGAAAAGTTTTACAATATCAGTCGCGCCTCGTAGACACTCCGATTCAACGCGGGTCTTCGGGACGCAGCTGCTTTAAATATGATTAATTTCGTCGTACGAAAGTGTATTTTACAATTATTATTGTGTTGCTACGGAAACACGAGCATAATTCTGAGGAGCGAATTCGAAAAATATCAACAAGCATTACAATAAGCATTGCCCGCCATACCTTATTATCGTGCCACGTTCTCGTTTTTATGCAAATATGTTATAGTTATAGCCAGAGCAAAGACCGCGTTTAACTCTGTCTGGCATCCTGTTATTTGCTTTTGATATTGTATTTTTTGACTTCGTTTGATTCATTTTTTAAATATTGAGTTAACTTATCACAGTATACCTTAACTTACAATGTCGAACATACTTACCTATTATAGTTAACTATACACTAACTACTTACTTGTGTGATCTTATTTATGAACATCGAATCCTACCTTGACATAATGTACCTCTAATAAATGAATACATATGCCTGCATAGTTTATACATATCCTAATATTCCCGACTCCAACCGCAATCCGTTCCTCAATATTTCACCGAAGATGACATAATCTCTCAAAGATTCCCATACGACGTTGCAAAATATGAATCATGTTCAATGTTCATTCTCGAAATGCGCTGCGGTGAATATAAATTAATCTGAATGGCACATGCGGTAGATGACTGTAGTAAAAAGTGTAATGTTCAGTGCTAAAGTTGAAGATGGATCTTATTCTGCATTATATAACAAGAAAGCCCTGGCGTACGTCGTTTTTACTCGTCTAATGATGCAATGTAAAGTGACTCATACCTGGGACGTGCTATTAGTTAACTAAGGTATCTAAATTTTGAAATAATAGTCGAATAGTGAATTTAAAACCCAACTCAGTTTGAAGACAGAACATTTCTGACATGGATTTTCAAAGTTTCAACATGAAACTAAGCGGTAACGAAGCAATGACGATTTTAAGTGTTTATACAGGAAGCCTTGACAACCGACGCGGGCTTTCCTTAAATCACTTGATTTTACATACCGTTTTCATGATAATAAATGCTTAAGCTTCTGCGTAATTCATCTTATCTTTGTTTGTTTGCATTATGATTGGCCCCATTAAAATATAACACAGAGTGCCTAAACAATTTGGCTTGCTTCGAAAATGTATTTACAAGAATACCGCAATGTCTCCAGTTGACAGGCCATCCTGGAGTTCCGCCAGGCTTACATGTACAATCTTCCAGTTGCCACTTAGACTTGGTAACGTTCTTATATCGTGCGTGAAAGGGACTTTAGGCGGCATCCCGGCATATTGTCACAGTACTTACTGTCTTATTATATGAACTCTGAATCTGCCGAACTGTAGTCGGTCTTGATTTAGCTATTTTGGCACGTCCCCGAAGGAAATGCGGGTCATTTGTTTTAGAAGTACGGATAATATCATCCGGGAGTAAATTTCTTGATGTCCCCAGGGCCTTGGATATTTTGGGTAATTATGAATCTGCCATAATAACTTATTTATACTTCTTCCTTCAATATCAAACTTCAGTTATGAGGTATTTTGGTAAATTATATATTTCTACAGGATACTTAATTTAAACATAAGCTGTTTGTTGACATTTTCTTTTTAAAGTAAGTTGTCGGTATTTTGTGCTTTGCCCTCTCTTTCTCTGAAATACATATATATATATATATATATATATATATATACTTTATTGACTAGTTTATATCAATTAATTATAAGTACTTGTAGTTTTTTTGAGTTAAACTTTGATAAGGATTGCTTGTAATTTTGAAAGCAAAAACGGTGTACTCCATAGCTGCGGCGATTGGACAGCCCCTTGTCACGCAAAAGGAGTATTGAATAACTGGCTGTGCCTCTGCCAACCCATATGTTAAAAGGCTTGAAGCTATATTGTATTTAATTAGGTACGGTTCTAACAGTTCCTAATTTGATAAATATTTATTTTCTAAATAATGATGACGTTAAAATCCGACTAAGTAGGTAGTTTATAGAAATACGAGATTTTATAGAAATACGAGGTTTGTAGCTACAGTCAGCATCGGATATGTGTGCGTGCGCAAAATAGGCAGATAGATCTACACATCATAAACAATAAGAAATATCTATACAGCAAAAGTGATAATAAGGTCAAGTGCGAATAGGACATTGGACCCGCACATGAAGGGTTCCGTACCATTGTACACAGAAAAACGTAAAACGACAGTCTTGTACGAGTGCACATAGCTATTTAATTTTTAATAATTAAATATGAAATACTAGGTATGACTACATTGAAGGCCGTACATCGAAACATTGAAAAATAGTTTTATGTATGTAGTATGTAAGTATTAAAATATGTACTCAGGTTAACGAAACTCTTTGCTCATTGAAACCAGAAGTAGATGATAAGATTTGACATTGATAAATAAAGTATGCGATTTATTTGATACCTACACGTAATTTAATAATACAGTAATTCATAGACACATCGGCACCATTCGGGTGTTATCGTTGTTCCGAGTTTTGCCGATAGGAAAGGATTATTCACTACATCTGTACAAATTTAGTAACTTATTTACAGAAATAAAATCAAACATGATAAAAAACTTATTATTATTTATTATAATTGAAATGAGCAATTATTATAGATATAAAGACAAATAACTAAGCACAAAACTCAATACTTGCAATCAAAAATCTTTTCCGATAATATCGGGAGAGTCCATTTTTCACCGATAAACAAATCAAACAAAATGGCTACGAAAATTGCCATACCCATAATTTCTTCAAGGGGAAGTACCTTTTAATTCTTGAAAATCGGTATGTTTCATTATGTGTTGCTGTTGCGGCAAACGAAATGCACATATTCTGGGAGCTCAAAATCATGTCCAAAGACGCTGCGAGTTTCACTTCTCTACTCGGACTTTGCACTGCTGGTGTTTTATTGTGTTATTTTCCCGCTCGAGCTCAAATTCTCGAACTTCGTATTCTGGGAGCTCAAAATAAGCTCAAAATCCCCTAAATTTGAGCCCCGTTTTCTATGACTTTGTACTGCTAACTTCATAGAGCTCTATATATGTGATGCTGACTGTACCTAATGGGACTTAGTATCTTAATGATTTAGGACAGCTGTTTTAATATGTAAATTAGTAATACTGTAAATAAAACTCTTCCTTTTCAAATAGTACATAACTTTCAGTAACATTCACTTGGTACTTAAAATAATTATCATATTCATTCTATAGATATATGATGAAAAAATAAATAAAGATGATAATGGAATGTGGATGTGCATGCGTTTAAGAGCACTTTCTGTATTTGAATTATATGAAGGGACGGTCATGATAGGCAAAAGTGCGAGTTTGCAACAAATTACAGTTGTTCTATACATTTGCGTCTAGTTTTTCTGTGTCAGACAATTAAATAGCCACACTACAGAGACAAAGAAATCAGAAATCGCCGACATAACTAGATTATTGAACTAGGCAGCATAAAAAAAGAATAAAGCTTTGTAATGTAATGAGTTAAAATCAACATCTAGTGCTTTTTGGCATTGGGTCTATTTTGTGAGACACCTTTTGAATGCCCGCGTTTCTTATTTTGTGTATTTGCTGGACGTCCACTTTGAATTCGTTGCCTTTAGACATAGTTAAAAAAACACAAATACAGGTCGTAAGTTGTCAATAAAGGATCTTATTTGCCATAGATAAGGAAGTATGTAAATTGCATGAACAAAAAAATATATGTCAGTCTGTCACCCTGTCAGTCGTTCTACTCGTACGTTGCACTTTATGCACACATACGATCATTGTCTTACCCTACGTGCACTGCGAAGTCTTCGTTGTTTCAGTCATGCACACGCGTGTCAATGCACAACAGGATTGACCCCATCGATTCTGCTTTGAATTAATTTTAGGGGCCAATCATGTTGCGCTCCAGCGCATTCTCTTAGAAACGCGCTAATAGTAATCATGATTGTCCCATTGATTCTCAATTGTGAGCAAGCCAAACTATGTTGCGTAAAAACTGTAAAACATCAAAGCGCTGAGGCATACACAGATTTTGTTTATCGGTGTGCGCAATAGTGGAGGCCGAAGTCTGTGTACTATTCAGAACATAACAGAGCTGAATAATATACAGAAAGCGGCTTTACGCGCCCGGTATTTAGGTAAGCAGGGGTTTGCTTTTTGTTTTTCTAGAGGATGCTAGACGATGTGCGATAGCGTGAGTTTTAATAATAAATCTCCTGATGATGGCAAGATAATTACTATCAAACTTCACTTCAGGTAAGTTCGTTTGATAGTCTAAACATTATCACCAAATTGCAAGCTCATAGGTCAATGGGAAATTAAAAAATCTTCGGTACAATATTTTATAAAAAGCTGACTTCAGTGGCTTCTCATGCCTTTGTTTTCCAATATTCGGTAGGAGTGTAGATAAGGGGCACCAATGAAAAAAAAGCTTAGAATTTTTTCGCCCCCTTGCGCCCCCTTATCGGCACTCTAACCCAATATTCTTTAAAACAAAAAATACAGTATTTATCCACTCAACAATTTCTAAACAACGATACCTACCCCACTCGATCGGTTAGGTCAATATTTTTTTCGTGCCCTCCTTTATAAGTATGGTGCCCCCCTTAAAAATATTTCCTCCACATCCTCGTTTGCATTTGGGATCCAGAGAGGTATTAATTTGGCCCATCGTCGATGTGATTGCATACGGGCGACTTGGCCGGCCCGGTCCCACTTTAATTCGGCCGCTTTTTCCGCTACCTCTTTTATTTTAGTTTTGGATTGCAACTCGGTATGCCAGACTCGGTCCAATAACCGGACGCCCAGAATACTCCATATTTCGGTGGCAAACTTCACTTGGACTTTTGGATGTCAGTCAAAGACCAACTCCGAGCTCCGTAGGTAAGGACGGGAAGAATTCACATGTACATAAGTTTACGCTTCAGAGTTAAAGAAAGATTTACATTCATTCTGCAAACCAAAAACCATATTCAACAGAACTCGTAGGATTCCTAGGACGTCTTAGGATTCGAATTGGTATTGAAGATCGTGGAGTTCATAATTATTGAATATTTATTCGGAATAAGAAATCATAGCTTAATTTGGATTTGAATTGAAAATCAGTTCTCCTCCTATTGAAAGTATTCAACTACTCGTAGAGTGCTTTGTGAGATGGAAGATTAGTTCAAATAATGGTTTTATAAACTAATAGCTGAGTATAGCTTTCTATTTCACAGCTCATTTCATACAGGTAATATTTCACTGGTTTTTCTCACTAGATATTGCTCCGGACCTTGTTTATGTGGAGAGGAATCCGCAATTGTAATTGAACATTTTCTTGTGCAGAAAACATAATGAATATCTACATTTCCTTCGATAAATATAAGATTAAACTGCAACAAAAAAGAGTTTATACTCGTTTATTTACGTATCAATTTAAAGCTAAACAGGTTACTTAAAGTAAACAAATACATTTTAAATATGAAATGAGTTTATTAAACAAATAAATACTGTACATTTTAAAGTTACCTAACCTGAAACACAGCCATATAAACATTTAAAATCGAAAAGAAATGTAAATATAGTTCTATATTATCTAGCTAAGTTTGCTTTGTATAAGTATATGTACAAGTCTTTAGTTTACGATCTAAATAAAACTTTGTGGACTTAATTTAGTTTCAAGTACGTAATTTCACATGTTTTCATGAAAAAAAAATAATGAGAGAAATTAATACTTATCGACGAAGGACTTTATTAATTTCACTTTTTATTTTTTAAATATACTACTCGTGTTCGACACAAAAATCTATGAGTATCTTAAATTATTTAATATCTTTTTGCCTTTTAATCATACCATGTTTCAAGGAAAAGTAACACATATCATCTGTCTCAAAAACAGAACTTCTCAGAAAAGCAGAATGTCATTTAGTATTCTTTGATTTACTCATTATTATTCTGACAAGATAAATTCAACCTTCTAGTAAAGCTGCTGATACACTTATCTTAGATACTACCAAATTCATTGCTTTCACTCCTAAGTGAACCATCCAAATATACGAAAGTGCAGTAAAAAGTAAATGTAGCCCATTAATTTCCCTACTAAGGGCTGAACCCCTCAGTGGGGAATTTTTTACCCGCCTTTACCCGGATACGAGTAAGAGTGAGTCTTACTCCATCACGCTGGCTCAGAGCGGGTTGATGTAGGGGTTTTACGACTACGTCTACAAAGTAGCGACTAGCCGGGACTTACAGCCTAACGTGTCATCCGAAACACGGAAGTGCAATAATGTACTTTTTTTAGATAAATTAATTATCTCCTTGATATATAGTTAGCACCGGATTCGAACCTGCATCTCCGTGAGAAGCAAGCATAAACCAAGCAGACCAAGGAGCTCTATTAATAACTCTCAAGATATAGTAAATAAAATATAAACAATATCTGTATAGTATTGTAGTATTACTCAGACACATGAGAACGTTTTTCTATGAACATCTTATTAAATAAATATTTCTTCATTTTCAGCACAAATTATATGTATCTACGAGTAACAGATAATTATTCTATCTAGTCACTCCTTGACTCTCTCTCATAAGCTCAAAAAACACGACATTTGTTCAATTGTCAACAGCAAGAAGATTACCGCAATCACTGTCGGATTTATCGTAGTTAGTGGACCTGAAACAGACGTAAAAAACGTTTTAACTTCGACAATATCACCTAAAATTAAAAACTTACTTGATGTCGGAATATTTAGGTTTAATAGCTATCTTCCTCTGTACCTCATATCTTTCTTCTGTCTTTAATGTAACGAAATAACTTCTTAGGGGACTATTTAGTACTAACATCACTATTGTTGCCTTTAAACCGACTTGGTAAAAAAGTTAATTTAATTGTGAGTCCCGGTATTTGTACAGTACGCGTCTAGATTCTTTGGCTCTGAGCTAGCTGTTATATATCTCTCTCTATATCTCTTTCTCTGTCTCTCACCCCCAAAAGAATGTAAAAAATGTATAGCGCGGTATGTAAAAAATCTGTAATAAGTAATTGGTAAAAAATAGATATTCTCTATCGCAACAAATAAACTGCGGTGAAAAATAATCTTACCAGCCTCAGAAGTATACTTGGAGATCTGCGTCTTTGAGTGCACAGTGATGACCGCTATGGCGTCCTTCACGGCCGGCGGGTCCAGCGCGTACAGCACGGACTCGCAGCGCACGCGCAGCGCACCGCTCGCGCCGGCCGCAACGCGCGTGCGCAGGACCTGCCACGATGCACGCAGCCCGCCTGGGAGAGGTGCGCTCAGTTCTGTGCGCTGCCAGTCTTCTTTCTGGACACATAGGCAAGAGATGGGTGTAGTTATTTCACCACAAACGACATTGCGTCACGCATTTTCCCATACGGAGTGGCAAAGGCACAGTTGCACCCAATTTCCATACACTACCACTTATTGCTGTGACATTATTTAAATCGGTTTCATAGCGAAAGTTGTTAAGAAAGCATACCAGCCTCTTCAAAAAAACTTACAAATATGTTGAGCAATAATAAATGACATTAAGCACTTAGTAATTAGTCAAATAAACGTAGGTTAAATCTAATTTCAACTACAAATACTACTTATATAGTCATACATAAAGGCATATCAATTCAATCTAAAACTCTTTAGTGTGTGGTGATTCCGTAAACTGGGGCAAGTTCCGTATTGCCGACGCCGATTGAACAGAATCCCTAATCGAGATATGATGAACCCGTAAATTGGATTGGGGTATCCATGACCTCGTACCACTGTACTGAGTTAATTGGATCTCTCAACCAGCGCCATGGGGAGTCTCCGTTTGATCACGAAATGAGTTTCATTCAGCCTAGTGTTTAGAAAGCGATAGCTTAAACGTACCGAGAGGTGAAGAAGGGTTCTGTTATGGCGGCGAATGATTGGGAAATCACGTGAAGATTACCTACAATGATACAGGTTGTAGATGTTTTTAAGGGTATGTATGTTTAATCATATTGAAAGTTATTCAGTATCATGTCATACATATGTCCTGTATAACAATTTGGCTTAATGGTGTATAACATAACAAAACCAGCATAGAATCACTTCTTTCGCATATGGGGTGGCAAGCCACAGGTGGGCAACATGTTTAGCCAGTCATTAAATGGGGGACGTGACGTGGGCTAGCCCATCACCGCTGTTTTGAATTGATAAATATGAATAGGAGGTTAAAGGTTTCCTCACGATGTTTTCCATCACCGTTAATACGTTTCCTATACTTACTTACGCGTCTTAGTCTAATGGTTTCACGCTCGCTAAACACGCAGAATCCCATACCAATGAGTTAAGTTATTTATCGTAAAGTATGAATAATGATAAGTGTGCAATTGATAGTGTTTTGCTTTACCTTCTGTAGTTCGTTGTCGATATACCAGTTGATGTCTTGCGGCGGCAGCGAGTAGTCGGACGTGCAGTTCAGGATCAGCTGTTCGCCCGGGTGAACCAACCGAGGGGCGCCGGCAATCACCGGGTCCGAGTCGGGTAGGGCTGTAGCAACGATAAGATTATGTAAACTTCTATGCAACTAGGAAGACAAACTTCACTTTGCAATGGCGACATTATTTTCGGATCATTGTGTCCGATATATTATAACTTGATTCTAACCAATTGTCATTATTTGGGAACAATCAACTAAAATTACGAATTTCATGTCATGGCCGACAGAAGTGGAAAACTGTTTTTTTAGGCCATATTCTGCACAAAGAGTTAGATGACCCAAGAAAATAAAATTTAAATGTAGCCCAATTAATGTCCCCACCGAGAGGCACGGATCGTTACCCGAGTAAAAGTAACATTGTGACAGACTCCACTATGCTGGCTCAGTGCGGGTGGTATAGATACTTCAACTCAGTTGTGCGCGCGGCGCTATGTGTGCGTGCGCTTGTAAATATATAGGTTTCATTTGTGTGGCAGTGACGCGGCAATCGTCGTCCGAGCAAGACGTGTTCTTATTAGGGTTTGCAAGATCCGGAACTTTTTACTATCAGGATATTATCCGTTTTGAAATTTGATTATCCGGATATCCGGATATTTAAAAAAAATAAAAATACAGAGTAAAATGTAAGGAAATAGTTGTTTATTTAACTAAATGGACTGCGGATATTTAAAAAAATAAAAAACAAAATAAAATGCATGGAAATTGTTGTTTATTGAACTGAATGGACTGATGTGATCGTATGTTACAATAATAACAGCTTCATAAGTAATTTGGAAAGTTAAATTTTAACAAAATAACAATGATTTTCTTATCATTATTAAAGATTTGCAAAATCAACAATATTAAAGTCTTATAATAATATTCTCATACTTAACTAGAAAGACCTATTAACTAATGCATTATAATACTACGATAAAAAAGAAACATTTCTTAAAATTTAAATAGAATAACATGCAAAATCAACAAACGTTAAACTTTTATTATTTGAAATAATTAAAATTAAACTAAAACGATACAAAGATGTTTCTTTGTGGAATGAGGAGAAGGCACGTAAATATAAATTATTTTTGTAAAATTATTGAACACTATTATTTATTCACCTGACTCTTTTGGTAGTATGATCTTAAAAACTTAAAGCATCGAGAGCATTATCATGCATTAAACTACGAATTTTATTACACATGTAGCCTGCGGCGGTGAATACTCTCTCAGCTTCTACGCTGGTTGGTGGTACAGTCTTCAGTAATTTGTACACTAGCGTCAAATGTAGACCCCGTTCGCCGCCACTGTCATATAGAGCCATCTCAACTCGGACCTTCGTTTCCATGTCTAGTTGACTAGAAGAATCACTATGTGCTGATGAAGTTGACGGTGTTGCTAAAATGGCTTCATTTATTCTTTTCTGCAACTGTTCCTTTATTGAGAAGGTTGTGTTCAAATTAGCAGTACCTTCTTCAGTATGCGATTGGGATTGTGCTGTTGAGTCATCGAGCGTAGGTTCCATCGGCTCCGGCTGCGGTTTTGGCGAAAAGTATTGCGTATTCATTTTAGCGATGAACTTTAATATCTCTTCACTATCAGGATTCTGGAAAGGGTAACTTGAAGGACCTTCTTTATAAAAATTGGCACAGTTGTGCAAGTATTTTAGTGTGCCACTTAATATAGGAATTCGTCGTTCACTGATCCTTTTCTTTAAAGACACCATGAGCTCGTCGCTGACGCAGCTGTTTTCTTGATCAAGTTTTTCAATCATAAACTGCAATGCAGCTTCTGCTGTCAATAAATCAGCTTTTTGTTCGCAGATTGCTTCCACGGTGGCTTTTATAATGCACCAAGAACTTGATAGGTTTTCCAACAGCTGTATCTCTTCATCAGTGAAACGTATTTCATTGTTGTAATCAATTAGTGCTTTTTGAACACTGTTCTTCAGTTTCAGAAAATTTTGAATCATTACAGCGAGGCTGTTCCATCTTGTTTTGACGTCCAACGATAATTTGATATTAGCCTTTTCACCTTCTTGATCGTATTTGTATAAACGCTCTGATCTAAGTGGAGACTTGAAAAATTTTACAACTCTTCGGACCTTTGCGATAACATCTTTGTAATTCTTAGTTATTTCTGGAGCATTCTCAGGGGAAACATTTGCAGGCGTTGTTACTACAATGAAACCCTCATTATCATCTTCCTCGTCAGAGCTGTCTTCATGATATGACTCTACGTCGCATGTTTATGGGATGCGCTCTACCAATCGCTGATTATTTTTATAAAGCACGTCAAGTACTGCACACTGAATTCCGTGGGCTAGACAAAGCTGATGAAATGACGTGTTTTGCCGAACCATAGCTTTCATCGGATGCACCATCCGAAGATAAACCACAAACATCATCTTCTAGGGATAAATCGTATTCAGCCAGTCGGTTTTCAAGAATTTGATAGCAGTTGTCTGCATTAGCGCTTCCTGTTATTTTTGCGAGTCCCAGTTTTCTGAATTTTTTGTCTTTCAATTCTTGACAATGAATGTTAACATTCATGTAACGTATGTTTCTTAGTGAAGCCCATTCATCTAGACTTGCTGTGAACCTGAAATCATGCGATTTGAGTACTTCTAATTCTTTTTTAACCTCTTGCTTTAACTCTTCGCTCCGGGTAACCACAGTTTTTCTTATAGTGTGGGGAGAATGTGGTAATTTGAGCCCATTTTTTTTAAAAAGCGTTCTGATTGAGGTTTATCTGCAAATACAGGTAAACGAAAGTCCATCTAATGCAGCTAATTTTGAAACTAAAACTTCAGCACTCTCCTCGCTTTTGAAGAAGTCAGTCATCTTAACTTTCTTGGTCGGAGGTTCGGAAATCGTTTCAGTCTCCCGAGTTGAAGCTGCAGTTGATGTTGATGCAGTTTGCTGAGTAGATGCGATTGAAATCGTCGGGTGATGTTTAAGATGCTTGTGCAAAGATGAAGTAGAGCCGGCTATTTTCAGTATTTTTTTGCATTGTTTGCATAGTGCTTGCAAACCATCGGTACTGCGCAAAAAATGTTGCCAGACGGAACTTGAGTCCGTTGACTTCTTGTACTCCTTAAATTCATTTTAGTTGTCATTTTACTGCATTTGTAATATTGAATTACAATCTGAAAAATAAAGACAAGTGTCTATTTAAAAAAACGGAATAAGCAAGGCAAAGACGACAGTTAATAGATAACTATTTAAATCTACATCTCAGAAATGGTCGGACAAACGTAATAGGTGCCATTTGACATTTAAGAAATCCATAGAAAAAAAACAACGCCACTCAACATTGAACCTTATCTCCATGACTTAAGTAAAAGTCAAATGGCATCTAGAGATGGCGCCACGAAAGAAGTCCCGCGAATTTTCGGTCTCTCTTTTTCACTCTACAATCTAAAGTCCATGGAGTGAAAGAGAGAGACCTTAAATCCGCGGGACTTCTTTCGTGGCGCGATCTCTATTACGTTTGTTCGACCATAGCTTCAAATTAAATAATCCGGTCTTACTCATTTACTATTAACTATAATGATAATATACCGCATATTTTTTCGCTCTTATCTTATACCAATCAAGTTATATTTTACTCAAAATTCTGAATTACATAAAAACATGCTGCCTACAAGTTTCAAATCAAATCAAAAATACCACGTGAGTTTGTATTGTAGTTGTAGGCTACAACTACAACACAAACTCACGTGGTATTTTTGATTGCACATTGCAGTTCATTTATTCAAACTACAACTGTTTTTCACAAATGTTATTTTTTTATGTCAATAAATAAAATATATAATATACATGTAGGAAAAATAAACGATGATTTTTAGAAACTTACCTCATACGTGGGGCGCACTGTAAGTTTCCGGAATGAATATGAAAAAATACTATTAAAGGTACAAAATTAATTTATTGTTTTTCAAAATAATCTCCCTTGGCGTCTATGCACTTTTTCATTCGATGAAACCAGTTTTGAAAACTTTTGTGCCACTCCTCTGTGGTGACCTCTGAAACGTGTTTTTCATACTCCTCGACAGCCTCTTCTGGTGATGAAAATCGTTGACTGCGTAATTGGTTCTTAATTTTTGGGAACAGAAAAAAGTCACAAGGTGCCAGGTCGGGACTGTATGCAGGATGACTCATGAGTTCTACATTTTTCGCCTTCAAAAAGTCGTTTGTCTGTCTGGCCGTGTGAGAACTAGCATTGTCGTGGTGCAGGATGATACGGCGTTTACGGTTATTTTTACGGAGTTCGTCAATAACTTCCGGCAAACAAATGGTCGTGTACCAGTCACTATTCACTGTACGACGATTATCTAAAGCAACAGTAGCCATGAGTCCAGTTTTATTAAAAAAAGAAGCAATCATCCGCTTAGATGCACTTTTCACGCGCGCCACTTTGGTTGGTTTCGGCTCATCTTGAAAGACCCATACGCTCGATTGCTGCTTTGTTTTGGGATCGTAGCAATAAATCCATGTTTCGTCACCTGTTACTATGTCCCACACCAAATTTGACGCACCTTCGTTGAATCTGGTAAGCATGGCACTGCACCAAGTGACGCGGTCCGTTTTTTGAGCCTCGGTCAAGTTGTGTGGGATCCACCGCGAGCACAGCTTTCTCACACCCAAATGTTTGTGTAGGATTAATTGTATTTGACTCATGCCTATTTCTAAGGATGCGCGAATTTCATGGTAGGTCACATACCTGTCTGTTTCAATCATACGGCGCACAGCATCGATGTTTTTGTTGGTCACAGCGGTGGACGGCCGACCATCGCGAGATTCGTCACTGAGATTGATACGACCACGCTTGAATTCTGCAAACCAGCTATAAACAGTTGTCTTGCATGGTGCTTCATTGCCAAAAGCTGTTTCAAGCCGAGCGATGCTCTGTTGAGCTGTCAAATTACACTTAAAATCGTAGAAAATCATACTACGAAAATTTTCCCGAGTTAAATCCATGTTGATGCAGACACACAATTTTTTAAATGGCGCCACAAGGTAAAAACAAAAGGCAGTCAGATGAAACAAACTGCATTCTACAGCCAAAGAGTTCTATTTTCAAATGTTGCAATAAATTTTTAAATATTGTTTATGTAAGTGGCCAGTTCCGGAAACTTACAGTGCGCCCTATGTAGTAACACAATTATTCGCGTGTAATGCGTCACCAAAAAAAACAACAACACTGTGACTTCGCAAAAGGGTTTACCTAAGACTGAGACAAGTCCCCTCTGATTACTTATTCAAACGCTACTGCAACGCGATTGGGCCGTTTAGCACAATGACTCTACAATGCGGGCACGGCGCAGGTAGCAACTGCGTGGTAATTATTATTTGCTATAGTTGGACAAATTTAAGAGGTGCCGTTTGACGTTTACTTAAGTCATGAAGATATGGTTCAATGTTGTGTGTGCAGCTGATTATTTTTCTATGGATATCTTAAACGTCAAATGGCACCTAATAACTTTGTCCGACTGTAATCTATGAAATTAAATTAAAATCTCTATCTATATTTAACATTACATTAAATAACTCTTTGAAATTATCATTAATTTATACAAAGCAAAAGCAAAAAAGAGACGTATACTGTAGGTAGATATAGCAAAAAAAAAAATATATTTATTTTTTAGGATGTTTTCATTCATATTCATATTCTTTATTGCACAGAAAACATAGATACACAGATAGTTACAATAAATTTTATAGGCAAAGGCGAGCTTATCTCTAAAAAGAGATAAGCTCGCCTTTGCCTATAACCTCGCCTTTTCATGTCAATCTGACAAAACTTTAAGATCCGGATATCCGCATTTTACGACAGAAATTATCCGGATCCAAAAACTGTACGGATATCCGGATAATCGGATATCCGGATATCCGGATCGCAAACCCTAGTTCTTATCGCTTTTTCTTACGGGTACAGTCGTAAACAAAAATGTCTAGTTCTTCGCGAAGAAAATGTTTAAGGAGTCAGGTAAATATTTGTTAATTTTAAATTTAGATATAATTAATTTTTATTATGATTCTATTTCTTATAAAAATTAAATAATATTAAAATGAAATGAAATATTATATCCTTGTTGACGTTTATGTATTATTGTTTTAGACTCGAGAAACCATTGCTAAGGTATACGAATTTCTGAAAAAAGATGCGAGAGATATATTGCAACTAGTAAGTGATCCAGTTTGCAGTGCAAGTCAAATTTTAATATCTAAATTAACCCTTTATTGCATGCTAACCCATATATGGTTTCATAGGTTTTGAACTTTATTACCAATCAATAGGGTTGAAAATCGCGATCCACTTCGGGTTAGGCCATGCATTAAGGGGTTAAGTGAACATTTAAACAGCATACGGAAAAGAACAGCAATGGCAGTGGGGGTATCAGAGAGAACAATAACTAATATATTGACTGAAGGAAAAGAATCTGACTCTAAATTTAAATCTCCGCATAAAGACCGCAAAAAACGTTCAAAGAAGTTAGAATTAGACAACTTTAACGTTGATGTTATACGTTCAACTATTCAAAATAACCATTTAGAACATCACGAGTTACCTACATTGCTAAAGTTGAAAAGAATATTTCAAGAGAAACTTAATTATGATGGAAGTATTTCGACTCTGCGCACAGCTTTGTTAAAGTTGGGATACAAATGGCGAAAAACTGTGGATAACAGACGTGTTATTATAGAGCGGCATGACATCCAAAAACTACGGTACGGTCTTACCTGAAAAACTTGCTCAGATACCGTCAAGAAAATCGGGGTATCGTATATACAGATGAGAGCTATATCTTAACTAGTCATGTGCAAAACAAAGGATGGGGTAATAAAGATGGACCACCTTTAAAGAGAAACATGTCTAAATGACAAAGAATTATCATTGTGCATGCTGGGTTCAGAACAAGGTTTCGTTCCTAACGCACTGCTGACCTTCAAAGCAAATACTGTTTCCGGTGATTATCACTCTAATATGAACGCAGAAAACTATGAAAAGTGGCTAAAAGAACGTCTTGTACCGAATCTGCCACCTAACTCTGTAATTGTGCTTGATAATGCCTCATACCATAATGTTCAAAATGACAGAGCTCCAAATTCTAATTCCAAAAAAACAGAAATGCAGAGATGGCTGACAGAAAAACATATAGCTTTTAATCTAGATATGAAAAAAAATTAACTGTACGATTTGATAAAAAAAAAAAACATATTTGTTATAAGATTGATGACCATACTTCAGCCATATGGCATAAAAGTTCTTCGACTGCCACCATATCATCCTGATCTAAACCCCATAGAAAATGTGTGGGGAATTTAAAAAAAATATATTGCTTCAAATAACGTCGACCAAAATGTGACGGGAATAATGGAACTAATAAATGAACGTCTAAGCCAAATTGATGGAGAGATGTGGGGTAATACTTGTTGACATGTACAAAAGAAAGAAGAAGAATACTATCGACATTTTGACATGGAGTCAGAAATCGTAATCAACCTTGGTGAGAGCAGCGAATCCGACAATTCATCATTTGATATTTCAAGTAGCGATTCAGAATGAGTAATATGTTCAATACATAAACATTCAATTACAGTGTGCCAATACCAAATTATTGTTTTTTTAAGAACCCGTATATTATCAAACACAATAAGTTAGCGCTCCTGCACACGATAACTATATTTATATTTGTACCCGACTGTACCTCTTGTCACGCATACAAAGTCACTGTATATGTACAAGGTTTACCCACACATAGCGCCGCGCACACAACTGAATTGAAGTATCTATACCAAGTAGCAATAGTAGCCGGGACCTTACATTTATAACGTGTCAGCAGATACATGGAACATCCGTTAAGTGAATTCTCTCATCGGTCTATGGTCAGCATTTCGAACCTGCATCTCCTGCGTGAGAAGCAAGCGTGTAACCCAGTAAGCTACGGAGCTCAGTCCCAAAAAAAAAGTTGAAGTAAACTCACCGACAACGGTCATGTGCTTGACCTGTCTGGCGATCTGGAACTTCGGTCCCTCAGTTGACACCTCACAGCTGTACGCCGCCCGACTGGCTACCGGCGGCGGCATCACTCGGACCACGCACAACCCCGCGTCCGCGTCGCACTGACCGCTTTGCACCATGACGCCGGTCACGTTGAACAGGCGGATGGAGGGCTGGCAGCGCAAATGAATAGTTAGTAAGTGGGCTGGTTGAAATAAACTGAGCACAACTGTTTGTCTGCCAACACGTTTGGGAAAAGGCGGGACGCTATGTAAGGCTTTTTTTGCAGGAATAAACCTTAAAGTAAATGTATCTGGAATGTAAATAAAAATGTAAGTGGGATACCCACAGGAGACAACCGGAAGAATACCTTGGAAACCTTAGATTTATGAGCAGGGTAACATCTTGGAGAATCATACAGAGTGGAATGCAAATGGATCAATGTAGAGACCAAGACCCACAAAGGGTGATGATGATGGTGATAAAATTTACCTTCTGCTGTGGGTTGTAACTGAATATCTCGTGCATATCCCGGTACCACTTGACAGAGTGTAACCTCTGCTCGTTCATGCTGAAGTGACAGCTGAGCTCGGCCGCCCGGCGCGGGTCCGCGATCAGAGGAACCAGCAGCTCGGTTATCTTGTGGCCGGATGACAGGGCTAGAAATGACATACATACATCGTTAGGCCTCTTACATTTTACTTTTTTACAAATAAAAAAGTGGTAATTATTGCGAATGGTATTAATCGCAACTTAAAAAAAATATGTTTCCGGAAAATACAGTGTACACTCATGGGAGGCAAAACAGAAATAAAAAAAAGTATCGTGTTCCATGTCTTATGAAAATGCTTATTGCGATTAAGAATATAAAATATATATTTTTTAATAAGCCTGAAACGCTATGTTAAAAAATATTTAAGAAAAATAAAAATAGACCAAAAAATACCCCCGCCCCCTTGTTATCTCCTAACACGTTGAAAAAAATACGTAATAATAAGGTCTTTGCTTACATATTACAGAAAAAATGTATGGCTTTATTAAGGGGGCACAAATAGGTGGCACATCAGAAATTTTCAAAATGTTTTCCAAACCGTATCGTGTATCAACATGTCTCATGGAAGGGCTTGTTGTGACGACCTCAATTTTTTTTTAATCATAAACCAGAAATGCATAATCAAAAAATTATTTAAGAAAGTACAAAAAAATAAATGTATGGTCTAAATAGGGTGGCACTATTTCTTTCAATACCACATTTAAACTTATAAATTCACCTGGTTACATACATAGTTTGATGCAACCAGGTAGTATGAAAGTAGCAGCACCAATAACTTTGTAAACTACATTTTGCTATCTTAACACACGGGAAAATTAAACATACCTAATATTCAAGAAACGCACTATATGCAAGAAACATTAATGTCATTGTGCGGTAGTATGGATCTCTTCCTATGCCTACTTGTTGTATTTTGTCTATCAATCTGCGGAGTTAACCCGAGCAAACCCAAAAAGAAAGTTATGTTTTTGACCGGTACTGTACTTTCCGGATGTATGTATGTATCTGTATGTTATGAAAATGATCTTAGATATAAGCTAAATATGACATTACATACAATGTCATATAATAATAGTTTGATTCATTTGATTGACTCTAACAATTATGTTAGTAAAAATGTTTATTTGACCAAAGGTAGTTACTACCTTTCAGATTTTTACAAACGACAGGTAGCTGTGTCGCTATCTTATTTTTTTAGTATTACAGCCAAAAATTTGGTTAACCTGACTGCTTCTATTGAGCACAGACAAGGGATATTGGAAGACATTCCAAGTAATTTAAATTATTTTTTAAGACAATTGAGGAAATCTCTAGCATACATAAGCCAATAAATATATAAACCAGGAATAGGAGATCAAAAATGTGTAATATCTTGCCCGAATTAAATAAGTCAAAAAAGTCTAATAATATCCCAATATTAAATAATATTCAGACAAAGGGTAAGCCCCACTTAAATATTACCATCAAAACATGCAGGGGCTACCTGGCAAAGAACTTGTATTAGAATTATTTCTTAATAATTCGGACACTGATGTTATTTGTATTACAGAACATTGGTTAAAGGAAAATATGGTGTCTTTTAACATAAATAATTACAAAATTGTCAGTTGTTACAATAGAAAGACTGCTGATAGAGGTGGTTCTTTAATCTTAGTAAAAAATAATATTAAGGTGAAACAACGGAAAGATATTCTTACACTTACTGTGGAAAGATAAATAGAGGGATCTTGTGTTGAGTTGGATAGCCATATTATTGTTTGTGTCTACAGACCTCCAAGAGATGAAAAAGGCCATGGCAATTTTGAAATATTCGAGAAAATTATGGGGGAAGCCCTCATTAAACTTTGTAATAACAGAAAAAAGTTAATTATTTGTGGCGATCTTAATGTAGATCTGCTTGTTGATACAACACTGAAGCGACGATTAATAACTCTGTTCAAATCATTTAATTTATGTCTTGTATTTCTAGAGCCGACTAGAATTACACTTACCAGCCAAACTTGCTTAGATAACGTTTTTTGTGACTTTGCATTCACAAGTAAAAATGTAATTAACTGTTTACCATCCGATCACAGTGGTCAAACAGTTTCATTCCAAATTACTAGTGAAAATAAGACTGATCCATCATTTTATAGGCCTATTACATCCCATAGACTAGAGATGTATATGAAAAACATAGATATGGGTTTGCCGGTACCGGATTTTGATGAACAGAACCCGAAAAAAATCTATTCTGACTTCTTCAACATTATTCAAACAGAATTCAATAAAGTTTTTAAATTAAAGAAAGTCAGTGCCAACAACGGTAAATCTTAATTTAATGACTGGGCAACATTTGGAATTCGTAAAAGTAGAGCTATCTTGTATGATCTTTATGAACAAAAAACCTATAACTTTGATATAAAATTTCATGACTATGTTAAAAAATATTCCAAAACTTTCAAGTTGGTTTATAGAAATGCAAAAACTTTACACATAAATAGAAAAATACAAAATTCAAATAATAGAATGAAAACGGTTTGGCAAATCATAAACCGTGAAACTGGTAAAGTTATACCAAGAGATAATGATTTCTGCTTAAAGATAGGTGATGATGTTGTTAAATCCAACGCTGAGGTAACTCGAGCGTTTGAAACATTCTTCACCAATGCACCCTTACCCACAACAGAGCGTCTAAATTCATCTCCATGTGAAGCAGAGGTTTTGTTAAAAAACAGCACTAGCATCAGTAATGTAGATTTTAAATTTTATCATATATGTCCCCAGGATATTGTCAAAACGTATAGATTACTTAACTTAAAAAATACTGAAGACCTGTGGGGTATGTCAGTCAAAGTAATTGGTTCAATAATACTTGTTATAGCCCCACACCTAGCTTATATATTTAATAAATGTGTTGATGATGGAGCTTTCCCAGACCTCATGAAACACAGTAAACTTATACCTCTGTTCAAGTCGGGCGACAAGGGTGATCCGTCAAATTTCAGACCAATATCGGTTCTTCCAGCACTAAGTAAAATTTTTGAAAAGATTATACTCAATCAAATGCTCTCACACTTCAACCGTACAAAACAACTCCACGCCAAGCAATACAGTTTCACTAGGGGTAAATCGACTACGGATGCAGGTATTACCCTTATATCTCATATTTATTCTGCATGGGAAGCCGCACAGGATGCTATCGGTGTTTTTTGCGATCTGTCGAAGGCATTTGATTGTGTTGATCATGACACGTTACTAATGAAATTAAATCATTACGGAGTTAGAAATAAAGCGTTGGATCTACTAAGATCATACCTAAGCAATGTAATTCAAAAGGCAGAAGTCAACGGCGTTAAATCTGATAGATCGGGGGTAAAAATTGGTGTTCCACAAGGTTCTATATTAGTCCCTTTCTTATTCCTGGTATATATTAACGATCTGCCTTTTATGGTGGAGAAACTGGCTAACATAGTGTTGTTTGCTGATGATACTTCACTGGTCTTCAAAATTGAAAGAAAAAAGAAGATTATTTTAAAGTCAATAGAGTATTATTGGTATAATAACCTTGAATTGGTTCACAGTTAACAATTTATTGTTAAATGCTGGTAAAACCAAATGTATCATATTCTCACTTCCAAATGTCAGGCAAGTTGGGACCAGTTTAGTGTTGGACAGCAATACGTTAGAATTAGTAAATGACACGAAGTTTCTTGGAATAACCATTGTTAACTAATTGCAGTGGGGACCCCACATAGAAAAATTGGCTGGTAAATTAAGTTCTGCGGCTTACGCTGTTAGGAACATCAGACAAAACACGGATGTGGCTACATCTAGGCTAGTACATTTTAGTTACTTTTATAGTGTCATGTCCCATGGTATCTTGTTGTGGGGGAAAGCAGCGGATATTCAAACTATTTCAATTTATTTTCGAAAATAAAATGTATGTACGCAAGAACCTTACACAATTTCCCAAACTTAACGATAGCTGTAATGTTAACCTAAGAAATAATCACAGACTACTTGCGCCCCGGTTTAGACTCGCGAAGGTTAGCAATTCTTTCAAGGGTCAATGCATTCTCTACTACAACAAGATACCTCTGGAGATCTTGAAATTGCCATTTGAGCAATTTAAAATCCATGTTAAAGCGACTTTGTCGAAAAAGGGATATTACAATGTTCAAGATTACTTAAATGATGGGGTTAATCTGGCTCAACACAGATCTTGCTGTTAATAATTTTGTAATTATTTATTCCTGCTTATTAATTATGATAATGACTAAATATTATATTTTGTATTAGTTAAGCATAAGCAATTTTTAAAAAGAGATCTAAAAATCAATCTGTGGGAGTTTCTACGCCCTTCTTCTCCCACAGTGGTCCAATGTAGAGAAGTGGCAAAAAATGACGATTGCTATGTATATGTAAATATCTACAGTAATAAAGACTTTTGGAATTTGGAATTTGGAATTTGGTTCATTTTATCCGAATTTTTCAATTGAGGTATAGTTTGAAGCGTCCTGATTGTCAACTACTTATGGTATAAGAAATCCCACTTAATTCAATATGGCGCCCTCTACCGTGAATAAGCCATATTTTTAATAGAGCCTTTTTGTGTATCAAATTAAAGGACTTAGACAGCTCATTCAGAATATATATATAAGTATATATATACATAAAGATCTTGGTTACTGCTTTGCTTGCTTTTCAAATCGTTAAATGCGTAATAACCGGTTTTATTTCATAGATGATATTTCAAATTATGATATTTTATCATTTCACAGAGACCAATAAAATATTATTCTAGCATGAAATCATTGCATTATATATGTTCCATTGCCCAGTACTCTTTATCGATGCAATGGTCGATGCACTCGAATGTTCTTTTGCTACCATTCAATAGTCGTATAAAGAAGCAGTTTGAATACTGCTGCAGTGGAAATAATCGCCTCGCACAAACGGGAACTGCCAAGCTATCTTATTCCACGAGATTCGTATATCGAAGGTGAATTTTCCGCAGTTAGATCACCATTTACTGTTATTTAAATGGCGATTGATAATCGCTTAGTAACAGTGCGATATTTGGCACCGTGCGCGTTTTTTTTTTTCAATTTCCAAACTTGGTGAAATTGGCATGTAAGTACACTGAATGTATAATAAAATATGGTTCGTGACACAGTCACAATTTCAATGCACCTGGATCCTGGACCATTGTCCTCGATAGAGCACAGCTTCGATGTATCTTCTTGTTTTGAATACATAAAATAGAGTTCGTTCATCACGTTATTTCTGAATGCGGTTCGAAAGCTCAGTCCCTTTCTACAAATCCGAACCAAAATATATGTACTAAAATAATAAAAATAAAAATAAACAAAAACTGAAAATATATTTTTAGGACTCATCGAGTCACTATTAAGCTCAATGAGTCACTATTATATGGGCTTAAATAATCAGCGTGACACCAATTGTATTCGTTCCATGTGAGTAGCAGCCCCAGGCACCAACATGTTAGTTTCTCTATATAGGTTACAGTAGTCGTGGCTTACTATGTGTTTCGCTTCGATGGAATTAACTATATCCGGCGCTACCAACCTACCGGCAACGAGCGTCTGTCTCGGCTAGATACGAGCTCAACTCTATTCATAGGCGGCTGCCGCAACTGAGAAAACCTGGCACAAAGAACTTTCAAAAGGAAGATTTTGCTAGCTGACTGTAAGCTTGTCATTATTTTTATAATCATCTTGCTTGTAGATAGTTTTAAATAATCAGTTCCTTATAAGGCACAAGCGTATTATACATTTATGATTCAACAAAGAGAAGGTTTAGATATTGAAATAAACATCTAGAAACTCGTTATTTTACCTTCTATTCTAATACCCTGCCCTAAACACGCGGCACTACCTACAGCTATGTGGAATGATAAGATTTGGTAGAGCTAATCAACAGCATGTAAGGTATCTCACAAAACAGGTGGCCTTGATTGTCCAGCCAAGAACCGAGTACTTATAGATATATAAATTCAATAGATTATATATATATTGAAACTATATAGTACCACCTTTTTTATAACCATATCTATCGCAAATTAAAGTCTTTATCTTTATCTTTATGGTGGCGCCTAAGAGAGCCTTTGTCTAAATTTTTACAGCACTTTATATTATTATGCTTTGTAATACCTAGATGAATAAGCTAACTAATAACATAGATCATGTTAATTTAAAATATTTTTTGTCTTTCAAGGTCCCAGGCTCTACAGCAAATAATAACTGACTGGCTTTTAACACTAGATTACGAACAAACTGAAGATATTTTCTCTATAATAAAATAAAACCTACATTCACACTATTTACATCTGTACCGAACACACACAACTCATACGCATTTTAGCGTACACAACCGCAAAATTAGGGTAAAATATGGCTACATACTATAATACAAATTGTTTTCAATCATTTAAGTTTCTAGACTCTAATGGTGTAATTGTGAGCAGCCAGTGCTAAACTTGGTCTTTGGACTGCTTTATGAAAATAAAGTACAAATAATAATTCTAATGTTTAAATATAAGTTCTTGTAATTAAGTTTCGTGCTGTATGATTTTATGAATAAAAACATTATAATTATTATTAATTATTCAGCCCCGCTCGAGTAACTCCCGAAGTCCCCTCTTGACCTCCCCTAGGCGATTGAATTCGCGTGACAAGCACATCATAAACTAATTGGCTTTTTTAGTGAGAACAAGAAGTTAGAGTCTCTTTATTACCTCGAACGAAATATTCTATCGTGCTCTCGTATGATTTTAATGATGTACATAATAACCAATATAATTTACCTGTATTACTACCTTATTTAACCTGAGTCTGGCCTCAAACAAACAATATAGTAATGATAATAGTAATGTATTAACATAGTACCAAAGTTGTTCACGCCACCTTTACTAAGGGCGCTATTATTTTAATTTAATTATAATAAAGCTACGCACAATCAACTCAAACAATAACTTGCAATTTGAAACTTTTCATTTTCCTTTTCCCCGTCACATGATTTGGTGTACAAAAGGAATAAACAATGAACAAGCAACAAACGATAAACTTCGTTTAATTCCTCCGGCAATGGTAGCTATGTATGCCTTGGCTCCCGCTTGTAGTTGGAGGCAAAGAGTTTCATTCATCTAAAGTTAGGTTCAAAAACACATTACACTGGCAAAAATTACCTCAAATAAAGTTAGCACGCCATCTGTATATATAAAAAGAGAAGGCCTGATTCACTCACTGACTCATCAACACCCAGCCCAAACCCTGCAACCTAGAAAGCTGAAATTTTGCATAGAGGTTCCATTTATAATGTAAACAAGGAATAAGGCCGGATTATAAAAAAATACCCCTAAGGGGGTAAAATGGGGGGTTAAAATTTATGGTATAAAGGTATGAAATTCCGTCAGTTTTTAAGTTTAAATTCTGTGTTTAGACTGACGTATAAAAATGAATGAATACATATCTCAATATTTTTTTAAGTTTCACCCCTAAGAGGGTATAATAGGTGTTGAAAGTTTGTATGAAAGTCCGTCAGTTTTGAAGTTAGGATCTTCAAATTTTGTGTTAAGGTTTGAATATAATTGAGTAGTGTCCCAGAGCTTTAGTAAATTCCACCCCCAAAAGGTGAAAAGGAGGATGAAATTGTGTATACGTGATTAAGTAACGAACATTTGCTGTCCAAATAGTTCATTTGTAGATCCTGTAAATATAATTAGTCCTCCTATAATAGTTACTCCAGTCATCTTTTACTGGGGGACCACGCTATATGATAGATAGATAGATAGATAAACGTTAATTCCATCATAGCAGCACACACACAAATTAAAAGTGATGCGGAGGTGCAACAATAAAAGAACTTTAATGATAGCAAAATAATGAAAACCAAAACACATAAGATTATTATATAAAACAATAAAAGAAAAAGAAGAATATAGGTAGGTATGTAGGCGCGCTGCATTACCGCGAGAAGGTCAAAGCTCAGTGTTTATTGCTCATTAAGAGCAGCACTGGTGTTCAGCCCTCACCTAGGAGACGCGGAGACTCAGCGGTACATCCGAATGTGAATGCGAATGAAAAAAAAAGGTGTCAGAAAGAGATATATCCTTACAAGTCTTTAAAGATGTGGAAATACATACATTGCATATAAATATGTTTCAATACTTTCATGAGTAGAATATTACAAAATATACATGAAGATTATATATTTAAATATATTATACCATGTGTGTAGTGAGTAGCAGAATGGGTGTAGTGTGAAAGTGTGAAAGTGTGTGAGGGCAGAACCTCTAATGTAATATAAAAAGAGGTACTTTAAGTATATAAATTAAAAAAGAAAAAGTCTTCTTCGTTTAATTCCTCCGGCAATGGTAGCTATGTATGCCTTGGCTCCCGCTTGTAGTTGGAGGCAAAGAGTTTCATTCATCTAAAGTTAGGTTCAAAAACACATTACACTGGCAAAAATTACCTCAAATAAAGTTAGCACGCCATCTGTATATATAAAAAGAGAAGGCCTGATTCACTCACTGACTCATCAACACCCAGCCCAAACCCTGCAACCTAGAAAGCTGAAATTTTGCATAGAGGTTCCATTTATAATGTAAACAAGGAATAAGGCCGGATTATAAAAAAATACCCCTAAGGGGGTAAAATGGGGGGTTAAAATTTATGGTATAAAGGTATGAAATTCCGTCAGTTTTTAAGTTGAAATTCTGTGTTTAGACTGACGTATAAAAATGAATGAATACATATCTCAATATTTTTTTAAGTTTCACCCCTAAGAGGGTATAATAGGTGTTGAAAGTTTGTATGAAAGTCCGTCAGTTTTGAAGTTAGGATCTTCAAATTTTGTGTTAAGGTTTGAATATAATTGAGTAGTGTCCCAGAGCTTTAGTAAATTCCACCCCCAAAAGGTGAAAAGGAGGATGAAATTGTGTATACGTGATTAAGTAACGAACATTTGCTGTCCAAATAGTTCATTTGTAGATCCTGTAAATATAATTAGTCGTGGTAAGTACCTATATATGATAAGTACAGCACTATTGTAATTATGGTGGGAAATCATTCAAACATTACACAGTCGGAACGATTTTAATAAAAGTGTTGAAACACTTCTATACTTACATAGTAGGGTGAAATGCAAATTTATACTATGCAATTTTCCATACGCCTGAAATTGGACAGAACAACAAAAAAAAACTATGCATAAAAAGAATATTCATTTATTTAATTTAACGTGTCATCACAGCGATGCTATTTTATATTTCCACATGATTTATTTTATTCATGTCGAATAAAATTATTCATGTCGCCATTCATGTCTAAAAGGTATGTGCCAAAAAATCCAGCAATACACCGTGCAGCTGTGCCCAGATACCAGTACCCACATCCTGATTTGAATAGAGAAGCTGTAGCTAGGTACCGTCAGTCTCACCCTGATATAAATAGAGTATCTGTAGCTAGGTACCAGAGAGCTCACTCTGAGGTGCATAGGGCGTCACAAACTCGATATGAGCAAAATAATCCTCGAATAGAAAGGAAAGGACGTGTCTGGAAAACCAAGGCTCCACTCCGACTTAGCATATGATATCGATACCGAGTATGAAATCGACCGCACCGTGGCCTTAGGTTCCATGAGCAGCAAGTGCCGGTGATCTCAAGTGGAAGGAGGAGGCACCCGGCATGTACTGTATGGCTGGTAAATAAAATAAATATAAATCCAGAACATGACCGGTATTTGTAAATAATAATAGCTGCTTTCAAATGACGTCGTGGTGTTCCATTTGGTTGGAAGGTTTCTACCAGCACCTCAAAAAGAACCACAGTTTTTACAAATATATTTTGTTGGCGAAGATGATAGAGAAGTACAATTGAGGTGCAGTAACTTTCCAGATCTAAAAACTGGCTTAGCCAGACAATTACAGAAAATGCTACATACGTTTAATGTAAGAGACTTTAAGGTCACACTTTGTTTTGCCTTTGTGTTACCAAATTAAAACTTAAAAAGACAGTCTCCGCTGCAAATTTCCATTATTTTAATATTATGATGAGACCGGGGCAGGCAATAACCTGGAGTATTTTCATTCCGTTTAGTCCATTTAGTCCGTTTTTGGTTGACATTTACGCCCAAATAGAGATGAAAAGGTTGAACTATATCAGGAATAACCAGGCACAGCTGAGAGATGATAGCTATATACACTTGCGGGATGCCATAGGGAGGCAGGACTTTGATGGTGGGCAGCTGGTTCAGAAGGTGGTGCTCCAGTCATCTTTTACTGGGGGACCACGCTATATGATAGATAGATAGATAGATAAACGTTTATTCCATCATAGCAGCACACACACAAATTAAAAGTGATGCGGAGGTGCAACAATAAAAGAACTTTAATGATAGCAAAATAATGAAAACCAAAACACATAAGATTATTATATAAAACAATAAAAGAAAAAGAAGAATATAGGTAGGTATGTAGGCGCGCTGCATTACCGCGAGAAGGTCAAAGCTCAGTGTTTATTGCTCATTAAGAGCAGCACTGGTGTTCAGCCCTCACCTAGGAGACGCGGAGACTCAGCGGTACATCCGAATGTGAATGCGAATGAAAAAAAAAGGTGTCAGAAAGAGATATATCCTTACAAGTCTTTAAAGATGTGGAAATACATACATTGCATATAAATATGTTTCAATACTTTCATGAGTAGGATATTACAAAATATACATGAAGATTATATATATAAATATATTATACCATGTGTGTAGTGAGTAGCAGAATGGGTGTAGTGTGAAAGTGTGAAAGTGTGTGAGGGCAGAATCTCTAATGTAATATAAAAAGAGGTACTTTAAGTATATAAATTAAAAAAGAAAAAGTCTTAACTGTTACAAACAAAAACCTCAGTTTTTAAAATTTACAATTGGCTCGAAAAATATACGACTACAAAAAAACTAAAATAATGCCGGCGAAGCCGCCTAAAAGCTAGTTTATGACAAAAATAATTTGACTACTTTAACAGACAAACAGCCTCCATTTACACAAGTGCCATCTATAAGCTTTTGATATTAGGTGCCATTGACAAATCTTTAAATGACAATTTTTGGAGAAAATATGTCTTGAAATTTTCATTGATAGAAAAGCATGCATTTTGCTTGTTTACCTTGATTCCAGTGATTAGAATAGCGGGGAACTTGCTAACGAGTTTGAATTTTGTTTTGTTGGGCATGACAGATTCTCATAATTTCTTCCTCTGTAGGTGTACAAACTTGGGATTTCGTAGATCAGTAACCATAATCCCCTAAACCGGGCTTATAATTAATGGTCTCGTGGATATTCATGTTACTGTAATACAGAATGTTAACAATACTACTATGTTATGTACTACGATAATTAATTATTCTGTGCTGTGATAATTATGCTGATAGCCGTCTTAAACTAGGCATTCTGCAAAACCCTACCTCAGCTATAATTGTGTTCATGTTACATTGAGATAGTTGTTTCGTTATAAAATTATCTTATCCAATATTTTTATCAAATATAATATTATATAATGTAGCTAATGTAGCTTGGGCGTTCTAACCAGGACAACAATGTAAATAAATTTCACGTGATCACAACACCTGATATTCCAAATGAATTACACCATGTTGGTTACCATATTCATAATTTAAAACACAAATACACTAGACTTCACTAAAAACTAGTCTAAATGCTGCTTAGAAATAACATTATTTCCCAAATTCTACTTCCGACGAAAATCTGAACATAGGTAGATTAGCAAAAACTGTCATAATTAGTTTTAGTGATGGGCATGATATGAATGAAAGAACCAATTAATGAAATATAACCTAAAGTATATTTTTTGTGTGGTTTATTCGTTTCTGCGCGTATTAACAATTTGAATTAAACACAATTGAATTAATATGGGCACAAATAAAGTCTCATGTTGGTAGAAACAACAAAATATTAAAAATGGCGGAAATTAAGGAGCTGACGAAAGGCTTTCTAAAAATATATTCTGAGACGTGGACCAAATGCATCGATCACGTCATATAGAAGAATCGAAAATGATGGAGCTCTATGGTCTAGGGGACACGGCAACCGACCACGTGATCACACCTTTTATAATTAATGTTAGTGACAACAGCGATTTACATGACTCTAGCTGCAGCAGCTGTTAAAATATATTTTTGTGAGCAGGTTTTTTTAAATCCAATAGATGGAAATGTAGTCGCCCCTTCTCGTTTTTTTCTTACGCGCATGATCAATCTAATGTTGTATATACGGCTGTTTCTTGAATGATTTGAATGTGCGTGATTGTGGGATGGAAATATGAGGGTTACTTTTCAAGTGCCTCTTATATATACTGATGATCAAATTATTCTTGAAAAGCTGTAGGAGATGGTAACTCTCATGAATGAAATTTAATATAAGTAAGACAGGTTTTGGTCATAATAATTAAAGTTTTCACTTACTTACACTTTTATTCCCTTCTTATTAAATGATTCGTTCATGAACCTTACCATCTCCTGCAGCTCATTCACCGATTAGTAAGGACAACTTGATCGTCGGCGTATCAGAGGCACTTGACAAGTACGGTCAAATGCAAAATTGCAATCATAGTTATCAGAAAATATCGCTTGCAGCATCACTGCGCGCACGCACTAACATTTACTCACACAACTACATAAATAAACGACTTACATAAATGTTTTAACTATAACCCAGTAACCAATCTATAATTTCGCTTTGACTCATAAGTGATTCTGTGGCACAGCGGATTACTCTGGACTCAAAACGCAAGTGTTCTAAAAGGTCGATGGTTCCAATTCTCTGTGATTTGGTATCGTTTGTCATTTTATATTTATATATGAATAAAAATCATAAACGTAAATCACATCAACTTTAGAACATATAGAATAGAATTTTTAGCATTTCAAACGCTGCATCATGCACTAGAAAAAAATGCCAGTTCTAATTATTATGATTTTAATCATAAAATAAAAATATTTTTAAACCCTGAAATTGTTTCTATTTTGTTTCCTGTTTAGTACAAGTATTTTTTTGTAATTATCTAACGACAACTTTCTGGTCGAAATTCAGTTGTTTGAAATAGAAATAATATTTTATTTTGATTTGAATAACTAACGGCCGTTTTCCTGGGTGCTGGTTAAGGTGATACGAAAAAAAGGGGTTTTTTCGAATCCATTTACTCAAACTCAAACTCAAAAGTACTTTATTACTGTAGATATTTACATATTCTTAGCAAACGTCATTTTTGCCTCTTCTCTACATTGGACCACTGTGGGAGAAGAAGGGCGTAGAAACTGCCACAGATTTATTTTTAGATCTCTTTTAAAAATAGGTTGTGCTTAACTAATACAATTATGATTTATTTTTATTTAATAAGCTGGAATAAATAATTACAAAATTATTAACAGCAAGGTCTGTGTTGAGCCAGATTAACCCCATACAGTCCTGTCATTTAAGTAATCTTGAACATTGTAATATCCCTTTTTCGACAAAGTCGCTTTAACATGCTTTTTAAATTGCTCAAATGGCAATTTCAAAATCTCCAGATTTATCTTATTGTAGTAGAGAATGCACTGACCCTTGAAAGAATTGCTAACCTTCGCGAGTCTAAAACGGGGCGCACATAGTCTGTGATTATTTCTTAGGTTAACATTACAGCTATCGCTAAGTTTGGAAAATGTTGTAAGGTTCTTGCGTACATACATTATATTTTCGAAAATAAATTGACTAGCTACTGTTAGTATGTCAATTTCTTTAAAAAGCTCTCTTAAGGAGTCTGTTCGTTTTAAATTATAAATTGCTCGAATAGCTCTTTTCTGTAAAATAGAAATAGTTTGAATATCCGCTGCTTTCCCCCACAACAAGATACCATAGGACTTCACACTATGAAAGTAACTAAAATATACTAGCCTAGATGTAGCCACATCCGTGCTTTGTCTGATGTTCCTAACAGCGTAAGCCGCAGAACTTAATTTACCAGCCAATTTATCTATGTGGGGTCCCCACTGCAATTTGCTATCAATGGTTATTCCAAGAAACTTCGTATCATTTACTAATTCTAACGTGCTGTTGTCTAACACTAAACTGGTCTCAACTTGCCTGACATTTGGAAGTGAGAATTTGATACACTTGGTTTTACCAGAGTTTAACAATAAATTATTAACTGTGAACCAATTCAAGGTTAAGACAATACACCATTAACATCATCAAATTCTCCTTTTTGTCTTTCAATTTTGAAGACCAGTGAAGTATCATCAGCAAACAACACTATGTCAGGTTATTTCTCCACCATGAAAGGCAGATCATTAATATATACCAGGAATAAGAAAGGGCCTAATATGGAACCTTGTGGAACGCCCATTTTAACACCCGATCCATCAGATTTTACGCCGTTAACTTCTGCCTTTTGAATTCTATTGCTTAGGTATGATCTTAGTAGATCCAACGCTTTATTTCTAACTCCGTAATGATTTAATTTAATTAATAGCGTAATATGATCAACACAATCAAACGCCTTCGAAAGGTCGCAAAAAACTCCGATAGCATCCTGTGCGGCCTCCCATGCAGAATAAATATGAGATATAAGGGTAATACCTGCATCCGTAGTCGATTTACCCCTAGTGAAACCGTATTGTTTGGCATGGAGTTGTTTTGTACGGTTGAAGTGTGAGAGCATTTGATTGAGTATAATCTTTTCAAATATTTTACTTAGTGTTGGAAGAACAGATATTGGTCTGAAATTTGAAGGATCACCCTTATCTCCCGACTTGAACAGAGGTATCAGTTTACTGTGTTTCATGAGGTCTGGGAAAGCCCCATCGTCAACACATTTATTGAATATATAAGCTAAGTGTGGGGCTATAACTAGAATTACTGAACCAATAACTTTGACTGATATACCCCACAGGTCTTCCGTATTTTTTAAGTTAAGTAATTTAAACGTTTTGACAATGTCCTGGGGATATACATGATGAAATTTTAAATATACATTACTGGCGCTAGTGTTATTTTTTAATAAAGTCTCTGCTTTATATGGAGATGAATTTAGACGGTCTGTTGTGAGTAAGGGTACATTGGTGAAGAATGTTTCAAAAGCTCGAGCAACATCAGCGCTGGGTTTAACAACATCATCACCTATCTTTAGGCAGAAATAGAATAGAATAGAATAGAATAGAATAGAATAATAATTTATTTGCGAGACAGGCACTTGCACTTACACTAATATATAATACAAAATTTCTACAACAAGCTTGTGTGTCGCAAAACGGACCCTGACTCAGCATAATGCTGGCTGGTTTGCAACCAACGCTGGTCTTCCGTCAGAGCCGGTCGGTGATGCCACGGACAATCTAACCACTAAAACAGGATTGTAGTGAGTAAGGTACGTATAGAATAGAAAGAGAAAGAAAAAAAAGTGAAAAGAAAACGGCTTAAAGATTATAAAAAACTAGGTACGTAGCAAGGAAATAATTAATTAATTTGAATACAAATTTTTTGTGCGCTCAATTCCAGTGCAATTTAAAAATTGAAATAAATGATACCTACAAAATAATACTAAATAATACTCGTATCGTGTTTATGACCCTCCTGCTTTTTTTGGCTTTCAAATAAGAAACGTTTAAGTTGTATTCTAAAACTATGTGAATTTTGCAGGTTCCTAATCGGCGGTGGGATATTATTCCAGCATTTCGGTGCAGCGTAACGGAAACTACCTCTGAATGTGGCAGAGCTGTGCCGCCGCATCGAAAGCTGTGCCGAACACTGGCGGGAGCCGCAAGATCTGGAGTTCGACATCCATGTTAGCTTCTCGTAGAGGTACGAAGGTGCTTCATGCTTAAGTACACCGAACAAAAGGCACGCAAGATGCAATTTACGTCGGTGCTTCATTTTCAAAAATAGATATTTATTTAAAAACGGCGTGACATGACCTCTGAATGGTATGTCGAAGCAGAAACGGGCACAGGCGTTCTGGACTCGCTGAACTAGTTTTTGTGTTCTGGCTCGAGGACCGAAGACCACATCACAGTAGTTCAGCTTCGATAGTACAAGCGACTCTACGAGCCGGATACGCAGATCTTCTCTTATGTGAGGCCTCAATCTGTACAGTATCTTCAGTCTATAGAAGCAGTTCCTAACGGAGTCAGCAACATGCTTTTCAAACCGAAGGTCGCAGTCCATGTGCAGGCCTAGATTTCGCGCCTCATATACACGTTCCACCGGATTACCCATGAGCATGACATTTAGTGAAGAACTAAGTCTAGCTAACTGATATTTGTTTCCAACAATCAAATATTTGGTTTTACTCGGATTAGGCAGCAGACTGTTATTTTGCGACCACGTTGCTATTCTAGAGAGGTCTTCATTCAACTTTGTTATAGCATTATCAATTTCAGAGGGTTTACAAGAAATGTATATCTGTGTATCATCTGCGTATATATGGGACTGACAATGCATGATACACTCAACACATACACAAATCCTTGTCCCTTGGTATAACTTTGCCAGTTTCGCGGTTTATTATTTGCCAAACTGTTTTCATTCTATTATTTGAATTTTGAATTTTTCTATTAATGTGTAAAGTTTTTGCAGTTCTACAAACCAACTTGAAAGTTTTGGAATATTTTTTAACGTAGTCATGAAATTTTCGATCAAAGTTATAGGATTTTTGTTCATAAAGGTCATATAAGACAACTCTACTTTTACGAATTCCAAACGTTGCCCAGTCATTAAATTTAGATTTACCGTTGTAGTCACTGACTTTCTTTAATTTAAAAACTTTATTGAATTCTGTCTGAATAATGCTGAAGAAGTCTGAGTAGATTTTGTTTGGGTTCTGTTCATCAAAATCCGGTACTGGCAAATTTATATCTAACTTTTTCATATACATCTCTAGTCTATGGGATGTAATAGGCGTATAAAATGATGGATCAGTCCTATTTTTACTGGCAATTGGGAATGAAACTGTTTGACCACTGTGATCGGAGGGTAAGCAGTTAATTACATTTTTACTTGTGAATACGTTATCTAAGCAAGTTTGGCTGGTAAGTGTAATTCTAGTCGGCTCTAGAAATATATGACATAAATTAAATGATTTGAACAAAGTTATTAATCGTTGTTTCAATGTTGTATCTACAAGCAAATCTACATTAAAATCGCCACAAATAATTAACTTTTTTCTGTTATTACAAAGTATAATGAGGGCATCCTCCATAATTTTCTCGAACATTTCAAAATTTCCATGACCCTTTTCATCTCTCGGAGGTCTGTAGACACAAACAATAATATGGCTATCCAACTCAACACAGGATACCTCTATTTGTCTTTCTACAGTAAGTGCAAGAATATCTTTCCGTTGTTTCACCTTAATATTATTTTTTACTAAGATTAAAGAACCACCTCCACCATGAAGTCATCTACAGATTTGAATTTTGGGTTGACGTTTATTGAGTATGTGATTCAGATTCTCACTAAAGGAAAACGCGATTGGATGACATTTTCTTAATAGATTTTAATTACTAAAATCCCTCTAAATAGACGTGATCGTTTGATCGACGTGAAAGTGACGTGACGTCGAAATTGACGTGATGATCGTTTACGGCTTCAGGCGTACTGTCGTTATTGTACTATCGTTGCAGTGGCAGTACGCCTTCAGACGTTAAAACTGAAATTAAATAAAAAGTTTTGGTTTGCATAAAAAACACAATATTTATTCAAAATTAAAATTAGATAATTGGCTCATTTGGTAGAACAAACTGAGTTTTATTACTAAATCAGAATACAGCGCCGCCCGTGCTCTTCTTTCCCGCCGTCGCAGCCCCCCCATCTTTCGTCCCCTGTCGCCCGTAGACCATGAGAGTGCTACGTACGAATTTAACAATCTATAAATACTTAATCATTATTTAAATTTAACGAAGAGTTATTTCTTACGAAGGGAGAACGATCTTTTTTTGCAGTCGTAATTAAGCTTTCATGATATATTTCAAAGGACGAAGGGCAAAGTAGCCAGCCTTTGTACCGGTAGCTCGTTTCTTTACGATTAATTTTTTGGTACATACTTTGGAGGAAGAGGATCAACTCTACTCTGCTGGGACGAAAACGCCTGTTATCGCTTACCTTTCCATGGTGAATGAGGTCCTTTCCTTTCATTTCTGCAAAAATCCCCATAATCAAATCGATCAGTTTTTCTCGGTAATGTATGAATGGGTAAGAATCAGCTTTATACTTATTATAAAGAAGGAATGCATTCCACACAGCGACATCGAGAAGGTGGAAAAAAACCTTTTTGTGCCATCTAATGTTTTTTCGTGGACTGCTATTATAGGAGATCATTTGATGGACACGATCAATGCCAGACATGTTCCTGTTATAGAGTTCAACTTTTGGAGGTTTGATTCTCAATTTAAAATATCTGTTTCGCACCTCGATCAGACATCGTTCGTTTTAGTCGTTATCATTTGGACTGAACGCCTGTCCTTCCTCTTTGAAACATACACCCTATGGCACTGGGCCAACACCTTTTTCAGTTTTTTGGTTACCACACATCTTGGATTGTTTTTGCGATTACTACGAAATGTGCCTATTATATGCGTCTTCAAGTCCCAATTCACAGAATTGTAAAAGTTGTTCATAAACAGATGATTGCTGCAGAGCAGATATGGACCCATCAAGCTCATGACAAGTTTTTCAGTCGTAGGTTCTTGGACCTCACCATTAGCCTCAGCTACCCTACTAGAATACATATTGAGTATTGAGCTCATAAAATTTCATGCCATATCGGGCTTTTTTAGGCTTTATGTATTGGAGAAAATGGAGGCGACCCCGGAAAAGAAGAAGTGATTAATCCAGAGACATTTGTAACTTTTTCGGAAGTTCCAGGTGAGCAGGTCGGTAAACTTTTTCTCTTTTGACTTCGCCGTCAGATGCACAAATACAGCGCAAGATTTATTCATATCGTCTCCCTGACATTAAAAAAGCTGAATTTAGGATGATTATAAAGAATGTTTGTGTTTGTGAACGAATTCCTTTGTTATGGACATTTTACCTGGCCCTTCAGGAACGAAATTCCTTCTTCGTTGTTGGTCCCCCGGAATATTTTTTTACGGCTATATCTTGTGTGCAGTCTATTAGTGTTGCACAATTTATTTCCATAATTATTGGTACATTTCACAAAATGCTCAATGAAGTAAGTGGGAAAGACCGGTCGAAAAAACTCCAACACAGTTTCAATATCGTCAATATTTACAAAAATGCCAACCGACCTATCATCAAAGTTGAATTCTGGTATATCAGCCACTGTTTAGCCCACTGCTTACTATTTATAGATTCGGTCGTTATTCCTGAGCCAGAGTCATGTGGAGCTGGATGTTGAGGAGCCTCATGTGCCATACAGCCTATTGTCACTTCGGGAAGTTGAAGGATTCTCCTGTAATTCTGCGCTAGGATGATTCTCCTGTGTTTCGGGTGAAACGTTGACGTCTGAATCACTTGATGATTATTCTGTGGATTCGGCCTCACTAGATGCACCAGCTGCGCTAGGACGTAATTTGACGGGTCTTCTTTCTTGCGAAGCACCGGTTTCATCGTCAGAACTCGAAGAATCGTCACTCGGAGGTGATAATCTTGGTCAGTGCCGAATTCTCCATCGTCTGCAAACGGGTTAAGACCCGTTTGCAGACGATGGAGAATTCGGTTAAGACTTGACAAATGACTAGAAGTTTCAGTGAACAAATCTTCTAGACGTTTTTAATTCCGTTCGTAAGAATCCCTTGATTCCATCTGCAAGTATGTAAAATAAAAGGTTATAATTACCTTACAACAACATAAACTCACTAAAAACCAAATAATTAACAAAAGATATTCATTGTGCATAACATAAATTACTTTAGAAATCATAGAAAATATATGTAGGTAGTAGAAAATATATTTACGTAACAGGTTTTCTTACCTTCGCGAAAACAATGCACAATGTCCCGCCGCCGTTTGGTTGTAGTACTCATTGTATGCACGTACGACGCCCGCAGGTGTAGTGTACGTGCGAGGGAGCACACAAAAATATCAATGTGTGCGTAGGCGCATTAGGTATGCTCGAAAATTTTGACCCTTTATTATGAAACTACTGTGATCAAATTTGCTTGAGCTGTGACAGTACTTTCTACCTCTTGTAACTTTAGGGAAAACTTACGGCACACGGCGTACTGTCATTTTTTGATCTTCTGTTTTTCATCTATAGGCCTGTATACTGTCCATCAAAATGTTAATCAGTGCCCAGGAAACCGGCTTACGGCCGGTTCGGCTGGAATCAGAGCCTTGGTTCGGGGACCGAACACCCTTTGCTGACGGCGACCCGCGTTAAATCATTATTTAGTGCATTTTACGGAACCGCGCGTACCGGGTGCATCCATGACATTCACAATATTTTAACATTCACATTTCATGAAATACAGTGACTTCAGTGTTCAATATAACCTTGTGTTTTAGACACAGATATCGAGAGATAGGTTGAGGGGCGTGGCACGTGCGAACAAATGTAGCTCCGACAGGTTAGATATTAAAAATTCTCGGTAGTCACCGGGCGACCGCAGTGACGAATTCATTTCCGTTGTTTTTCGAAAATGCCGACCTGTGCAATACTCACGTGCAAAAATAGAAGCGAGATTGTGAACTCCAAGAACGCCGGTGTCACATATCACTTGTGTAAGTCTCATTCCAACTATTATTTCTTCTTAAAACACAAGAAATAAACATTATTACGAAAATAAATCATTCGCGGAAAATTCGTCGCGAATTGACATTAAAGTGACAATGTCATGTTGTTCTTGCTAAGTTTACTTATACATTGCTTGTTTTGTATCTTAATTTCACTACTTAGTGCCAAGCTAACACGCAATGAATATTTCACACTTATCTAAGTATGAAAGCAAAGATGCATCGTGATACGGAGGCGAACTGTACACGCACACAGAGACGACATATAGCGATGGGGTTAGTGATAGGAGAATTATGTTTTTGAATCGATAGATTTTATCATTCCGCAATTACTAATATAGTTAATGTAATAATATAGTTATTTTATTGCTCATAATACGTAAGTTTATTGTTAGTTATTCCAATTATTGCCAAACAGGCAGTTTAGATTTTAAGTTTGTTTAAAACCTCGCCCGACGAAGGATAATGGGGTGTTATAAGTATTGATCGAAAATTCCGATGCTTTTAGTCAGGTCCGAAGAGTTCACAGTTATTCTACCTTCAGAAACCTCTGTACCTCTCTTTCTAGCTGTAAGGATTCTGTTGAAAAAAAGAAGAGAGGCAAAAGGATGTCGTATGTCGTATAAATATGTCGTATTTACAAACAATTTACTATTTTATTTATAGAACCCGGCATTGTATACGACTGTCTATACCAGTGTCTATAAATTATAATCGATCGATGATACACGCTGTCCTTGTATTGTCCCAACACTAGCTCGACTAGCTAGTATACCTGCAGTAGTGTGGGTGTGTTCGGACGATAGGTGCATGATATTGCACTGACCAATAAAAGCGGAGGGATTGATGTACGAGTGGTGTAAATGTATGCGTGTTCTTAGTTTTCGGCGACACTGGTTCCGATACAAGCTTAGCGCCAAGGGCCTATCTCTCGATATCTGTGGTTTTAGATCAACAACTCAAACAAGGCACCACTCCAAACATCCTTAATCAATTCAAAAATCATTCATAATCATAATATATCTTAGACAGGGAATAGAGATATGTGTTTTTCGACCTATGTGGCGTAGCTGTCGAGATTCTGCCTGATGAGCAAGTGGTAACGGGTTTGAAATCGATGTTTATATGTTTATATCTACACACGTATCATAAACCCTCTTTACTGCGTTCAAAAACCGCACGTTGCGATCAGCATTATGTTAAACTACTTGGTAAAAACTCGTTTCGTATCTGGAAAACTACAAATAATGGTCATTATGTGTAGTTTTTCTACATATAATGACATTCAAATTTCGAACGCCGACGCCCACCCGCGTGCCGTCCCTAGTTTGTCTGTGAAGTTGGTACTGACATTCAAATTTCGAACGCCGACGCCCGTCTGCGTGAAGTTGGTACTAAAGAACAAGCTAAACAATTGCAGAACCACAATGACGGTCAAACATGCGGTTCCTGAACACATCAAAGAGAGCTTATGATATGTGTGTAGATAAACTAGTGTATGTAACTGTACATAATTAGGCATTATGCAGCAGTCACATAAACTACAATTACATGTAGTTATTTCTAGTTTACATGACCCTAGTGTGGAGCCTGATGCAATGTAGGGTCCTTCATAGAAAAGTTTATTCAATATAATTGCGTCACACCTTTTCCAATAAGGGCTGGCAGAGGAACAATATGCCCACTTGTTAGCCGGATAGTCAATACTCCATGCTATATAGATTGAAGGGTTCCTCACGATGTTTTCCATCACCGTTAGATATACTTAAGATAAATTACTTATCTCATTGGTACAAAGATTCGAACTTGCATCTCCTGCGTGAGAAGCCAACCTGAAACCCACTAGACCACGCAGCTCTTTTAATTTTAATATATCCTATTATAATAATATAATTATAATAATAAATATAGCCCGTTAATGTCTACTGCAATACTAGACCACGGAGCTCTTTTAATTTTAATATATCATGTTATAATATATAATTATAATAATAAATATAGCACGTTAATGTCCCCCCCGAGGGGCACGGGCCTTTACCCAGATACGAGTAAGATTAAGCCATACGCCACCACGCTGGTTCAGTGCGGGTTGGTGGAAGGGTTTTACGACCACTACTACATATCGATAGTAAACGGGACGTACAGCTTAACGTGCCATTCGAAACACTGAACCTCCGATAATTTACTTACATAATGTGATGTATATTAAATTAATTATCTAATTGGTACATGAACAGGATTCGAACCTACATCTCCTGTGTGCGAAACGAGCGTGAAACCCATTAGACCAATGAGTTCTTTTAATTTTAATTTATCATATTATATTACGAAGAATATTACAACTATCATGATTCTGGCGAAATAAGCTATTAGAATTTGAATAACTAGAATGTTTCGAGTAAATTTCTTGGTGCCGTTTTTCATACCACAGTAGGTACAAGCTACGTGCTTTCAAAGCAAGGATGTTTGCCCGTAAACTTTACTCCCTGGAATACTTATGTTACCTATTGAATTATATTCTTTGTATTATCGTGTGAGAGTAACAATGACGTTAAAACGTGTTAAATATATTTGGCAAAAGTTTTGGGTCATTATTTTAAAAATCACATACCTGCCGAGATAAACATGTGTGAATTTTATCTGGATGCGTATGTGCCTATATAGTATAGAATGATAAATGTCTAAACAAAGTATAACATACTTCATACTTTATGGAGCAGCAGAAACTGACATGCTGAAAAATACTATCTAATGAGATAATAAAAAGTAATGACTTTCATTTAATTCAATTTTAAGATGGTGTAGTTTTACATGGAAATTAATTTAATCAAGGTTATTCTTACTGAAACATTGAAATCTTAGAAACTTTTAAAGTAACAATTTTAACGTACCCGCATGAAATTGATAACAATATTTAAGTTATTGCCATTGTTTTTTAAAATTACGCGAAAACAAAACAACTTACCACATAACATCAAAATTGCGAAATGCTTCATGTTGAGAAAACTGTCACTCAAACATTTACAGTTAAAATTGTTATATTTATTTCTGTTCTCACTTTCTGCAAATCATTTTTCAGTCACATTCACTTGTTTTGTTATCGGACATTTCTAAAATTATTCACTCGTCTCGATGAAATAGTCCGCCAGGAAGTACTAACTCTAATTTGGAACAAAAAGTTTGAGTTCGCTTATGAAAATCTTGTTTACATTTCCACCCTAAGGTCTCGTGTTCCATGATCGAATAGATCGGGAATCACGACCGCTTCACTCGAAATTTGCCCGACGAATGTTCTTGTGTCCTTGATTCTGTCTGACAAGACCACGCCGTGATCATGTCATGCGCAGAAAGAACCTTAAGAGGATTGAGTTTTTATACTTGGAAACAAGTCTGAGAACAAGTGAAGGCTTGGCAGAAATTCGTGAAAAGCCAAACAAAGTACGGGCTAGGGCTATTTTAGTGTCGTGCGGATTTGTCATCCGGGATACGGGGCATGATACTGGACCGCACCCCGGGGCGCTTGGTCAATCCCGGGTCAATCTCGCGTGGCGTGCGAAATCCGCACGACTCAGACAGTGTGCTTAGGGTGCTTAGAGTAATAGATCAAATGCTTGTCGTCTGAGGTGGCGTGTGATGTCATAAAAAAAACTGTTTCGGGCCAACCAGCATCATGAGACAGACAAGGTAGTGTTTGACATGAAAAGTATCTAGAGATATATTTAATATGGGTAGCACTGCGATAGGTTATAGCAGTGCTCATCTGCCGCTGCAAATCGAATCATACATGATACCTATGGTAATAGTCGGTTTCCATGGTAACGATCGGCGACCGCTACCATAAGCTGAACGACAGTAATTTCTAAAGATACAGGTTATAAGTTAGCATCGCTAAAACCCGATCTTGAGCATACAGTGGTAGACAGCCGAAACATAACTTAGTGACAAAAATAAATTGAAATGCACGCATACCTGGAGTACGATAGATATTTTTCTGTGGTCTGAAGTTTTTTTATGATTTTAGTGTAACATTAAAACAAAGCCTTACCGGAAAGCAAGATATAATTTTAGTAAAAATATCATAGTCGTGATCATAGCAATGTTACTCTGAAGACCAATTTATTTATTTTAAGTAGCATCCCAAAAAGAAATCTACAAGCCGAAAAGGTCGTCAACAAGAGGTTTCGAACAATGCCATATAATTTTACGGATGTCAGTTCATTGACTTTGGCCCCTGGAGGGTTCGCACGCTTGGACCCACTCCGCATACATTAACTTTATGCGTGCTTGACCGCCTTTCATGTTTTTTTCATGAGCCGTAAAATTTGAGTCGAGTTCAACTCACCACCGGGTGCCTGCTTTTGAAAATAGTATGTGTCACTCTCCCACCTTTTCTCGCGAGCTCCAATAACTGGAGACGAGAAATACAGATGTATAACGTATTTAGATCGAAAAATAATATGGAATCTGAGAATCAATCACAATATGCAAATATCAGAAAGAGCTTTTCGGTACCTACCCATATAATTCTTTGTTTTTGCCTTCAATATTCGTATAATCGTACTAGCTGATGCACGCAACTTCGTCTGCGTGGACTTTAGGAACAAAAAGATAGGGATGGGGGACCGAGTCCCGCTATTAAACAAACATTTTAAATTGGCGCTGTTCACCCTTTCTACTTCATTGTGAACATGATTCGAGCAAAATAGAAGACGAAATAGAGTCGACGGGATGCCACTGGATGCGATTGGCATACGATTATTAGGATTGGCGCTATAGAGAAAAGGCCTATGCGCAACAGTAAGTCAATGTGGACTGAGCATGAAAAAGAATAATAGAAGAAGGGGGGAATGAGAAATATCAACCAGATCAAGACAATTCGAAATTCGAATGAATACGAAGGTTGAAGACGTAGGTAGGCCAGCAAATAACGGGCCTTAGGTGGAAAAAGGCGGGACGTTTGAGTAGACGTCATCTCGGAGGGTGGACGTTGATCGATCAAAAATGATGCAGTCGACGGGATCTCACTGGATTAGTTAGTACAGTATCATGAAGATTAGCACTAAACTGATTGATGAGGCTTTTATCCAACAGTGCGTCGATATGGGTTGATTATGAAGTTAACCTTTTCATCGCCCCAGTCTGCACTGGCCGACAACTGAAAGTCGTGCCACTGGCGCCACGTCGTCGGCTATAGCCGACACAAGTTTTATATTAAAAGAGACCTTGTCTCGTATGACTTATGATGTATTTTGTATACCATAGCAAACATGTTTGTAGTGACACATTTTGTATTTGGTCTTTGGCGGTCAAAAGGTTAATGATAATAAAATAATTTCCTTAAAGACGACATTTTCTGTTTTTTCCTCTCATGACGATATGAAAACTGCACTTGTAACACGCGAGCAATCAACTTAATTGGTATTGTAAACATCAATCAAACCTTAAATCTATTCCAGCAGCCTTCTAGCAGCCGTAAGAGTCTAGACATGGTAAGTAGCACGTGAGATTTTAACAGCGCCAATTTGTCTATTTATTTAGCAGCAGTTATTTATTTTTCTCAAACCCCGTCACTGTGCCTGTTACAAAATGGGGGCTCTTCCCCCCAACCACCCTTTCTTTCCTCCATAACGAGTATGTAAGGGTTATAAGCACCAATATCCAGCAGCAGTTATTTGTAGGGTTCCGTACCCGAAGGGTTCCAAACGGGACCCTATTACTAAGACTGCGCTGTCCGTCCGTCCGTCTGACACCAGGCTGTATCTCAAGAACCTAGCTAGCTAGAGAGTTGAAATTTTCACAGATTATGTATTTATGTTGCCGCTATAACAACAAATACTAAAAAACAGGATAAAAGAAATATTTAAGGGGGCTCCCATACAACAATTCTTTCAATACCATATACAAACTTATGGATGCACCTGGTTACGTACATGGAGTGTGAAAGTAACCGCACCAATAACTTTGTAAACAATATTTTGCTGTGTAAAATCCAAACTATTCACTCCACACCATCGCTTCCATTGAACGGTGGTACGGAACCCTTCGTGCGCGATTTAGACTCGCACTTGACCGTTTTTTTTTATTTCTTATAATCTGCTCGCACTTGTTAGCCCTTAACTGAGCGGAAATTGACAGACGTCATCTAGAGTACTGAAGATTCTATTGTGGGAATTTGTGGTGCAACAACAAAAAAAATGCCTCAATTTTTATGTAATTTTTATGCAAAAAAATTGTCTCAATTTTTATGTAATTATGGCGGAGATTTGATGTTGAAAACGTAAAATACAACTTCAGCCCAAACAAAACAAATAACTCACTAGTTTACGAAAAATGACGATGCACGAACCGACCCCAGATCTCTTCTTCAGTAAGCACACACCAGGTTCCATTGTTGTTTGATATGATATTGATATTGACTGATATTGTTTGAGTATTATCTCTCCTTTCATTTTGAGCTTCCAATATGTTTCAATAACAACACTCCCGCATGTGTGAAATAGGAAAACAATAAGGTAGGACTCTGCTTGATAAAATGATATAATAATTTTAAGATGTGAGGAGTATTATTCAGTTTTTACGTGACATTGGAACAACACTCGAAACTTCAAGCGGCACGAACAAAGGGGATGACAGTTCCCTATACTCTTACCAAACTTATCCCTGGTAAAGATGTATGGGAGGTTATAGGCATGTATTCCCCTGAAAATAATGTCTAGAATATTGTTGAAGAAAATGTTAATGAGTTTGTTGAGTAGAAAATTAATTATTTTCATCTCGAGATGCAGTTCTTTGTAAGTTGCCTAGTCCCTTGAAACAAATTACACCTTTTCCGTAGATTTTTTTGCGGAAAACGCTTTCATTCCTAACATGGGGCACAACTGCGCTTCTGCCATCCATATGGGAAAAGGCATGACGCTATGTTTGTTTGTTTTTTATCTAACAGGTTAAAGCGATGGCGACATTTTAATCTATCATCTATCTATCTTCTATACATATCTATCTTTTATATTTCACTTGACTGCAACTGAAAAATCTAAATTGCCAATGAGGAAGATTACCCAAATCTTGTTGGTAGAGGGCACTGTGTATTTGTTACATGTAAACATTGTCAACAGCAAAGTTCTATGGATATTGAGTATTAATTTCTCTGATTACAGATTAACGAAACTTATTTCTTAAACTTTATTTACGGCTTGCTCTGTTATTCATTTGTAACCTCTGAAGAATGAAACTCTTTGCTTATGTACTTTATGTTTATCTATCACATGCACTTAGCGGTGTCTACGTGGAACTTATCTCACAGTTATTATTCCCATTTGATCAACAAACTACTTTCATCCAATATACAGGCAAAAATAACATAGCTGAGAATTGCCATTGTGTGCTTGCACAGGCCGGCCCTGCGCACGCACACTTGACAAGAGCACATTGTGTGACATTGTACTAACGAAACATACGTAGTCACGTCACACTACATCTTAGTCTTATACGGATGGAAGCACTCACACAAACGAATCCCTCAGGTCTCTCCTTTCGGACTATTCCTACTAGAGTTAAAAATCACCTCCAAAGTTGATGTAACCTTTTTTGGTAATTTTTAAGGTTCCGTACCCGAAGGGTTCCAAACGGGACCCTATTACTAAGACTCCGCTGTCCGTCCGTCCGTCCGTCTGTCACCAGGCTGTATCTCAAGAACCTAGCTAGCTAGAGAGTTGAAATTTTCACAGATTATGTATTTATGTTGCCGCTATAACAACAAATACTAAAAAACAGGATAAAAGAAATATTTAAGGGGGCTCCCATACAATAATTCTTTCAATACCACATACAAACTTATGGATGCACCTGGTTACGTACATGGAGTGTGAAAGTAACCGCACCAATAACTTTGTAAACAATATTTTGCTGTGTAAAATCCAAACTATTCACTCCACACCATCGCTTCCATTGAACGGTGGTACGGAACCCTTCGTGCGCGATTTAGACTCGCACTTGACCGGTTTTTACATAATTTTTTTCTTTTACTAATTATAAATACGTGTTATTGGGTATATCCTTAAACAAAACTAAATGCTCTCAAAAACCTGCTTAATCATGTACAGAGCCACCAAGTTAGCTATTCAGGTGGGTAAAATTAGAACTACGGCCCGTCATCCGCCATTTCGAAAACATCATTCTGCTGTCATTTTCTGTCTAGTGTGAGTGCTCCCGTGTTTTATGTTTGATTTAATTGTGAAAAGTGCAAATAAAATGCCGAAACCTCACAAAAGTGATTCACGGCTAGTTATTTTAAACGTTTTATCTTTTATGTTAGAAGAAAAACGCCTCCATGCTCCAATTATACCATTCGAAAAGCTGAATGGACATGTTGCTGCAGAAACAAGTCAGTGCTGCCAGATAAGCATTATTTATTTATTAAATCTCTCTGGCAAGAAAAGGGAAAGGAAACAGGGAAATTATAAAATGATGGTTTTGAGATTAGTGTTATAAGAAGAAAGATACATAAATTTTATTCAGTAAGAAAAGAAATTCGTACCTTAGCGAAGTAACTGAATATTCTTAGGAAAGACAATAATTTCCAAGCAAACGTGATACTCTTCGAAAATTGCTCCACAAAATAGGATCAAGTTTTAAAATACGAAATCGAAAAGGAAAGTGATGTATGAACGTAACGTCTTTGTAGCGCGGGGAGCAGCCTATCAAAGTAAATTAAGAAAAATGAGCATGGAGAAAAAATCCTGTTGTTTATTTAGATGAAACCTATGGACAACACTCGTCTCACTCAAATGGCAAACGGACAAGGTCTTGAAATTTACGGTGATTTGGAATCAGTATCTAAAAATAACAAGTGGATCATTGTTCATGCAGGCGGACAAGAAGGTATTGTTGAGAATGCCCTTCTCGTTTTCAAATCAGATACAAAAATAGGGGTCTACCATGACGAAGAGAACAATAAAGTTTTCCAAAAATGGGTTCTAGAAAAATTACTGCCAAATCCGCTTGAACCCTTAGTGTGATGGATAATGCGCCATATCATAGTATTCGCGTAAATAGGTGTCCTTACTCAAACCTCATTAAGGCTGATATGCACAAGTGGCTGTTAGAAAACAGGGTGATGTGTAACGAACACATGACAAGGCCTCAGCTTCACGAGTTAATGGAAATAAATAAACTTACTCCTGAATATTAAATGGACGATTGATTATAAAGCCATGGTAATGATATTCTTCGATTGCCTCCTTATCAATGCGATTTCAATGCAATTGAAATGATATGGACCTCGATGAAGAGGAATGTAGCAGATAAAAATTTAGGGAACAAATGCCTCATTTGATTGAAGATGCATTTCGCAAAATGACAACACGGGCGGACTGGAAAAATTATTGCATTCATGTCAAATAAAATGAATACAGACGGAAAGAAGCAAATTTTGATGAAACTTTTATAATGCACGGAGTGACAGTGAAAGCGATTCGAATGACTCAGAATATGAATTGTGGATGGAAGCAGATGGCCCCGGAACATCAATTACGACCAGTGTTCCTAAAGTGAGGCCACTCAAACTCAGTGACCACGACTACAATATTTTTTTCAAAATATCCGCACCTTTTCTTTTATTTCCTTGCTTTCAAGTTCATTTCAAAATCTTATGTTTTGGTTTTGGGATGCTGAGAAGTGCGTAGGTATAAGATCGAGGCGATAGAATCTAAAAAAAATATCAAGTGCGAGTCGGAATTGTGCACGAAGGTTTCCGTACCACCGCACAATGGTTTTCAAGCTTTTTGCATGTGGATTAGGTACCTTTAATTTCCCTATGTGTAAGATAGCAAAATGTAGTTTAAAAAGTTATTGGTGCGGCTACATTTATACTCCAAGTATTTAACCAGCTGCATTTATAAGTTTCTATAAGGTATTGAAAGAAATTTTACTACCACTATTTAAACCATTTAACATTTCTCTATATTTTTCCTGTATTTTTTTTCATTAGTACTTTGGGAGATCAGCAGCCTTATGGCGTAACTCTCTGAAGTTTATAGCGTGTGTCTATGGTTCATCTTATGCTCATACAATTTCATCGATGCGGGGTATCACCGTAGGCTTCTAGGCTTCATTCAATGAGCTTGGGTTTGGCCTCCATTATGATGCTACTTGTGTAATACCAATTTGACAGATGAAGCTGGTGCAAGGTGTCAAACGTAAAAGTCTATATGAAGTTCATAGTTCAGACGACTTACGCCATAAGGCTGCAGGTGGGGAATGGTATTTTAGTATTTTCCTTATATGTTCCTTAATGTTCCTAAGCTATGAAAAACAATATTAGACATCCTCGTCTGACGAGATAGTTGAAAATATTGTTTTTTTTTTTTAAAAAGTCAAAAGTCAAAGTACTTTATTACTGTAGATATTTACATATACTTAGCAAACGTCATTTTTTGCCTCTTCTCTACATTGGACCACTGTGGGAGAAGAAGGGCATAGAAACTACCACAGATTGATTTTTAGATCTCTTTTAAAAATAGGTTGTGCTTAACTTATACAATTATGTTTTTTTTTTATTTAATAAGCAGGCAATAATAAATAATTACAAAATTATCAACAGCGAGGTCTGTGTTGAACTAGATTAACCCCATACAGTCCTGTCATTTAAGTAATCTCGAACATTGTAATATCCCTTTTTCGACAAAGTCGCTTTAACATGCTTTTTAAATAGCTCAAATGGCAATTTCAAAATCTCCAGAGGTATCTTATTATAGTAGAGAATGCACTGACCCTTGAAAGAATTGCTAACCTTCGCGAGTCTTAATCGGGGCGCACACAGTCTGTGATTATTTCTTAGGTTAACATTGCAGCTATCGCTAAGTTTGGTAAATGTTGTAAGGTTCTTGCGTACATACATTATATTTTCAAAAATAAATTGACTAGCTACAGTTAGTATGCCAATTTCTTTAAAAAACTCTCTTAAGGAGTCTGTTCGTTATAAATTATAAATTGCTCGAATAGCTCTTTTCTGTAAAATAAAAATAGTTTGAATATCCGCTGCTTTCCCCCACAACAAGATACCATAGGACAAGACACTATGAAAGTAACTAAAATATACTAGCCTAGATGTAGCCACATCCATGCTTTGTCTGATGTTCCTAACAGCGTAAGCCACAGAACTTAATTTACCAGCTAATTTATCTATGTGGGGTCCCCACTGCAATTTGCTATCAATGGTTATTCCAAGAAACTTCGCATCATTTACTAATTCTAACGTGCTGTTGTCTAACACTAAACTGGTCTCAACTTGCCTGACATTTGGAAGTGAGAATTTGATACACTTGGTTTTACCAGCGTTTAACAATAAATTATTAACTGTGAACCAATTCAAGGTTAAAGACAATACAACATTAACATCATCAAAATCTCCTTTTTGTTTTTCAATTTTGAAGACCATCGAAGTATCATCAGCAAACAACACTTAGTCAGTTAATTTCTCCACCATGAAAGGCAGATCGTTAATATATACCAGGAATAAGAAAGGGCCTAATATGGAACCTTGTGGAACGCCAATTTTTACACCCGATCTATCAGATTTAACGCCGTTTATTTCTGCTTTTTGAATTCTATTGCTTAGGTATGATCTTAGTAGATCCAACTTTTTATTTCTAACTCCGTAATGATTTAATTTAATTATAAGCGTATTATGATCAACACAATCAAACGCCTTCGACAGGTCGCAAAAAACTCCGATAGCATCCTGTGCGGCCTGGGAGGCCGCACAGGATGCTGCAGAATAAATAAATAAATGCAGAATAAATATGAGATATAAGGGTAATACCTGCATCCGTAGTCGATTTACCCCTAGTGAAACCGTATTGTTTGGCGTGGAGTTGTTTTGTACGGTTGAAGTGTGAGAGCATTTGATTGAGTATAATCTTTTCAAATATTTTACTTAGTGTTAAGTTACATTTCGGATATAGTACGGAACCATTGAAACCGACTTCGAGCCCTATTTTCAACATCCCCGGTCCAGACCAGACGCGAATGTCATCTAATACACGAAAGTTACGCTACGAAATTTGTCTTCCGACAGTCATGTCCACGCATTTTAAGTAAAATTATCGTTATTGAATATTACCTAAATAACCTTTATTTGGAAAGTTTCAGGTAAAGTAACCGAAAAGTTACCTCGAAAACTACGTTTCTTACCGAAACTTTCCGGAATTTTCAACTCAAATTCCAATCTACACGTTTTCTTCACCAGTCGCTTGTCATACGTCAATATATTTTTTGTTACAATGAATATAATTCCTATCTTTTCCCCATCTCTTCGCAGAATGTTTTTTGATTGCCCATCAAGTGCTTGTCCAGAACAATCCAATTATTCGCTCGGCTACAACCCAAGTAGGTTAGACTGGAGATGACTTGCGCTGCCGAACTGCAATCTGTAGTTGTGTTTCGCCCCCGCAATACTTTCTAATGACAGAGTTTTTCTGTAAGATATTTTGTTGGGCTAGCGCCTCCAGGCCTAATTACTCCCTGGCCTACGACCAAGAGACTGAAACTTGTTAATGCGGGGGGTGTGCACTGCAAAGGGTTTTTACTATTTTATATACATATATATATACCTATTTTATTATGCTGTTTTGTCTGTGAACTGTCTTTGTTTTCGAATAGTACAATGACTTGTCCCGTAAGGATGGTGACTGCCGTACAGAAGACGAGTTCTTCTTATTAACCTGCTGTTAGCTGACGTTAAAGTCAAGAGTGTAGAATTTTTATCAAACAATACCACTTGGGTTTCTGATGATTTCATTATTTTAGTTAAGTAAACACTTGGCTAGACGGGGAGACGGACGCTGGACCAAAGCAGTCACAGAGTGCTGGCCACAGAGAGCGACAAGGTCAGTAGGCAGACCACCAGCCCGATGGTCCGACGATGTCATCAAGTCGTCGGGATCCTACTGGGTGCGATTGGCATAGGATCGGGGATATTGGCGGTTTAGAGAAGAGGCCTATGCCCAGCAGGGGGTCGATGTGGGCTGAGTATGATGATGACGATGATGATGGAACAAATAATGAATGCCTATTAATATTCTCTACGAGGGGCACATGCTTTTACTCTGCTCCGTGTAAGATTGAGCCGTACTCCACCAAGCTACGTCAGTGCGGATTCATGTAGGCGTTTTACGACTACTCAAGTAGTGACGATATCCGGGACCTACAGCTGTGCCATCCGGAACATCCAATTTACTTTTATAGCATTAATACATGGTCAACACCGGATTCGCACCTGCATCTCCTGCGTGAGAAGCAAGTGTGAAGTCATTACGTCAGCACTTTTATAAAATCATTATATGAAAGCCTTGTGTAAGTTACTGTTTCGAAGTACTTTTCCAACCTGGATCCCAAAGAGGGTCGATAATTTCATTTATCTATTACGTTGAATCGTAGATCAGCTTAATAACGCACCCCGGCGGAGAAATGAAATACAGTTTAAAGAACTCTTAATTTAGTAATCTAAGTTGAAATCGAGATTTAAATTTCAGAGTTTCAATTTTATAAAAAAATCGAATGAACTTGACTTTCCGTTTAGATTTGAGGCTCTCAGAATCAATATCGTTGCTGAATTACCGACAACATCTTACCATCGAAATTTCCCGACTGCGGTACCTTAATTATTATGTAAATAAGTGTACGGTACAAATTGCTTCAAATTCTATGCAAACGAATCCGAGAGATGATAGAGATACGAGTCACAGATAATTAAATGTAATATTCATGCGTTAACTAGACCCTCCTGTCTTATTCAGGTGCGAGAATTCAGTTTTGGTTTTAGGTAGGATCAGATTTGTGAGATTTTAGAGTTGCACAGAACTGACAGCTTCTACAAATTCAAATAGTGGAACCATAGCGAAATTGCACGTTCCGTATCTACATGACTGTAGAAAATATTGTCTCCAGAGTTTTTAGGACCAAACCGTGAATTGTGACCGTAGTGTGTATCAGTTTACATTATTTTTATTAACCTGTACCAAGGTTTCTAGGTTAGGTTTAGTACAATATTTCGCCCTTTTTAGGGTTAAAGAGTGGCACAATCAACTCACAATATTGAGTTTGTTAAATCCACCGGAGGTTACGTTTGACTTTTATCCTATTATGTCCGAGAAAACAGAATACGACTTTGATCCGATATGTTGTTTGACGTAAATTACTCGGTAGTATAGAATAAACGTAGAGGTATAAAGGAACTGCTGCAAAATGAGGGAAGAGAAATCAGGATGTAAAATTCAAATTGCATATTCCATTTCCCTCGCGTCCCCAACCAGAGGGCGCAGACGTGACACATATACCTTTCGGCGCGGTCGAGTCGACCGGCAATCTGTGTCCGCGGAATTGGACTGTCGAGAATACACGGGATTTTTCCCGTTCAAAATTATTTTATTCTTTGGTCAGCGTGGCATTTGTATTACACAAATGCCACGGTACACTCATGCTGCAAGTATAAACTTCGACAAGTAATCGCAGCTTCAAAATGGTAAAAGTGACGCGTTTTCACGCATTTTTGTACCGTATTTTCTTTTTAATTACTTATTAAACTAAACGAACTTTAAAAAACATACAAAGATATGGCCCGAATGGCCGAGTCGGCAGTGACCCTGCCTGACGAAACCAAGGGTCTTGGGTTCGAGTCTCGGTGGGGGCAAATATTTGTTTGAAGAGAACGGATGTATGTACCCTAGTCATGGTTGTTTATCTATCTAAGTATAATATTTATCTATATAAGTATGTGTATCGTTGTCTAGTACCCAAGATGCAGGGAATCCTAGTTTGGGGTAGATCAATGTGCGTAAATATTGTCCAAGGTATTATTATTTTTATTATTAGATAAAAATGCAATTTGGGCTCAAATAGAAATTAAAATGAACATGACAAATGTAGTATCTGCCTAAAACCTGTTTCTTGATAAAATAAATTGGTATAATGAAACAACGCTAATATCAGTTGCTTTTTCAGTTACCACGTAGATTATATTATTTCAGGTGGGTTTATTTTTAGGGTCTAATGCAAACGTTAGAGCGAAAAAAATGGCCCAAAATGAAATCGCTTGGAAGATAAATCCTTCTAGACATTTGCGGAATTCCTTGACATTTAATTAATTTCGGTGAAATTTAATTTATTTAAATTTTTAAATATTTAATTTAATTTATCGATATATGTATATATATATATATATATATTATATAATGTTATTTAATTTTATTATTCTATTCACCTGCAAGATAAGTTATTAATAAAAGAATTATGAATTATGATAAATGCGCTGAATTGTTTTTCATGAATGTTCATATCGATGAACATTCATGAAAATCCAATCACACGAATAGGATTATCGAGTTATTCTTTTGAGTTTTTGCGGAATGTGAGGCATGAATTTCTATTTATTTCATGTTATTGCTTCGCACATTTCAATTTTGCAATTGGTGAGCTGAGTGTTCCTAGATTTTATATGTTTTTACGGTAGCTGCTTACAGACATATGTTTTGTCTCGTCTTTTAGAAAAACTAGGTGGATCATTACTGAACCCAAGTTTAGCCAGAATTCAGCATATATTTTTTTCACAATTTCGTCTTTCACCAGGAGCCCAGCCCATCGCTGTAGTACTGCCATTCATTTAATCCTACATTGAGCTTCGTTACAGGATTTCCACTTACATTCAAAATAGATAGCATACTTATACCCAAAGACCAACCTGTTATATTCCCATTTCATCCCGACATGTATTTCTTGGTCTAGGAAATGTGATTGGTCAAGTCAAAGTCAAAATATTATTTATTCTGTTGGATAATTACATATCTCTTAGAGCACGTCATTCATTTAATACTAGGTGTACATTCCAAAAGCAGATACTTCTCAGAGAAGAACGCACAAGAAACTCTGAGGTAGCTCTTTTTTAAAAGAAATACTTATAACTCCAAACTAATAATACATTGATTTCACTTCTGTTTATTTTTAAGATAGCCAATGGAAAAACAAGCAGTTTATTCCAAGGATTTACGTCTTCTAGATAATTTGACATTATCTGAGTATTATCCCTTCAAACATAATTTACATTTAATAAAGGTTTTCAATTTATATGTCACTAAGCTTTATAGTATCGGACACCTTATTGTAAAAGCGTATACATTTAGTGATGAAGGAATTGGAGATTGTGTGGAATCTACTAGAGTAGCTATAGACAGTTTATTCTTTTTTCTAGTATTAAAATTATGGTTATCGCATTTTCTTAAACAGCTGAATATTTTTTGACATACAATGTATTCCCAACAATCTCTTAGCGACTCCCTCGGACCGAATTCGTAAATGCAGAGTAAAGATGCGATTTACATCTAAGGCTTATATTACCCCACAGCTGAATGCCGTAAGACAACAAGCTGTGGAAGTAGCCGAAGTAAACTTATATTACCCCACAGCTGAATGCCGTAAGACAACAAGCTGTGGAAGTAGCCGAAGTAAACTTATATTACCCCACAGCTGAATGCCGTAAGACAACAAGCTGTGGAAGTAGCCGAAGTAAACTTATCTAGCGGTGCCTACATACATGCCGTAAGACAACAAGCTGTGGAAGTAGCCGAAGTAAACTTATCTAGCGGTGCCTACAACAAGCTGTGGAAGTAGCCGAAGTAAACTTATCTAGCGGTGCCTACATACAAAATAGATTGGATTCTTTTTATGGCATATGTTGCAGAACTCAGTCAATCCACTAGTGCATCAAGCTTTGAATCGAGGGTGAAACACAGTCTCAATTTTTCATTTTACAGTTTTATTAGTAGGTACCTGTTTTACATTGGGTAGAGAAAACTTAACACATTTAGTTTTCTTTTCAATAAGTTGAAGATTGTTCGCTGTAAAGCAATCAAATACTTTGGAGATAGCATTGTTCACATCGTCATAAAATTGTTGTTGTCTTTTAAGTTTAAAGAGTAAGGAAGTGTCATCCGCGAACAATATGACTTCATGCTTAATATTAACATAATCGGGTAGGTCGTTCATATAAATAAGAAAAAGGAACAGACCTAAATGGAGCCCTGCGTATGGGCGTACCACAGGGCTAACGATTCCGACGAGCTCTTGCTATTGATAAATACAATACAACCTATTGTGTTCTGTTACTGAGGTATGAACTCAGAAGGCCAAGTAGAGTTACACCATAATGAGCTAGCATCCTGACTAGAATATCGTGATTTACACAATTGCAAGCTTTGGAAAGATCACAAAAAACGCAGATTAATGTCATGTGAGTCTTCCCAACAGTTGAAATTATGTTCAATAAGTTCAGCTCCAGCGTCGGTCGTTGAGCGACCCCCTGTGGCACTTAAGTATTTAAAAATAATTGCTTAAACTATCCAGCATGATTTTTTCGAAGATTTTGCTAAGAGTGGATCAAATTGCGATAGGTCTAAAATAATAATGAATATATACTACCAGCTTTGAAAAGAGGAATGACTTTATTTGGTTTAATCAAGTGAGGAAACGTACCACTATCAACAAATTGGTTTAAAACACAAGCTAAATGAAGGGCGATGCAATCTATTATGGAATTAACAGATTTAACAGAGAGGCCGTCAAAATTGGCGGTTGTTTTCAAATCCAGTGATTTAAAAGCTTTGTGAATAGCAGAAGGACTGACAAGAAAGTATTGGATTTTGTTTTATTATCTTTAAGTAAGGATTCAGTGACAGAGCGAGACGAGTTTAGTGACTCAGCGGAATATCCGTAAAGAAATCTTCGAAGGTTTCGGCAACGTCGAGATCTTCCGTTACGAAGTAGTCGTTATCTCTCCCTTTGAAGTCGGTTAAGCGATGTTTAATAAATCCAATTTTCCCGTTAACTACCTGCCATGTAGTTTTTGAAATTTGTACTATTGCTGATCTTCTTGCTAATGTGTTCCGACAATCAATTTTGAGTGTTTCAGAATAATTTCTGACATAGTCACCAAACTCTTTAGTATGATTATAAGACTTTTCGTCATTAAGTTCATAAATTCCGCCTTCTAGTATGAAGTTCCACTTTCGCCCAATCACTGAACATCAATTTATCTTTAGTCACATCCGTTACATCAGCGGTCCCGAGTGAGATGTATTCACCGACTACAACTGCTTGTGAACGGTCCGTAAGGTAGGTTTCGATCCATCGTTGCAGATCCCCATATATCCCCAATTTATTTTATCTCATTTAGCATGAAGTGTTGTGTTGAAGTGTTCTACGATGGTGGAAACTCCTGATGAAATGAAAAAATACGTAGTACAGGTCTTTACCTAAATATTACCGGAAAACCAAAGAGGAATGTATGTTTTAATTAGAGCGCCATAATGAAGGAAAAACCAGTTTTTTATCCCTCCGTGCGTGAATCCAACTTGCCGTTATTATTTCACATCCCATCATTAAACGTTAAGTGCTTCGATATTATAACAGGGGTAGAAATAAGAAATATGAGAAATTTCCCTCAAACCTCTTCAGGTTCCATGAGAATATGATGGGGGGGGGGGTGGCTTCCAAATCAGGGTCCAAATTCATTTAGGACCACAAAATGTTGCACTCTATTGGGTGTACAGTCCTAGATTCAAGTTGTAGCTAATTCAGTCTACTTTTAAAAAAATCTGCGTAGGTATTTGAGAAAACTCGTTCTTCGGTTTGAAATTGCTAGAAAATTAAATAAAGGTGAAAATTTAGAGGTTTTTTAAAAACTTACGACAAGGTTGCCTTCGGCGCTATAGGTCACAAACTTGGATTAGTCATGGAGCCAACATCATGAATAAGTCATCAAAAAATCAGAACTACCAGATTTAAGGCAACGATATATTAAAATTTTGGACTAACTTCAAAAAAGGAGGGCGTTCTCAATTCGGTTGTATTATTTAAATGTTTGTTACCTCAAAATTGGTACTATTAATGAACGGATTACAAAAATACTTTTTTTTTTATTTGAAAGGGTAACCTTCCAGATTGGTCTCCTTTTTTGAAAATTAGAAATCGGTCCACTACTTTGGTTTCTTAAGCAAAAAGACTGGAACACGAAATTGGGTATTATTGCTTTACTGTGACTTATCAGTGGTGCTTAAGGTTCTATCTTCTATCTTCTACAAGGGGGTTGTAGTGCCTGCACCAGGCCCACTTGAGCGGGGCCTTTGTGCATGTCCCCTTCGCCTGCACATCTACTTCAGCCATCCCAACTCCTGAACCAGCTGGAGAAGGAGGCCTGGGTGTTTTAGGAGCTCGTGGGTGTTTGTTGTGTCTCCTAGGATAGCCATCCAGGTTTCTGTTGTGGATGGACATGCCAGTAGCATATGCTCTACTGTTTCATCCACTTCCATGCACCCCCTGCACAGGGGGCTGTCCGTTGCACCTGTAATTGTCAAGTGTTTGTTTAGTGTACAATGGCCTGTAATAAGGCTTGTTAGTATTTTTATTTTACTGCGTGGCAGTCTCATTAAGTAATTCGTAAATTTATGGTTATACTTGTCTATAAAAAGTTTTGTGTTTTTGCAGTCTTCTCTGCTAGACCATAATAAGCTTTGTTGCTGTACTGTGGCTTCTCTGAGCCTTTTTAGTAGAGCTTCCGCTGATAAGGGCGAGAATGGTGGAGAGCCGATTGCTGGCCTTTCTGCCCCTAATTTTGCTAGCTTGTCTGCCTCCCAGTTGCCTTGATCACCCTGGTGACCTTTTACCCACTGGACTGTGACCTTGTTTTTCTCACCTAGCCTGTTGAGTGCCTTGTGGCATTCTAGTATGAGTTTTGATTTTGTCAACAGTCTTTTTGGTGAGCTTAGTAGGGCTGTGCAGTCCGTTTTAAAGGTTTTGTCATTCCCCTCTGCATCATTTATCAAGTGCATTGCCCCGTATAGGATACTCAGTGTTTCAGCTTGAAACACTGTCGTCTCCTTTCCGAAGCTTAGGGAAAGTTTAATATCAAGCTCCGGCGAGAAAAGACCTCCGCCATGTTCTTGATTTTCTTTGAGCCATCACTGTATATTGTTATGCTTTTGTGATTTGGTATTGTTGGTGTTTCCAAGCCCTTGGCTGTGATTTCATATTTCCTACCGAATAGGAACTCTGTTTTTATGCGATCAATTCCAATAATGGCTTCCGGTACTTCCCCGAATGCTTTTTCTAGAATTGTGCAGTGTCCTTTATCTGCTATTTGTCCTTTCCATTGTCCAGTACTGTATAGCCTTATGGCCGCCGATTTGGCCTCCTGCTGCACGAATAGGTCCAATGGTGGTATGCCTAGCATGATTTCCAGTGCCGCTGATGGCGTTGACCTCATGCAGCCTGTCATGGCCCCACATGCCATTCTCTGGAACTGCTGTAGTTGTGTTGTAGTTATGCATAGTGTTGTTCGTTGCCACCATACCAGGGAGCCGTATGTGATGATGGGTCTCACCACAGCCATATACATCCATCGACATATTTTGAGCTGGAGTCCCCATCCGTTCCCTACCATCTTCCTACACTGGAAGAACGATATGGTGGCTTTTTTAAGTGTTGCTTCCATTTGCTTGCTCCAACTTAATTTGTGGTCAAGCCATACACCTAAATATTTCACTGCTTAAGGTTAATTCTATCTATAAGTACCGTATATTCATTTATGTCGTGTAATACGTGCGGACTTGACTGTCAGACAGACAGATTTCGTAGCCTTGTTTTCGCGTATTTTGGCGACATACACATCCCGACCGGCGAGGAAGAAATAGGCCTTGTTTTTAGGGTTCCATACCCGAAGGGTTCCAAACGGGACCCTATTACTAAGACTCCGCTGTCCGTCCGTCCGTCCGTCCGTCCGTCTGTCACCAGGCTGTATCTCAAGAACCTAGCGCTAGAGTTGAAATTTTCACAGATTATGTATTTATGTTGCCGCTATAACAACAAATACTAAAAAACAGGATAAAAGAAATATTTAAGGGGGCTCCCATACAACAATTCTTTCAATACCACATAATAACTTATGGATGCACCAGGTTACGTACATGGAGTGTGAAAGTAACCGCACCAATAACTTTGTAAACAATATTTTGCTGTGTAAAATCCAAACTATTCACTCCACACCATCGCTTCCATTGAACGGTGGTACGGAACCCTTTGTGCGCGATTTAGACTCGCACTTGACCGTTTTTTTTTTAAAGTGTTTAAACTTGGTGAATTATATTGGGCTATATAGTGTATGGCATTTAATATTTATAGAAGTATTTTAGTAGAAATTTTATAAATTTCACAACTAGGTTTTAAAATTATCACTTTTTATTGATTGTATATTCATCCTATATGAGCTCCGTGGTCTAATGGGTTTCATGCTTGCTTCTTACACAGGAGATACAGGTTCGATTCCTGACGTTGTACCAATGAGATAATTTATCTTAAGTACATTATACGCACGTTCTAACGGTGATGGAAAACTTCATGAGGAAACCTTCATTACTACATAGCTGCGGCAATGATGGGCTAGCCCCCTGTCACGCAAATTGGCGTATTGAATAACTGGCTCAAAGTGGCCACAGTTGTGCCTCTGCCACCCCGTATGGGAAAAGGCGTGACGCTATGTTATGTTATGTTATGTTATGCCACGTTGTAATGTTATGTATATTTCTCCTTTATTTTCCCTCTGGATGAAACTGCGAGTCTGTTTTCATTACGAGCATCCCCTGGCACTTCGATAACTCAGTTCAGCTACAAAGTGTTATTACCCTTTTATCGCTTAGCGAGTGTTTCAGCTTCAACGCTACGTGACTTTTTTCACAGATTACAACCTAACATAACACAGCGTCATGCCATTTCCCATACGGGGTGGCAAATGGACAGTTGTGCCCACGTTTACCCAGTTATTTAATCACTGATATATATATACATAGTCAGGTCATAAGTTCAGTCAGATGTGCAATATGAAATAATTTAGACATGTTTATTATTTATGTAAACATTTATATAACAAAATGAACTTAATAAAACATAGATTCTTATGGTAATAAAGTTTATTCAAAATGACCCCCGCGATTTTGAATACAGGCCTTTATTCTGCGCGGCCAGTCGTCTATCGCAGCACGAACGAGGTCCATGTCAATATCGGCGGCTGCCTTAATCAAGGATGCCTTGAGTGACTCCAAATCAGGATGAGGCTTTGAGCAGGCCTTTTCCTCCAAGTGTTGCCATATCTTGTAATCTAACGGACTCAAATCTGGACTGGAGGAGGGCCAGTCTTCGTGCCGGATGAAGTCGATTTCACGCGCCGCCAGCCAGTCTTGTGTGCTTTTCGCTCTATGAGCTGGCGCAGAATCTTGTTGGAATACCCAGTGCCTGTTATTAAACATGGCATACCATGTTTAATAACAGGCACTGGGTTCTCATAAGAAACAGGTTCCACAAGGTTCTTGGGGACTGTATTTTGATACACAACTGCATTCGTTTTTACGCCTTTCTCACAAAAATGTACCTCAGTTAAGCCCCAATAAGAGACTCCCAACCAAACCATGAGCGAGGATGGAAAATGACCTCGTTGGACACGCGGAATACGGTTGCTCGCTTCTTCACTGCTGTGTGCGTACACCTTATCATTTTGTTTGTTGTAGCTCTCTTCCACGATGAAAATTTTTTCATCCGAAAAAAGAATTTCCCGATGCTTTTTTCCCGCGTACCGCTTCAACAAAGCGCGGCATCTCTTCAGTCTCAGGTCCATTAAACGAAGGTCCAAACGATGTCCTGTTTTTTTTCGATATGCCCTAAGCCCTAAGTCTTCATTTAACACCCTTTTCACCGTGGTCCTGCTTAACCCCATCTGAAGGGCCAACAGTTTCTGCTTACGTATGGGATTTCTTTGAATTCGCGCCTTCACAGCTTTTATCACTGCTGGAGTCCTAACAGAGCGAGGGCGACCACTTCTTGACCTGTCATCTACACTAGAGTCTTCATTGTATCGTTTTATGGTACGATAAACGAATCTTTTGGTTATATTCAAATTTTTCAGTAAGTCGAAAATCTGAATTGGCGCGTAACCGCAACGATGCAACGCAATAACTGCGACACGGTCTTCTTTAAGTGTCCACTCCATATTTAAAAATGAGGAAAATTCTAAAAAGTACATATTTTTATTTTCATGAAAAATCCGAAATTCGAATTCAATAAACTTTTTTGTGGCCAGCGTTCTAAATTCAAAAGTTTTTATTGTGTGACAGAACTTATGACCTGACTGTGTATATATAAGTAAAAATTATATAATAGTCAATTTTGCGTGACAGGGGGCTAACCCATCGCCGCAGCTATTAAGCTTGAAGGTTTCCTCACGATATTTTCCATCTCTGTTAGAACGTCCGTATAATGTACTCAAGGGAAATTACTAAGCCAGCCTAATACGGGTTTAGACAATCGTTTTCCGGAACCAGAACTACGGATAAAAGGGTACTTTCGAGCGAGTATCCCCATTCTGGGAGGATATAGGACGAAAGATTCTAAAACTGAAACCGGACAAATTAAGCCCCAGAACAAAAACTAACTTTATCCCCACAGCCTGTATCAAATTAACCCTTGATAGATGGGACGCGTGATTAACCCTCGGAATTCAGCGCTGAATTACAGCAGTTTCACCCGTCACCAGAACTTTTCTTTGGGTGATCAACGCTCTCACAAATTGCCCACATTACACGGCCGAAATGGTAAAGATCGATAATTTTGGTCACTATTGCATGGAGATAAGATCGAATTGTGGGTAGGCGTAGCCTTTGCTGGTAGGTCGCACTGAGGGCGTCACTAATGTGGTTTCATCAGAATTCGTCTTTACGACCCACATTCCAGAACAATAAGAGTTCCTTTCTTTCTACTTAATCATTTGAAGAAGGATTACAAAATAAAACACTACTTGTCTGACTCTTAGTGATTAGTTTGCAATCGTAATGTTACATAACGAAAGCATCAGAACACTGGTGGGCACACGAGTGTTTTAATGCTTAATTATGTACAGTTACATACACTGCTCTATCTACACCCATATAATGTGTTCAGAAATGTAACTACCATTGCGGCATTGACATATATTTTCGAACAGAACGTCATCTCGACTGATATTAGAATTAAGATCAAATCAAATTCCTTTGATTTTTCAGAGATGTTCGAAGTTTAAATTTTATAAGTCTGTTAATCCAAATTAACCATTGAGTTACATTTACTCTAAGAAATTAACATGCTATTTCTTTTATTAAGGTCTATACTATGGAAGGACCGATCAATCGTCATCGTTATGCTATCTGTCTCTGAAATCGTTGTATATATGTAGGTTAAACGTTGGTATTTAATTAACGGTCAAGAGCGACTAACTGCGACATATACAAGGTGGAATTTTATGACACCACCTGGAGGGCAAGTACTGTAATTAATTGAGGTAGCAAATTTCCCTCAAAGGAAACATTCCTTTATTTTCTAAAAGAAACAAAACTGCATTCAAAGATTTTGAAAAATACGATTGCCACAACCAGGAATCGAACCGGCTAAATTCGAAAAAACATCACCTGTACTTTTATGGCGTCAATCGACAGGGTCAATCATAAGGATCACATCTCTCTAACAAACATAGTAAATTAAATGAAAGGAAAACCATGAAAGACAGGATAAGTTACTTTTACTCAAGGATCCATCAGATAGCCTTGTGTTGTTCACAATATCATCTTTACGCGTGTTTGTAATGCAGACTCTTTTGGATGAGACCTATTTTTTTGCGTGTGGCGTAAATAAAAAATAAAAAATTGAAAATGGAACAGGGAAAATACGACGTCGCGATAGTCTTTTGCTATTCACTTTTGATTGTTGTCAAATTGTTTGTCAGCTGCAGCATTACTAATCGTCAAAATGGCTTATCAAGAACAATTTGATATAATGCAAGCTTTTATTTTAAATCGCCAAGACGTCAATTTAGCTTTAGTATGGAGAGAGATATCGGGACGGGTGTTGACATATTTTGAAGCATATCCAAAGCAGAGAAGCAGCCGAAGAAATTGGAACCACCCATACTCAGGTACTTAAACTCTTGAAAAAGTATAAGTGGAAATGTTATCGTGATGGTCGGTTGGTTCAAAAATTACATCCTGGAGATCCTCAGAATTACATCCTGACGACTACAATTTTGTCAAACCGTGGTAACAGAAGTTGCTTGTAACCCGAATTTTTTGAGTGACATTGTGTGGTCTGACGAAACCAACTTTAGTAATAATGGCATGTACAACCGCCGTCTAGAGTAAATCCTGTTCGTGTTCATGAAACTAACAGTCAAGGAAGATTTTCTTTCAACGTTTGGTGCGGTATATGATTGATGATGATGATATGATGATGATAGAGATATGGTTGTGTTAATCCACATTTATGAAGGGCATCTAAACTCGGTCAAATACCTTGAAATACTGGCCCTCTTACGAAACGAGTTGAATGTTTTATCCGACGATGAGTGAAACCGTGTAATATTACAGCAAGATGGTGCTCCAGCCCATAACAGCAGAATCACTGCAGCATATCTTAATAACAATTTCAGGACCTGGATCGGTACAAACGGCACAATCCGATGGCCTGCAAGAATACCAGACCTCACCCCTCTAGATTTTTTTATGGAGCTAAGTAAAAAATTAAGTTTACCTAAAATCCTATGCAACTGTAAACGACTTGAGGGCTGAGGTTTACAGTACAATTTTTCTTATTCACCACAACACGCTATTAAAGGCTACTGAAGAGTTCCTTAGAAGAATAAATGTATGTATTCAACGAGAGGGAGCCCATTTCGAACAACTAATTAGTTAGCTTTTACATGTTTTTAGGTTAATAATAAAATAAGTTTTAAGATTTCATATTTTCCTTTCATTTAATTTACTATGTTTGTTACTGTATAAAAAAGTCTCGACCAGTCCTTCATTCAATCAACCCTTGTCAATTCAATCGACACATATTCACAACAATTATTTTTTCTCAGTTCAATCAAGGTCAATGGACGCTGTCGCGGTCACTCATATTATCATACGTAATCTGAGCGTAATCCTCACTTTTCTCTTGCTCATAAGCCGTAGCCTAGGACGGTCGTGTCGTTTGTTGTTATCTCATTTTATCAACTCATTGTGCGTAGTTCATTTTTTATAGATGTATAGTACTACAAATATCTCAAGCAGAAATCATTAAACATTAAATTAAATACTTAAATATAAAAAAATACTGCTGATTCCCTGATACTGATCCTTTGACATTTTTTTGGTTACTCTGTACTCTTTCCTCAACCTGATAAAATGTGCTGCAGTGGCGGATGTGGTGGCTGCTGTGGTAGATGCGGCGGGTGCTGTTGCCCCTGCATAAGCATCTACACAAGCTGCACCAAGATCTGCTAGTCGACACGCCACTGTGTGTGTGTGCGCGCCAGTGCGACGCCTTGTTTTGGTGTACTGTCGAATCATCATTGCTGTTCGTGTAATAAACTATTGTGTATAAACTTCAACTCAATAGATTGTAATCGTGTAATCAAGTCAGCGTTTAATTTCAGCAATCTTCACCCATATACCTTCAACCAGCTCTTTGGAAGGGCAATCAACCGCCGCATAGCGCGGCGGACATTTCCTCCGTAATCGGAGGTGGCGGCCCGCATTCGGTCCTGTTCCGCTGGGTCTGGGGCCCAATTCTGGTACACAATGACAGCTCAATGACAATTATATGACGATTATGGTCAACTTTAGAAATCCAATATCTGACGATTTTGTAATCCCATTCCCATGGTTGATTAACTTAATTATTATGCTTACCAATTAACTTAATTTTTAACATAATTGCCTCAAAAAATATTCTCCAAACGCCAAATATTGGATATCTAAAGTTGACCGTAATGGTCATGTAATTGTCATGACGCTGTCATTGTGTACCGGAATTGGGCCCTTGATGTTGTGATGTCGGGCTGGCATGTTACCCTGCACTCGCGCGGCGTTCAGTGCGGTCGTAGGACGTCCCGTTGTTGTTTTCTTTGAAACCGGTTTGGCGCAGTTGCAAGAGCTTGTTATAGTTTTTTATCTGTATTGATGTGTGGCGTAGTGTTTACCGATAATGGATAGTGAAGGTGAGTCATTGCTTATTGGTAGCGAGCATGATAAGTCCGAGGTAAACAATATCGATCATGGAGGTAGTACGGAAATTATGTCGAATAATATGCAAACGTGTGTTGGAAGTAACGAAAGGGGACGCGCGGAGAAGAAGAACCGAGATTTAGACAATGAAGAGGAGTGGACTACAGTGGCGAGAGGAAAGAAGAAATTCTTAAGATGTAATTTGGGTGGTAATAATATAGTAATACCAGAAGAGAAATTTGAAATATGCATGACTGGAAAAGAAAAACTTCGTAAACAAATAGGACTGGCTCGGTTGTTTAAAGCGGATAATATAAAAGGTGTTATAAGGGTGAGATACATAACGCCTACAAAATTATTATTGAATTCGATAATGAGTTAAATGCGGAGAGATTACTGTCATGCCAAAGTTTTATGGAGAAAGGATATAGATGTCAAAAAACTTTTGAAGTAGGTGTATCCTACGGAGTCATAAAAAATATAGACTTAGATCTTTCTGATACAGAAATTTGCGCTCTCCTGAAGTCGGAAGTAGAAATAATTGAAGTAAAAAGACAAAAACGTCGCAGCTTCGATGACGCTACATGGGAGCCTAGTGAAGTTATCCGTATTTGTTTTAAAGGTTCCTTGCTTCCGACACATGTCTATATTTTAGACACACGAGCGAAAGTAGATCCATTTATTTTCCCAGTCACCCAATGTTCCAGATGCTGGAAGTATGGTCATCAGGTGAGGATGTGCCCTGCAAATAAAATAACATGTCCTAAGTGCGGCCACAATCATCTGAACTGTGAAACGACAGATTACAAATGCTTTAACTGCTCGGGCAGACATATGGCCTTAGCTAAAATTTGCCCTATGTTCCTAAAAGAGAAGAAACTCAGAGAGATTATGGCTGAAGCTAACTGTACTTACAGAAGAGTTCTCACCATCTATGTTCCACCATCGCCTCCAGCTTTCACCACACAACTTTCTACTGTAGCAAATGTTCGTCAAAGAAGTCCTACTTTGAATAAGCAATCTGGCCAGTTGGGATCAAGTTATTCAGAGGTTTTACAAGCCGCTGTGAGCTAACAAGCTGTGCAGGATGGCACTTATAGAACATTGACTAGGGCTACAATCTGTACTAAAGCTACAGTACATGAAAAACAGAACGGGACTGGAACAAATACAAAATCGAAACGTCGTAAGCACAAACTCAAGGATGATTGATTAATTCCACGCCTCAACCGAACGGGCGTGGAATCTTGGTAGGGTTGGTTTTCACCAGGAGTATCACACGTGGTACTGACCTTTGACGCCGTAGACCGGAATTCGAAAGCTCAATTCGAGGCAGGAATACGGGATAAGGAGCACAAGGGGTGGGGGGAGAGGAGTCGAATCTTACTCTCGTCGTAGCCCGATGTTGTCGCCGTCGCTGCCGAACGCGACGAATTGGGGACCAAACCACTTCAAGCTTCACAACACGAAGCACTCACTCCGATGACGTGAATCTACTTATTCCCGACGATTGTTCCGTGCTTATTATAATTAACACTCCGACCAGGCCCGACACCCGTGTTAGACAATTATTACTACTGAAATACAGCCAAGGCCCGAACGCCATGTGCCGACATTTTTTCCACGTCAAGAAAAGTAACCTCTAACTCGTCATCTCGTTTCTATACAAGTGACAGCTGCTAGTGATGTCCCGATCACTCGCGGTCGATCCGCGCAACGAAAAACCGGTGCGTTCCGAAGCATAAATATTAAATAGTCACCCGCCCGGACAGGCCCGAACCTGTCCCTAATTAATAGGAAGGAATGCAAGTACTCAAGGGACCATCGTTTCCAAAAATCTTGAGCCATCTGCTGCAACATCTGCCACCTAGTTAACCGACTTAACTTAACATCACCGAATGGGTATTCTGGCAGGGCGTTAAGGGGCTGACCTATCAGGAAGTGACCCGGCGTCAACGCTTCCAAATCATTTGGATCCGAACTGAGCGGGCACAACGGACGCGAGTTCAGTGTCATTTCAATTTTACAGAACAGCGTCGCAAGCTCGTCAAAGCGTAGAGAGGTCTCACCGATGATCCTCGTCAGGTGCGACTTAGCCGATTTAACCGCAGCCTCAAAAATTCCTCCCCAATGAGGACATCCCGGCGGACTGAAAACCCATTCAATCCCTCGTCGGGAGCAAGCCGTACCGATGGCGTCCTGGTTACCGTTCAGGAATTGAGTGACCTCCTGAAGATATCGCGTGGCTCCGACAAAATTTGTGCCGTTGTCCGAACGGATTAATGTCGGGAGGCCCCTTCGTGAGACGAACCGATCCAGACATGCGATAAATGCCTCCGTAGTGAGGTCACTGACCACCTCCAAGTGGACTGCCTTCGTGGCCAAGCACACGAAGACGCACAGGTATGCCTTCACTAATCTGGCGTTCCGTAGCTGTGAAGACTTGACCATGAATGGTCCCGCGAAATCCGTTCCGACACCCGCAAAGGGCCAGATTTCGTTAACCCTATCCGAGGGCAAATCGCCCATCTGGGGCTGTATCGTAGCCGCCTTGGCCCGATAACAAGGCAGGCACCGAAATACGACGCTACGCACTAAGCGTCTTCCCGATAGAATCCAGAACTCGCGCTGGAGAAACGCCATCAAAGCGTGGCATCCGACATGCCCATTCCGAGTGTGTCGATCCGGTATCAACAGTTCGACCAACTTCCCTTTCCTAGGGAGTAACAACGGGTGGCGAGCCGCATAAGGCAGGTTGGCATTCCGCAGCCGACCTCCTACCCTCAGAAATCCGTGAGGGTCAATAAAGGGGTTGAGCCGAGCCACAGCTCCCTTCAGTTGGCCGCGTCCGCGTCTCAGAATGTCCAGTTCGGACTTAAAGTGCACCGTCTGCATGTTCAGTACCAATGCGAACAACGCATGGTTCCGTTCCTGTGGTGTCAGGACCTGTGTCCGCACCCGTTGCGCCTCAGGATTGCGACAATTCCGCGCAAATCGGAAGATCCAGGCGGTCACATTGACCAGCTTGTCGAGCGAGCTGTACCGTTCCAGCAGGCTGAACTCCTCTTCCGGCTCTGGTTGCGTCGTACAGACACCGACTGTCAAGGCGCCGTTCACCGAGGTAACGCGTGGACTCATTGGCCAATCCGATTCGGCTTGAGTCAACCATTTTGGACCCCACCACAAGGGATGTCCAACCAACTCCGGAGCGTGACACCCACGAGACGCACAGTCTGCTGGGTTCATTTCCCCTGGAACATGTCTCCAGATTAAGGGAACCTCCGAATTCAAAATCTGCGAAACCCGATTCGCCACAAAAATCTCCAGCTTGTGAAGCCTTCAGCCAGCATAACACGATCTGGCTGTCCGTCCAAGCGTAGACCGTATCTTCTAACGCTATTGACCCACGAAGAACCGTCATCGTGTGGTTGAGCAGACGAGTCAGGAGAGCCGCTCCCGAAAGCTCTAACTTGGGAATGGTCAGGCGAGTGCGCAACGGCGCAACCTTGCTCTTGGCCATGACCAACCGCACATGAACCTCCCCCGAGGAGTCGACCGTACGCAGATACACCGCAGCTCCGTAGCCCTTCTCCGAGGCATCGCAAAACCCATGCAGGGTGGCGGTGTATCGTTTGGTGGGGACCAACCTCCGTGGCAGTGAAATCCGATTGATGCCAGGGAGGGTCGAAAAGAACGAGTCCCACTCTGAGCTCAATGACCCGCCGATCGGGTCGTCCCATTTCAGCTCAGCAGACCACAATTGCTGCATAAAACACTTTAGCTGAAATGTTACCGGGGTGATCCACCCGTTTGGATCAAATGTTAATAATTCTCTTACCACGACCTGGTTTATCTTTCATACAAAGTTAGGCCCACTAAGCGCAAAGCCAAATTTCTGGATATTCGGAGCTTCAAAGGTGTGGACCTCGACTCCCTTAAATCCGATGCCTCATCTGTTGATTGGAACCCTGTCATGACTTGTGAGACCGTTGATGACAAAATCCTGAAGTTCAACTCAATTGTCCTTGGGCTTTTCGACAAGCACGCACCAATGAAAAAAGTCAGGGTCAAACATCTTCCTGCCCCGTGGCTTACCGACGCCATCAAGCGTTTAATGGCAAAAAGAAACCGTGCAAAAGGGCGATATAAGAGGGACCCGACCAACGACAATCTCCTAGCTTTTAAACGCCTCCGTAACCTGTGCAACCGCATGTGCCGCGATGCCAAGCGACGCCACATCCATGAGCGTATAGAGATGTACACTCCAGCTCAGGTATGGAAGTTCCTTAAAACCATTGGTGTTGGCAAGTCCCAGGAATCTACTTCAGGTAATGTCGATCTCAACGGTCTCAACCAGTTTTTTTCTTCTCCTCCCGTCGTGATGGACCCTACCACTAAGGAGGCAACCCTTCATTGTCTACGATCGAGGGCTGCAGTCCGCAACTCACCGTTTAACTTTAAGCTTGTCGGAATCGGTGCAGTTAGAAAGGCAGTACTAGCTATCACATCTAAAGCTGCTGGTGGCGACAACGTCAGCTATCAGATGATCCACAGCGTCCTTGAGGAGTTGCTTCCTCCAATTACCCACATCATCAACTTCTCTCTATCGGTGAGCTCCTTTCCTAGTCTGTGGAAGAAAGCACTCGTTATCCCACTGCCAAAAAAATCCAATCCCTCCTCCTTCAAAGATTATAGGCCCATATCTATCCTACCCATTCTCTCCAAAGTCCTTGAATCCATAGTCCACTCCCAACTCTCCTCCTACCTTTCATCAAACAAACTTCTCAATCCTTTCCAATCTGGGTTCAGACCAGGCCATAGTACTACCACAGCACTCTTAAAAGTCAGCGATGACATACAGCTAGCCATGGATCAGAAGTTGGTCACGGTCCTAGCCCTGCTTGACTTTAGCAATGCCTTTAACTGTGTCGATTTTGACATCCTGGTCGCTATATTGAGCTCTCTGAATGTCTCCGTCCATGCTGCTAACTGGTTCCACTCATACCTGAGAGGTCGTCAGCAACGCATTAAATCTGAAGAGACCGAAACTCAATGGTGTGATCTTTCCTCAGGAGTGCCTCAAGGTGGTATTCTCTCTCCTCTTCTATTTTCAGTCTTCATCAACTCTATCTCCGACGTTATCTCTTCTTCGTATCATCTTTACGCAGATGATCTCCAAATTTATCGCCACTTTTGCCCCTGCGATGTAGCTTCAACCGTGGAGGCACTGAATGCTGACCTCGAGAATGTGAAAGACTGGGCCTTATCATACGGGCTGTTGGTAAACCCGACCAAATCACAAGCCATGCTTTTAGGAACCAGGCACACGCTTTCCTTGATACAAAAACTTATTGTTCCTGTGTCATACAATGGCATCACAATAGAGTATACAGATCAGGCGAAAAACCTTGGGGTTATTTTTGACAACCTGCTGTCTTGGTCTCCACATGTCAGCGAGGTCAGCAGACGGGTCTTTGCGTCTTTTCACTCCCTCAGGCGTTTGCAGTACTTCTTGCCACGGCAGACCAAAATCACCCTTGCTCAGTCCCTTCTCCTGCCACTAATCGACTACGCCGATGTCTGTTGGGCGAGCGCGAACGAAGATTTACTGAACAAACTCGAACGACTTCAGAATCTTGGGATTCGGTTTATCTTCGGGTTGCGCAAATTCGACCATGTTTCTCAATATCGCAAAGAGTTGTGTTGGCTTCCAATTCGTCGTCGCCGAGACACTCATATTCTCTCTTATCTTTTCAATATATTGAAAAATCCGCGCTATCCCAGCTACCTTCGAGACCGCTTTGAGTATCTCTTTTCAGGAGATCGGCACCGGAGATCCCACACGGTCTCACTCTTAGCCACTCCAAGGCATAGCACCTCGGCATATGAGCATTCATTCAGGCTGCAGGCGGTTCGACTGTGGAACGCACTACCTAGCACTATAAGAGACTGTCCCTCTCTTGTCTCTTTCAAAAACCGGGTAAAAGAGCACTTCCTTTCTCTTTCGTGAGAGTTATATATAGTATGTATATCATTATAATATATAAACTATATATATGTATTGTATTTAGTAGTCTGGTATGTAAGTATTTTATTTTCCGTATTTTATATTATATATGTATTTTAGTATAGATTAGATATTAGATATTGTACACTGCCTACCCTTTCATGATACATTTCGCTTTCATGCCTTGGTTTGCTGGAAGAAATCTCTTTTTAGAGATAAGCTCGCCTTTGTACATATGATTTCTCCTAATGTAACCTTTTAAATTTAATATGTGTGTGTGCAATAAAGAATTATGAAATGTCCTAGCCACCGTTGAAAGGACGTTCCGTTTCGTCCAGACCTTCGGGGAGTCCAACTCGACCCGATACGAAAACATGTCTGACACCGGCTGGTACTGGACGCCTAATACCGACCACATATTTGGATTTTCCAAATTTTCAAAAATGTGGGTATCCTGCTGGTAGTCATCCGGAAGACCAGACAGTAACTCTGGAGAGTTCGACATCCATTTCCGGAGCTCGTAACCTCCACCCCGTAAGAGCTCAACTAGCTCGTCCCGTCGAGCTAGCGCCTCCTCTACGGAATCTGCACCGGTACAGATATCGTCCACGTAGAGATCCTGCTCCAGGATCGCTGCTCCTCTAGGGAAGTTTAACCGTTCTCGATCCGCTAACTCGCGCAGAGTGCGAATCGCCAAATAAGGACTAGACCGTAGCCCGTACGTGTTGGTGTTCAGCTCGTACACCCTGATGGGCTGATCTGGGCTCTCTCGCCACAGTATCAGCTGATACCGTCTATCGTCAGGGTGAATGACCGTCTGTCTAAACATCATCCGGATGTCAGCTACAAACACAACATTGTGTCGACGGAACCGTGTGATAACATCCGCGATGTCATGGTTCAACTTCGGCCCTGAATGCAAACACTGGTTCAGGTTCATGCCGTTAGATGTTGATGCCGATCCATCGAACACTACCCGTATTTTGCCCTCCGGCGTCCTCAAGACCGCGTGATGGGGCAGGAAGCAGTGGTCTTCACGCTTCCAGTCGATACCCGAAACCGACATGTGGCCGAGCGACTCGTATTCCCGCATGAAGTCGACGTACTTCTGCCGGAAAATCCCGTCACGCTTCATGCGTCGTTCCATCGACAGAAGCCGCGTCTCGGCTGCATGGTGTGAACTGCCCAGCGGTGGGCAGTCACTCCGGAATGGAAGACGTGTGAGAAATCGACCTGACCGAAGGCGACCAGTATTGTTCCGATAAAACTGTTCACACTCTTCTTCAACCGGGTCCAACCGGCGGACCGTAGGTGGTTCCTCCACCTCCCAAAACTTCTGTATCAACTCCGAGAGTACAGAACCGAATAAGGGACTACGAGTCGCTAGGCGTGGGGCAGCCGGCATGACCGGACCCATTACCGCATGGCCCAGTCTGGTGTTGACCGAAACCAGACCAGTCGCCTGCAACACGTGGACACCTGGCACTAACACGTATCCCAAGGCATCGACACCCAATAAAATGTCTACTGGGCCCGGAATATCGAACTCCGGGTTAGCCAGTGACAACCCAGCGACCAACTGTCGCACCGAGGGCGACAACCGTACGTGAGGGTGTGAGCCCATCACATTAGGCATGACTAATGCCGTGACCGTCAGATTCACCGATGAATCCACCCGTGACGAGAGAGTAATCCGACACACTCCCTTAACGGAACCGACTTCCGTGTTCCCAATTCCCCGAATGGAATGTGGATACTCCCTTACCGAAATGCCCAACCGTCTTACAAGGTTGCACGAGACTAAGCACCCCTGGGCCCCCAAGTCCAATAGTGCTCGTGCCACACATGCTTTGCCGTCCGAACTCCACGCTATCACAGAGGCGGTGGGGAGCATGACCGTCTGTGGAGTGGCGGCACCCTGTAAGTGGGCGGCGTGTCCCTAGCGGGAACCTCCGCGGGATCCGAACCCGCTCAGACCTCCGTCGGCCTTGGAGTAACTCGGCTGCTGATATGCAACCGGCATATCAGACAGTATGTGCATCAAGGGGTCCCAACCCGTATAATAGGCCCCTCGCTGTCCCGGTATCCGATCATACCGGACGGTGTACGGTGTGCCCGGTGCGCACCGTGGATGAATGGGGGAGAGCGGATCCAAGCTTGGGCGCTCTAGGAATGGGGGCGACATCCGACTGTTCGCCTCCCTGTTCGCCTCCCAGAGCGACGGGCAGGGTGGCGCAGAAGGTGGTGGACTCCCGGCCTTCGCGCTACTCATAGGTGCAATCTGACACCCGCCCGTAACACGCAGTGAGCCAGTGGCCCGAAGTCCTCGCTGACCGTGGACAGCGGCGATCGAACCCCTGCTATCCCGCATATTACCCCCCGCGCTGCCCCCTTCCCCTCGGGGGGGTCCCGTCCACGGGTACCCCAGTCACCCCGTTGGTGACTCCCGTTGCCCGGAGGGGGACTGGGTCCGGCCCTGGTTGGGCCCTGTGGCCGACCAACCTGAGTCCGGCCCTGGTGACCGTCCGAAGGGCCTGACCGATTCAGGCACAACACGATGTGGTGCTTGCCACCACAGCACTCACAGGGGAACGCGCGCGAGCACTCGCTCAGCGGGTGCGGCCCCAAACAACCGAAACACAATTGGTGGCGGAAGACTACCTTCCTGCGGGCAGCTACCCCGAGCGCCTTAAAGTTGGCGCAACTGGTCACTTCATGACCGGCACTGTCGCAGTGCACACAGCCGTCACCCGACGGCGCGGCATTCAAAACGCCAAATTGTTTCGAACGCCCACCCCCCCGTGGGGGCGGGGGGCGCGGCCCCTCCCGCATCCGCGCGGGTCGGCGCTGCACACTGGCCTCCGTATCCAGTGTGTCATATCGCCTGCATTCACCCTTCAAAAAATCCGTCAATTGGACGAGCGTGGGCAGTTCCGAGCTACTGCCCCCATGCAGCTGTTCAAACCGACTTTGAACAGCTGCAGGCAACCGTGACAAAACCATATGTAGAACAATATATGACCATTGGTCTACCGGAAGACCAAGGTTCTGAAGGGCCTTAGTGGCCACCAGCACAGGGTTGAGCACCTGTACTCGGATGTCAACATCCCGGGTTACTCTTGGGATATAGCTTCCCCAGCTGCGCATCAACCAACCGCCGTAGCCGTCAAACAATATGGACCGGGCTATCTCATAATTGCCCGCCGTGACCGTTAGGTGACCGACCAACTCCTTCGGTTCACCCCGCAGAGCCATCAATAGTTGGGCCAACTTGTAGGCGTTGTCCAGGTCGTCCCGACCGTGGACCAAACTATCAAATAAATTAATGAATGCCGGCCACTCATCAATTGCCCCACTGAAGGCCGGAATCTCCAGGTGTGGCAGCCGTCCAACAACACCCTTCGGGGGTGGGTCTCCGTTACCCTCCCCGCGGTCATTCCGTCGCGACCGCTTAATTTTCTCCGCGCGACGCTCGATGTCGCCCAAGCATTCCATCGCTTGGTCAGCATCCGCGCAGAGCTGTTTCACTGCAGCCACCGAGGCTTCATCCGTAAGCCCGAGAGCTTCAGCCTCCGCAGCCAGCCGACACACCTTCCCGACGCGTGTCATTGCGTCCTCCACACGCTTGAGCAGGACATTGTCCATGTCAGGTCGCTCCACATACTTATGAGTATGGGCGAGCCATCTCATTTCCTCACGGACACCATGCCGTAGTACCGTCAAGGGCGAAGGTGCCATGTTTTCCGATTTAATAGATTCTGGTCTTATACTTCACTACCGAACTAAGTATAGCCAGAGACCAGCACTTGCCCGTCAGCGCTGGGCACGGAAATTAAAACTAAGTTGTCAAAACTAAGGCAACCACTAAAACAATTAAATCCTAAAAAATATTTAATATGGTCGCCCTGTGGACATACACCTTATGACTATACACTCTAAATCAATTAGAGAATGCCACCATAAGGCACAATAAAAAATAACACACAAAAATTTATTATAGAAAAAAGGCTATTTTTAATATAATGAAGGTAGCTGTGAACCTTCTAGAAGTGGCCCCTCCGATATGACCCACACTTCTACTGAGGTCAGCAAAATCAGCTTAATACCCCTTAAATAGCCTGACCCTGCTCTGTAATCCGAAATAACACTGCAATGCTATGGAACCCGACTGCAATACTATAGTCCGACCGAATGACTGTTTCTTATGCACACCGAGTAGTTTCCGACTACAAATTTATAATAATTGTTAACTAAATCGTCAATTATACTTTCACTAACCGAAAATGAACTTTAATTGTGGTATACCGACCACAAGACTCACTCACAAACTGATTGCCGACCAATCTGAGATACCCTTTTCTCCCAACTACAATGTGGCAAAAAAACAACCCTACAACCGTCCGTGACTCGATGATTTCCCACTAGGAAACCGCGCCTGCTACCAAAATGATTAATTCCACGCCTCAACCGAACGGGCGTGGAATCTTGGTAGGGTTGGTTTTCACCAGGAGTATCACACGTGGTACTGACCTTTGACGCCGTAGACCGGAATTCGAAAGCTCAATTCGAGGCAGGAATACGGGATAAGGAGCACAAGGGGTGGGGGGAGAGGAGTCAAATCTTACTCTCGTCGTAGCCCGATGCTGTCGCCGTCGCTGCCGAACGCGACGAATTGGGGACCAAACCACTTCAAGCTTCACAACACGAAGCACTCACTCCGATGACGTGAATCTACTTATTCCCGACGATTGTTCCGTGCTTATTATAATTAACACTCCGACCAGGCCCGACACCCGTGTTAGACAATTATTACTACTGAAATACAGCCAAGGCCCGAACTCCATGTGCCGACATTTTTTCCACGTCAAGAAAAGTAACCTCTAACTCGTCATCTCGTTTCTATACAAGTGACAGCTGCTAGTGATGTCCCGATCACTCGCGGTCGATCCGCGCAACGAAAAACCGGTGCGTTCCGAAGCATAAATATTAAACAATGATAAAAAGGACTGTGAGACAGAGAGCTTATGTGACCCAGCTTCTAACACAGATAGCTGTGAGTACATAGAGGACATGACGGAAAAAATACACATACACAAAGAGGAAAAAATAGGTGAGCTGATACAGAAGATAAAACATATCATCTTCTCTAAGAGGTATGAGTCTTTCACTGAGAAGTTGATTGCATGTGCTAAAGTACTCGGGGCTTGGTTGCTGGATTATAGTGTGCAGCTAATATCTACGTGGCCTTTTCTCTCGACGTTACTACAATGGAAATACAAAATAAACTTTCTGTGTTAAATCTTATTCAATGGAATTCAAAAAGTTTGTGGCCTAAAGTGTTGGTCTTCGAGCAGCTTTTATCCCAAAAAAAAGTACATATAGCGGTGGTTAGTGAATCTTGGTTGGAACCTGACAGTGAATTAAGAATTAGTGGGTACAATGTCTTCAGAAAAGATAGATGGGATGAGTATGGAGGCGTTGCTATAATTGTACATAATAGTATAAAGTCACATATTGGTAAAATTAATGTAACAAATACTGGTATTGAAGTGTTACATCTAAAAATTGTAAACTGTGAACTATTAGGTAATATTATTGGAATATATTGTGCCCCTAGTGTCCGTATCAGCCAAAGTCATTGGGATGCCATATTTAGGGTCTTTTCTAGTAGGACTATTTTTGCCGGGGATTTTAATTCACACCATACAAACTGGTCTTGTAGAACTGATGCTAAAGTTTCATGTTTGTTTGATAGCCTTTCTTCAACTTCAACGATGGTTCACCTACAAGAATAAAAATGGTAAATGGTTCTTTACAACAGTCGTCTCCTGATGTAACTGTTACTACTGCAGATATAGCTTTAAGATTTCACTGGAATACGGTGAACGAGACGTTTCGATCACGTATTTGTTAAATTTAGTTCCCAATTTGCAATAGACAATAGTTTTCAAAGGCGAAGGAACTACAGAAAGGCCGATTGGAAAGGATATCATGATCACATTGAAACATTTTTCCGCTTATGATCAGTTCATTAAAGTAATTAATGACGCTGCAGATGTCAGTATCCCAACTATTAAAGTATGCAACGATTCCTAAACGCGCGGAAAAGTTTGTACCTAAACCTTACTGGAATCAGGCAATCTCTCAGGCAGTTGCAGAACGTAGATTGGCTCTGGCTAAATTAAGACGAAACCCAACCCCTGAAAATCTCTATAACTTACTAATCTCGATACTTAAGATTTCCAAAGCACAGAAACTGATTCGTGACGGGAAAAAAAACATGGCAGGAATTCTGTGAGTCGATAGATAACGTGACATCATCAAGTGAAATGTGGCGTAAGATGAAGTGGATAAAAGGCTACATGACTCCAAAATTCGATATGTCCCAAGATACAGCCATAACGATGTTACAACAATTGACCCCAGATTATGTCCCACATGACAGTCCCAATGTTTGTTCAGAAATTTCTGTGTTGTCTACACCCATCTCACTTCATGAACAAGAGCGCTCTATCAAACCTAAGGATACTGCCCCTGGCAGAGACCATATTTCATTCTCTATGATTAAACATCTGCCGACAAATTGTAAAGTGTATCTTCTGTCCATATTTAATACAATCTTAGCGACTGGTTTTGTTCCTCATCAATGGAGAGATATCAAAATCATTCCTATACCTAAAAGTGACTTGAGTAAGCCTGATGCTAGAGCCATAGCTCTAATGTCCTGTACCTGCAAGATTTTTCAGTCAGTCCTGTGTAAAAGGTTTGAGTGATGGTTGGAAAGGAACCGTTGCTTTTCAAAATCAAATCAAAATCAAAATCAAAAATCATTTATTTCCATAGGATGTTGTTACATCACTTAGATCCATCATTACATTTTTTTGGGTGAGTTCACTAACACAATGGCGGAATCTGTGGAGAAGAGCTCACCGAAGAAACTCCACAGTCGTCGCATCTTTTGCGTTTCCTTTTTTAAATAAAATATTGTCAAATTACAAAATGAATGCTAATTATATATCGAAACAGCCTGTTACTCAAACAATCTATTCCCATGGACATCTGTCCTCTAAGTAATCAGATATCCTATAGTAACCTTTTTTATACAATTTCTGTTTTATTATTATTTTAAACTTGTCTAAAGGTAAGTTTTTAATATCAGTAGGGACCTTATTGTAATAGCGTATACAATTGCCTTTAAAAGAATTACTAATTTTATGTAGTCGGCTTACATAAGCAACCAACTTGTCTTTATTTCTAGTATTAAAATTGTGTATATCACTGTACTTCTGAAAATTAGTTATATTTCTTTTTACATACACAAGATTGTCATAGATATATTGAGACACAAATGTCAGAATATTGATTTCTTTAAACTTTTCCCTCAGTGACACTCTAGGCCCTAATCTATAAATTGCACGAACAGCCCGTTTCTGCAGAATAAATATACTATTAGCATTCGCAGCGTGACCCCACAATAAAATACCATAGGTCATTAGACTATGAAAGTAACTAAAGTAGACTAGTCTAGCGGTGTCTACGTCGGTAAGAGCTCTAATTTTTTTAACTGCGAACGCTGCTGAACTCAGTTTGTTCGACAATTTATTTATATGAGGATCCCATTGTAGTTTGGCGTCTAAAGTAATGCCCAAAAAGACAGTCGACTGCACAAGGTCCAATCTCTGTCCTTTTATAAATATGTCTGTAGTTACCGGGTTCACATTGGGTAACACGAATTTAATACATTTAGTTTTCTTTTCATTAAGTAATAAATTGTTAACAGTAAACCAGTTCACTATACTAGAGATAGCATTGTTCACCTCATAATTTGATTGCTGTCTTTTAACTTTAAATATCAAAGAAGTATCATCGGCAAACAATACTAACCCATGTTTTGCTTTAACAAGGTAAGGTAAATCATTAATATATACTAAAAACAAGAAAGGACCAAGAATTGAACCTTGCGGTACGCCCATACTTATTGAAGACCCAGGTGATCTTTTCCCATTAACATCGACCATCTGAACCCTTTCTGTTAGATATGACTCCAGAAGGCCAAGGGCCTGATCGTTTACACCATAATGGCGTAACTTCCTGACAAGAGTGTCATGATGGACGCAATCAAAAGCCTTGGATAGATCGCAGAAGACACCTATTGCATCCATTGCGTCTTCCCAGGCATCAAAAATATTGTCGATTAGTTCAACACCAGCATCGGCTGTTGAACGACCCTTTGTGAAACCAAACTGAGCAATATGAATAAAATTATTGAGATAAAAATGACTTTGCAATTGATTAAGTATGAGTTTTTCAAATATTTTGCTAAGCGTTGGTAGTATCGATATGGGTCTAAAATTGGTGGGGTCTGATGTACTACCAGCTTTGAAAAAAGGTATAACTTTACTTAGTTTCATCAAGTCAGGAAACACACCATTATCTATACATTGATTAAATATACAACAAAAGTGAGGTGCAATACAATCTACAATGGAACTAATAATTTTTACTGATAGACCATGGGCGTCAGCTGTCTTTTTCATTTCCAGGGATTTAAACGCTTTTACAATGTCTTCATTATTTTCGTGCCTAAATTTAAAATCTGTTTTACATTCCTCAAAGTTTTGTTTAAGTATAGATTCAACAGCAGCGGGAGATGAATTTAAAGACTTGGTTGTTGAAACTGGAATGTCCGTAAAGAAATTTTCGAAAGCTTTTGCTACTTCTAGGTCTGTACTTAGCAATTGATTATCTATCTTAAGCTTGAAGTTATTATGTGTAGCTTTGGCCTTTCCAGTCTCTCTGTTTATAATTTGCCAAGTCGTTTTCATTACATTGCTACTAGATTCAATTTTGTTTTTAATGAAATTAGATTTAGCTACGGGACAAACGCGTTTAAACATTTTTGAATAACTACGAACATAATCTAGAAAGGCCGTATTTTTTTTATATGATTTCTCTTCATAGAGTTCATATAATCTTCGTCTGCTCCTATGAATTCCAACTGTCGCCCAATCACTAAACAATGTTTTTATTTTGTTTGTTATTAACTTTTATAGTTTTTGATTTAAATACCGTATCATATTCATTTTTGACAAGGTTAAATACTGAGTTGTACAACAAATTTGGATCGTCACTGTATGGTATTTCCCATAGTTTATCTAAAATATTATTCCTGTAGTGTTCAAGCCGAGTGTCACTAACGGGCACAAATGTAATATCCTCTTTTTGGTCCTTTTTTATTTTAATAATGAATATACCTATCTGACCAGAGTGATCAGAGGTTAATTTATTGATGACCGATTTGAAAATGGGCGTAATGTTAGTAAATATATTGTCAATGCAGGTAGCAGATGTTGCAGTAATTCTAGTGGGCTCCAAAAACAGATAGTTCATGTTGTGACATAAAAATAAAGATTTTAATCTAGTACAAATATTATTATCCTCTGACAGATTAACATTAAAATCACCAATTTTCTGATTCAACTATAGGGTTTAGAAAGTCTCAATCGTGTTTGGATAACCTATCGCGCTTGATACTTTCAATTCAAATAGGGTTTGCGAAGAAATACCCAACATTAGGGTGTTTTATTGATATAGAAAGCGCATATAATAATGTAGACATTAAAGCATTGTTGTGTATAATGGAGTCTGTTAAAATAGATCTTAACATATGCAAATATATTTGGAATTGTTTGCAGGAACGACATCTAAGTAAAGAAATTTTTGAAAGTCGTCAAATTGTATGTCGTCAAACAGGGAGAGGTCTGGTTCATGGTGATCCTTTATCCCCCATCCTTTTTAATGTTGTAACCTCTAGAATCTGCCACGAGATTACCGAAGTATTAATATCACAATACGCGGATGACTTTGTCATCTACGTGTCTGGTAATTCTTTATAAGATTCTACATATAAGATCCGGTCCGCTTTAAATTGCCTTGCTAAACTAGTAGAGGATTTAAGCCTTACTGTCTTCGCCAAAATATAAAATATTACCAATTTATCTATTATTTAAGTACTGCTAGCCTCACTACGCATTCATCACTCATTCAAACACTCACTCTTCCTTTCGCATCCTTTCGTTCGTTCCTTTCCTGACGGAACCAGTTCAGATCGAGACGCGCGCGCATAAGGAGCAAACCACTACGCTCCCCACAAGAAAATTCCTACAAACGCTAATTACGCTACCTAGTGATTGTGTTATTAACCTAACACCGGTGCAGTGTAGTGTTTGTGAAAACCTATTTGGATTAATGTGAAAATCATAACCTATCTCCTGGGTAGAAGACCAGCGCAAGTAAGGTACCACCATTCCTTTACTTTTCCTTCTCCCAAGTGTTTTGGACTTCGAGCCGAATACCTACTCCCTCAGAAAACGCATCACACGCAACTCATACATAATTTTCTTATATTTCACGCTAATTTTGATAAAATTGATACGCCAACTCATTCATGTCCGCCATTACAGTGGCCGGGTTTTCTCGTAATTTTCGGTAAATGCACATATTTCTCCCTCATAATACTGCTATTATTTTCTCATATATACACCATAGTTTATGTATTGTTTATCAAAATCAGCCGCAAACTCATAGTTTTCAAAATATTCATACTAGTGAGCCGTACCTCACGCTGTTCAAACACGCGGTTTCTCATTGCCGCAGCCGCGCCGCGGACCGTTTTTGAACTCGATCTACCTAGTAACTAACTTACTACCTACTTGTCTCACATTTGTTTACGCGAAACATAATAACGCTTAAATATGACGCGAAATCAAAATAATGACGAAGAAATAATGATGGAAATTGTTCGTCTTACCGCTAAAAAGGAAAGTTTGTTCGTAATTACCCAAAAAATATACGATTTGAGCCTAAAGGTTTCCGATGAAACATGTAGATTCAATTTCTTAACGCAAGTTCAATCGCTAGAAAAAACTAGAACTGAATTTATCGAAACTCTTGATAAATTAGTATCAGCTGAATTGATTAATAACCCGAAATCTAAACCGGATTACTCGGCTATTCAATCTTTTGATGATCTTTATTGTAAAATTAAAGTTTGTGAAAATAAACTCAAAGAAAAGGCTTCAAAAAGCAAACATAAACATGATCTGTTAAATAAAAAACTACCTCCGCTTAGTTTAATGTCATTCGATGGCACTCCTAGCAAATGGTCACTCTTTTACGAAAACTTTAAAAGTCTCATACATGATAATTCACACTTAGCTGACGCGGAAAAGGTTCAATACCTAGTAGGTAAATTGACGGGCAAGGCTTTAACAGTTTGCTCAGGGATTCCACCTACTGCGAGTAACTATAAGATTATTTGGAACTCTTTGCTAGAAAAATACCAAGACACTAGGATCCAAGCTTCCTTTTATATTGATCAGATGTTACATTTTAAACCTAATCAACCGCTGGACGCATTCTTAGAACAGTTTTGTTCTGCAGAAGCTGCGCTGCAAAAATTAAAAATAGACGACTTGTCTGATTTATTATTTGTCCACATCGCGCTTAACAAACTTGATAAAGAAACTGTTAATTTGTTTGAGCAATCGCACACATCAACAGAAATACCTACATTCTCGCAACTCACGCAGTTCATAAAAGAACAAAGTAAAATACAAACACTACGCACGCCCGCATACGCAAATAATAATCAAAATTCTTATAAAAATATAAATAAAAATAAACAAACACACGCTTTTCTTGTAAATACCGATGAAACGGACTTGTACTCGCAACCATCTCACTCATCGCAAACGCACGCATATCTCGCACCGCAAACTCACGCTACTCAAAACTACGCACCACAATTTCGCTCTTCGCAATCGCTCGCACCACTCGCACCGCCCGCATTCACTCGCAATCAAAACGCACACTCAGCTCGCTCTCAAAACTTGCATGCTACTCACACTCAAAACGTGCAACCAACTTACTCGCAAAACTCGCAAACCACTCACTCTAAAAACGCACCCGCACACACTCACGCACCACACTTTCAAGTCACGCAATCGAATTGCTTGCTATGCAATTCTCACCCTTCGCACGCACTATATAAGTGTCAGTATTTTCTTAGTGAAACTCCGCTTTCACGTAATAATAGCGTTTCAAAATACAACTTTTGCAAAATATGTCTAGGCTTTCACGATATTACAACGTGTCAGTCACTACACACTTGTAATATTTGCCGCCAAAAACATCACACGTTATTGCATAATAATATTATAAATTTTACTCACCCGCCAAACGCTTCGCCTGTCACGATGCACGCGTCCGTAGATAACGTCGAATGTTACGAGCTGTCTCGCTCGCACTCGCCACGCGCTTTAGGTACTCCGCTGCCGCCGCCGCCGCCCGAGTTTCGCTGGATGACGCATCTTATTCCAGCGCCGCAAACGCTTGAACGCGCTTCTAGTTCGAACGTTGCGAATGCGCGCGCTAATTTAAACAACGTTTCGTTATCAGTAACGACTTCTCGTAATATTACCGCAAATAATAGCACGGTTCTTTTGCCGACCGCTTCAGTTTATGTTTACAATGAAAACAAACGCCACAACATTCGTTTATTTATCGATTCGGGTTCTATGAGTCATTTTATTTCGAAAAATTGTTTTGATCGCTTAAACTTAAAAATTACTCCCGTTTCAACAACGATCAAAGGAATCGGTCAAACCGAAAGTTCGTCGCATGGACTCACGACTTTTAAAATTCATTCACGGTTCGATCCTTTGTGTTCGTATGATAAAGTAGCTCGTGTTATTGATGATTGATGAAATTTGCGTATGTTCACCGTCGCTATGACGGCAGACATTGAAAAAATGTATTTTCAATTAAAACTTACTCCCGAACATCACGCTTTTCAACGCATTCTTTATAGATTTCATTCTCAATCAAATATCGATACATTCAAGTTTAATCGCGTTTCTTTCGGCATATCTAGTGCTCCTTACTTTGCAATGCGCGTCGTTCGTCAGCTGGCCGACGACAGCCGCGAGCACTTCCCGCTCGCCGCAGTGGAAGCTGCAAACCATATGTACATGGATGACTATATCTCGTCCGTTGATGGTGTAGCTAACGCAGAAAAGACTTACCGTGAAATGGTCCAAATGTTCGCCTCCGGTGGTTTTAATCTTACTAAATGGATATCCAACAACTCTGATCTCATGGACAAAATTTCTCCTTCTCACAAAGGTGATGACATTATAGAGTTTGACTCTGATTCTCCCACGACGCATAAAATTGTAGGTATGCAGTGGCAGCCTGCTGCTGACAATTTTCAATTTGCTATAAACGCTGATATTCAGGAGTGCACAAAGCGCTCTATTCACTCCGTCACCGCTCGTTTATACGACCCTCTGGGTCTTATCTCCCCTGTTGTCGCTTTTATGAAACTCTTAGTTCAAGAGTGCTGGGCAGAAAACCTTGATTGGGATGATCCAGTTACTCCCACTATTTTAAATAAATGGACCCAATTTCATAATGAGCTTCATTATCTTGAAATAATTAAAATTCCTCGCTATATTGGCTTAAACTCGCCTCACGTCGCTCACATTGGATTTGCGGATGCAAGCGAAAGGTGCTACGGTGCTAACGTTTATATTCGGGTTAGTCCTGACCCATACTCACCTGGTTCAGTTTATTTACTGTCCTCGAAGTCACGTGTCGCCTCACTGGCTAAAATGCCTCTCGCAAGAATAGAGCTCTGTGCCGCGCTTCTTCTCGCAAATCTCATTGACGTTGTTCGAGACACACTCTTACGCAGATGTCACATAGATGAAATCTACGCCTTTTCAGATTCATCTATTACACATACCTGGATTCACTCTCCAGCTTATAAATTTCACACGTTCGTCGCGAACAGAATTACTGAAATAAATTCAAAACTTCCCGCGAAACATTGGTTTCATGTCAAAGGCGTGGAGAATCCCACAGATATTATCTCTCGTCCTGTAACGGCTAAATCTCTCGTGAACAATGACTTGTGGTTTCACGGTCCTTCGTGGACTGCTGAAAGAACTTCTGATTGACCTGTAAAACACTTTGCAGTCAAACCAAATGTTTGTTTTGAAACTTTGGAAACAAAACCTACAATAAGTTTAGTTGCTCAAAATGTCAGTAACTCGCATGAATCTCATCCCATTGACATGATGGCTGAAAGAATTTCCGATTGGAAAAAATTACTACGCTCGATGACATACGTACTCCGTTTCTCACGAAAATTGCGCTCCACTGGACAAATAACCGTTCAAGATCTCGAAACTGCAGAAGACTACATAATTCGTTATGTTCAAAACAAACACTTTTCTAAAGAAATTGCCGCGTTAAAAAATAAAAAGTTGTTAAATAACTCGTTATCAAAACTTAACCCTTTCATCGACCAAGAAGGCATTCTTAGAGTCGGTGGTCGGCTATCTAATTCTCAACTCGATTTTGGTCAAAGACACCCAATCTTGCTTCCTACTAAGGATTTAATTACTCAACTTATTGTTGACAACTATCATGTAACTAACCTCCACACTGGTCCATCACTTTTACTCGCATTGCTCAGACAGAAATTCTGGATATTATCTGCTAGAAATTTAGTTCGTCAACGCGTGCATAAATATAACAGATGTTTCAGACTTAAACCTAAATTCACTTTCCCACGCATGGGTGACTTACCGTCATTTCGAGTCTCGCAAACCAAAGCTATTGTCTACACCGCTGTGGATTATGCTGGTCCTTTTTATATAACGCATATAAGACGTCGAGGAATTAAAAGCCATAAGGCTTATGTATGCTTGTTTGTATGTCTTGCTACCAAGGCATTGCATTTGGAATTGGTCTCAGACCTCAGTTCTGAACTATTTCTCGCAGCTTTCAAACGTTTTATTAGTAGAAGAGGCCCAGTTTCCATGATCTATAGCGATGGTGGAACAAATTTTATAGGCGCCAAGCGCAAACTTAATGAAATTTACGATTTATTACAGTCCACAGCACACCAAACATATATTGGTAATTATTTATCAAATAATAAAATTCAATTTAAACATAGCCCCCCGTATGGCCCACATTTTAATGGCCTGTGTGAAGCAAACGTTCAATGCGTTAAAACTCACTTATATAAAACTATAGGCTCTCAGATCTTAACCTATGAAGAATTCATGACAGTCTTGGTGCAAATAGAAGGGTTGTTAAATAGCAGACCTCTATGTGTTTTAAGTTCTGAACCTGATGTAACCGCACTAACTCCTAATCATTTTTTAAATGTCACTCCTATAAAATTTTTGCCCGCTGAAAATTTTGTAGATCAACCTGATAATCGTTTATCACGTTATCAGTTGTTGTGTAAACTCACACATGATTTCTAGCGACGTTGGAGTCAGGAATATCTCACTTCGCTTCAACAAAGAGAAAAATGGACCAAGCCATCCGATAATATTAAACTAGGCACAGTCGTGGTTATAAAAGATAATAATGCTCATCCTCTTTGTTGGCCTCTTGGAGTTATTGATGAACTCTATCCCGGAAAGGACAATGTAGTTAGAGCTGTTAAAGTTCGCACTGCCTCTGGAAGCTATATACGTCCAGTAATCCGAGTTTGTACTTTGCCTACTCAATAAACTAAACTCAATTTATCTTAAATTAGTATATAAGTCCTGGTTTTTTGGCATTTGAATCTATTTTGTTGTTAACTTTTTTACTTACTAATTTTTAACATTCTCTGTTAACTTGTAGCTTAATATAGAGGAAACCTCTAGGCCGGCAGACTTGTCTTCGCCAAAATATAAAATATTACCAATTTATCTATTATTTAAGTACTGCTACCCTCACTACGCATTCATCACTCATTCAAACACTCACTCTTCCTTTCGCATCCTTTCGTTCGTTCCTTTCCTGACGGAACCAGTTCAGATCGAGACGCGCGCGCATAAGGGGCAAACCACTACGCTCCCCACAAGAAAATTCCTACAAACGCTAATTACGCTACCTAGTGATTGTGTTATTAACCTAGCACCGGTGCAGTGTAGTGTTTGTGAAAACCTATTTGGATTAATGTGAAAATCATAACCTATCTCCTGGGTAGAAGACCAGCGCAAGTAAGGTACCACCATTCCTTTACTTTTCCTTCTCCCACTTACAATTTCATCACGAAAAACAAAAGTATGCATTTTCAAGAAAGTCTCTAGTGGAGGGCGTACAAATGTCAAATTGAATGGTCACAAGTAGGATGTAGTCCATAGTGTGAAGTATTTGGGTCTGTGGTTAGACCGCGGCTTAAGGTGGGGTAAGCATATTGATTAGGGTAATTTTTTGAATGGTTCCAAATGAATTGAGGGGGAGGGGGAGAGGGGGGGGGTCCCCCATCCCCCCAATATAGTTTTTGAAGATCGGAAATGTATACTTTTTGAGATATGAATTTTTCAAATTAATTAAATTTTGAGGTTTGGTTCACCCAAAATGATCAGAAAATAAAAAACAAACAATAAATTTAAAGGGGGGGGAGAGGGAAATGAAGAAATACACCATATTTAAAATCACTACATATATTTATTCTATTTTATAGAGATACCTTATAGCTTTTAACAACTCTTCAAACGGGTCATGTTTTTGCCTCGACACATTCCTCCGCCACAAATACTCCATAACACTGTCTTCAAAATTTATGGTGTTACTGTAGTTACCCTTAAAAAACCTTTTAACCACCCTACACTGAGATGCAATCCGTTGTGTATGGACTCCATCGGGGGCTATGAAAGGATTGTCTGGGTGACTATGGTTTACTTTTTTATGAGTCAACCCATGGTCACCCAGACAATCATAAGCCATCCAATAATCTGTGTGGATTATGGACCCTTCAGCCACATGCTGTTTAATCAGTGGTACTAAAACCTCTGATGTCCTTAAGTTATTAGGACACACTTCTAAACGTAAATCCTCACTGTTATCTGCGATCATCCCCAACACCCAATGACCTTCAACGCGTCGACCTGAAACAAACAAAACAATGTTAAACAACCATTTCAGTTTTGTGAAACGAGACGGGTTCGCCTCGCTCCGCTCCGCTTCGCTCGGCTCTGGGTCGTTCATAACGTTGTGACCTAACACAACCTATCTCTAGTATTTACACAGAAAGTGACCTAAAACAAAATTTTCAGTTTTGTGAAACGAGATGGGGTCACCTCGCTCCGCTCCGCTTCGCTCGGCTCTGGGTCGTTCATAACGTTGTGACCTAACACAACCTATCTCAAGTATTTACACAGAAAGTGACCTAAAACAACAATTTCAGTTTTGTAAAACGAGATGGGGTCGCCTCGCTTCGCTCCGCTTCGCTCGGCTCTGGGTCGTTCATAACGTTGTGACCTAACACAACCTATCTAGAATAGAATAGAATATAGAAAGTGACCTAAAACAACAATTTCAGTTTTGTGAAACTAGATGGGGTCGCCTCGCTCTGATCCGCTTCGCTCGGCTCTGGGTCGTTCATAACCTTGTGACCTTACACAACCTATCTCTAGTATTTACACAGAAAGTGACCTAGAGCAAACATGTCTACATACCTTTGTTATATTTTCTTTTTCCGAATTTACTTTCGTCTATTTGCACCACTATACCCGGCACCCGGGCCACCAATTTTTCCTTTGCCAGCTTGTCTGTGACGTTGATATTTCACCACCACTTCCCTGCAATAGTAAAACCAATCCACTATGGTAACCCGGGACAGACATTTCTCTCCGACTTTTGTGTAGTCCTCCCAAATAACTCTCATAGTATCTAATTTCTGCGCGAAGCAGTACATCAGGTAAAAGATTGTTGGCATTGGAATCTTTGCATTTTCAAAACCAGGTTCCAACGGACCTGGAGACACAATTTTTGTTCAAGCAGCTTCCCTCGTTACATATAAATGAACCAGCTGTCTTGTTTTTGGTGTACACCACTTTCATTGGTGTGCGATGTTTAGCACACAATTTTGTTGTTCGGATTAGGCGTTCTTGTTCAGCAAAAGTCAGACACTTTTCTCTCGTGTCCAGTCTCTGCACCACTTTGACCAAGTTCCACATCGAATACAACTTCCGCCGAACAAACGGTTCTTTTTCGTCGGAAGTATAATCCGTCGATGATGATGAGACAGCCGCCTGCGCATCTTCTACCTCCAAACGAGGCCGGATTGCAGCACTCGTTGATGGTTGCTCACCATCTAGCACCTCATCGTAGAGCCGCCGTCCAGAAGTACCACTCGTCGAAGGTTGGTCCATTTCGCAAAGCAAATCAATGTCCAGGTTAGAAGCAAAGGTCAATCGTAATTGCAAGCAGGGATCCAGAATACACGCAGAGGTCGGTCGTTTATAGAATTCACAAAAGTCCAGGGGGAAAGCCAAAGTCGTCGTAATTACAGTGAACGGAATGAAAATGCGCCATTTTTCAATAATGACAATATCACAGACAAAAAGTCTTAATTTTGTCTGTGAATAGTACTTACAACGTTATTATATACAAGAGTTAACCAAGATCCACTCTGATTTCAACTCGCTCCGTGCAGACGTTGAGATATGTCAAGCCAACTATGTCGACGTTAATAATAGATTGGAGAAAGCAGAAGCATGCCTAGACGTCGTCAACTCATCTCTTTGCAAGAAAGATGAAGAGATCAAGAGCCTTCAGGCCGATAACGCGAAGTTGTCTGGTCAATCCAAGGACTTACTGTCTCGCCTCACAGTCCTCGAACGCGAATCTCAGCAGAACCAACAGTGGGCCCGCCTGCAAAATATAGAAATTGTTGGAGTGCCGGAGACCGAAGGCGACAATCCACGGGCTGGTGAAGAAGGTCGCGTCGTGTATGGGCGTGGCGCTGGGACCGGATGACGTCGAGTTCGCGCATTGAGTGCAGCCCCTGCGCGCTGTGGCCGGCAAGCCGCGCGCCCTCGTCGTGCGCTTCAGGCAGCGCAGCACCAAGGACGCGGTCTATGCTGCATCCCGCTCACAAAACCTGGACACTGCGAAGATCGGCATAAGCGGAGATCCGTCGCATATACATGTAAATGAACATCTAACAGTAAAAAAAAAAAAAACTGTTCAACTCATGTAAGTTAAAGGCTAAAGACTCTGGTTATAAATTTATCTGGACAAAAAACTGTCGCATTTTTGTAAGAAGAATAAATGCACCGCAAATTTTAATATCAACAGAAACAGACTTGATGAAAATTATATAACTGAAATTTACCTAACTGCCGCCTTCACCTTTGTTAACATGCAATATAAACTAAACACATACACATACACAACTCAACCACCACTAGCACAACATCACCACAACACTCACACACCCGAGAGAATTATACCTACCTACCTACCTATATTTATACCTATGGGAGAAGGAAAAGTAAAGGAATGGTGGTACCTTACTTGCGCTGGTCTTCTACCCAGGAGATAGGTTTTGATTTTCACATTAATCCAAATAGGTTTTCACAAACACTACACTGCACCGGTGCTAGGTTAATAACACAATCACTAGGTAGCGTAATTACCGTTTGTAGGAATTTTCTTGTGGGGAGCGTAGTGGTTTGCCCCTTATGCGCGCGCGTCTCGATCTGAACTGGTTCCGTCAGGAAAGGAATGAACGAAAGGATGCGAAAGGAAGAGTGAGTGTTTGAATGAGTGATGAATGCGTAGTGAGGGTAGCAGTACTTAAATAATAGATAAATTGGTAATATTTTATATTTTGGCGAAGACAAGTCTGCCGGCCTAGAGGTTTCCTCTATATTAAGCTACAAGTTAACAGAGAATGTTAAAATTTAGTAAGTTAAAAAGTTAACAACAAAATAGATTCAAATGCCAAAAAACCAGGACTTATATACTAATTTAAGATAAATTGAGTTTAGTTTATTGAGTAGGCAAAGTACAAACTCGGATTACTGGACGTATATAGCTTCCAGAGGCAGTGCGAACTTTAACAGCTCTAACTACATTGTCCTTTCCGGGATAGAGTTCATCAATAACTCCAAGAGGCCAACAAAGAGGATGAGCATTATTATCTTTTATAACCACGACTGTGCCTAGTTTAATATTATCGGATGGCATGGTCCATTTTTCTCTTTGTTGAAGCGAAGTGAGATATTCCTGACTCCAACTTCGCCAGAAATCATGTGTGAGTTTACACAACAACTGATAACGTGATAAACGATTATCAGGTTGATCTACAAAATTTTCAGCGGGCAAAAATTTTATAGGAGTGACATTTAAAAAATGATTAGGAGTTAGTGCGGTTACATCAGGTTCAGAACTTAAAACACATAGAGGTCTGCTATTTAACAACCCTTCTATTTGCACCAAGACTGTCATGAATCCTTCATAGGTTAAGATCTGAGAGCCTATAGTTTTATATAAGTGAGTTTTAACGCATTGAACGTTTGCTTCACACAGGCCATTAAAATGTGGGCCATACGGGGGGCTATGTTTAAATTGAATTTTATTATTAGATAAATAATTACCAATATATGTTTGGTGTGCTGTGGACTGTAATAAATCGTAAATTTCATTAAGCTTGCGCTTGGCGCCTATAAAATTTGTTCCACCATCGCTATAGATCATGGAAACTGGGCCTCTTCTACTAATAAAACGTTTGAAAGCTGCGAGAAATAGTTCAGAACTGAGGTCTGAGACCAATTCCAAATGCAATGCCTTGGTAGCAAGACATACAAACAAGCATACATAAGCCTTATGGTTTTTAATTCCTCGACGTCTTATATGCGTTATATAAAAAGGACCAGCATAATCCACAGCGGTGTAGACAAAAGCTTTGGTTTGCGAGACTCGAAATGACGGTAAGTCACCCATGCGTGGGAAAGTGAATTTAGGTTTAAGTCTGAAACATCTGTTACATTTATGCACGCGTTGACGAACTAAATTTCTAGCAGATAATATCCAGAATTTCTGTCTGAGCAATGCGAGTAAAAGTGATGGACCAGTGTGGAGGGTAGTTACATGATAGTTGTCAAAAATAAGTTGAGTAATTAAATCCTTAGTAAGCTGCAAGATTGGGTGCCTTTGACCAAAATCGAGTTGAGAACTAGATATGCCGAAAGAAACGCGATTAAACTCGAATGTATCGATATTTGATTGAGAATGAAATCTATAAAGAATGCGTTGAAAAGCGTGATGTTCGGGAGTAAGTTTTAATTGAAAATACATTTTTTCAATGTCTGCCGTCATAGCGACGGAGAACATACGCAAATTTATTAAAAGATCGAATATGTTAGTTTGTAAATTCGGACCTTTATAAAGTATATCATTTAGCGATTTTCCACTAGTAGTTTTACTACTCGCGTCATTAACTATTCGCGTTTTAGTAGTCGATTTATCGGGGCGATAAACGGCGTGGTGCGGGATGTAATAAGAGCGATCAGGGGGTGTCTCTTTGGCGCTCTCAACCTTAGTTAAATAACCTCGGTCGATGTAATTTTGTATGGTGTCATTATAGTTTGAGCGTAAGTCCGGATTAGCGTCTAATTTTTTCTCTTGACTGAGAAGGCGGTGTTTCGCGATCGAATAGGAATTTCCTAATTGAGTAGGGTCCTCTTTAAAGGGCAGATGCACGGTATAACGCCCGGTGTCATCGCGTGAGTATGTCGACTGAAATATTTTTTCGCATATCTCATCATCAGGACTTACATGTTTTTATTTGGAACATTTTCAAGTTCCCAGAAACGTTCAGTGAGCATTTCTAGCGTTGGCGTTTGTTCTATAGAACAAAAGAAATTTTTATTATTATTTGTGTTGCGAACAGGAGGACGAATGTGCGCGGTCTGGGCCTTGCCCATAGCTAAGTATCCAAGAGTAGTTTCTACTGCGACTACCGAAGAGTGTGGAGAAGTAACCTTATTAGGTCCCAAGAGGAACGGGAAGAGCTCGTTTCCTATCAAACAGTCTACTTCACCCGGCATGTAGAAACTACAATCGGCCATAGGTAAGTCATTGAGATGCGTAAAATATGAAGTGTCTAGCTCCGCGTTCGGTAATTGATCGGTGATCGAATCAATAACACGAGCTACTATATCATACGAACACAAAGGATCGAACCGTGAATGAATTTTAAAAGTCGTGAGTCCATGCGACGAACTTTCGGTTTGACCGATTCCTTTGATCGTTGTTGAAGCGGGAGTAATTTTTAAGTTTAAGCGATCACAACATATTTTCGAAATAAAATGACTCATAGAACCCGAATCGATAAATAAACGAATGTTGTGGCGTTTGTTTTCATTGTAAACATAAACCGAAGCGGTCGGCAAAATAACCGTGCTATTATTTGCGGTAATATTACGAGAAGTCGTTACTGATAACGAAACGTTGTTTAAATTAGCGCGCGCATTCGCAACGTTCGAACTAGAAGCGCGTTCAAGCGTTTGCGGCGCTGGAATAGGATGCGTCGTCCAGCGAAACTCGGGCGGCGGCGGCGGCAGCGGAGTACCTAAAGCGCGCGGCGAGTGCGAGCGAGACAGCTCGTAACATTCGACGTTATCTACGGACGCGTGCATCGTGACAGGCGAAGCGTTTGGCGGGTGAGTAAAATTTATATTATTATTATGAAATAACGTGTGATGTTTTTGGCGGCAAATATTACAAGTGTGTTGTGACTGACACGTTGTAATATCGTGAAAGCCTAGACAATTATTGCAAAAGTTGTATTTTGCAACGATATTATTACGTGAAAGCGGAGTTTCACTAAGAAAATACTGACACTTATATAGTGCGTGCGAAGGGTGAGAATTGCATAGCAAGCAATTCGATTGCGTGACTTGAAAGCGTGGTGCGTGAGTGTGTGCGGGAGCGTTTTTAGAGTGAGTGGTTTGCGAGTTTTGCGAGTAAGTTGGTTGCACGTTTTGAGTGTGAGTAGCATGCAAGTTTTGAGAGCGAGCTGAGTGTGCGTTTTGATTGCGAGAGAATGCGGGCGGTGCGAGTGGTGCGAGCGATTGCGAAGAGCGTAATTGTGGTGCGTAGTTTTGAGTAGCGTGAGTTTGCGGTGCGAGATATGCGTGAGTTTGCGGTGCGAGATATGCGTGCGTTTGCGATGAGTGAGATGGTTGCGAGTACAAGTCCGTTTCCTCGGTACTTACAAGAAAAGCGTGTGTTTGTTTATTTTAATTTATATTTTTATAAGAATTATGATTTTTATTTGCGTATGCGGGCGTGCGTAGTGTTTGTATTTTACTTTGTTCGTTTATGAACTGCGTGAGTTGCGAGAATGTAGGTATTTCTGTTGATGTGTGCGATTGCTCAAACAAATTAACAGTTTCTTTATCAAGTTTGTTAAGCGCGATGTGAACAAATAAGAAATCAGACAAGTCGTCTATTTTTAATTTTTGCAGCGCAGCTTCTGCAGAACAAAACTGTTCTAAGAATGCGTCCAGCGGTTGATTAGGTTTAAAATGTAACATCTGATCAATATAAAAGGAAGCTTGGATCCTAGTGTCTTGGTATTTTTCTAGCAAAGAGTTCCAAATAATCTTATAGTTACTCGCAGTGGGTGGAATCCCTGAGCAAACTGTTAAAGCCTTGCCCGTCAATTTACCTGCTAGGTATTGAACCTTTTCCGCGTCAGCTAAGTGTGAATTATCATGTATGAGACTTTTAAAGTTTTCGTAAAAGCGTGACCATTTGCTAGGAGTGCGGAGGTAGTTTTTTATTTAACAGATCATGTTTATGTTCGCTTTTTGAAGCCTTGTCTTTGAGTTTATTTTCACAAACTTTAATTTTACAATAAAGATCATCAAAAGATTGAATAGCCGAGTAATCCGGTTTAGATTTCGGATTATTAATCAATTCAGCTGATACTAATTTATCAAGAGTTTCGATAAATTCAGTTCTAGTTTTTTCTAGCGATTGAACTTGCGTTAGGAAATTTAATCTACATGTTTCATCGGAAACCTTTAGGCTCAAATCGTATATTTTTTGGGTAATTACGAACAAACTTTCCTTTTTAGCGGTAAGACGAACAATTTCCATCATTATTTCTTCGTCATTATTTTGATTTCGCGTCATATTTATGCGTTATTATGTTTCGCGTAAACAAATGTGAGACAAATAGGTAGTAAGTTAGTTACTAGGTAGATCGAGTTCAAAAACGGTCCGCGGCGCGGCTGCTGCAATGAGAAACCGCGTGGTTTGAACAGCGTGGGGGGCGGGGGGTGAGGTACGGCTCACTAGTATGAATATTTTGAAAACTATGAGTGTGCGGCTGATTTTGATAAACAATACATAAACTATGGTGTGTATATGAGATAATAATAGCGGTATTATGAGGGAGAAATATGTGCATTTACCGAAAATTACGAGAAAACCCGGCCACTGTAATGGCGGACATGAATGAGTTTGCGTATCAATTTTATCAAAATTAGCGTGAAATATAAGAAAATTATGTATGAGTTGCGTGTGATGCGTTTTCTGAGGGAGTAGGTATCCGGCTCGAAGGACCAAAACACTTGGGAGAAGGAAAAGTAAAGGAATGGTGGTACCTTACTTGCGCTGGTCTTCTACCCAGGAGATAGGTTTTGATTTTCACATTAATCCAAATAGGTTTTCACAAACACTACACTGCACCGGTGCTAGGTTAATAACACAATCACTAGGTAGCGTAATTAGCGTTTGTAGGAATTTTCTTGTGGGGAGCGTAGTGGTTTGCCCCTTATGCGCGCGCGTCTCGATCTGAACTGGTTCCGTCAGGAAAAGAATGAACGAAAGGATGCGAAAGGAAGAGTGAGTGTTTGAATGAGTGATGAATGCGTAGTGAGGGTAGCAGTACTTAAATAATAGATAAATTGGTAATATTTTATATTTTGGCGAAGACAACCTATACATCACTTTGTTATCTTTTACATCACACCAATGACATCAAAATCAATATGCTTATCAATGTGTCTAATCGGAGCCGTCTCTGTCGTCTGCAGAACTATTATTAATAACTACAACTTAAACCAATCTACATGTTATGACATAACTATGTCGAGCCAGCATAAAATTCAAAAATCATAGCTTACGCATATTTTATCAAAACGTGAATGGTCTGAGGACTAAGACTATGAATTTTTATAATAGTATCGCGGCATTTGATTATGACCTCATTTTAATCACAGAAACGAAACTGTGTGAGGGTTTTCTTAACGCGGAGATCACGGATCCCAATCGCTATAACATATTCCGTCACGACCGTGCATCTGCGACGGCCGGCGGTGGTGTAATGGCACTTAGCTCGCCCGCACTCAATGCGCGCGCTCGGCCTGAGTGCCATCGCGCCGACCACGAAAGTATATGGCTGACCGTGCCGGGCGGCGCAATTGCTTCCAAACATGATCTGCATATTTCCCTTGTATACTTACCTCCTGACGTAAACCTACCTGAACGCGTACAGTACTTTCTCAAGGGGCTGAGTGATATCACCCAGCAACACCCGGATGACCTGTATCTTATAGTAGGAGATTTTAATCTACCCTGCCTTAATTGGGACACAAGTGCGCCACTATGCATGAGGACTGGTCCAGTCGCTCTTCAGAACTCTGCCACCAACCTAACATGCTTAATGAACTTCCTTGGTCTTACTCAACACAACAGGCTGAAGAACTGCTGCGAAAACGTTTTGGATCTTGTCTACACCAATTTTCCATTAGACATACATCAGGCTCCGTCACCAGTTGTAGATGAAGACCTTTTCCATACAACCCTTGTAATGGAAACCGCAGACATTGGCATAGTTGATATCCCCACCATTAAGCAGTTCAGGTACCAATTCCGTAAAGGCAATTATGAAGACATGAACAATTATCTTTCCAAAATCGACTGGTCTAGCGTCGACTCTGGCTCGCTTGATGACGCGGTCTGCTTGTTGAACTCGCATATACATGATGCCATAGAAAAATACGTCCCTAAGAGAACAACAAGCAGCTCGCGTCAGTACCCAATCTGGTATAGTCGGTCACTGGTTGCCATTATCAGAGAAAAACAAACTGCTTAAGGTATGGAGAAAACATAGGAACCCCGTAGACTACAAGGCGTTCTCTCTCCTCCGTAGTAGGTGCAAACTCGCTCAACATAATTGTCACATAAGTTACATAAACCTGGTACAAGATAGCATAAAAAATAACCGGAAACTTTTCTGGTCGTACGTTAAAAATATGCGTAGAGAAGGCTCGGGTTATCCCAGTTATATGACTCATGGCACGGTTGCCCTTCAAACCGAAAAAGACACTTGCAATGCCTTCAATGAGTACTTCGGTAGGATGTTTAGCGAACCCGTTGCAGTATACCACAACACTAACCTCCTCGAACCAGCCCATCCCAGAGTTATAAGCGCGGTGCGAGTATCTACAGACAGCGTTTTCAAAATACTCAGCACCCTGGACAAAAGTAAAGGCCCCGGCAGCGACAAGATTCCTCCAATACTAATCGCCCGCTGTGCCAAGGTTCTCGCTGTACCACTTACAACCATCTTCAACAGGTCATTCTGCGAAGGTGTCTTTCCCAATCAGTGGAAATTTGCAAATATTGTGCCTATACACAAAAAAGGTTCTAGGCTGCCTGTAGAACACTACAGGCCTATATCGATACTCAACGCATTCAGCAAAATTATGGAGCGAGTGGTCCACGACCATATCTACGCCACTATTTCCAATAACATCCCTGGGGATCAGCATGGTTTTATGAGGTCTAAATCTACCACAACTAATCTGGCTACTTTTGTAGATGCGGTACTTAGAGACATGGATGGCGGTGGATAGGTGGACGCCATCTACACCGACTTTGAGAAGGCCTTCGACCGTGTTGACCATAACATACTTTTAAGGAAGTTAGAAAAACTAGGCATCCAGGGCGACCTCTTACGATGGACAAAATCTTATATCGCGAACCGTTGTCAGGCTGTTGTGATTGGTGAACACATGTCTAATCAAATTATTATCCCGTCTGGAGTCCCACAAGGGTCAATATTGGGTCCCCTATTATATGTAGCCTATCTATACGTTATAGGTGTGTGCTTCCACCACGCCAAATTCCTCCTGTATGCTGACGATAACAAAATATATAAGCAAATTAAGTCTACTCAAGATTGTGATCTGCTGCAGGAGGATTTGGATCGTCTGACACACTACTATGATATAAATAGAATTAATGTCAATGCCTCGAAATGCAACACCATCAGCTTCACAAGAAGAAACCAGCCCATTTTGCACAGCTATCATCTCAACAATATCCCTATTCTGAGAGTTCACTCGATACGCGACTTGGGGGTGATTCTTGATGATAAGCTGACATTCGAGGAGCATGTAGAGGCAATAACTAGCAAAGCTTTTAGAAATTTAGGGTTTATTTTAAGAGTCACCAAACCTTTTTCAGACATGGGATGTGTTCGAATACTTTACTGTGCATATGTGAGAAGTGTCCTTGAATATTGCAGTACTTCTTGGAATCCACAGTATGGCGTCTACGTGGACAAAGTAGAACGCATTCAAAAGAAGTTTTTAAAACAACTTAACTTCCGTGACAGATTTTCAAGCGAAGGATACGAGAACTCTTGCCAACACCACGGTTTCGAGAGCCTCGAGAACCGTCGGAAGATGCTTGATATGATGCTCCTCTATAACGGAGGTGTCGATTGCCCTGACCTCGTTAACTCATTACTTAAACTGGATGTATCTATTCGCACTCGCCACTCTGCAAACAAACTCTTCCATATTCCCTTCGCACGCACAAACTACGCAGCTAACTCAATCAGCTGCAGGCTGCCCCGCACTTACAACAAGTACTTTGCCGACCCGGACATTTTTCATCTATCAAAGCCGCTCTTCAAAAAACGGATTATGTCGTTGCTTAAGGAACAAAGGTAAGCCTGCCTTCTGTTCCTGCATAATCATTTAAATTCTCTCTCTCTCTCTCTATCATACACACACTCCCATACACATAGTCCCATATACACAAACTCACTCACATAACCACAATAATGTAATTTTGATGTAAGTTAATTTAATTTTTGATTTAATTTAATTTTTCTTTTTAATGTAAACTGTATGCTTTCTATCATACCTGCTTAGTCTTAAATAATGAGAGTTTGTAATTGGCCAAAGATAAGTTTACCTTTTTGTCTTATTTGTATCGTATGTGCTGTAAACTCTGTAATCAGTAAATAAAAACATAAATAAAATAAATAAATAAAAGTTATGTTTTGCCGATTTTAGTTGCAAATTACGTTTTGATCATAGAAAATTCGCAATTTTAACTTTCAATTTTCAGAAAAACTGTGCATTTCCGACAAAAAAGAAAAGCACTTTGGTATGAAAAGTAAGTGCCAGCTATCCATAAAAAATATCATTATAATCAAATTAATTTGGAACCATTCAAAAACCAACCCTATTGATAGTGTGCGAGAAAAAATTCAAAAATTCTTAAATGTGTTTAAAGTTTTATCAGGCTCAACTGGGGAGTACACCCAATACATCTTCGCAGATTGTATATATCTATTATTCTCGCAGCCGAATAGATTACAGTAGCTTCCTATATGGCACAAGCGCTAAGTGTCATCTATACAAACTTGAAAAGGTTCAAAATCAGGCCATGAGGGTGATTGGTGGGTTTATAAAGACAACTCCTATACATGTAATGGAAAGCGAGCTTTGTCTACAACTTTTGCATTTAAGAAGAAGATATTTGGCTGGAAAGTTTTGGTTACGTGCTAAGTCTTTAGAAAATAATTATACCATACGTTTATTTGAGGAACTCTCAGTGGTTGATAACACCGACCGGAGCTCTACAGCCAAAATACCATTATTAGTAGATATTCACACAAAATTTAACAGTCTTCCCATACACTCCAGTCCTATGTTGGATATGTTTTCCTTGGATACTTGGATGAGTATAAACTTAGATGATTTAATTTATAGTAAAATTGATGATATAGATAAAGCCAAAAGATTACACAATGATAAGTACTTGGTAGATAGGTGCTCATTTTTATTGCAGACCAAATATGAAAATAGCTATCAACTATATACAGACGCGTCCAAAGATTGTAATGGTAAAATAGGAGCAGCATTTTGGGATCCTCAATCTAATCATAGTGTAAGATACAAAATTGAATGTAAAATATCGATCATTATCGATATCGACAATATGCGGAATTATTTGCTATAGAAAAGGCCATCGAATATGCCTCAACGCTGGATCATTTAAATATAGCTGTGCTTTCTGATTCAAAAAGCGCCCTCCAGCATTTGGCTCAATTTTCTGTTTTCTATTATTGGTGCCTGTAATGTTGCATTATCTTACCCTACGTCAGACGATGCGCGAAGGTTATACAAATTAATTATATTTGGAATGCGTGCTAGAAAATAATTGTTAAGTTTATATTAAGTAAGCTAATTAGATTTAGATTAAAATTGTAGCCCATACGAAGGTGACATAGTCACATTGTGTACTAAACCTTCAATAAATTAAAAACAATATATAAAAATAATAATAATGTTACCCTGCTTGCTGCCGTCCTCACGCATGGTTTTGGAGTGGATGGAGCCACATCCCGTGGGCGGCGTTTCATGCGCCCGTTGATGTATTTAGCTTTGAGCATACAATTAAAAAAAAACCGGCTTAGACCTGCAATTTTGTATGAAATTCCTTTAAAGTTCCCTTGAGTTGTGCGGCCCGAAACGTGATACTTCCAAGCCTGTTACAACGCACGTAATGGCGATATTTCATTGCGTGTTTGAGAAAAATATATGAAGGGGCCCACTTACAAAATTCACCGCTGAGTCATCAATGCTCAAATATTTATCTGTAGCGCTGAGTTATATTAATTGTTGTTTGTGAATAGCCGCTGGGTGTTTAATATTCTGTTGTGGCAGTAAAGATGATGAATTATTATAATAGAAGCTGTTCCATTAATTCATTGCTCATATAAAAAGTGACCAAGTGCGAGTCGGACTCGCCAATGAAGGGTTCCGTTGTAACAAGTAATTATGTGACTGGATGCTTGTGTTTTTACTTTGTTTTTCATAGTGTTTGTATGACTGACAAAGTTATCTTTGCGGTTTTTAATAAATGATTTATATCTTTAAAAACTGCTTATTTTATTTTGTTATTAATAATAATAATACCTTGGACGCTAATTACACACATTGATCTAGCCCCAAACTAGGTTTCCCTGTATCTTGGGTACTAGACAACGATACACATACTTATATAGATACATATTATACTTAGATAAATAAACAATCATGACTAGGGTACAAACATCCGTTTTCATCAAACAAATATTTGCCCCCACCGGGTCTCGAATCCGGGACCCTTGGCTTCGTAGGCAGGGTCACCGCCGACTCGATCATTCGGGTCGTCGGGTGTTCAAACCAATTTTCATTTAAGTGTTTATTAAGATACAAAGCATATATTTTTTTTAGATTTTTCACTCTCTTAAGTTAAAAGTTAGACACACACATTTTTCAACTTTGGAAGGGTCTGTCTCTTTAACGATTTACTTAGAGGAAAAACGGTTTCAGTAACCTCAACGTCATTTTAAGGACCTATCTATAGAGACCCTACTTATTCGACTTAAAGACACAGCCTTGATTAAAAAGAAATGTTTCAGTTCAATGTGTTCCATTCAATTCAATTATATAAATTTTTGTTTAAAAATCGTAAAGCAGTTTACAAAATACATCTACATACCAAGTTTCACCTGTGTAATCCTAATAGTTTTTTCATAAAGTTGCTGTGACATACGGACGGACAGACAGACAGATTTGACGAAACTATAAGGGGAACCTTGTTTCTCTACGGAACCCTAAAAAGCTAGGGTGCTGGTGCTAAAGTAAACTTTTAATGCTACAATGTCTCGTTCTAAACTACACCAAAACTACCATCAAACTAATAGCGTTGCTGCTAAATAGCGAGATAGCTCTAAATTCAGCTGGCCTGGCAGTAATTCTTTGAACATGCAAATTGCGAACACGCGAATATGAGGAGCCCGCGGAATATGAATCTCAACACGAACCAGGCACATGTGAGTAAAAACGCGATGCCTTTTTTATAAGTTTAGCAACATACCGCCCGTCCTCCGAGCGTAAAATGAAAAATCCTACCCTTTAACGATTTTGCCTGCGCCCGTGACAAACAGGTCTAGCATCGCTGCAAAAATTTACATTTTTTCCTCTCGTGGAATCTATCCCCTTTTAAATATGCGATAGTCGGCTGCCGCTGTCTTTCCTCGGAGAAAGTCACGTACCAAGGACATTGACGGCTATAGAACGCTCCAAGATAGCACTTGAAGAGTCTCTCGCGGTCCCGCCGCGTGCCGCCGATCAAATATTAGGTCTTTACCTACACTATCCACCAAAACAAAGAAAACATCGCTTATTCTCCGAATATGGATCAAGTTCGTGGCAAATCGGACACACATTATGGGCAGATAACTTCAGATCATTTATTGGGTGGTGAAAATCAAATCAGTGGTAAAATTTAACATATCATGATCATATCAAATAGTCGAATGGTGACAGATTGCTTCAATGCTTAGGTGGCTTCAGACTAGGGTATAATATATCCACTATAGGTGCGAGGCCGCAGGCCGTAGGCCGGAATATTTGTAACTATATATGTTTTGAGTTCTTGAAAACGGCGCAAAGTGTTTGATGAAGTTTGTTATACATATAGGGGTTTTTGGGGGCAAAAAAACGATCTAACCGTCTCATAACTAGAAAACGCGTTTTTTCAAGTTTTCATGCTTTTATCTTTTCAATACAATGTAAAATAAGGCAAAAATTGCAATGACCAAAAAAATCGACTCTCAGTCCAAATTGTCACGAGACTGGTGATTTCACTTTATTTCTATAAATATAAGGCAGAAATGACAATCAAAAATGACATCATCATTCCCGTGAGATTACCGCCCTAACATCACGTGACAATATTTACAATAGTGCGTCGGAGGGAGAAGCCTAACCAAAAAGTTTGGTTTAAATTAGGTATAGAATCCAAATACATCTTGCTTAGAGTCCCCGCCACCACTCAAGTCCTACCGTTATCTTGCCAGTGAAACTTGCCTGTGGCATCAGCGTTATTAGTTCCACTTTCCATCGCAGGACTTGAGTAGTGGCGCGGACTGTACTTGAATAAGCAAGCACGCAATTTGTTTGGTCACATGACACAGGTATTTATTCATTCACCCTACACATAAACAGCCTATGACGAGTAATGTGCTGTCTGATGATGAGTTATCCGTGCGACCAACTGCACTAACCGACTTCCCTAGATGTATACGGCACGTGATTTTGTATGTATTTTTAAATTTGGTATAGTATAAAGGGTGTCCCATGGCTATGCCAAATGGACAGAAAGTACCTTGAATATTGTAGATAGAGCATTTTACAGAAACTTCTTTTTTTTTAATGAACTGTAACCAAAGATATTTTTTAAACCGCCCATTACCCGGTTAATGGGCGGTTAATGAAAATAGTAATTTGTTTGTAAGCCAAAAATATCTGGATAACTTGTTAGTTTACCACCACTCACTATTCACATACCAATCTAGGGTTCCTCAGTTACCTTTCTTTAAACAAAACAAAGCTCACATTTTATTATATAGGTAGTAATCCTATTAGTTATCAGGGCCGGTACCGCGCCAGAGATAAGCCAAGTTACGAGCGAAACCTGATGAATTCATGTTCAGGATTAGCCCTTACAATATGAGCACAATTTTACAGGCTCAAGGGTCCTCTGACAAATGCTATCGTGAATGTCGTCCCATTTATACGCGGTAGAAACGTCTCATCTTAACATTACTCAAGTGCGTAAGTATATTTTCTAATAAAAATGGTAATGTACTCAGTGAATTTTGAATGGGCTTAGAGGAACTTCTTTATACTTACTTTATGTGGCTTGAAGTAATGGAACTCACTGTTGTTATTTCTTCATCATTTATTCTTTCTAAGTACCAGTTACAATTTATTACTTGTAGGATATCTACCGGAAAATTGCACAGCCTGGAAAATATCGCACTATTTGCATACAGACGATCATTTCATTTGCCTGAAAACCTGTGGTATTCATTGTGGGATTCTTTGAGCACATTTTAAATACAAAGAAAAATAATCGTAAATAAAAACTTAAATAATCGTAAGAGGCATTGTAACTCAGAGGTTTTACGCCACCCTTCGTAACGGACGCATGTTGCTTGCCGACGTACTGTCGACGGTAAATAAAAGCTCCAAATTACTAGGAATTTGATTATAAAGGGGTAAAAGGCTTCGGCACACCACAGGCGGGACAGTGGCGGGGCGGTGGGGCGGGTTGGTTATCAATATTGTCAAATGTATGCTCACGCTGACACAACAGCGCGGGCCCGCTTTCGAATTTGGTGTGATATGCTTCATACAGTTTGTTTAATTCCTAAAAATCCAAATTCAAATGAAAATCTACGAGTATATCTTTACCCCTGGAATTATTACTTTCCATGTCGAAGATTATGTGATCGGCCGGGTATCAAGTATCCCTCGTCGATATAAGGGCCGAAAAAACATAACAAGCGGTACTGCTACACCCTGTGTATGGAGTGATAATCGCCGCTCACTCCTCTTTATTCAGGTTCATCCTTGAGCCTAATAAATTGCTGGCGATTTCCGAGGTTATTTACCTCGCACCGGGATGCCAATGATAAGCTTCTCAAACTTTCCTCTATCTTGCAACTGTTCCTATTATCCACTATTAGTTACCTAAAACCATTTCTTCTTTAAATATAAATAACTTAAAAACAGATGACAGTTTTACAAGCTCGCGACTTATTAAAGGTTAATTAAAGTGTTTAAAATCACCTAATCAGCCAGTACCTACAGGTAATAGGTACATTCAAAATTATACCTACAGAATTATACCTAAAGAAAGAAAGAAAAGAAGATATTCTTGACAAGCCTTGTAACTAAGCACCTCCTTACAACAATGTTTCCTTAACCTTTCAAACGTCGTATCTAGGTAGTTGTAGTTAAAACTTTGTAGCCGACCGAATGCGAGAATAGAATAATAGTCAATAAATACGTGATAAATTTTGAAAAATTAATGGATTTCTTTTATTACTTTATTTTACACAATAAAAGTTCACTCACAACTTCTTTTTGAACACAGACTGACGTCCTGTCTAGGAAGTAAAAATGTATATATGTCGCAGTTAGTTGGTTAAATCAGACACTTAACTAACTCTCCAGACCGTTAATTAAATACCGACGTTTAACCAAGTCATTAAAATTCCGTCAGACAAGGAAGGGAACGAAACGTTTTACGAGTTGACTAAACGTTTCTAGGCAACAAGACATATACAATATAAATATTGTTTTATGTGTACTTAAGTTTATGTTTTAAGTATTTATTGTTGTTATTACATGTTCAACCCAACACGAAGGATAAAGGGGGCTTCGCTTCGCTCACCCCCTTTACCCATCACCTAAGCTGCCGCAATGTTTTTCCCTGATATAAATTGTGCAAATCAGCTGTTTTCGTGACGCCATATTGTTTTCCAAAACGATGCTTTATTTAAATCAAAATGCTAGTGACTTCGTTAAACGTCGGTATTTAATTGACGGTCTAGAGAGTTAGGTAAGTGTCGGATTTAACCAACTAACTGCGACATATATACATTTTTACTTCCTAGACAGGACGTCAGTCTGTGTTCAAAAAGAAGTTGTGAGTGAACTTTTATTGTGTAATCTAACCCGCATAATGACTTTTAGTTTATTAGCTTTATGACTTATAAATTCAAGTGGATAGCCTAAAATTCGGGCCTCTCCAAATTTAAACCATTATATAACAAACTGTAACTATTTAATTGCCTAAAATGAAACTACTGATTTTAATAATTTGGATATCACTGTGTCCATATACCTAAATAGTCTCAATATAACTTCGGCCGGATGTCGGGTAGACGGACAAGATAATGTATTAAATCGCCCCGTATAAATTTTTCGAAAACACAGTCCAAAGAGCACCAATTTTACTAATTTTAATAACAACAGTAACGGACCAATGCGTCTCCAAGTCTCTTTCAAAATCTTCAACAATATCATCAGTGAAACAGTAAATCAGTGCATCGTGTGATCAAATTTTGTTGAGTGCATAGTCATCAATTCTATTCCATTTCTTTCAAAACCTACATCAACGTTATAACGCGCCAAACACCCCAAAGAGTTCCCTAACTTCGCAGTTTTTCTATAATGTCTCGGTGACGCTCTGTGCTAACGTTTTGGTCAAATGCAGAGCGTGCAATCGGTTCTTGGTACGATCCCACGCCGCCCACACCTTTTACTAATCAGTGTAAGTCCAGTAGCGCCCTCCGTGGCCTGTTATCACAACTGAGGAGCAATTGGAGGAAGGTCCACGGACGGAACTAGCGGGCAACATCAATTTGCAGGATCACTAGCTACTGATACTAGGGGAGTGCTAATAAGAGTGACAATAATTGTCAAGCTTGTCGGGCCGATTTTCATATAGTTGAGCGCCGTTTAAGCTGTATGGTCAATTCAATTCAATTCAATTCCAAGATTTTTATTCATAATAGCACAAAAATTGAGCTACTTAATTAACGTCATAACATAATCAAGCAAGCATAATAAACATTAAGTAGGTGCCTAATTATTAGTACATAATGTATCCAGACGCTTGGATCCTAGCAACATTAGCTGTCACAGTGACTGGAATTTTGCAAAGGGCAACCACACAGTTCTGTATGAACTCATGAGTAGAGTATCGTAGGATAATGTTGTCGACACTCCGGATGTGGAGTCGATGGTTGGTCGCTTTTAAGATGTAATTTACAAGATCTTCAATAACTCGATCCCAAAGAAGACCAGGCCAAGTCAACCTACCAGTCGTTATCCAGTGTGGTTTCACTGGGGACATCATCAGGGGCATTGCCACCAAGATCAAGTTTTATCGGAAGTCGTCGAAGACTCCAGCCGACTACGACAACCCTTCTTGAGCGAGTTGGACTTGCATTTGACCGGTTTTTTTCTATTAATTAACAAATCATCATGTAATCAATAATACAAAGAGCAAATTAATCCGAAAAGAATCCAAAATAACACTGTTTCAATATCCTGCGATTTAGTCCTACTTTCATCACCGTATTTTACTTTATATCTACATTTCCTATTCCATTTTCAAACACTGATTTGCTTCTAATTGAAACCCTTTGTGGGCCTAGAGTGTCACTGAGGGAAAAGTTTAAAGAAATCAATATTCTGACATTTGTGTCTCAATATATCTATGACAATCTTGTGTATGTAAAAAGAAATATAACTAATTTTCAGAAGTACAGTGATATACACAATTTTAATACTAGAAATAAAGACAAGTTGGTTGCTTATGTAAGCCGAATACATAAAATTAGTAATTCTTTTAAAGGCAATTGTATACGCTATTACAATAAGGTCCCTACTGATATTAAAAACTTACCTTTAGACAAGTTTAAAATAATAATAAAACAGAAATTTTATAAAAAAGGTTACTATAGGATATCTGATTACTTAGAGGACAGATGTCCATGGGAATGGATTGTTTGAGTAACAGGCTGTTTCGATATATAATTAGCATTCATTTTGTAATTTGACAATATTTTAATTAAAAAAGGAAACGCAAAAGATGCGACGACTGTGGAGTTTCTTCGGTGAGCTCTTCTCCACAGATTCCGCCATTGTGTTAGTGAACTCACCCAAAAAAATGTAATGACGGATCTAAGTGATGTAACAACATCCTATGGAAATAAATGATTTTTGATTTTGATTTTGATTTTTACACATTTAAATTTACTGATAAAATTCCAAATCTTATCTCACTTTTCTGTTTATATGTCTATACGAAACCCGCATTAATCAATTCTTTTGGTACTTGGCTATTCAAACCTTGGGAATATTTCTGTTTTTCTTCATGAGATGTCACTACTTTGTATAAAAACCAAAATGTGTTATTGAGAGAACCCAATCTTATATTTCCGCTATTTGCTCAGAGTCATTCACTCATATTGGTTGTAAACCCTGGCTTGCAGGTTCCGCGGGACGTTGGACTTGAAGACGTCTTTAAGTTTTCCAAATGCGGCCCAACCCAACTGAATCCGTCTGCTAATCTCATTTACTTGAGAGTCTCGGCCAAAAGACAAAAAATGTCCAAGATAAACATAACTCGATAAAGGCGTGGACCTCTGTTGTACTTTTACCGACAATTATATTCGCTACCGACGAGTGACTCATCTTTATTCTCGTCTTGGACATGTTCATCTTAAGGCCGACCTGCAAAGACGTCTTCAGCTCTGCGTACTAGATTGTCTGCGAACCTCATGTGCGCAAGCTTGGCGCCGTTAATGTTGACGCCTTTTTCATCCCACAATAGAGTTTTCATTACAAGGGCATTACAACACGGGAACTTCCAAAACATAAATTCAATTAGTGCAAACCGTCACTCCCGAATAGCTATTGTGAATAGATCAATAAGATAATTGCCCAATGAGCAAGAACCCAAAACCTAACGTAAAATAGAAAAAATATATACAAAAAGGACAACCAGCTCGGTCTCAAACCCCGAAGGCAGAGAGAGAGAGAGAGCTACCAGAGCTGATATGAGACCTTGTGAAATCTGCAAAAGACTTTCGGTCACCAATCTTCAATATTAGTCATAAATTTTGAATCACCACTTGTTTTTGAGCATTGATCGATATTCAAATCAAGTCACCTTCAGTCGTGAAACGTAAAACATCCGCAGTTCTCTAGTACCATTTTTCGGTATTTCGCAACAAAATTAACCAAATACCTACGGATATTGGTTAATGATGGGCATGGAGCCTTTGCCCATATATAATGTTAACGCCTGTAAATGTTTCATAGCAAAATATATAAAAATAGGATCCGTTGCACTGCCAAGGTACTATCCACACGATGATATCACACGCGCCAGTGGCTGAGGTTAATGAGGGAAGGCAAAAAGTGACATGATGGTCTTCAGCAATCGGTAACTGGTTAGATATACGTTTTGAGAGAACGCGATGACATCGTTGTGACTATCTTGTATCATATAGTACTCGTTCTTTATAAAGAGAATGAAGATTACTGATAACAAAATAATAATAGAGTATCCATCTTGTCAACATCCTATGAAGTAGGTATGTATGAAGTCAGTACAGCAAACGCTTTACACATTAATAGAAAAATAATAGTTCAAATAATATAATGAAAACGGTTTACCAAACATTCCATACCCTTAGTCACAACAGAGCGTCTTAAAGCTATAAAGCAGAGATTTTGTTAAAAAACAGCACTATCATCGATAACGTAGATTTTACTATTTATCATGTATATCCCCAGGACATTGTCAAAACGATTAGATTACTTAACTTAAAAAATACTGAAACCTTTGGGGTATATCAGTAAAAATCATTGGTTCAGTAATTCTAGTGTGTTGACGATGGAGATTTCCGAGACCTCATGAAACAAAGTAAACTGATACCTCTGTTCAAGTTGGGGGACAGGGGTGATCCTTTAAATTTCAGACCAATATCTGTTCTTCCAGCACTAAGTAAAATATTTGAAAAGATTATACTCAATCAAATGCTATCACACTTCAACCGTACAAAACAACTCCACGCCAAATAATTCTGTTTCACAAGGGGTAAATCAACTACGGGCATTGCCCTTATATCTCATATTTTCTCTGCATGGGAGGCCGCACAGGATGCCATCGGCATTTTTGCGATCTGTTGAAGACATTTGAAAGTATTGATCATGATACGCTACCAATTAAATTCAATCATTGCGAACCAATTAAATTATGTATCTACTAAGAAGATACTTAGGCATTGTCATTCAAAAAAGCGGAAGTCGACGGCGTTAAATCTGATGGATTTTGCGTAAAATTGGCATTCCACAAGGTTCCATATTAAGCCCTTTCTTATTCCTGGTATATTTAAACGATCTGCCTTTTATGGCGGAAAGATTGACTGGCATAGTGTTGTTTGTTGATGATACTTCACTGGTATTCAAAATTGAAAGACAAAAATAAGATTTTAAGTATGATAATGATGTATTGTCTCTAACCTTGAATTGGTTCACACTAAATAATTTATTTTTAAACGCTGGTAAAACCAAGTGTATCAAATTCTCACTTCCAGATGTCAGGCAAGCTGAGACCGTTAGTGTTAGACCACAACATGTTAGAATTAGTAAATAATACGAAGTTTCTTTGAATAACTATAGACAGCAAGTTGTAGTTGAGACCCCACATAGATAAATTACCTGGTAGAGTAGCCGGCTTACGCTGTTAGGAACATCAGACAAAATACGGGTGTGGCTACATTTAGGCTCGTCTATTTTAGTAACTTTCATAGTGTTCTTCTCTGTCATGTTCTATGGTATTTTGTTGTGGGGAAAAGCTGCGGATATTCAAACTATTTTTATATTATATAAATGAGCTATTCGAGCAATTTGTAATTAAAAATTCACTGACTCCTTAAGATAACTTTTTAAAGAAATTCAAACAACCTTACAACATTTTCCAAATTTAGCGATAGCTGTAATATTAACCTAAGAAATAATCACAGACTAGTTGCCCCGGTTTAAACACGCGAAAGATAGCAATCATTTTAAAGGTGCATTCTCTACTACAACAAGAAAAATCTGGAGATTTTGAAATTGGCATTTGAGAAATTTAAAAACCGTGTAGAAGCGTTTTTATCTAAAAAGGGATATTACAATATTCAAGATACTTAAATGACGGTACTGTATGGGGTAAATCCAATCAACACAGAACTCACTATCAATAACTTTGTAATTATTATAACAATTAATACTGTAATATTTGCACTAGTTGAACACAACCAATTTTTAAATGAGATATAAAACTCTGTGGGATTTTCTACGCCCTTTATCTCCCACAGTGGTCCAATCTAGAGAAGGGGCATTTGCTAAGTATATATAAATATCTATAGTAAAAACAAAATTAAAAAGTGCAAAAGTATAGAATTTATCTGGGTTACTTTTGTAAAGGTGCTCAACCTGAAATCATAGTTTTCACTAATAATTCGAGTTTCGTCGGAACAGTCAACGTAACATTTTCGATCGCGGGGACATTACCCGTCCTTCCAAAAACCTTTGTTTGCCCAACACAGGGTTAATATTAGCTTAGGACTAATTATTTATTTGACCAACTTGGCGTAGTGGCACTACAGCGACTGATTTGTTGCAAATGAGAAAACATTCCCTACTCCGTGGCAAATAGAGCTCTTGGATTGAACCGGATTTAATAATGAGTACCCTTCTCGTTAAATAATCTACGAATTGTAGCCGATCATGTGTTCAATTAGTAGATATGTTTCATGACAAGTATTGACCAAATGAAGAATTTATTTTCTCTGGGCAGGATTCAGGCCTTTGAGAGCTTCTTTGACAGCCTCTGTTCTACAGCGCATTTCAGAATTTTCCTCAGGTCTTAAAGAATAAACTGGATCACATTTACGCCAAGATTGAATTACTTCCTGCTGATGACGTCAAAGTCGCTTCAAAAGTTCTTCATAACTGCTGTCGTAGGTATTCACTAGTGTAAGTATTGTGCACATTTACGACAATATTCCCGGGAATATCTTCGGCTGTAAGGCAGTAACCACATGGTTACATGGTTACCTGACGGACGAAGAAGAAGGTGCTGATGAAGACATCTTCATCAGCACCTTCTTCTTCGTCCGTCAGGACACTCGGTGGTGATGGTATAGCTAAATCATAGCTAACGTCTTCTTCACTTTTATCAAAAACAGCTTGAATAGCTTCTTCTAACCCCTCATAGTTGTTGACAGAATCAAAACAATTAGAAGACATTATCATAGAACTGAAACAAAAAATATATTCATGTATGTATGTTGCCGCTGTACTCAGTTGAGTACACCCGTATTTACCCCAAAATATACATACGAATACTTGTATTTCACTTAAAAATTATACCTTTTATTAAACGATAGTTGCTCAATGAAATATATAATTTATATTTAGGAAAATAAACTGAACATAAATTATTAAAATGTTACCTGCAATAACGTTTCGTGGATACCGTTTACGAATGACACAATTTTAGGTCTAAGATCATAATAATATTTAGTTTTTCATATTTCCCACTGTCAAAACTACCTCCACTAAACTTAGATATTATATAAATAAATGTCAAATGTATCTCATAAAGATTAACTGTACTCGAACGAGTATGGCAATGGTAACTTCAATACCCGTCAAACAAAGTATCAGGTAAACTCCAGTAGCCAGAGTCGCCCTTTATTTCTGAAAGGTTATAGCGGATAGGATCAAAGTAAACAGACGCAGCTGGATATTCATATTCGATGAGACTTGACCGCTGGGTTTTGGGTTAATAATATCAGTTATTTTATTAACTTCCCTAAAATAAGTTTCAATGTTTAAATGACTACGTTACGTTGTTGCAAAGGCACCCTTTCACCACCGCCAAAGGTCTTGAGGAACGTAATTCCGTTTCCTATACGGTGTCCCACTGCTGGGAAATGCCCTCACCGGTTGCGTATTTCCTTATCAGTATTGATTTCGTCCCCTCGTCGTGACCAAATCAATACGGTTATGGAAATTCATTAATGCCCCGTGAGCGTATCGATTTCGTGTCCTCGTTTTGACGAAATTAATACGGTTATCGTTGTAAATATTGTCATACATAATGATCGCCGTAGCCATATTGGCCTCATCAACAGGTGGGGATGAATTCAATACACTTACGGTGCATGTTACTTATGCAGTTTTGCTCGTCCGTATCGATCTTGTCCCCTCCTAAATTATTTTTCTTTTTTTAATGAAAAAATTAACGCTTTGCCAATGCTATTAAATAGTGTCTTACATATCATAGATAAGTAGCATGGGCTATTGTCAATGTAAAATACAGCGTTGCAAAGAAATAAATCATGACTGATACTTACACAATATTTCAACAATATTTCAGCAAACATCTGAATATCCTATAGAAGCTACGAAGCACTGACTATCTTTTTCATTATAATATTTTTTGATATGTAGTTGCCAGCGCCACCAATGAGATAAAAATGATATCTTGTTTATGATTCGATTTTTCAAAAGTGCTCCTGAAATTTTCTCTATCCTGTTGATAGTTATTTTTAGGGTCACTGTTGGGTTGCATAATATTGTTTGGCATAAATCCTTTGACCGAAATTTTGTAAACCCTTATAATTATTTAGCATGATTACGCATACATTTCAGTTGTTGCCATTATAATAACTACATTTATACAGTATAAACATAAAAAGGTCTTACAATCATTTCGCATCGTAGAAAAAGACATAAAAAAGAAACTCCTAAAAATATTTTCTCAAATGCAATCCCAATTTCTTACTAAATTCGTATTTTAACTATATTATTATCATTAAATGTTTTTTTATTTGCATACGCTCCGCTCTGGTTTTGGTTCTTGTAAGTTCTAACCTAACCTATAACCCAATTGAAATTTAGCTACAATAACCCACTCTAGCCAAATTTGGTTTTTAATTACTTTTAGTCGCAAGCTCGCTCCGCTGGTTGCACATTTAGGTTCTAACCTAACCTAACCATGGAGAGAGGGGCGTGCGGTTAGCCTTCACCTGCCTCCCTACCTTCAGCTTAATTTATAATAGTAAACTAAATTTCTGCCTTTTGATAAATATTATAAATCATTATCAGTCAAAATAATAATATGTTAAAAACAATTCAACAGTAGTCCAACAGAAAATATACTAAAAGCATGTTATGCCAACTAAAACAATATGCCGCAGTATTGTTACAACATATTACTTTTATGCCATTAAAGTCATCACAAATTCATTAGGCGAATAAAAATTAGGAATAACAAAATTATGCAAAGCAAAGGAATCCCTATTTGTATGACCTAGTATCTAGAAATTGGTAAAAACCCAGGATTAGATATTTATCATTGGTGATGCTAGTTAGTTAAACAAAGCCTTTTCCACCTCGAGAGACATAGAGTATAAGCTAATGAGAGTTTATTTTAATACAAAAAATGCCCATTTGATTTCGTCAACTTGAGGAGACGAAATCGATACGCTCACGGGGCATAAATGAATTTCCATAACCGTATTGATTTGATCACGACGAGGGGATGAATTCAATACGGATAAGGAAATACGCTCCGGCTCGAGCCCACACATCTATAGCTGGATATTTATCGATCCACCCTGGCAGAAAGTTTTCCAGGACGTTCCTCAATCTCCTTCTGAGCCTTCCCCTGCTTAAAAAAAATGTAATTATAAAGCCAACCTCTATAAGTTATTAGATAGGTGCAAATATACTACAATACAATGTATTTTGGCTAAACGTTTACCTATATACAGACAGTAATTTATCCACGTTGCGTAGGGGTTAACCTAACAATTGTCCTCGTAGCTGCTGAATTGCGAACAAAATTGAAAACAGAGGAGCCGATGACATAATTATAATGAAACACAAAATACACTCATGTCATCGCAAATGACTAAGCGCTGTTGTACCTATAGCTAAACGTGTAGTTTTGTTCAACGCGAAGGAAGACACAATTACGTCACCAAGGAATAACCATAAATAGTGTACAGGCGGTTGTTTTGTAAAGTTAGAACCGACTCATGGGTGGTTATTAACACGCCACTGAGGCACAAAAATAATTATAAAAATCAGGTGAGAAATACCTAAAAATTATGAAATTGTGGCCCTACTTCTTACGCTTGCTACCACACTCGCAATATTGGGCACTCGCCGCGTGGCCGGGTCATCGTTGTGGTTATTTCAGAACAAATTGAACACGGAAATTTGTAAATCAAAATTATGCGAGGGTTTTTTTTTTTGTTACAAGCGATACCTAATCTATCGTCCATGAGTCGGGGAGCGTGACTATACAAAACAACTCTCTGCATAGGTAAATAACACTTTTTCGCTTCTCTTATCCCTTTATCCCTTACTTACCATGAACATGATTCACCCCTTCAACCTAACGCAACGTCACAACATATTTCAACAAAGACGCTTAGTAGAACGATACTGACTGAGCACGGGTGTTTACTGTCATATAAGGGCTGACAATCAAATCACTTTGCTCATTGCAGTTTGTCCATTCGGCCGATAGTCATTATTTTAGGGGAATACAGAAGCTTAAATTATAATGAACCCCTGCTGCTTTGAGTCTCCCGGCGCCATTCTGCAGTACAAACACAGAAACAACACTAGAACACAAGTCGCTTTGTTTACTGGTACCGTGGGAGGAAGGCATCTCATCTCTTTATAAACAAGGACGTATACTCGTCTTACAGTCTCCGTAACTGAACTGAGCGCAGAACGTCTCTGTTATGTTAATTCAAAATCCCGGACAATCAACGAGGGGGAGTGAAAGCCGTCGAGAATTCAAGACTTATCTCGTCTTCTCGTTAGCGCGGGATATTCTCACGTAAACGTGTCATTTATTTTAGGGAGGATGTTGACAAACACACAGCAGACGCATCCTTTTAATTAGACAACGAGCGATCAGCCCCCTTAGCCGCTGAAATATTATATAATAATATATATATTATTTATAAATATTTAATTTAAGGGACAGCCCAATTTGGCAATTCAAAAATTTTCTGTAGAGTTAGAATAACAGACCCTTACATTCTAACTCCACAGAAATTTTTTGTAGTATGTTTGTATTTTACTGATTCATCGCTCGTTTCAGATGAGCGACATGGAATATTTTCAAACGGCAACAAATATAATGATCGCCAAAATATTTGATTCATACCCAAAATGGGTAAATGATGCCCTGCACCAAAAGTTGCAGAAAATATCACGGCAAAAAACTGCGGTAGCTTAGGTGAAGGGTAAAGGGGGTGAGCGAAGCGAAGCCCCCTTTATCCTTCGTGTTAGGTTGAACAAGTAAGAACAACAAAAAATACAAAAAACATAAACTAACATAAAAAGAAGTTTGTTGATTATTTATCCAAACACAATTTGGTGGTCGTATACTAATTCTGGCGGTCGTTTAGAATTTATTGGTAGTAAAATAGGTGCGTGTTTGAAGATCGTTTAAACATAAACCTTTTCATACGCTGTACGTGCAAAAATACCTACCTTTCTTGTTACCTTTTCTAAACTCTGAATGTATATCAACTCGTATTTTAACCCATTACAAAGGAAAAGGGATTCCGAGAAAATGATTCTCTCCTTTGTAATAGAGAGGTACAGAGTGTTGCGGAACGGCGGAATTCTATTAGCGAGTGGTTAAGGCCAGTCAGTATTTGTAATAGATAACTATTGACTTTATAGACCTTATCGAATCTAAATTCAAGTGGAAAATAAACTTTACGATCGCCACAAACATTTTAGCCGTTACGCCCAAGCGAACCATATCGAGAATAAAGTCTATCTGCTAAAACCAGATTCATATTTCTAGATGTTTACAGTGATATGTCGATAATGACCCTCTTCAATGCGAGTATACCTTTCTGTAACACCCTGTACACATAGTTAAAAGGATCAGCCGTTTCATTTCGCGACTATGTCGTGCGTATTTTTTTGCGCCGCGACCGTCTGACAGTTATTAAAGTTGGACTATCGGCGGAATTTCATGCAAACGAATTCCTCTAGTTGCGAACGGCTTTCTGTGTGTGCCTTTATTGTATATTTTTGTATGTGCCTTTATTTTATGCGAGCTGACCCGACATACGTCGTTCTGACAAAAGCTTTTGGACTACCAGCGCCATCTATTGGGCGAAGCATTAACTGGCCAAAAGATTTTTTGATATTTTGGCTGTTCCCTTTGCGTGTTTATTTTGTTCTCTGTAAAAAGATTCTTCAACGAATAATTTAAAAAAATGTTCATCCAAATCGGTCTAACCCTCAGCGAGTTTAGCGCTTACCAACATATATATATATGTGTGTGTATATCGTAAGCAGTACGGTAATACAGTTTACAATTTATTGATAGTTTGTAAACTAACAAGAAAAGAAAAACTTTAGATTATAAACGGTTTTGACAAAATTTTGGTGACATATACATAGATAGATGGCGTTGCAATTCTATGTAGAAAATGAACAAATCTGTAGATTAACTCTCGCTGTTACAAATATAAAATGAAGTGTATTTTTCCGCTGTTCCCAAATGGAACATGAAAACACTTTGAAAGAACAGCATTTCCATTTTCGTTCAACAACAAAATCACAACGAATACATTGCTTGTATGATATTTTCTTATTTCTATATACCTGAGCGCAACTACGCTTTCCTTGTAGTTTTTTATCCTTAGATACGGACAGCAACATTTGCTGAAATTATAAACTAAGATACAAATCTAAACTCGCAACAATAATCACGTTTACAATAAATTTTTCACTCTACTGTTTTTTTGTTTTCTCGGGAAAACAGATTGAAATCAGTTCCGCGCTCCGGGTTTCATTTCCCGGAAGCCTCACTATCGTAGCTACCAGATATTGTTAAGCAAAGTCGTGTATCGAAACTTCCTATCGCAAAGTTGGGTAGCTTTGACCCCATAGCGATAATATAAACGATTATCTTGGATACAGTTTCTTATTCGCAGAGTTTAGGAACCAGGTAAATCCTTTACTATGTCCGGGATATAGTTTAGTATGTATATATTGAGCGTTGTCTGTTCCCTTCCACTATACCTAGGGAACTCAACAATGTGTGTATCACCTTCCTCTTTAATTAATTACAAAAGAAAATACTTTTATTAGCGAAGATTCTCTTTGTGATTTTGAATGTTCTATTATTCCACACATAGAAAGCTTGGTACTAGAAAGTGCTATATTTTATCGAAAAAACTTTGCCAACCACTACTGCAGCAATGCCGAGCATTCGTTAATCTGTGCCAGAGAAGCGGCCCGCCAATCACACGTGTACCTATCAACAAATACCGCTAATCAATTGTATCTTCGATAGTCTATTTTGGCACAGCGTTGTTTGTGATCTACAGGATGTAATTGAGGTATAGTATATATATTTAAGCTTTTTGGACATATTCCGACTGAACCAGTATTGCATCGAGGCTAATTTTAGATCAAACAATCATACCGTCGTTTTCCACAAACACGTCTATTCCAGTTATATGGAGAGTATTCTGTTTAAAATTACGTAACTGGTGAAAACAGACTCATACGTCTATTCCTATATTGTGTGTCTGTGTGTGTGTCTAGAAATATCTGCCTGTCACGTAACTTGTAAAAGTGGTCCAGCAATAAGTTAGTAAGAAAGAACCTTTTGCGGCAACTTTCGATGCATTAACGGATAAATAGTCTCATAAAACAAAGAACAGTAAAACATTGATGGCGAAATGGGCTCTTATCCCATTGGAAACGGAGTAAGTATGGCGATGGCGAATAATGGATTGGCGTGATCTTATCCAGGACTAGAGGCGGCTGTTCCCGCTTCCCCTCTTTTTAGCCGACCTAAAAAAGGAAGAGGTTCTCGATTAGTCGGGATCTTTTATGTTGGTTTTTATGTTCAGCGATTTCTCGAAGACGGATGGACCGATTTGGAAAAATCTATTTTGTTCGAGAGAGTTTACCTTCCGATTAGTCGCATTGACATCAGGTCAGGATCTGATGATGGGATCCTGGATAAATTGAGCGAACTCCTCAAATATTATGGGCCAATCCATGGTGATTTTTGAATTTTTCACGTAATTCGTGAATTTACTCTCAGAAAGCATACATTTTGTTAACTGGAACTGATATGAAGACCACAGACCGAACCTGCTCAATACTAGGTATCCCACAGGTTGATGGAAGTGATGGTGAAGTACCAGGAGAGCTTGTCAACAGATTATTTCAGACCCTGATGATGGGATCATGGAGAAATCCATCGAAAATAAATTCATACCCATAGCGATTTACGCGTTTTTTATGGATCTCGTGCATTTGGAAGCTGCAGTTCTGGTGATGTGGTAGTGATGGTGTATTGAACTGATGATGAAGACTGCAGATTGCCATCGGAAATACTCAATTCTGAGTACTTAATGGGCTGAGATCCGATTGCTTAAATGGTTACCAATCAAATCGGGTTTCATTGTAGTAGATTTTTTCTAAAGTTTTACTGTTTTGTTTATTTAGTAATGCTCCATTATAACTTCTGCTTCTCAGTACAGTAACAGTAGTTTCACTCTTGCTTAATTTGACTGGCAATAGTCGTGGTAAGAGCATTAGATAAACGAAACTATTATAAGGGCATATAACGAGTAGAGCCCCGCCGCAGTACCTCATTCATCGGATTTGAATTCGTTACATGAAGTTCTCTCAGCTGCCAGCATCATCCGCGTGCGCAGTACAAAAGCAGTTCGACAGTCTGCAGGTCTTGTTACATGTGCGACCTCCTTATTTGATAATTGAATACCTATAGGTATATATCCAGTACAGTGACCAGTAAAAAACTCCCCGATAAACATAATCACAAACAACACGATAGTTTAGTGATGTCGGAAGGAGTTTCAACTACCAGGACGTCTTATGGCCATTCTTTGACGATTACTATTAAATTAGTTGGAAATCAAGAGTTTTCGATTCCTGCCACTTTTTCAGTTTGCTAAACGACTCCAATAATTGATGAAACGGGCCAAACCTCCTGAAATTGATAAAGTACAATACTAGGCACTTGCGACAACACTTTTGTCGTAAAATAAATAATAGCTATTGGACATGTTTTCTTTTCCACATGACGGTTACTTGTGAAAAAATAAATACATGCATAATCTCAAGAATTCTGAAGGTCATCTGAAAGATTTCTTACAATAAGTTTTAAAACTTAAACATTTTAGGCCTCACCACAAAAAAATAAACTACTGTTCAACCCTTGTTCAAAAACAAAAATGTATCGGATTTGACGTTTGTTTTGAGGTTAAACGTTATTTAATATTTTTTGTGGTAACACGGTTTCTGATATCATAATACCTCTACTGGAAGTATGCTAGTTATATTATTATACTCCAACTATCTATGAAGACAGAATTTATTATGGCATCACGGATATCCCGTAGATAGACAATCGACAAGTCTGCACACTGTCAAAATCAATCATATTGATGGTCCATCGTGAATTCCTTATTGATAAATTGCTCAATTTTCTGGCATTCCAATATACGTAACTATTTAAGTAGAAACCATAATACAGAATATTGGAAAAACGTATTGTAGGTACTAATGACACAGTCGCAAATGATTGGCTTACATAAATACATATTACGTACTTTGGTCAGATAAAAACCAATTTTTCCTTGTCACCCATAAGTTTCATAAATCTATCTCGAATAGAATATATAAGAGACCGATGATGCCAGACTGAACTTGAGACTTCGCTAGACTGAAGTTGCCGTAAATATAGTTTGGATTTATTACGGGGTTAGGATTGCTCGCAAACTTTCCAATATTTATGACGACCCTCGTATACAGGGTGTTATAGTAAGTTATAGTCTTTCAAGATATTGTTTAGGACACTTCCCCTTAGTGTTTGACCGGCCGCCCTCTCGGCCAAAATATACGGAGGAGTGAAAAATCAAGTTGACCTAATTTCATCGATTGGTTTCATAATAAAAGTTGTTCAGCGTGATGTCCTCATCAAACCCTTCAGATTACACTTGTCTTTTATACTGTACCTATATGGGCCAAGTTCTGCTCGGTCTGTTTCTATTGTTTTCCATCTGGAGGCGTTAAATAAAGCCGTTTGGATGTTTTATTGAGGTTTGTACACAGCCCTTACATGACGTTTTATGACTCTTTAGGAGCGCTTCAATAGTATACAATTAGATTAATTTACCATGGCTCTATAGTTATTGCAGACAATCTGTGATAGACGCTTAGCATACATTCAAATCGTTAATTCACACTACATTATAATTATGATGTGTTGTGTGAATTACCTAAACATTGTACTGTACACTGCGTAATACGACAATGTTACCTTAGCTCTCGACACAATTTTACCTTACCTTAGTTCCAAATTTCAGGTAACAGTGGTATAAATAGAACCGGTATTCAGCACCAGTTTCAAGCGGTTGGATACCGTGACGAAAATCCTGAGCAGCTAATTAGTCTTAAAACAACAGTACCTTGCGACTGTTTAAACACCAACCCCCGGATGGTGTAGCTGGGAGCAAATAGTATTTATCGTGACAGCGAGATACGATCAGCTCTTTTTAAGGGTAAGTTAAAGGTGACATCATAAAACCATAGTAACGTAAATATCTGATTGAATTATTTTGGTTATAAGTAGACGCTACTCTACCTCTGCCATCTTGTAGTGTGATAATATTAATATACATAGCAGTACATACATTTTTATTATATTTACATACAGGCACATACATTGCTTCTGGCCCAACACTAGGACACCGTGTCATGGGAACCAGAAACAGCGTCGTCACACACATATAAACATCCAAGACCTGGGGTTTTTTTTTGTGTACCCCCAGCCGGCGATCGAACCCGGGACCTCTCGCATGGTAGGCAGAGGCACAACCGCTGCGCTGGTATTATTTAAATATTAAGTTCAGTAACATATTTTTCATGTCCTAAGTAAGTACATTTTATGAGTAAGCAAGCATATCAAATAATACTAACCTGAAATATCCAAGTGCAAATAACGAAAAACGTCTACAATTCACACAAAAAATAATGTATTTCTATACAAAGGATAAAAGCTTTTTCAGACAAAATTTATTTAGGTCCATACATATTCAATACACTTAGCAAACTCACAAGCATGTGCGTAAATCAATCACAATGTTGTGTACTTGGAAACAAAATAAACATATTTTCTAACAGATGTTATGTCTCCATGATCACTAGCTCTTGGTTTTCTTCAATTTGTCTGTAAGTAAATAAGCGGTATAAAAATACATTTCTGAACAAAACTTTTGAGACTTTCAATTTTGTTTAATGAGAGAGTTTTATTAAGTCTTAGAAAAACTGTCTCTGTAATAAGTTTAACAACCAATGATATTTTTTGACTCTAGGGAACAGCAGGCGAAACTTGCCACTTTATACATATTATTTTAATCCATTTTTTACACCTCCGCGAAATACAACAGTACAATATGTTAAATAATGTTAGCCTTGATGTTATGATTTTTCATTGTTGTTAGTGATGTAGTGTTAAAATATTTTTATTTAATTCCCGCCTTTGCACTCTTATTTATTAAATCATCTTGTAACATTTTCACTTGCTATTCATGCAACAATTGTAACGTATTACGAATTTTGCTTACATTGGCTCAAGCTTCACAATAGGGCCTGCCTTGTCGAGGTTTGCTGATGGATGCAGAGCCTCAAATTTGCTCGGCACCATGAAACAGTTGGACTCTCGGTAGGTGATGTCCCTCTTCTTATTGCACGGCCATGCCAGGCTCCATGCGTCGTTCTGATAAGAAAGAAATAAGTAGTCTTATTTGTTGAATAAGATGTGAAGTAGCTATCTGACGTTGGGGCGATCATATTTATAAGTTTGGTTGTTTAGTTTCGGTTGAAGTCATCATATTAGTATAGTATATATAAAAAATATGCATCTATTTCAGCATTCTAATAATTCATTTTAATTGTTATAAAAACTATAAAAAAGTGACTTATTTATCTGACATTACCGTTCTCGCTCCGTTGAATTTCCCGTGAACTTTCTTCGGTTTCGTCACCGGTTTTTCTTTTTCCTTGCGTTTCCTTTCTTCCTGTGTTGAAATTTTTAATAATTTTAGTAATTATTTCACTGTGCAACAGGTATTATTGAGCTTTTTCAGGAAAGTATTCAGGGGAACATGACAGGCATGCAAAGGCCAAGTGTTGATTGAGAGCTCCACCTGGCGGCAACTGAAGCATGTTTATATTCTTTATATGTGAATTCAAAGCATATCTTGACATACCTATGTTTATAAATATATCGCGGCCATATCATACAATTTAGCATGTCATGATGTGGTCAACCATTGTTGAATTAGAAGTTTCATCGAACGAAAGAACAACTTTAATAGGTATATTCATTAATTATTTTCAATCAACATTCTATACATTCCTGGACTTACGATTTCATCTTCATACACGTAGTAGGAAGTTTCCTCGACGTCGGGTCTGAAAAAGAAGATATAAAGTACCTACGTATTTTCATTAAGAATTAAGTGAGGGTAATCTACTAGCCCAGCCATCTCTATAAGCTGCATTGAGTATTTCCTATTAAATAGGCCTGTTCCCTAAAAAGTCCTAATAGATAGCACTAACCACGAATAAACTTTGACTCGCACATGAAGAGTTCAATATCGTAGAAGACAACTTAAGGACCAAAAAATTATTAAAACAAAACGAAAAATAATATGTCCATACTAGGTTTTGAACTTAGGCACCACCCCGACGCTACAGATTGCGGATTTGAGCAATTTAAAAAGCATTTTAAAGCTACTTCGTCGAAAAAGAGATATTACAATGTTCAATACTACTTAAATGATGGGACTGTATGGGGTTAATAATAATAATAATAATAATCGTTTATTTACAGAAATAAATGTACATTACAAGCTTGTTTAGCAGGGTAAACAAGGGATGTATCGCTACTCCCTAAAATAGGGCGAAACCCTGTGTTTTAGGATAAGTTGCTGCTACTTCCCACAAGAATAAATGCCTCAGATTTAAATACTACATAGTGTATAAACAATGTGAAATTTTAAATAAAAATATAACTTCTGACATTTAAAAATATAAGATCAGCAAAAGCGTAATAGTTTGGTGTGTAGTGTTGGTGATTTATGTTAGTGGGAGAGAATATGGGGAGTGTGGTGAGTGTGTGATTGGAAGTAATGAGGTGTGTAGTGCCTGTGAGAGTTATGTAATGTGACTATTATTTTGATATAAATATAATTGGACTTGTGTTAGACGATCATAAGTTTTTCGCAGTCATCATATGTTTGTGTGCGCAACCAAAGACGTATGTTTTTATTATTATCAAATGTGTTATTAGACCAAAGGTCAATGTGCTTACTCAGATTATTATAAATATAGGGTCCCAGAAATTTAAAAAATCGCTGCATAAATTTGGTTCGTACTAATACTATGTGAAATACTTTATCTCTTCTTCTTTTAGTACGTGAGTTATTTTGATGTGGGGAATTGTTTTTGTGTTGTTTCAGAACAATGCTATGTATAAACAGCTGTCTAACCGAGAGGACATCACAGAAGCTGTACAATTCAGTTGTAGGGAAACAATATGGTTTAAATGTACACACCTTCAAGACCGCTCTTTGAGCCCGCTCAAGTTGCAAAAGTGTACTCCTATGAGTACCTCCCCAACTGGAGATGCAGTATCGTAAGAGTGATTCACATAATGCCACATATATCCTTTTCATCAGAAGCGGTTCAGCCACATGTCTAAGACCCTTAAAGATATAAGTCAGTTTCCTAACCTTGGAGCTGAGCATTTGAATGTGAATTTGGAAATTTAGGTTAGAATCGAGCATGATACCTAGATATCTCATTGAGGATGTCCGTTCTAAGGGTCCACAGCCGCAGAAGCCAGCAACAGAATCAGCACACTCATGAGCAACTAAGCTGAAATAATTTGTTGGTTGGGTTGAGTTATTAATCGAGAAGGTAATGTATTTGGTTTTTGCAGTATTCAAAGTTAAAATATTTTGTTGTAGCCAATCTACGACTTCATTGAGGCCAGCTTGTGCACAGGAATTTACCTCTTCCCAACATGAACCCGAGAAAAGTAATGCGGTATCATCGGCATATGCCACAATTTTGCATTGGGGCAACTCAAGACAACAGAGCTCATTTATGTAGATTGTGAATAGAGTAGGTCCAAGTATGCTGCCCTGAGGGACACCCCAATGGACTGATTGAGTGGAACTTGTGTGTTCACCTATTTTTACACATTGCAGCCTATTGCTTAAGTAGCTCCTAAAAAGCTCAAGCTGTATGCCTCTGATACCTATTTTTTCTAGTTTTGTTATGAGGAGGTCAACGGAGACCGTGTCAAATGCCTTGGCCAGATCAAGAAAGATACCCAGACACCTCCTTTTATCATCAAGGTTTTCAGCAACATAGCTTTTGAGCTCATCGACTGCATCAGATGTGGATCTGCCAGAACGAAAACCGAACTGATTGTTCGATAAAATTGAATATTTTTCTAAGAAGTGAGTCAGTCGTGAATTATTGATACGTTCTAGGATCTTAGAAAGAGATGGCAGTATCGAAATAGGCCTATAGCAATCGACACGGTCTCTATCGCCCCCCTTGTGAATAGGTATAACAACTGATTGTTTGAGAGCGTCCGGGAAAATTCCCTTCTCAAGGCACAAGTTAAAGATGAATGTAAGGACTGGAACAAATTTAGTCTTAAATTCTTTAAGTATCTTATTGGAAATGTTATCCCAGCCAGTTGAACAGTCGTTTTTTAGCTTCATGATGAGACTATCGATTTCGTCAGAATCCGTTCCTAGCAAAGAAAACGATTGCAGTCTTGCAAATCTAATCTAGCTCAACACAGTCCTTGGGGTTAATAATTATGTATTCCTGCTTATTAATTAAAGTAATTAATATCTGTGGGGTAGTTTCTACGCCCTTCTTCTCCCACAGTGGTCCAATGTAGAGAAGAGGCAAAAAATTACGTTTAGTAAAATGTAAATTCTACAGGAATAAAGACATTTGATTTGATTTGATTTGATCCGTCGTCAAACTAAATGCGTCACCGAAGCGATTTATAGTTGTTAAGAAACTATTAATTTTATTTGAATGACGATGATTTGGGGATGATTTGGCAGGGATATGGAAACACGTCTCTTGTAGGGGTTCCCCTTTAATTTAGAACATGTCGTGTAGTTCATTATTTGTTATCGTAGCGGCAACAGCAATACTGTGTAAATTTCAACTCTCCACCTTTACCGTACATCAGATAGAGCCCGGTGACGGAACGATAAACAGACATACAGACAAACTGCGGAGGCATAGTAATAGGGTCCCGTTTTCCACCCTTTGGTTAAGGAACCCTAAGAATATGTATGAAATTTAAAATCCTGAAATCTCTGAAATCCGAAAATTTTGTATTTATATGCGTTTCTCCTGGAACTCACGTTTTTTCGAATATGTATAAGGTACGTACTCAATCAATAGTTTACTCACTCTTTGTGGAAAACAAAAAAAAATGACGTTACCGATATGTAAAGCTATTGCCTCTGGCACAATTTTGTATGTCAATGTTCGATAACGCTCAATGTACGGGAAAAAAAAACAAAGAAGGATTGGTAAATATGGATGGATACAGTCAAAAAAATTAAACCGTATTCGGAATGGAAGTTTTTACTACTTCTGCAACGTTTTTATCCGATTTTTTTGTATAAGACTACATTAGGCGGCCGACTTATTCGACATTCGGGTTTGAACGTCTCGTTTGCTCCAAAAATATTATGGTATGAATAAGTTCACATGAGTTTGAAAAGAAATCCCGCTAAGATTGCTTAGTCAACATCATAGGTGTAATCATCCGCTTCCCGCCTAAACATAGGTGACGTTATCATCAGTTGCTATGTCACTAACAACAATCGATTAGCTTCACCCGGGTGAAGGTCATGAATAAATATGATGTCGCCTAAGTTAGGCCTGGTCGCGGGGGGTCAAACATTGACTATACCATGGTCAAGACGTAAATAAATAATTAAATAAATGTAGCCCATTAATGTCCCCACCAAGAGGCATAGGCTTTTACCCTGATACATACAACATGCTGGCTCAGAGCGTGTTGGCAGAGGAGTGTCGGGATAGTGACCAAACCGACTGTCAGAAGTATTCAAGCAGCCCTATTAGGGCCTTTGACAGCTTTACGAGACGTAAATATCCAAGTGAATACTAACGCGCAAACCTCCAGCTTGATGTGTATCCCGGACTCGACGATCATGTCGTGCGCCTTTTCCAGCGTGATGGTGGAGGAGTCAAGCCCGTTGATCCGCTGCAGGATGTCGCCGGGTCTGATGCCGGCGTGATCGGCGCGGCTGCCGTCACGGACCTCAAGGGTACATGGAAGCAAACAAACGTAGCGTCACACTTTTTTGCACAGTTGCGCCACGGTTCAACGGTACACGTTATACACAAACATATGTACATAGTCAGGTCATAAGTTCTGTCACATGTGCAATATAAAATAATTTAGACATGTTTATTATTTATGTAAACATTTATATAGCAAAATGAACTTAATAAAACATAGATTCTTATGGTAATAAAGTTTATTCAAAATGACCCCCGCGATTTTGAATACAGGCCTTTATTCTGCGCGGTCAGTCGTCTATCGCAGCACGAACGAGGTCCATGTCAATATCGGCGGCTGCCTTAATCAAGGATGCCTTGAGTGACTCCAAATCAGGATGAGGCTTTGAGCAGGCCTTTTCCTCCAAGTGTTGCCATATCTTGTAATCTAACGGACTCAAATCTGGACTGGAGGAGGGCCAGTCTTCGTGCCGGATGAAGTCGATTTCACGTGCCGCCAGCCAGTTTTATGTGCTTTTCGCTCTATGAGCTGGCGCAGAATCTTGTTGGAATACCCAGTGCCTGTTATTAAACATGGTATGAGAAACAGCTTCCACAACGGTCTTGAGGACTGTATTTTGATACACAACTGCATTCTTTTTTACGCCTTTCTCACAAAAATGTACCTCAGTTAAGCCCCAATAAGAGACTCCCAACCAAACCATGAGCGAGGATGGAAAATGACCTCGTTGGACACGCGGAATACGGTTGCTCGCTTCTTTACTGCTGTGTGCGTACACCTTATCATTTTGTTTGTTGTAGCTCTCTTCCACGGTGAAAATTTTTTCATCCGAAAAAATAATTTCCCGATGATTTTTTCCCGCGTACCGCTTCAACAAAGCGCGGCATCTCTTCAGTCTCAGGTCCATAACGAGCGTCCCAACGATGTCCTGTTTTTCTTCGATATGCCGTAAGCCCTAAGTCTTCATTTAACACCCTTTTCACCGTGGTCCTGCTTAACCCCATCTGAAGGGCCAACAGTTTCTGCTTACGTATGGGATTTCTTTGAATTCGCGCCTTCACAGCTTTTATCACTGCTGGAGTCCTAACAGAGCGAGGGCGACCACTTCTTGACCTGTCATCTACACTAGAGTCTCCATTGTATCGTTTTATGGTACGATAAACGAATCTTTTGGTTATATTCAAATTTTTCAGTAAGTCGAAAATCTGAATTGGCGCGTAACCGCAACGATGCAACGCAATAACTGCGACACGGTCTTCTTTAAGTGTCCACTCCATATTTAAAAATGAGGAAAATTCAAAAAAGTACACATTTTTATTTTCATGAAAAATTCGAAATTCGAATTCAATAAAAATTTTTGTGGCCAGCGTTCTAAATTCAAAAGTTTTTATTGTGTGATAGAACTTATGACCTGACTGTGTATATGTACAGACATATTCATTGCTTCTCGCCCTGTACTAGGTTACAATTCAGGGTAGGTCGAAGGGTTCGAGACCCGGCCGGGTAGCAAGAGAATAAAATCCCCGGATCCTGGATGAATATGGTTTATAGCGTAGCTTTTTAGGGTTCCGTACCCGAAGGGTTCCAAACGGGACCCTATTACTAAGACTCCGCTGTCCGTCCGTCCGTCCGTCCGTCTGTCACCAGGCTGTATCACAAGAACCTAGCTAGCTAGAGAGTTGAAATTTTCACAGATTATGTATTTATGTTGCCGCTATAACAACAAATACTAAAAAACAGGATAAAAGAAATATTTAAGGGGGCTCCCATACAACAATTCTTTCAATACATACAAACTTATGGATGCACCTGGTTACGTACATGGAGTGTGAAAGTAACCGCACCAATAACTTTGTAAACAATATTTTGCTGTGTAAAATCCAAACTATTCACTCCACATGATCGCTTCCATTGATCGGTGGTACGGAACCCTTCGTGCGCGATTTAGACTCGCACTTGACCGTTTTTTTTTGGTTCCTATGACACAGAATATCCTAGAAACCTTCTGAAGCAATCTGTATATACTTGTTACGTTTGGGCTTCCTTTTCCATATTTTTCCTTCAGTTTGCGACCAATTCCAACGTGACAAAATCATTACAACATCTCTCAAAAGCAGATCCCGTATTGTTTATTACAATCGAAATTGCCAATTGAATCCGGATCCTTTGCCATTGGAACACAATTTTCGAAATGAGATGGAATCTCTCCTCTGTTTGTCAAAACGTTGATTCTGGACGCTTAACCCAGAAAGCTTTTATGTTTGCGTACACTACACCCCACAGCGCGCAATGGTTGGCGTATCCGTGGCAGCTTTGTCGATTAGATATCATGCTAGGTTGACTAGCATGATATGTAGCAGTTCCGGGGAGTCATAATAGGAAAATGCTACAAACATTTCGATCGTAAAGTTACGTGAAATAATACCAGTTTTTGGCCCGTTTTCTTTTAGCTTTAGCGCGTGTTGTTTTACATCTGGCGTAACCTTGAATTACCTGACCTTTTCTACGAGTATTCCTAATTCGTAAAACAATTTTAATATACGGATCTTTGTTTTTTACTATATGGAAGTTACCTATGTCCGATGAAGCGTCACACACAACTTTTATATGTGGGATGACAGCGGAAAAGTTGTACTTATACAAGTAATAATTTGTAATGGTTATCAAACAAGAATTAAGCATGTATTCCACTACCTATAGATTGCAGGATCTGATACTCTTACGTAAATAGAGTTTAAGTACTTATTCCTTAACCTTTTCTCATTTGGGGAGATAAATGTATTACATTTGTGTGTTTATTCATTGATTATTCTCATATTTATTCATTTAAAAAGGGGGTTGTCAGTGTATACAAATTTTGTGAAGACTGTAGAACGGAGGGTTGTTGCAGAATAAAGTCAGTCCTAATTGTGAGCTTATGTCTGTGTTTGTGAATCTAGCTTCAAAGTATGTTACACATACACTCTGCATAAATAAACTTTGTGAATAGTCGAGATATCTTCGTACCCATTGTACGCTATTCCTGACTCCCAAGTGTGTAAATAACAAGAACACGATGTTCTCATACGAATGAGTTCATGCACTTTATGTACCGTCGATAAATGTGTTGAATTTTTTGTACCTATCTATATCATTGAAACTTTTAATGTATAGGTAATAAACATTGTAAAACTAGAGCCAGCGAAACATCAACTGATTGGAACCATCTTGATTCGAAATATTTACAATCTGTTTCTTAGTCATATGCCGAAAAATAAATGACTCTTTGACATTTGACAGATGGCGCGTCCACACTGGACGAACGGTGACTAGGAGCCGCGGCGAGCGCGAATGACTTTATTTGTGGTGTATTAGAGTAAATTAGGTGGTGTATGTATCCCTGTGGTCCTTTCCTAATTGCGTTAGCAAGGAAATATGGAATGCGAAGCAGTGATGAATAAAAGCACCATGTTCGATCGAATATAATATATTAGCTGAAGCACAGTGAAGGATCAGTTCTTAGCATAAACGATTCATTCAATTTAGTGGAGCACTAATGAGGATATAGATAGATATAGGTAAAGCACAGTCTTTAGCTGTAAGAAAGAAACCTAGATTTAGTCTTACGAGAATGGCGTGCACATATATCAAGGCTAAAGATGAATATAGCGCGCTGGTTATGTGAATACGTCTGGCTAAGAGCAGTGACAAAATTAATTACACTCTCCTTTCATTTGTATTCAAGGGTATTTGAAAGATCACCATTTACTTCGAGAACCTGGAAATTAGCGTCTTGAGAATAATTTGTTGCTCATTAGCACTACTACAGAATACTTAAAAGTACTACGTGCACTACCCGGGTGGTCGAAAAGGGCTGTAGGAACTCAGTATTTCCTTTGGACGTGAGGAACTCCTCCTTGATAGAGCAATCGTTTATATTGTAATATTCAGGTGTTAAAACGTGTAGGAAATTAGTAAATACCCGCTTTTCGTCACAAAACCATTAAACAACATTGTTTCAATCGCGTTTCGTTTCATCCTTGCTAAATGAACCATACAATCTTCAGATCACACATATTTTTTTAAGGATTAAAAAAGGAAACCAAATCGTGGTACGAGTACAATTTATTACTAAAATAATTAAATAATAATTAAAATAATATTAGAAGAATTATTATTAAAATAAATAACCCGACTGGATTTTCTATTAATACCACACACAAACTCATAAATGCACCTGGTTCGGTATATGGAGTATTAAAGTAGCCGACCTATAACCCTAGGAATCTAGTTTTGGATTTTGCCTCAGTGCTTACTGAAATACTTGTAAAATCAAACATAACGCCTTAACAAATGAAATAGTTATGTTAAGAATTAGGAAACAGACTTTTTTGTTTTAGTCAGACGCTTCCATTCGTGAGATTCTTCCGGTGTGGACCGGCCTCACAAAACAGTGTTGTCAATACATAAAAACCAATTGATATATACCATTTGAATTTCGAGAAAAAATTGTGTGTACTACTTCGTTGTCTTTAGAAATTATTTTCTTGGATTAACTTATCCATATTATTTTTGGACTAGATATGGTCATTATTATTTTTGGACTAGATATGGTTTTTAGTAATACAAATATTTTATTTGCGGTTATATATATATATATATAATATACTTCTGAGTCCAATGAAATATTTTACAGTGGTATCACTGCCGCATTTCTTTGCGGCAGCTAATGAAAAAAAACGGTCACGTGCGAGTCGAACTCCGAATGTACCACCGTACAATGGTAGTGCGGAGTGAATAGTTTGGATTTTACATAACAAAATGTTATTTACAAAGTTATTGGTGAGGCTACTTTCAAACTCCATGTACTTAAACAGGTCAATTCATAAGTTTGTATGTGGTTTACAGATAAATTAATTATTTTATTCTGTTTTTAGTATTTGCTGTTATAGCTTTTATGTAGGCTTTTATGCCTATGATTATTATTATTATTATTATTATAGCGGCAACAAAAATACATCATCTGTAAAAATTTCAACTGTCTAACTATCACGGTTCATGAAATACAGCCTGGTGACAGACTTAGTAATAGGGTCCCGTTTTACCCTTTGGGTACGGAACCCTAAAAACGGTTTTAAAGTAGATTTAGCATCACTAAAAAAACTCCTTTGTCGTTGACGATATCTTTGATCGTGGAAGAAACACTACGAATAACGAAGGAGTTTCAAGAATGTTGAATCTAGATCTTTGCTACGAACAATTTTATGATCTTTCTCACTGAACATTAACTACCCGGAAGTCACGAGAAAAGTAGTACTCGGAGTAAGTAAGTGCTACTACGAATAGATGGAATAACGCATACTCGTATTTACGAATACGAATATACAAACGAGAAAAGCACATGCAGTTTATTACGGTACACAAACATTTCGCCAAACATAATAGTTAGAAATCACCACGGCCCTACAAAGGCAGTGTAGAAAGTGCCGCAGTATTTTGCTGATCTCTTTGTAGCAAAGAGATGTAATCCCTGGGGCGGATAAGCGCATCCTTTGCTTTCTTCGGAGTGCAGCGAACTGATCTTTATGCCTCCTACAGCCAAGAGCCAATATTTTTCGACGTCAAGAGAGAGAGAGAGATTATGCATAAGAAAAGCAGGAATCGTGGGTTAAAGAAGAACTCTGTCTAATGCCTTTTTACCCGACTGCAGCGCAGCGAAAAAAGGAGGGTTGTGTGTTTGACCACATGTATATATGAATGTATGTCTTTACTTGGATTCTCTCGTAACTACTCAACGGCTGAACTGATTTTAATAAATAATACGTCATTAGATTCTTCTTGATAGCGTGAGTGTCATTGAGTACTTTATTTTAATGGCGGATTTAGTGCACTGAAATATTTGTCAAGATTTTTGAGGGTGTCATCAAAATAAAATGCCTTTAAAAGACGAGTACGGAAATATATATTGATCAAGCTACGAATAATACACATTATAAACTTAGCATCTAATGATTTTTCGTAATTTTGTTCTTAAAAACAGGAAAACATATTAAAAAAAAATCCCGACTGCGGTACACTAAAAAGCACAAAACAAGCAGATAAGACTTAACGTAATGGAATGTACGTACTTTTATGTCCGACAGTAACATTTCCATGGCTTTTTGAATACAGCAGGTGAGCCAGCTAAACCATACATTAGAAAGGACAAACTTATTAAAAGAGTTACCTAAATAAATTTTAGTATAACTTTCTCCTCCATTTAGCTTAGCAAACAACTCCTCAATTCGAGGCATATGGTATTTTTCTATACATAGTTCTTTATTTAACGTTATAGAGTAGTCACCAGCAATCTTCACTTTACCGTTCTCTTTTAAAACGGGCACTATAGGCGTTGCGTATTGGGAAAAAAATACTGGTAATATAATACCTAATGATACTAGCCATCTAATTTCATCATTGACTTTCTCTTATAAAGCAAAAGGGACGGCCGTTGATTTGACAAACTTTGGTTTACAACCATCTTTTAGATGTAATACTAATTCAAACTTATTAAATTTTCCCAAACTACTACTACTGTGGGGCGACCCACAAAGCTGTATACTTATCGAATAAATACCTAATCTCGTTATTATATTGTGATAACAAAAATATTTTGTTGTTTAGAGTAGTTAGCTGTACGTTAAATTTAACCATAAAATCTCGGCCTAGCAGAAGCGGGCTACGGTTTTCAATAACAAAGAATACAACATCTTTAGTCATATCTTCATACTTCAATCTTATATTGAAACAACCTTATGGTGTTATTTTGTGTCCATTGTAAAGACACAGTTGTAAATAACATCGTTTAAGGGTAGCGTTAGGAAAATTATTATCAAAGTCATTGGGACATGAGTGATATACCCGACCCCGAGTCCAGCTCCATTGAATAAGCTTTACTATCTATTTCTACAGTAATGGAGCATAATTCTCATACCTTATGTTAAATGCGTTGCATTCCTTACAGTTCTCACACACTTCGAAGGTACTCGTTGTAGGTTCTTCGACATCGACGTTGTTTACCCTAACCTTACACATTTTTGTGAGATGGCCTTTTACGACACATTTTAGGCATTTGTAGGTGATAAATTTACACTTCTCCGCACTGTGGTTTTTCATACCACACACAGAACACTTTAGAGCGCTATTATCGCGTTTATAACGAGCCGAATCCGATGACGTGCCGCACAAGAAGGGCGCGCCCGTTCGCCGCGAACCTTCTCCTCCTTTTGGCCCTCCTGTCGTGGTCGCGCTGAATCGTTCGCCGCGAACCTTCTCCTCTTTTTGGCCCTCCTGTCGTGGTAACGCTGAATACCTGTTCCTCTTTGATAGTAATACCGTACTCATACCTTATGTTAAATGCGTTGCATTCCTTACAGTTCTCACACACTTCGAAGGTACTCGTTGTAGGTTCTTCGACATCGACGTTGTTTACCCTAACCTTACACATTTTTGTGAGATGGCCTTTTACGACACATTTTAGGCATTTGTAGGTGATAAATTTACACTTCTCCGCACTGTGGTTTTTCATACCACACACAGAACACTTTAGAGCGCTATTATCGCGTTTATAACGAGCCGAATCCGATGACGTGCCGCACAAGAAGGGCTCGCCCGTTCGCCGCGAACCTTCTCCTCCTTTTGGCCCTCCTGTCGTGGTCGCGCTGAATCGTTCGCCGCGAACCTTCTCCTCTTTTTGGCCCTCCTGTCGTGGTAACGCTGAATACCTGTTCCTCTTTGATAGTAATACCGTACTCATACCTTATGTTAAATGCGTTGCATTCCTTACAGTTCTCACACACTTCGAAGGTACTCGTTGTAGGTTCTTCGACATCGACGTTGTTTACCCTAACCTTACACATTTTTGTGAGATGGCCTTTTACGACACATTTTAGGCATTTGTAGGTGATAAATTTACACTTCTCCGCACTGTGGTTTTTCATACCACACACAGAACACTTTAGAGCGCTATTATCGCGTTTATAACGAGCCGAATCCGATGACGTGCCGCGCAAGAAGGGCGCGCCCGTTCGCCGCGAACCTTCTCCTCCTTTTGGCCCTCCTGTCGTGGTCGCGCTGAATCGTTCGCCGCGAACCTTCTCCTCTTTTTGGCCCTCCTGTCGTGGTAACGCTGAATACCTGTTCCTCTTTGATAGTAATACCGTACTCATTAGAAACTAACGCCTTAGCTTTTCGTGCGCTCTGTGTTTGTTCTGCTATTTCTATCACACTTGCCAAGGTCAAGGTCAACGCATTTTGCTCAAAGAGTTTATCGGGCCTGCTTTTAGAATCGTTCCCCCTTAATTTAATTATAATGTGGCGTGCAATCGATAACTGGTAGTCACTTTTCCTAACAAAGTGCTTTTTTAAGTGAGGAAATGCGATATTGTTTTTTAATCAAAGATGAAAATTGAAAGATTTCTGTAAACAAAACTTAAAAATTGAACACTTTTAGTGAACTAAACGTAAAAATTGACGTAAAGAAATGTCAATAAAACCAAACATAGTCAATGTTATGACATATTGTCATTATTGTACGTTTGTGGGCGAAAAATGACCAACCAATATGACCGCGTTCATGACGCTATTCCGATTTCTAGTAGTTTCGCGAATGTTCTCTTTTCTTGTTCTCTCGATATTTACAAACATAAACGGTAACACATAAAAGTAGGTTATTGTGGCTATTTTTCAATCGGGTTATAGGTAAGGTTAGAACGTTGAAGAAGTTAAACCGGAGCGACAAACAAAAACGACTCGCTATAGTAGGTTGTTGTGGCTACTTTTTATTTGAGTTATAGGTTAGGTTAGAACGTTGAAGAAGCTAAACCGAAGCGGAGCGAAGCATATGCAAACAATAATGACTGGCTATAATAGGTTATTGTGGCTACATTTCAATCAGGTTATAGGCTAGGTTAGAATGTCGAAGAAGCTAAACCGAAGCGGAGCGGAGCGAAGCGTTTTCAAGCAAAAACGACTGGCTAGAATAGGTTATTGTGGCTACTAGGGGGATAAGGGGTTCCTTCTCCATAATAATACATTTGTTAATAAATAAATCCCCCCCCCTCCCCCCTCCACTCCCCCCTCCACCAATTAGGGGGAACGTTTCTAAAAGTTTTGCCTTGTCCACGAAAAAACACTTTGATTTAAAATTCCCGTCGGCTGCGGTCACGAGCTCGTTGTAACTTGACGTTTCAATGTCCTTTGGATATACCAAATACCTCACTAAACGATAGGTATCGTCCGTTATGTGGGTAACCAGCATGCATTTTTGTTCGCCTCCGTTATGGTCGTATTATTTTTTTTTAAAACTGCGTTTTAAAAATTGACCATTCTCCTGATTTATAATCAAAGCTCGGTATATTACCGAAAAGAGCCATGATCACAGTTTAAAATATCCGAAACAATAATATCCTCGTTAGCCAATGAAATGTACGTATCAATGAAACGTCGTGTTACCGGTATGAGTGCTCGTTTATTGCTGACTTGTAAGTAGTTCTCTATCTCTATACAATATAGTACACGTAATTATTGAGATTCGATAAATTTATTATAGTACACTGTTAAATTTAATTTAATTTAAATGCCGGCGGGACCAATTAAATTTAATAGAGTGGTTCCGCTTGCATTCAGTCTCAGTTCCATGAAGTTTAGGTACCTACATTATCTCTTCAATGCCCTGCCTACTAACTAGCCAGCCAGTTATACGAGCGAAACAAATAGGTCACTCTTATCTAAACGAAGTGCTACGTACATGTGTGACTCTAAGCGGCGTGTTGTAGTAAGCGCCGCCAGCTAGGTGGAACCCCCAGATGGTGTCGTCAAAGTTGACTCTCTCATGCACACCCTCGTTGCGAGACTCCCAGCTGGGCTTCGCTGCTGCACGGCGAAGCTCCTCCTCCAGGTGAGCGGGAAGGTGCATCTTTAAAAGACATCATATTCATAATTGGAAGGGAAATAGTTGCTCACAGAAACAAATATACACAGCGTCACGCCTTTTTCCATACGTGGTGGCAGAGACGCAGCAGTGCCCACATTTAGCCAGTTATTCAATACTCAATCGGGTGGCAGCAGGCCCATCGCCGCAGCTATGAAGTTGCTCACGACCGCAGGAAATACTTGGATCCCACCGCCCTGTACGATTCCCTTGGGTATGGTCAGAAACAGTGAATACACCGCCATTAATGAGGATAATTGAATGGAATCATAATTGGCTTCATCATCTTTTCAGCAGCTTTTACAACGTTGTGTGCGTGTTCCAGCCACTTTTCTCCACTGCAGAGATAAATAAGACCGATGCGGATTCTCGTCATAAGTCAATCTTTAAAACCCAAGAACAAATGAAATTATAAATGATATAACTATGCACCTACAAAAGCTATTTTTGAATCCGGTTAATTCTGAATATTAAGCTACCGCACGATTTCACACTTTACAACGGTTTATCGTTTTACATCGTACATATGAATTGATTAATCTGAATAAATTGCAAAGCCTTATAAATCACTCTTTTGAGACAGCGTTTTTGAGTATTTAGGTAAGTCTTGCATTAACGTATTTCTCATTTTGTTTCACAAATGAACATTTAAAAATAAACGAGAAGTCACAAGACAGTAGACAGACTTACATTTTTAATTTTTTCATCCATTTTATATTACTGGCTGGTAAGAATACGCGGTCAGAAAGTATTTTAAAGTTTGCTACGAAGACACTTTTACACTGGCATCGACACGCTGCTGTGAATAATGAAGATGCTCTATGGTTGCTTTGTTCATAAATAAATAAATAAGATAATTATATACTTCAGTCCATAAAGGTTGGTGCCCCGTTTTTAATTGGTCGGTATTATTAAAGTTACCTTCGTTCTATGAATATCTAAAATTAACCCTTTCAATGATGAGATTGAATGATAGTAGTGGGACAATCATAGATAACATATGTATATGAATCGAGATGGATGTTTTGCTTTAAAATATCACACACAATAGGAAAGTGTGTCTCATAAATCAATCAATATTAGAGGCAATGTATTAATTACAAAGTTTGGACTATGTTTTGAAAGTTCCATATGATATAGTGGCCGATTACTTAGTTGAGTTACCTTCAAATATGTAAGTATACTAAATATAGCTATACCTACACAAAAGATGATATTTTAATAGAGAAATATTATAATTTAATAGCCCACGTGCCGTGCAAATGCCGACTCAATTTAGGACCATTAGCTGATCCGCCAAATGACCAAGACGGTAATAAACAAGTCGTGGTATTAGTTAAATAAATTCCATAATGGCGTTTTGGAATGGTAATGGTTGCCGACGCCGCTATGGTGATGTTCTTGTTTCAAACTATTTTCAAAGCTAATCTAAATAGCTATAAACGTTGTCGAGACATTTATTTAAGCTGGTTTTATCTCAGTGTTTTTCTTCATAGTTAAAATATCCGTAAAATGAGTCTACTTAGTGTGAACACCGGGAATGAGCTTTTATTCGCATTAGTTCCATTGATTCCATGGTCCATCCAACCATCCATCCATCCATGTTCCAACTACTGCAATTATTTTTTCGCACTAGTTCCATTTATGCGTACAAACCGAATGATGGAACTACTGCGAAAAATTTAAGTAATACAAATTATGCGTTTAAACTTAGGAGACAAAAAATAATAAAAATACACACACTTAGAAATAGTACGAGGACTTATACGAAATTTGCTTGAGGGAATTCTATTATGCGATTTACCCATCCATCCACTAATTCCCTATAATGCAGACAAAAATGGCTTTAATTATACCATTAATAAAAGTGAAGAAATATCACAATTATATCATATCATGAGTGCTTTGCGATCTTTTAAGCAGACATATATCAAGCGCGATGGTGGCTCAGCATTTATTAATTAAACGCAATTAGATATATTTTATTACTGATTTTATAAATTAACAAATTAGCTTAATAATAACAATATCCAAACAATTCGAAGGATCAATATTCGAAATTGATTAATCACAAATTAACCATAGGAACCTACTGATAAATCAAGATTACTTGCTATGGTTTGTAACGGAAGAACTAAGATACTGGCATTGCCGACCTTAACCATATAGTAGTATTTGCAAACTGATTTTTTAAAAGAACATATGCCGTTTTTCTTATATTTCCAGCGTATACGACATTGAGTAACCCATGAGTCATAGATAAGACTTGTAATGCGGCGCAAGCCGCCCTGAAAATTTCACATGGCTAGCAAGTCCAGAAGTGAGCAGCACCCTTAATATGTATTCTGCATGGGAGGCCGCACAGGATGCCATCGGAGTTTCTTGCGATCTGTGGAAGACATCTGATTGTGGTGATCATGATACACCACTAATTAAATTAAATCATTACGGAGTTAGAAATGAAGCGTTGGATCTACTAAGATCACACTTTAGCAATATCATTAAAAAGACAGAAGTCAACAGCGTTAAATCTGATGGACCGGGTGTAAAAAATGGCGTTGCATATTAGGCCGTATCTTATTCCTTGTATTCATTAACGAGCTGCCTTTCATGGTAGAGAAATTGATTGACTGATACTTCACTGGTCTTCAAATTTGAAAGACAAAAAGAAGATTTTGATGATGTTAATGGTATATTGTCTTTCACCTTGAATTGATTCACAGTTTATAATTAATTTAATGTTTAACTATGGTAAAACCAAGTGTATCAAATTCTCAATTCCAAATGTTAGACAAGTTGAGACCAGTTTAGTGTTAGACAGCAACACGTTAGAATTAGTAAGTGATACGAAGTTTCTTGGAATAACCATTGATAGCAAATTGCAATGGGGACCCCACATAGATAAATTAGCTGGTAAATTGAGTACTGCGGCTTATGATTTAAGGAACATCATACCAAACACGGATGTGGCTACATCTAGGTAAGTATATTTTAGTTAATTTCATAGTGTCATGTCCTATGGTATCTTGTTGTGGGAGAAAGCAGCGGATACATATATCAAGAAAGCAGCGGATATTCAAACTATTTTTATTTCACAGAAAAGAGCTACATAGTCAGGTCATAAGTTCTGTCACATGTTCAATATGAAATAATTTAGACATGTTTATTATTTATGTGAACATTTATATAGCAAAATGAACTTAATAAAACATAGATTCTTATGGTAATAAAGTTTTTTCAAAATGACCCCCGAGATTTTGAATACAGGCCTTTATTCTGCGCGGCCAGTCGTCTATCGCAGCACGAACGAGCTCCATGCCAATATCGGCGGCTGCCTTAATCAAGGATGCCTTGAGTGACTCCAAATCAGGATGAGGCTTTGAGCAGGCCTTTTCCTGCAAGTGTTGCCATATCTTGTAATCTAACGGATTCAAATCTGGACTGGAGGAGGGCCAGTCTTCGTGCCGGATGAAGTCGATTTCACGCGCCGCCAGCCAGTCCTGTGTGCTTTTCGCTCTATGAGCTGGCGCAGAATCTTGTTGGAATACCCAGTGCCTGTTATTAAACATGGTATGAGAAACAGGTTCCACAAGGTTCTTGAGGACTGTATTTCGATACACAACTGCATTCGTTTTTACGCCTTTCTCACAAAAATGTACCTCAGTTAAGCCCCAATAAGAGACTCCCAACCAAACCATGAGCGAGGATGGAAAATGACCTCGTTGGACACGCGGAATACGGTTGCTCGCTTCTTCACTGCTGTGTGTGTACACCTTATCATTTTGTTTGTTGTAGCTCTCTTCCACGTTGAAATTTTTTTCATCCGAAAAAAGAATTTCCCGATGCTTTTTTCCCGCGTACCGCTTCAACAAAGCGCGGCATCTCTTCAGTCTCAGGTCCAATAAACGAGCGTCCAAACGATGTCCTGTTTTTCTTCGATATGCCCTAAGCCCTAAGTCTTCATTTAACACCCTTTTCACCGTGGTCCTGCTTAACCCCATCTGAAGGGCCAACAGTTTCTGCTTACGTATGGGATTTCTTTGAATTCGCACCTTCACAGCTTTTATCACTGCTGGAGTCCTAACAGAGCGAGGGCGACCACTTCTTGACCTGTCATCTACACAAGAGTCTTCATTGTATCGTTTTATGGTACGATAAACGAATCTTTTGGTTATATTCAAATTTTTCAGTAAGTCGAAAATTTGAATTGGCGCGTAACCGCAGCGATGCAACGCAATAACTGCGACACGGTCTTCTTTAAGTGTCCACTCCGTATTTAAAAATGAGGAAAAATCTAAAAAGTACACATTATTATTTTCATGAAAAATTCGAAATTCGAATTCAATAAACTTTTTTGTGGCCAGCATTCTTAATTCAAAAGTTTTTATTGTGTGACAGAACTTATGACCTGACTATGTTTTTGAGCAATTCATAATTTAAAACGAAAGGACTCCCTAAGAGAGCTTTTTAAAGAAATTGACTTACTAACTGTAGCTAGTTAAATTATTTTCGAAAATATCATGTATGGACGCAAGAACCTTACAACATTTTCCAAATTTAGTGATAGCTGTAATCTAAACCTAAGAACAGACTAGTTGTGCCCCGGCTTAGACTCGCGAAGGTTAGCAATCCTTTCAAGGGTCAGTGCATCCTCTACTATAACGAGATGACTCTGGAGATTCTGAATTTGCCATTTGTGCAATTTAAAAACCATGTTGAAGCGTCGTTGTCGAAAAATGGATATTACAAAGTTTAAGATTTCTTAAATGACGGGACTATATCGGGTTAATCTAATTCAACACAGACCTTGCTTTTAATAATTTTCTAAAAATCAATCTGTGGGAGTTTCTTAGCCTTTCCTTTCACACAGTGGTCCAATGTAGAGAAAAGGCAAAAAATTACGTTCGCTAAGTAATATCTACAGCAATAAAGAAATTTGAGTTTTGTACTTTGATATGCTATGAGTCGTGGCGAAAGCTGCCCCGGAATTTGCAAATGGCTAGTAAGTCCAGACGACTAACGACAAGACCTAATGCAAGTGGTAACGTAAGCCGCCCCGGAAATTTCACATGGCTAGCAAGTCCAGTAAATAATAACGATAATAACTGGTCCAGTAAATAATAACGATAATGAGTGGCAGGAAATTCTAAATCGCGAGCAAGTCCAATAAAGAGTATCGGTAAGACATGCTAATAAGTAGCGGCGCACACAAAAACAAGAGGCTGAAGTCACAACTTGCTCCCTGCTACCTTGCTCTAGGCATAGTAAAGAAAAATTACAACGTCAAGGGCGATTGGACTAAATGCTGGTAAGCTGAAATGGGAGCAACCGTAAGCGACCGCATTCACACAGGCACTACATACCGGGCTCCCAACTTTCCTGCTGGGTCTGGTACCAACTAAATAGAATTAGTTCTTGCCATGGACGCAGTGCCCATTAGAGACACCGCTATTGTTGATATTACTCTCCAAGCTGCGACTGCGGTGCCGACTTCCAGACAGCCGACCACATAGTGCGTGAGTGCCCTCTGCGGGCTTGAGCCCGGTATAAAAAGGTATGTAAAAGGTATATTCAAATACTTCATATAAGCGGCTCAGCGTATAGTGGTACAACTCGAGAATCAGCAATGTTTATATCGGTCCTCATTTCAATTCGCAGTTGAATAAAAAAAAATAAGCAGTAGATCCGTCATTGGTTTTGTACGCATGGATGGAGTGCGAAAATAAATTCGCTGTAGTTCCATCAAGGAACTAGGCCATTGAATGCGATTATACCGGGTTGGGAATTCGTTTTGTTTACACCCTGTATACTGGAATGATTCTAGGCTAGGAGCGTCATTATCACTTCGTCGACGTGCTGACAGCTGGGCATGTGTGATTGGCACCAAGCTAAATATATGGGCGTGTACACCCGATCGGTATGCCTGGCTGAATAGTATGATGGCGATCGATGCGGGTACAGGAATAGGTTGTTGTAACAAAACAAGAACGCCGGAAATCATAGGCTTAGGCTAAGATTCAGAGTCAATCTGGCTCACTGTATGATCTCCCACCGTGTTTGGTCACTCAACGGCTGGTAAAAACGTCTTTGTGTTCTTTCATATGGCTCACTGTACCTATATAAGACAAAGATCTTGTTCAAGAATCTTGAACAACTAGGTCCTGAACTATTCTAGCAACTGAATAATAATAATAATACCTTGGACACCATTTACACACATTGATCTAGCCCCAAACTAGGATTCCCTGTATTATGGGTACTAGACAACGATACACATACTTATATAGATAAATATTATGCTTAGATAGATAAACAACCATGACTAGGGTACAAACATCCGTTCTCATCAAACGAATATTTTCCCCCACCGGGACTCGAACCCGGGACCCTTGGCTTCGTAGGCAGGGTCACTGTCACATTCATATATAATCTACTCTAAGCTGAGTACCATTATCAAGTAGGTACGAGTTTTATTCTCGACTCTAAATGTGAGTCTTACGAGTATTTTTGGCGTAATGATTATTTGTCTTTTCATGCCTGGAGAACAAATAACGATGATACGGTCATGTTCAGCCAATATGAGGAATACTGGCTTAATATAGATTGCATTTGGTCAAAATCCTGGTATGGTCAGTTGATATAATTGTAAAAATAACAAAGTCGCAATCGCAACAGAGAATAGTAGACTGATTTACGTTCCGCGATAACACCTAGAATTACCTGTGTGGTGCTTACTCCAGGGGCCCAACTCTGTACTGGAGATTGCATCGCTCTGAAGGGTGCAAAATGCCTTATCAGTTTCCAAACAAAATAGGCACCGCTGACAAGGAAAATACAGCATTTTGCGCCCTTCGGAGTGGTCGCGACGCGATCGCGATGCAATCTCTAGTACAGAATTTGGCCCCAGGTAGATGTGTCGTTGACAGATAAGGCACCGCAAAGTAGGGTACCGTATAGTAATTCAGCTTCCGCTCGTTACAGCTGATAAACCTTTGTTGCTGCTTATCTCCCACGGATTCCCACCGGCCTTCCCGTTGTAATACTTAAATGTAAACAGCTGCAGAACGTGCACCTCCCTGGTGGGTAGAGTTCCGTAATTAGGCGTTTTGAAAAAAAAATGTCCTGACGAAAATAACGTTGTCCCACGGATTCATGAATGAATAATAAGGGTATGTAATGCAACTTTAGTCGTATATCGTAACACGATATACGACTAAAGTTGCATTTAATAGATTCATTATATATGCTTAGCAGTTATAATATGCGACTTAAATAAAAAAACTTAAGAATAAATTGCTAAAATAAGTTAAAAGCATCGTGATTTTTCTTTGTGCCACCTAAGTTTCTGCGAGAAAACCGTGTGTTTATCAATTATATTTGTAACACTTTTGCCTGACGAAAACAGTTAAGGCACTTTAATAAGGGTCAATACTTTCATATTTTGCATTCTAATACCATACAATAAGAAATAAAACAGAACAAAAGCACATTTTTTGTTGTCCTACGAAAAGTGATTACATGTACATTCCTACATAGTCACGGTGTTTCAGAACAGAAGAATACAAAAATCACCAAAGACCGTTTAATTTTTTAACTCTGTTGGTCATCTTTCTTAGTCTGTGGTATTCGCCATTTTGCATTTTCGACTTTTAGTATCATCAAAACTCGTGACGAAAGAGGTTGTTCGCTGTGGTGTGAAAAATTATATCCATCATAGTCACTTGATTTTTTAGGGTAAGAAATTATTTCGTCGTAATCTTAGTGTTTAACTTTTTTTCTAATAACTAAATTGCACCAGAAAGAAGTATGCAATTCCTAGAAAGTTTCGAAAACGGACCACTAATTAATTATTTAAAATTCACTGGTGAGAAACGTCACGTTCATATCGTCACGTCACGTATAGGTGGAAAGAATTTGTGACGAAATGGGATTGTAAAGCTTAGTACATGCAGTAACTTTACTAACTACGAAAATATAAAAAAGGTTTGTGAAGTTTTTAGAGACAAAGATGACATAATATTAGACGTTTAATTACTATGAACATCACGATATATCAAGACGATATTCTAACGATTAATTTTGTAAGAAAAGTATTAAACTCTAAACTCAAATCTCCCAGATAAAAAATATTTTCTTACCCAAATGTGGATGAAGTAAGTAAAACAAAACATTTGGAGAATATTTTATCAATTTTGCAAAGACCAAAAACTTCTTGCAGAGGACAAATAATATTTACTTCAAACTTTAGAAATCATAATGTTCAGTAAACTATAAACGGTAAAATAATAAGTGATTACAGAAAGTAATTTTTGCCAATGGCAATTTTTATTTTGGTTGACATCAGATTTTTTATAACGTTTAAAGTTGCTCATTAGTATAACTCAACGATGGCCCCGAAATAACCTTCTTGTTCCCGTATTTACAGTTTTTTTTAAGTTGCTTGATAAATATGTACAATAAAACTCTAAATATTTGTGTGCAATAAAGAAATTATGAATTAAATTACTAATTTGGTAGTTTGGATCATCTGAAAAAGAATGATTAATTCGAAATGGTTGTTGGATGGTGAATATGAGATCTCAAATGTTCATTTTGTATTTAATTCTTTAACATAGTTTTATTTGCCTATGTTTTGAAAATAAAAAATGTTCATATTGGTAAGACTAAAAGTTTTTAAATTTTCAGATCTCAAATGTTCCTTTTTTATTTAATTCGTTAAGATAGTTTTAACTAACCAAGTTTATTGATAAAAATGATCTTTAAGATAGACTAATAGGTCATATAGAAAGGTCATATTCATCGCATTTAGAGGTAGCTTCCGCTTCCAAGCTACCAAATGTTGGAATGATATTCCGCCACCCATAAGAAATCTAACCTCCAAATACACCTTCAAAACACATATGAAGTCGCACCTGATTCAAAAGCAAAAACAAGGAATTTCTCTTTCCAACATTGGATAGTCGGGCTACCTCTGCCATTTTCATATATTTTTTAGTTAGATATCTTATGATTTTAGTAAACATATTCACACTATACCCATTCTGCTACTCACTACTCACGTGGCATAATATACTTATATACCTATTTATTTAATCTTCATGTATATTTTGTACTATCCTACTCATGAAAGTATTGAAACATATTTATGTGCAATGTATTTATTTATTTCCACATCTTTAAACACTTGTAAGTATATATCTATTTCTGACACTTTTTTATTATTATTCTTTTCATTCACATTCACATTCGGATGTAACTGCTGAGTCTCCGCGTCTCCTAGGTGAGGGCTGAAAACCAGTGTTGCTCTTAACGAGCAATAAACACTGAGCTTTGACCTTTTCGCGTCAATGCAGCACGCCTACATACCGACCTATATTCTTCTTTTTGTTTTATTGTTTTAGTAATAATGTTATGAGTTCTTTTTTCATAACTTTGCTTTCATTTAAGTTATTTTATAGTTGCACCTCCGTATCACTTTTAATTTGTATGTGTGCTGCTTTGATGCAATAAACGTTTATCTATCTATCTATCTAATATCTCTAAAATAGTGTGAACTAAGTCTTGTTCGTTTCATATAGTCACGTTGAGTTCCATCGCAACACTGTCCCTTTATTTTAATGTTGATTTTAATTAATAGTTTAGTTAAAGCCCTGTTATTATGTAATAGCAATAATCTAGAAGAGAAAAAGTAACTAGAAATGAATAATTGAAGTGTCTTGATCTAAAATGTATAGTCTCGTACGAATATGTACACACTGTTGTGACCTCAAAGTAACGAATAGGACATAGTTATCCCAAAATAAACATGTAGTTTTTTTAATTATCACATAAGTGTATTTCGTGTGAGTTTTGATTGTTGTATTCCTATATAAAAACTTTTTAACTAGACTGTTTGTAGTTTTTTTTTAATAACCAATTAATACGGTGACGAAATCAAACGTTTGCTTTGATATGTCTAAACTAAAACCATATTTCCTGGATAATTAATCAGGTTTTCTTGAAAGAAATCTATACTGTAGTACTGTTAAAAGAATTTATATCAAAAATAGCAAATTGATTAATAATTTTAAGTGATTTAAAAAAAGGTTTTCCATTTCGTCACTTGTACACTTTTTTTAACCGGCCCAATGAATACTAAAAAGGTAACGTTTCCAAGATGTGGTGGAATGGGCATGGGGCGATTTTCTTTGTGAAACATTGGGCATCCAGGAAAAACCCGAGAATATCCCGAGATCATGCGATGTCCAACATGTAAATAATACTCAAAATATATTACTTAGATAAATAGAAACCTAAATACCTCGAAAAAGTACTGGTACAAAAGGTGCCGATTTGAACTAAGCTATCGAGTAACGCACTGTGGTATGGCGACTCGTTTAGTTAGAATTTTTCAACATATTATTTGTTCCCAGGATCACACTACCTCATCTTCTTACTTGTGGAAAAGTCGTAGGGATCGCTAAACATCCCTATTTTCTTCAGAAGAACAACAATAGCCTTGGTTTTTCGGCTAGCACCTGCTTAACGTGGATTTTGATGATAAAAAATCTACGCTAAAGAAGAAAGAAGCTACGCTAATAAAGATAAACTTTATAACAATATTAGAATATATAAGGATACCTATACAGAATTAAACAGAACTAAAACAATGGTGTGTAGTTATCTACATTTATCCTGGCCCCACAAAAGATAATGCTCAGTCTGGTAGGTAACCAGTAAGTACCTCGGAAATCTCAAAAAAGTAATTTGTACCTACTATGTTTGTTTACAAAAAGACTACATTTCAAATATATTGCAACAACGTGTTTAAAACACACTGTTTGGTTTGTGTTGCATAACTTAATGGTCTCCCACCCAAGACCTATGAATTACAAACTGGTTTCTCTCTCGAGGTCGATATTGCAATACACAAATCTCAGTTTCGTGCTACAAGCAAAACGTGTGATAAAATATCTAGAAAAATGCATAAATATATCGTATTTTTGGGAGCAATAAGTCTTTATTGCCATTACGCGTGTGCCCGTCAATTTAGTAAGGAAAAAAAATCGGACCAAACGTCTAACATAGCAGACGAAGAAGTCAAAACTACAGAAAAACCTCTGCAATACGACTTGGATGAAGCTCCAGAACTGTTTCGGAGATTCGTCGAGGATTACAACAAAAAATACAACAGCGAGGAAGATAAGAAAAAGCATTTCGAGAATTTCGTCAAGAATCTGGGTGTGATAAATCAATTAAATGCAGAGGGTGGAACAGCGACGTTTGATATTAACATGTTTGCGGATTTGAGTGATGATGAAAGCGACTCCTTTATAGGATAATGCGCTTAAACTAATACTTAATTTTTACTTTACTAAGATTTACTCGCACACTGAAATTACTACCTACCATTGTCTTCCCGGAAATGAAGAAAAGTTTTCCTGGTTCGAAGTGTGCGTGCATGAGGTTGTGAGGTTTGGATTGTAAAACATTGTGAAATAGAACGACACTGACAATAAAAACATCCAATTATTTTACTTATTTAAAACGTTTTCTGATCTATGGTATGTGTTACGTACTAAGTACAATAAAAATGTGTCTGTCTGTACCTTATTTATATTTTACCTTATTCGTAATTTTTGTCTGAGCACAATAAAATTAAAACAATATTTTAGTTGCCTTGATTGGTTATTGATTAGGTAAAGCCAGATCTCTTGACCTCTGAGCCAGATGTCACCTCTCTCTCTCGCCCATGCATGCATCGCGTTACCTGGAGGGCCAGGCGGCATTCAAAGGCCAACTAAATTGGCGTTCGATTTCCGGAGTTAGTTTAGTTAGTTTTCCCCCACGGCGATAGGGAGCCAAATGCTACTTTACTTTTCTGTTTAAGCTACTTTTTTAATTTATTCATTGGCATGTAGCATTTACGCAATGTGTCAATTGAACACAGATCTTAATCAAATAATCTATTGTAATTCCATCGTAATCGATTAAAATGAACATGTTTAAAGTTTTAACTTTAACAACGTTATATGAAAATTTATAAACTTTTCGTAATATTTAAAAATAATGTCACAATAAATTATATGATTTACCGAAATCAAAGCTTTGGATTACTGGTTATTGTGATATAATGAATATTGATATCCGATACCATTATAATATTCGATTATTTTATTTTTACACATTGGTAAAAGTAGCACAGGAATATTTTTTAATTTTTTTAGCCTGACATTTTACTATTAGAAATTCGGCAGCAAGACGCAACAGCAGAGCTCCAGGGCACCCAGGAGTTACAGTAATACTTTGCTTACATTTCAGACTGTTTGAAACTTTCAACATACGACACACCCACAACAAAACAGATGAGATCACGAAATAGGTGGTAGAGATAAACTTCGCTAACATGGCGTGTGCCTGTAATATATAATGAACCTTGTGATATTAATCATAACAGTCATCTGTATTATCATCATTTGCGTGCCATGTTATCGTAATTTAAGCACGACACACTGTTATCTAATAATATCGCAGTAATTCTGCGCTGGAGAACTGGCGGGAAAGAGCCCTCCACCGATAGGATGCCGACCCTGCGGGGGGTGTGTTGACGCGGGAAATTAATGGACAGCGCTAAAAAAATGGATTGAAAGAGATCGCCTGGATTGAAAGACATCGCGGTCTGGATTGAAAGAGATCCCCGTCTAGATTGAAAGAGATCCCCCCTCCACCCCCCACCCCTAAACTGGAACTCACATATCTCTTCAACAAAGGCCAAAGTATCACAATTTATATATGCGCTTTGTATTCTCAAAATAGTGAAAAGAAGAGAAAGAGTGTGCCCTTACGTGTTAGTGTGTGTAACGCTCATTCGTGGTTAGGTTACGAGATAATGCTCTGGGGTAACAGCGTCGATGCCAAGGACTTATTAATAATGCAAAAGAAATGTGTCAGAATTATAGCTAATGTCATTACATTAGGTATAATTCTGACACATTTCTTTTGACATGTCTTTTGATTGCGTTGACTTAGTTTTATGGTACTGCATACATGAGCAGTAATTGGTATCAATTTCAACTTGACACCTTCACGTTTTCGTGATAAAAATGGTCTAAGAGAGAAAGAAGAGAAACAGACGCACAGATGGACAGACAGGTAAGGGGAAAACGAAGTGATCCCAAAAAGGCTTTTTTTTAGCTTTGTGCTACGAGTACGCTAAAAATTTGGGAAACTGATCGAATGATCATGAACAGCGGAATTCCAAAAGCCGAATGAACGCGCTGCTGCTGCCCACAGGTCAGTGCTGCTGCCAGATAACGAAAAATTAAACAATAAAAAAAAACATCCTAGTTCGTGATTTTATTTTAAAATTCACCTAAATATATAGTTTTGGTTTATTTATTTATAATTATCCTAATTTATCGACAACAATCTTAAAAAAATTGCGGTTTTATGTTGAATTGGTTCACAAAAAATATTGTTCGGTTTGTTAACTCTAACAGGAAAAGGAAAAATAAAACAGGTAACCTAGAAATTGATGAATTGGACTTTGGTGTTATAAGAAGAAATTACCTTAATTACCTTATACCGAAATCCTTCCGAACTTACTGAAACTACTCAACGTTATTAGGGAAGACAATAATTTCCAAGCAAAACGTGGAACTCTTCGAAAATTGCTTCATAAAATAGGACTTCGTTTAAAAAAAAAACGAATAGAAAAGTGCTGTGTTAGCGTAATGACGAAGTGACGTGGATAGCAGCCTATCTAAACAAAATAAAAGAAAATAAGCTTGAGAAAAAAGCCAGTTATTTATTTAGATGAAACCTACACAAACTCGTCTCACTCAACTGACAAATGTTGGCAAGGTCCTGAAGTTGATGGTGATTTGGAAACAGTTTTGAAAGGGAACTGGTGGAGCATTGTTTATGCAGGCGGACAAGAAGATTTTGTAAAGGATGC